>OY482673.1:113328476-114627476 GCA_960531455.1 Urophora cardui | reverse complement strand
GTCTTGAAAATCACCTCTTTTTTAAATACTCACCAACACCTTTTATTTGATACCCATTTTGTAGAAAACCCGTTTGGGGTTACACTTGGTTCATATTTCAGGAAATACCTCGAATACGGGGTCTTATATGGGACCAATAACTACACCATGTTCAAGCACTCGTAAACACCTTTCATTTGATACCCATATCGTACGAACCCGTTATAGGGTTACCCTGGTCCACATTTTGTGGAATATCTCCAAAACCTTCCCGGATTCTTATACTTTTTTTGGCCATAAACCATGCCGGGCTCAATCGAAAACTACGTGCAAAATTTCATTTAATTCAGTCCAGCCGTTCTGGAGTTAAATCATCAGGGAGGAAAATGCGACTTATTTTTATATAATAGATAATATATAATACAATGGCGCTGTTATAACTCTGACGAGTTTTATGGACGAGCTTCTCTCCCAATTCGAGGTGTGCTCCTTTAGCGTTTTCCTACTAATTTGGTGGATCTACAGTTTTATGCCGGCTCCGAACGGCGAATGAATTTTTTGTGAGAAGCTTTTACATGGCAGAAATACACTCGGAGGGTATGCCGCCCACTGCCTGCTCTTAAAAAGCCCTCAGGAGCCAATGTAAAATATGGCTTAAACCGTTCTCTCAATTGATGTTCTAATTGTACTGCTGTTGAGCTAACATTGCTCAAAACTTCGGGTTTTCTGGATAATTTTAGCAGTTTATTACTCAAAGAAAATAACGCAGGATTAATACAACCATATTTCACATTGGCTTCACCTTGGAGAAAGTCCAAAGTTTGGGCAATAGCCTCCATTAGCAGCTTGTACGACTCCAAATATCGAAAATCACTTGATGTAAAGGGAGACAGATTCAGCTCATCGGAAAGCTTATTCAATTTCTCTTTGTATTGTAGTAACTTCACGATTGCAGATATTTCAAAATAGTTGATCTAATCAAATCTAATCAAAACTAGTCGAGAAATCTAATCGATTTTTGATTAGTTTTGATTAGTTTTGATTAGATATGCCAATCGTCACTAATCGTGATTAGATTTTTGACTAGTTCTAATCTAATCAAAAAGTAGTCGATTAGAATAGCCATCTAATCCTAATTAATCAATTAGGATTTAAAAAAAAAGTTTCTAATTCGATTATTAATCATTAGGATTACTAATCATTATTCCCCAGCTATGCTTCACATAAACCACAGTAACAATGCTCCTCAGTCTCAGTAGAAGTTTATTAAAAATTATTTTCACACATATGTATATGTATGTACATGTAAATAGGTATACATATGTACATATCTCACCCCCGCCTGCTTTGATAAATTAAGTAATTCGAAGTAAAATTAATTTAACAATGGAATTATTTTATCATTTCACGCAGACTAACAAGCGTCCAAGTGCATAAGATTGAGTAACAAAGTACTAAAAGCGCAAAAGTATCATTTACACGGGAAGTTATTGTATCTTTTATATTGTTGGAACGACAATGATGCGGCGACACGACTATGGCTTGACATGGTGCCAAATAAAACAAACATGCGTTCATACAATCTGTATATTTACATACATACGTACATATATGAAATTGTGTATGATAATACATAAATTTGTGAAATTAGTGGTTCATTTAATGAAGATATATGTTGGTGACGGAGCACAGCACAAAGAACATCGCACGCAGTCCATCAACACCATTCACATACGCAAGCAACACACAGCGAACGTTTGATTGTAGGGAGGCCATTAAAGTGAAGCTGTGAGTGGGTAAGTGGAGTATTCATAAAGTGTTCATGATGACACTAACCGAATGGTAATCACTAGGGCAACAGAAGATATGCAAATGCATATTTTTCTGTTGCAGTCCCATTTACGTATGATAAATATATATCGGCGTTTTAGCTCAAGACGAAGAGAATAAGCCTAACTTGTTAGGGCATATTTTCGCATATTTAGGTCAAAAGGCTTATTTTTGCATATCTTGACTTATTTGCATATTTTTGGCATATTTTGCTACAAATTCATATTTTAGCATAGTATTTCGTCGTATTTTTCCATCTCGCTCGTAAAATTGTTTTTATTTAAATTTTGTACTCTGGCAATTTTTTTAGGGCCACTCGTTTCTCATGTATAGATCGTGTGTGCGCTGCTAGCAAGCTATCGCTGAGCTGGCCGCGAACATTGTGTAAGGAAAACAGTGAAATGAGTCTGGGATGTGTTTAAAACAGGCCGAACAGCTGTGCTCAGCTGATTTTGAAGTTGTTGTTATGGCCAAATAACGATCGTGAATGCAGTATAAGTTGCTCTTCTTCTTTCTGTTTTGTAGGTTGTTGATTTTACATTCCTACACATGTTATTCGTGAAATGGCTGGCGTTTACGCCCTCTCCGGGAATTGCGTTTTAGCAACTCGGCCTTAATTTCTTTTCGGAATAATGAATTGGTTTTTTCAATTCCCAATTCCAGAATTGCGTTTCTGTCCTGCTTGCTACGACCATGTCATTATGGTTCCTTTTCATACAACAACCACATCCGGCCGCCATGCTGAACTGCACTTCAAAAATGGCCGCCATGCTGGTCTGCCCATCATTTTGACATCTGGCGATGGCACATCGACCATATATCGACTTTTTTAATCGATTTTTCGATGAGCTGGCTCACTAGACGTTTTACACTATGGCCGCGAACCAGTTTGCACTTGTACGTTGAAAGGTGCGGATGGTATGCGGATAAATGTTTTTTCAGTGCTCTGCTTTTGCACGCACACTACCACAAATATTTTGCGAGTGCGTTGGTTGCTCTGCCAGCGGTGCCGATCGCTGATCTACATACATAGCATACGTCAGACGGTCAATATATATTGATGAAATCCGTGGATCGTGATTCATATTGATAGTGTAGCATCGAGTATTGATGGCTCGCGATTCTGGATCGCAAAATTTTGAAATCCGGATCGCAATATTGGCAATAAACGAATTGAAAGTGAAAGTGAGAAAAGGACGCAAGTAAAATATCTTGAACCTCAGAGCGAGAAAAATATCGCAATATTCATATTGAACGTGTAGCACTACACGCTACACAGTGACTGAAATTCTTGCTTTTAAATACGCCCCGATATCTTCAGTTGACTTGGAAAGATCTTTTTCTACGTTTAAAAACTTACCGCGACAATCTACATAGTTTTCTATTTGAAAATTTATCGCAAAATTTTGTAATTTACAGCAATAGCAATTTGAATAAATAAGTACCTATGCAATTTGATTATTTTTTAGGGAAATACATTAATTTTCCAAACACCTTCTTTAGAATTTCTCCCAATTATTTTATGTTACAACAGGTATATTTTAAAAGTTTAAAATATCTAAGTGAAACGCCGAAACACGTCAACTTAATTTTTGCCTGTAGAATACAATGACGTATTCAGAATATCCGTAATAAATTTTCATTTCGAGATATTTAGGAAAGAAGTTTAAGATCTCTGATAGTGAATTCTTCGTCGTTTGTAAACTTTACCCAAATTGATTAAATTTTGTGATAATGTGTCGGCCGACGAATGGGTTCAACTCAAATAAATCTCAAAATTTAATTTGAGTATCTTCAACTACATTTTTTAACAAATGTAAAAAAAAATTTAGGGATGACTATCTAAAATTAAAATTGCGGAGGGTCAAACTTCATTTTAGAACTATGCTCCTTTGGATTTTTTTGTTCAGAATTGACCAGAGAATGCAGCTGTGGCCGAAACAAAGTAGGTTTTATTCCATCAGTACAAATTGACCCGCCCTAATATATATATGTAGATTTTCGTATGTAAAACTACTTGTTTTCTTTTGGAAGATGTGTTTCGCAAATGTGATTTTTTTTTATTTCTCTTGCATGAGAGGGTAGCGCACAACCTACCATGCCATACATCTTTTTATTAAGTATATAAAAAAAATTTAAGGGCATATTTTCAGTGCTTAAACTAAGTTTTAAGGGCATATTTTTAGCGCTTAAACCATATTTTTAAGGACATATTTTTAGCGCTAAAAACGAATTTTTTAGGGCATATTTTCTGTTGCCCTAGTAATCACATATGTACATACCCTGTAGGGAAAATCTCTAGTTCCGAACTAGGTCGCTTCTAGTGCATTTTTCGACACTACTAGTGCGAGCTAAATCTCTTTTGCATGTTATCAACTGGCGAATTTAACACGTTACAAAAATTAACGAAAACGGGCCATAAATACGGATTTTCTGAATATCTCGACTCCACCGCCACCTAGCGGGTTTTTGTGACAGAGTTTTTGATTACATAACAAACATACGTGCCAAAAACGAACAGAATCGGATCAAAAATAGGGATTTTGCGAATATAGCGACTCCAGCGTCATCTAGCATTGGAAAATATAGCCTATGTATGTCGAGAGGACTTATCTAAAGAATAAACTGTCAAAGTTTGGCAGAAATCCGACCAGTAGTTTTTGAGCCACAAAAAAAACCCTACATTTTTATATATCGTCGTACCATACGAAAACTAACATATTTAAAATTTATTATATAGATTCCTTTACTAGTAACATGTTTTAGGAAAATTTACTCAAAACAAAGAAAATAGTGTTCAAAATAGGGAAGCAATTTCTTTGGCCCCTCCATACTTATGTATATATATATATTTTTTTTTCTAAGTTTATGTACACTGGGGTGGTCCTTAAAATCAAATTAGCGATTTTCTTCGGTCTTACCCCCTAGATCGGTAGTAGCACAGTTAAAGATAGCATATATAAATGTTTGTCCCGATTGTGGACGGCTAAGGGTTATCGCACATGGGACAAGGTTCAGAAAACTCTATGGAGACTGAAAAAATTAAATTAAACTCTTTGACCCCTGTGCGACACCACTTAGCCGTCTCCGATCGGGAAACAAATTTATATGTGCTATCTTCGAATATGTTAGCATCGACCTAGGGGTTGACTCACGAAATATGATATACAATTTGGCTCCATACATTGGGGGACCACCCTAATATACACCCATTCCACTCCAATACTGCACGCAGAGTTAATAATGGTTCCATATGTAAAATTATCATGTTATGAGTTATCTAACGAAATTTCCGAAATGTGATTAAACATACATACATATCTGTGCCCGCAAATTAAAGTAGCCTAACTCAAAATATGGTGAACGGAGAAAACTCAATTTTTTGTCAAAATTCAAACCATTGGACCAATTCGGATTTTTAAAAGGTGAAATAATGGATTTGTAGTGTTAGAGAAGGAATAGTTGTGAACCAGAAATCTTAAAGCAAGGTTAATTGCAAAAAATTGTCTTTTATAACTTAAGTGCTTTTATTGGATGCAATTTTTACGAAAAGCAGAATTAACTCTAGTTAAGTTCTTTTATTGTGTCGAATTCTTCCCAATAAATTTTTTATTTCCATTTAACTCGAGTTAAGTGTTTTTAAGCGTAGACCTACGTTCGGGTCGAAAACGACCCGAAACGACCATTTAAGTGGATATAACTAACTAAGTAGTGGAATTAGAAGTCTTAGAGTTTTTGACTTTTAATTTTTGTTTGAAATGAATGAAATAAAATAAAAATCGTTTCGCTAATCATTGTTGTTTGGGCCTGAAAAAATAATCCATAATCCTACGCCGCGGATCGTTTTCAACCCGAACTGAATTTGCATTTTATTTTACCGAATTCTGAAAAAGGCATGGTACTAGGGAAATCACCACAAGAAGCTTGGTTTATCCGGAAATGATTAATGAAGACTCCCAAGCGAGAGGTTCAAAGCTATAACAGCTGGAACCGCCGAAAAAAGGGGCGCGGTAGCACTACTGTTTGATATAAAACAGCTGGTAATTGTGATGGAATCGACATATAGAGTCATGTGCAAAATACATATGTTTATAAACCCAGTGATGAATCTTTATATTCGTTTGTTTTTTTTTCGTTCAATTAAGGCATGTCTACAGCACACTCCATATGCGTATGACCAGGAACCAAAAACTTGTGATAAATTTTCTCAATGTTAGTATCACCTTGCGTGAAGATTTAAAACATAGTACTAATAGAAGAGTTTTGGTTTTGGCCAGGTCAGCAATCGCTATAAAAAACGACATGTTTAATATTGAATGGTAAACTATTTAAGTGTTTGAATAAGCACGATGCTATTCCATTGCCACCACAATTTGCAAGGGTCTCATGCCACATATAACACGTAGGTTGTCCGGAAACACAGTCATGTACAGTTAAATAAAGTGTATAAAGCGTTTATAAAAATATTCAGAAGATCGCAAAAAGGTGTAGGAAGGCATAGGCTAATCAGCACTATCTGACCCCGTGTCCGACTGACTATCGTTAAAAAATGAGTCCCTAATTGAGTCGTCGCTACTATAATCCATATTTAGAAAGTCTTCTTCCTCCATGTTACCAAGATCCATACCTTGTAAAACGCTAAACGATTAAAGTTTAATAACAATAATAACTAGCCGAAGGCCTGAGTTGCCAGTGCTATATAAAAAAAAATATCTGTTAGTTTCTAGCTTTTAAGCTTAACTATCAATATTAATAAATAAATAAAAAATAACAATAATAATACACTGGCGATATTAAAACTCTGACGAGTTTTATTGCCGAGCTTCTCTCCGAATTCGAGGTGTGCTTCTTAACTATTGTTTTTCCTGCAATTTGTGTGGACCTACAGTTTTATGCGAGCTCCGAACGGCGAATGCTTTTTTGTGAGGCCTTTTCATGGCAGAAATACACTCGGAGGGTATGCCGCCCACTACCGAGAGGTGAAGACTATTTATAAAAACCCAATAATTGGGTTTTAATCAATTAGAAAAATTTTTTGTGGTGTTTGTCCGGACTGGGTTAGAACCCAAGACCTCTGGTATAGCAGGCGAACACTCTACGCACTGCACCTCAGCGGCCACATTAAAGTTTAATTGATGAAAAAAGGTGTTTTATGTATACAGTATATAATAATTAATTGAATTTCTATAATATATATCCTTGAAAAATCTCTTATCTCAGTTTATCATATCCACTTGCTTCCAACAAAAAAACCTAACTGAAGATAATAACGCATGAAATGAGAAAAGTATTCTAACAAAAAAACCTAACTCGAGATAAATTGTGTAAAAATAAAAAAACAAATCACTTAAAATAACCTATTTCCACTTAGGCTATGAAAACAAAATTGACAAAAAAAAATTATAATTCCTAACTCAAGTTAGGTTTTTTTAATAAACTGAAAACGCAAATAAATACGTCCATGAAGTACCCACATAACTCTAGTTAGGATGTTTTAATAAAACGATTTTTCATACAGTACTAGACTTAAGAGATTTGCTAGAAGATAAGTTGTTTTAACTGGTGCAAAATGTTTCTATCTGAGTTAGGATAATTTTTATATCTTAATAACTTTTTAAATATTACTCCAATTTAAATGGGGATAAGACAGATCGATGGGTTTTCCTCCAAAGATTAACAATATAACAATAACTCAATTTCGCATTATCTCGAGTTAGGCTACTTTAATTTGCGGGCACAGATATATACATATGTTCACAAGTGTAATCACAGCAGGTTCCACTATGGCTCTTAGTTTGCAAAAAAGCGGCATTCAAAGATCAAACAAACAAATGAGAAAACTACTAAATAAAGTAATTTATAACATAAAAGTAAGGAAAATGCAATACTGCTAACTGATGGCAAACAAATGCGACCGAAGAATAAATGAAAGACAAGAAAAAAGGAAATACTATGTATTAAAGTCAATCAGAACGACACAGCAGAGTTATAAAAAATAAACGAAAAAGCAAGACTGCAGAAAGTGTAAACAAGCGAAGTCAATTTGTTACTTTGGGATTGTCTGGGCACACATGTTACACGTTTCATCACACACATTTCCAGGCGTAGGTATCTCCTTATTTAGCTGCAGTTGCATCACTGCCACAATACGTAAGTTGGATGTATTTATGTAAACAAACACATTCATTATGACCTTATTTTCACACTGCTCTTACATATGTGTTTTGGAATAAATAAAATACGGCATTTTGTTGTTGTTACAAGTAAAAGTGCAATGATCTTAAAGAAACGCTAGCATGTAATATAGGGCAGAGGACTCCGAGATGTATGTAACTAACAGAAGTACTTACTACACTAGGCTGAGATGGTTCGCTGAAACTGTTCTCTTATGGGTTAATACTGGACACACAGCGAATTATTGTGATAGACAGAGAAAGGTGATTTATTGACCCGAATCCTGTTTATATCTCAAAGGCTCTGTGGCATGCTATCGAAACCAAAAATCAGATATTCAGCTTTTTTTTTGAGAGGAAATGCGCAATTTCCAGTGCCTTACAAATATATTGAATCAAGCTAAGAGTTCTAATCCTTGACCCTATATTCGATCGGCACTCTGCTTCCTCATTAATTAGACGACAGAACCCGCAATCCCAAAGCAAAGACAATAATGTCTTTAGTATCTATATTATTAATACGCTAACATAAATTTTTGTTCCATCTTCTCCGTCGAAACTACTGAACCGATTTTCAAATTAAGAACACCATTAGAAAGGTATTGCTCTCAAATAGAACTGCGCCAAGTTTCATTAAAATTGGTTGGAAAATGCGCCAACAATCGTCGTTAGAAATTCCCGTGTGGTTGTTTTTGCATGCTTTTGAACACTACAGAGCTGTAGCAATGCGCATGCATAGGTGAGTTTGTGCGCGCTCACCAAACTTACCATGCAATTGTGAACATGTTGTGGCTGGAAGTGGTGTGTAGTTTCAAAGAAGTAGAAACATAAAAAAGTAGCAAAAGCACTACAACAAAAACACAAAGTCAAGTAATAAGAAGTATAAGAAAGATAAGAAAGAACAACCAGGAAAGAAATTGAGGAAAAAAAAAGCAGAAATAGATATAAAGAAGTAGGTAGGATAATTGTGAAGACGAGTAACAACAACGCCAACAACTAAAACAAAACGGTAGCAGTGAATGTTCATTAGCAACAAAAGGAACAGCAACGACAGGAACAACAGCAAAATAGTAACAGTGAGAATAACAACAAACAATTATACAAAAACTATAGTTGCACCTTAGTCATAAGAAAACATCTAGAAAAACTGTCGAGTTTCGGCAGTAGGCAGGACTCTACTGGAATGCTTTTTGAAGAGAAGTACCAAGACAGTCGCTATAATTCAAACACAGGAGGAACCGAGGTATTTGTATATTTGTATGGGTATTTGACAAATGAGACCGCAAAGTTTCCCATCAAATATGCTCATTATGTTACAGCTGACTGTTTTCAGTCATAAATATAATAGCTGGACGGGAATGTTCCAGAAAATATTACTATAATTGGAAGAATTGTATCTATACAAAAGCCAAGCTATTAGAAAGCATAAATCCGCTGCACTCATAAAGGGTTATAAAATTGACGTTTTCTACAAAAAAACGAACATTTTTCAAATGTACATATTTTCTGCAAAAGACACTAAAAACGGGCACTTATTTTTTAAGTAGGTCTCTCTAGGTTTCAGCATATTCTATTTTGAGCTTTCATGAGCTATAGTGATGGGCGAGTCCGAGATGTTTAGACAATCGAGAGAATCGCCATCGTTGCAAAATCACAATCGAGTCAAAAGTTGACTCGCTCCTCGACTACACAATCGAGATGTTTTTGCGATTGTTCCGAGTCGGCGAGTCGGAGGTTGTTTCGATGACATCTCGACTGCACAAGCGAGATGTTTTTTGCGATTGTTCCGAGTCGGCGAGTCGTAGGTTGTTTCGATGACATCTCGACTACACAAGCGAGATGTTTTTGGGATCGTTCCGAGTCGGCTGGCCGGCTGTTGTTTTGATGATAGGTTTTAGTTGATAAAATAAACTGAATGAGGTTTGTTGATAAAGAAAGTAGGATTTTTAATGGAAGTGAGGCAAATACATAAATAAATTAACCAAATTGAAAAATATGCTATTCATAGACGCTGCATTATTGCAATCACAACTAAAGAGTGTCGTGCATAAAAATAATAATTAATTATTTAAACATTAATCAATTTTCTGAAGTGAGACGCTTATGAAACAAATTAATTTTACGAGTAGCAACAACGGCAATAGATTTGTACCACTCTGTATGTTGTTTAAAGCAATTTTAATATTCAAGCGGGAACAACAAATATTATGTATTTTTTGCAGCAAGTCCGAGATGTTGTAGGGTTGCTTTGAAAACGAGAGGAATCGTTGGCGAGTCCGAGATGTTTTAGCGATTGTTTCGACTGACGGCCATTTACGACTTGACTCGAATACGAATGAAAACCATCGAGAGCATTCGAGATGTTTCAACAATCGAGAGAATCGAATAAAACATCTCGGACTCGCCCATCACTAATGAGCTATGATAAATGCATTCTCCACAACTAAAACATACATAAATGTAGATATGTATGTATATTCACTTGTGAAGTTATGTTTTTTATGCATTTGCCCCGCTATGCTAAAATTAAATTTTGAAAAACGAAAGTAAAACACGCGGAAATGTGTCGCAACAAAATTTTGCACAAATTTGAAAACATGCGGACAACGTAGTAGATACATATGTATTATTATTAAATATGAACATACGTACATATCGTCGTTTAAAGTGCATTTTTGCGTAAGAGGTATTTTCATTTTCGAGTAAGGGACATTTTTGCCAAAAATGAGATTTTCCAACCCTGAGTTCCTGACGCTCAGCTCTATAGATCCATACCAAAACTTTGCAATTCTAACAACAAAAACGCATAATAACAGTAAATTTCATAATCGCTTATGAAGGGTATTGTTAAAATTTGGCAGCATTACCGCGTATGATTTCAGTTCATTCATACAAGCGAAGTTATATGTTATTAGATAAATAAATTAAATGGCGAATTTATATGAAAGGGAGCAAAAGTTAAATATTTTAAACAAATAATGTCAGGTAAATATCAAGCAGGTATTATTTTAAACAAATTAAATGAAGTTGCTAATTGGTAAGCTCTGATACTACGTTTTTTTGCTACAATCTTTACAATTTTCCCAACCAAATTATGACTAAAGGTATCAAAAATTAAAAAACAAAACAAGAAAGGAAGCCTCAGTTCGAGTGGAACCAAATATTATAAGCTTTCATAGTTTTTTTTACGTTTTCTGGAAACACGGTGCAATTTATATAAAGCCCGTGCCGCATAAAGTGGGCGCAGCCACACCCATTTTGAAAATTCGTATCAATAATCCGACTAAACGTATAAATATTCTTGTTTTTATAAAATTTCATCCCTTTATGACTTAGAGTTACAAAGATGTCACGTTACAAATTTCTGAAGGGCATTCGAGAAATATTTTTACTAAAAAGTAGGCGTGGTTATAAACTGAATTCGCTAAAATTTTGCACATATACTACCGCAAGTGGTAGAAATAAGTCCACCAATTTTCATCATAATATCTCAATTATTTGTCGAGTTATGGGCTCCGAAATCTCGTATATTCCTTTGTCTAATAAGAGGCGGTGCCACGCCCATTTTCCAACATTTTTCTGTTTATGGTTTTCTATCTATCGTGGTACTTGTGCCACAAAATTTCATTGAATTATCTTTATAATTGACCAAGATATCGCTCAAAATGTTTTTATTGGACTCCTTTGTAATACCCATATATAAAAGTGGGCGTGGTCATGGTCCGATTTCGCCCATTTTCAACCGTACCAGTCTGGATAGGAACCTGTATACGAAATTTCATAAAAATATTTAAATCTGTGTACTATTACAGCTGTGTATAAAAATTAATGTATTACATTCCGATAAAAACATGTTTTTTGTAGGCCATGATTGTTTTGCGAAAATTTATAAGACATTCAAGTCAGGTTATAAACCAGATAGAATACGGATGTTCCTAATCCAATCCACAAAAGTCACCTCAAAATTACAAAAAGTAAATATCAACATTTAAAACACTTAAAACGAGTGATGCCCTACGATTGTCATAGCTTTTATGACAATTTACCACATTTACCTTACGACTTCTCCAGCAATGTGTAAAAAAAATTACGTTTTTCTTAATTAAAAATATTAATTTTAGCTTTAAATTTAATATAAGTTTAAGTTTTGTTACTTTTTTTCTTTATAAAATACCAAAAAAAAAAATTATATTGAACATTTTGCCATTTCATAACCGCTTGTGCGTGATTTTTGTGCCAAATAAAAATTGCACAACCGCACATCAAGAAAAAGAGTCCTAATAATTCTATTTGTTTCTTTTTAAACGGTTTTATTTAGCTCACCCCGTTTGTTTTATTTTTAAACGGTTTTATTTAGCTCACCCCGTTTGTTTTATTTTTTATTATTATTTATTCTTGGGTCAAATTTAGTAATTCAAATTTCACCCTCTTCCTGTCAACCGATTAATCTGAAATTTTGTACGCATGTATAACCCCGATGACAATACAATATTATGAAAAAAAAATCCGATAGGTGGCGCGTGGGTCGCTATATTTACAAAAATCGCATTTATGGTCCGATTTGACTGAAATTCGGAACATGTATTAATACCTTGAAAAGAAATATTTTCTTTAAAAAAAAATTCCGCTAGGTGGCGCGTGGGTCGCTATATTTACAAAAATCGCATTTATGGTCCGATTTGGCTGAAATTCGGAACATGTATTACTACCTTGAAAAGAAATATTTTCTTAAAAAAAAAATTCCGCTAGGTGGCGCGTGGGTCGCTATATTTACAAAAATCGCATTTATGGTCCGATTTGGCTGAAATTCGTAACATGTATTACTATCTTGAAAGGAAATATTTTCCTAAAAAAAAATTCCGATAGGTGGCGCGTGGGTCGCTATATTTACAAAAATAAAAACTAAAAACTTGAAAATAAAAATAGGTAAAAAAAAACTTTTTAAGTTAAACGGTTTTATGTTATACATACATTGCAATGTTTAAGATAAATGTACTAAAAACCAAAAAATAATAAAATAGATACAGTCGTGGGAATTATAAACATTTGCATAGACTAGACTAAAATAAAACCGGGGGGCACGTCAATTGTTTACAAATTATCGACTTAATGTGCGATAGAAGAATCGTTTAATTCGTCGTTAGGCAGTTGGCCCGCAGACGGTGAGGAAATTACTTACTATTTTCTTGCTCATGGAAATTCCAATAGTTATACACTCCATGTTAATAAAAGAGATGTTTCAACTAGTTTATCATTGGACATTCACACGAGGAATCGTTTCACTACTCGTAGTTTGTCTTTAATCGACAAAACATATGATAAAAGTACTACTCGCTCACCACTATGAAACCCTAAAACTCGCTTATAATCGAGCTTGCTAGCTTTTTTCCACATTCTAGCCCTACTTATCACACGTCCATCGTTGTCGGTTGAACAACTGCCTAATTATAGTGTAACATTACAAAACAAACATTTTAATCAACGATTGTAGACAATTGACGTGCCCCACGGTTTTAATTTAGTCTAGTCTATGCAAATGTTTATAATTCCCACGACTGTATCTATTTTATTATTTTTTGGTTTTTAGTACATTTATCTTAAACATTGCAATGTATGTATAACATAAAACCGTTTAACTTAAAAAGTTTTTTTTTACCTATTTTTATTTTTTTAACACTAAGTTGATGTTTTAGCTAACAAACTGATCTACGTAACTATTTAAATTTATGTTTGTACGCAGAAAGAAGTAACGGTTTTGAAATGAAACAGTTTTTTTGCTCTCCTGTAAAGTTCAACCAATGTCCGCTACGCGAAAATGAAAATACCTCTTACGCAAAAATGCACTTTAAACGACGATATGTATGTATATACATATGTACATACATATATGTATTTATGTAGGTAAATATTAAGCAATATGTACATATGTATGTACTGTATGTTTTAATGCGTTTAGCGGCTGTTTTAAGTTAAACTAAAAGTCAGCACATTTTTTGGCAATCAAAAGCTTTTAAAAATAAGATGACGCGCGGCGATAAGTAGACAGAGTGATGACGGAAGAAAAAAGACAAATTAAATAAAATTTATGTACATCAGCAAATTTTATATACATATGTATGTATCTAGTGCGTGCCCCTGCAAAAAATGCGATTAATCCGGGACGTGTCCGGGATCAATCGCAAGGGAGCATGCGACTAATACAATTTTACATCCCTTTATATGGAGTGAATTGATCGCATTTGTTCGAGCATGTCCTATGAAGAGACTAATTGTTCAACTTGTATACCCGAACGGGTACCAATGTAGATTAATCGCTTTCATCCCGAACGGGTACAAATGTAGATTAATCGCTTTCATCCCGAGCGGGTACAAATGTAGATCAATCGCTTACATCCCGAACGGGTACAAATGTAGATTAATCGCTTTCATCCCCAACAGGTACAAATGTAGATCAATCGCTTCCAGCACGAACGGGTACAAATGTAGAGTTTTCCAAGTTGTTCGCCAAGGAAATTTTTAATAACATTATCTGACGAGTTTTATGGCCGAGCTTCTCTCCCAATTCGAGGTGTGCTCCTTTTTGTTTTTCCTACTAATTGGGTGGACCTACAGTTTTATGCCGGCTCCGAACGGCGAATCCATTTTTTGTGAGAATCGTTTTCATGGCAGAAATACTCTGGGAGGGTATGCCGCCCACTGCCGAGAGGTGACCGCTGCTCTTAAAAAACCCAATAATTGGATTTTTACTAATTAGAAAAATTGTTTTGGTGTTTGGATCGGACCGTGGTTTGAACCCGAGACCTCTGGCATAGCAGGCGAGCACTCTACCCACTGCACCACAGCGGCAATGTTAATGCATATATAAATAAAGATTATATAATGTTTTACTTTTGGAAAAAAATTTCAATAAATAAATAAAAAAAATTGTAAGTTTTGAGTATGCATTATATGAGCGTAATGTAAAGGATTTTTGCATAGGATATTTTAGGCAACATTTTGTTAAAATTATTATTCATCATTGTTATTAAAAGAAAGGGTGTTCAATTCGTTTTACCGGTTGCTCTACAATTTTTTAAATACATTGCATATTTTTGTAAAATTTCTACATTTAAGGAATCTAGATTTGTACCCGTTCGGAATGAAAGCGATTAATATACATTTATACCCGTTCGGGTTGAAAGTGATTAATCTACATTTATACCCGTTAGAGAACAATTGGTCTACAATTAGTCTACATTTATACCCGTTCGGGAACAATTGGTCTACAATTAGTCTACATTTATACCCATACGGGAACAATCGGGGACTAATTGTGGACCGATTGTTCTCGAAAGAGATCAATCCGGGACAAATATCTTTCGGTATTAATCGCACATTTTTTTGCAGGGGCGTTTTTCAAAATAAATATACATATACCTTAAATACATATGTAAATAGCAATTTTATGACCTTACACTGGAAAAAACTTCTCGCTATCAAGGACATTTTTTCCCAATACATTACGTTCTTTGTTTTGAGTAAATTTTCTCAAAAATGTTAAAAAAAAAGATTCAAAAACATTCAAAAGAATTCGTTGCCATAGTGATTTGTATGGGAATTTAATTTATCAAAATTAAAGAAATCAAATCTTCAAAGCAAGTACAAGTTGGAAATGAAATGGCGCTTAAGAAATGTTTCCTTATTTTGATGTAGGAATTTCTTTACAACAATTATATGAAAACATGGTAACGAATTTTTTATAATCCTTTTTACATGTTTTGAGAAAGATTTACTCCAAATAAAGAAAATATGTAGTGTTAAAAATAGGGAAACAATTTCTTTGACCCCTACACTGAAAAAACAACTTACTCAGATTATGGAAAAGTGGGAATGATTCTGCGTGCGCTAAAGACATTTTCATTGCTTTGATGTACAATTTTCTTCAAATCAAACGTGTTTTTTGTTTTAAAGAAAATTGTATTCAAAATGTCTTTAGCGCCGAATCATTCCCATTTTTCCATAACCCCCCTACTGAAATTTTATGGCGATAAATTTTCTAGAACATTTTAACCCTCTATCGCCCTCATCAAAGGGTAATTTTGACCACTTTTTTAGAAATTCAGGAAAAATGGTATTTTTAAGGTCGCTAGAGGATTAAAATGATCTAGAAAATTATTCGCCATAAAATTTCAGTAGGGGTCTTCTCAGAACAAATCTTTGTAAAATGAACCTAAAAGACCACAGGAAACGAAAACATACGTACGTATGTATATTCCTCGGAATGTTGAATGTGTTTTATTTCGGGTACTACTGAAGCGATCAAAATACTTCTTTTGCAAACGATTAATGATTTTTGACAACGTTTAGCATGCAGACAGAAAAAGGTACAATAGGGTGGTATAAACCAAGTTATGGGTGGTAGTGACCCCAATGACGAACATAAGGTTAACACGACTATATGTATAGGCGAAACCTTCCCCTCGGACCAAAGACATTGGTGTAGTAAACTTAGGGATCGGTCTATAAATACCGAAGATATAAAAAAATTAATTTTAGCGACATTCAGTGGCGTTCAAAAATAAAATAAAATTTTTTATTATTATTTTTTTTTCTTGCGATACGGTCTAATATACATACTTAGCTCGGCCTTAACAATAAAACTTTCAAACTTAATTTTCCAAAATTTTAATTTTTTCATATTGATGTTTTATATTTTTAGCACAAGGGCGAAAATATACATATCTAAATACATATAAAAGGTTTAAAGTTCACAATTTAGTATGGCTACGAAGCTAAATTTTAAAAATTCTCAAAAAAAAAAAAGAAAATACAAACACACACACGCTTACCTTCAGTGGACTCTGTCCAAAGGCAGCAAAAATGCTTTGATTAAATTGATTGAACATATCAAAGCAATTTATTTATAAATTCTACACAATTAACAACAAACATTCATAATTTAAAATTGCATTCTATCAAGCAATAAGAAAAAGTAGAAACGAAAACTAGCAACACATTAATTTGATAACAATTAGTAACGGATTTTTGCACGATTGACGTGAACACTGCTGCTGTGGCTTGCTGCCTATCAGAAAAATCGAAATTTATACAAACAAAAAAAAGTTCAACAACAATAAAAAAAAGTACACAAATAAAATTTTTATATATATAATCAAAGAAGCGCACGTTCTCCTCAGCACAGCACCAGCGAATAAACTGAATTATGCGTCCGCAATTGGACGCCCTCAATGGTCCATAACAAAGCGCGCTGTCGTAGACATAATCAATTCAGAGAGCGAATAATAAATAAATGAAAGCATATTGCTACAAACATATATGCATAAATTCATACATACATACATACATAGGACGGCGATAGTAAGTGATACAAATGTATTAAATTGATGCTGAGCAAAGCAGCGCAGCAAAATCGAAAAAGGTGCCACTTTGCATGAATCTTTACCCTACTAAGTAAACTGTGACACATATTGAGGGTTGTTGTCTGCGAGTGGAATAATTCCCACACAGAACGAAAGACCACCATCCATATAGTAGAACCCCAAAAAATTTTGCTCGCTGTGGTAAATTTTTTTTATTGTCATTTTAATTTTGTGAAATTTTATCTGAGTGGTCTCTTGCGTTCTTTGTATAAAGATTTTGTCTAAGGAAACCCCTACTGAAATTTTATGGCAAATATTTTTCTAGAGGATTTTAACCCTCTAATGACGTTCAAAATACTATTTTTTTCGGACTTTATAAAAAAAAAGGTGAAAACGACCTCTTTATGGAGGTGGTAGAGGGTTAAATTGTTCGACGAAATTAAAGCTCGTGCAATTTTACTATATGTGTCCCAATAACATATTTCTGTACAATATGTATTTTAACCCTTTTTTCTTTTTATTTAAAAATCAATCAGACAAAATTTCGGAAATTTAAAATCGCAATAAACAAAATTTGACCTCAGTGAGAAAAACGGTTTGATGGTTTTACAATATGGATCGTGGCCTTTCGTTTTGTGTGGGAGTTATTCTGCCCTTAAAAATGCCGCTTTACAGCGTTATAAGCAAAAGTGGCGAGATTCTCACAGGGTAGGTGAGTTAACAGAACTTTCACTGCCCAAGTCTATATTCACCACGGCTCTCTTATGCTTTTACAAGCCACTATGAAGGCTATGTGCACGCCAATCACAACTGGGTATAATAAAATAATTACAATGTTTAAATTTTCAAACACAACGCACTAGCGAAAAGCTTACTTCCCTCTTTCGAAGCACAAATTCACCATAGGAATATATATGCTCACACAAATGCACATAATATTATGTATGTACATATTGCTATGTATATGTGTATATAACAAAAAAGCTTCAAAAATAGTAAAAACTCACCACACATGCATCACGCATCTGATTCACTTGCATTTCCAAATCTCTTATACGCTTAACAGCGGCCTCTTCGACGCGCGTATGCTTGGCCACTTTGTCGGCGATCCGTTGCACGGCCTCCATCGCGAGCGAGTGTTGGCGCGGTGAGGGATGTAATGGCGAGCCGAGTGTTGTTGGCATTGCTGTTGCTGTTGCTGTCGCCTGTGTATTATTTGCACCTTCTGGCGCTGCATTGGCTGTGGCACTTGCGGCGCGCCCATTGACTGACACATCCTCTGTAATGCTATTTGTGCTGGAGGAATTTGATAAATGCACAGATTCGAGATTTTTTGTTTTCTGATCGAGTATGGTTTCGATGTCGCGCAGCTGAAAAGATAAAGTGAATTTAATTAAAATTCAAAATAAAAAATTATGTGAATAAAGAAAAACTATTAAAAGCGATTTAAAAGTTAACAAATTCTCACCTGCTCTACAACTTGATCCAACACCACACTTTGCTCTGCTGCTGGTCGCATATTTTGCAGCTTCTCTTCCAGAAAACGTATGCGCTCCTGATAACCAACGCCGATTTCTAGTTTAAGGCTTTGCACCTCATGTTGTAGCGTTTCATTTGAGTGTGTTTGTGTATTAATATAATCCTCCAATTGCTAGGGAAGAAATAAAAAAAAAATTTTTTTTAAATTCATTTAATTATAGGAGATTTAGAAAAAAGGCGCGAGGTCGCTGAGAGATAGAGCCAATAATATTAAGCTCTTTAAAACGCGCCTATACGATCGAAATGGCTTCATGTTAAGCGAAAAATTATTTTAACAAAAACATTTTCTCTGTTCTACTTGCTTTCAAAGAACTCTATCTGAACAAATCTTTATTAAAATAAAATTTTCGTTCGTTAAACATTTTATTTCAGTTTCCATTTAACTCACCTTATTCTTCTCGCTTAGCACATGTTCATTAAGCGCTTTGGTCTCCACTTGTGTCTCCAATTCGGTGATGATTTCACGCAAAACGTAAATTTTATCAATCGAAGCTTTAAGTTCTATTTCAAATTTTTCACGTTTAGCATTCGATTCATTGAGTTTTTGTGTTAGATCACGTATTTGCGTTTCCAAATGTTCGACCTGTAATTTTGCAAATATAAAATTAAGCTAATTATGCCTAAATAAATACATACATATTCTCTAGATTCTAGAAACTGATAACAGTGCATTTTTGTTAGTTTTTCTATGAAAGAAATGAGGCTTGGCAACAATTAGCTTGTTTTTATTTTTCAATTAATTTAACTTAAGACCTTTTTTATTAATTGTTAGTATTTTTTTTTATATGTGCATGAGAAATAAAATACATTTTACTTAAATAAATGTTAAACATCAACAAAACAACAAAACACAGAACAAGAAACAAATATAACCAGTGTTGCCAGTTACAATTTTACTATAATGTATGACACATTATAGAATATTGTTATGACAAGAAATTATATTAACAAAAACGAGTTAAACACTTAAATATTTGCTTAAAATTAAATAGAAATTAATTACTATATTAAAATTAAAAATAAATGAGAAAATTTTAATATTATAAATTCTCCTACAAAATCTTCACTCGCTGAATAACTCACAAATCCGCCAATTCCCATTTTCTATGAAAATCGTTTTAAATTGGCAAAACTTGCTGTTAAACATTTTCCTCTCTCTTTTATCCGATTTGCTGACGTCATAGAATACGTATGTACATGTATCTATGCCTATACATATACATACAAAACTATCCATTTGCCCTTGTACTGCTTGTCCGTAAAATGGAAAATTGCTTAATCTTAATTTTTCAGCTGCTACACGTTTATAGTTTGTTTTAATTAGCTGCATGCCTGCCATCGAATTCAATTGAGTGTTAATTTGGTTTAGCAATTTTGCATTTATTTATAAATGAATTTATATACATAGTACATAAATAAAAACAAATTAGACTATTACTAAGTAAGCGCTTTATGTAAATAAGTAATTCTTATTAAAAGAAACAATTACAAGAGAAAAGCGCCGTACTTTTTCTGCAATCGAGGCCAGATGGAAAATAGATAGAGCTAAGCTATTCAAAGGAAGAATTATAGATTTATTTTTTTGTTTTTCCGACAAGGTAGGATTGCAATGTATTGTGGAACGAATTTCCGTCATCCCTTGTCAAGATTGATTTGGTTATAAATCGGTCTCGGCTATGTGCCATCGTTCTCGAAACAAGATACTGAAGATGGCACAGTATCTTGTTTCGAGAACGATGGCACATAGCCGAAACTGGTTTATAACCAAATCAAACTTGACAAGGGATGACGGAAATTCGTTCCACAATGCATAAGAACTACAGACTTGCTGAAAAAAAAAATACTACGACAGAAAACCCAAAAATTTGAAAGCATACAGAACAAGAAATCTTTAGTTAAAAAAATTGGTAAAGGTTAACAGCCAGTTTCACGAAAGAATTTAAGTTTAACTAGTAAACCCGGTCACGCGATGCTGTGGCTTTCAATTACACTGTGCGACAATTTGAGGGTGGAAGACCACTTATTGCCACATTTGAAAATTTTTTGATAGCTACTGGTTATTTTTATTTTCTGTGGACCTAGATTTTTTATACATAGATTTTGACCAAGGAGCCCCATAGTGAAGTTTTGTGCCGAATATTTTTCTAGACTATGGTAACCTTAAAGCGACCTACAAAAGGCCATTTGGCGCGCTCCTCCTTTTCTTTCTAGTTCTCTTTCTCGTCCCCTTTCCCCTTTATTTGCGCTTTATTTTCCCTTTATCCATTTTATTTTTCATATTTCCTCTTTCGCTTCCTGTCCTTCGCCATATCCGTCTCTTTCATTTTCTCTTCCCTTTCCTTTTATTACCCATCTTCAGTGCTAGGCCTTGCATGACACTTCAAATTTAAAAATGAGATAAACTGTAGCGTAAAAATGGATTATTGAACGGTGGCACCCTTTTTGTAAAAATTTTAATAAATTACCCATTTCCATGCCAAGTCCTTTCATATGACAACTCAAATTTAAAAATCAAACAAACTATAGCGTAAAACTGAATTTTTGAACAGGTGGCAACCCTTTTTTAAAATTTTTTATTAAATTACTTAATATCAGGTCAGGCCCTTTCATATGGTACCAAAAATTTTAAAATCAAACAAACTATACAGTAAAATTAAATTTTCAAACATCTGGCAACCCTTTTCAAAAAAAATAAATCTTCCTGCACATCTACAGGTTAAGCCCTTTCATCTGACACCACATTTTCGAAAATCAGTATAACGGTGTAAAAGTTATTGCTTACAAAAAATCGCTTAGCGTAATATATATAAAGATAAGATAAACTGTAGGGTAAAAATGGATTTTTGAACAGGTGGTACCCTTTTTGCAAAAATTTTAATAAATTACTCATACCCTTTTTGCAAAAATTTTAATAAATTACTCATTTCCATGCCAAGTCCTTTCATATGACAACTCAAATTTAAAAATCAAACAAACTATAGCGTAAAACTGAATTTTTGAACAGGTGGCAACCCTTTTTGAAAATTTTTTATTAAATTACTTAATATCAGGTCAAGCCCTTTCATATGGTACCAAAAATTTTAAAATCAAACTATAAAGTAAAATTAAATTTTCAAACATCTGGCAACCCTTTTCAAAAAAATTAAACCTTCCTGCACATCTACAGGTTAAGCCCTTTCATCTGAAACCACATTTTCGAAAATCGGTATAACGGTGTAAAAGTTATGGTGCTTACAAAAAATCGCTTAGCGTAATATATATAAAGATAAGATAAACTGTAGGGTAAAAATGGATTTTTGCACAGGTGGTACCCTTTTTGCAAAAATTTTAATAAATTACTCATACCCTTTTTGCAAAAATTTTAATAAATTACTCATTTCCATGCCAAGTCCTTTCATATGACAACTCAAATTTAAAAATCAAACAAACTATAGCGTAAAACTGAATTTTTGAACAGGTGGCAACCCTTTTTGAAAATTTTTTATTAAATTACTTAATATCAGGTCAAGCCCTTTCATATGGTACCAAAAATTTTAAAATCAAACTATAAAGTAAAATTAAATTTTCAAACATCTGGCAACCCTTTTCAAAAAAATTAAACCTTCCTGCACATCTACAGGTTAAGCCCTTTCATCTGAAACCACATTTTCGAAAATCGGTATAACGGTGTAAAAGTTATGGTGCTTACAAAAAATCGCTTAGCGTAATATATATAAAAATGAGATAAACTGTAGCGTTAAAATGGATTATTGAACGGTGGCACCCTTTTTGTAAAAATTTTAATAAATTACCCATTTCCCTGCCAAGTCCTTTCATATGACACCTCAAATTTAAAAATCAAACAAACTATAACGTAAATCTGAATTTTTGAACAGGTGGCAACCCTTTTTGTAAAATTTTTATTAAATTACTTAATATAAGGTCAAACCCTTTCATATGGTACCAAAAATTTTAAAATCAAACAAACTATACAGTAAAATTAAATTTTCAAACATCTGGCAACCCTTTTCAAAAAAATTAAACCTCCCTGCTCATCTACAGGTTAAGCCCTTTCATCTGACACCACATTTTCGAAAATCGGTATAACGGTGTAAAAGTTATGGTGCTTACAAAAAATCGCTTAGCGTAATATATATAAAGATTTCATTTTTTTTCTTGAATTTTATATGAAATCTGACGGGGTGAAAATTAAATTTTCACTTAAATATTTTCGTGAAACTGGCTGTAAGTACTATACAGATCGTTCTTTTCTTTAATAAAATCGCTCTGAAACCTCAGCTCGAGGAGGGTTAAGAAGACAAACCTGAATATAGAATATACATATGTATACATACATGCCCTGCAGCTATTATAAGGGACAGCCCCGAAAAACAAGCTCCGAACTGGTTCTAAAAGGCTGCAGAGCGAGACAGTTTATTATTGTGACTTAAAAAAAAAATTTATGATTCCAACTATCAATTTAAAGTTGAGCAAGAACAAAAGTTGCACTTTGCAATAACAACCCTCATATATATGTATGTATAAGCAAATATCGTCGCTATAGAAGAAAAAAGACGCAAAGTGTTTTGCTGAGGAAGAAAGACGCAAACTTTTTTCATTCAAAGAAAGACGCATTAAAAATATTTTGATAACGAAGAAAGACGCTTTATTTTTTTTTTTACTATAAAGAAGGACGCATTTAAATATGTTTTAGGAAAGAAAGACATATTCGATCTTTTTTTCTTTGTCAATATTAATGCTAATGCGTATTTTTTCGCAGTTAATAATACTAATGCGTCTTTCTTCGTCGAAATATTTTTTAATGCATCTATCTTCGTCGACATGTTTTGAAAAGCGTCTTTTTTCCCCGACATATTTTTAATGCGCCTTTTTTCGTCGACAAATTACTGACATGCGTCTTTCTTCTTCCGCAGCGACGATATCACTTAGCATTTGTATGTGAATGGGTATAATTCCAACTTTTGTATGGTTAAGCTTCAAATATATAATGCCGCATTGCGTTGGGATAGTACGAGAACCAACTCTGTCGCTTTTTAACTAGTTCTGCACTAGCCTCGAACTAGCGCCATTTGCAGCAGAGTATATACATAGGCTCTTAAGAAGTGATGCATCTATATTACAACATCCCGAATGAAAGAACATTTTATTTTAGAGGATGGCAATGCCAAAATTATACATATGTAATCTAAAATGATCTTTCAATATGTTACTTTATATTTTCGAAATATCGCCAGTATTCCACTCGCGCAAGTGCTTTCGTTGCTGATTGTTTCCTTCTTAATTGCTTAACTTAGATATTATTAGGAATATGATTTTTATTATCATACTAAACTTAGCATAAAACACAAAACATCTGCATAGACTATATACATAACTGATGTCACATAATATTTATTTAAAAAAAATCTCAATAAAGTGCCATTAATAAATATAAACTAAATCACCACAACAAATCTTTTATAATTAAACAACATTAAACGTAGTAATTAGTATTTATTTATCAACATGCAAGTGCTCACATAATAAGAAATTTTATAAAAATTCCAATTACATTAATTATTAAAAATTAACAAATTAAATACAATGAGTTAATATTGGATACACAAAGGATAATTATGAAAAACTTGAGGAACAATAACAAAAGATTAGTTATGCATTTCAGAAAATGAATTCATAATCCCATTCATAGTACTAGAAATAGAAAATTACAATTTGTTAATGTAGGAAAATTAAAGCTAAAAGTAACATGAACGAAACGAAAAGAATAAAATGTGGGAAGAAGTGTTTGGGAATAAAGAACTATCCTTATACAGAGCGACTCAATTTGAGGATGAATTGTTCGAGAGCTCGTTAGATAACGAAATATAAATAAAAGTGAGTGCGAAATGTTTACAAAGCTTAGCTGAATGGTCTTCCACATTATGGAAAAATTTCTGCCAAAAAGTTATGTATCTGCTCTTCCGAGGTAAATTGGGACTATACATATGTAATTTTTGTTCTGGGGTTCCGTAAAATTTGTATGGCATCTGTTTGAGTTTTGTGGAAAATTCTAGCTTTACTAGCCTTCTGATGCCTTCTATAGGGCTTGGATTTATTTATAAAGTATTGAAATATTAGTAACATGTGTGGAACAAGGTGAGCCGTTCTTCTTGAAGAATTTTGCACAATAAACAGCAGTAAATTAAATTCTTCTATGCACTGGGCACGAAATATAATACATCATCAAAACTTTTTGACGCAAAGATAGCTTGTAGGATTTAAAAGATGTTTAGTTGGTTAATAATTGTAATCTTTATATAAACAAAAACACAAATGAAATGTATAGTAAAACGACAGCAGGACAGTAGCTAATAATAGAAATCCTAAGAAACGAAGCACCAAAGTAACCAACAAACCAAACCAAACTAAAAAAAAACAATTAACGTTGATCAATGCAATGACTGATAGCAGAATTTCCTTTGCCATTATCGCTGTTTTCTCACTCACCTCCTTGGAGGCATTCTCAAATGTGCTACGCTCCTTTTCCTTGTCGCGCAGCTGCGCTTTCAAACGTTCAATCTCACGCAAAAATTCATCACGTTCCTGTTCACGTTCGCCGGCTTGTTCTTCCAGAAATTGACGTGTAGCTTTTAGTTGCTTATCCGCAGCGTCGATCTGGTTGAAGATTTTCAGATTTTTCGTGTTTTTATAATTGGGGATGTGGGGGAATGGGTGATAAAATAAATATATTGTTCACGTAAAATATATAGAGATACATATTTATTTATAAGGTGTACGCACGAACATTAAATTTTATATGTAATACTAAGAAACTATAGCATTTTCGAAAACTCGAAGTTATATTCGAAATATATAATTTCGATATCAGCTCATGCTTGCGTTTTAGAATTATGTAATAAGCTAGGTTATAACAATGATAAAAACCTATTCATAATCCGAAGTTCGGGCTCGAACCGAACATTCGCTGCCGAGTAATAGCAGTAAAAAAACTTTTTCGAATTTCGAAATGTGTTTAAATGATTTGTTTAATAAGAAATTATGTGGTTCAGTTTGATTGAGAACCAAACCACACCCATTATTTACCATTAGATTTCTTTAAAAACATGGAACTCAACAGCCAATGTTCCCACAGCGATCGGTTCTAAGTATCTTAACGGCACGAATTCATATCCGGTCAAAGGCTGCTACTCTGGCTGCATTCCTCAGAACTTCTGGCTAGTGTTGTTGACGTAATAACGAAAACAACAATAAACTTGAGCATAGCCGACCTTTTTCAAGTTGCAAGGAACCAAGAATATGCCAACTTATTCCTCTAGCTTGATAAACAGACAGACGGACTAACGATTACGTGTCAGCTTGTTGTCGTTTCAACAAGAGATTTTTGTAAGCAAATATCACACATAAACATACTCTACCAGAGCACACTTCACTCATTTATCTTCCTTTTGTTTGAACTCACCTGCGCTTGCAAATCTTCGCGGTCTCTCTTCCCACTCTCCATCACCTTCTCACCCTCACGACAAAAGTCCTCTATCATTTGCAACAACACAACAGTGGCATCATTGTTGGCCTCTCCGGCTTGTTGTTGTAGTTGCAGTTGTTGTTGTTGCGGTGGCGATGACAATATATTGCGCGCCTTCTCTTGCAACTGCGTAAAACTGCTTGACGTGCGCTCCAAAGCCGAATTATTACGCTGTGGACTGCGTAGCGAGCCATGCCCATAACCCTCACTAAAGTCCGTTTGATTGGGTGAGTTCAGCTGCGAAAGTTGATCGCGCAGCGCTTGCAACTCTTGACCCAACTCTGCATTACGTTTGATTGTATGTTCCAGCTCCTCTTGCAACTTCACACGATCACTTTCCGATTTGACTAAACGATTTTTCAATTCATGCACTTGGAAATTCAACTCGGACGCATTGCCGCCGGGTATGGAGTAGACCTCTTCGTTCATGTTCAGCGCGGCTTGCTCATGACGCACGCGATTCAAATCGGGTGGCAGCGAAGTAAGTAATTTGGCTTGTTGGTTTTTGTTCGTCTCGCCATAGGTGGGCAACTGTTGTTCGTTGAGCGATCCAGTGCGCATAAAGCGATGGGCGGGGTGGTGTTTTTCTATTGCCGACGGCAATGATGACTTGTCGCCATCGCTGTCGCCCTCACAGCAACTGTCGATCTTTTCCATGCCACTGGACAAGCTGGACAAACGACGCTTTTGGCGTTTATGCAGCTCCTCTGAAAGATGCAGCAAATATAGAGCTTCCGCATTCAAACGTTCCAAACACTCACGTAAATCGAATTCCTCCGCCAAATCGCTGACACTTTTATTGCTTACAAACTCTATCAAACTTGGATCTTCCACCACTTCCAGCAAATTGTGCACGTCGGGTATGAAACGTGATTGTTTGGTCGGCGTCGTCGTCGAGTTGAATGATGCATTGAAGAGCGATGTATTCATATCCACCTCGGCAGCCGTTTCCTCTTCGAAGCTGCGATTGTGCGCCACGAGACGGTTCACCTCTTGCATTAGCGTCGTATTGATGCCATCCTCACAGTTGGCTACACATTTGGCCAATTCGGCCAACACACTGCGGAACGTCTTGCATAGTTCACGGAGATTGTCACGATCGCTGATTATTTGTTCGAAGTCACGCGCTGAATCAAAGGTGGAGTGACGTTTGTTCTTGCGATTCAGCTGCTTTTCATAGTCCAATTTTAGGCGCGACATCTGTGGGAGGGAAGAAGGAGAAGACGGCTGAGCTTTTGAAAGCTTTTATGGTATTTTATGGGCTCTACTGCAAATAACGTCACCTAAGCACAACCTTTTTGAGTTTTTTAGAGAATGTGATGAAATAAAGCGCGTGGTGTGACGCGACATCTATGGGTTAATATTCTCTTAAGGACTGTACGTCTGAAATTGGGATAATATGGAATTTCCAAGGTCAAATGTTTCCTAAAAGATTAGTCAGGATTGGAAGAATTATGAGGTCCACTTGAAAATCCATACTAAATACAAAATTCCGTTAGTCAGGATTGGAAAAATTATGATATTCACTTGAAACTCCATACTAAATACAAATTTCCGTTCATGAAATCTCTCTCAAGCATATTTTTGAGAACAAAAAATGGCACATCACCGAAACCGGTTTATCTCCAAATCAAAATTTTACCCTTCCGACCTATAGTAGTCAATTTGTGAAGATATTTTTATAGCTTTTTGGTTGTTTGCTTTTCCGACAGGGTAGGAATATGATGAACCGATATCGGTCATCTTCAGTGTCTCTTTCCGTTCTAAGTTTGTCTCCAAACCAAACTTAACAAGGGATGACGGAAAATCTGTCCACAATATATCATATTTCTGTAGCCTTAAGTTCAGAAAGCTCACCAGGCTTCAGTCCGCTTCTGACAGACCTTAACTAACTCAGAAACTCGCAGAAACCCGTTGTTTGTCTTCGGTTTTCTTACAGTTGCCAGATTAGCCCTATAAATTTAGGAAGGAAATTAATTGTACGTAGTTCTGTGTAGGAAAGAGATCTCGTAACAGATGAGAGCTACAGCAGAAGCTTTGTCGGTGAAAGTCCATTCTGTTGAGGCCATAAGGAAGATGATGACAAGAAGAGTATGAGCTCGGTATTCTACGTTGTTATGGGAGTATTTCCTTCATTTGGCTGAATCAATGGAAACAGCTTCCTGCTCGATTCTTAAGTTATCTACTTAAGAACAATCCATATGCCATTAAATTTATAACATTTTCAAGAACAATTAAAACATAATTACAAGCATTCATTTATGCAAACCTCTTCTTCATGTTTAATTTTCAGCTGTGCAATTTTCAATTGGCTTTTCGCAGTGAATTTCTCACGCAATAAAATCAGTTCCGGCGGCCAATGTTGATCGTCAGCTGTTGAGTCGGAGAGTAAAGTCTGAAAGAATCGAAAAAGGAAAAAATAAAAATTTAAAATAAGATTAAATAATAGATAGTGAAAGGAAAAGTTCTGTATTTTATCTACATGAGTATTTAAGACCAAATGCATTTAAAATAAATTGAACAAGTAAGGAAGCCTAAGTTCGAGTGGAATCGAACATTAGATACTCAGCTGTATGCTTTCATTGTTTGTTTGCGTTTGTTCGATATAGGGTGTATTTTATATGAAACGAGTGCTGCATAAACAGGGCGCAGCCACGCCCATTTTCAAACTTTGTATCAATCATCCAAATAAGCATATAAATATTATTGCTAGTGCAAAATTGCATCCCTCTATGACTTTTAGTTACAAAGGCTTCACGTTACAAATTCCAAAAGGGTGTTCCAGAAATATCTTTGTTAAAAAGTAGGCGTGGTCATAAACCGATTTCAATACATTTTTGCGTGTCTATTAACACAAGTTATAAAAGTGTATAAACCAAGTTTCGTCATAATATCTCAGTTATTTGTCGAGTAATAGGCTCGTAGATTTCTTTGTATAAAAAGAGGCGGTGCCACGCCCATTTTATAAACTTTTTTTATTTTTTGTTTCCGGTCTATTGTAGAACTCATGTCACAAAATTTCAGTGATAGATCTTTATATTTGACAGAGATATCGCTTAAAATGTTTTTATAAGGTCACTTTATAATACCCATATATAAAAGTGGGCGTGGTCGTCAACCGATTTTGGTAATCTTTCGTCCACACATTTGGCTAAGCAAATATATCACGCGTACCAAATTTCATCGATATATCTTTAACGGTTCTGAGTTATGGCTTATAAAACTTTCAATATTTGCCCCTTAATAAGTGGGCGTGGCACCGCCCATTTTCCAAAATTTTTATATTTTTTGTTTTATGTCCCTAGTTGGACTCCTGCCACAAAATTTCAGTGATAGATCTTTATATTTGACAGAGATATCGCTTAAAATGTTTTTATTAGGCCCCTTTATAGTTCCCATATATAAAAGTGGGCGTGGCCGTCAACCGATTTTGATAATTTTTCGCAAAAACATTTGCCTAAGTAAGAAAATTACGCATATCAAATTTCATCGATATATCTTCAACGGTTTCTGAGTTATGACATATAAAACTTTCAATGTTTGACCCTTAATAAGTGGGCGTGGCACCGCCCATTTTCCAAAATTTTTGTACTTTTTGTTTTATGTCCGTCTTTGGACTCCTGCCACAAAATTTTAGTGATAGATCTTTATATTTGACAGAGATATCGCTTAAAATGTTTTTATTAGGCCCCTTTATAGTTCCCATATATAAAAGTGGGCGTGGCCGTCCACCGATTTTGATAATTTTTCGTCCACACATTTGGCTAAGTAAATATATTACGCGTACCAAATTTCATCGATATATCTTTAACGGTTTCTGAGTTATGACATATAAAACTTTCAATGTTTGACCCTTAATAAGTGGGCGTGGCACCGCCCATTTTCAAAAATTTTTGTATTTTTTGTTTTATGTCCGTAGTTGGACTCCTACCACAAAATTTCAGTGATAGATCTTTATATTTGACAGAGATATCGCTTAAAATGTTTTTATTAGGCCCCTTTATAGTTCCCATATATAAAAGTGGGCGTGGCCGTCCACCGATTTTGATAATTTTTCGTCAAAACATTTGTCTAAGTAAGCAAATTACGGATACCAAATTTCATCGATATATCTTCAACGGTTGCTGAGTAATGACATATAAAACTTTCAATGTTTGCCCCTTAATAAGTGGGCGTGGCACCGCCCATTTTCGAAAACTTCATCAAATTTCTTCATAAGGCCCTGAGCTCAATACGTGGGTAAAATTTTATCACTCTAGCTATAGTAGTGGCTGAGATACCAAATATCCGATTTTTTCTATATAGGAAAAGTGGGCGTGGTCATGGTCCGATTTCGCCCATTTTCAATACCAACCGTCCCAGTCTCGATACCAACTTGCATTTCAAATTTCATCAAAATATCTCAATTTTTACGCGAGTTATCGTGCGTACGGACGGACGGACGGACGGACGGACGGACGGACGGACGGACGGACGGACATGGCTCAATCGATTTCTCTTTTCACCCTGATCATTTTGATATATATAAGTCCATATCTATCTCGATTATTTCATTATGTTACAATCCACCGTTATGAAATCAAAATTATAATACTCTGTGTACTAGTACAGCTGAGTATAAAAATAAATGCACTGTGTCACACACGGAGCACACACACAAACACTCATAATAATTGTGGTGGTTTGCAGCAATTAATGTTTGTTTTTTTTTTTAGAAAAAAGGGGGATTTAAAGTTTGGACATTTAAATTGTTATGAAGATTTAGCAGCAAATCAAGAAACTTTCAAATTATTCAGTTCTTTTATAGTAGGTACAGTACTTGTCATAAGTAAGGGACTCTTTCACCGATTCTATTCTTTATGTCACAAAATTTCTCTACCTAGACAATTGGTTATAATGAGTGCTAAACATATGTTATAGTGGTCACATTGCGACAAATGATCAATAGCCCCTAATTAGGTGTCTGAGGCACTAGTTTAAACTGATATTCAGATAGATAGACAATCAAAATCAGTTCATGATTCTGGCCATCACTTTTAGCCCAGATTTTTAATATCACTTCGACGGCTGAGAATAAGATCGCCCTATTTCAAAAATTGTTTCAAAAACGCCCTATTTGAAAAAATGTTTCAATAACGTCCTATTTCAGATTTTGCTTCAAGAACGCCCTTTTTGAAAAAATGTTTCAATAACGTCCTATTTCAGATTTTGCTTCAAGAACGCCCTATTTGAAAAATTGTTTCAATAACGTCCTATTTCAGATTTTACTTAAAAAACGCCCTATTTCAGAGAAAATTCCATATATATTTCTCTGAATAGGGCGTTTTTGAATAATTGTCTGAAATAGGACGTTATTGAAGCAAAATCTGAAATAGGACGTTATTGAAACAATTTTTGAAATAGGGCGATCTTATTCTCAGCCGTCGACTTCATATTCATGAAAGTTAAAGAAAAGTGGTTTAAAAAAATGTATTCCTGCCCTATAATTATGTCAGCCACTGTATCACCACCCAACCACACATTCAAACACACTGTTTACATTACAAGCAAAACAGAAGCACCGCCAAAGCGTAGGCGCCCAAAAGTAAAAAGAAAAACATTTCATTGCACTCCCCAATGTCGTGCTTTCATTCATTGATCAGATCAGAAGATTTTTCAGGGGCGACTATTAAATTTTGTTGGCAAAATGTGTGCCTACGACGAAAAAAGCTGAACAAAGAAACTTTTGTTTCTCAATTATTTCATTGCTTTTCATGACGTTTAATGTATTTTCGCCGTTTAGGAAGGGTGCAACATGAATCTCCAATTGGTAATGTTTACGCACAATGACAGGGCTCCCCCTTTTTTGTTTATAAAAGAAAAGAAGAATAAAAATGCAAAAGCTCACAGTTTGTTGACAGATAGATATGGCATGTCGACAGTCGGAATGGCATTCGTGTTTATTTGAAGAATGTCTATGCGGCTGTGGGAGTTGCATATCACTACTTCATACAAAAAATGTAGCTTAGCTTTCAATTACAAATTGTATAAATTCATTTCAAATTTCAATGGACGTCATGGATAAGTTCAATATTTCGAACTCAGAAATATAGGTCATAGCAGCAAATGGGAATTTGTGGTGCTTTTTATTGATTTGCGGCTGGAGAAAGTTCGCTATCTCAGAACTATAGCAATTTGTATATAATAAACCAAAACAAAAGTTTCATCCGTTTTTAAAAACATCAACAATAAAATTATATTTTCATCATTTTATCTGAAACACTTAAGACAGTAAGATATGCTAATGCATTAAGAATCAAAAGAATCAACCTTCAATTTTGTTTTTGTATTATACTCATATGCAAAATACATTGTGCGCCATAATAAAGTGATCATAGCTGAGTCTATCAGCTATAACTACTCCACCGAGTTAGAGATCAACTGAGCATTTTTTGGAATCAACCAAACCGGATCTACATACATACATACATACATAAGATCTACCATCCATACAACTGCTTGTGCAGATATAGGTAGACAGTTTGGATTAAAACTTCTCCAGTTAAACAACAAATAATATGAAAAAATTATAAAGCTCTTGCTACGGTATATAGTTGCGATTATACTTATTTTTTGCCGCTGAGTATTTTTTCCGCAATCGAATGCTGACGTCAATATATAAAAAATCATTTAACTTATTTTGGCAATTTCGAGATTTCGGCATCTGTTTATCAAACAAAAAAATATATTTTTTTCTTAATTAAAGCGGGAAATCAGCGGCCACTGAGAAAAAACATAACATTCAATTATGATATTAATGCTAAATAATATATTTTGTATACATATGTATGTAAATACCCAGTAGGCCCGAAGAAACTACAATCATCAATACTTTTCTCCTAACATTTGCTTTAGGAAGGATAACAACTTCCATGACCGCCTTCGCATGAATGACTTTGTATATCTAGTAAAAAAAGCAATGAAGCGAAAGCGTCGGGCTTTCATTCCAACCCGCATGCTTTTTTCATATGGTTGTTATTATACTCTTGTTAGGTATACAGAAATGAATTGTAGCAGTATTGTAGAGCTGAATATACAGCTGCCTGTCATCTAAATTTGTTATGTACTTCATTCGTGTAAATTTTTCTGTTTCGGCTTACTCTTCTTAACCCCTACTTTAGTCAGCGAAGAAATGATATGTGCTCAATTTGTACGTGTCGTTCAATATACTTTAGGAGTACCTACGGTATATCTAACAAAATTAAGAATCGTGGCATGAATAAAAATCGCACCACCTTACAAATGGGCCTAGTGGGTGCAAAAGGAAAGTTTGAATAAAGGTTATCTTATGGCGTTTTCTTTTCTCGAAATAATGTTGCCCTGTTTGACTTTCTTAGCCATTTTGTATGTCTGTCTGGTAATTTCACCGAGTATTTACTTCTAACTAAGCAAGAGAACAACATTATCTACAAAATCAGCCATTTTATAGAAAGTCACGTTACGTAATTCGCTAATTAGGATATAGGAGGGCAACATTTTTTTGTAGAAAACAAAATGCCATTAGTTATCAAAGCTTCTGGATAATTTGTTACTTATAAATGCTACCTCAAAGAAATCCAGGAAAATCAACTAGAAGATTTCAAATCAGTACGACAGTGCCTGCAATGGTAAAATAATAACAACAACAAAATTCGTTTGATTCGCATATACAGTTAAAAAAAATTAAAGATTTCTAAGAAATTCGTTAGAATTCAAATCAAACAAAACATAAACACATTAGGGGTATTCGCTATCCATAGCATAATCCTAGCACGTAGCACGGATTGCACGGATTGCAAAGTTTTACAACGCACAACAACAAAATACAGGCGCAAAGAAATATGCTAGACCTCAAAAATATGCTACACCAAAACCTATGTATATTTATTTGCTATGAAGTGTAGGAAATTAATTGCGACCCTGCGTCAGCTGACATTTGCCAATTGCTAATTTCAATTTCAATTTGAGCATTCGAATTTTGCTTAAAATGTTATTTTTTATGTGTATTTATTAAATTTACTAAAATAAAATGATTTATTTATTAAAAAGTGAGTGATGAACGCGTCCCTTTGGCTAAAAAGAAAAGCTGCTTCTTAAAATTTCCTACGACTGTGCAATGGGGTGCTCTCGATGTGTAGCATATTTTGGTCTAGGATATTTGCAATCCGTGCTATCTTGCTAGGGATAGCGAATACCCCTATTATACTACATTGTTAGAATAAAATTGAGGAATCTACATACATATGTATGTATGTAGATAGATATCCATGCGTGTTCCATCTGCATGGGCATTCAGAACAAAAAAAGAACAAAAGAAGGCGGGAAGTCCAATGTTATGAACTTCAATTCAAGAATTGTAAATTAGAAACAGAAATTGGCGCAATGAATAAATGAGTACAAATGTATGTACTATGTTCAATTACATACATACATAATATGTAGATAGATACATACATATGTATTTACGTACATGCCCATATATTTCAGGGTATTTACGATACAATACATATAAATGTACATAGCTTTTGTGAACTACCCAATAAACACAACGGATTCGCCTCGAATTCGAGATGAATTCGCTTCTCTGATTATATTATCGCGGCGATAGTTCGCGACGATAGATCGGCGAATCCGAATTCCCAGGCGAGTCACCCCTCATTAGCGATTCGCGCATTTTTATATTCTCGGATCGTTGGCGATTCGAGATTTATGCCCATTTGCGAATACATTCTAGAAAATCTTCTTCTGCGAATCCACCTCGAATTCGCCACGATATCATCTGAGCTTTTCAATCTCTTGAGTACAGTTTTACATGGTAAATTAAAGCCCAACAGGGAATTTCTTCGTGTAAAGCAAGATTTAATAAAATTAATAAATGTTATTGCGATAATTGATTTTTCTCGAGTCCATCTCGAACTCGATACGAGTCCGAAAAATTACATTCACCTCCGCGAATTCTTCTCGAATTCGCCACGATATCATCCTCGCTTTTGTGTTTATTGGGTAATAATAATACAGAGAAACCTCTCCTAACGGACACCTCTCATAGGCGGACACCTCCCTTGAGCGGACATTTTTTCATGCACCAAGGTTTAGGTTCAATTTTTAGAACAAATTGCCCTCTCTTAGAGCGCTTTCACATTACTCGGTGCGGAATCGGATTGACATTTTTGGTTTTTGCGGAAAGTATACCGAAACCTTACCGACCACATGTATTTCAATTGGCACTTTCACATTAGTGTTGCATACATGAAATCGGAGCGGATTAAATTCGGTATACCGCAACGCGGTAAGACCGGTCAGTAAAATTTTAGGAATTACTGCATACATTTTTGCGGCGTGATAAAAGAAGAAGAACAAAGTCAGTAAAAACTCGTTTCGGCTATAAATGTAGCAAGTTATAATGTCTTCGTCTTCGCTAGAAGACATTATTGTTATTATTGAGTGATTTGTTGAAGTTAAAAATTTTGTTTTGCAAATTTCGATGTTTGTTTTCCTATTTTCTGCCGATTACGCACCGAAAGTATTCCCACAAGTGTGAAAAACACAGCAACGCGGAATCGTTTCGGTAAGCTGAAAATACCGAGCAAAAAATGTCGATCCGATGTCGTGCCGAGTAATGTGAAAAGGCCCTTAGGCGGACACTCTCTTGGCCGGACGCGGACAGTTATTTACTATTGAATTGAACTAAAAACTTCTATTAAGCGGACACGAACCTCTCGTCAACGGACACTTTGATTTTTTTTTTTTTTCATAACGAATCACATAAAAACCTCTATTAGGCGGACACGAACTCCTCTTATGCGGACAAAATATAAGTATGTATAGCAATATAAAAAAAATTCGTGGAATGTTCGTTAGGTAAAAAGCGCTACGATGAAAGGGGAATCACCAACTAAAATAAATATTCGCATGACTTTATTCGAATAGATATAACAACATTCACGGATTTCCAGTTAGATGTTCTAACTGACGAAAACGTCGAAACCATTGAAGCAATCTCCTCGAACGAAATGGCTTTGACTGCAGTTTCAAATTTGAAAAGATTTTGCACGGAAGACCTTATTGCATTTGAATTGTTGCAGAAATTTGAAAGCCATCTGCAAAACAATTTTATTTTAAATAAGCAAAAAAACCCTCGTCAATCGACAATTTCGCAATTTTTTAAATAATTTCAAAGATATCCCAACATTTCTAGTTCTCAGCAACTTACTAATTGATATGTAATATGTATGTTAATACTTTATGTATATGTATACATATGTACATACATACATAAATATGTATATTTTTTTATGTATTTAAGTGAAATTTTGAAGACATAAGAATCCCTGTTTTTTCAGTGATATATAAATAAATAAATCCTTTAAAATTCAAAAAAATTTCTAAAATAGCAACCCACTCCCTTAGGCGGACACCTCTCTTGGGCGGACAAAATTTGCCCGACGGTGAGTGTCCGCCCAAGGGAGGTTTCACTGTAATTGGTTTCTAACGGTCGCAGATATATCAAACATTTATTTTTTTTCCAAATACTCGTACTTTAATAGAAGCAAATCTATAGTTAAGTAGATGTAAGTAGATGGATGGCAACAAATGGCAAAACGCGACCGTTGAGTTTGAATTCTGCTTATAAAAGTTCAGTATGTTATGCTGTATGATTATGATTTTTGACGACGTTTAACATGCAGGCAAAAAAAAGGTACATTAACGTGGTATTAAATAAGTACTGGGTGGAAGTGACCCCAATGTCGCACAAATAGTTAATACGATTATATAGTAGAAACCCTCCTCTCAAGCCAAAGACATTGGTGTATCAAACTTAGGGATTGGACCATAAATACAGAAGATATGAAAAAATGCATTTTAGCGACATCTAGCGGCGTCTATAAAATAATAGAAAAAAAATCTGGAAGAGTTTTCCAAAAAGATATCATATGGGGGGAGGGGGCATGGGGTCTGGCGTACGGCGAACTTTTTTTTCGATACGGTCTAATGTACATATGTACCTATGTATGTATTGTCGTACCATACGAAAACTAACATCCCAGCAGTATTTATCAGCTGGAAAACAGCACATATTTCCTACTGAATATTCAGTAGAGATGTAGTTCTAATATCTGAACTTTCCCTTTCGTTTTTATATAGACGTGGCGTCGAAAATCAACTACCTAAAAACTGCCGAACGAGAAGGGAGAGTTTCTGTAGGAAAAAAGGCCTGAATACGCAGGGAGAACTTCCATAGCATGTATTTCAGTACACCTCATGTCTTCACTGCGTGTTCAGTTATTTTTCCAGCAATGAATTTTGAACTTACTTTCAGGCTATTTTTCATAATGAATATTCTATTGAATATGCACCTCCTTACCTCAAATACTGCTGGGATATTTAAAATTTCTGGCGAAAGCTATCAATAAAAAAATTCTGTACGAAAAGTAACAAGTTCGACTTTTGGCTGACGAAAAATAACAAAATCGACTTTTGGCTGACGAAAAGTATCAGTAATTATATACTGTTTTTACATTAAAATTGTTGTTGTTTAAACGAATTTGATAGTTTTCGTCAGCCAAAAGTCGATTTTGTTATTTTACGTCGGCCAAAAGTCGAACTTGTTACTTTTCGTCAGTCACAAAAAAACGTATGTTAGTTTTCGTATTGTACGACGTTATAGACTTGACAAAAAATATGCATGTATATGTATTTAGCGTTTCTAGGTGACAAACAACGACAGATGAGATCAAATCCATGTCTGTAAGATAAACAGAAGTTGACCTAAAAACGGCAAAATACCGTCATGGTTTTATAGAGGGAGTGATGAACAAGACTAGAGGAAGTAAACACAATTAAAAACATGTGTAATTTCAGATGCATTTAGAAATAGTTCAGCAACATACGAGTAAAATACTGTTGGGAGAAAAATGTATTATTTCCCAACAAAATATGTGAATTTCTAACTAAGTATAAGGAACTTGTATGTACTGGAGAATATTCGGTGGAAAATATTGGACACGTGAAACAACAAATATGGCGGAGTCCATCGTCTTTTCCAAGTCTAACTGTATATGATATGTATTGTTTATACTAATTCATTCATAACTCTAATGGTTAACCTTGATCTGTGTTAGAATTGAAGCCCAAGAAGAAAAACAGAAGAAAATATAAAACCGCAGAAAAATGTCGATTGAAGAGAAATAGATTTTTTTCCTACGAACTAAATGTGCATATCTATCATATGGCTTCCAAGCAAATATCACTCTTAAGACCTTCATGAAATGCTTAACAACAAATGAGAAACCAATACTTTAAAGTCTTCACTATCTGCCACTTTTTATTGACTTATCGATCACTAATTACGGCAACAATTGATGCAAAGGCAAATGGCAATGGAACAGAAGATGTACGTCAGCGGCAACACACACTTTTTGAGTAACATAGTAAATTCAATCGACTTTCTCATTTCGCTAGACTGAGATCATACTTAAAAGGGAATCAATGAAAGATTAAAGGGCAAAACTTGATATGATTAAAGCGCTAATGAAATAAAGATGTTCATCAATCATTGAAAGAGGATCATTTTTTGCAAGCGAATTGACATAAATATGTACATATAAACAGGGTGGCTGATAGGAATGGGTACTAAGAAACGAGGAAACTGAGGATCGGAAAATCTTAGTTAATAAAGAAGAGACATTCGATGTTATTGTGTGCTGTTTGATCGTGATGAAGGCTACATAAAGCTACGCCAGACAGGTTAACAGGCAAGTTAAAAAGTTTGTTAGAAAGATTAAATAGACAATTACTTAGCCGTTCTTACTGCTTGTCTTACTGTTGTTTGCTTTTCCGACAGGGTAGGATTGCGATGTATTGTGGAACGAATTTCCGTCATGCCTTTTCAAGAGAAGAGAACATTCCCTTGATGACGGAAATTCGTTCCACAATACATCGTTCTTACTGCTCTTAAATTTCTTCAGTTATCAAGTACTTAGAACAAACAATTGACGCACTTAATTAGGATTCGCTTAGATTGTCTAGAATCTAAGTAGAAGATTATGCGTCACTTAAAAGAAGCATGGAACATCTTCCATGTATCGAATACGGTCGCTCTGGTGCAGTGGGTAGAGTGCTCGCCTGCTATGCCAGAGGTCTCGGGTTCAAACCCCAGCCCGAGCAAACACCACAAAAAAAAATTTCTAATTAGTAAAATTCCAATTATTGGGTTTTTTAAGAGCAGCGGTCACCTCTCGGCAGTGGACGGCATACCCTCCCAGAGTATTTCTGCCATGAAAACGATTCTCACAAAAAATGCATTCGCCGTTCGGAGCCGGCATAAAACTGTAGGTTCACCCAATTAGTAGGAAAAACAAAAAGGAGCACACCTCGAATTCGGAGAGAAGCTCGGCCATAAAACTCGTCAGAGTTATAATAGCGCCATTGTATTATATTATATCGAATACGGTTTAGAAATCTTTTAAATTGTAGAAGAAAATATCCATTTGGACTAAAACGCTTCGCTAACAGTCTTGGGTGAGTAAGTTAACGTTATAATTGTTTACCATCAGTCACCCTGTATATAGTATGCATATTTTAGCTATTATGTTCGAAATTGTTACTATGTCTTCGCTTATCAGTTTTTTTTCACTCTTGTATTATGTCGATTAATCTTCACATTGATACTATAATCAGAAAATCAAGCAAGCTCATCTTTAAAAGAAATCTTATACATATACATATTAATTTAAATTTCCATATTCACTAGTTAATCTGAATTTAATTTGTCGTCTAACGAAGAAATTTCCTGCATTTTTTCGCAAACAAAATTCCTGAACTTTGCAGCTTCCAAAATAAAAATGCACTAAGATTTACTATTTTTACTTCGCACAACATAAAAGTTTGTTTTAGCATAAAATGCAGCCAATACGAGGACACAACTACTTAAGCATGTAAATGCAACATAACGTATTGAGCTGTCTCACAATGGGTGATAGCGGCCAAAAATAAATTCAAAATTAAAGTATGAGTAAAACAATTTTTTTAAATAGAAATCGACAGATACATCAAATTGTAATAAAAAAGCTTATATAAAAATTTTTGAGTCTCTTTTCGTTTAGCCGTACAGGGTGCCCAAAGTTGAGCAAAAAATAGCTTCTTTTTTTCTCAATGAACACACCTCATACAAAATGCTCTATCTCATTTAATTGTCAACATACGAACTCGAGTTACACATCATTACATAGATAATGATTTTCTCTTTCAGAAATTATAACGTAGTTGTAAATACCGTTCACTATTGAATTTATATGAATTTTCAAATATTGACAAAAAATGTCGATAAGAAAAAAATTTTTCTCGACTTTGAATAAAAAAATTAAAAAAAAACAAAAAATATGACCTCCTCAATTTTTTGTATGATTTGAAATGATATATTCTTAATCAAACTACATTTTCATTTTAAAAATCCACTTGCTCCATTTGCTTTTATAATTTTTTTCCCATTGGCCTAAAACTGCGTTTTTGTAAACGCATTAATTATGTTAGTTTTGACATTATGAAAAACGTTTATATTTACGCGAATGATCGAATATTTCTTTATCGTCTTGCAGTAAATGGTGCATACTTTCAAATTATGAGGCACTCTTTTTTATCAGCGTTAATTCATATCTTTCACAGCTTTTTTTCTTTTGGAATATAAAAAAAAATGTGTAAAAATTGTAAAACTTTAAAATGAAATTAAAAAAAAAAACAAAAAATATGACCTCAATTTTTTAATATTTCATAGTTCTAAATGTCTTTTATAAACAGGTGAAAAAATCGTAAAAATTCGTTTGCTCCATTTTGTTTTATGAACTTTCTTATCGAAGGTGTTTTTTAAGTTTTCGTACATTTTTCCCATACAAAATGCCCAGAAGTATGCTTCAAAAAGTTTAAATTTTTTGTATGGGTAATATTCGTCAAAATGGTGAAACTTAAATATCGATATTTTCAATTCTAAGTAAGATATTCGAAGAAACTAAACGCTGTTTTCAAGGGTAATGATTATGCTTTCAACTGGTTTAATCGAATTTGAGTGGAAGGTAATTACATAAAAGATATTAAGCAGTGAATAGAGCCAAAAAACGTGTTTTTTGCCAATTTGGACATGAATATCTCAAAAACTAGAACCAATTTGGAAAATCTGACTCCAGATTCAGGTTTAGCACTGAAATCCTTTGTAAAAGTGTAATTTCATTTATGGCATAAAATTTTTTTGAAATGCGATTTTTTTGTATGAAAATTTTATGATAAATGCTTATATAATACTTAAAAGTGCATATATTTCTAATTTAAAAACGGTGAAGTGTTTTACCCCTTTTCCAAAATGATTACAGCATTTGATTTATATTTCAAAAATGTATCCACTAATCAAAATCGAGCATTTTAGCTATAATAGTTAGGAAAATTCTGAAATTTCAAAAATACCGTTATATGGGAGGTGGGCGTATTTGTGGGTGGATTTTGTTCAAATTTTCACAGTTTACTAATTGCAACAAAAAAAGCTTAAGTTCCGAGTTTCAAGATTCTAGCTTAATTATTACTATTTTTGGCCGCGTTTGTATGGAGGTGCCCCCACTGTGTGTCTGTCGTTTCATTCTGCGAGTAAGTATGTTGTACGTATGTAGCATCTTAGCTGCACATACAATTAACGTTTTTATTTTTAGCTGGACACGGCCAACATTTTTTGTGTGGAACCAAAATTTTTGAAGTGTTTTTTGGGTGATTCGCACGCGATGTGTGTACTGTACTTTATGTTGTTATTTATTTGAACGAAAATTTGGCGCGTATATGTATGTACACATACATATTACGTTAAACTACAGGGTGATTTTAGATATATGGAAGCCCGAAAAGAAACGTTTTGTTACAAGCAGTGTTGCCAGGTCATGAAGAAAAACGAGGCTAGATTGGCAAAAAAAAAAAGTTAGAAAAGGCTGAAACTAAAAAAAAAGAAGCTAAAAAGAAGTCAGCATTTTTTTTAAGAAATTCATTCAAATTTTATTTATTTAAGTTTTGTTCATTTGCATATAAAAACTATAAACATTACTTAAAGGAACTATTCATATTTTATTTATCCATCAGATAGCCCAACATGTGTACTTCATGAACATCTCAAAAATCCCTAAATACCCTATATCTCAGAGCTACATAGGTCTAAATCAATAATTAACAACAAAAACGACATTAATTAACTAATTAATTTTCCATATATTTGCCCACCCACACCTATCACTTCAATTCTATTATTGATTTATATGCCATTCTCGTACAAATATCAATTCATCATCGGAGCGACTCTTTCACTGACACAGTCTCTGATAGCACACAGTAACACTTTTTGGTTGACAATAGCACGAAAGTAATATGTGCTGTAGCACAATCGTGCTGTAACACAAACGTGTTGTAGCACAATCGTGCCAACTCAGTGAGTCGACTCTTTTTAGTGAGTCAGTGCTTACGTGTCAACTCCCAAAAAATCGTGTCATTACTCACTCCTACAACTCGAAATAAAAGAACATATGTATGCATGTATATATTTCGGGGAAAACCAGGCCTACTATATTTTGACAACAATGTAACAAGGTTGCTATAAAAACCTTACGGTCAGAACACATTCATGGCGTCGCATACGTACAACGGCGTTCACATGAATTACTGCAAGTTCTTGTTATACAAATTAGTACAAGTAACATTTTGAGTAAAAAAGGCTAGAAAAAAGCCACGAAGCTAAACCGAAAATTATGAGGCTAAAGGACAAAAAAAAGGCTAAATCTAGCCTCGAAAAGGCTAACCTGGCAACACTGGTTACAAGACTTGAAAAATTAGTCGAATTCGTAATTAAAGAAAAACGGATGAGACTCAATCACCTAGCTCCGGTTCGTTCGCAAGAACGGCTACCAAGGCAATGACGGTTGAGATACATCCGGAAAATGGAAAAGGATCACTGTCTAAAGAGCAAAGGAACTTTCTCGGCAGCTATCTGTGCAAGCTATTGGTGAGTCGAAAGACAAACCACAATTCGAAAGAATGAGCGTAGAGGGTGGTATCGTTTCCGATATTGGCGCTCGACAAAGATGACAGCCTGGGCTCCAGTTTCCTCTTAAAGGACGGTAATAAGAGCAGCCTATGCTTGGATACCGGGCAAGTCCCGGAAACCAAGTGAAGTGCTCAAATGTATCGGTATCCAGAACGAAGGACTGAATACGAGTCAGTTGCACGTGTTTGTCGTGAATGCATCTCGGAGTGATTGCTTGGGGTAACGACCTTTACTTTAGAGGGATGGCTCATATACCACGTCACTGATAGAAACCTACAACACTCTCCCGCAAACCCATTTTCCGGGTAGCAGAATAATTTCTAGCGCAGAGAGAGAGATATGGAAATAAACGGCATGGCGAGGAGAGCCAGCAGATTGGATTGGAACACAGCATCAAGGGTGGTGTCTGATAAGTCGTTGGGATTCTCTATAACCTCTTGCGACGACTTCAAATCGCCAGTCCCGGATGGTGGGTATCCGAAAATGCTAAAGTGGTGCGGTGAAAGGCTAAGAAAAGACCTGATTCGGATCTTCAGGGCATGTATTTATTCCAAAAGCAAAAGTTCATCGAAAAACGAAGGCTCCGCTTGGCTGAAACTGGTACTTAAACCGAATACCAACTTTTACCGTATTCAAGTACCACGAAAAAGATTCGTTTTCCAATAGTTTTAGAATTGTTAACCGAAAGTAACAAAAATTAGGCTTCTATCAAGCCAAGAAGCCCAAAAAGCTCAGGGTTTTGCATTTATTGACTAATATGTATGGTCTGTGGCATTCAGTATCTCATCAACATTCTGAATTTTAAAAAAGTTCTCAAAAAATGTTGCCAAATTTGCGTCGTTATTAGGGAACTTTTCGAAACTTTCATTTTCAGCAAGAAAGAGTTGTCAAGAACTAACGAAATTGATGCGTGGCACTAAATTTGCTAAAAAAAATTCTTGAAAAAAAAATACTTAATAATAAAATAGTAAAAACCTTATACACACATAATATATGCATAAATGCGATATTACCTGTTGGCAGCCAAACCGTCAAAGCTAATAACGATTTAATGACACGCAACGTTGTAATTGCCGGTAATTTGCTTAATATTATTTATAGAACTGTCACCAAAAATTTTACACAAGCCAAAATTTTATTTAAGCATAAGCGTTATAAAAAAAACCAAGAATTTTATGAAAATCCTTAAAACCTTGTGCTTAAAATTATTTAGCTTTCGCTCGGCACATGTTGGGGCTTATAAAATTTTCTTGTACATTTTTTAATATTTTTTTTAGTTTTATTTTAGTTAATTTTTTATTTCAATTTAAGTTTTCTTAATATTGTTTGAAACCTCATTTTTTTCTCACGCTCACACGCACCTATCAGCACGCCACCAACGAAACACATTCAAATGGCATAGACACGATTTATTGTTCCCAATTTGCAATTAGCATACACATATGTATGTATATACGTAAATGCATTTAAATTCGCAAAATCATTTCTACTACATAACCAAACAAAATACATATTTATTTAACACCCAAAAACAATTTTGTACATTGAACGCATTCAAATCGAACGCACGCACCTAAAATCTCACGCGATACTGATGATGTTTGCTTACGAATCGGAAACTTTTATTAATGAAATGTTAAATGCTAAAAGAAATTGAAAAGCAACAACACGCCAGAAGAGAGAAGAAATGCTCAAAGCAAAAAAAAATAAAATCTGGATGATAACGGAGAGTAAAATGTGATTGTGAACACAGGGAGAGCTAGAGAGTTGTGAAGAAATGGAAAAGCGGCGTTGAGGGAGAGCAAGATCTGGCAAGAGAGCATGAGAAATACTAGATGATGAAAATTGAATTAGTGATCTTTAAATGATCATTAGCTTAACGGATTAGTTGCCCAGTAGGAAAATGAGATATGAAAAGCAAACAAAAATCATTCATTTAGAAGAGCAATAAACAATTTATGTTTATTTTTGCTAGAATTCTTGTTACTGCTTAACATGGAAGATTATCATAATTTAGGAATTAATTAAACGATATTAGAGAGTTTAGTAAAGAACACTTTCGAGTCAAGAAAAAAAAAAACACTTCCAAATTCAATAAAAGCCGTCGAAAATTGAGTTCTGATGAGGGAATGTGGTGGTATCAGAAATTTTTTAACTTTTCAGTGAAAAGAGATACTAATGGAAAGGATTTTTGTTTTGGCAGTCGATAGAGATATGTTCTGGATACCGGTTTATGGTAAAACCGATTTAAAAAAATTTTGAGTTGTGCCACTTTATGATAACATACACTCAAAAAAAAATTACTCAAATTATGAAAAAATGGGAATGATTCGGCGCTAAAGACATATTTTCACTGCTATACATTTCGCATATTAAATATTCAAAAATTAATTTTCTTATTAATTTAGTTTTGGGACATTCCATCGTGACTCCTGGGACATTTGACTTCAGAGCTTAGTCAACTTTGAATTATAAAACTGACATCGGTACTTAAATTGCTATGAAATATATTTATCGACATCGATAAATATCCAATACAACAAATGCATTAAAAGGACTGGCTAAATAATAACAAATAGCTTTGTAACTACTCAGTAAATGAGTGTGACTCCTGGGACACCGAAAAATCCCTTTGTTGCACCTTTATGAGCACGAATACGAATTTTAGTTCAACTATTCAACTTTCACCTACAATTTGTATATGGTCGAAAAACACACTGCATAGTACCATATTCTATAAAAATATTTTATATATTCAAATTCAATCAACTATTTTCAAATATTTAAACTTGTGACTCCTGGGACAAGTCTTTGTGACTCCGCAAAATAGTTAGGTGTGAAGTCAAAGTTCTATGGACAAAAATTTTAGGTTTTTACATATTTTTCTATTGTCGTTTTCGATTCGCCATCAGACAAGCGAGGTCGGATCGAACAAAAATGTTTGAACCCATAATGAGTAGTAGCCATACTCGCTAACTGGTCGATAAAAATTTCCCTCTGCTCGCTAGCATTCACATATAAATTTGACAGAAGGAAATTTATAGCCAGCAGAGAAATTGTGAATCGAAAGCGGCTTATATTTCTGTTACCAGATTAGGAAAATATACACATTCAGTTACAGGTAACTGAATAAATAGGAATAACACTGGTCGACAAGTTTTTGTTACAGAAATAAAATTCTACTTTTGTAAAGGATTTCGCTGAATCCGAATCTGAAGTCAGATTTTCGCTAATACGTACAGTTTTCGAGATATTCATGTTTAAAGAGGCCAAAAACGCGATTTTTGGCTATATTCACCCCTCAATATCTTTTAAATTACTTGCTTATTTTAAAAATTGATTAAAGCTATAGAAAACGCGGACATTTCTCTTGAAGAAACCGTTTTAATATTTCAGATATCTTTCCTGTAACTTGCAATATTGTATATTAAGCTTCATTAGTTTTGGAATATTTTCTCCATACAAAAATAATTAAAAATTTTGCAGCACGCTTTTAGGCACTTTATTGTATCGCACCCTAAATCAAAAAGTGGCACAACTCAAAATTCAAAAATTTTCAGGAGAGCCAAAAAACTTGTTTCCATTACAAGCAATCGTATGGCAAAGGGCCAAGTATAATGGTTATTTTTCGGTCGAAAGAGACAGTTATTCAAAAGTTTTTTTTTTGGCAATCGCTAGAGATATATTCCGTATACCCGTTTATGAAAAACACTCCATTTCGAAAAATTTTGAGTTGTGCCACTTTTTGATTTAGGGTGCGATATTATGGACGTATGTAAGTGGCTTCGTAAAAAAAAATGTTCTGCTGAGCAACTACAAAATTTGATTGCGCCTATAAAATGCTACAAATGCTGCCGTTGTTTTCGACGACAAATACCTTATTGTGCAAAAACATATATTACTATATACCTAAATTAGATATCCGAAAAATTAAAACGTTGTCTTCAAGAGAAATGGTCGAGTTTTCAATAGCTTTAATCAATTTTTAAAATATGTAAGTAATTTAAAAGATATTGAGGAGTGAATATAGCCGAAAAACGTGTTTTTCGCGCATTTGGGCATGAATATCTAAAAATCTGTACGTATCACAGAAAATCTGACTTCAGATTCGGATTCAGCGCACCGAAATCCTTTAGAAAAGTAGAATTTTATTTCTCTAAAAACAAAAATTTGTTGAAATTTTGTCGACCAGTGTAATTAGTAGCATTTTAAATTTTATGTCGTTTTCCTCTTTTGGCTGGAATGTCCCTTATATATTTATTTTAAGTTTAAATAAAATTTATTGCGACTTATGCCATTTAAGAATTTATGTATTTACCTACACGTGTTTTGGAGGTATCGAACTATACGCGGTGACGGGTTTCCAATTCAAACAAACTCAAAATGAAATGCACCAGAACTTGAACGCCCAAAAAATACGCCAAAAATAGGTTTCGAAAAATAAAAAAAAGCAACAGACAAAAACAAAAACCAGTGCAAGAGGAAGTCAATAACTCGCGCCGAAACCAAAATAAATCAATACAAGCGGCAAAGGAAGTGAAGTTGTTGCTGTGGGAACATCAAAATAGCGCTATTTTTGTGCCAGCAACATGTTCTTATTTGACTATAAAATAGATATGTACATACTTTTTACTTATACGTGTGTACATTGTAAATATGCATGTATTACATGCACCGTATATATAAAAATAAATTCTTGAACAGCACAAAAATGAAGAAAGAAATCAAAAACATGCAAATACGTAATGAAAATACATACATATACTTAAATCAATATTTTTGACAGTATTAATGTTCACAATTGCAGCTTCATTTAAAAAAAAAAAATGTTAATCCCAGCAATGAAACCCAAAAGTAAACAGTTCAAAAAGCATTTGGCGTTGAGGTTTTCAAGAGTGCTTAGCTCTTAAATGATTGTTGAGCAGCACAAAGCCACGTAAGTATGTATTATGTGAAACACAAATATGTATTCACAAACAAGTGGAAATCGAAGGGGAACAATTTTCTAGGAGGTTTTTAATTAACCTTTAATGTTAATATTTTGTGTGAAAAACTCTAAAATTTTAAACACACTTTGAGAAAATGTAGATACGATTATAATTTATTGACTTGAAGAGAAAAGCTGACTGCCATTGATGCGCTATTAAATTATGCTATGCAAGTGTTTGGAGAGTGAATTGAAATAAGATCTGAGGATGTTTTTATACCTTTCATGAGAATGAAATGGTATTATAACTTAGTGCCAAAAAATTTTTGTCGAAAGTACCAGAAGGAAGCGTGGGGGACCCACCAAAATATATACCGATATGGTCAGAATCACGAGCTGAGTCGATTAAGCCATGTCCGTCTGTCCGTCCGTCCGTCTGTGTGAACGCAAACTAGTCCCTCAGTTTTTGAGATATCTGAATGAAATTCGGAATACAGGTATGTTGTCATAGGCAGCTGATCATTTGTCGGAACCGGCCGAATCGGACCACTATAACATATAGAAAACAACCGATTATTCAGATATACATGAAATTTTTTGATGTAATTTGTGCATAACTTCCCCATTTATACAGCTAAGGACATGAAACTTTGAAGTAGACGTGCCCATTTTGGCCCAAACAAGGTTACCGAAAATTGTCAAGATCGGACCACTATAACATATAGTTCCACAACATCCGATTATTCAGATATACACATTTTGGTGTATAACTCCTCCATTTTAACAGCTAACGGCCTGAAAATTTGAAGTATTTGTACACATATGGACCCAAATGAGATTGCCGAAAATTGTTAAAATCGGACCACTATAACCTATAGCTCCCCTACAACCGATTGTTCAGATATACACATTTTGGTGTATAACTCCTCCACTTTAACAGCTAACGGCGTGAAATTTTGAAGTATTTGTACCCATATGGGCCCAAACAGGGTTACCGAAAATTGTCAAGATCGGACCACTATAACATATAGCTCCCCTACAACCGATTGTTCAGATATGGACATTTTGGTGTATAACTCCTCCATTTTAACAGCTAACGGCGTGAAATTTTGAAGTATTTGTACCCATATGGGCCCAAACGGGATTACCGAAAATTGTCAAGATCGGACCACTATAACATATAGCTCCCATACAACCGATTGTTCAGATATGGACATTTTGGTGTATAACTCCTCCATTTAAATAGCCAAGACACCATTTTTTCTAATAAATCTTTCCATAAATGAACCCACAGAATTAAAATTATAAATTAAACTTAATCCGGCTATGTACATACATAGGTAACTTTTCATTTCCCCACTCATGAAAGGTATGAAGTCTTCGGTACGGCCGAAGACAGCCGCGCTTTTACTTGTTTTTGTATTATTTTCTGTATTATAAATTCCTGGTAATTGATTTTCGAAAAGTTGCGCTTTGATGCATAGCGATATTTGTACAAACAAGAAGAATTCTAATATAAATAAATTTGATCTTTCGGAGGTTCAGCAAGCTCTATATTTGCTTCTAAAGTCCCTTTCAACTTTGAAGTTGTAGATTTGAGCGTTAGCAATTCAATTTTAATTTTTGGCACAAATGTCGGTTAGGTGATTATGAAACTCTTACTTAGGCGATTATTAAAGTCTCACTTAGGCGACGGTAAATTTTAAACGGCGATATGTATGTATTTGTAAGTAGATGAAAGAAGTTACATAATTTGTTGCCCAAATTATACACAACAGCAAAATGACAAGTTCTGAAAACTAAAATGGCTGAATGTAGCTCTACACATTTTTGGCAACGCATCAAGCTAAATAAATTTCATGCATTTAAAAGACAAATTGTGAGTTGTACATCTGTACATGCATACAGTGGCTCACAGCTGAAAACATACCAATGTACAGTGTTACTTATTTTCTACTATAACTTTAATATAACGTCGCTATAGAAGAAAAAAGACGCAAAGTGTTTTGTTGAGGAACAAAGACGCAAACTTTTTTTGTTTTCAAAGAAAGACGCATTAAAAATATTTTTCGAAAGAAAGACTCTTTATTTTTTTTGATAACGAAGAAAGACGCTATATTTTTTTTACTATAAAGAAAGACGCATTTAAATATGTTTTAGGAAAGAAAGACGTATTCGATTTTTATTTTTTCTTTGTCAATATTAATGCTAATGCGTCTTTCTTCGTCGAAATATTTTATAATGCGTCTCTGTTCGTCGACATGTTTTGTAAAGCGTCTTTCTTCCCCGACATATTTTTAATGCGCCTTTTTTCGTCGACAAATTACTGGTATGCGTCTTTCTTCTTCCGGAGCGACGATAATATTGTTACGAATTTTATTTTCTAACTGAAGTAAATCAATAATTTTATATTACAATTCAAATAAAAGTAAAAGAATACTATGTTAAAGAATTTACAAGTACAAAGTATATAATTTGAAAGTATTTAAAAGTTATCGCCAGTTCCATTGATCGTCACACTGCCCTCCACCTAAGGGTGCGTTTATGTCGGAGCAATAGAAGAAAGAAAGATAGCTGTGCGTGATATACGCTTATCGGAATAGCGCTATTGAGTGTTTATGTCGGAGCAGTGATAAGAGCAATAGTAGCGAAGAGGTCAATAAGCGGAGGTAATAGCGCTGTTCGACCAAAGCATATAGCGCTATTGAGTGTTTATGTCGGAGCTAAGCTAGCAAAGAGTGGAATAGCGCTGTTATCTGCGTATATTGAAGCTATGGTACTAGATTTGTCTTTAGTGTATTGTGGTACTTAAATAAAAATTTTAGAGTAACCGAAAAGGAGAAGAGACGTTGTTATTTTACACATAATAAATATTTACATATATTTCTGCTCCACACATACTTATCTATATATTTAATTTTTTTTAATTTGAAAGGTTATATAAAAATTATGTATAAAAAGTAATAAAACACATAAACAATGTCCCTCTTATTCATAAAAAATAAAATAGATTTATAAAATTTTCGAAATCGAAAAATTTTATGAAAATGCCACTTAAAAATTTTTAAAACCTATTTTATTTTTTATGCATGAAGTCGTATATATTTACTTACGTGTGGACTTCATTTCACATGCTACGGCCGTCCACAGTTTATCCAAGACAAGCCTATTGGGATGATTTGGATTTCTTTGATCCCACAAAGGTTGCCTTTTAAAAATTGCACTGATGAAAGTTTCTGTGTCCATAATGAATAGCGCTAATCGACTAAAGAAAATCAATGAATTAATTTTCTTCGCTCTTATACTTTGATACGCGCATATAGCGCGGCTCCGACATAAACAGAAGTACAGAACTCCCATTTAAAATTTTCGTCGCTCTATTGCACTCTTTCTTCTATTGCTCCGACATAAACACTACACGCGTTTCCCATAAGGTATTTTCTCTGCTATGATAATAGCGCTAATGTGGTGAATTTCTTTAGTCACCCACTGCTCCGACATAAACAGAAGTACAGAACTCCCATTTACAATTTTCGTTGCTAGTATCACTCTTTCTTCTATTGCTCCGACATAAACACTATACGTGATTTCCGTAAGGTATTTTCTTTGCTATTATCTGTGGTGAGCTTAGCGCTTATCGCAGCTCCGACATAAACAGAAGTACAGAATTCCCGTTTACAATTTTCTTCGCTATCTTTCTTTCTTTCTTCTATTGCTCCGACATAAACGCACCCTAAGTCTGATCGTCCCGATTAGACACACAACTTTTCGATCCATACGGTGCTAACCTTTCCAAGTGAACTACTTTAGGCTTGTTTGTCCAGATTTGTTTTGCTTAATATGGTATACCACATCATTCAGTCTCTTAATTACTTTGTACGGACCTTCCCACGATGTTTGCAGTTTCGCGGAAATGTTTTTCTTTCTTTTCGGGTTATAAAGAAGAACCAAATCTCCTTCCTTAAATCCCTCAGAATTAACAGCACGATCGAATCTATCTTTCATCTTATCACTCATCATCTGGGTATGTTGTCTTACTTTATGGTGTAACTCATTCATATCTTCCTGCAGTATTTCCCAATAGCTACCATCTTTATTTTCAGGGCTATATCTTTTACCAAATATTAAATCAGACGGAAGCCTTAAGTCGCCTCCAAAGAGTATTCTTATAGGTGATTGCCCGGTAGTTTCATGTACAGCTGAACGATAAGCTAAAAGAAACATTTGGATGTGTTTATCCCAATTTCGTTGGCACGTTCCTACTACTTTTCTCAAGTACTCCTCCAAAGTACGGTTAAATCTTTCAACCATTCCATCCGACTGCGGGTGTAATGGTGTTGTTCGCGTTTTTCTGATACCCAAAATACAACACATCTCTCTAAATACTGCAGATTCAAAATTTCTTCCTTGATCCGAATGAACCTCAATAGGTACTCCAAACCTTGTAACCCAGTTCTGCAATAAAAAATTTTGCAATAGTTTTTGCCTCTTGGTTTGGTATAGCGTAAACTTCCGGCCACTTACTGAAGTAATCCATAACAACGAGCACATATTTGTTTCCGGAGTCACTAACTGGAAAAGGACCTGCCACGTCCATAGCCACTCGTTCAAATGGTGCACCCACATTGTATTGCTGTAATTTACCATGACTTCTTGTCTTTGGACCCTTCGCTGCCATACACTGCACACAGTTTCGAATCCATTCCTCAACTGATTTCTTACAATTTACCCAGTAAAACCGTTGTTTAATCTTCTCTAGCGTTTTAGTAACTCCCAAATGCCCTCCACTCGGTCCATTGTGAAATTCTTCTAACACGGGCGTAACCCTGGACTTGGGAACTATGATGAGGTTACGAGCATGATTTCCATTTTCACTTTCCCATACACGATACAGAACTCCATCAATTATTTTAAGACTATTCCACTGAATCCAGTATGCCTTAGCCACAGAACTTTCTAGTGCCATTTCAATTTTAAGTGGTCGCTCCCCAGTTTCTTTCGCTTGAATAATTTTTTTTAAATCAGGATCGTTCAATTGACTACTTCTTATTGCGCTAAGCTCCCATTCATCATTGGGTTGCAATTTCATTAATCTCACATCAATTAGGCCTTCAGATCTTTCATTTTTGGAGCAATGATTACATTCTACAGCGCACGGCCGCCGAGACAATGCGTCAGCATTACCATGTGATTCGCCTTTACGATGTTCAATACTGAAATCGTAATTTTGCAGCCTTTCAATCCATCTGGCAATTTGCCCCTCCGGTTGTTTAAATTGCAGTAGGGATGGGCAAATTGGAAAAATATATCGATATATATTATATCGATATTTAAAAAAACATCGATTTATGCCGTGTAAAAACATCGATATATCAATATATCGAAAGGGTCGGCTTTACATTAAGGAACCACGTCCCGCAAAAAACCACTTCTTCATGGGGTTAGAGGTGTTCGCACAGCTCTCAAAACTGAAATCCAAACTTTCCGGAGACTTATAGTTTACTAGATATTTGTTGTTAAAGTTCGATGGGTCTACAGATATTCTACGAATCCTGAAGTATAAACATAAACATCATTAAAAATTGCTTGAAGAAGAAAGTAATGTAAATTCAAGCACCCGAACATTATGGTTATACCACTTCTTAAAAAATGTTCTGGTGTTAAATTCAAAGCGAATCAGAAATGTATGAAAAATATCGAATTTGGCTCGAAATGGCAAAAATTATCGATTATCGATGCACGGTAATTCAAAATATCGTCGATATTATCGGCTGTACTATTTTAAAAATATCGATATATTGATATATCGATATATATCGCCCAACCCTAAATTGCAGTAACCATCTCAATGCTGCGTGATCTGTTCTTAAATGAAATCGTTGTCCATACAGGTATTTATGAAAATGTTTTATACAGTCCACCACAGCTAACAATTCCCGTCTAGTCACACAGTAGTTCATTTCCGGCCTTCCTAAGACCCTGCTATAATACGCGATCACATGTTCTTGTCCATTTATAACCTGTGCTAATACTCCTCCTATTCCATATGCGCTAGCATCTGTATCCAAAACAAATGTTTCACCCACTACTGGATAAGCTAACATAGGCGCAGTACAAACAAGTTCTTTCAGTCGTTGAAATGATTCTTCGTGTTCATTATTCCATACAAAAGAACAATTCTTCTTGGTAAGATTGTGAAGGCTCCTTGCAACATTGGCAAATCCAGCCACAAAGCGTCGGTAATATGTACATAGTCCTAAGAAGCTTCGCACCTCATGCACATTTCTTGGTCTCGGCCAATCTTTCACCGACTTAATTTTGTCTTCATCTGTCCTGATGCCTTCTGTTGTCACCTTATGTCCCAAATACGTTACTTCTCTTTTGAAAAATGAACATTTCTTCGGATTTAATCGTAACCCCGCGGATGCAATACGCTGAAGGACTTCTTCTAATTTCTCTAAATGATCGCTAAAATTTTTACCCATAACGATTATGTCATCCAAATATACTAAGCACGTCTTCCAGTGGAGTCCTCTCAAAACATTCTCCATCAAACGCTCAAATGTTGCTGGAGCATTACATAGTCCAAATGGCATTACGGAGAATTGCCACAACCCATCCCCTATACTAAATGCTGTCTTTTCTCGATCACTATCTTCAATTTCTACTTGCCAGTAACCACTTTTGAGATCAAGAGTAGAAAACCATTTTGCACCAGATAACGTGTCGAGAGTATCATCTATGCGTGGTAAGGGGTAGCTGTCCTTCTTAGTAACTTCATTTAGCTTCCTGTAATCCACGCAAAATCGTGTACCACCATCTTTTTTTTTAACGAGCACAACCGGAGAACTCCATGGACTAACAGATGGCTCAATTATTCCATTTTCCTGCATGTCTTGGATTATTTGATTTGCTTCCGCACGTTTTGCAAGTGGTACTCTGCGTGGAACTTGACGAATTGGATTTGAATCCCCTGTATCTATGCGATGTTTAACAATAGCAGTTCTACCAAATTTCTCATTTTCACTTGCGAAGACGTAGTCATATTTTTCCAACAACTTTCTAGCTTTAACCTTATCTTTCTCTTCCACTTCTTGTAACCACGTATTAATAAACATCTCAGTGGTACCTCTATTCACGTCCTGGAAATCCCCGCTTATCGTTTGAGAAATATCGCTATTTTCTACGGCTTCTACAACCTGACATTTACCAATTACAACTCCCTTATTCAACACAACAGTCGATTCAGAATGATTCAGTACCCTTACCGGAACCCGAAAATCTTTGCCCATGCTTACCAATGTTCTTCCAATAGCCACATTTGGTGTTCTTTCGGCAGCTTCAATAACACATACTTCACCTGCCTCACAGCTTCCTTTCACATTAGTCCAAACAACTGCTTCTGACTTTGCCGGAATTCGTTGACGGTGGGTTAATGTTACTTTTCTTACTTGTGTACTCTGCTCACATCCAGTTCTAAGAGGTATTTCCATATTTTTACATAACAGCACTCTGTTATTCAAATCCAATGTAAAACCGTGAAACAGCATGAAATCCACGCCAATTATTGCTTCATCAACAATATCAGCCACAAAAAATGTGTGCATAACTGATAAAACTCCAATAACAACTTTACATAGTACTTTTCCAGAAATCGTAGCTTCCTCTCCTGTAGCTGTCTGAAGCTTATAGCCAACTAATGGTTCTACAATACCACTTACCAAGTTTGATCGGATTACTGAATTCGTTGCACCTGTGTCCAAAGTAAGTAACATGAATCGACCGTTAACTGTTCCCATAACTGACAAGCTATTGCTTTTTCGTCCAATTTGCGAAATGGACACTGTGGAGCATTCTGTTATGGAAACCAACTCACGCTCCTTAGAGCTGGTTCGTTTTAGTTTAACGACTGTGTTTCATAAGTATTAGTTCCAGCACTACGTTTCTTTCCACCTGAATTAACCCTAGATTGACTACGTGGTGCATTACAATAACGTGAAATATGCCCAGACTCGCCGCAATTATAACATTTAATATCTGCACTACTGCGTCGGTTAATTTGAGATAATGACTCTCGTACTACATCTCTTATGGTTTCCTCCAGTGAATTTGACTTTTCAACTTCAGTCCGATGAATTTTGTGTACCGGCTTGCTCAAAAGAGCTGCGGTTTCTTGCGTCAAAGCAAAAGAAACTGTTTCAGCGAACGTCTCTTTCGGTGTGGAGTAAGCTGCCCGTTTCGTATCCGAATCTCGTATACCTCTTATAAACGCTTGGCATTTCATCTTTTCTATAAATTCCGCTGAATCCTTCGCATAAGCCATATGCGCCAGACGTTCTATCTCCGTTGCGTATTCCTGCAGATTCTCATTTATTTTCTGACAGCGATTCGTCAACTCCAATTGGAACATTTGCTGCCTATGATTACTACCGTATCGTCTTTCTATTGCCTTCATTAATGCATCGTAGTTACCTCGATCGACTTCTGTGACAGACTGTAGTACTTCCGTAGCCGAACCTTTAAGCGAGACAACCAATGCAGCAACTTTGTCTGCACTACTCCAATGATTTGCTGTTGCGGTTGTTTCAAACTGAAGTTTAAAAATAGCAAACGGTACGCTACCATCGAAATCAGGAGCCTTGACTTTAAATCCACCAAATAACATATTTGGCTGATTCACCTGCAATTCACCGAGACGAGCTTTCATTGATTCTACTTCAACCTCAATACTGACTGCCTTTTCTTGTAATTTTGAAATTTTCACATCTTGAGTTTCCATCTGTGACGTTACGTGTGATTTCTGTGCCTCCAACTGTGATAAAAATTGTGAAATGCGTATATCTTGTTTTTCCAGCTGCGAATTTATCTGCAACGACAGCTCTGATGATATTTCAGAAGACAAAAGCGATACTTTCTTCGATATTTGCGAAATTACATTCATCACTGCATTCACATCCATGCTCGCCAAAGTACCTGAGGGTTCTCCCCTCCCCTCCAATTCAGTGGAGACCTCTTCAAGTTCGAGCCCGAACACATATTCATCCACATTGACGCCCGCAGACTCCATAACTTCACGCAATCGTGCTTGCAATTCAGTCTTATTTCCAGCGATTGATAAGCCTTGATCTTGCAATACCTTCTTTAGTTGCGGAATCTTAAGATCATTAAGTTTTGTCATTTTCAGGATTATAGTTTTATAATTACTTTTTTTTTTTTTTTTTAAATATCCCACTTCGACACCAATTGTTACGAATTTTATTTTCTAACTGAAGTAAATCAATAATTTTATATTACAATTCAAATAAAAGTAAAAGAATACTATGTTAAAGAATTTACAAGTACAAAGTATATAATTTGAAAGTATTTAAAAGTTATCGCCAGTTCCATTGATCGTCACAATATTAAAGAAAAAATTCTGCTTTATATATATATACATAGATTAGAAAAACTGACCAGGCATAAGTATCTTTAAATGTTCTATAAGCAGTTCACACTTGAAGATATAATCACTCAGAATATTCTTAAGTATGCCGTTTTCATGATTTCGGCGTAAGAAATGTAAGAAAGAAAAGAATTAAATTAAATTAAATTAAAGAGCCTATACTCAAACACAAATATAATTATATTGGTAAAAAATTAGGCAAGGATTTTTCGGATATAGAAAATAGCACTGTATGATTCGGTTGTGAAGCACTGTATGGCTGTCTACAATATTACATATATGTATATGTACATACATATATGCAGTGTTCATATGATAACATGATTAAATAAAATGAATTAATTAGATTTGTAAGTGTAACAAACAACATAGAACGTAGGTTTGTATGTAGATGCATACATAGGAAAGGTGGATGCATAGAATGCTGAATGAATCACAGGCGAAAATTATACGATGCACAGCGAATGCATTAAAATTAGAAAAAAAAACAAACAAAAAGAGAGAAATGATTCAGCAGAAAATGTAAATAAGAACTAAAACAAACAAATAAAAATAAAAGTAGGATTAAAATAGGAAATTAAACAATAAAGCAGAAGAAACGGAGATCATGAAAATAAGAAATAAAATAAAATAAAAATAAAATAAATTAAAATAAGATAAAAAATTATAATAAATTTATGAAAAAGTAAAAATGCATATAATGTATAAAGTTAAGGAAATGAAGACATAAAATAAAATAAAATAAAATAAATTAAAATAAAATAAAATAAGATAATATAAGATAAGATAATATAAGATAAGATAAGATAAGATAAGATAAGATAAGATAAGATAAGATAAGATAAGATAAGATAAGATAAGATAAGATAAGATAAGATAAGATAAGATAAGATAAGATAAGATAAGATAAGATAAGATAAGATAAGATAAGATAAGATAAGATAAGATAAGATAAGATAAGATAAGATAAGATAAGATAAGATAAGATAAGATAAGATAAGATAAGATAAGATAAGATAAGATAAGATAAGATAAGATAAGATAAGATAAGATATGATAAGATAAGATAAGATAAGATAAGATAAGATAAGATAAGATAAGATAAGATAAGATAAGATAAGATAAGATAAGATAAGATAAGATAAAATAAAATAAAATAAAATAAAATAAAATAAAATAAAATAAAATAAAATAAAATAAAATAAAATAAAATAAAATAAAATAAAATAAAATAAAATAAAATAAAAAAAATAAAATAAAATAAAATCAAATCAAATCAAATCAAATTAAATCAAATCAAATCAAATCAAATCAAATCAAATCAAATCAAATCAAATCAAATCAAATTAAATCAAATCAAATCAAATCAAATCAAATCAAATCAAATCAAATAAAATAATATGAAATAAAATAAGATAAGATAGAATAAAATAACATAAAATAAAAAAAAAAAAACAAAACAAAATAAAATAAGATAAAAAATTATAATCAATTTAAAAAAAGTAAAAATACATATAAGGTAGAAAGTTAAGGAAATGAAGACATAACATAAAATAAAATAAAATGAAAAAAAAAAATTAAATAAAATAAAGTAAAATAAAATAAAATCAAAAAGTAAAAAAGTATACCTAAATAAAAATGCATATAAGGCAGGGATTATCACACTAATACTTTCAAACATTGTGCATGTGTTAAAAGCACAAAAGCTCTTGGCTACACCCAAAAGAAACTCAATCATTGTCGAAAACTAAAATTTTTAAATTACAAATGGTTAGTATTTTTATACTCAGCTGTACTAGTACATAGAGTATTATAGTTTTAATCACATAACGGTGGATTGTAACAGAGTGAAATAATCGAGATAGATATAGACTTATATATATCAAAATGATCAGGGTGAAAAGAGAAATCGATTTAGCCATGTCCGTCCGTCCGTCCGTCCGTCTGTCCGTCCGTCTGTAAACACTCTAACTCGCGCAAAAATTGAGATATTTTGATGAAATTTGAAATGCAAGTTGGTATCGAGACTGGGACGGTTGGTATTGAAAATGGGCGAAATCGGACCATGACCACGCCCACTTTTCCTATATAGAAATAATCGGAAAATTGGTATCTCAGTCACTAATATAGCTGGAGCGATGAAATTTTACCCACGTGTTGAGCTCAGGCCCCTAGGAAGAAATTTGATGAAATTTTGGAAAATGGGCGGTGCCACGCCCACTTATTAAGGGTCAAACCTTAAAAGTTTTATATGTCATAACTCAGAAACCATTGAAGATATATCGACAAAATTTGGTACGCGTGATTTACTTACTTAGGCATACGTTTGGACGGAAAATAGTTAAAATCGGTTGACGGCCACGCCCACTTTTATATATGTATATTACAAAGTGACCTAATAAAAACATTTTAAGCGATATCTCTGTCAAATATAAAGATCTATCATTGAAATTTTGTCGCGTGGGTCCAACTACGGACATAAAACGAAAAACACAAAAATTTTGGGAAAATGGGCGGTGCCACGCCCACTTATTAAGGGGCAAACATTGAAAGTTGTATGAGTCATAAATCAGAAACCGTTGAAGATATATCGATGAAATTTGGTACGTGTGATATACTTACTTAGTCGAATATTTGGACGAAAAATTTCCGAAATCGGTTGAGGGCCACGCCCACTTTTATATATGGGTCTTATAAAGTGACCTAATAAAAACATTTTAAGCGATATCTCTGTCAAATATAAATATATATCATTGAAATTTTATAGCAGGAGTCCAACTGCGGACATAAAACGAAAAACACAAAAATTTTGGAAAATGGGCGTGGCACCGCCTATTTTTATAAACAGGAATATACGAGATTTCTGAGCCCATAACTCGACAAATAATTTATATATAATGACGAAACTTGGTGTGTACACTTTCATTACTTGTGGTAATACACGCTCAAAATTTTAGCGAAATCGGTTGACGACCACGCCCACTTTTATATATGAGAACTATAAAGGGGCCTAATAAAAACATTTTAAGCGATATCTCTGTCAAATATAAAGATAATTCATTGAAATAATAATTCACACAAATAATTGAGATATTATGACGAAACTTGGTTTATACACTTTTATAACTTGTGTTAATAGCCACGCAAAAATTTATTGAAATCGGTTTATGACCACGCCTACTTTTTAACAAAGATATTTCTGGAACACCCTTTTGGAATTTGTAACGTGACATCTTTGTAACTAGAAGCCATAAAGGAATGAAATTTTGCACAAAGTATAATACTGATATGCTTAGTTGGATGACTGATAAAAATTTAGAAAATGGGCGTGACTACGCCCACTTTATGCAGCACTCGCTTTATATTAAGTGCACCGTGTTTCCATCAAACGCAAACAAACAATGAAAGCATACAGCTGAGTATCTAATGTTCGATTCCACTCGAACTTAGGCTTCCTTACTTGTTATTATTAACTTCACAAAAAAACACAAACAAAAAAAATAAAATAAAAAAATATGAGACGAAATGCAAAATCATGATTTCTAATAAAAATATTACGTAAAAAAATCCAAATAAAAAAACCACCCCCAACACACAATCATTTACAAGCATTCAGAGACTGCTCGAGCAACACAACCTGCTAGTTCAACAGCTCAATGCTGACTGAATAGAAATTTGCAAAATTTCTGTGCGTGAACGAAGTGCTTTGACTCGTCGGTGTGAGGCTGTCGGTGTGAAAGCTATAAAAAGCTTCCGCACGCGTGCTTAGGAAAATCAAACTCTGATATAAGATAAAAAGTTAAGGAAATTACTAAAAATCAAGTGAAAATAAAAATAAAATTGCAAATGCAAACACAAGCGTAAAAACAAAAACAAAAAAATAAGGAGCCGAACATAAAAATAAAAATATTTGTATAACTCAAAATAAAAATATAATAAAAAAGTATAGAGCTCAATACTTATAAAAATAATATAACAATAAAAATTAAAAATAATAAAATAAAATAAAAGTAAATACACAAAAAAGGATTACTTAATTTAAAAGACGTAAGTACATTGAGTAAGTTAGAGAGGAACATAACATTATTTTTTTTTATATTTACAATTACGAAATATTTATTTTTCATTAAAACGAATTTCAAATAAAAAAAAACAGACATTCCATTAGGTACATTAATTATAAGTAAACCTGCCCACCTACCTGTATTTGCAGCTCCAACTCACGCACAATATCCTCACGTGCCAACGTCAATTGCTCCTGCAAGCGACGCTCGTATTCTTCGATTATCTTTTGTATGACTTGTGATTCATTGTGCAAATTTAGCTCATCTTGATCGATAATAATTAGAGATGTGTTAGCATCGCGCACTTGCAACGAAACCGTTTCTTGTTGTTGCATGCTGTTATCGTTGTTGTTGTTATTATTATTGTTAGTGTTAGTACTGGTGCTGGTGTTGCTGTTGTTGTTGTTCTGGCGTTGATTCACCTGACTGCTATCGTGGAAGGCATTGCTGTCATCGTTCGCTGTTGCTGCTTTGCTTGTGATCTTTTTAGTGCATGCATCAGTTGTTGTTGCTGTCGCAGGTGACATTTTATTAGCCGCCAACTAAATTTGTGTTTTATGTTGTTATTTTATGACGTTTTTTCGATTTTCATGCGCATTGCGTGTTGATTGATATTTATATTTATATATATAGATGTATGTACATATGAGTGTATGATGCGGATGCGATGTTAGAGCACAACAAGAAAAATGGATGCAATAAAGTAAAAATACATGCGGTTAGCTTATTTAGAATTAGTAGTGAATTATGTTAAAAATTTGTATGCATTCATATACAATATACAATATATCACAGGACTTATGCACAGATGTAAATAAATATGTTTGTAGAATACAGATTTTAAGTTGCATTAATGCATATGCAAGCTTGGGATGAGGTGGTATAGATCATTATAACTTATTAATTTTAACAATAATTGGTTCTCTTTTTTAATATTTTTTTCTTAGATTTGGATAATATAACACCTTAGTGGAAGAAAATTATTCTTTATAACATTAAACACTTTCCATTTAATTGTTCAGGACAAAGGCAATAACGCAAGAGCCTAATTTGTGAAATTGTGATATTTTTTTCTATCTCTTTCAATGTGAGCTTTTCGTATTTAGTATGAAATATATATATCTCTTAATTGATCATCTTAAGTCTGGAAATTATATGTATAAGCAAACGCTTCTTGTTTTATAATAACACTACTCGACAAATTTTGATCAACTTTAACCACCAAAAATGAAATAATACTTTTCTAAAGCGAAATTTTACGCCTCAAAAGATTGTAATATGCCGCCTAAAATTCCTTCACATCTTCATAATTCCCCACAAGCTTAGGTGCTGCAAGTGATGAACATGGGGAGAGATTTCATCAGGACTTAATAGTTTTTGAATGGCGATATCAAGGGTTTTGGTACGAGGATATGATGGGAGACTATTTTTTGGACAATCATACGTGTAACAAATGCATAAAATTACAAAAGAGTAGTCAAAAGTACTTACTCACATCGCTCATTATTTATCCTTTCTTTAAAATGGCGAAATGCAGATATTTTTTTATTCAATTATTTTTTTCCTATTAATCGCTGTTTTGAGAGATATTGTGCACTTCAAAACACGTAATAAATGGAATTTAATAATCTTGAGTATTACTCCTTAATAAAGTTTTATGAATAAACCCAATTTTGTTGTTGAAATTTTACTCTTCCGGAAAATTTTGGTTAAGGACTTTCAATAAAAATAGATAAATATAAATAACGCTACATCCGATTATTACACAATTATACTGATTTCACACAGGCGGTTAATAGAGTAATTATCCACATTTTCTTCATTAAGTCAATAATGAAGCTCGATTTTCCATACAGAAGTTCAATTCTTAATGGATCCATTACTAATTAATTGAATTTTTAATCGAATAAAAATCCAATGCAACTCTGGGAGGTAAGTTCGTTTTTTTTAATTTTGAAATTTTCAGTGTCAACCGTCAATTAGTTTTGGCATGAATTTATTATCCCAGCAAACATTCTCATAGCACTCATAGTTTGGAGTCGGATATGAATCACAAACATGTGTGAAATATGTGTGAGCTTAAGCTTTAAACAGAACCGATCGCCGGACGTGTTTTCGCGTGGTGCGGCGATGACATTTGTTTGCGAATATCGCCCAGTAAAACAGAATCAATGCGAAATTGCCATATACATATTTTTATTATTATGATGTGTCCTTACTTCTTCAATTGACTCTTCTCTTCTGTACACATTTTAAATTTTTTCCACTATAAAGCAAGCAATGAAGGTTCCACAATGGTTGCGTTCAGAATCCCAACGGTTGCGCAACAGTTGTCTTTTTATCTTCTGAACGCAAAGTTGAGTAGTTGAGTATTTCTGATCAACACAACATGATGTAAGTTTGGACACTTTTTTCCATCATAAATTTTTTATGCTCACTTCGGACAACATGTTGTGCCAGGGCCGTGCGCACGGGGGGGTTTTGGGGGTTAAAACCCCCCCCCATGACCAAATCTAAGTTGCAATGATTTTGCAAAAATTTTCAAAATACAGTTTATAAATTTTGCATTGAATCTTGACTCATAATTTTTGACAAAATTAGTTACAATAATTTTACGGAAGAAGAAATTGGTGAAAGTTGCAAAAAATAAGGTTGGCCAATACATAAGTTCGGCACTTTGAATTGCACTTGGAGCTTTCCGAAATTACAAAGTTGTGTAGCATATGTTCGTTTGGCATTTTTAAAAAAATTTTACTGATAACAAAAAATGTTCATTTTGTGAAAACAGTGAGCAGTTTCAATTAACAAGTACAGTGCACTCGCGAAAATTCGAACTAATGAAAACCAACCCTGTCCTAGTTATCGAAATGTTCGAGTTTTCGAACGTTATGTATTTTTAATATATTTGTATGTATGTATGTATTCGTTTTAACAGTTTTCATACCCTGTCCATTTTTATGGCATAGTTAATCAAAGATATTCTCTGGTTTCATGTTTTGCAGTTCATTGCCAGTTTATTTAATAAAAAATGTTATCAAATATGAATGTTGCTTACAAATTATTAGAAAAAAAGCAGTGATCTTGGTTTGATGTTTCTTATTTTCTAGCGCATTCAATACAGCCTTTTCGCGCAGTGATTGTAGCACTTAACTTTTCTCGGGCTAATTTTTTCAGCAGTTGCCCATGCTATAGCTTTGTTGAAAATTGTTACGGCTTCGGATGAACTTATGCGTTCTTGTTCATTTCCACCTGAGATTGAAATCAATCCTATGCCATGCCGTTTTTTTTAATTTTGTAGCGATCCATCGCTATATTTGGCATGTAACTCCTTAGCTTTCTCTTTCAAAATTAATCGATTTATAGGATAATTCTTGCTGCGTTGTAATAAAAACCACTTGTAAAGCTTTTTTTTCCATTTTTGGCAATTCTGAAGCGCGAAGCGTTTTACGTTTCCAGGGCCCGATAGCGTTTTATTAACGCATTCCAAAATTTTGTTTTCATTTTTCACAATTCCACAAATTGAGGACTTGCAGTGTTATATTTTTTGGATAGAGCTGTGATACTAACGCCATTATTGGCCTCGTTAATTATTTCAGCCTTTTTTGCTAAACTCAAAACATTTAGTTTTCGTCCTATTATAAAACGCAAATAAATTTGATCTTTACCGCGCGAAATCCCGTGTATCACTGACAAATATCAATCAATTTAAAAGAAAAGTTCCGTAATTAGCAAGAAACCTAGCCAGTGCGGCGCCTTAGAATGAAACAAAATACGCACGTAATGACAAAAATTTGAATATCGGCCGTTACAGCACATGCAAAACGACAGTTTCTCACATGTTTTTCCATGGAAAAAAGAAAATAGTTTTTCGAGTTTTAAAGTAGTCAATGGAGAAAAAAAGTTCAAGTTTCCGAATGTTCGAGTTATCGTGTGTTCGAGTTTTCGCGAGTGCACTGTACTGTAAACAGTACTATTCAGGACCTGGTTAACTAGGTTTTGATGAATAATAATAATAATATGTTTCAGAATCATAATGAGTTTCAGAAAAGTTAGAGAACATTTAAATTTATGGTGTATGGGTCTGGATATCTGTTTCAGCAAATATGTTTATCTTAGCGAAAAATGTATGCGAATGCAAACCAAAATTAATAACCCCCCCAAGGCTAATTCCTGCGCACGGCCCTGTGTTGTGCTTACGATTTTGACATATGTACAAAAATATAAATACCTACATAAATTTACGAATTTTTTAATGTAATAAAATGTTTCAAAGCAGCGAAGCTATTGCCGATTATGTTGGGGATAGGTAATTATAATAATAATTCGTTTTTTGTCTGTATCAGCTCGTTCAGAAGGCGCAAATTATATAACATTCCGCTCGGCGTTTTGCTCAACAGTTGCGACTTCTGAACAAAACCAATGAAAGAGGAGAATAATCTGGGATGAAGGGAGAGATAGGATGAAGAGAATTGGGTCAGGGGAAGGAAAATGCAAAAACAAAAGAATTTTTATGACCCGAATGTTTACTGGGATTATTTATTCAAAAATTGTTGTCAATAACAACAAATTATTTTATAAAAATTTACATCTCCTTGTTAATTGAGTATGTGTGAAACACAAAAATTTATTGTTAAATTATAAATGTAATGTACTACATTAATTTTCTGTCTGAAATCAGTATTAGTCTTAAAATGTTCACAATTACATTCTCTATAGGATAGGGGGGCTAACTTTGTGTCCCCCATACAATTTTTCTGCTTTTAAGACAGTCGTATCTGAAATTTCTTTCAAAAAATTCGATTTTTTTTTAATTTTTTTCATTATTTTTGCCATTGTAACCAAACTACTTGACCAATTTTGGAGTGTGAAGGCAAAAAATGTTTGTTGGAGCTCCCTCTACCAGCACTTCCTAGATGTCAAATCGCCACGATGTCTAATAAAACTTTTTGATGCACTTATGTGATGCAATGTCTTGCATATATGGCCTTTTCCATATTTTTACCAATATCTCAAAAACTGGGTCTGCCACAAAAAAAATGAAGATGATATTCGGAATCAGCGTAAAATTTCGCTTTAGAAAAGTATTATTTTATTCTTGGTGATTTTTGGTGTCGAGTAGTGTAATTAGATTTATATAGCGTATATATGAGTACCTAGTCCACTTTCAAACCGATTTATGTGCATTTTTCATATTAAGGAACAAATTAGAAAAATCCGTTACCACATCAAGCTCTATTATATTTGAATTTGAAAGTTTAGCCCATAAAGAATTTAATGGGGTCTATACACGATGCGTCTGATTCAAGAGTCAGTTTAGGTGTATTGGTGAAAATGTGCATGACTCTGGCATGACTCAAGAAAATCAAAATTAGTTTGATATTTTTCTGTGACTCGCCTGTCAAATTTAATGACGGCGAGTCAACACGTACACAGATGACTCGCGAGTCTGACGCACTGTGTATAGACCCTATAACGATATACATACATAAAAAAAACTAAAAGGCAATATGACAGTTGCAAATTCAATGTTAAATATTTTACATAGCTAGTTTTGAGACAGTATTTTTTAGTATTGAAATTGAAACGCATAATAATTACACCTATGTATGCCTAGGCGTATGAGTAACTTTTTTAATATACTTTTGAAGGTGTATAAATAAAATCATAGAGACTTTTGAAAGTGGATTCGTATTAAATGCTATTGCAAGGATTTGGCAATGAGTTCTTAATGGATATTATACACTTTTAAATATTGGAACACAATCCATCAAAAACTCAAAACCGAAAAAATTCACATAGACACTTTTGATAGTGTACTACTCAAATGCAGAAGGAAGTTGTTGCACATTTCTAGTGGCCATTTACGATGAGATATAAATTTTAATCAGACAACATATCCCAAAAACGATGATTCAAACTTGATTTTAGGATGCACAAATATTTACTAAGTAGTACTATATGGATCAATTTCTTAATTAAAATGCTATTTTTGTTGCTGTATAATTTAATAAACCACCTGTAAGCAAGCAAACTATATATTGGATTGCTATTACAGAACCAAAATAACAACCATCAAAAGGGAAATTTTTAGGAGAAACTATTAGTGTGGAATTAACAGAAAGTTCCCATTGCAGTCGTCTATCAGTATCGGAATTACCCAAATTTCTATCCGGCCAAGGACTGCGACTTCGGCTCAACTAATTACAATACAATAGATGTTAACGAAAAAACTGGTATTTATCAAACATTTCTAAAGACCTGGAGAATTAAAATCCTAAAAAAATCAAATAATAAAGCAATACTCCAGTCGCAAGATGATCTATGATGATGGATCTGATATCCTACATCCTTCATTTTATTTACTGAAATAACAAATACATTTAATTGTTGAGCAATATGTGACAAATCCATAACTTCAGTGGATTGAAGGATCAGTTTCGTTCCGTTGCTTTTCAAAGAAAAATTACTATTAACAGAGAATCCAATTGTGATCTGATTATACTCCTAAAATCAACTTGCATCTTTTTTCTTATCAGCTATATTGCACTTTTCGGATTATCTGTTATATGGATTTTTTTTTTCCAATTCTTGAATAGAAAGAAACTTTGTAACATTTAAAATCGGTTCTGTGAAGTTATCTAAAATTTGCCACTTTTTAATCTGCTTTAAGAAGAGCATCTTTGCTTATATTTGCATAAAACCCCAAGTAGCTAATTCCGTACTCACCATAAACTCATCATCCGGATAGCGATTCTCATAATATTTCAATCTCTCGTTAACTTTACGCAGCTGATGCTCATGTGAGCGCTGAATTTCATGCAACTTTTGTTGATAGAAGGTTTTCATTTCAGCGATTTCGGCAGATTTCTAGAGAACAATAAAACATTTGATACTAAATAATTTTAAATATACTCCTATAAAAGAGCTTACATTATCCTCCGCATCAGCAAAAGGTGTAATTTGGCGATGGCTGGGGCTAAGCAAAAGTTCAGCGCGCGTACGCTTGCGCGGCGACGGCTCTTTGGAACGTGTTAGCGCACCCGTTGCAGCCACAATTTCCTCGGGCATTTGCTCTTGATCGGAACCCTCCGATGAGGATGTGTCGCCGGTATGATTTTGTGATTTATGCGAGAAGACATCGTCTGAGAATCTGCAAAACGTAAATAGCGTAATTAGTTAGATTCAATTTTGAAACAAAACTTAAAGTATTTAAGAGTTGGTACTCAGCTACTCACTGCTTCTCAAACTCCGCACATTTAGTTTCAAAATATTTACGCAACTCCTCCACCTCCTTGGCGTGCTTGGTTGCCTGCTCTTCAAGCGTCAATGTCAGCTTGTTAATTTCCGTCTCTTGTCGCTGCTTCTCCATTAACAACTGTTCGTTGGCCTCCTTCTGCTCCTGCTCACATTTCATTTTACATTTTTCCAATTCCTGACTCAAATGATCGTCGAATTTCTTTTGTACCATGAAAAACAAACGCACTTCGTCGGGCGACAAGTACTTTTGAAATTGTTCGATTTGTTTGCTAAAAGGCGCTTGAATCCATTCGGGTGGATCCATGTCACCACCGCCGAAGCTGATGCTGATGCTGGTGTTATTGCCACCATAGAAATCCGCTGCTGCGCTGCTCTGGCGTGGCACCGAGAGTTGACGTTCACGTGAATTACGCGAATATTTGTCCTCGTTATCGGTGTAGAATTGTCGCTCCAGATCGTCATCGCTTTCACTTATCAATTCCATTGATATCTCTGATAGTCGCTGACCACAATTGCTATCCAAATCGGTTCTTGGCCAGTTTGGCCGCCGCAGCGTGTCCAGTGTGTCGGTCAGTTGCTTGCGCAGCAATTGCACTTCATTGGTGAGTTTGTCGCTATCCGCTTGCAGCTGCTCGCGCACCGTTATCGACTGTTGGAGGGATTCGGTGAGTTTGGCAATTAGTTCGTCGCGTCGTGAGAGCTCCACGTAGAGATCGGTGGTCTGGAAGATATACGTTTTATTAAGTAAATAAAGGGATGTTTTGTCGAACTAATTTCGGAGAACGTTCAGAGAACGAAACAAGATTCTGAAGATGGCACATAGCCGAAACCGGCTTATAACCAAATCAAACTTGACAAGAGATGACGGAAATTCGTTCCACAAAACATCGCAAGCCTACCCTGACGGAAATGCAAACAACAAAAAATAAAATAAAGGGACTTGACAATCGGTGGGATGTTTTTTTGTACTGATAACAATTCCAGAACTTTTCCCCACGGAAATATCCCATAAATAGTTTAGCGGTGTAAGTAAAAATCAATAAATTTCATTTATCATGAGCCTTTGATATTATGGATTCAAGTTCGTTCTATTTTCGCATAGACATACGTAAAACCGCATTAGCTCGAGTAGCTATCCACAGATATCTATGCATGTGATGGGAAACTGCATCGATCTTCAACAATTTAGTTTCAGCTGTGGTCGCTTAAGTAACTTCTACTGTTGGCTTAACAAAATTTGCAAGACTAACTGCTATAGATAGAATATTTTCCCTGGGAACGGGTTTTGGTTGAAACCCTTGGCGGTCCGAAGTGGGCTGATAATTTAGTAAAAGCTTTTAACATAGAACCACCTGCAGGCTCTTAGACTGAGAGAGATGAGAACGCCTCTTTGAAGCATTTCAAAGCCAGCTTGTGGATGGAGAAGTCCTGTTGGCAGATGCTGCGGGTTCCAGCCTTGAGGAGGATATCGAGTAGCCTGTGAATAAGTTCTAAACACGACAAAACTATAAGATAGGAGGACAAAACCCGTCACTAAAAGGGATGGATATTCTTTCAAGGCGCTATCGCATCAGATAAGGCTCCATATTTATATTGGAGATTCCATGATTGTCTACGAAGTGCCTGCCTGTTATAGAAATAGGATAAAGCACTACATAAACAATCAATTTAGTCTAAGAACCGAGCTTTTAATCATAAATGCAATAAGTTCGCTGCAAAGACCATTTAGATGTGAAACTTCAGCAGTTTGGACGGAATACGGAAGTTTGGATATCGGGGTGGTGTTGACATAAGAGACGGAAGTGAATTAGATAATATCCTTGGGAAAAATACTTAGAAACATGCTCACTAATTCATTATCGTATTGATCCTTGAGTTTGATAGAGATCTTGCTAGATATCTGAGCTACTTCGTGTACAGAGCGATTCTAATTGACTGCTTCAAAGCTCTGTGGATCAAGTGCGATAAGCGAAATATCGTAAACCTTTTTTTATTATTAAAACATCTCTCTCTTGGTTAAAGCTGCGGCTTATGCTACATGTGGAGATGGGCAGCTCAATTATCATCACATTGAGAAAATCATAAAAAAAAAATTAAAAAAATCAACTTCCATTCTAACCTAAAAACAAATATTCTCTAATTGATCACACAACAGCTATCTTATTGTTTTCTTATATTCATACACACACTCTACTCACCGGTCCACCCAACTCTTCCTGTATCGTACGATACTCCGTTGAACTTGTAACCAACGAACTAGTCGTCTCACGACCCGAACCCGATTGCTCTGCGGAATATGCGCCACTCAGCTCGCCGCGACGTTGTGCAGTTTCCAACTGTAAATTCAATGCTGCCAAACATGCATCCTTACCCGCCACCATATTTTGCAGCTCCGTCACCTTATTCTCCAACATTCGCAACATATTTAAGCTTACAACACTACTCGAAGTCGTTGCAGCGGTCAAATCGGATAAAGGTGCCGCTTCATGCTCAGCGCGCATTGTTTTACTTTCATCCTTATCGGCTACCGAGTTTGCGGAACGTTCCAACGACAACGAACGATGCTCTTCGGCGGTGGAGAGTGAGTAACGTTCACTCTCTTCGGTAATATCTTCGAGTATGTCTTTTGCGAAATCACTTAACGGTACACGTTCCATTGGTTTAACGATTTGCATTTGCGGATCTTCAACGCCCGCATTGGCATTCAACGCGGATGGTGTCTCGCTGAGAGAGGCCGTTGTTGTTGCTTGATCTTTGAGGCTTTCAAGCTTCAACGTTAAAACGCGTTGTCTCATCAACTCAAGAGCGGTGTCATCGTCCTCATCTTCGTTGCTGCGCGCATCTAACTCTGGTGAAATGCGTGTCGCTTGCATTGTATTGCCAAGTAAACTTTGAAGTGCATTGCGTAGCGCCTGCGTATCAAATGTTGCGGACCTGCCGTCATCCCCTTCGTCATCGTCTTCAACATGTTCTACAACGGTCTCCAAAGTCTCTACTTCAACGGTAGCCATGCCATGCAACTGTGACGATGGTTCGGAGATAATGGCGAGCTTTGTTTCTAGCATTATTTCTTGTTGTAATGGCACATTTCTTTCACTGGCTGTCAAACTTTTATCAGTCTCTTTTGTTTTAAGTGTTTCGAGCTCTTTCGATGCATCTGCCGCTCTTTTGTTCTCTGCTGAACTCAGCTCAGCGCTCTTCTCCATTTCAAGCGCCTTTTCTTCAGCTCCATCTTCCGCATCTAGATCGGTAATCATGCGCGTGAACTTTTCACTTTCAATTTCCAACTCTGTTGCTTGCATTTTGTCATTGGCACATAAACTGTTCGAGTTTTTCGCCGCTAATTTGTCATGTGTTGTCTCCTCCAGCAGCCGATTTATGTACGATTCATTGTGCTCTAGAAAACTTGGATTTAACGAGCTCGCGTCCAGTGTGTATTCAAAACTGTGACTACGTTCTACAAGCTCTTCGATGAAGTTATCTTTTTCGCTGTGTTCAGGTGAACCACCAGATTCATTGCGCTCGCTTTCAACTTTTTTAGTCTCACTCGCTTTTTCTCGTTCCTCTTCCTTTTTTGTTTCTTCTTGCTCCACAGACCGTTGTGATACTTCTACTGTTGGCACTTGTAAATCTCCGCTCTTCAGTGAATCTTCCTCTTGCCTTATCTCTTCCATCAGCTCTGACACATCATTCGCTGTACTCTCATCTCCTAAACTGGGTAGCGGCTGCTCTGGGTTACTCAGCAGCGATGAGCCATCGTGCCTCGAATGTGGTAGTTGTTTTTTACCTAACGGTAAACTTACGTCTGCATCCTCGAAATCTATGTCGACTGATTCATGGCCACTATTTGGTGGGCTGGCTTCAGTCGATGATGTGTGTCTGGAGTGTAGTGTTTTTTGCTTGTTTAGAGATGCTTGAACTCCAGCTTCTTCCTCATCTTCATCTTTGTCATCTAGCATAAAATGTTGCGCTAATTGTCCACCCGACAACTGTTCGTCGTCGATTTTGAATTGTTCCTCTTCTTCCTCCTGATTTGCTTCTGCACTGTTACTACCCTCTCTAACCTCACTTTGTTTCGCCACATTCTTTATGCGCTGCCCTAAACTTCCTTCCTCAGACGTTTCAGCATCGCTTCGGTGATAATTTTCCCTATCTTTCATCTTCTTCTCTGTCGCGCTGGCTGAAGTAGTTTTTATATCGCCTCCAGCTGCTTCACCCAACGATAACTCCGTTGAGTCTGCTGCCTCGGACAAAACTGGCGTATCCTCAATATTTTCACTTATTTCAATGGCTTCTTCAATTTCTTCTTCAATACTTTCAGCATCGCTGCTATTCGTATTCGTTGTTATTGATGTAATGGCACTTGGTTGACTATTCTTACGAGACGTTGAAGTGGCCGTCGTCGTCTCAGGTACTTCATCGTTCGATCTGGTCGCCTTCATCTGCGACGGTGTTGCTGTCGCCATCGTTGTGGCACTCTTACCTAAATTGTTCATTTCTATGGATACCAAGCCCGCTGCTGTTGTTTCTGTGGCAAGTACAATCCGATCGCAATTGTTGATCTCCTGCTGTCGTTGAGACTCTTCTTCAGTATTTGTGCTGCTGCTCGCGTCCCTACTCGACTGACGGCGTTCAATTATATACGTTTGCCCGGAATGTACGCTCTCCGCATCATTATCCGCTGTATTGGTTCTATTGTTAAATGCATCCGCTTCAAGTTGCAATAATATATCGGCAACATTTTGAACGTCGAGTTCTCCATCGACTGGCTCATGTATTACGAAGTCTAATGTTGGTATGAATTCGACTTTTTCTTCTATCGGTGGTTGTTGAGTTGTTTTGTTGGTTGTGGTATTTAAATTGGTCGCGTCTGTGATCTCATTAGCAGCGACTGTAGACTCTGTTGTTTGTGATTGTTTGTTGGTTTCGTTTGGCTTCAAGTGGCCACGCGGTCGCAGCAGCGAAGTGATCTGGAGGAAAAAGTAAAAAGAAAATGAAATTAAGTTTATTTTTGAATTGTAAATACTAAAATAGAGCTGATATACAATTAAATTATTTACAATGCTTAAATAAACTAAAAAATGGAAGCAAAATTAGATTTCGTCTTTCAAATGGGTGTGAGTAATAAGTTTACATTGCCTAATGTTCCAGATGATAACGTAATAAGGCTTGACAATCGCATTACAGTTTCTAAATCCTCTTAATTAATAGTTAAAGGTGAGTAACTATTGAGTTTCATAACGCATTACATCTTTATTTTTTTTTATATGTAAATACTATGTCCAAAATTTGCTAACCTCAACTTAGGATTGGTTTAATCGTCTAGATTCCCTACATATTTCAACCCACCTTTACAAGCTTTTAAGTACAGATGTTGTAATGTGTGAGAGCATTCTCGTGATCTGAGTTTCATCTATAAATAATACGAAGAATGCCGTCCTACCTTTCAGCATTTAAATAGTGCAATGATTCGTAAGGAATGATTTCTAAGGACTAAAATGGTCAGCTACTTGACTCAATCGTATGACTCTTTAGTATAAACTCATTGCTCAACCACATCAAAAATGTTCACAAAAGTAGTCATTCATAAGAGAAAATTACCCACTCAAATGCAAAGAAATACTAAAGATGCAATGCAGAGCAATCACAAATGCATTTCGCCATACATTTGGAAATTTCATTTAGAATTTGTCTTTTACATAAATACTATATGCGTCGGTCGGTTGAAAGCCAATTGACCTTACGATGTTGCCTTATTAATCAAGTCACTTTTTTTACTGGACAGTTGTTGTTGGAACATTAATTTGATCAATTAGAATTTTCGCAACAACAAGCAGCTCAATGCAGAGATGTAGATTTACGAGAGCTATACTAACAAAAAAAAAAAAAAGAGAAGCACAAAATACAGAAAAGAAAAACTAATGCCGTTTTCTTTTCTCGAAAAAATGTTGCCCTGTTTTTCTTAGCCATTTTGTAAGCTTGTGTGGTGATTTCAACGAATGTTGTCCTCTGACTAAGTAAGAGGGCACCATTAACTACAAATTCAGCCATTTTATAGAAAGTCATGTTACGCAATTCGATAATTGAGATATTAAAGGGCAACATTTTTTGTCAGAAAAGAAAACGCCATAAGTAATTGAAAACAAACGCATTTTTATGCAATTGACTTGATTTGTAATTTAATTTTTTTTTATTTCTCTATTATAGGAATGCTGTTTAAAATGTATAAATAAGAAAATATTTGAGTAAACAGGGAACGTAAGTAATAACTTGCATGTGTTGCATATTGATATTCAGGGCCGTTAGTACAAAAAATTGGGAGGATATTGAATTAAAGAAATTTTTTCGGAAGACTAAATTTTAAACAATAAGCCAACGGATTTTGAAATAAGTAGGCAATTGAAAAAAGTACCTTCTCGGCGAACAAAAATCGAGTTATACAATTCAAACTCATTGTACCGACCTGATGTATGTATAAAGGAGAACCATGGACGATATCAACAGCAGATGAGATGGTCATCGAAGAAAAAGTTCTTCGAAAGCTCTATGGACCTTTCCCTTTCAAGGGGGGTTGTGGGATGAATGAGGTGCTTCTGCTATCTACACACAACGATGACAGCAGAGGAACAAAAGGCCTTCCACTGCATTGGAAGGATTAGGTGGAGAGTGCCAGTCTAATTGGTACCAGCTTTATTGAAGACGACCGACATCATTTAAATGTTAAAGCGCAAACAAAATAAAAATAGGAATAAGAAATCGGTTTGAAATTTCTGAAAATCCAAGATTGTAGTTTTTAAAAGTGATTCATAGAAATCGCAGGATTGAAAAAATCGAGCCCAAGAATAGCGTTTATTTATTGTTCTTCGTGCTTCCAACATGTTAGGAATATTTTAAAGCAAATTCAGTGAGCTCTTCTCAACTTTAGTTGGAAGTAAAAACGATTATAAAAATTATAAAAACCAAAAGTGAGTATATATGCTAAAAAAAACCTAAAATTACGAAAATTGAGCTATAGGAAATGTCTTTACACGGTTCCAGACAAATCAATTACCTAAAAAATGCACTATAATGGTGTCTAGAAACTTAGTTTTGTATGAAAATATAAAAAAAAAACAAGGAAGCCTAAGTTCGAGTAGAATCGAACATTAGATACTCTCTGAAAAGAGGCGGTGCCACACCCATTTTCCAGATCAATGGATTTCTCTTTTCACTCTGATCATTTTGATATATATAAGTCCATATCTATCTCGATTATTTCATTCTGTTACAATCCACCGTTATGAAATCAAAATTATAATACTCTGTGTACTAGTACAGCTAAGTATAATAAGTAAAAAATTAAATCAATTAAACTATTATTTTCGGTCTCTGCAAATAAGAAAAATTAATAATCAACATTTGTACGCTCGATAATAAGAAATTTCATAAGTTACAGCTGTGTAAACTTTTAATAGAATATAGAACCACTTGAAGCCCCATTTATCAATGTAAAATCGAGTTATGATGCCTAAGCAAACTTTTCTATAAACTTAAAATGCACAGCCATCTGTACATATGTATACACAGATGCTCATCCACAAATAAATAATCTACATACACTAAAATTAAAAAAAAAATGTGGAATTATGATTAACACAACGACGCGTTGCGCTGGAAATATGAAAACTTTATAGTATGTATCTTTTGTGCCGCTGTAAATTCAATTCGAATTATTTTTAGCATTAAGTTTTGTTTACCTTACCTTCAGGCAGACATCCGTCAGCCAAATGGCAAACGAAATGGTGAAATAAAAATTAAGAAAAAAATAATATTTTTGGTGAATTTGGCGTTTATAGGCAATGCAACACAATGAAAGTAAGTACATATTATATATGCATACGTGCGGACAGTTTCTTCTTTCTGAAAAAGATCAAAGCTTTACCGAAAGGAGTCAAATGAAATGAGTTTTTAAGTTTTCATAAAGTGACAATCAACTTTGATTTGATGACAGGTGAGAAAAGAAAAATTTTAGACACATAATCACAGCAAAGATATCTCTGTAGGAAGATGTTTCCGGTAATCATCGCTGAGGTATCTAGGGAAATTTTTGTGTCGGTAGATTTTGCGATTATCGGTCGCAAAATAAGTTACAGAATTCCAGCACTGATATAAAAACATTGAAGAACGAAAAAGCCTTATTTTTACTAAATAGATTATACTTACATTCAGCGTTGCCACTAAAAAAAATTTTAAATTTACAAAAATACAAAGTAAAAGTAACCAAAACTAGAAACAAGTAACCAAATTAAATTAATATAAACAGATCCAACGCCGAGCGAAATTTCGTCCCGTCGTAGCGTTCTATCAACATTTAAAAACACGGAAAGAACAGAGCCAAAAAGCTGACGAAAATCGCCCGACGAAAATGCGCCAGAATAGATTTATTTCTAATGTGGTCGCTGGCTAATGTCAAATAAATTATTTGGACTTAAAAGCTTTTTAGTGCTTAGCACGAAAATTATTTAATTTAATTTTTTATTGTTTGGGGGTAAATGGAAAAATTTCAACAACTATTTCCAGCGAAGATTGAGTATAGCTATTTCACGAAAAACCATTTTCTATCACTAGCACCCTTTTCGGAAGTGGATGCTCCTCACGAGGATCGAACCCGTGATACATTTCATCTTCAGCCGCAATGTGCGAACGCTTCTACACGCTCGACCACTGAGACTCTGTGAAAGCTGTTGAATTTTTCCCACTTTTGCCTTATTTACACTCAACATTCGCTGTAAATAGTTGTTGAATTTTTTCCATTTACCCCCAACAATAAATTATTTAGAATTTGATAAAAAAAAAAAAATACAACAAAACAGTTTGGATAACAAATATTATATAGTTTGGAAAAATTTAAAGCGTATTCCTAAAAATTGAATGTAACCATGGTGTGCTCAATACATGGACCTTGAAGGTAAAAAATCGTCCGAAAGTAGCCACGTAACCAACCGAAAAATTTGTAACCAATTTTGGTAAAAAGTAACCAAAGTGGCAACGCTGCTTACACACATACATAAGTAACCAAAGATCAATAGCCGTGTTTCACATACGGTGATCCTAACCCAGATAAAAATTTGTGACATTTGTGTATGTATACATATATATACATATACCCTGCAGCAAACTTGTTTCACTGCTAAATGATCATTGATCATACTTTGTTGAATATTCATCACTATCGTTTTGCGTTGGTGCAAGCAAGCAAGCTATATTGAAAAACCAAACGAAATACCATCTAGGCGGTTAAAAACCCATGAGCCAGCTTGTATTTCGGTAGGTTTTTTTTGACATTTGGCAGCTTTTCTGACAAATTTTTCAATTTGACAACTATAAAACAAATTATATTTAAAATAAAAAATATATGGGAATAAAAATTTCAAATTTGCCTCTTGTAAGCTTCTGCTTTGGCCGTAAGGGGAAAGAAGTCCGGAAGAAAAAATATACTGCGCACTGGCTTCTCCTTATAACATGGAATACATAGCTATCCCGCCATTTGAGTTTCATAATTTATTTCAGTAATTTAAATTCAAATTTCCAAAAAAATAATTTTTGAAATAACTATTATTTTCATTTAGTTTGAAGTTTAATGTCAATCAAATTGTTTTTGAGGGAGTATTTATCTCTTTTCAACGTACAGAAGAATTGTTTTTGTATTTTGACTTTCGGTGGGTTTTCCAAACCAAAAATACCAGAGAAAAAACGTAGTGTCATATAGGCATAAGGAAAGCAAACCATTTATTTGAAAAAATTCAGCAGCCTTTATATGAAAGTATTCACTGATGCCTCCTCAGATGAATTTCATCAGTGATTCATAAAGGATTCATTTCAGATTTTTACTGCGGGGTATATGTTTGTATATGTATATACACAAGCAGCTGTCGGCCATATTTTTCATTCTGACGCCGTGAAAAAACAAAACAAATTATGGAAGCAACACATAAAATATGAGTATAAAGGTCATATAATTAAATTATATATAAATTTGCCTCAAATAATTCTTGATCCATGATTTTTTATTTTGTTTTCTTTTACTTTCTCAAATCACAAATGATTTGTTGATATTTCTTCTTCTTTTTACTTCTTTTCAAGTGCAGCCAAATTTCATTATGATCCGGATTGTTTCAGTAAAAATTTATCTTGACCCAGACCCAGATGTAATAACTGAAATGCGCCTAATAGCTGTCTATTGTTGACATTCATTATCAATAATTATCTTCAAAGCCTCTAAAATTATATTACAGATGCCTGCATTATAATTACACAGTATCTATCAACATTCACACATGACCCCAAAGTGTCAGCATCAAAGTTTTACAGCTTAAAACATATATGTACATACCTATAGTATATATTTCGTATTTTTATGTATATGAGCACTAAAAATGATGTCACTAAACAAGAGCAACGCATTGTCATAGATTACTTAAATAAAAAAATAAATGCAAACAACAAGTGCATTGCACAACATAGAAAATACTGCTATGTATATGAAAAAATGCTTAGGTACATTAAGCTGCTAAAAGAATCAAGGCGCGCACTTGTGCCACAGAAATAATAAAAAAAAAATTTTTAAAAATAAATAATCTAAAAAAAATCAAAATACATACATACATAAATGCGACAACAGAAAGTAAAATATTTTTTGAAAAAGGCAGTAAAAACTTTTAAGTGCTGGTGTTTCTGGCCACTATATACCCTTCTGGGGGTATTGAATTGAAACAGGGATGCTTTTTTGTGATTGCAAGAAAATATATGTACAAATGCATGTATCTAGAAATGTACAAATGCATGTATCTAGAAATTCGAAAAAATATGTATATAATACATATGTATGTATCTAGAGGTTACAGTGGCTTCTGAATATGTACTAGCTTTCAATATCAAAAACGCCCACTGTATTATCTCAAGCATCTCACCCCTATTCAAACCTACAGATCGATAGCGCAAAACTTAGAACGTTACTTGTTACTTTAGCTAAATGGAATAGGATTTCCAAAAATTTTAGTTTTATTGTTTCTGACTCCCCTTCAGCTCTGCAACTCCTACGTAATAAGAACAACTACAAGTGAGAGATCTTCCCATTAAAGCAACATGAGCTTTGTAGAATTGCAGGTACCAAAACGCCATCGTCTTGCACCCACCTCTTCGAGGTAGAAACATCTTAGATTGAGCTTACTGTGACATACATACTTAAACCTTTGAAGGACGGCGATAGCCGGTTTATACTCTGAAAAAAATACCCGTAGTTAAACCAACAACTTTCGGCTGTTGAATCTCCGTCTTTGATTCAACAGCAAAAGTATTTGTTTTTACAGCAAAGTTTTTGATCCAACAATTTTTCAAAAATGGGCGTTGTTGATTCAAAAACTTGCTTGCCTTTAAAAAATTTTTTGTGAGAAAATATTTTTTGGTGAGAAAACCAACAAAAAAATAATGATGGAGAGAAGATGAAAGAAAAATCCAAAAAAAAAGTTTATTTTTAGCAACAATTTTCTCCCCGTTGTTGATTTAAAGGCAAAAATATTTGATCCAAAAGTTTCCGTTGTAAACAAGACTAATGAGACAAATTTTTTTAAATTTTGTTTTTACAATGATTCAAATAATTCATGGATTCCTTTTTAGGAAATGGAAGTATAAATAGGTTACTACAATTCAATATAATGTTGAATGTTCCACTATATGATGATTGGATAGAATTTCAGATTGATGTCATGGTTCGAATCCGGAGGAGAATATAAAATAAAGAAGAAAAATCAGAATAAGAAATAAAGATAGCACCCAGTGAATGATAAGAAGGAGAGAAGAATAGGAGAACAAGCGGAGGCTACATATTTGCAGTTGGGAACCGGGCGGAGAGAATATGAAGAGTAAAATGCAAACAAAAATTTATTTTTAGGTGAAAATTTTTTCCAACAATCTCCATTATTGACTTAAATCAACAACGCTCGCACCTTTGAAACAACAACGGAGCGTTGTTGAGCACATTTCAACTGCGGAAAGTAGTTGATTTAACAGCGAAATTCTTTAGATTTACAACGTTTTTTTTTCATAGTAACCAAAGAAATTTTGACAAGGGCTAACAGACTATATTATTGTTACGCATTTGTCGGTAGCTCCATTATTTCTATCGGGTTCGTATCGCTAAATTGTTAAATAAAAGCCTTTATTTATTCTTAATTCACACAGCTTTATTTCACGACTAAAAAGTCTACACTTCTTTTACTTGACTTGATGTTAACACTTTTACATACGAGTTAAGACTGCCTACGGAGCGCCTGCTCGCCGCTTTACATAGTCTAACAAACGGAATGTGGAAAATTCTGGCAACTCTTCATATCATCTCGCACGTTTTATTCAATAGGGATTTAACTCGAAAAATAGCCACAAAATAAAGCGTGCGATCTGGGCCCTCACTCTATAGTTCGATTCGAAAGAAAATTCGTTCGCTTTCGAATTCTATTCCATATATTCTATACAATACGAATGTGCTTTCGAATCGAATTTCGCTTTCGAATAGAACTACAGAGTGAGGGTCCTGGTCTGTTCTGCTGGTTCTGGCAGTTTCGTTAGAGATGCGTTCGGTCATTTGTTACTAGTGATGTGACCGATCAACCGATTATATGCCTCACATTATTTTATTCGAGAAACCGTCTCCGAAATGCAGAGAAGGTGCCATTAACTCTTGTTTAATCGAGCAGTTGGGTATAAAAAGAGAATAGCGAAATTATTTTTTGACAATGTTTAAGTATTTTTTTTTTTGTTTTTTGATCGTCTACTTAATCATAAAAGAAAGTGTGGCAGAAGACGCCTCTTGGCTCGTCAACTAGTTCAGTGCACGCAAAGCTATTTTTTTATTTTTTGTTTTGGCGCTGTAATACTTTTACATTTTGAAAAACAAATACGTTTCTTTTTCCTGCTTTCTAATAAAATCTGTGTTACGCACATAACAAAAAACAAACATAAAAAAACTAACAAAAATGACTGACATCAGAAATACAATTAAGAAACGCGAGATTTGTCTGTCATTTTAGTGTCAAACACAACTGAATAAAAAAAATGTGAAACAATTGAAATATGCAGATTTGGGCGCCACTGTAGTGTTGTATAAAAACAACGTTTTTCAAATTTGTAGCTTAGGTGAGTAGAGCAGCATAAAAAGTGGCAGAGCAGCATAATAACTACGCTAACGAACGTCCTTGAACTTGTTTCGAGTTAACAACACACCCACCAAACAACCACCAGCCGAATGAATACCATCATCACTCCCATTTCTCTCTACCATTTTCGCTTTCCAACGGTAAATAAAACTAGAAGATAACTGTAACTATAGCAACTTCGCGTAAATAGGCGTCAGACAAAAATGAAAGGATGACACAAACAATGTGAGGCAGCCAAAAATAATAAATAATAAAACTTTACCCCCCACAGGCATAGTTCGTGTTTACTTTTGTAAAACCCCTGCGCTAACAATATGCCAAGTTTTTTTCATACTTTTGGGCGCGGGTTTCACTTTTGTCCCCTAACCAATAACTTTTGGTTGATAGATAATCGCTAACACTCCTTTTAACACGCAAAAACCTTTCAACATTCTTTTTGAGCACAAAATAGATATGTGTCAATGATTTCATACATATATAAGCATTAAAATATCTACATTCTCTTCGATTTAACTGACATACTTTTTATACTCAGCTGTACTAGTACACAGAGTATTATAGTTTTAATCACATAACGGTGGATTGTAACAGAATGAAATAATGAGATAGATATAGACTTATATATATCAAAATGATCAGGGTGAAAAGAGAAATCGATTGAGCCATGTCCGTCCGTCTGTCCGTCCGTCCGTCTGTAAACACTCTAACTCGCGCAAAAATTGAGATATTTTGATGAAATTTGAAATGCAAGTTGGTATGCTGACTGGGACGGTTGGTATTGAAAATGGGCGAAATCGGACCATGACCACGCCCACTTTTCCTATATAGAAAAAATCGGAAATTTGGTATCTCAGTCACTAATATAGCTGGAGCGATGAAATTTTACCCACATGTTGAGCTCAGACCCCTAGGAAGAAATTTGATGAAATTTTGGAAAATGGGCGGTGCCACGCCCACTTATTAAGGTTCAAACATGGAAAGTTTTATATGTCATAACTCAGAAACCATTGAAGATATATCGATTAAATTTGGTACGCGTGATTTACTTACTTAGGCAAACGTTTGGACGGAAAATAGTTAAAATCGGTTGACGGCCACGCCCACTTTTATATATGTATATTACAAAGTGACCTAATAAAAACATTTTAAGCGATATCTCTGTCAAATATAAAGATATATCATTGAAATTTTATAGCAGGAGTCCAACTGCGGACATAAAACGAAAAACACAAAAATTTTGGAAAATGGGCGTGGCACCGCCTCTTCTTAGAAAAAATTTATTGAAATCGGTTATGACCACGCCTACTTTTTAACAAAGATATTTCTGGAACGTGACATCTTTGTAACTAGGAGTCAAAAAGGAATGAAATTTTGCACAAAGAATAATATTCATATGCTTAGTTGGATGACTGATAAAAATGTTGAAAATGGGCGTGGGGTTTCCATCAAACGCAAAAAAACAATGAAAACATACAGCTGAGTATCTAATGTTCGATTCCACTCGAACTTAGGCTTCCTTACTTGTTTTTCGCAAATTTGAGGCGAACATGCTAATGATAAGTATTAAATAAACAGAAAACTCAAACTCAATTTAAGTAATATATTTTTTTCATCTAGGACATAAAAGGTAAATTTTATATATCATGAGATGGACTTTTGTTAACCGCGTTCGTAATTCATTTGTATTGAACTTATTTGCAATTCTTAAATGGCTTATCACATGTATTTTTTCTTGGATTTTGATTTAAGAGCCACATACTTGGTAACAAGGATTGATCAAACTTAACACTAAAAAATTTAATCCTGAAGTTCAAAGTTATAAGTAAAATTTTTTGCGAATAAAAATCAAGTTTATCGAAGGTTAGACCCGACTAAACTAATGATAGGCATATTCTTGGCCTATTCATATCGGGACAGAAGAGAAAGCAACTCAAGCATGTCAGGCCTTTCATTCTATCATGGAACTATAGATCATAGGTTTCTTCTTGTACAGTTATGTTACAGGATAGAACGAAATATGTATATTAAGGTGGAGTGAAAACATATGGAGATTTTTTTTTGTTTTTTTTTTTAACGTAGTACCAGCAATGAAAAGTTGCCTTTATACGAGTTAATGAACTCCACAAAATTTTATGGCGATATGATGACGTTCTGAACTGCCCCCAGCCCCGCAAAGTTGAAAGCAATAAGCACGATCTGGTACAAATATGAAATTTTGAAAATTATAAAATCGAAAAACGAAGTATGAGGATTGATAAAGATGGCTAAGCTGAGTATTAAAGTGAATTTTTCTTTTTGGAAACAACAACAACAAAAGTTATTAAAGGTCGAAGTTTATATTATGCATTTTTTAAATTGCAATTACATAAGTACTTAAAAACTACTGAACCGATTTCGAATATTTTTATACCATTCGATAGGTATTTTGATACCCTTTAATTTCATATACAATTTTCCAGTGGGTTCCACAACACCCACTTGCGGGGTCAACCCCCCTTTTACCTCCCTTAGTTTTCTTATATAAAATGTATATCAAATTAAAGGGAATCAAAATCGTGGTATTTTTTTCAGCTTTGTGGGGCTGGGGGCACCTCTAAATATGCGAGTAGGTCAATAAAATTGTACGTCCTATTCCAGAATTTGTTCTAAACACGGCCTATTTGAGAATTTTCTTCAATAACACCCTACCTCAGAAATTTTTTTCAAAAATGCCCTCTTTCAGAAAAATATGTATGACATTTTCTCTGAACTGGGATGTTTTCGAATACAATTTTGAAATAGGGCGTTATTGAAACAAATTCTGAAATAGGGCGTTATTGAAGCAAGTTCTGAAATACTTAGAGCGTTTTTGAAACAATTTTTGAAATTGGGTGATCTTTTACTCAGGTGTCGAACTAATTTCATCCTAAGCGAAGTGCCGATTAATCATAGAGTAGTCTGGAATATGTTTCATATGTGCTTTAAAAAACGCGTTCTGAATTCTACCTTCTCCAAGCTCAATATGACAACTGAAAGCATGGTTCCAGCAGTGAGTAGACGAGGAGTGGACGAACTACTATTTCTCCGCACATTTTTTACTAAGCAGCGATTTTAACGTTGACAGCTACAAATTTAAACTACGAAGGACTCTATATCGATTTGGGAATCATCCATGAAGCAGCGAGACTAAAGAGAGCCGCCTTAATACGATGAAAAATAACTCCCTCCATAGAAAGAAAAAGTTAATTTTGCAGTGAACTGAAAATAGCACTCCTAAATCAGATCTCACTGTTCAAATTATATCGCCTTTGTGGAGTATCCGATATAAACATTGTGTAAACTTTATGGAACTTTCTGACTTAAGTATTTAGTTAAAAGTTAAATTGTTACGTAGCTCCCTTCGGCTAAAAGCAGAGACCCATTGTGACATCACGATAAGTTAGTTTGTTACTACTACTCTTGCGATTCCAAATAGGTGGTCTAGAAAAGGGTTTCCAGGTTACAGGAAGTTATAAACGAGGTGCATGACGGGCTCCTTCTCCTCATCGTATCTGCAACTTCTGTAATATGACATCCCCATTTCTGCCATATTTTCCTGGATATCTGACATTATGAATCTCTTTGCCGTTTCATATTTGCTTGTCCGTAAATGTACACCTTTGGTAGTTTACAGAACAAGTTTAAAGAATAAAATTTCAGTAGCAGAGTTTATTATAGATAATATTGTTAGATTATAGGAAAATATCGTTGAAAGGCTTTATCAATGAGTCTTTGGTGCTTTGTATTAGATTAAACAGACTGCTGATAAAACTAAACAAAAAAAGACCAAAACAATGTAGGTGAATTAAACTATTGCACAATTAAATAAATTGTGAAAGACTTTCGGAATTTTCTTTTTACGCTACGGCACACTCACATGAAATTTCGGCATATTTGTTTTATTTTGTTTTCTGTGCTTTTTGTTTTGTTGTTAAAAATTTTCGCTAATTTTATATTACACTTTTACATTAAACACAAACAATTATTTTTAGTTTTTCACATTTTTTTTGGTATTTTTTGTCTGCACTTTCATGCAAGCAAAGACTTTCTTAATTAGTTAATTACTGGCAAACTCGCGACACGCACTTTAAATTTAATAAAAATGTGCAAAATTTTCTCATATTTAATTAATAACAACAATTTTAATGCGAATTGCGTTTTCAATTTTATAATTTTTATCTTCTAATTAAATGCAATTGCTACAAGTGCCGCACTGCCATCCCAACATCACTTCACCAGCGCAGCCGCTCGACAGTGTGCACTACTAAAATCGAACAATAAGCGAACGCGCAACAAACAAGAACGACCACCACAAGCGCCAAAATGCGACCATCGAAAGCGAATGTTTTAGTAAAAATAAATACACCGAATTTATGTGCACCCAATCAATGGCTCAACGGCAATGGCATCGACATCGAAGACAACACATCAGCAGCAACTGCGTTGATGACGACGAAAGCAACACCGAACGGAGGAGCAACATCGCTTGCAGCGAGAACAGAGAAGCGTGGCCGGCATCAGCGGCAACAGCACAAACTAAACTGCCGCGTTGACGGAAAACCAATCGCAAAATCAGCGTGTGCGGCGGCGAAGAAACTCGGAATTTTTGCGAGTTAATAAGCAAAGTTTTTTTTAGTAGGAAAGCGCCCTGCAGCGTTGCGCGCCGACATGAGTCGGCGGCAGCAAATGATGAGCGAGCGCGTCTAGAAGCGGCGGCAACGTTGGGGGCCGCACCTCAGTTATCTGCTCCAACCCAGGGGGCTGGCGTTGGTGTTGGCATTGACGTTGACGTCAGCGTCGCAGTTTACTTTTGGATCGCAAGTTTAAGTAATTTTAGTTTATTGTAATACTCCTTGACTTTTGTATTTTATTTTGCTTTGTGAGCATCGAAAAAGAGCTAAAGGCGCTACGTGTTGTCTGTGGCAGCGATGACTGAGACACTGAGCCAACTACTTAATGCGGTTCCAATCAGTTCCATGCACCGTTTATTTATTTATACTTAATCAAATTGTGGAACGTAAGTGCAATGAGGTAGATAATATTGAGAGTTGTTTTTATGTTTTGTTTTTATCGGCAATGTGAGCGATAAGTTAAAACGTTGGTTTTGTTTTGTTATTTTGCAATAGTTGCACATTAAAAAGTGCTTATCACAACATTTTTTTGTTGATTTCAGCGATTTTTTCTTTATACGATTTTTTCTAAGGCAGTTAAGTATTTGGATTATTTTGTTTGCTGCTAAAATAGCGCACCAGAATTTCATTTGAAATTTCTACAAAACAAAAGTGTCAACAGATTCGCTGTCTGATGGGGGAAATCGCTTAGAGTATTTACTACCGTTTCAACTCAAATCTGTATAAAATTTGGAACTGAACAAAGTTAAAGATCAATATTCATTATCTGTCCAACCATAGGTTTTACAAGATATGCGAAGAATTAGCGCATTTCCTTATTTTTATGTGAATTTTATATGAGCTATTGGCCAGTTTTTAATTAAGAAAAATTTAAAAAATTTTTTTGATAGAAGTTATGGATCCATTTCGGAGACCACCACATCCCCTCATCAGACTTCTTCAGGCGGCCTCAACCGAGGATCGAACTTAAGTCTTTTCGATTGGTAATCCAATGACATCCCATTGAGCTACCACCGCCGTCAGCTTTGTTTCCTTATTTTTAGAGTTTTTCAGATGCATAACCTTTAATCATTTCGTTCATGCCACAAAGTGATTATAGCCTTCTACAGCCAAAGGAAGAGCCGTGTAAAAATCAAAGTTGCCAATTTAATATATGTACTCTCCGTATTCCTATCTCCATACCTTCCCTATCTCTATCCATATCCATATCTCTATCTCTATCCATATCCTTTTTCCTATCCCTTTCTCTATCTCTATCCCTATCCCTGTCTCTATCTCTATTTCTATCTCTATATCTCTGTCTTTATCTGTATCCTTATCCCTATCTCTATCTCTATCTACATCTCTATCTCGATCTCAATCTCAATCTCTATCTGTATCCCTATCCTTATTCCTATCCTTGCATAGCACTCCAATGTGCCTTCCTTGACATCGTCGAAAGGCCTCACCTACCCCTCACCGCCCGACCATTCAAAAGGTCCTCGATTCAGCGCTGAATGGATGGGGGTATGCCGATCCATTCGAGCCCCTCCAACAGCGCCTCAGCAGAGAGGTCGCTGAAGGCACCCGAAATATCAAGAAAGACACCTATCGCACTCCCTGCATTGAAGGGCCTTTTCGATATGTTGTACAACGTTGTGATTCTTTATCCTGCTTATCCTCCATCACGACAAGCTAAATGCGTTTTATGCCTTCCTGTAGGCACCTCGAATCTTAACTGAGGCCGTCTCAAAGTATCTTTCTATGCTTATGTGATATAGGCTGACTTAATGAAGAACAATGCATAAGTAAGTAGGTACTTGTTTATTTAACTTTGTTATTTAAGCTTTAAATCATACATGGCCACCCAATGGCTCCAGTGACTCCGTTTGTCTCCCAACAACATCGCTGTGGCTCCGAGTGGCTCCCAACAACAAGCAAATCAATTTCGACAGAATAACGCACATTTCTTTTTTTCACAGAAATCGTCGTCGCGGCGAGCACTCAAACCTAACGGTCCAGCTTCGACCGACATTCATTGTGTAGTTACGCCTTCATACATACATACATATGTATGTACATATGGTTGTACATTTATATCTGCTACCTCGTTCATGTTGTTTAGCAAAATATTTGAATGCCTAGCTGCAGCATATCTATACATATGTATGTATGTAGGTACATTGTACATTTGTTCTTTTCAAAATGACATCTAAGAATAGAAAGTGCTCATGGGAGTATGATTTTTTTATGCATGTTGTTGCAATAAACCGTTATTTGGCAAAATAATATTTCTATAACTCCGAGAAGAAGGTTGTTGCAATTTTTATTGATGTTGTTGTCGAGTGGCTCCCTTATGCTTAATTTGTGGCCACCTATGCTTTAAATAACCTAGAAAATTAAGTTTTTAAAATTTGTATTTAATTTAATGTTTCTTTTGACTTTAGTCGTACATACCCAATCGTAGAGTGAAAATATATCCATTGCTGTTGCAATTATGCGATCGTGTGGGCTTATCAATTGCTAACAAGCTCTCTCTCTCTATTTCTGTATTGCTCTCCCTTTTTGGATTCTCAGGAAATTTTGCCTTTCCCTCTCTCTTAGCGCATTACACAGCATCCACAAGATGCATCATTGTAATACACCAAAACGTTTGGGATGAATGGATGCAGAACATCAACAAATAAGTCACGGCTCTTTGAAGTGTTCTTTAAGGCTCGCGGTGTATAAGTAGCTCTTATGTACATTTACGTATATACCATGTAATTAATTATATGTACATAAGTATGTATATTGTGGATCGAATTTGAGGTCTGCCGTTTGCTTGTACGTTTCCCATTAAATAAATAAAGATGTTGTGGGCGAAGACAAGCAAATAACAAATGCAACCTCTAGATATACAATATGCATACGTACATACATATGTTTATTTTTGTTTTTTGTTGGATTCTGGGACAGGTGAATGGGATTGAGAAAACGAGCGATCGCTTTCTTATAAAGTTTAAAAATTTTGATATTCAGATGGCCGATATTTTCACTATCAATCTAATTCTAACCTCTGTGTGCGGTAATAGTATGTTAATTATCATAAAACTTTGGCAAAATTGCAGTATCCAGCAAGAAATTATTGACTACATTTTTCCAAAGATCTGCATCTGATCCGCCATAATTTAAAGGAAACATTTATGTCATTGCCACAAACCAGACAACAATCCGGAAGGTACTTTGATCACCATTTCTTTCCATTCGGAGCCGACATAAAACTGTAGGCTCACCTAATTAGTAGGAAAAAACAAAAATGAAGGAGCACGCCTCGAATTGGGAGAGAAGTTCGGCCTTAGAACTGGTTAGTTATATTCGCCCCAGTGTATCATATATATTCGAGACAAGGCATCCATCGCTAGATACGATATGTCATCAAGACCAGCTAACCCCTTTAAATTTCCGAAAGAATCACTGAAGGTGAACAAAATAAAAAGTTTGCCTCGTCTCTTTAGAAACAAAAAATACCATCTTTACTTTTGCAAAACAGAATGATTCGATGGTTGGGCGGAAGCCAGAACCTTTGACCTTCGTGAGCCAACTAAATTGTCAGTTTAACGAATAATTTACAAACATTCTGAGAATTACGGAAATACAAAAATCCGAATGAAAGAAGAAAAAGAAGGAATTGCGTAAATAACACAATTCATACAAGCATCGTCTTTCGAATAGAAACATTCATTTGCCTTGAGCAGTTTTTTTATAAGAATCCATGTCAATGCCGGAAGGATTTTTTCCAAAAGTTCTTACCGAAGCAATGGTTACAAGACTTGGTCGTTGGGAGAGGGAGATAGAATCATGGGTACTCCTCATATATATTTTTTATCTGTCATCTTGTTTTAATGTAAAAAAGCTTTAAGCTTCAAAGTACTTAGGTGCTTTTAATTAAAAAAGCACTACACCTTTTCCACTTTAAGTTCAGAAAGTTGCAATTGAAGTTCAGAAAATTACAATTGAAGTTCAGAATTTCCAATTGAAGTTCAGAAAATTACAATTGAAGTTCAGAATTTCCAATTGAAGTTCAGAAAGTTACAATTGAATTTCAGAAAATTACAATTGAAGTTCAGAAAATTACAATTGAAGTTCAGAAAGTTGCAATTAAGTTCAGAAAATTTCAATATAAGTTCATTTGGAAATTCTGAAATTCAATTGTAATTTTCTGAAATTCAATTGTAACTTTCTGAACTTCAATTGGAAATTCTGAACTTCAATTGTAATTTTTTGAACTTCAATTGTAACTTTCTGAACTTAAACTGGAAAAGGTGTAGTTGTGGCATAGCCTGAAAGCATTTGAAACTACTGCTGGGTATTTATGTATGCGAACCCCAAAACAAATCTGTGCGTGCAACATTGACATGTTCATTGATATCGAAGTGAATTTATTTGGGGTCTGTATATTTATCTACAACCAATGCATATGTACATTAAGGTGGTCCAAAAACAAAATTAAAAACCAACAAATCAATGCGGAGCAAGACCATTTTTATGCTATTATTCCCAAAACAATTAATTAACATGTGTCCTATTTTTTAATGATAAAAACGCGTTTCTTAATCACTAAGGACTTTCAAAAAGATTATGTATCACTGTAGAGGAATTTGGATGCATTTGAGCATAATTTTCGGTATAGATTTGCGTAGCACAGTCGCATAAAATGCGGGTTTTGAAGCGAATTTCGGTAGAACTTTCATATAATTTTGGACCACCCTAATGTAGGTACATTTGTATATCTGTATGAAGCTCCTTGGCATGTTTTAAAAATTAAAATTAAATGAGGCCAGCTATTAAATAAATTTTAATGGAAAATGTGCTCTTTTAATGACAAGTTGCTCAATTTTTAGCTGAACATGTGACAGATTGCTGTTAAATTTGGCAGGTTTTTTTCTGGAAAAGGTTGCCGTAATTTCAAGAAAACTCTAATAAAACATTTTCAGCAAACGTTAGTTGTCTAGCCGGAATAAGTTACGAGGCACTAGTTATAGACATTGAGTGGGAAAGCGTTTAATAAAAGCACTGGGAAAGGGAAGTATTCGATAATCTCCTCCTATAGTTTTGACGAAAGAAATATTTTTAAACGTAAATATTGTGCCAAGCTGAAGTCTGTATTGTAATTCGGCGACAAACTACTTCGTTTGATTACATTTTAAGGTAATTAAAGGAAGTCTAGTATTTTAAAACAATATGTCTCCGGAGATCAGAGGACAAGAGAACATTCAAAGGTTTAATAAGTTATATGAAGAAACATCCCGACGATATACCGATCTTCAAAGCTCTTGGAAAATATTCAACCACTACAAAAACCGGAGAACATTTCCTTATACTGAATAAATGGTGCGTCGAACTGAGAACAAATTTTAGTTTTCCGCTGTTCATAGTATACATATTATAAACACACTCGAAATGGATTGGAAAATAATTATAACCGTTTGTTATTATAGGGCCTGACAAGAGAAAAAATAGCGTATTTAAAATTCCTCTTCGAGAGAATGTAGTACCTACTGAATTTCGAGCTCATAATGAAGGAAGCATATATGGGCCAACGAAGGTTCGGTACTAGAAAAACTTATATCGATGGTGGAACTGGAAGAATAGATTCGTTTTTGTAATCATTTTCGATTTTTTAACCAATCATAACCTTTAATTGTAGGGCAAACGAGAGCAAATAATGGATTTTTGCCTTCAACTATGCGGCATACTTAAGTAACTGCTACATCTAATTGGACAATACATACACAGAGCTAAAAAGTTCACCTACAATCAAAGCGACTGCCACCTAAAAAAAGCTATTTGGCCGAGGAGAGGGAGAGGGGACAAAATAGAAGAAATTTTTGCTAGAAATTCTTCTGGATTTTAGCTTGAATTTCTTCTTAAATTTATTTAAAAGGATATCGTCTGAAAACGAGGAGATAACTTCTTGTTTATTAATTTTTTATGTCATTTTGTAAAAAAAATTAAATTGTTAGAAGAAATCTGCTTGTTTTTAGGAGAAAATTTTTATAAAGCAAATCAATAAGGACATCCTCTAATTTTTACTTGAACCTTTTTGAATTTATTAAAAAGGAAAACTTTTTATTTTTAAAAGAGCCCTTATTAATTCAAATTTTGCTTTAAACGTCTTAACATACGTACATACATACATATGTACATATATACTCGTACATACTAGAAGTATGCATAACAGTTATTGCATCAGCCACGTTTTATGCGTGCAATTACATGTTCAAGAAATTAAAAGGGAGAACTTTTTATTTTTAAAAGAGCTCTTATGTATTTCCTCCGTTCGTCAATTTCACTACGGCTTTGCACATTTCTACAATTCTCAAACGATTAATGAAGCACTTGGTATAAAGAGTTTATTATGTCCATCTGCACTTATATGAAATGAAATGTTGCCCTTTGTCTGAATAAGTCCTAGGAAAATACTAGTTGACTAATTATGTTTTCCGATGAAAATCAAGATTCTCTTCTTAATAATATTAAACAGGGTTTCTTCTTAATTTTACAGGTTATCTGCTAAATTTATGTGAAAAGGTTTCCATATTTATTCTAGGAGTCATCTTTTAAATTTTATTTAATAGGTGTTCATCTTAGTTTTATAGGTTATCTCTTAAATTTTACTGAAAATGATTTCATCTAAAATCCACGGGTCATCTTCTTAATTATATTGAAAAGGTTTTCATATTAGTTTTACAGATTATCTACTTAGTTTTATTAAAATGAAATATCCAGTAATAATAAGACGGGCATCTTATTGGAGAGAAAGCATAGAGAAATCCGCTAAACTTTGTTCTAATTTATAGGGCATTTTAGGTGGTATTTTGGCTCTGTGTATGAGTAGTCCACTTTCAAAAGTGGCTATGTGGAATTTTTTTTATTTGAGTTTTTGATAGATTGTGTACCAGTACTTAAAAGGTCCATTAAGAACTTTTGCCAAATCGTTCTGTATTCTGAAAATAGCATTAAATATGAATACACTTTCAAAAGTCTCTATGATTTTATATGTACACAATCAAAATTCTTTCTGTTTTTCCCATCTTGTGGCTTAATACGAAAAATTTACATAGCCACTTTTGAAAGTGGACTACTTATATATGAATCTGTTGTCTACAAATGCCAAAATTTTTAAACTTTTCCCATTCAACATCTTATTAAAACAGTCCACCGTAGACTAAGTACCCTTAAGTCAGCGCCAAATTACTGCTTTTAGATAAAACTTAAAATTTTACGCAATTTTTTTTTTACAAATTAAAATGTAAACCCAAAACGAATATTTTTAAAACATTCACAGTGCATTGTATAAAAATTTTAAAACGCACGTACTCAAAAAAACCGAAATCAAATAACAGCACAAACACAAACACGAACACACACGAACGATGGCGTATTATTAATTATTGCAACATTTTTAAATTCTAGTTTTTGTTGTTTTTTGTTTTATTTTTGTTATTTTTTATAATTTTTTTTTTGTTTTTCTTTATATTTTCTTGTTGCTTCCAGATTATTTTTGTTTTCCAATTATTTTTCGTTGCCAATTTTGATTTCAAAAAATGTCGCGTTACTCGCGCACCGCCGTTACTAAGCAAGGCACACCACAAATAACACGCGTCAACTGGCCTAGCCCACTCAGCGCCAATTGATTTTCAATCTCGGCAAGCTATGTACCCAGCAAACAAAAGAGTTTAGATGATGGCGAGCGAATTACTGGGCCGAAACGTTATAGGCAGCGAACTTGAACAAAAAAAAAAAAAAAAACAAAAACAATTCAAAATTGTGATCTCTAATCTAGTCGAAAAAGAAGCAAAAATTGAGGTTAAGTTTTGAGTGGAATTGGAAATTATATACCCAGTTGTGGATGGTAACAATAAATCCAAGATCGTTTATTTTCAAGGAGATTTTTGATTTTTTCGAAATTCCGATATTGAAATAAGGTCTGAGTATAAAAATTATTGGATCTTTCATAGCGCTGTTCAAAATTTCAACATCGAAATAGTAAGTTTCAGGGAGATATTGACTCATCTATAGCGTTTTTCGAGATCGAAACAGTTGGTCACAGGAAAAGTCTGAAACCAAACTCTCAATCAAATCTCAAAGTAAACGTTCGAAATCGAAACAGTTGGTCTTAGAGAAAATCTCAAACCAAACAAAAATATCACACCCCCAATTGGGTATAAAAACAAATATTCAAAAAACGCTGCATGACAACGACGAGCGCGCGCTCGTAAAATGTGCATTCGAAAAAAACAAACAAAGTGCTCAAAATTGTATACAAAATTAATTTAATAGTCAATGCGCTTAGCGTTTTGTGGCTGGCGGCTGATTGCTGAACGCGCATTAAAGTCTCGCCGCACTGCACAAAGCGGAACAAAAAGACAACGTTTACAGTGTAAAGAGTAGGAATATGGAGAATTTTTTTGACACTCGAAAATTATGTGGCCTTTGGAGGTGGTGGGAGCGTTTACAGCATTTCTAAATATGCCAAGTATTGTGGGCGACGCTCCCATTTCCAATGTTTCCGCATTGTGCTCCGTGAGAATGCATATGTAGGTACGCTCGCTTTGCAAGCATTTTCGGCAGTTCGACGGTCGACAGTTCAACGGTTCATCGACAGCTAAAAATAGTTTATTGTTTGGTAGTTGAAGCGATATGCGGTTGCATGGCGTGGCAAATGCATGATTTTATGTACGTACACTCCAAATCCAAATTTTGGATTCGAATTTCTCATGTAGGGAAGAGCAAGAAGAAGGGGGTGTTGAGAGTTATTATGACTGCTGGGAGTGTTATAATACGGCGCGGCAAATACACAGTGGGCGGTGAATGTGCAGAAAAATATATTTTTATGGGCTTGATAGGCCTAAAACTTTCTTAGCCTGTGCCTTTCTTATAAACACATACTAACTAGAGTGGGATCTGGAAGGAGGAAAGAAGATTGAAAGTAATTCTTACAAGGCAATTCAGACCCGAAAGTTGCCAGGCACCCTATCAAGCTACCTATTTGGGTTTAGTGATATAGTATGCAGAACACACAGTGGTTCAATGCGTTACTACTGCTTGGAAGCGCCAAAAGTTCCTTGGCATACGTTGTTCAGGACAAGGTTACCTCAATTTCTCAAGTTGACAGCTAGTCTTCGAAAGACGCTAGACTAATTTTCTATTCTGTTATATGTATTCCGCCGCATTAACCTCCAGTCGGAGTGTTTGATCTAATATATGTACATATGTACAAAAGTGGGACGGGTTTTTTCAGAATATATGCAGATCAAGAAACTCGTTAATATCTTTGCCATTTTGCCTCTTGTCCCACTTTCTCCCAAAAAAAATTGAAAATTTCACTTCAAATGCTACGATTACTGCTTAAAATTTAGTGCAGAGTATTTCGTCGCTATAGAAGAAAAAAGACGCAAACTGTTTTGTTGAGGAAGAAAGACGCAAACTTTTTTTCTTTCAAAGAAAGACGCATTAAAAATATTTTTCGAAAGAAATCTCTTAATTTTTTTTTGATAACAAAGAAAGACGCTTTATTATACTCAGCTGTACTAGTACACAGAGTATTATAGTTTTAATCACATAACGGTGGATTGTAACAGAATGAAATAATCGAGATAGATATAGACTTATATATATCAAAATGATCAGGGTGAAAAGAGAAATCGATTGAGCCATGTCCGTCCGTCCGTCCGTCTGTCCGTCTGTCCGTCTGTAAATACTCTAACTCGCGCAAAAATTGAGATATTTTGATGAAATTTGGAATGCAAGTTGGTATCGAGACTGGGACGGTTGGTATTGAAAATGGGCGAAATCGGACCATGACCACGCCCACTTTTCCTATATATAAAAAATCGGAAATCTGGTTATCTCAGTCCCTAATATAGCTGGAGCGATGAAATTTTACCCACGTGTTGAGCTCAGGCCCCTATGAAGAAATTTGGTGAAATTTTAGAAAATGGGCGGTGCCACGCCCACTTATTAAGGGTCAAACATTGAAAGTTTTATATGTCATAACTCAGAAACCGTTGAAGATATATCGATGAAATTTGGTATGCGTGATATACTTACTTAGGCAAATGTTTTGACGGAAAATAGTTAAAATCGGTTGACGACCACGCCCACTTTTATATATGGGTATTATAAAAAAATATTATATAAAGATTTTAAGCGATATCTCTGTCAAATATAAAGATATATCATTAAAATTTTATGGCGGGAGTCTAGCTACGAACATAAGACAAAAACCGTAAAAATTTTGGAAAATGGGCGTGGCACCGCCTCTTTTTAGAAGCAGGAATATACGAGATTTCTTAGCCCATAACTCGACAAATAATTTAAATATAATGACGAAACTTGGTGTGTACACTTTTATTACTTGTGGTAATACATGTTCAAAATTTTAGAGAAAGCGGTTGACGGCCACGCCCACTTTTATATATGGGAACTATAAAGTGACTTAATGAAAACATTTTAAGTGATATCTTTGTCAAATGTAAAGATAATTCATTGAAATTTTGTGGTATGATTTCTACAATAGACCGGAAACAAAAAATAGAAAAATTTTGGAAAATGGGCGTGGCACCGCCTCCTTTTAGACAAAGGAATCTACGAGATTTCGGAGCCCATAACTCGACAAATAATTGAGATATTATGATGAAACTTGGTTTATACACTTTTATAACTTGTATTAATAGACACGCAAAAATTTATTGAAATCGGTTTATGACCACGCCTACTTTTTAGCAAAGATATTTCTGGAACACGCTTTGGAAATTTGTAACGTGACATCTTCGTAACTAGAAGTCATAAAGGAATGAAATTTTGCACAAAGAATAATATTCATATCGACAAATTACTGACATGCGTCTTTCTTCTTCCGGAGCGACAATTTTTTCTCAGAGCCTTTTTTTTTCAAAACACATGTACAATGTACATTAGGGTGGCCCCCAATGTATGGAGACAAATTTTATAGCATATCTCCTCAACCTCACCCCCTACGTGGATGCTAATATAGTCGAAGATAGCACATATAAATTTTTGTTCCGATCGAAAACGGTCAAGGGGTGTCGCACAGGGCTCACATATGATAATCTGAACCTTAAGTCCCTGTGACACCCTTTATCAATCTCCGATCAAAATTTATTTGTGGTATCTTTGACCATGCTGTTACCAATGTAGAGTTGAGACCGAAGAAAATCTCTTATTTGATTTTTAAAGACGACCCTAATGTACATACATACATATAGGTACATATTTCAATGAACATATTTTTGTCTTAATCTCCTCTACCATGTCTTGTAGTAAGTAAAATATGTGAGGACTCAGAAATAGAATAGACGGTTATGTTAAAAATGGTATCAATGATGTTTAGAGTTTTAAATTTCCATTAAAATAAATAATAATTAAAAATTAGTACTGATTTTTTTTTTTAATTTTAATGGAAATTAATAATTAAGTAAATAAAAAAATTATAAAAAATAATCATGATTAATAGCTATTAAAAAATCTCAGAAATCATAATATAATTATTTTTTTTTTAATTGTACGATTTTTAATTGTTCGATTGTTTTAAACTGCTTGATTATTTTCAATTACGTGCTTAATTCTTTTCATATGATTATTTTTAATTATTTTTTTTCGTACGAAACAACTGTATCTACGCCATGGCGTATGAGTAACATTTTCAGGCAAAAATAAAAACAATCAGTCGATGAATTAATTAATCATGTAATTAAAAAATCAAAAATAATTGAAAATAATGAAACAATTGCATTAATCATGAAGAAATTAAGAATAGTTGAAAATTATAAAATAATTTTTAATCATGCAATTAAAATTAATTAATCGATTAATTAATCTACTTTTTTACTTTCATTAAAGGGTGAAATCAACAAAAAATGATTTAATTAAGAATCATTGAAAATTTTAATCATTAAATAACATGCTCGTGTATGTATGTTCATATATGTATGTAAGTATCTCTAAAACGGGAGAAAAAAACACACGCGAAATAAAATACTGTTTAAGCTTTGCTATACTCAAATCATTTATTTAATATACTTATATACATATTTCCGTTGTCAATATACAAAAATACAAAAAAACTAGATTTTATAAAAGGTTATACATATTCATTTTTTTATTTAATATACATACAGTTTTGTAAATGCTTAATAAAAGCTATATGCCATTTACGTACTATTTCTCAACATGCATATACATATTTCAACAATTTTCGTTAAGTAAAAAATGTTTTGTATAAAATTTTAATTTCTTTTAAGATTAACTAACTATAAATATTATTTAATATTTATTGTCGCTATAAAAAACTTGTATAAAAATTTGGCAATGTTCAACGTATGTATGTATATTTAATATCTATATATGTCTGTAGGAAATTGTTATATAGAACTAAACAACTATTAAAATATTAACTTTTTGAATATCAAAGGCATGCATGCTTTTTAGTTATAATATAAAAAAAAATTTAAATTTTGAGCCGTACAAATCTGGGTTTCTTAATACATTTTAAATAATTTGTATTTGTTTATATGTATATACTATAGTCTTTTTTTATGCAAAAAGACATTGTTTGTGCGAATACTTTAACAAACTTATGTTTATAAAATTTCAATAAGTCAAATATACTTTTCTAAAAACATTAAACAATTCGTTGGCCATAGTCACATTTCGTTAACTTGTTATACATTATAGTTGTAAATTTAAGGCATACTTAAGTATTGATAGTATTTTCATGATTTCCATTTGTATTAAATATCGTTAGATTTGAAAAAGAATTCAATTTCATATAAATATACATATATGTGTGTATGTATGTCAATACGGGCGCAAAGCTAAGACCAAGGCAAATTCATTCATATGGTAATGGTAAGTGAACAGCTGACTTCTTCTTCTTCTCGTTTTTAACTCGCCGCGTACAGAAGAATACAGAAGAATGTCAAACAAAGAAAAATTTGACTTTGAGTTTGACATTCTGATGGACAAAAACTTAAAGCGAATCGAGGCGAATATTGCCGAATTCGCCGTGCCATTACCATAATGAATTTGCCTTGGGTAAGACGTTATAAAATTGAACTGTTAAGGTTTGGTATCATTGATCATGAAAGCGTTATGCCGATGAACCCAAAAAAATTATTAAAAAGAATATTGGTCCCAAAAGGAAATGAAAAAAGCGGCAATAGAAAAAATTTTTAAAGTGACTAAATAACCGTTGAGGAATTATAAAATGATACTTGAGTAGATTGTGAGACTTCCATAAGTCCTTTGTAATCTTAAGTTACGGTTATTAGTCTCAAGTGTTTCGTGACTGAAATTTTGAAACTGGAAAAAAACTTTGAATATTAGATGAGATCGAAGGCGAGACCAGCATTTTCTGAATATAGCATTTCCAGGTCAAATGAAAACATTTGAAACAAGTAAAACATTTTTCAACTCAAGTGAAACTTTTTTTAAGTCAAGGGAAACTTTTTTCACGTCAAATGAAACTTTTTTCAACTCAAGTGACCTTTTTTTCAAGTCAAGTGAAACATTTTTTAATTGAATTGAAACCTTTTTCAATTGAATTGAAACCTTTTTCAATTGAAATGAAACCCTTTTTAATGGAGATGAAATGTATGAAATGAAATGAAACCCTTTTCAATGGAAATGAAACTCTTTTCAATGGAAATGAAACCCTTTTCAATGGAAAAGAAATGTATGATTTCTGGTTATTTACTTAATATAGCATTTTCAGGTGAGATGAAAATTTTTCAAAACAACTGAAACCTTTTTTCAATTGAATTGAAACCTTTTCCATTTGAATTGAAACCTTTTTCAATGGAATTGAAATAGATGATTTTTGGTTATTTAATACTCATAGCAGTTTCAGGTGAAATGAAACTTTTTCAAGTCAACTATTGAAAGTCAACAATTGAAAAATGTTTCGTTTCAATTGAAAAAGGTTTCACTTGCTTAAAAGAAGTTTCTCTTGGGTTGAAAAAAGTTTCACTTGAAAAAAATTTAATTTTACCTGAAAACACTATATTAAATAACCAAAAATCAGCCATGCATCCACAAAGTCGTGAGATACCCTCTCAATAATGGTACAATTAAAAATAATCGCTTTAAGCTCTATGCACGCTTGTTCCATTTGCATTGCGCTATTAGACACATGCCCAAATGGTGATCAACGATGCTAAAGAAACAGTTATAAAATCTTGTTCTTTCTAACTTCTACCCTGCCACTAATCAGCGGCGTCTGAGCAAAGAAAAAAAAAACATAAAAAATTAAAATTAAAACATTAAAATACAACTAAATTAATTGTTAGAATAGAAAATGTGAAGTAGCATGTGATGCTTATCAGCTTGCGCAATTCCGTTGCCCCACAATAGTTCTCCATCATCATCACTCCAATGCTGCACACTAATGCTGCTCCGCATTGCCAGCTGATGCCTCTTTTTGACGAAACTTTGTGGAATATTTATAAAAATCGGACATTTCAAAGGGTTTCGTCTCCTCTTGATAAGGACGAAATGTGGCTGGTTTAACAATGGTTATATTCTTCGGCGATTCCATGCGTATGTCGTTGGGCGTCAAAGTGCTAGGCACCGCAGCAACCAAGCTAGGCGCGACGGGAACGCTGGTAGCACTAATAACACCACCGCCTGCACCACTACTGCCCATCGGCGGCGGGCGTGGCGGTGGTGGTGGCGTCAATTGTGTCTCAGCGGCAGCCACAGCGCTGCTGTTCGGTTTTGGTGGCAAATATTTGAAGGCGTTTGTTGTTGGTGGTGGTGGTGTCGGTGTCGGTTGTGTTGGCAGTTCGATTGTTGTATTACTGCTGGTACATTCTAGTGGATAAGAGGCCGATATGGATGCGGGTGATTCGCGACTATTTAAATATGAGGTGGATTGACTTAGTTTGGCATAGCGAGCACCATCATCGTCCTGCAGCAATTTAGTTTGCGCATACGGATTTTTGTGTGATGCAGCGGACATGGAATAGTGACGCGTTGCGCCAGACATTGATTGAGAGGATAATTTGGCGCGTTCGCGTGGTGCATTCGATGAAGAAGTGGGCATAGCAGCGCCGCTGGCGTGTGAGGCGGTAGCAGCAGCAGCACTGGCATGTGATTTGTTCGTTGTTGCGGATTTGCTACTGGCGCTGCCACCACTGCCCGATGTTTGTCGTATTACAGGCCCATCCAGCGAAGATTCCATCCATTGTTTGGCTTTTGGCGCTTTCGTTTTCTGTGTTTCGCTATTCAACGACGATATGGAAATTTCATCGAGTGGTTTTGTTAGCGATTTTATTGATGCTGCGGGCAATGCGGCAGACGTATTATAATACGCATTACTAGAGAGCATATCACTGGAATGGGATTTGTTATCGGCGGCAGTGGCAATCATGTGACTGGAATTGTAGTCGTTGTTGGTTGTGTGATGCGGTGATGTGAGCGGCGAAATTGGCGGGAATGTGCCTTGTGAACGCCAGCGTAAATTGGGCACTAGCGTGTTATCCACATCCACCGATATGTAGGATGGCGCCAGCGAGATGGCGTCCAATTGTCTGGCCGAGGAGTGCTGCGATGTTTGCTGCAGCAAGATGTGTGGTGATTGTAGTTGTGGCAGTGTCAGCAATTGCGGCTGTTGCCATTGTTGTTGCTGTTGCTGCTGCTGTGATTGTTGTTGTTGGTGTTGTTGCAGTTGCTGCTGTATAACCAGCTGTTGGTATTTTCCCTCTGCTGCCAACAATTCTCGCTGTTGCTGTTGATACGTTTGCGTTGCTTGTTGTTGTTGTTGCTGTTGTTGTTGATAAGCTTGCGTTGCCGCCGCTGCCGACACAAAGGTGTGGTGAGTTGGTGATGCCTGTGGTGAAATGTATTTTTTAATATTTTGACTTGACTTAATGAAACCGCCATCGTTGTAGCTTTGGTGTGTTGGCGACAAATAATAACGATCACATTGCACCACAATCGGTTGCTGTTGTGGCGAAATGTGTTGTTGACGCAATGTGGCAACATTTGCTGAATTCACCGAGTACAATGATATAGCATCGGCTGGGTAGTGACGTGATTGTGATTGTGAATGTGATGGTGAGTGTTGTTGTTGTTGTTGTTTATAAGGATGATACTGTTGTTGTTGTTGTTGTTGTTGCAGCTGCTGCATTTGTTGTTGTTGCTGTTGCAATTGCTGTTGCTGCTGCTGCAATAGTTGCTGTTGTTGTTGATGCTGCTGCTGCTGTTGCTGATGATGAAAGTGCTGATGCTGCAACAATGCATTCAGCTGCAGATGATTATGCAACATTTGTTGTTGTTGCAGCAAGTGGTGGTTGTGTTGTTGTTGCTGCAGCTGCTGCTGTTGCTGTTGTTGCTGTTGTCTAAGTTGTTGCTGTTGTTGCAGCAGCTTACCCTGTTGCGTTTGCATATAATTGTAATTGCCCAGTGTTGTTGTTGTTGCAGCTGCTGTGGCAGTTGCGGTGTTGCCACTACGCAATTTCAGCGATTGACTTTTATTCAGCTGTTGTTGTGCCACGGCGACCGTAAGCGTGGGCTCACCAAAATTGCCATTGCCACCACCAGGATAATTATCATATTCAGATGAGCGATTCGAAATCTCCGATTGACGATTGTTGTTGTTGTTGCTATTAATTTGATTTTCCTTGCAACTTGTGCCGCTTATGGTTTTGCGGCGTAAAATAGCCGTGCTGCCAACATCACCACCAAATCCACCATTATCTTTAGCAACACTGCCTCCCATTCCGCTTGAATTTGTTCCGCTGCCGTTTCCGTTTCCACCACCTACACCACCACTACCAGCATGCTCCTTCTTGTATTGCCTCGCAAGCGCCGAAAATATTTCATTGACATTCACGTACTCATAATTGCCATTGATGATTTGCGTCTCCTGCTTTTGTATTTGTTGTAAAAGCCAATTCTTTTCGCTCAACACTCGCTCGAGCTCTTGTTTGCGCTGCTCCAGCGTTTGGCGTTTCAAACGGATTTCCGCCTCGTCCATTGTGCTCGCTGGTGCCGTGTTGTGGCTTGACATGCTGTCGTCATTGATGTTGTTGTTGTTGCGACTACTGTTGTTATTATTATTATTGTGATTGCTTGAGTTGGCCCTCGTGCTACCACTCCCCCCGCTGCCGTTCTCTGTATTTTCATCACTCCGATTAGATCGCGTGGAGGCAGCCATTTTTTTCACAGTCTGCACTTCTCGCTGTGTTAGGGTGCGATTTTCGTCATGAGTACCTGAGCGGGTAGATTTGATTGCGTCTATTGTTGTGGACTTCAGCTGCATTTGTGCACTTGGTATACATTCGTTGTGTATGTACGTATGTATGTTATAGTGGTGTCGGTTTTGTTATTGTTTTCGGCATTCCGCTTCTCCTAGAAGAGAACACAAGGGGAGTGGTTCAGCAAAGGACTATGCACTTATAATTCTTTGGTTTGTTTTTGATTTGATTTGGTTTTGTTAGTCTATATATGTACATTTATCTTACTTTTTTCACAACCGCTAAAAGTATTATTTTAAAAAGTAATCTAAAAGAATGTTAAACAAAAAAACTTCATGCAAGTTTACTTCAATTATTCACAAGTCATTAAGATCTTGTTGAAGACCTTTTTGTGCTGGAGGCCTTTGGCGGCGCTTTAAAAAAAATAACCCTAAGCGCGCAGAATTCTCTTTCTGCAGAACTTTAATAATAGTTGAAAGTCTTAAATTAGATGAATTATCAAGCACAGAATAATTCCTGAAAGTTTCATTGAAAAATTACCATTAGTTTATAAATAAATAAAATTGGTTCATTATATCAAAGCTGAGCCGTAACTTTGCGCTATAATCATCTCAAAATATACGTAACTTAGTAATATTTTATGCAAAAATAGTATTTGCAAACAGAAACTTACGTTTAGCGCCACCAAAATCTGCTGCTAGGTTGATTCGTATCGAGTTGTCCTCAATTTGTTCTGCCGTTCTTTTTATGTTTTTCTTGTTCGATATGTTTCCAATTAGTAGCAAAGTGTGACTCAAAGTTCAACAAATGCAACAACAACTTGCTTTGTTTATGTGTAAGCAATGAAGAAGCCAATTAAGGTAAATCTAGTATGTAAAACTATTTACTAATCAATTCGTCAACTATCACGGTCACAGCGGCAGCTACCAACAAATATACAAATTGAGCACACTGACCTCATTTGTAAAGAATCTGTAAAAGCAAAAAGAAAACATAACTATCGTTAATTGAAAGCTTATGTATTTGCATTATTTTATTATAATTGCCTTGAAATATATATACAAATTTCCAATTTTGCGTTTTTTACGCAATCTTTTTTGTAATTAAGCACCTTTGGTCGTTTGAATTGCGTTGCAGCTGTCGTTTTCGGTGCCGCACCAGCTCAGCGTCGCTTTGTAACGTCGACGCTAGCGTTGTATGTTAAAGGCGTCGTCCATGCAATTTTATGTTTGCACTTCAAATTCACTTTTACACTTACGTTTTTGTAGAAATTTCTTTAGTTAACTAACAATAAGTTGTTTTATATTTATTTTATATATATATTTAACAATATTTAATTATTTTTTCATGCAAATTTTTATTGAAAACAAATTACTTTGTAGAAGCACAACACACATCAAGCAGAAACGAAAAGAATAGAATACATAACTGGAAAATGTTGCAAAAGAGAATGACAGCAAAATAATCGATAGAAAGTAACGGCGATAAGTTTTAGAAATGTTGCCACTTGAACCATGATTCATAAATAAAGGTTTTCGCATGATGACATACCTTCATACATAGTGGGGCCAGAAGTGTCATGCAAAGAGGAGTGTAGAAGAATTTGGCAGATTCGGCCCCTATGGAAATCTAGGGTGCGTGTGTGTGTGGCATATGTCAACAAAAAAAAATGCTTGTGTTCGTGTGTTTATGAAGATTGAAGAAGAAGTCAGCTGATCTTATGCATTCTCCTTTATTATTGCTCCATGACTTGAACCGAATCGAGGCAGATCTATAAAGGTAGGTACATTGGGGAAATCAAAAACTTCTTTTATAAAAGTGGAGTGTAATGTCACAATCAAAGCGAACTCACATCAAAGCCAATAGGAATGTGCGAGTCCCAAGCGAATTCAGATTTTAACCACGGCGAATTGTCATTTTCATATTACACTCTACCAATTACAATAACAAAATATATGGGCTATTTCTGAATTCGCCAGCGATTTTACCTTTGTAAATCTGCCTTGAATGGAATAAATCATGGTTCAATAATAAATTGTTTTCGGATTACGACATATGTATATACATACACACACTCCACGTAAATTTTTAGTGTGTTCTGTGGTGCTTCTGTCAAAATCATAGTCCGCCATTGTAAAAATCATATTGCGTGATGATCAAAATTTACATAACGTTGACATAAGCACCACAATATGAATAAAAAAAAAAGTAGAAAAAAGTTAGTAATCAGCTGTTTAGTAAGTTAACCTGTATAAATTAGCCTTGGAAAAAATGATGAAGTTTTATGCCGGTACATTAATAGCTCGTGCACGAATAGTTTTGTCTGCTTCAACTTTGACAATTTCCAATTCACTTTTCGCTTTGATTTATAACACTGATTTTGTGCAAAATATTTGTGGTATTTCCTTTTTTCTACTTATTTTGAATTAATGGAAAATTCTTTATTTTCAACTACAAACACTCTTTACGCTTAACTATAGATTCCTGAAAATTATCCGCGTTGCCGATTTTTTTTTTTTTTAATAAAATTCGTAAATTTAAAAAAAAAAAATCGTCATTTCAGCGAAAAAGGTAAATTCCTAGTTTTTTCTTATTTCTATTAAAAACACGTTATAAACAACAAAATTTTTAAAGAGATAAGAATTCATACAAACACGTATATAAATGAAATCATATTTAGACAAAAAGGTTGCACATTCATCTAAACATTGCGATTTTATAATGAAAAAATGAAAAAAAAAAATAACATTCATTGTTCAATGAAACGAATTCATACCACTTTGCATTGAAAAATAATATATAAAGTATAAAGTTTAATTTATGAAGACAGCTATTTAATTATTGTTCTGAGATGGTTTGAAGTTTTTAATAATGCCACTTTCACTATTTTATAAAAAAGATGATGAACGAAAAAAAATCGTCATTTGCTAGAAAAAATCGTCAAATCGTAATTGTTTCGAAAACCCGTTAATTCGGCAACGCTCATTGCGCTATTCATCTCCACATGCAACCCTGCACCAATTGGAAAATGTGCACAAAACATACTTGCCGATTGGGGATCACTTTGCTCGCGTGTAGGGATGGGCAAATTGGAAAAATATATCGATATATATTATATCGATATTTAAAAAACATCGATTTATGCCGTGTAAAAACATCGATATATCAATATATCGAAAGGGTCGGCTTTACATTAAGGAAGCACGCCCCGCGAAAACCCATTTTTTCACAGGGTTAGAGGTGCTCTCGCAGATCTCAAAACTGATATCCAAACTTGCCGGAGACTTATAGTTTACTAGATATTTGTTGTTAAAGTTGGACTTGTCTACATATATTCTACCAATTCTGAAGTATAAACATAAAAATCATTAAGAATTGCGTGAAGAAGAAAGTAATGTAAATTTAAGCACCCGGACATTATTGTTATACCACTTCCTAAAAATGTTCTGCTGTTAAATTCAAAGCGAATCAGAAATGTATGAAAAATATCGAATTTGGCTCGAAATGACGAAAAATTATCGATTATCGATGCACGGTAGTTCAAAATATCGTCGATATTATCGGCTGTACTATTTTTAAAATATCGATATATTGATATATCGATATATATCGCCCAACCCTACTCGCGTGTACTTGGGAAAAAGAAATCGGTGGGTCATCTTAAAAATATGATTTGCGTTAAAAATAATATAATATTGTGTTTTAAAAGAGTTTCTTTTTGTTTTAATGTCCCTACAGGTGTTCAGAACTTTAGAGCCGCTGCGCGCTGCAACAACACTACTGTGGAAACTACATAAAACAACTGTAAGCCGGAATTGCATTGGTGCAATTTGCCACAGCAACAATTTTGCCAACAAAGCAGCAGCTTATAGCACAAAGCATAACTCAGCTGAAACGTTTACTGACAAAAATACAAGTTCCCGCAAAGCAGAAACTAACGAAACCACAGCAGCCGGCACATCCTTCAGTTCCAGTTGGGGTACGAAGAAAACAAAACGAAAAGTTAGGTTACGGCTGACCGACATAATGACTAATCCGGAAATTGAGGCTAAATTGGCCCCACTGCGTGCCGCAGTGTTGGAGCAAGGAAATCTCGTACGCGATTTGAAAGTGAAAGGCGCATCCGAGATTGATGTTAAGCGAGCGGTGGCCGAGTTGAAGGCGCGTAAGAAAGTGCTGGAAGATCGTGAGCTTGAACTCACACCCAGTGTCATTACATTCGATCGTTCAAAGATGGAGGATTTGTTGAAGCGACGCTTCTTTTACGATCAAAGTTTTGCCATCTATGGTGGCATAACGGGACAATATGATTTTGGACCTATGGGTTGTGCGCTCAAGTCGAATATATTATCATTGTGGCGTCAATTCTTTGTGCTGGAAGAGCAAATGCTTGAAGTGGACTGCTCGATATTGACACCCGAGCCGGTGTTAAAAGCTTCCGGTCATGTAGATCGCTTTGCAGATTTAATGGTAAAGGATGTTAAGACTGGCGAATGTTTCCGGCTGGACCATTTGATAAAGAATGCGCTGGAAAAATTGTCGAAAGAAAAGGGCGCTACCGCTGAGCTGAAGGCGGAATGTGAGGATATCGTCATCAAGCTGGATGGTATGAACAAGCAGGAAATGTCTGATGTGCTGACAAAATATGCTATAAAGTCACCACTCACCGGCAACGACTTGACGGAACCCATCGAGTTTAATTTAATGTTTGCAACACAAATTGGACCAACGGGCTTGGTTAAGGGCTTTTTGCGACCGGAAACTGCGCAGGGTATTTTCGTCAATTTCAAACGCTTGCTCGAGTTTAACCAGGGGCGCTTGCCCTTTGCTGTTGCTCAAATTGGCAACTCATTCCGCAATGAAATTTCACCACGTTCTGGACTGATACGTGTACGTGAATTCACAATGGCCGAAATCGAACACTTCTGTGATCCCACACAAAAGGATCATCCCAAATTTGAAAGTATTGCCGACACTTGCCTTACGCTCTATTCTGCCTGCAACCAAATGGATGGCAAATCGGCGCAACAGCTGACCATTGGAGAAGCGGTACGCAGTAAATTGGTCGCCAATGAGACTCTCGGCTATTACATGACGCGCATACATCAATTCCTATTGACTATCGGTATTAAGCCAGAGTGTCTGCGTTTCCGTCAACACATGAACAACGAGATGGCACATTACGCTTGCGATTGTTGGGATGCAGAATGTCTCACCAGCTATGGGTGGGTGGAATGTGTTGGTTGTGCTGATCGTTCGGCCTACGATTTGGGTCAACACACACAAGCGACTGGCGTGCGTTTGGTAGCTGAAAAGCGTCTACCGGAACCCAAGACCGTGGAGGTGTCTGAAATTGTGCCGAATAAGCAAACTTTAGGCAAGACTTTTAAAAAGGATGCCAAGTCGATAACAGACGCTTTAGCTAAACTCTCGCTTGACGAAGTGCAAGGCGTAGAACAAGATTTGAAAAGTAAACAAGAGTATATGCTGAGTTTGGGCAATGGCGGTGAATTCAAGCTCACGCCAGAAACCATATCCGTGAAGCATGGCACAAAAACCATGCACGTGGAGGAGATAACGCCCAGCGTTATTGAGCCATCTTTCGGCATCGGTCGGATTATGTACGCTCTGCTGGAGCAGAATTTCCAATGTCGCGAGGGTGATGAGCAACGTTGCTATTTTACATTGCCCTCTGTAGTCGCTCCACTCAAATGTTCGATATTGCCACTTTCCAACAATGCTGAATTCAATCCTTTCATACGTCAGTTATCCACTGCCCTGACTAAGGCTGAACTTTCGCACAAAGTTGACGATTCGAGTGGTTCGATTGGACGTCGTTATGCTCGCACCGATGAAATTGCTATACCTTTTGGTATTACTATTGATTTTGACACTTTGAAGGAGCCACATACCGTCACATTGCGCGATCGTGATTCCCTGAAGCAGGTACGTCTCGGAATCGGTGAGGTGATTGGGGTGGTTAAGGATCTCTCTACTGGAAAGCTGAAATGGTCTCAAGTAATGGAGAAATATCCAGTTTTTGAGCAGCAGGAGGCTACGAAATGAATCTTGTTATGATGCATTTAAATCGTATAATTACTGTGTTTCTGTATATTTTAAATTTATTTTTTTTTTTTGTAATTATAAAATTTGTTTAATAACGCTTTTGGCTTAAAAGTACGATCAAATATTACAACCGCTTAAAAGCTTTTCAAAGAAATTGTTTAGTTTATATGGTGAAGAATGAAACTCGGAATCTCGTGACAACTTTGCTTCCCCCCTCTACTGCTTAAAAGAAATAATTATATAGGAAAATTGGTTTTTGAATATTCGGTATCGATATTAACGTATGGTATAATTACAAATCGCTCAATAGTTTAGTTTGCTGCCCAATTTTAACTACTGTAGTTCGACAAAAATAGACGAGAAATAAATAGCCACTGCATTTTAATAGGGTAAAAGCCTATTTTTGCTAAAACAAAAAAAAACTAAAATGCAACTGGGTATACTTCAAAATAATTCCATTTCGCAAAGTCTGGCAACCACCGGCAAACCCACATGGCCGCCTTTTGACAAATTCGCAAATGTCAAAATCCAATTGTCAATTAGCAAAACAGCCGAAAAGCTGCAAAGAATTGTTATTTTAGCGCAATTTGTTTTTCTCCTCATCCAAGAAAAGAAAAAGTGTGTGCAAGTGGTTTCCTATTTTTCTTTTTGGACAAAAGCATGTGCATGCTCACTAAATACTTATGCACATTAAATAGTATATAATACATATATGTTTACAATAACGCGACGCAATTTATTGTTTAAAAAATAATTGGCAAATGTGCAAAATTTTGGAGTTCTCGTAACCTCGTGTTTTTGTGCTTTAGTTAAAGGTCGGATTAACAAAAGCGACTCGAATGTGTGTTTAAGCAGATTGGTTAGCCATTAATTTAACTCGATTTACATAATTTGCTTTATTGCAAAGCTGAATAAAAAGGAATAAAGCTATAAAGAAACCATGAAATACATTTTGGTAACGGGCGGAGTTATTAGTGGCGTTGGCAAAGGTGTCATAGCCTCATCATTTGGTACATTGCTAAAATCATGTGGTTTGAATGTGACTTCGATTAAAATCGATCCATATATCAATATAGATGCTGGTACATTTTCACCTTATGAACATGGTAAGTGAAGAAATTGCAATTATTATAAAATATGTAGATACATACTTAGCTAAATTTGTCTACGTTTTAAGCAAATAAAATTCCAATCAAACAACTCTTCCAATTGAAGAGAAATTCATACTCGTTTCCAAAGCAGGCGACTTTAAGTAAGGGAACGACTTGGATGTAGTATATCCAGCTATGAGCTACCACTCCTGCTGTATTTGGTGTGTGTTCTTGCCTTTAAAACAACAAAAATCCACTATGTGATTATACATTCTGGCCACGAACTAAATAGATATCGCTATGATGATAGCAGCACTTGTGACATACAATTGATACAACCGCTGGACACTCTAAGGTTGCCGGAGATCCGGAGTAAAGGGTTTTGTTGTCGTAAAAGAAAATGCAAATAAATGATGTAGGCAACCAACGCCTTTAGCACATCTTAAATAATTGAATTTGGCATCCCAAAATGGAAGCTGAAATGTGTAAAGTTCAATTATCTGCTTGGTGCGTTCTAAGGCGATATGGTCAACAACATAATGTGTATACCTACTCTTATGACTGTATAAGCCGACTGTAGCCGCAAAAACATTCTCAAATTTCTCCAATAAGTTTAGCAAAATGCAACTGATATGACGAACCTATGATGGATATACTAAGTTCGCGTCGTTTCGGTACTTAAACTTGGCCGTCTTTATAAAGCAATATTTTATTAGGCATTGTATTGATTTAGGGGACTCAAACAAAATGAAAAATTTCATAAACTTTGCATTCGGAGCGCTTCCTCGAGTTATTTATGTATAGAGATTCTTTTAATTAATGCATATGAGCATTCCGGCTTTGCCTTTGGTGAATGATGAAAATATATTACTGCGGAAACTAAATTTTAATATATATCTATTATAGAAAATATCCTAAATACATATGTACATACATATATGTAAAAATGCATTTTTGTTTGAAAGTAAATCAAGTCGTAAAGACTAATAAATAAAAACACGTACTTATAAATGTATGTAGGTATGTATATACATACATACTTACATATCAAATAATGCAATTTTCAAGTTGAAGGCTAAAGCGACGTCATCAGCCCTCAAAGCCGGTGCAAATAGATGTTTGTTTGTATACCTACATACTTAAATGTTTGGATGTGTATTTGTTTTTTCTTTGGCAAACATCCAAAATCATTTTGCAATGGATTTGGCTTACTTATGTACATACATACATATGTATATTAGATGAGTTTTTTTTTTTAGATATTCCCTCCGGCACCGGAATATGAAAATAGGATGTTTTAGAGTAAGTAAACTGAAAAAAAAATTTCACTTTTCCAAAAACTGGATGGAGCTACACCGAAAACCGCGAAAATTCCCAGAATTTCAAGGTATGCTTAGATTTATGTCTGAAAAAAGTTAGGATTTTGCCGAGAAATAAAATTTATATCCATCCGTACGTAGAATTAACCGCTAAATCGAATGGCGTATTCTGTTTTTTGGTAGACTACCCAGGGAAGGTAATACCGCGGTCTAAAGTGGTCATTTTCTTTTTTTTCTCATAAATCTTCAACTTCTTGCCCTATACTCTTCCCGAAATCCGAAATTATTTTTTAACTAAATCACACGGTAGGCTGCGTTATTTAATGCGCTTTCCAGAAATGTATAGCTATCAAAAATCGAATAAAATTTGGATGAGTTCATCAAGTTTAAATGAAGTAAAGTCGGGTATAAAAGGGTAACATACCTTAAAATTTCTTAAATTTTTTAACAATTTTGCTCTTGAAGGCGGTTTTTTGGGTTATTCGTAATTTTTTTATGTGGGTGGATAACTCTACAAATGTAAAAAAAAAATACAAAGGTCGAGACCGCGGATAACGGACAAAAAGTGGAGCCGGATAGCGCCAAAACATTTGTGGGCAATATGGGTATCAAAATAAATATTTTACCTAGGACTTCAATGTAAAGCCAATCCATTTTGCTGTGTCCACCGTTTCGATACCTATAAGTCAAAAATTTTACTCAAATGTCGCCGATATCCTTTAAAATATTCTGTAGTCATCCTGGACCACTTATCGGCCAGTATATCGAAAAATGGCTAAGAAATTTAGGTGACGTTCAGTGGATTTATAATAGCGAGGATAAATATTTTACACCATTTAATTTGAAATCCCATTCTGAATCATTGTTATGCGACACGTTGTACTCCTTAGGCCTGTTTCAAATTAATGGCGTACCGAATGACCTCAATAGAATACTAGACTTAGTTTTTATGAATAATGATATGGCATTTAATTTATCAAAATGCAACATACCACTAACACGCGAATCCATCCATCATAAAGCGATTACCATTCAGTTGTCTTTCTTTAAATTTAATTGGGACTCAGAAGTTGAGGAGCAATCTTATTGTTTCTCAAAAGCAAACTATCCAGCCCTTAATCAGCTTTTTGATGTGGTAAATTGGGAAACTCTACTAACTGATTTGGATCTGCATAATATGTATAGAGAATTCAAATCCATAATAGAGGAAGGGCTGAACCGCTTTGTCCCTATTTCCAAGCGAAAGAGATCTTTCAACTTACCGTGGCACAGCAGAAGACTTCTAAGGTTAAAAAACTTGCGAAACAAAGCACACGCGAGGTTTAACAAAACCAATACATGCGCGGATAAAGACTCCTTCGTAAAGCGTCGTAATGAATACGAGTGTTTATCAAAGTTCCTATACAAGAAATATTTAAATTCATTAGAAGCCAATATAAAGAATAATCCCAAATCTTTTTGGTTATTTTATAACAGCAAGCGGAAAACAAATGGAATTCCTAAATCAATTGAGTTTAACGACTCAGTCGCTTCCTCTGCTCAGAGCGCCTGCGAGCTCTTCGCAAAGTTTTTCGGATCAGTGTTCGGTAGTTTTGATAACGCAACAACATCAACCACGTATCACTCCCTGCGACAAGTCGTCAATATCGCAAAATTTTCAGTAACTGAAGATCAGGTTTTCGAATCTCTCGCTACATTAGATAGTTCAAAAGGGGCAGGATATGACTTACTACCCAGCTCATTCCTAAAAAACTGTGCTAATTCCATTTGTGTGCCACTCACTATCATATTCAACAAATCTCTCAATGAGGGATTAGTCTTGGATGAATGGAAGTTTGCTTTCTTATCACCAATTTACAAATCTGGCTTAAGGAACTTAGCCAATAACTATCGTCCCATTGCAAAGCTTTCAATTATACCAAAAGTGTTAGATAAATTAGTTAATGATCAGTTGTTCAATGCTTTTAAATGTCATATTGTTACAGAGCAGCATGGGTTTTTCCCGGGAAGATCTACCAGCACCAATTTAGCGATTTTCACTAATTTTGTGATAAACAATATCGAGAAGGGGCACCAAGTCGACGCCCTCTACACGGATTTTGTCAAAGCCTTTGATAGCCTCAATCATCTTCTGCTACTTAAGAAGCTAGAAACACTCGGTGTTCATTCAAAAGCTCTTGAGTGGTTAAATTCTTACCTATCGAACAGAAAGTTGATTGTCAAAATCGGAAACTGCTGTTCTGATCCTATAAAAGCCACTTCGGGCGTCCCTCAGGGCAGTCACCTCGGACCTCTGCTATTTTCAATTTTCATCAACGACATACAGAACGAGCTAAAGTTCTGTAATTTCTTAATGTATGCTGATGACATAAAGGTTTTTCTGAAAATTAAAGAGCCTAGTGACCTCGTTAACATGCAATCCGATATTGCTTCGCTAGTGTCTTGGTGTGACCGAAACAGCCTAAAACTGAACTTTGACAAGTGTAACATTATCTCTTTCTCGCGGAGCAACTCTGTTATTCATCACAACTACTTGTTCAACGATCTAGACGCGTTCAACCGCCAAACTATTGTAAAGGATTTAGGAGTTTACTTAGATTACAAACTCAAGTTTGATTTTCATAGAGAATATGTGATATCCTCGGCAAACTCTAAATTAGGCTTCATCAAACGCAACTCTAGGGACTTTCGCGACCCTCTCACTCTAAAAAGTATCTTCACCTGCCTAGTAAGATCCGTAGTTGAGTACGCCGGCGTCATATGGGACCCCAATACCGAAATCCATTCCCACAGAGTAGAGAGCGTTCAGCGACGGTTCACAAAATTTGCCCTCAGGCGTCTTTACTCAGTCGACGATATGCCAACCTATGAGCTGAGGTGTAGGATTCTCAATTTATCTAATCTCGCAAGCAGAAGGAAAATGAATGGTATTCTCTTTATTAAGGATATCTATGACGGAAAAATAAACTCTCCAGAGCTTCTTACTCTTTTACCGTTTCATGTGCCGGGAGTTTCTTTAAGAGAGCACTATATCTTCTATTGTAAGACGCATAAGACGAAATATGGTGGGAATGAACCTATACATAAGTTCACATCGCTTTGCAATTCCATCTGCAGCATTTCAGACCTTGACTTGAGTAGGCCATGTTTGAAAAATAAGTTAATCGAATTGATCTGTAATAATGTATTGTGATTATTTTATTGTTGTATCAAACTAGTTTCTTTTTTGTTTTGTTTTTTTTTTGTTTTTATGCTCTCGAAGCAGTAATAATTGATTCTTGTATTCTGTGAATATCTATGTATATATCAATGTAAGAGCATTGTATGATGAATCTGTGAGGGCTGAGCCTGGTAGATTGCTGAATAAATAAATAAATAAATAAATAAATTGACGTATAATGAGTTTCATATTAAAGCCCTAGTTAAGACCTTTAATTTGATACCAATATTGCCCAATAATATTTTGGGGCCATCCGGGTCCACGGGTTTTTCCGCTATCCACGGTCTCGATCTTCCGAACTTTTTTTTACATTTGTGGAGTTATCCAACCAAATAAAATAATCACTAGTAAACCAAAAACCCGTCTTCAAGAGCAAAATTTAAAAAAAAATTTAGAAATTTTAAGGTATGTTACCCTTTTATACCCGATTTTACTTCACTTAAACTTGATGAACTCAACCAAATATAATTCGATTTTTGATAGCTATACATTTATGGAAATCGCATTAAATAACGCAGCCTACCGTGTGATTTAGTTAAAAAATAATTTCTGATTTCGGGAAGAGTATAGGGCAAGAAGTTGAAGATTCATGAGAAAAAAAAGAAAATGACCACTTTAGACCGCGGTATTACCTTCCCTGGGTAGTGTACCAAAAAACTGAATATGTCATTCGATTTAGCGGTAAATTCTTCGTATGGGTGGGTATCATTTTTTTTCTTATGCAAAATCCTAACTTTTTTCAGACATAAATCTAAACATACCTTGAAATTCTGGGAATTTGCGCGGTTTTCGGTGTAGCTCCATCCAGTTTTTTGGAAAAGTAAAATTTTTTTTTCAGTTTACTTACTCTAAAACATCCTATTTTCAGATCAGAAGTGAAATACTTAGGAGTCACATTTGACTCCAAGCTCTCATGGAAGAAACACGTGGACAACACTACATCTAAAGCCACGAGGGCTATAATGGTGTGCAGACGTCTTTCAGGCAAATCGTGGGGATGTAACCCCCACATGCTAAGATGGATGTACACCATGATAGTCAAGCCGATCATCACCTATGGGGCAGTAGCCTGGTCCTCAAGAGCAAATCTTTCAACGGTGAGACAATCGCTCACCAAAGTGCAACGCCAGGCATGCGTGTGCATAACGGGAGCTATGCGCACGTGTCCAACGGCGGCAATGGAAGTGCTTCTTGAGCTAACCCCGCTGCACATAGTTATTGATCAAAGTGCCAAGCGCTCCCTAATGAATATAGTAAGGGAAGGCTATGGAAAAGGTAAGGTTGTATCATCACAAAACATGGTCAAGTTGGGGGAGAAACTCCCGCTCTCTCAATTCCCCAGAGATGATATAAACAGGGTCATAATTTTTGAAAAGCGGTTTAAGATAGAGCTTGGGGACAAAAAATCATGGAACGTCTCTAGTGTTGAGAGTTACCTACAATCTCATCACTTAATATGGTACACGGACGGCTCGAAAACACCTGAGGGTATTGGAGCTGGTATATTTGGCCCAGGGTCAAAGATTTCCCTACCCATGGGGGTTTATCCGAGCATATTCCAAGCAGAAGTGTATGCCATAAGTGAGTGCGCAGGCATGTTACTGCGACGTGGGTACTCGAATGAAAGAATAATCATACTAAGTGATAGTCAGGCCGCACTTAAAGCAATCTCATCCTTCGTGATAAAATCCACGACCGTGCTTGAGTGCGTTAATAGGTTAAACGAACTGGCAACTCGGAACTCTATCCTATTGGCCTGGGTTCCAGGCCATAGAGGGATAGAGGGTAATGAGCAGGCGGATGGCCTGGCCAGGCAGGCGGCGGCTTCCAAACCAATAGGTCCTGAGCCATTCATAGCAATAGGCCCACATACTATCAGGAATGAGCTTAGAAATGAGGAAAGGAAGTTAAGGGAACAGTACTGGCGCCAAACAGATGGAATGCGTCAGGCGAAGGCACTAATGGGAGGGTATAACATAAGTCGATTCAAAGGGCTTCGGAACCTCACTAAGAATAAACTGAGAATTCTGACAGGAATTCTCACAGGACATTGCAGGCTTAGGAAACATATGCATAGACTAGGTATCCTGTCAGGCAGTCTATGCCGCTTCTGTGACAGAGAAGATGAGTCTGCGGAGCATATACTGGTCGAGTGCGATGCCATTGCAAGGAAGCGTGAAAGATTCCTGGGCGCGCCTTGGCCAGGTCAGGGACACATTCAGTCTCTAAAGCCGAGCGATATCCTTCGATTTCTGGAGGAGCTCGGGTTAGATGAAGTAATGTAATCAAGAAGAGGGTACAATAGATCTAGTGGTCGCAGTACAATCCTCAATGAAATCAATGAATCAATCCTATTTTCATATTCCGGTGCCGGAGGGAGGATCTGAGAAGGTTTAAAGAATCCCATACAAAAAAAAACTCATCTAATGTACATACATAGTTGGTGTGTATTATAGATTTATATTGATTTGGGAAATTAACCCTGCAGTAAATTTGTTTCACTGATGAATGATCATTGATGATTCTTTGTTGAATATTCATCACTGTCGTCATAACTGAGTACAATTTTTATTGTTTTTTTTTTTTTTTTCTGAGGAAAGCAAACCATTTATATGAAAAATTCATCAGTCTTTATATGAAAGTATTCACTGATGCCTCCTCAGTCGTAGGTGAATTTCATCAGTGATTCATAAAGGATTCATTTCGGATTTTTACTGCAGGGAAATAACGTATCTGTGTACATAGTATGTGTATATGAATGTCTGTATAAGTATAATGTTATATTTATTATGCACCAAAACAATTATAAACACGTGTTTGCCATAGTGCAAATCGTGTTGACGCCTTCAAAGCTATGAATCGAACACCTCTAGATAAGTATGTATGGATTGTATAATGAAATATGGTTTTGGAAGTACATATACATACATAGGTACATAGCTACCTATTCATTATTATTCTTTTCAGGAATACCTACTTACTTGGTTAGCATCAGTTAGCGCTGTTCATATCATAGCCTAGTGTAATCCAGAATTGACTGATATTTACCTATACTTATACATATGTGGGTACGTCTCTCAGATGCTAAATCAACTCAACTTCTGTTAGTTACACTTATTTTTAATACTATCTACATTTTACATACAATGTATTTACCTCGTTATAGTCAAATAACAAATTTTATTGCCGTGCAATTCAACTTTTTACACGGTCAATCTGTTTCATAGGTATATTTTTATGGCAATAATTATTGTTTGTTTGTTTAGTCTCCGCATTAGTCACTTTTACACGAATACTTATACATACTTACATACATATTCATATTTCTACATTTACGGCCTTATTCCGGTGTGGTAACCCCAATAAACACAACGGATTCGCCTCGAATTCGCGTCGGATTCGCTTACTCTGATTATATTATCGCGGCAATAGTTCGCGGCGATAGATCGGCGAATCCGAATTCGTAGGCATGTCACCTATCACTAGCGATTCGAGAATTTGTTCATTCTCGGATCGCTGGCGATTCGCATTTTTTATCATTAGCGATTCGAGAATTTTTAATTTCTCTGATCGTTGGCGATTCGAGATTTTTTATAAATGATGTTTCAAAAAATTAAAAGTTCAGTTTGGTTTACTGGCAATGGGTTAAATCCGAGTTCAGGTATAAATGTCAAATTTCAGAACTATAATAATAATATTGTTGAAATATAACAATACAACCCTGTTATGCCTATAATACAACCCTGTTATGCTATACACATCTGAAATGAAAAAATAAAATCTCTCTTCCTTCGTTCCTGTTCTTGATTCAACAGCTCAGCATTTTTATTTTAGGTTATGGGCCTCTTGCAAATGTGCAATTAAATTATTTAAAAAAGTCTAAATAAGTTCCTACAAAATTAAAATACATAGTCATTTTTTCGCAAATTAAATCGCCGAGTCAATTTTGTTTTACTTTCAATGGCGACAAATTACTTGTTAAACGTGCCAAAGCTGAAGGGGCGCGAAAATTACGGCGAATGGTGTTTCGCAGCAGAGAATTTCCTAGTGCTGGAAGGAATGAAGCATTGCATCAAACCAGAACCGGGGCACGAAATAGGAGCTGCAGTTGACGAAAAGACAAAAGCGAAATTGATCATGACAATTGACCCGTCATTGTATGTGCACGTGAAAGGGGTTACTACATCAAAAGAATTGTGGGAAAAGTTGAAGAGCATGTTCGACGACAGTGGATTTTCCAGAAAAATCAGTTTATTGCGTCATTTAATATCAATACGTCTTGAAAATTGCAGCTCGATGACAGCATACGTAACACAAATAATTGATACCGCACAGAGGTTGAATGGAACGGGTTTCGGCATCAACGAAGAATGGATCGGCTCATTATTACTCGCAGGATTACCTGAACGTTTTTCACCAATGATTATGGGGATAGAACATTCCGGCATACAAATTACTTCAGACTCAATCAAAAGCAAGCTAATAGATATGGAAATGGCTAACATCCAAGCGAACGATGTTGAAGGCGCATTCGCAGTACACTCAAAAGGCGACAAAAAGCTCAAGACAAACAGCACCGAGCAAAGTACAAAGCGGACCATAAAATGCTATCGATGTAAAAAATTTGGTCACTATAAAAATCAGTGCAATGAGCAAAAGTCAAAAACGCAATCTAATGCATTTAGTGCTGTATTTATGTACGGTAAATTCAATAGCAATGAATGGTACATTGATTCGGGCGCTAGTGTGCATTTGACTGCAAGAGAAGACTGGGTTAAGAATGCAGCGTACGAGTCAGGCAAAGAAATAATTGTGGCGAATAACGAAAGGGTAAAAGTTCTATGCTCAGGTGATGTACAAATTACCACAACAACAAATACATGCGATTATGAAATACCAGTTGAAAATGTGCTTTGTGTTCCAAGTTTAACTACAAATTTGCTTTCGGTAAGCCAATTAATAAAGAACGGTAACAGTGTCAAATTTACTGGCAATGGTTGTTTTGTATTAAACAAAAACGGCACTTTAGTGGCAACGGCAATACTAGTCAATGGGGTTTATAAACTGAATTTAGCACAGAAAACTGAGCTGGCGGCTACAGTTGTTTCGGGTATAACATGGCATCGCAGGCTAGGCCACGTCAATAAAGACTATCTTAATCAAATGAAAGTTGCAGTAACCGGTATGGACCTAAAAGAAAAAATTGATGTAAGCAAGTCGTCGTGCGCAGTATGTTGTGAAGGTAAACATTGTCGATTACCATTTAAAAACTTAAGCAATAGAAGCGAGAACTTATTAGACGTAATACACACAGACGTGTGTGGACCCATGGAAAATGTTTCCATAGGTGGATCTAAATATTTTTTATTATTTATTGATGATCACAGTCGAATGGCTTTCGTTTACTTCATGAAGCAAAAAAATGAAGCATTTAAATACTTTAAAGAATTTAAGGCACATGTAGAAAACCAAACAAAAAGATCTATCAAAGTTTTAAGAAGCGATAATGGCCTCGAGTTCTGTAACAACGAGTTTGATGAATTTTTGAAACGTCATGGAATCATTCACCAGAAAACCACGCCTTACACACCTCAACAAAACGGATTGTGCGAGAGGTTCAACCGCACAATAGTCGAAAAAGCTAGATGTTTGCTCTTTGATGCAAACTTGGGTAAGCGTTTCTGGGGTGAAGCTACTAATACAGCAGTATATTTGCAGAATCGTACTGTAGCAGCGACGCTTGGTGATAAAACGCCTTATGAAATTTGGCATGGTTCCAAACCTGACGTTAGTCATATTCGTATTTTTGGTAGCACAGTTATGGTGCATATTCCAAAAGAAAAAAGACGGAAGTGGGATAAAAAGTCAGAAAAATGCATACTTATGGGCTATCCGGAAGCTACTAAGGGGTACCGAGTTTATAACCCAGTAAGAAAAACAATTTTTATAAGCCGAGATGTAATTATAATAGAAACAGAAGAAAAAGCAGAATGTCTAGTTGAAGTTGACAACAAATGCGATACAAATGCGTCCAAAATAAGCGAAGATGAGCTTGATTCAGAATCGAAATCAGAATGCATGATTCAGGTCCAAGAAAATTTCGATTCAGTGGGGGATGATGATGATGATAAAACGGAAATGTCAACAGCATCATCTGAATCAAATATTTTACCAAATAATAACAGCTCAGACACTGATGATTTCCAAGGTTTTTCAAACGATAGTAATATCAGCAACGTTGAAGACTTTCACGGCTTTTCAAACCTTTGTGTTAGCAACGTAGGCCATGATGATGCGGCTGGCTTGACACTTGAAGAGGCGTTAGCAGGGCCTGAATGTGAAAAATGGAAAGCAGCAATAGAAGAAGAATTGCAGAGTTTTGAGGACAACAACGCATGGGAGTTATCGGAAAAGCCACAGAAAGGTACTTTAGTCAAATGTAAATGGGTTTTAAAGAAAAAGTACGATGTTAACAACGATGTTCGTTTCCGGGCTAGATTAGTTGCTAAGGGGTATTCGCAAACGGAAGGTATAGATTATTTTGACACTTTTTCCCCAGTTGTTAGGCATACTACATTAAGAATGCTATTTGCTTTGTCAGTCCAATTTGGACTTAATACAACCCATCTCGATGTAACAACAGCTTTTTTGAATGGAGACCTTGAGGAGACAATTTACATGTCGATACCAGAAATGTTTCCTAATACTGAGAAAGGGAACAAGGTATTAAAGCTAAAAAAGGCAATTTATGGCCTCAAGCAGTCCTCAAGAGCTTGGTACAAAAAGGTAGATGAATGTTTACTAAAAATTGGTTATCTAAGATCCGAGTTAGAACCATGTATGTATACAAAATTAGTAAATCAATCAAAAACTATTGTTACGGTTTATGTAGATGATTTCTTCATTTTTTCTAATGATACAGTTGAGACTAAACTTTTAAAAAATGTATTGTCAAGTAAATTTAAAATCAAAGACTTAGGCGAAATTAAGAAATGTCTTGGCATGGATGTAATAACAAACAAATCTGAAAAAACAATATCATTATGTCAAAAAACCTATGTTGAACAGTTACTAAAAAAATTCAATATGATTGATTGTAAAACAGTAGATACTCCAATTGAGAGTAAATTGTCTATAAATTCAGAAAATCATTGTGAAGTTGGTCTTCCGTACCAACAGTTAATAGGAAGTCTTATGTATCTAGCTGTGTTAACAAGGCCAGACATTGCCTACGCAGTAGGATTTCTTAGCCAATTTAATCAATGCTTTACTAGAGAACATTATTCATATGCAAAACGAATTTTAAAGTATTTAAAGCGAACTAAAACATATGGCATAAAATATTCATATCATGAAAGTTCAAATATCGAAGGCTTTGTTGACGCAGACTGGGCAAGCAACACTATAGATAGGAGATCTTATACTGGTATATGCTTTACATTATCCAAAGGCATAATATCTTGGGAAACTAAGAAACAAAAAACCGTAGCCTTATCAAGTTGTGAAGCCGAATATATGGCTATATCAGAAGCCTGCAAAGAGGCAAAATACTTAAGAAATTTACAATTTGAAATTACAAAAAGAATGTACACTATTAACTTATATAATGACAGTCAAAGTGCACAGAAGCTTGCAGCAAATCCTATACTTCATAAAAGAAGCAAGCACATAGACATAAGATACCACTTTTGTCGAGAATGTGTTAACAGCAAAATAGTTAGTATAAGATATTTGCCTACAGCTGAAATGCCTGCTGATTTATTTACAAAAGGCTTATGTAAAATTAAGCATTATATATTTTTAAGTAAGCTGGGTGTCCAGCACATTGAAATATTGTAATCCATACTCATATTGTTATAGTGGGGGTGTTGAAATATAACAATACAACCCTGTTATGCCTATAATACAACCCTGTTATGCTATACACATCTGAAATGAAAAAATAAAATCTCTCTTCCTTCGTTCCTGTTCTTGATTCAACAGCTCAGCATTTTTATTTTAAATATAATAATATAATAATACAATGGCGCTATTATAACTCTGACGAGTTTTATGGCCGAGCTTCTCTCCCAATTCGAGGTGTGCTCCTTTTTTGTTTTTCCTACTAATTGGGTGGACCTACAGTTTTATGCCGGCTCCGAACGGCGAATGCATTTTTTGTGAGAAGCTTTTTCATGGCAGAAATACTCTCGGAGGATATGCCGCCCACTGCCGAGAGGTGACCGCTGCTCTTAAAAAACCCAATAATTGGATTTTTACTAATTAGAAAAATTTGTTTGGCTCGGACCGTGGTTTGAACCCGAGACCTCTGGCATAGCAGGCGAGCACTCTACCCACTGCACCACAGCGGCCACGGCCATTTCAGAACTATAATGATTTTTTAGTGCAAAACAACTTAAAAAAAATGGAAAGAAATGATATCGCGAAAATCCCTTTTCTCGAACTTGTCGCGAACTCGAGGCGAGTCCGAGAAATTACGTTCGCGAAAATATGCTTTCTCGAACTCGCCTCGAATTCGCCGCGATATCATCCTCGCGTCTGTGTTTATTGGGAACATAATTTACTTTACTGGTGAAATAAAGAATCTGGTTAGGTTAGGTTATACTGGCTGGCCACTAATAGCCTCACATAGACTAGATAAGTCCGTAGTGTTACCAGAAAGTTCATTGAACATGAACACCTATACTTCGAAGCCCGGACTCAAACTGAAGAACATTCCCGTCCCTTTGGCAAATGCCAAGAGTTTCTTAACCTCTACTGTGGATACATGTTTAATATCATTGAAGAAGGCTTTCCCTAGTAGCCGAAGTCTTAGCCTAGAAAACGCAGGACAGGAGCATAGAACGTGCTCCACTGTCTCCTCCTGCAGTCCGCATCCTCTGCATTCACTTTCATCAACCAGTCCCATTTTGAACGCATGTGATGCTAAAAGACAGTGTCCTGTGAGGACCCCGATTATAAGTCTGCATTCTTCCCTTTTCAGGGAAAGCAACCATTTCGTTAGTTTCGGATCGAGCGACTTACACATAATTTTGGACACTCTACAGCCATGCGATTGTTTCCACGCCTTATCAGCCTGGTCCATCATATACCTATAGTTCCTATGTTTAATTTCACTGAGTGGAATCGGGACGTCCAAAGAGTGTTCTGCTCCGAGACCTGCTCCCTTCTTTGCTAGCTCATCAGCCTTCTCATTGCCGTATATCCCCTTGTGGCCTGGGATCCAGTACAGATGGACATTATTATCCCTACACATTACCCTCAAGGCCTCTTTACAGTCCTCTACACACCTAGATGAGGTGCTATGCGACAGTATCGACTTAATAGCCGCCTGACTATCTATATATAAGTTGATACGTCCCCTTCGTAAGGGATTACAGACTAACATTTCTGCTGCCCTCTTTACCGCTAATACCTCCGCCTGAAAGACACTACAGTGATCTGGCAGCCTAATACTGATACTGATATTCAGTTCACTGCAGTAGACCGCAGCCCCTACTCCTTCTGATGTCTTAGACCCATCTGTATACACATGTATAGCGCTTTCCTTCATGTCTACTCCCTTACGCCAGCCTTCCGCCTCTATTGTGGCCTCAAGAAACTTATCGAAGCGCAGGCACGGAACAATGTAGTCAGTCTGCTCGCCTGACGACGGCGCTATACTACTGTGTCCCCTATGCCTGCACTCAAGCTGCCCCGTGGCCATAAGTCTCGTTGCAGTTGTTAACGCTATGTTCCTTGCCGCTAGATGTACAGGTGGCATGGTTAAAATAGCACCTAGTGCAGCAGTTGGAGTGGTTCTTAAGGCCCCCGTTATGCCTATCATGGATAGCCTACACACTCTCTCCAGCACCTTTACATAAGTTGATTTCTGAGTGGCTGTCCACCATACAAGAATTCCGTAGAATAAGATCGGCTTAACAACTGCCGTGAAAATCCAATGTGTCAGGGAGGGGGAGAGACCCCATTTGCAGCCCAGCATCCTTTTACATGCATATAGGGCGGCAGAGGCTTTTCTGGCCCTCTCCTCCACATTGAGCTTCCACATCAGTTTGCTGTCCAGTATGACACCTAGGTACTTTGTGCTACCTTTGGGTTGCAGTGTCTCCCCGCCTAACGTGGGCTTAACCCAATCTGGTATCTTATAACGCCTGGTGAATAAAACCAAGTCCGTTTTTCCCGCATTAACAGTCAGCCCGACCTCATTGGCCCAGGTATTTATTCTCGCGAGCGTCTGGCTCATAAGACTACTAATTGTTGTCAGGCATCTGCCTCTTATTATTACCGAGACATCGTCCGCATATGCCGTCAGCTTTGCCGGTCCCTCCTCAAGCTGCCTGAGCAGTTTGTTGATGACTAGCGTCCACAGCAATGGCGATAAAACACCCCCCTGCGGCGTGCCCCTGTTTACCGTTATTGTGGCCTCATGTAGACCCCATTGGGACTTAACTTCCCTATAGCTTAGCATGCAGTTAATCCAGGACAAAAGCACAGGGTTTGTCCCAATAAGCTGAAGACCGCCTACTATGGCATGTTTTGAGACGTTGTTGAATGCCCCCGTAATGTCTAAGAAGACACCTAAAGCAAATTCTCTACACTCGAGACTCTTTTCGATATTTATTACCACCCTATGCAAAGCAGTATCTACCGATCTACCTCTGGTGTATGCGTGTTGATTTTTGGACATGCAACTGCCGTCCATATTTTCTCTGATAAAGGTGTCGATCAACCTCTCAAATGTTTTAAGCAGAAACGATGTTAGGCTTATCGGTCTATAATCCTTCGCATACATATGGCTAACCTTGCCCGCTTTTGGTATAAATACCACGCGAGCGGTTCTCCATGACCTAGGCACATAGTTCAGCCTAATGCATCCCTCAAAAATAGGGCCAAGCCAGTCCACCACTTTGTCCCCTGCTAGTTGAAGCATCGCAGGGATTATACCATCGGTTCCGGGCGATTTAAACTTAGAAAAGGAGTTCACCGCCCATATAATTTTGGATTTCGTAATCAGTCCCGGAACGAACCGCTCCTCAATGGGTATATTGTTTGCTACGTAATTCGAGCTTGATTCAACTTCGCCCACCGGAAAATGGACATCGAAAAGGGCATTAAGGGATTCCTCACAGTTGTGTGTCCACCCTCCATCTTCCCTCATAATCAGCCTTTGGACTGTCGGGGTCCTAGATAGAACTTTCCTTAACCTTGCAGTCTCTGTGGAGCTTTCGATTTCTTCACAAAACTTCTTCCACCCAACTCTTTTGGCTCTACAGATTTCCCTCTTATAGATTCTCAACACATCCCTGTATTCATTCCAGCATTCATCGCAATCGGCGACTTTTGCCAGCTTAAAAAGCTCTCTGGCCTGCCTTCTAAGGGCTCCGAGCTCTGTACTCCACCATGGTGGTTTCGTTTTACCTCTGAATCTCCTAAGTGGGCAGGCCTTTTTGTAAGCATAAATTAAGGTGTTTGTTAAGACATTATTGGATTTCTCCAAGTCCTCTATATTGATAATATCTTCGGGTTGCCGAAGCTTCTTTCCCACCAGTGACTTGAATCTATCCCAGTTTGTTGCCCTAGGGTTCCGGAAGCTTTGGATCTTCTCTGCCCTCTTCATGGAAATGTTAAACCCTATGTAGGCGTGGTCGGAGAAGGAAGGTCTGTCAAGTACCCTCCACTCGGACACATCTACACCTGGTTCTGTGCATAGCGTAATATCAAGGACGTTGCTAGAGGTTGGCCCCCTGTAGGTTGCAATATCCCCCCTATTTAAAATATGAAGTTTGCTTTGTAAAATGTAAGTGAAAAGTGACTCACCCCGATCATTAATGTCTCTGCTGCCCCAGATAGTGTGGTGGGCGTTCGCATCAGCCCCTATCACTAGCGACTGGTTTTTCGGTACCCTCCGTACGCATTCCTTTAATTCATTCGGTGGTGCCTCCGATTCGTGAGCCATGTAGCAGGATGCTAGGATTAAGTCCTCCCCTTTCTCCCGTCTAATGGCTACGACCGTTAGGTCCTCAGAACTGAAATTAGACAATAAGCATGAGTATAGTTGCTTCTTTACCATAACAGCGGTTCTCACCCTTCCCTCCAGCTGGGCATAGTAAACGCTGTACTCCTGCGCGTTTAATCCAGAAACCCTTCCTCCAGACGAAAGCCATGGTTCCTGGATCAGCGCCACATCAAGCGAACCCTCCTTTAGAGTACGGAGGAGTTCGCTCGTCGCCACCTTACTGTGCTGGAGATTCGCCTGCAGGACCTTCAGCATTGGACTGCTTACTCCCCGCTTCAGCTCCTCCCTTTACCGCCTTCTCGGCATCGTCCACACCGTCCGCAAGCGTTAAGCTCTCGAGGTCTTTTTCAACCTCACCTGCTTCGAGTGTGTTGTCGTTCCCGTCCTTTGGATGCCTTTTTCTGAGACGCAAGTAGACATTGCCTACGCCCCAGGACATCTTCCCAAATACAGGATATAACAGGTCCTCAGCCTCCTTATTGATTAGGAGGATGTAGTTCTGGCCCTCCTCCGTCGGCTTAGATACGCGAAGTACCTTCCAATCCTGACTTGGTATATTCCGGTTTTGGCCCTGCAGGAGCTGCAGAGCATCTTCCGGCTTCACCACACACGGGATCCACACCTTAGCCTTCGGGATCGTGGGAATCAGCGCTCTATCCACCACCCTAAACGCCGCATGCTCGCCCTGTCGTTGGAGTTTCGGAACTACCCCCTTTAACCACAATAGCGTCGCCTCGTCGTTACATTTGATGAGTTTAACCCCGTCAAACCATCCTGCCGAATCGAAAGACGGCAGTGGCATCCCGGGCTCCTCCTTCATTTGCCGAATCATGGCACTGAGCAGTTCCCTCTCTACAGCTTTCCACCTCTCGGTGGTTATCTGCCCATAGGGATCGCTGCTGTCCAGAAGCGCCACCGTTAGGTGCTGACGCGCGATGTCGCTTGCTTTGCTGGCCGGAGTCTCCACGTTCGCTCCCTTTTGCACAGCTTTTGCCGCCTCTGTACTGGCTTGTGTAGCTAACTCCTTCTCTGCTCTGCTCGTTAGTGGTGTAGACATTAACGGCGCGTCAGAGCGAGCCCTCGCAGCTGCAGAAGTGGACGGCCGCTGGTTGTCATACGCACCATCCTTCCACCGCTTCTGCGAAGGCTTCTCCCCCTCGGCCGATCGCTGCCTCTTCTTACCACCCTGTGCCTCTCTTTCCTCGATTATGTTACAGAACCGAGGATTCGTAGCAGCAAAACCCTGCTTGTCGAAATGTTTTCGCCCCTGTGCGATTTCTCCACGGGCTCCAGAATCTGGTACTTTAAACACTTTTTCGTATTCTGGCAGCAGAAAATTAAGTTACCTCCTCAATAATTTTGTTACCATTTTCAGCCCGATTCCATTCCGTTCGTATGGAAATGCTTTGACAGCGTTACCATTTGTGCCATAATACCAATTGAAAAGATGGTAACAATTTTCAGCAACATAAATTACCAGTAAAGTAATTTTCCGGTAACGCTCGGAATAGCAGTGTTAATTAGGAATTCCGTGTAAACATATGAATGTACATATCGTCGCTGCGCCAACAAAAACAGCTATACGTTTTCCAGCAACTTTTCAGGAGAGCAAAAAAACCGTTTTCTGGTGATCCTAGAGAATATTTTTTCTAGTTTGAATTGTTAACTAATGATACTACACATATGTATGTATGTAATAGACTTATGCAATTTTTTTTTACTTTTTTTGACCAACCACTTCGCATGAAGCATTTGCGCCGTTTTACAGCACATAGCTCTTTTTACAAATTGTTTAAATTTGCTAGTGGGGGTAAGAAATCGTGAAAGATGTGTATACAATTCTTCGCTAGGGTCCGATGCAATTAGCGATAGCTTGGAAATGCATTATTTAATTGACCAGTGCCCCTCCTATTTTGAAAATTGGTCACATACGCTTTTTTTAAATAATTTTTTTACACAAAAATAACCTGAAATCAAAAAACAATTATACGAAAATAGATGTATAACTGATTTTACAGAGCATTTCTACTACTGAGAGCATATAGCTGTGTTTGATAACTTCTAACCAAAGAAGGATATCAGAAAACGGGAAATGCAGAAATGTGGCTAGCGGATAGCGCTAAATAAATATGTAAAAAAAAAATTCGAAAAAAAAAATATAACTGAATTTGTTGGCGCAGCGACGATATGTAGGTACATGTGTATATAAAAATAAGCACAGCCTTTGCAAATGGAAAATTTTTATTATAAAATTGTCCAGACAGCAAAACAGCCGAAAGGCAGCAAATAATTGTTATCTTAGCGCATTTTATTTATAAATTTCGCTACTTATTGTTTTATTTTTTTATTACCTACAAAGCTAAATTTATCTTTACAAAAAAATAAATAAAGTTATTAAGAAACACTTTGATAACACTGTTCGGCAAAAAATGAAAAAATGTGTCCTCCTTTGAGGTTTGATGATTGATTTTAATGGATTTTGGGGTGCTGATTACGAAAATCATATTGAAAATGTCTCATCACCTCAGTTTTTTAAGTTATTTAGCAAAAAAAAAAAAAAAAAAATTGGCCAAATTAGGCTGGGTCTTCCTAGTTTTTCATTTATATTAATTTTTGATCGTCTCTTATTAAACAAATAAAAACGCTGTGAATAGTTGCATTAATGATTGCATGAATGAATAAGCTTTCATAAATATTAATTTAAATATAACATGATTGACTGAGTGGCATATCATTATTTTCGAAAAAAAATGCATTTTTGAGTCATTTGCTTAAGACCTCATTTCTGGTAGACCTAATGCTTTTTTTTTTTACTGAGGGTTAATGAAAGTACATTCTTCATAATTTTTTTTTAACAAATTTTCCGTCAGTCCGTGGGTTGAGGTCAAACCGGTACGCTATATTAGGCGCATTTCTGTCGTACCCAAGCATGAAAAGAATACTCGCTTATTCATAAAATTACCTTCAAAGCAACAACACCAACTCGATGCATAAGCGAGTATTCTTTTCATGCTTGGGTACGACAGAAATGCGCCTATTCTTCGGACGCATACTTTGAACGACAGATAGACGGCCGTCTTATTTTGATCCTTTAAGTAAGTAGGACCTGTTGACCGTTTCTTGCTTTAGTATTGTAGGCAGTGTTGCCACTGAAAAAATATTTTACCGACCAAATTACCGCCCAATTCCGCCAAAAAATGCCCAAAAATCAGAAGTCAACTTAAAATGGAATTACATATGTACATACTAAGTAATATTGGCTCCCACTCATTCAATTCAGAACTAACACTAGACAGTCGCCGATCTCTAAAGGAGATGGCCGAACAGACCTGTCTGCACCTCGTGTAGGTCCCGGGACATAGGGATATCAATGGCAATTGTAGGGCGTATGAACTTTCGAAGCAGGGCACTACCGAGCAGGTTCTTCCTGACAAAGAACGCATAGGTACCCCGTTAGCCACAAACAAGCTAATTCTTAAACAGCATATCTATAAACAAGCGATAGATGGCAACAGAAGCCAGTATGTCGAACATCAAGGCAAACCTGGCAGAAATGGGTTCACAAGTGATCTCATCAGTACTCTAAGGAGAGATGACATCTCGAACCTTGTGGGGGTACTCACAAGACACTGCCTCATCGGGAAACACGCAGAGAGGCTAGGTGCACCCTACCGCAGATGCTGCATAAGCTTGAGGCCAGGAGACAATCGAACACCTCATCTGCCACTGCTCGGCTCTTAACAGCGGCAGACGACGCTTTCTTGGGACTTCCTTCCTGGATAACCTATGCAAAGTCGCGGATCTTGACATAAAGGACCTGGGCCCTCTGTAATTTAATTCGAAAGAAAATTTGTTCGATTTCGAGTTCTATTCCATATATTCTATGCAATAAGAATGTGCTTTCGAATCGAATTTCGCTTTTAAATAGAACTACATAGTGAGGGCCCTGGTGAACTGCAATAGGTTCTCAAATTGGTTCAAAAAGGAGGAGTAATCCGTTTTATTGTGGTATCAGAACGGGCCTCTGCACTGGCCTAAGTGCGACTCTATGGCAGCCACTCCAACCTAACCTATTCGTGGAATAGCCCGTGTGTTCGCTGGCGCTTTTCAAGTGAAACATAATTTGTGTTAAATTTCAGCATTTTATTTGCAAAATAAATGTCAGATTCTGTTTTTGACGTTTCATTAAACTTGGCATGCGAGACGAGTTCCAAGCGAATTTAGATACATATAATGAAGGCGAAACATCATTTTGATATCACACTCTACCAATTCCAATAACAAAATATGAAAATTAAAAAAAAAACAGTAAATACCTACATAGTTAATGGCGAACTAAAGTTAACTACTGAACTAAAGTGAACTAGTTCACTGAAGAGAGCGCTCACCAATCGAGCGCTCAACAAAGTGAACTGAATTTCCCAACTCTAATAGATATGCGAATAGTGTGTTTCACTAACGGCCTTATTCCGGTGTGGTAACATAATTTACTTTACTGCTGAAATAAAGAATCTGGTACTTTAAACACTTTTTCGTATTCTGGCAGCAGAAAATTATGTTACCACCTCAATACGTGGTAACAATTTGTTACCATTTCAGCCCGATTCCATTCCGTTTGTATGGAAATGCTTTGACAGCGTTACCATTTGTGCCATAATACCAATTGAAAAGATGGTAACAATTTTCAGCAACATAAATTACCAGTAAAGTAATTTTCCGGTAACGCTCGGAATAGCAGTGTTACAATAAAAGAACTTTACACGGGAAAGATAAAATGGTTAGGGTCAGAGAAATTGTCTCCACTAAAAATATTCATATTACAAATCGGACCAAAATTGATTTTAGCCGCCCAACAGCCCAAAGTAAATTTATCGGACCAGATTTGGTCCGAAAGGCCCAATTTCGGCATCACTGATTGTAGGTATATCAGATAGCAGGTAGTGATTGGATGAGTGTCATTCAATTGGTTTGTCTATAACCGACTGGTCGGTGAGTAGTCGCATTCGGACTACTTGCCAGATAATTTTAAAATTTCACTTTTTTGATGACGGAGAATCGTGGCAAAAAAATGTATGAATAATCTACCTCTAAAGGATTGATTTGGTTTAAAAAATGTAAACAGGTTATTTTGGTAAATCAGGGCTTAAATGCTACACACATGACACTTCTTTCCTCGAAAGTATTTGTGGTTCCATTTGCGCTCATAATAAGTTGTATCAGGAATATACATACATACAGATTTGTGCGTGTTTGTATGTCTAACAAAATTGTCATCAATTCCAATGAAAAGGCCCATTTCCACTTTTTTATCATCATTCATTTCGAATGCAGCCACTTCTGTTTGTATTAGCGCACACAGAGCATCCTGCATCGGTTGATAACAGAGCATAGGGAGACCACCAGTCGAGTAGGCATTTACATACATATGTACATATGTATATGTATGTGTGTAGTTGCTGTGTTAGCGAGTCGTCTCCGCGTTGGCCAGTTTGTCGCCTTCCACCACCATATCCTTCCTTCTTTCCTTTCCACCCAAACCACGAGTATTGGCAAATTTGCGTGGTGATTGACAAAGCGAAGCGACTCGCTGCTGCCGCTGCTACTGCTGCTGTCGACTGAATGAGCGAATGCACGACAAATAAATCGACCGACCGGCCAACAGTCAGACCATTCGACAAGCTGTTACAATTGCACTGACCCTTGTGTCTGTGTGCGCGAAATGAAGGCCTATTAATTTTTATGGGCACATGAGCTGGAATGAACCACATGTACGCATACAAGGATATTGTGCGTGTTTGTACATACATACATACTTATGTGCTACTATGCGCTTGGGGTTGCACACATGTCCTCATGTGCTTCAGCGTGTTTGCTCCCCCACCCGCTGCTGTCACATCACAAATCATGTTCAGCACGTTGCAGAAGTCACTATCGAATACCCAACTCATATCCGCCAGCTCGTCAAATGCAACAGGAAAAAAAAAACAATAGTAATAATAAAAACAACAATCAACCAGCCTGCCAACCAACCAACTCTATCATCACAATCGCCACGACCATCAACTACCTACGAGTATTTAGCAATCAACGCTGCTGCAAATTCATTTTAACATCATCATCACGTTTATCGAGTGGCGGCAGCAAAAAGGCAGAAAATACAAAACGACAAACAAACAAAAGCAAAACACTCGTTTCATTCGACGCCTCTATACTTTCATACCTATCCAGCGTTCGCTAAAGCTCTGCAGGTCATTCTGCCTGCTATGTACATATGTATGCATGCATATATGCACCTCAGTAGCTCAACATGCCACAAAAAGCTACTCATGCAATTTTGCCACGTTTTGCTTTTAATGACTGCTTAGTTGTTGTTGTTGTTGTGACTGCTTGGTCGGTTGGTTTGGTGGATGGAAGGCTATTTGGTTGTTTGGCTCACTGGCCATGGCTATTGCCGCGGGTGCTATTTTAAATATTACCTGTGTATGTGTGTGTGTCTAGTGTACATATGTGTGTGTACCCTGTAGGAAATTTTTATGTGCTTATTTTAAGGTATGTACTTATACGTACCCTGCAAAAAAATGTGCGATTAATCCCGAAAGAGATTTGTCCCGGATTGATCTCTTTCGAGAACTATCGGTCCACAATTAGTCCCCGATTGTTCCCGTACGGGTACACTGAAAAAACAACTTACTCAGATTATGGAAAAGTGGGAATGATTCGGCGCTAAAGACATATTTCCATATTTTGATGTACGATTTTCTTCAAATCAAGGAATAAAAACCACGTTTTAAAGAAAATTGTACATCAAAATATGGAAATATGTCTTTAGCGCCGAATCATTCCCATTTTTCCATAATCTGAGTAATTTTTTTTTTGAGTGTATAAATGTAGACTAAGACTCCAAAACTGAGGTGAGAGTATCTACTCCCCGTTGTGGGGTGCCGCTGTGTCCTCCTTGACATCGTCGAAAGCTCCCACCCACCCGTTGTTTTTGTTGTTGTTGTAGCCACCAAGACACTTCCCGAAGGTTTTGGGAAGTGTAGAGGAAGTGACAGTTCTTTGCCGGATAAATCCGGTACGCTCGGGTATTAGTCCCTCCTGACACTAGCCCGACTGTCGTGCGAACGATTTTTTTGGCCATTATCAACCTTCTAGGCCGGTGGATTTTAGTCGCCTCTTACGACAGGCATTCTTTACAACGGGCATATTCTAAGCCCCCCACTTGACCTTACAACAGTCTTTGCTAGCCCTCCGCGGTCTTCTCCCGCAGTCTGTCCCGGCGCAAGCACCAGCAACAGGCATCGGGGAGGTTTCAGCCGAGGATTTTTGAAGCTCAAATCTACTTCACTAAATCCCATAAAAAATTAACCCTGGTGATAACTATACTTAGGTCTTCGGTAGGTAAGTTCGGTAGGCATCAGTGTGGTATTTGAACCGGTGTCTTGAATTCATTCATTTTAAAAGCAATAATTTGAACATGATTACATCCGACACTCATCATAGCCGTAATGACCGCTCATACATATGTAGGACTCGCAAATCTTTATTTAAAACGGAAAAACGCCCATCGGGGTACCGGGGTACATATACATATGTAAGAATCATTCAAGAAATAAAAACTGTGTTATGATTAATTATATTTTTATAAAGCAACAATAGCTGAAAGAAAGCAAATTCCAATCGGTTTCTTCATCCATCATTTTCTATCCGCCCTGTAGGTATACATATTCTCATAAAATTTCCCAGTGGGGTACTTATGCATCCAAGTAGCTTCATATGCAGTGATGCATGCGTGTAATGCGCCCATGTCGCACACATGTTCCCCCATCCTCTCGCCATCCTTCTCATTCATTTTGTGCGAAGTGTATAAACCTATTCAGCGAGTAGCCGCTCCCCTTGTCTGGTGACGCATTTGTTTGCGTTTTGTTTAACAAGAACGCGTCAGCTGCTGGCGAAATGCATACGTACAAATATACACCTATATATATAGACGAAAAGGGGGAATATTGCAAAAATACCTATAAAAACAAAAACAAACAACGATAACAAAATTAATGTAACAAGCAACTGTATTGCATATTTATGCGCCACCTTTTGCTTTTTGTGTTCTTTCTTTCCGCTCCATGTGCCTCTTTCGCCTCTTTCGGCCTTTCCATTGCACTTCATTCCGCTTTCATTAGCAACGCTCCTGCTACAGCCATTTGACAACGTTGCATATGTCGCATTGGTCACTACTAGCCAACAGACAACATCAGCCTTCATCATGCTCGCCCTCATCATTTTCCTCGTCATCATTCTCATCCTCGTCCTCATCTCCATCATTCTCATCCTCGTCCTCATCGTCATCATTCTCATCCCTATCATCATGGTCATCATACTCATTCGCATCAACCTCCACGACACAATAATTTTCTCTGCTCTGTTTGGCTTGCATGCTTATTGTCCGTCCTCCTCTGTGTGCGAATATGTACGCGTGTGTCTGCACGCGCTTTGTTTCCCCTCAGGTCAGCGCGACGCGCTCACATTGCTCGTTTGCGTGTTCTTCTTTTACTCTCCATGTTCCGCACATACGCCCTTGCCTGTCTGGCTGTCCGTTTTGCTTTTCGTGCTTTTCTGGCCTGTTAGGCTTTTTGCGCGTTGCTGTGGTTACTGCTATGCGGCTGGCTGGCTGTCTCTGCCGCAGACGCCTTCGCCACCGCCGCCAATCGTAATTTGCACGACTGGACTGCTGCGTCTGCCACTGCCACTTCCCAACTTCCACTGTGACCAAATTGCTTTGGTGCGCCATGTGTCATGGGCCCCCGTGTGCGCGCCTTCTCTGTGCCTCCTGCGCCCTGTGTGTGTTGCTCGCTTATCCGCCTGTCTGCAGCTCTCGTTATGTGTGACTTGGCCAGCCATGTGTTTCCTCTGCGCTCGAGCTCTTTGCGCGTTGCTTTTTGCTTTTTAAAATGCTTTACGTATTTTTTTCTCACTTAAATTTTATTTGTTCTTCTTTTATTTTACTCTTTTTTTTGACATATTTCGCCATTGCTTTGTTCTTGCGTTCTGTCATCGTTTTGCCGCAAACTACGCTTTTCTGCCGCCCACTGCCCACCGCGCGCTTCGTCGCATATTCGTACTTCCTTTGGCTGTGTGACTCGATGGCGCGTTGACTGACGTGACTCACTGACTGACTGCTTGTTTGGCTGTTTGACTTTCGGATTGTCATTTGTTGTTGGTTTTTCTTGTTGTTTCAATAAATACGTGCCATGTCGGCATGTACGCTCCGTTGATTGCTGCTTACTTGCTTTGCCAACAAGCTCATCAAGGCAGTCGCCACTTTTACAACAACAACAATGCGCCGTTGCTGTCACAGCAGTTTTTATTTCTTTGTTTTTTTTCCCTTTTTTGTATGTCTTTATCGTTTTTCCACTTTTATTGTTATTCTGCTTTCGCTTCTACAATCGCGCGTTGCCAAGCGTTATTTCAGCAGCCGTCATTATGAGCAGTAAAACCAACAGCCAACAGCCACCACCTTCATCGCCACTCTTCAGCTATCCCCATTGTAATCCTCATCTAAGTAACTCGTCATTGCGTTCATACTTGCCTCGCCTGCGAAGATTTCATTGCTGCACAGCTTCCACTTGCCTCACAACGCCATCAATTTCTGCAGATACACACCCACACGCTTGTTTGTACTTCAATTTTTGCTCGCTTGCCTATTTCATTTTCGTTCGCATGTCGCATATTGACGAATAAGAAAAATATTATTTTTTGCCATCGATGCTGGTCCTCGGTCATCCGTAGCCGCTGTAGGCTGTGCTCGTTGGTTGTTTGGGTGCTTGCCAGTTCGTTGCGTTTGCCAGTGCGCTGGAGTCAATAAGTAGTAGAAGGCCACCATGGTAGTCGAGTCAATCAGTTTGCCACTGAAGCATTCAGTTAGAATGTCCGCCCTCTACTTCTTGCTTATTTTCCATTCGTTGTTTATTTTTTTTCGCTGTCACTATTTTTCCTTACTGCGTATTACCTAATGGTCAAGACTTGAGCTTATTGTGAACTGGAAAGTTTTTCAGTTTGATTCGCCACCATATTTCTCCTAACGCTATTATCGATGTTGGTGCTGTGGGAAAAGGTGTGTGTTCATGCAATATTCCAGGGATCGAAAATAACGGTTATTTTTTTTTGGGTGGTGAAAAGGTTACGCAAAAATAACTTTTATCTTCTTTTGGGAATTTTTAACCAGTATCATGAGAAAAATTTTTTTTGGTCATTAATAACCATTATAACAACCAAAAAACTGTTTTGGGCTTGAATAACCGTTATGGCAACCAAAAAACTCTTTTGGGCCTGAATAACCGTTATTCAGATTTTTATTTTTTTTTTTGGTCAGCTATAAAAATCAAGCCTATTTATTTGTCAATATTTCTGGACGATATTGGTATCAAATGAAAGGTGTTGAGCATGGCTATTACATAGAGGTGTATTTGTTAAGATTCGTAGGTCGGGTTCCCAGTTATGGGTGAAAAAGTGGACCCGGATGACCTGGAATGTTTTAAGCAAATTGGTATCAAATGAAAAGAGGTAATCAGAGCTACAATCCCTGCTCAATACCTTTCATTTGATACCAATATCGTCCAGAAATATTGACAAATAAATAGACTTGATTTTTATAGCTGACCAAAAAATCTGAATAACGGTTATTCAGGCCCAAATCAGTTTTTTTGTTGCCATAACGGTTATTCAAGCCCAAAACACTTTTTTGGTTGCCATAACGGTTATTCAAGCCCAAAACAGTTTTTTGGTTGTTATAATAGTTATTAAGGACCAACAAAATTTTTTGTCTCATGATAATGGTTATATATGACTTTTACCCCATTTCTCTCATAACCGTTACGTCCCTGCAATATTCATATATCGACGGCTGAGAATAAGATCGCCCTATTTCAAAAATTGTTTCAAAAACGCCCTATTCCAAAAATTGTTTGAATAACGCCTATTTCAGATTTTGCTTCAAGAACGCCCTATTTCAGAATTTGTTTCAATAACGTCCTATTTCAGACAATTATTCAAAAACGCCCTATTTCAGAGAAATATATATGTAATTTTCTCTGAAATAGGGCGTTCTTGAAGCAAAATCTGAAATACGACGTTATTGAAACAGTTTTTCAAATAGGGCGTTTTTGAATCAATTTTTGAAATAGGGCGATCTTATTCTCAGCCGTCGATATGTATGTATGAGGAAAAAAATCATAAGTACATTAGAGCGTATAGCGAAAAAAAAGTTCGTCGTACGCCCTCCCATATGATTCCTTTTTCGAAAACATTTCTGGAACAAATTTTTATTTTTTTTGGACGCCGCTAGATGTCGCTAAAATTATTTTTTCATCTTCGGTTTTTATGATCCGATCCCTAAGTTTGATGAACCAATCTCTTTGGCTTAAGAGGAGGGTTTCTACTCTATAATTGTATTAACCTTATGTGCACAATTGGGGTCACTTCCACCCAGTACTTAGTTTATACCACCTTAATGTAACTTTTTTTACCGGTATGTTAAACGCCGTCAAAAAACATTAATATTTTGCAAAAGAAGTATTTCGATCGATTCAGAAGAACCCGCAACAAAACACATTTAACATTCCGAGGAATATAAGTTTTCGCTTGCTGTGGTCTTTTAGGTTCATTTTACAAAGATTTTTTCAGAAGAGACTCCTACTGAAATTTTATGCCGTATAATTTTCTCGAATATTTTAACCATCTAGAAAGGGTTATTTTGACCCCTTTATATACAGTCAGGAAATATGGTATAGTCAGGAAATATAGTACACTGAAAAAACAACTTACTCAGATTATGGAAAAGTGGGAATGATTCGGCGCTAAAGACATATTTCCATATTTTGTTGTACGATTTTCTTCAAATCAAGGAATAAAAACCACGTTTTAAAGAAAATTGTATATCAAAATATGGAAATATGTCTTTAGCGCCGAATCATTCCCATTTTTCCATAATCTGAGTAATTTTTTTTTTGAGTGTAGTCAGGAAATAGTATTTTTACTGGATTTTTTGTGTATTTTCTGAAGAGTATTTTGTTGACCATTAGATTCTACAACAGGCGTGAGTATACCCTTTGGCGGGTGCTGCCATTTGCCCTCCTTGACGTCGTCGAAAGGCCCCACCCACCCGTCACCGTCCGACAACTCAAAAAGTTCTCGATGCAGCGCTGAACGATGGGGGGTATTCCGATGCATTCGAGCCCCTCCAAACAGTTCCTCATCAGAACCGTTGCTAAAGTCATCCGTAATATCAAGAAAGACACCTATCGCACTCCCTGTAGTAAAGGGCCTTTTCGATATGTGGTAGAACGTTGTGATTCTTTATCCTGTTTGTTCTCTATCATGACAAGATAAATGCGTTTTATGCCCTCCGTCACGCACCTTGAACCATAACTGAGGCCGCCTCGCACCTATCCCTCTGGCTTGCTAATTGAGTGGACCTATTCGACCGGACAACAGCCTTTGCTAGCCCTCCGCGGTCTGCCCCCCCGCAGTCCGCCCTGGCGCAAGTACCAGGAACAGACATCCAGGAGGAGAGAGGGAGGTCCATTGTCCAGACAGCAAGGATTTTTGCCGCCCTTGTACGAATATAAATCCGGGTCGCTCCGTTACTCAAACTCCACTGCCCTGTAAACGGAGATTTGACCCTCATAGTGATTGTGCCTGATCTATTTGAGCTTCGTGGCAATTTAGAGAGGGGAATATGTTTTCCACATTCACCTGCGCTAGTAATGCCACAGCTTTGACTAACACGTCCGCCATCTCATTTCCCTCGATGCCCTGGTACACCCAGTATATCGTAACGCGTGCCGTGTCCAAATGCCCATTGGCTAAACTGTCCTGTCACTTTGAGCCGTATCGTCGTCTTCTGAGCTACGCTTTTAGCCACAAGGTCCCCGGTGTACCTACAAGTTAGTATCTCATTTAGCGCCGCTGAGGGGGTTTAGGAGGAGTCCACCGTGTACCTTATATTTGTTCTTTTTGCCATTTGAGACTTGAGACTTGCATAAAACCTTTCCACTTTACAACGCAAAAAAAGTTCTTTTATTTTCATATTTTCCATCTCGCCTATTTCGCTAGAATCGCACATTAATTTCTTGTTCGTTTTTTTTTTTGTTATTGACATGTGTCTGCTTCGTCTACCCACTACGTATGTATGTATGTATGTATGTGGGCGAGTGTGTAATTCAGCGTCAGTCACAAGCTCCCTCGCTTGCTGGCTGGCTTGTTTCATGTTGATTGCCAACGCCAACAATGCGGCAGTTATTTTTTTACATACAAACATGCATGTGTACATACAGCTCCGGTCAACTAATTAGCAACGCTTCGGCACTGATACTTCTTCCTTCAATAGTACCGAAATTCCATCGAAATTTTTTGCTCTTTTTCAGTACAGATATCATTTTAAATGTGATTTAATAGATTCCACTTGCTTTTCTAGCATACCTTAAATATATCGCATTTTATTAAGACTTAAGCCAAAAATGCACTTTTTTAGTCGGTCACATAATTAGCAACGCTTTTATTTTATGGTCAAAAATCTAATTTTTTATTAATAATTTTTAATATTTTGTTGTCAAACCATTATTTCTAATGACAGCTTCCAACCTACGAGGCATTGACTCAAAAAAATTTACGCAGACATCCTTCGGAATACTTTCCCACTCCCACTGCGCTTTTATCAACAAATCAGCGAAATTTCTTATTTTATGCTAGCATGGACCTGCATTAGTATATTTCGATATTAAATGACACCATGCTCCCTATTTGAGATGAGAACATGCCGGTGACATGGATCTTTCAGTAAGATAACGATCCGACACCTATCGCAAGATCAACAAAACGGTGGATGGAGGGAAAAATTGTTAGATTTCTCGACTGGATTTCATGCAGTCCAGATCTAAAACGTATCAAGAATATGGGGAGCACTTGAAAAAGAAAGTCCGCTAGCATAAAATAAGAAATTTCGCTGATTTGTTGATAAAAGCGCAGTGGGAGTGGGAAAGTATTCCGAAGGATGTCTGCGTAAATTTTTTTGAGTCAATGCCTCGTAGGTGGGAAGCTGTCATTAGAAATAATGGTTTGACAACAAAATATTAAAAATTATTAATAAAAAATTAGATTTTTGACCGTAAAATAAAAGCGTTGCTAATTATGTGACCGACTAAAAAAGTGCTTTTTTCGCTTAAGTCTTAATAAAATGCGATATATTTGAGGTATGCTAGAAAAGCAAGTGGAATCTATTAAATCACATTTAAAATGATATCTGTACTGAAAAAGAGCAAAAAATCTCGATGTAATTTCGGTACTATTGAAGGAAGAAGTATCAGTGCCGAAGCGTTGCTAATTAGTTGACTGGAGCTGTACATACATACTTACAGTATTGCCTAGCTATTATCGTTCTGCCCTGCTTGCTTTTATTTGGCCTGCTCGTGTCTGCCCGCCTCCTGCTTGTGTTTCATTTGCGAGTCGTTAAAGCGTTTGAATTACTGCTGCTGCCGCCCCTCGGCCGCGTGTGCGTTTTTTTTTTGGTTTGTGTGTGATTGTTTTTTTTTTCTCAGCGCTTTTGCCACTTTTTATGCCAAAGCGCCTGTATGTATGCTATGTTTTTTTTTGTTTTTTTTTTCCATCACTTCCATCACTTTTACTTTTTTTCTTGGAACTTTTTATGCTTCCCTTTTGAGGCGCAACATTGTGTACGCCTGCCAGCCGTAGCCCTGTTCGTGTTCATTCATTGCCGTCGCAGTTTTTTTGGTTCGATTTTTGTAGTTTTTGTTTTGTTCTCATTTGATTTTTTCGCATTTCTTTTGAAGTCTTCCCCTCATTTTCAGTGTGTGTTTTTGGTTTGAAATTGTTTTTTTTTTTAATTTTTTCGTCTGCTTTATTGCGTCGCGGCACTTTATTGCTGCTGCTGCTTCAGGTTGGGTGTTTTTATACTCAGCTGTACTAGTACACAGAGTATTATAATTTTGATTTCATAACGGTGGATTGTAACATAATGAAATAATCGAGATAGATATAGACTTATATATATCAAATTGATCAGGGTGAAAAAAGAAATCGATTGAGCCATGTCCGTCCGTCCGTCCGTCCGTCCGTACGCACGATAACTCGCGTAAAAATTGAGATATTTTGATGAAATTTGAAATCCAAGTTGGTATCGAGACTGGGACGGTTGGTATTGAAAATGGGCGAAATCGGACCATGACCACGCCCACTTTTCCTATATAGAAAAAATCGGAAATTTGGTATCTCAGCCACTAATATAGCTAGAGTGATAAAATTTTACCCACGTATTGAGTTCACGCCCTTATGAAGAAATTTGATGAAGTTTTGGAAAATGGGCGGTGCCACGCCCACTTATTAAGGGTCAAACATTGAAAGTTTTATATGTCATAACTCAGAAACCGTTGAAGATATATCGATGAAATTTGGTATGCGTAATTTGCCTACTTAGACAAATGTTTTGACGAAAAATTATCAAAATCGGTTGACGGCCACGCCCACTTTTATATATGGGAACTATAAAGGGCCTAATAAAAACATTTTAAGCGATATCTCTGTCAAATATAAAGATCTATCACTGAAATTTTGTGGCAGGAGTCCAACTACGGACATAAAACAAAAAGTATAAACATTTTGGAAAAGGGGCGGTGCCACGCCCACTTATTAAGGGGCAAACATTGAAAGTTTTATATGTCATAACTCAGAAACTGTTGAAGTTATATCGATGAAATTTGGTATGCGTAATTTGCTTACTTAGACAAATGTTTTGGCGAAAAATAATCAAAATCGGTTGACGGACACGCCCACTTTTATATATGGGAACTATAAAGGGGCCTAATAAAAACATTTTAAGCGATATCTCTGTCAAATATAAAGATCTATCACTGAAATTTTGTGGCAGGAGTCCAACTACGGACATAAAACAAAAAATATAAAGTTTTTGAAAATGGGCGGTGCCACGCCCACTTATTAAGGGGCAAATATTGAAAGTTTTATAAGCCATAACTCAGAAACCGTTAAAGATATATCGATGAAATTTGGTACGCGTGATATATTTACTTAGCCAAATGTGTGGACGAAAAATTACCAAAATCGGTTGACGACCACGCCCACTTTTATATATGGGTATTATAAAGTGACCTAATAAAACCATTGTTAGCGATATCTCTGTGAAATATAAAGATAATTCCTTGAAATTTTGTGACATGAGTTCTACAATAGACCGGAAACAAAAAATAAAAAAAGTTAATAAAATGGGCGTGGCACCGCCTCTTTTTATACAAAGAAATCTACGAGCCTATTACTCGACAAATAACTGAGATATTATGACGAAACTTGGTTTATACACTTTTATAACTTGTGTTAATAGACACGCAAAAATGTATTGAAATCGGTTTATGACCACGCCTACTTTTTAACAAAGATATTTCTGGAACACCCTTTTGGAATTTGTAACGTGAAGTCTTTGTAACTAAAAGTCATAGAGGGATGCAATTTTGCACTAACAATAATATTTATATGCTTATTTGGATGATTGATAAAAATTTTGAAAATGGGCGTGGCTGCGCCCTGTTTATGCAGCACTCGTTTCATACAAAATACACCCTATATCGAACAAACGCAAACAAACAATGAGAGCATACAGCTGAGTATCTAATGTTCGATTCCACTCGATCTTAGGCTTCCTTACTTGTTTTTTATTTTGTTGTTGTTTTTGTGTCGTAACCGAGTTTTGTTTTTAACTTGTTTTTGTTTTTTTTTGCATTGCTTGCGCTTGTCGTTGCCAGCCTGCCAACCGTCATTGCAAATGATTTTGTCAGCAAACCAACCAGCCAAGCAACCAACGTGAGCGCGTCGGTAGAATTTGTCTGTCGGCGCGTCAATGAGTGCGGTTGTCGGGCAGTCGGTTGGTTAGTTGAGACAGTCAGTCAGCGCGTGTTCTGTGTTTGTCGCGCTGAACTGTTTTATTGGCTTTGGTTTTTCATCTTCACTTTTCTTTTTTTGTTTTTGTGTGTTTTTCTTTCACTTTGCTTCTGTTTTACTACTTCAGTCTTGCTGACTGGCGCTTTTCTTGCTTTCATCGCTTACTTTTCTTGCTTTCATTTCATTCGCTTCTTTGAAATTTTGCGCACACGTTGGCTTTTGCTGTAACGATGGTGGCAGTAACAGCCCTAATGGTTTCTATCAGCAGCAATGCTTACTTTGTCAGCGTTCGTTATGCTTCAAAATGTGTGATGATGATGATGATGGCAATGTTTACCAGCACACAGCAATCTCTCGTGCCCTCCTCTACATAGTGTGTAATTTTGTTTCTTCACATTTTGTCGGTTTTTTTTTTGTTTTTTGTTTTTTCTTTTTTGACTCACCGCAGCAAATCAGCGACATCATACATTGCCATCGCGTTAGGCGTTTCGCGCCATCTTCATTATTAGCTGCACAATCATTATTGTCGCGTTGCCAACCAACAGCAGTGTGTTGTGTGTGTGTTGCGGTTTTGTTAACATTTTCGTGCACATATATTGTTGTTTTTGTTGCGCATTTGGCTTCAATTGCTGTCGTTGTGCTATTAAAGCGCGTTGAGCGCTCCACTTGCATGCGGCCCAATTTTTCTATGCCCAGCAGCGTAATTTCTGCCTGCAAGTGGTCTTGTCAATTGATTGATCGATATACATCAGGGATGGGCACACAAACACATTCAAACAGTCTCCAAAAATTAGTGTGTGTTGGTGCGCCTACTGTAGGCCAAAGTGGAAAACGACAAACAATAATCAGTCTGCATGCAGATGTTGAGCGAGCAGGGTCATGCTGCGCACGCTTTGCGAAATTATGAAGCAACGTACGTATACAAGTACATACGTATGTTATATGCAAACTCTTCATAGTTTTGTTTGTTGTCTGGCTTCTGCAAATAAAACAAAAGAATGTCAAGCGACGATCACCTAGCGACCACTTGCTTTCACGACAGTCGAAGGCAAATTAATTATTTTTGCTAAGCATGGTCCCATCGTAAGCGCTCGTTTTACGCTCTTTATTTGTCTGTATTAGTGACAATCGGTGTGTATACGTGTGAATCGCAAACAGCTGGTCTGCCCGCGGGCAAGAGGCTGCGCATCGCTGATATACATACAGAGAAACCTCTCCTAAAGGACACCTCTCATAGGCGGACACCTCCCTTGAGCGGACATTTTTTCATGCACCAAGGTTTAGGTTCAATTTTTAGAACAAATTGCCCTCTCTTAGGCGGACACTCTCTTGGGCGGACGCGGACAGTTATTTAATATTGAATTGAACTAAAAACTTCTATTAAGCGGACACGAACCTCTCGTCAACGGACACTTTGATTTTTTTTCATAACGAATCACATAAAAACCTCTGTTAGGCGGACACGAACTCCTCTTATGCGGACAAAATATAAGTATGTATAGCAATATGAAAAAAGTTCGCGGAATGTTCGTTAGGTAAAAAGCGCTGTGATGAAAGGCGAATCACCAACTAAAATAAATATCCGCATGACGTTATTGGAATAGATAAAAAAATACATTTACCGAGAGCACGGATTTCCAGTTGGATGATAGTACCGATACTGAAATTATTACCGCTGAAAGTAGGTAATGCAATCTCCTCGTACGAAATGGCTTTGACTGCAGTTTCAAATTTGAAAAGATTTTGTACGGAAGACCTTATTGCATTTGAATTGTTGCAGAAATTTGAAAGCCATTCGAAAAACAATTTTTTTTAAATAAGCAAAAACCCTTCGTCAATAGACAATTTGGCAATCTTTTAAATAATTTCAAAGTTATCCCAACATTTCTAGTTCTCAGCAACTTACTAATTTAATTGTAATATGTATGTTAATACTTTATGTACATATGTATATACATACATACATACATATGTATATGTATATGTATTTATGTGAAATTTTGAAAACATAAGAATCCTTGTATTTTTCAGTGAAATATGAATAAATAAATCCTTTAAAATCCAAAAAATTTCTAAAATAGCAACCCACTCCCTTAAGCGGACACCTCTCTTGGGCGGACAAAATTTGCCCGACGGTGAGTGTCCGCCCAAGGGAGGTTTCACTGTACATACCTAGAACAAGCTCGTTGCCTACTCTTACTCTCATATCCCCTGCGCGCTCCACATGCCATACAACGCCGACCACTTCTGCCCCCCGATACGTGTCACAGTGGGGGCACCTCCATACAAACGCGGCCAAAAATAGTAATAATTAAGCTAGAATCTTGAAACTCGGAACTTAAGCTTTTTTGGTTGAAATTAGTAAACTGTGAAAATTTGAACAAAATCCACCCACAAATACGCCCACCTCCCATATAACGGTATTTTTGAAATTTCAGCATTTTCCTAACTATTATAGCTAAAATGCTCCATTTTGATTAGTGTATACATTTTTGAAATATAAATAAAATCATTTGGAAAAGGGGTAAAGCACTTCACCGTTTTTAAATTAAAAATATATCCACTTTTAAGTATGTTATAAGCATTTATCATAAAACTTTCATACAAAAGAATCGCATTTCAAAAAAATTTTATACCAGAAATGAAATTACACTTTTCTAAAGGATTTCAGTGTGCTAAACCTGAATCTGGAGTCAGATTTTCCAAATTGGTTCTAGTTTCTGAGATATTCATGCTCAAATAGGCAAAAACACGTTTTTTGGCTCTATTCCCTGCTTAATATCTTTTATGTAATTACTTTCCACTCAAAATCGATTAAACCAGTTGAAAGCACAATCATTAACCTTGAAAACAGCGTTTAGAATCTTCGAATATCTTAATTAGAATTGGATATATCGATATTTAAGTTTCGCCATTTTGACAAATATTCCCCATACAAAAAAAATTTAAACTTTTTGAAGCATACTTCTGGGCATTTTGTATGGGAAAATTGTACCAAAACTCAAAAAACACCTTCCATAAAAATGTTCATAAAACAAAATGGAGCAAACGAATTTTTACGATTTTTTCTCCAGTTTATAAAAGACATTTAGGACTATGAAATATTAAAAAATTGTGGAGGTCATATTTTATGTTTTTTTTTTTTTTAATTTCATTTTAAAGTTTTACAATTTTTACACATTTTTTTTTATATTCCAAAAGAAAAAAAGCTGTGAAAGATATGAATTAACGCTGATAAAAAAGAGTGCCTCATAATTTGAAAGTATGCACCATTTACTGCAAGACGATAAAGAAATATTCGATCATTCGCGTAAATATAAACGTTTTTCATAATGTCAAAACTAACATAATTAATGCGTTTACAAAAACGCAGTTTTAGGCCAATGGGAAAAAAATTATAAAAGCAAATGGAGCAAGTGGATTTTTAAAATGAGAATGTAGTTTGATTAAGAATATATTATTTCAAAGCATAAAAAAAATTTGAGGAGGTAATATTTTTTGTTTTTTTAATTTTTTTATTCAAAGTCGAGCAAAATTTTTTTCTTATCGACATTTTTTGTCAATATTTGAAAATTCATATAAATTCAATAGTGAACGGTATTTATAACTACGTTATAATTTCTGAAAGACAAAATCATTATCTATGTAATGATGTACCACTCGAGTTCATGTGTTAACAATTAAATGAGATAGAGCATTTTGTATGAGGTGTGTTCATTGAGAAAAAAAGAACCTATTTTTTGCTCAACTTTGGGCACCCTGTACGGCTAAACGAAAAGAGACTCAAAAATTTTTATATAAGCTTTTTTATTACAATTTGATATATCTGTCGATCTCTATTTAAAAAAAATTATTTTACTCATACTTTAATTTTGAATTTATTTTTGGCCGCAATCACCCATTGTGCGTGTGTCTAGGGATGGGCAAATTAGAAAAATATATCGATATATATTATATCGATATTTAAAAAAACATCGATTTATGCCGTGTAAAAACATCGATATATCAATATATCGAAAGGGTCGACTTTACATTAAGGAAGCACGCCCCGCGAAAAACCACTTCTTCACGGGGTTAGAGGTGCTCTCACAGATCTCAAAACTGAAATCCAAACTTGCAGGAGACTTATAGTCTAATAGATATTTGTTGTTAAAGTTGGATGGGTTTACAGATATTTTACGAATCCTGAAGTACAAACATACAAATCATTAAAAATTGCTTGAAGAAGAAAGTAATGTAAATTCAAGCACCCGGACATTATAATTATACCACTTCTTAAAAAATGTTCTGCTGTTAAATTCAAAGTGAATCAGAAATGTATGAAAAATATCGAATTTAGCTCGAAATGGCTAAAAATTATCGATTATCGATGCACTGTATTTCAAAATATCGTCGATATTATCGGCTGTACTATTTTAAAAATATCGATATATTGATATATCGATATATATCGCCCAACCCTACGTGTGTCGCTAGTCGAGTGCGCTCCGCATGCCACATCCGCCGCGTCACCGATTCTTACTTCAAAGCACGCGCCTATAGTTCCTATTCCTATAGTATCTGCGTTAACATTACCACTGCCATACATACAAACATCATAATCATGCTCACAATAATCCTCACATCCATCATCATCATCCCTATCAGGGTTGGGCATGATTCAACTAATTTTGGGTGCACTCAGCCTGCAACTACCACTCAAACCTGAGTGGTAGTTAAATATCTGATTTTAACTACCACTCAATTTGAGTGGTAGTTAAATCTCGAATTTAACTACAACTCAATTTGAGTGGTAGTTAAATTCAAGGTTTAACTACCACTCAAATTGAGTGGTAGTTAAATTCAAGATTTAACTACCACTCAAATTGAGTGGTAGTTAAAATCGAGATTTAACTACCATTCAAATTGAGTGGTAGTTAAAATCAGAATTTAATTACCACTCAATTTGAGTGGTAGTTGAAAATGAGTGGTAGTTGAAAAATGCCCATCCTTGATCCCTATCATCATCACGAAGTCATTATTATCACACTCATTATTATCAATCGCTATACGCAAACTTCGCTCTTCTGCCATGCATGAACAATGCACACACAAGGTAGAATTCTGTTGGCGCGGCAGTTTTTACTATCTGGCGGAGGTTAAAAGGAAAAATAATAAAAACAGAAATGTAAAAGCGTTTGCGTTTGTGGCGCAAAAAAGTGCGCGTTTCTACACGCTGCCTGCTCACTAGCTCGTCTGCTTTGCTGCTTGAATTGAATGGTTGAGCCCAGCTGCCGCACTAACTTTCCTGCTGCCGCGAGCTTTTTAGCCTTCTGTATGCCTGCCTGCCGCCGCCCGCTGTCGCCACAGCAAATGTGTTGGCTGGCTGGATGGATGGATGGCTGGCTGGCTGTTTGGCTGTTGGCTCTTGTGCCTGCCTCGCTCGCTGTGTGTTTGGTTACCATCAGCAGCGCTATGTCACTTTGCTTTGCTGAATTTTCAATTCAGTTGTGAGCCGACTGCAATCAGCAGTGGATGTATAGAATGAACAGTGTGTACCTATAAAATATATATATGTATATTTTTTGAGAGTAACAATAAAACCAACAAAACGTGTCAACCAACCGTGTACACGCTAGTCAGTCAAGTCGCAGATTTAAGTTTTTTCGCAGTTGTTGTTTGTTGTTGGTTTTTTTTTTTGATAGTGTGTATGTAACACACTCGTCATCGTTAACGCCATAGCGCCGTGTGCCAACATACATAGGCGGGCGGCAGACAACAAAAAAAAATATTGAATTCGCTGGATTCAGAGACATTTACAGTCAGTGCTAATACTATTACAGCAACAACAATAATAACAATAAAAAAGTTAGTTTGTTTGCGTGCGTCGCCATCGTTATTTGTTTTACGATTTGTGCGCGCTGATTCGTTTATTCGTTAGTTAGCTGAGCTTGATTGAGGCGCGCGAGTTAGTATAGCGCATATATAATCATATAAAAATAGGTATGTATGTGCAGACACGCCATCACCTGCATGCGCGTGTGCGTGCGTGTGCTTGTGTCTAGCCTGTCATAGACAGGCGCTATTGCGTTGTCAGCGCTGTCAACCATCATCGTCGTTGTTGCCGCCACAGCCGCCACCGCCACCACCGCTTACACCTTTGTCATCGTCATTCGCATTCACAATCGCATTCACAATCGCATCAGCAGGCAACGCGCTTTAGTAATGGCCTATTCGTTTGCTCGCTTATTCTGACTCGACGCGTCCTTTTCGCCATTTATATGTGCGTGTGTGTCGTCGCACTCTCGCGCGCGCGTATGTGTTTTATTGATTTTATGCTGGACGCCTCCTCCAGCCATAACCATGCCGCGCAACTAAACTTCGTTCATGCCAAGCGCTGTGTGGCCAACTTTGCTGCGTAGTCATGTGTGTTTTGATTTTTTGCGCTTTGTTTTGTTTTCAGCAACACCCGCGCACACATGCATATGCATGTAATTTTTATGCCTATTGTTCATTTGCACTCGCTCCCTCTTGGTCGAATGAAATATATTTCTGTATGTATGTATGCACATAAGTGCTTTCATACGTGTGGCGTCGCGCTGATTGCAACATTTGTTTTATTGCACCCACACCGTGCACGGTTGTTGGTTATTTCGCCAACGCAAACCCCCCCCCCCCCCCTGCATACATAGAGGCTAACATTTGCCACTTTTTCGTTCAGGGATAGATACCTAATTATTTTGCTAATTCATTCCGTAACCATTTATTTTTTTGCTACAACGCAATGTTTGTTAGTACTTTGATTTGGAAAATTTTTGAATTGAGTTGATTTATTTGTAATCCTGCTAAAGGATATTTGACTTGTGTTTACTTAAATTTACGCTGCGGACTTGAGAAAAATTACTTACTTGTGTTCATGATTCAACAATAAAGGCTTTCGCATGACGACATACCTTCATACATAGTGGGGCCAGAAGTGTCATGCAAAGAGGAATGTAGAAGAATTTGACAGATGCGGCCCCTATGGAAATGGTAGGGTGCGTGTGTGTGTGGCATATGTCAACAAAAAAAAATGCTTGTGTTCGTGTGTTTATGAAGATTGAAGAAGAAGTCAGCTGATCTTATGCATTCTCCTTTATTGTTGCTCCATGCTTGTGTTTCAAGAAAGGCAGTTTGGAGTACCTAAGGATCGAAGATACCTAAAGACACAGCAAACATACCAATATTCCCAAGAAACCGAATAATTTAGCTTATAAACTACAGTAGCTGGATGATCGAGCTTTCAATTTTTTTCGAAGTCAAATAAAATGTTAAAAAAAGTAAGTGAAAAATTTTAACTTTTGAAAAGTTCACCCTCTTCATATCCTTCTCCCTTTCTCACGCTCTCTTTCTCTCTACCTTTCTCTTTATCTTTAATGAGCACAACTCTGTGTGAAAGCCCTGCATAAGACCTTTAATTTGATGCCCATATTGCACGGCAATATTCTGGGGTCAACCGGTTCCCCGCTTTGACCTACAAATATCTGGGGACCCGGAAAAAATTGAGTGAAAAATGGAATTTTCAAAAGTTCTCCCCCGTATATTCCTTCAAGAATGCTAAAGATAAAGTTTCATGGATTCCATAAAGTACGCATCCTAACTGGATCAAAACATATATAGTTTAGAACCTTCTGTATTGATCAGCCCCCATAGACAAACCGGTAGTAGAAATAAAGTATTGACAGGTACGCCTAGAAAGCTTGCACCTTCTTTAACATTTTTTTAGAGCGATATATCAAATAATACTGAGGTTAAATCTCGATTAGGGAGTGACTCGAGAACTAGGACTTTTATCAAATATCTAACACTATACGACAACTCGGGAAAAAGGAGAGAATCATAACGTTCTCCAAGAAAGAGTGACATGTGTAATTCTCAAATCGAAAACTAATATAATTCACTAATGAGAATTTGTTGGGATCAGAGTAAATATTTATATCTACTAAGGGTTTATTTGCAGTAAATTTGTTTTTATTTGTTTATTCAAAAGCTGAAATTTGGTATGAAAGGATTCTTTCAGAATATTTTGTGTCCACTTTTTAGCTGGGACAACGAGTCGGTTTAGCATTTTTGGTGCCTTTTCCGATTTTCGCAACCGCCACCGTTACATTATAGTGGCACAAGATCGAATGTGCTCTGGTTTCCTGCGCAAGTAAGACGACGTCGAACATGATGAAATAAATAAATATGCTCTGCAGAGTTGAGGTAACAGCAGTCTTGTGATTAAAATACTCCTGTCCCCTCCTACAGACTTGAGAATTGGTCTTAAGGTTTTTGCTGACTCATAATTCCAATAGAAATAAGTTTTTAGACTACATGTACCTATCGCAATTCTGCTTGGCTGCGCGCAAGGGCAAGCTCTTGGTATCAAAGACATGCATTTGCTTATTAACTATACAGCGCCATAATTTTGTTATTCCTTCAGACTGTCGCGACAGCGCAAAGTAACTTTTCTTTGTTGCCATAACAACTAATTTCACAAAGTCCAAATAGCGTTTAGTTTAGTCTGTTATTTTTTAATTGGATTTCAGCCACGCACACGCGGGTCCTCCAACTCTGTCCTAAGCGTTAAGTGTTTTATGTTTTCCCCATTCGCTTTTTGCTTAGTTATGAAGAGACTGCCAGCCACCATGTTGTTTGTGCTTTTTAATTTCCTTTTAATCGTTTCTGTAGACATTATTTCCTCTTCTTTTTTTTTTAACATTTTTTGCGGCTTAGTTTTAATATTTTGCAGCAAACGCTAATTTGCAACTGTTGCAACTTTGTTGTGCTCCATTTTATATTCGGTTATTATGAGGTTTTTGGTTGTTGTTGTTTTTGTTGTCATTGCTGTGTACAACAATACGGTGAGATATTTTTTGCAGGTTTATATGTATGTATGTATGTATGTAAATAGTAAGTAAAAAGGTGCGGGTTTAGACAAGGCGATCTAAATAAGTCCAAAGGACTTTGCCTAACCCTCAAAAATTTGAACGGAAGTTGTAGCAAAGAAGAATCTGCCGCCGATCGAAAATTTCCATTTAAATCACTTTTTTCTTCTTTTTGCTGAAAATCTAGATGACTTTGACAGGCAGTTCTACTTAACTCGGGCAAATCTCCTTGTACTTGGTGGACTCGCAGCTCCTTTTCAAATGTAAGTTTCCACTTGAAAGCTTTGCGACTCGGTTTGGGGTTTACGGGATTAAGAATGAAATGGAATTTTGGTAGGCCGGTTTGTCGAGGGGCAGAGAATGTGCATTCGCCATTCTTAATACATCTGACCCGAAGAATGCGCAATCTTAGTCTAGAGAAGGCTCCATGCCATCATCGTCCTCCCCTAAACATGATTAGCATAATGAGCTTTCGGTGATGTGCAGTCCCCATGAATTATGTCCTGTAATCAACCCCACAAGGGCCCGAAGCTCCCTTATTTTTAGCCTGTGTGGGAAGTTCGCTACCTCTCTGTTAGGTTTTTTTCAGAAAACTTCTCACCAATTATCCATTCTTCTCCAATCTTCAGTTTAACATCTACCAAAGGATATTCGGGGTACCAGCTTGTCATTTGGGGTCAGAAACAAAGTTATTGCTCTGGGGGCTTGCTAAACAACTCCCCGTGTCTCGAGCTTCAATCGTCGTGCCACAAATCGAAGGCGTGTAGTCGACACATCGTTTTCATAGCCTCCCCTTGGTTTACTTAGGTATTCTTCCTCGTACTTTAGTTTGTTCCTTTTTGAATGGTATTGATTGTCCCTCGTACTTCGAAGTGTTCTTGTTGTTATTTTTTGGCACTCTTTGGCTGATGAAATCCTCCACAGAACGTTTTGAACTATTTTTTTTTTGTATGCTTTCGGCGTGGAGTGGAAGTCATTCCATCATACACACATGCATTTGCGTTTGGCTTGGTCACTGTGTGTCTCGGCACATTGCGCGCTGATGATTGCTTTGCTTTGTTGGGAGTTGTTTTTTATTTTTTCATCTGCGTTTTTTTTATTTTTCTTTCTTTCGTTTTAATTTTTCTTCAGCTTTTGCATTCTTTTGAAAAATGCCCAAATGCCTGACGGCTTGCCAATGGCTCGACCGTCGTTTTCTACTTGGGCGCGAATTTTTTCACCCTGCGCGGCGTCGCCATTCTATATAATCTTCTGCCCTTTTTTGCTCCTTTACGCTTAGTTCAGCCAGCTTGCGATTACGATGTCTATGTATGTATGTATGCTCCCACACCAAAGCACAAAGCCTATAGCGAATTGTAGATACGTTTGGCGAGCCGACAAAAGTAGCTTTTGATATGCCAGTCTGATGGCGGCAAATATCGGCTGGTGGCTGGCGGTGGTTGGTTTGTAGGCTGCGGCTGACTGCGTCATGCCGGGAGCAATTTACTTTGGTTGGGATTTTGGTGCATTGGTGTGTGTGTGTGTGTGTGTGAATCCAGGCCCAACGCTCAGAGGCAGTTGACTGCGGTATTTTTGCTGTTCTTATTGTTGTTATTACCTTTTTCTGCTGTTGTTTTTTTTTTTTTGTTTTCTGCCCTTTTCCACACACACATTTTCGCTTTGATTTTAGTGCGCGCAAGTGCTTTTTTCACCCATTTTTGCTTTTTGCACAAATCCATTTGCTTGTTGAGTCTGAGGAGCCCCGACATACTTAAAAGCAAAGCGACAGCTTGTGCGATGTCGGTGTTGTTGTTGTTGTTGTGGTTGTTTTCTTATTTGTATGCGAATAAGTGTGAAAGCGGCTGAAGTAGTGGCATTTCCTGCTGTCGCAAAGGCGCAGGAAAAAGAAATAATCAAAAAATATTAACAAGAACAAGAACAAAAAAAAAATAGGTAAAAAAACTTTTTAAGTTAAACGGTTTTATGTTATACATACATTGCAATGTTTAAGATAAATGTACTAAAAACCAAAAAATAATAAAATAGATACAGTCGTGGGAATTATAAACATTTGCATAGACTAGACTAAAATAAAACCGTGGGGCACGTCAATTGTCTACAATCGTTGATTAAAATGTTTGTTTTGTAATGTTACACTATAATTAGGCAGTTGTTCAACCGACAACGATGGACGTGTGATAAGTAGGGCTAGAATGTGGAAAAAAGCTAGCAAGCTCGATTATAAGCGAGTTTTAGGGTTTCATAGTGGTGAGCGAGTAGTACTTTTATCATATGTTTTGTCGATTAAAGACAAACTACGAGCAGTGAAACGATTCCTCGTGTGAATGTCCAACGATAAACTAGTTGCAACATCTCTTTTATTAACATGGAGTGTATAACTATTGGAATTTCCATGAGCAAGAAAATAGTAAGTATTTTCCTCACCGTCTGCGGGCCAACTGCCTAACGACGAATTAAACGATTCTTCTATCGCACATTAAGTCGATAATTTGTAGACAATTGACGTGTCCCCCGGTTTTATTTTAGTCTAGTCTATGCAAATGTTTATAATTCCCACGACTGTATCTATTTTATTATTTTTTGGTTTTTAGTACATTTATCTTAAACATTGCAATGTATGTATAACATAAAACCGTTTAACTTAAAAAGTTTTTTTACCTATTTTTATTTTCTAGTTTTTAGTTTTTATTTCGCATTCTGTTTAATTCATTTAGTGCTTCATTATTGCAAGGTTTCTTGCCCGTTAGTTTATTGCAGTCCAACGCCTCTATAGCGACCCACGCGCCACCTATCGGAAGTTTTTTTAGGAAAATATTTCCTTTCAAGGTAGTAATACATGTTCCGAATTTCAGCCAAATAGGACCATAAATGCGATTTTTGTAAATATAGCGACCCACGCGCCACCTATCGGAATTTTTTTTTTATAATATTGCATTGTCATCGGGGTTATACATGCGTGCAAAATTTCAGATTAATCGGTTGACAGGAAGAGGGTGAAATTTGAATTACTAAATTTGACCCAAGAATAAAGAATAAATAATAAAACAAACGGGGTGAGCTAAATAAAACCGTTTAAAAAACAAGCAAAGACCCAAGCGAAGGCAAGCCAAGGCAAAGGAGAGCGTTAATGAACAGGCGGACGGTGCGGAGCGATAGTGATGGCGGTGGATGACAAACAGTGACGAGCGCGTTGGGGTTTTTGTTCACGACACGTAAAGTCACCATCGTTACCAGCTCAGCCGGCGTCGACAAAGCATTGACTGCCTACAGCTTGCGAAGCGAGAAAGACCAGCCAAGCCAAGCCAACCACCAACCTAACGACTCAGTAAACCAGAGCCATAAAAAGTTACAGCAACAAAGAAAGTGTCGAATTGACGGCGCGGCGAGGTCGCTGGCGGACGAGACGATTTTATTTGTGCACACACCACAGCGAGCGAAGCAAAGGAACTTGCAAGAAAAACAGAGCAAAAGTAAAGCAAAGTATGTTACATAGAGAAAACGGAAGCACGAAGGAGTGAGGCGTGAGACGTACGCTTTATTATTCAGTCTGCGTTTTTTTTTTGTTTTTTTTTTGCGCGTTGAGGGCAGGGTGAATATTTGTTCGCAAGAATGGACATAATGAAAAAATCTGCGAATCGCGCACATGGCGCATTTTGCACGCGGCGTCGCAATACGACAAGGAGGTAGTAAAATAATAGAATAAGAGCAAAGCAGTGATAAAAAACGAAAAACAACAACAACAACGTCAAAAACAAAAACAACTACCACGCAACTCAATAACAACGGCGCGTGAGCATGACAAAGGAGCGCGCTTTTGAAGCACCGCTACATTAACTCTAGTGAGCCGTTTCTTTGATGGCGAGACGAGCGCGCAGTCCGTCCGCACCGCCCGCACGTACTTCCGTCAGCCAGACGGTCAAACATCCAACGACCCTCCAAGAACTGTGCAGGTCATTTGACCGGTCATATGACCGGCAGGCATGACCAAAAGTTTTGGGATATTTGCTATCACATTCTTAAGGGCGTCGGTAACTTTTGTGACCGTTTCATTCATCACGTTGGCGTATGTGTATTTTCAAATTCCATTCTATCCTTATCTATCTCATTGGTTTTGAACTTGGCTAGAACACATACGAGTGCAAATGTGTTGGTAATATTATATTTTTATACTCAGCTGTACTAGTACACAGAGTATTATAGTTTTGATTTCCTAACGGTGGATTGTAACAGAATGAAATAATCGAGATAGATATAGACTTATATATATCAAAATGATCAGGGTGAAAAGAGAAATCGATTGAGCCATGTCCGTCCGTCTGTCCGTCTGTCCGTCTGTCCGTCTGTCCGTCTGTCCGTCTGTCCGTCTGTGAGCACGATAACTCGCGCAAAAATTGAGATATTTTGATGAAATTTGAAATGTAAGTTGGTATCAAGACAGGAACGGATGGTATTGAAAATGGGCGAAATCGGACCATGACCACGCCCACCTCCCCTATATAGTAAAAATCGGAAATTTTGTATCTCGGTCACTAATAGAGCTAGAGTGATAAAATTTCACACACGTATTGAGCTCAGGCCCTTATGAAGAAATATGGTGAAATTTTGGAAAATGGGCGGTGCCACGCCCACTTATTAAGGGGCAAACATTGAAAGTTTTATGAGTCATAACTCAGAAACCGTTGAAGATATATCGATGAAATTTGGTAGGCGTGATATACTTACTTAGGCAAATGTTTGGACGAAAAATTTCCAAAATCGGTTGACGACCACGCCCACTTTTATATATGGGTATTATAATGTGACCTAATAAAAGCATTTTAAGCGATATCTCTGTCAAATATAAAGATATATCATTGGAATTTTATGGAAGGTGTCCAACTATGGACGTAAAACAAAAAATACAAAAATTTTGGAAAATGGGCGTGGCACCGCCTCCTTTTAGAAGCAGGAATATACGAGATTTCTGAGCCCATAACTCGACAAATAATCGATATATTATGACGAAACTTGGTCTATACACTTTCACTACTTGTAGTAATACATGTTCGAAATTTTAGCGAAATCGGTTGACGACCACGCCCACTTTTATATATGGGTATCATAAAGTGGCCTAATAAAAACATTTTAAGCGATATCTTTGTCAAATATAAAGATAATTCATTGAAATTTTGTGGCATGAGTTCTACAATAGATCGAAAACATAAAATAGAAAAATTTCGGAAAATGGGCGTGGCACCGCCTCTTTTCAGACAAAGGAATCAACGAGATTTCAGAGCCCACAACTCGACAAATAATTGAGATATTATGACGAAACTTGGTTAATACACTTTTATAACTTGTGTTAATAGACACGCAAAAATTTATTGAAATCGGTTTATGACCACGCCTACTTTTTAACAAAGATATTTCTGGAACACCCTTTGGGAATTTGTAACAAGACTTCTTTGTAACTAGAAGTCATAAAGGAATGAAATTTTGCACAAAGAATAATATTCATATGCTTAGTTGGATGACTGATAAAAATGTTGAAAATGGGCGTGGCTACGCCCACTTTATGCGGCACTCGCTTTATATAAAATACACCCTATATCGAACAAACGCAAACAAACAATGAAAGCATACAGATGAGTATCTAATGTTCGATTCCACTCGAACTTAGGCTTCCTTACTTGTTGTAATAGTGTTAGTAGTTTCTGTCACACAATTCTAGCAGGGAAGCCAGCCAAAGGCGCATAAATACTCGACATAACGACTTACGAGAAAAGCAGCAAGCAAAACAGGCAGAGCAGCAAAAACAGCAGACTCAAGCGAAAAAAGCAATAAACGTCAGGCGCAAACAACAAAAAAAAGAAAAAAGAAAAAACTAATAGCAACGGTCAGAAAACGCGTACGAACGCATGAAGATGCGCTAATTGATCGAAAAAGTTGGTGGAGAAGGTGAAGCGCTTGAAACGGAGAATGACGCGTGAAGAGTAAGATGATACGGAGTGAGGGGCACAACGAGGCCCATGAAATTACTCGAGCATCGAACGCACTTGAAGTAAAGTCCCATATTATATAGAGATTGTGTGAGCTGCAGTGTGCGGAAAGAAGCTTTGGCTTGTTCAGACCAGACACATGCGGCGCTACCTTTAACAAGCGCGCAAAGCAAAGCTGTTGGCTTGTCTCGCCAGTGCGCTTTTTTGTCGTGTGTGTGTGTGTGTGCTTTCCCCCCTTGTAGCTGCTGGCGGCACAGCAACGTGACAGCTGCAATGATGTACGACGAAAACAGCCTCTTCTTACTTTTACTCTTTCTTTTGTTTTGAAGTCATTGTGGTCGTGGTCGGCGTGGCCGTTGTCGCTGTCGTCGTCGTCGGTGCGGTTCTCGCCAATAACGGAAAACCATTAACGCTACGCTGCAATGGTTTTTTTGCACGTTTCGGCAGCATTTGCCTGTTTGTGCTTTGTTGTTGGCTGGCTGGCTGGCTGGTTGGTTGGTTGGTTGGCAGGCATGCTTGTTGTTGATTGTCTCTGCCAGACATCCATAGAAAGGAAGTGAGGACGGTGCTGATGGGGAAGGTGATGAGGTGAAGATGGGTGCTAAGTTGTTGGCACGGTGTGTACTGCGGTGAGGTGAATGATTTATTCGTAACTTTGTGTTGCTGTTGTTATGCACATACATACATATGTATGTATGTGCCAACATATGCACGTAGTGCAAGTCTGCTTGTCGGCCTTTTTGCCCTTGTTTGTTGTTGCTGACGCTGAGTTTGTGGTGTGCTCGTTGTTAGTTGGCAGCAATTCGATTTGTCTCCGCTGCTACTTCGACGATAAGCGCGTTAAATGTTCAGTTTGAGAGCATTAAATTGTTTGCAGACAGTTGCGCGCGTATTATTGGAAACGGTGATCAAAGGACGGTTGTATGTACTTATATCGTCGTTTAAAGCAGGGATGCACGCCCAGTGGCGCTTTTGACTCTTTGGGAATCCCAACAACATCACTGTGAGTCCGTGTGACTCCCCAACAACAAACGGATCGCGTGCTGAAGCCGCCACCTCGTTTAGAGCAGAGATGCACGCCCAGTGGCGCTTTTGACTCTTTGGGAATCCCAACAACATCACTGTGAGTCCGTGTGACTCCCCAACAACAAACGGATCGCGCGCTGAAGCCGCCACCGCGTTGTTGTTGAGTGACTCCGTTATTCGATTTGTGCTCGCACCTTTGGTTTAAAGTTCAAAACCGCGTATCGACCAAGTACAATACCGCGTACCTAAGTGACATTTTTGCCAAAAATGAGATTTCCCCAAAAACACATTCCTCGCGTCCCCATCCATTCATACACGAATTTTGACGCGTTGTCCGAATGTTTGTATAAGTAGACGAATTGTGTCAATATCCAGGGTGAATGGGTAATCTGGGCCCCAATTACATATACCTATTGCAGTACCTACCTACCTCAGTGGCCGTTGTGGTGTAGTGGAATGCTCGCTTGCCATACTAGAGGTCACAGGTTCTAACCCCAGTCCGGACAAACACCAAAATGTTTATTTTTTCTAATTAGAGGGTTTTCGGCATTGGGCGGCATAGCCTCCGAGTGCATTTCTGCCATGAAAAAGCTTCTCACAAAAAGTGCATTCGGAGCCGGCATAAAAATGTAGGTCCACCCAATTAAGGCTCTTGGTAATTTATAATCTGGCACGTCAAGCAGAGTTTATGTGTGTTTCTTTGTGTGTGTTAGTTCAATCGGCAGTCGTCGTACTACACGTTCCTGTTGTCGGGCTCGCATTGATGAAAATCAAAACTTTTTGATATTTGTGTCAATCACCCGACATACATACATATACATATGTACACTGCTTGGCATTCCAGATTCTAAGTGGCCAAGGGTCTTTACATAGATAGTATTAAAACCCGATGTTAAGGAGCACGCCTCGAACATACATACATATGTATGTACGTTAAGAAAATCGTTTCCGATTAGCTGCCTGCGACTGTATAAATTCGCACTTGAACGCTGGTTTGACGTAAATATATGTATGTACATACCCAGTAGAACTTGAACGCTGGTTTAACGTAAATATATGTATGTACATACCCAGTAGAACTTGAAGCGAGATTTACTTAAGCGATGAGTAGAAGAGTACTCCACTTGACAATCTTTCCGATCAATATCAAAAAGTGTTTTTGTTTTGCTTTATCTAGTATTACCACCCTTCTTAGGACATACAATATTAAAAGCAAGTACACAAAATTGTATGCTTATACACAGCAGCATAGCCTAACTATAGAAGTTCGATGCAAGGAAGAATCGTTCTACTTCTTTCTGTTTCCAGCTTATGTCAAACAATCGTCTTTTGTTTTGATTTTACACGTGTTACATTTCCATTCCACATTTCTTGTGTATTCGGTTGTGTATTCGCTGGCGTTTTTTTTTTTTTCTTTTGACATTTTTAAAACAGGCCGTCAGGATTCACCTATACAGGTCGGCTCTTTAGATCAGCTGACTTCTTCTTCTTATTCAACAGCTATCCAATTTCACTACTTCCTCATATTCTATACATACATTCGTATTAGTGATGAGCGATATATCGCAAACGGTGATTTTTTCACTGTGAATAAAAAATCGCAAATCGCAATTGCGATCACTTTTTCAAAATAGCAGTTCACTACTTATTGGGAACTGCTATCGATGTACCAAGTAAGCAGTTCACCTATGTGAATCGCAATCGCAAAAGCATTATAAATTTCTTTTTGTTTATACTTTTGAGCAGACCACATACGTATATAGAAATATAAGAAAAAAAAAATTATTGAATTTACAATTTATCTTTGAAAAATGTTTACAAACAGCGAAATTACTGCGAAATACGTTGTTATTGCTATCATTTTGTAACCATAAAATGAAGACAGGTTATATCGCTCAGAAAACGCAAAATTAATCTCTACCGGTAACTGATGATTTTATAGCAGTCCATGCAATCGCAATAGCAGTTTAAAATCGCAGTGATTTAAAAATAGCAATCACCGAAATCACAGATATCGAAAAATCGCAGTTTCTCTCATCTCTAATTCGTATTTACTATTGGTCAAATTCTTCGTTCTCTGAGTTTCTCCATCATTCGCTCGTGAGCTGGATGTCAAATTATTTCGTTCTCCCTTCAGTTTTGACATTCCGTTTGACATTCAGCTCACGGCATGTTTATGTGTATGTATCATGGACCGACCTGCTAAATTGGTCTTGCAGTCCGTCTTACGGTCATCGCCTATTCTCTTTCACATGCGACGACCTGTACTGTTGGGCCATGCACATAAGTATAGGGACTAATGGGCAGCAATCGAGTACTCGCAAGGGAGCGATGATCCCACGGTCTACTGGGTATGTACTTACACGAATGTGTGTGTGCCCAGGAGAGAAGGAGAATTGATTTTGCTTTTTGCCTATCCGACGTCACTCTTACTATTTCAACTCACTTGACATGCTTGTGCTTCTAACGGAAATTTTTTTAGCGAGTAGGTAGTTATGTCTAATGTAAGGTGAAATGCCTTTTTCCTCTTTGTTATTTTTCACTTGCAGGTTAAGCTCTACGCTTCGGATATAAGTGCTTGAAATTCGCTGGAGTAATTGTTGGCATGTATGTATGTATGTAGATATCTACTAATGTAAGTCACTTCGGGGTGAAGATGACCATTGACCATATAAACTTATGTACATATGTATATATATTTTTACGTTAGAAAATTTTGCTACCTCCAAAGCTAACGGTCTCGTTAGTGGATAAATTAAACAATAGACCACAGCAATGCCTTGAAACGTTTCTTCGCTGAGACTGTCGGCGTGTCTTTTTGGCATGAAGGCATACAATTCTATTAAGAGAGCCGTTGGGGCTATTGTCTTTGATCGAAATGAATTAATTTCCGCTTTAAGTTGGTTTGAGGAAAAGGATTTATGCCTAAATGTATTTGTAAATATTTACGTGCGATGTCTGTCAAAGCAATCTAAGTGTTTTGTCTGGCATCTAGAGCAAGAGAAATCTTAACGCTTCCTCCCACCTTTTTTCGAGTTTCAAAGATATGAGGATTCATCATTTGCACCGGGTATTCACGAAATTATGTATCTACATACATACATATGTATGTAGTTCAACAGATGTTCAGGTAATCCGGAACTCCGGAAAGAGTTAGATTAGGTTAGGTTACGTTGGCTGTGATCCAGTGATACCTCACATAGACCACATATGGTCCTTAGTGTTGCCAACAGCGCATTGAAGAATTATATTATATTAATCTTGGAAGGCAAGTCTTCGCAAGTTTTAATATTTTGTGTATTTCCTGATCACCATCAGTCCCATTTTGAACGCATGAGCTGGTGTAAGACTGTGCCCAGTTAGTCTGCCCATCGCCAAACTGCAGTCTGCTCTAGGAAGTGTGAGTAGGTAGTTTGCGATTCTTACGTTATATGACCGTAGCATAATTTTGGCGATCTTGCAGGAGTACAGGGTCTTCCACTCGGACTCACATTTGCGTATCAGTGCCTGATCTATTTGAGCTTTATGGTAATTTAGAGAGCGGAAAATGTTTTGCACACCCACTTGCGCGCTATTGATGCTCGGATTTGGCTAACTCATGCGCCCTCTAATTCTTCTCGTTTCCCTGTTGTTCGGTTACCCAGAAAGAGTTGCTCTTGCACAATTAAAATAACCATCGAATCTCCAGTTTTTAATGACCGCCTCAATGAAGCGAATGCGTAGTACCTACTCATCCCGCCTGCTTAGATGACAGCGCCAATAACAAACAGTCCAGCAGCTCATCCGAATGGGTTATTAAGCATCACATTTTTTAGGGTTTTGGATTCGGATGAATGAACAATTAAGTCAAATGCAGGCGTGTACAATATAACATGTGCATAGAACAGGCTTACATGCAGAGAACGTCTCTTACTCATTCGTTTAGGTACCTATAGTAAATTGGCGTAGCAAACACATAAATCATCTTTTAGCCGTTGAACATGAGTTCACTCAAGCTTCTATGCATTTAATAAGTATATCATATGAGTACCCAATAAACACAACGGATTCGGCTCGAATTCGAGACGAGTTCGCTTCTCTGATTATATTATCGCGGCGATAGTTCGCGACGATAGATCGGCGAATGCGAATTCCCAGGAAAGTCACCCCTCATTAGCGATTCGCGCATTTTTATATTCTCGGATCGGCGGTTCGAGATTTAGGCTCATTGGCGAATACATTCTAGAAAATCTTCTTCTGCGAATCCGCCTCGAATTCGCCACGATGTCATCCGAGCTTTTCCGTCACTTGAGTAGAGTTATAAATGGTAAATTAAAGCCCAACAGGGAATTTCTTCTTGTAAATCAAGATTTAATAAAATAAATAAATGCTATTGCGATAATTAATTTTTCTCGAGTCCAGTCGAATGATACGAGTCCGAAAAATTACATTCACCTCTGTGAATTCATCTCGAATTTCATCCTCGCTTTTGTGTTTACTGGGTAGGTATAGTAAATATATGTATGAGTGTTAAATACATATGTACATATGTTGCTGTGTATGAACAAATGTGTATACCTGCAAGCGCATAAGCCTCCTGTATATATCTGAACATATGTACATATTCATGTATTTTGAAAGTTGGCTATGTTGGTCTGCCAAATAATCAATCGCGCTATTCTTATCCCTTTGGCTTATATGTAAGTATGTACATATGTGTATATGTACACCTTCGTATTTATTTCAAACCTTTTGTCATACCTTCTGGCATTGAAGCGTGCTGTGTGCCTGAGCGCCTTTGTTATTGCCAGTCATTGGCTAACATCGCCTTCAACACCACCAACACAGCCACCACAGCCGCCACCACCATCACCTCCGACGCCGATGCCGCCACCACGGCAAAGCTTCCCTTTTATCATGACAATTGACTGTCTTTGTTTTTATTGTGCTTCTCATAGTTGCCGCTGTTGTTGCCAACGTCGTCTACTCGTCGACTCGTTCAGCGTTGTGAAACGTGTCAAATTATTCGCCAGCTGCAACTCTGGTACTATGACGCGCCAATCCAGCACCACCAACGTGCCGTCACCATCAAAATCGGCGTCATCGTCTCCACCCCCACTATATCCCATCGTCTGCACAATCATGCCTTTGGATTTTTGCTGTTGCTTGTTGTTTTCATATTGACGCGCCTTCAGCAGAAACAGCAGCAGCAGCAGTACCTCCACTTGCTGGATGCACGCAGCCAACGCGTCTTCGTGATTATCAACGTCATTGTATCGTCATCATCATCATCATCATCATCATCTTTGGCATGTGCACACACAAGTTTTGTGTGCTTTTTGTTTAACTTCGTTTGCTTTTGTCGCTGCTTTTTTTATGTTTTACTCAATTCCAACGCGCCGGCTGCTACTTCAATTTGGCAGGCATTGGTGTGCGCGCCGCACCGCGTGTTGAGTGTGAGCGCGACAAGCAAACGCACAACCACGCGCTCTCTGCCAAGCCGTGTAAGAGCTTATTGCCCAGTGCTGGCGTAGTGCACTTCTGCAAACCGCGCTTTGCCTTCACTCGCTAAAATGTCTCCTGGTTTTTGTTTTTTGTCTGCTGTCTGTGCTATCTTCTTTACTTCTTTTGCTGCTTGTTCGCTTCTTTGACTCTTGTCGCCTGCGAAGTGTGGCCGTGTGATTGTGTGGCCAGCCAGCCGACATAATTCGCATTGCTTGCTCGCCGCTTGGTCGCGCCTTTGCATGCCTGTCTGCCTGTTGGCGCGTCCGCCAAATGTACATGCCTTTATGCATATATGTATGTCAATATATGTGCAGCAAAAAAGCAGAAGCATGCGCGTATGTGTGTAATGGAGTAGCGTTGTTTCAGTCATCCTAAGCGGCTTTGGTAATCCTTGGTGGATCTGGACCCTCTTCCCCCCCTGCTGCCGCGCTCGCAGTCAGTATTTTTGCGCTTTGGCAAATTTTGAATTCTTTGTGCGTAGTTACGTGTGTGCGCGCGCTGTGCTCTGTCTGCTTTCGGCTCGTTTATGCGGCTAGCGTTTGATTGCTTTGCTGCGTTGCTTTGACGCGACTTGACTTGGCTTGGCAGCTGCGTTGCCTTGCCCGGAGTGCTTATGACGGTTCTTCTTTGTCGTGAAACATTTTTTTATAGTTTAGTTTTTTTATTTCCTTTTTTAACTACTTGATTTTGTTTTGAAAAACTCGTTGCCGTTGTCGCTTTGCGCTTGAAATTTGCACGCAGCGCCTGCGGCGGTGGCGGTTGCTCTCTGGTGCTAAAGACACGTCTGTGTTTGAGTTTAATAGTCCTCTTTTGTTTTTCTTTTTTTTTTTTTTTGATAGCTCCTTTTCGGCTCGTTAGTTCTTCATCAGTTAGTTCTGCCGGCGCTGCGCTCATTTCGCTCACATTGTTTATTGCGCACCCTTACGCTTTACGCTTGACTTCTCGCTACGCGCCGCTTGACTGCGCGTTTTGCACTTCACTGCACGCCTCTTCCTCTTAGCGCCAATTATCTGTACCTACTCGGTTTTGTCAGCCAGCCGGCAGGCAATGTCTCAGCACGCCTGTCTGCTAGCGTCGTCTGGCCGCGCACAAAGCTAGCTGAGTAGGTAGGCGGCGAGCTGCGAGTAGTGTGTATGTGTGTGCTGCTCAGCTGAGCTGAGTAGAGCTGAAAGCAGCATTGCAGCAGATCCGCAGCGCCGTGTAGTGCCAATTAGAGACGCGCAGCAGTGGCCAAGCAATCAGTCGGAAATGCACGTTTCAATCAGTCCGCAACACTAGGCAATGCTAAACGAATCAGCGCGCGTGTTATGCGAATTCATTTATTTTCAAACGAGTCGGACGGAGTGCTTGAAGTAATACAAAACGTTTTTACTCATATTTCCGCATTGTGTAGGATTTTTAAGATAAAAAAGAAAAAATAAATAAAAAACATCAAGAAGCAAGGCAAAGCAAAAAACTCATCAAAACTGGCGACATCAAACGGCGGCACAGCTGCAACAACAACAACCCCCTCAATGGCACCAAAGAAGTCGACAATTGTCCTGAACGTGGAACAATTCATACGCGACGTTCAGGAACGTCCGGCCATTTGGAATCGTAATTTCCACTGCAATAAAGCGTTTCTCGAGCAAATGTGGGATGAGCTATCCGCAGCGCATAAATTACCAAGTGAGTATTTGCAAACCGTTTAACCGAAATAAGCACGTTTTTTTTTCATTATGTATTTTGTTTTTGTTCTTCTGTTTGTCTGCTTTTCCCACTTATTTTGGCGTGCTTATTTTGGCTCTTCATCTTTGACTCTTGCGCCATTCCTTCTCTCATGCTCAAACTGTTTTTTTTTTTGCTATTTTGTTGTTGTTCTTTTATGCTAACAAAACATTCATCATCGTTGGCTTTGCTTGCTGCGCTGCTGTTGGGATTATTTCTTTGTTGCTGTTTGTCTGGCTTCTTCAATGAACTAACAAACACACACAAACGCACAGAGGTGGTTCTCAAGGCTAAATGGAAGGGACTGCGCGATAATTTTCGCGTCGAATACAAACGCATACCACGTTCGGAGCAAGGCGACTTCTTAGTGGAGCCAGCAACATTCGAATCGAAATGGATACATTATTATGCTTTGTTGTTTTTGAGTAAGTTGTTTACATATGTACATACAAATGTATATTTTGAAATAACTGAAAGTGAATTTGTGCGCGAGAGTAGCAGAACAGAATTTTGTTTGTGGTGAAATTGAAATTGTCTCTAAGAAAAGCCGGTGCTCATTTTAATATCGTGTACCGTTATTTTTAAGTTAAAAATAGTTGATTCAGCGCGTTTAAATTTTATTCAGCGCTTCTAAATTGTATTCAGCGCACCTAAATTGTATTCAGCGCACGTATTACAATAGTTTGCGCTTTTTATTTTGAAAATTGAGGCTTAGAAATTTAATTCAGCGCATTTTTTTGTATTCAGCTATATAATTAAAATAGTTTATGGCTAATTAATTCAATTTATAAGCTCGAAATTGTAATTCAACTACGATTTCATTAAGTTTCACTACGTAGCAAGCTTTTTAAATGCATTGCCGGTGCTTTAAGTGATAATCTAATACTAATAGATTCGCAAAATTAATTCAGCTGGAGTCAACTTCGGAAAGCACACATTTTTATTAAAGAAAGCGCGTTTAAATTGTATTCAGCGCTAGAATTAGAATAGTTTGTTCTACCTTATTTTAAATTTTAGGCTCGAAAGTTTAATTCAGCGCATCGCTGAATATAAATTAAATATTCTATGGCTAATTTATTGAAGTTATAAGCTCGATAATGTAATTCAGCTACGATTTAGTTAAGTTTCGCTACGTTTCCGGTGCTTTAACTGATAATCTAATACTAATAGACTCGAAAAATTAATTCAGATGGAGTCAACTTCACAAAGCACAAATTTGAATTAAAGATTTCGTTTAAAAAATTGACTTCAGCTTGACTTTAGCTGTATTTTGGTGTTGCAGGCTAAGGCTTAGGTACTACTCCGTATCGCTATCTGAATGAGTTTTGATAGCATTCCAGAAGCTTATATCGAATTCAGCTGAATTCAGCACTAATACTAATTAATAAAATTATATAAAAAAAAATATGTGATAAATTTCGTAGCTTCCAACAAAATCGAGTTAACATAGAAACGTTGAATTTTCAATTGAATTGTTTGTATTTCTGCAACTCAGATATGCTGAATGAGCGCTGAATGCATAATATAATACTAAATGTTTGATTTTGAGTTGACTAAATTATTCACATGCATTTAAAAATGTTAAGGAACACGCTTTGTACCAGCTGAATTGGCGCTGAATTGGCTAAAACGCGCTGAATACATTAAAAAGTCACTGTTTTAGGTTAATTCTTTTTCTGTTGCTCTCCTGATCAGACCATATCTCTATCTTGCCATATGCTATATATTATTTATTTACATTTGCAGCCGATCATATGCGTCATCGTATGCCCAAAGGCGGCGAACAAGATCAATCCTACTACTTCAATCAACAAAGTGAAGATTGTGAAAAAACTGTCGTAGAACCAGATCTCACAAATGGACTCATACGTCGCATGCAGGACAGCGATGAAGAGTTCGATGAGGACGAGGGCACCGAGGAGGGCGATGAAGCGGCGGCAGTCACAGCAGCAACAACGGCATCGGCAGCAGCAGCAGCAGGCGCAACAGGAGTGGTAACAGCTCCAACAGTGGCAGTCACAACAGCGGCAGCAGCAGCTGCGGCAGCGGCAATAGCCTTACCAATACCAACGCCTCCAGCAGCACACACAAACTCGGTGACATCCACCATCAAAACCGAGAATGCATGCGCGATATTAAAGAATGCTGGCGTTCTGTTGCGAGCTGCTCACCTGCTCGACGTTGATGGTGTTGTCGGTGACGACGATGATGACGATGAGGGGGAAAGGGAGGCACAAGATTTTTCGAAGAAAACCTTGGAAGCAAATCACATCAATAATATTAATAATAATAACAGTAACAGTAGCGTTAATAAAAATTGCAGTTTTACCTCGGCGCTCATAAACCACAGCAGTTCACCGTTACCGTTGCTGAATGCTGCTGCTTCTTATTTTGTCAGCAATGCCATCACCACCACCACCACCGCGGCCACCGCTGCCGCTGCCGCCGCCGCCACAGCGCATACATACACCAACTCGATTAGTCCACCACCAGCCGCAACACACATTTCCAGCATTGTGAGCGCCGCTAGCGTGGCAGCCAATTCGTTGGCTGCTGCTGCCGCTGCCGCCGCTGCAACACAACAACACAGCAAAAAACGTTCGGTTTCACCGCCGCCACTCTACAACAAGGCCCACCATCCGCCGCCGGCGACTGCGGCGGCTGCTAACGCACTCACTACAGCGGTTGCTGCGGCGCTGAATAAGGAACGTGATGAATTTGGCGTGTTGAATGGCGTCAATGGCAATGGCAATTGTTTACATGGCAGTCATGAGCATTTGAATTTCACAAAGCATTCATACGCGAATGGTCTGATACCGGCGCTGAAGTTAAAACGGCCGCGCCTATCGGAGGATAGCAATTTTAATGGTTCCTCAACCATGGACAATACGATGCCGATGCCGTTGGTGCCGGAGGATGATGACTACCACTACCTGCTCAGCCTGCATCCGTATATGAAACAGCTGACAGCGGCGCAGAAGTTGCGCATTCGCACCAAAATACAAAAGTTGATTTTCAAGGAACTCTACAAGGAGGATTTGGAGGAGACAAAATAAATTTGTTTGGATTTTTTTTTATATAATTTTTACATTAAGTTAGTTCCAGGTGCGGAAAAAAGTCACTATTGAATTAGTTGCTCAATGAATTAAAAATTTTTTGTGAACTCAACTTTTTTTTTTTACTTTTCCTTTATAAGTTTCTTTAACTTAAAAAAAGCTCACTATATAAGACTGTATATAATTACACACATGAAAATCTCTGTATTAATTAATACTCAAATGTATTGTTTAGTTTTAAGTGTACCTTTAAACAAACAAAAAAGGTCCCTGAAGCAGAAAATCTAGTTTGAACGTTTGTAAACGTTATATTAATTGCTTAAGTCATAATAAAAAATAAATAAAAATGTGAATTTACCCTAAGTATGTTATGAAATGTTTTGATTTTCGAAGAGGACCAGTTAAAAATCGTGTTATTCCGGTGGTTTTTAGCTCAGCACTGCGCTGAATATAAGAAAAGTATAGCTGAATAGTTCTGAAATTGTGCTGGATAGGTTGAAAATTGAGCCGATTGGTATTAAAGTTGCGCTGAATGGCTTAAAAGTCCTGCTGAATAGTCTAAAAGCGCGCTGAATAGATTAAAAGCGAGCTGAATAGGTTAAATGTGGTGCTTAGATGAAAAAAAGTTGATTAATTTAACTTCGAGCATTTGAGCGTGTTCAACAGTAATGGAAAATGACTGAATGTGATTATTTGGAGGATGCAGTTTGAAAGGTTTATAGAGACTTAAAGCCCGTCTCCACATAACTTGATTCACCAGAGAAACATGTAGCAAACCACGTTATGTGGAGACATGGTATAAATTTTAAGGTCCTTAATTAGATTTTTTTAATGTAGCATGGGGTTGGACAGCTTAAAAAAGAAGACAATTAATTGTTTTTTAAGCTTTTCATTATATCATATATGCAGCACTGTGCTGAATTGGCTAAAATTTGCGCTTATATGAAATTAGCTTTGCTAATTAATCTAATAATACAATAAAAGCTGCAAATTTTCATAGTAATTTAAACTCTAGTATGAGATGTGGAAAGCGTATTCTGTTCATTTTGGGAATATTCACGTTATGCTGAATGTGGACAATAGTTGAAGAAGGCTGCTTATTAAGCTTAAGGTTCAACAAAATACTTTAGGCGGTATATTTACATTTAAATTCTTTTATAAACGATAATACTTGTGCGCTGAATAGCTGAAAATCTTAAAAGCGCGCTGAATATATGATGTTTGGCAGTATTTAAATATTACTGTATGTGAAAAACATATTCAGCTCATTTTGAAGTTTTCATGCTATGCTGAATGCGATGTTGGCGCTGAATAGCTGATGAAAGCTGCAGCTTTGGCATGGAGCTTTGCAAAACACTTTAAGGGGTATAATTATTTTATAAGAGAAGCTCGGCCATAAAACTCGTCAGAGTTATAATAGCGCCATTGTATTATATTATTAATTATTTTATAAACTGTAATTGTAGTGCGCTGAATGGTTTTAAAAGCTGCTGAATTCGTTCCGAAAGGCGCTGAATTCGTGGTAGTATGCGCTGAATTCGTTGTAATATGCGCTGAATATGTCAGTTATGTATGTATGTGTGTATATGAATATATGAATAATAATAAGGAGAACATATTCAGCTTAACCCTTAATATTTCATATTGAAAATCAGGATAAAGAAATTTCATGGTAAGTTTCCCAACCTCATAATGCCAAAAAAATCTTTAAAATAAACCTACATACATATGTACATATATACATAAGTTAAGTATTGTTCTAAGCTACTTTAAGTATGCTTTATTGGTTCTAAGTCTGATTTTTTTATAATTTTTCTAAACCAGGTGAAGTATTCGTCCTGGATGATGGTGGCGAAGTCGATTTGGATCTGGGTAATTATGAGCGCTTTTTGGATGTAACCTTGCATCGCGATAATAATATAACAACTGGTAAAATTTATCAGAAAGTTATTGAGAAGGAGCGCACTGGCGAATATTTGGGCAAAACTGTGCAAGGTGAGGTCAACAAATATTTATTTTCCCTCATTTCATGCCAGCTAATTATGCTGCTTCCACGCTTTTCTCACCTCCAGTTGTGCCCCACATAACCGATGCCATACAAGAATGGGTCGAACGCGTTGCTCAACGCCCCGTACACGGCACCTCACAACCACAAGTGTGCATCGTCGAATTGGGCGGCACCATCGGCGACATTGAGGGTATGCCATTCGTTGAAGCCTTCCGTCAATTTCAATTTCGTGTGAAGCGTGAAAATTTCTGCGTAGCACACGTATCACTCGTGCCATCACCACGTTCCACGGGCGAACCCAAAACCAAGCCCACACAAAGTTCTGTGCGTGAGCTGCGCGGTTTTGGCTTGAGTCCCGATTTGATTGTTTGTCGTTCGGAGAAACCGATTGGCATTGAGGTTAAGGAGAAGATCAGCAATTTTTGTCATGTTGCGCCCGATCAAGTGATATGCATACACGATTTGAGCTCAATCTATCATGTGCCATTGCTGATGGAACAAAATGGTGTCATTGAGTTTTTGAATGAGCGGCTGCAGTTGAGTATTGAGTCAGCAAAGCGTGACAAGTGAGTGGGAATGTGGCTAGTGTGTTGTTGCGACTTGTTAAATGTTGTCTTTTCTTCTTCTCCCCCTTCACCTTCTAGATGCCTGCAACAGTGGAAAGATCTAGCACGCCGTTACGAGACGTTACGCGAGGAAGTCAACATTTCCATTGTCGGCAAATACACACGTCTTGAGGATTCGTACGCCTCGGTGGTGAAGGCCCTACAACATGCCTCCTTAGCAGCCGGCTTCAAGTTAAATTTGAAATTTATTGAGGCTTGTCACCTCGAAGCCGCGACACGCGACAAAGACCCCTCCAAATACCACGAGGCTTGGATGCAGTTGTGCGGCAGTGATGGTGTTGTTGTGCCCGGCGGCTTTGGGTCGCGCGGCATGGAGGGCAAAATAGTGGCGTGCAATTGGTGTCGCGAGAAGCAAATGCCATTTCTTGGCATCTGTCTTGGCCTACAAGCCGCCGTCATTGAGTTTGCGCGCAATGTTTTGGGTCTGAAAGATGCCAATACCACAGAAATCGATCCGAAAGTTGGCAATCCGCTGGTAATCGATATGCCCGAACATCACACTGGCCAAATGGGTGGCACTATGCGTTTGGGTAGACGCACCACCACATTCTCCGATGAGAAAAGCATCATTAAAACGCTCTATGGTAATGCGAAGACCATCGACGAACGTCATCGGCATCGTTACGAAGTGAATCCGAAGTATGTGCCCACCCTCGAGGAGCATGGCATGCGTTTTGTGGGCTACGATGATGAAAAGCGACGCATGGAGGTGATTGAATTGCGTGATCATCCATATTTTGTTGCTACACAATATCACCCGGAGTACTTATCGCGTCCGCTGAAGCCATCACCACCCTTTCTTGGTCTAATTTTGGCAGCAAAGAAGCGACTAAATAATTATATGGCACGCGGTTGTCGCCTGTCGCCACGTCAACTATCGGATGCCTCATCCGAGGAGGATCTCTCGACGGAGGAGTGCGAAAGGAAGTTGGTGAATGGTGTGAAATCGTTGCAATTGAATGGTTATCTATCGCCCGCAACGCCAACACATTTGCCAAATGGTCGTGGTGCTAACAAGGGTGGCCGAAATGACGCGCCGGCTGCGGTAAAAGAAGAAGCAGCTGCGGCTGTTTTGAATGGCGGAAATGTAAATGGCGAACATGTAAATGGCGGCGAATGCAACACGGCGACTACATCAGCGACAATGCAGACGCAGACGCAAACAGCAGCAGCTGCTGCCAATGGCGGCGATTTGCATTAAGTAGACGGTTTTCCACTAAACTGAATTGAATAAAGTCTTCGAATTAGTAGTTAGAAAGTGAACGAAAGAAAATGTAATGTAAATTAGACAGTTGTTAAGAATGCAATTTATTTATCCTCTCTCTCTGTTACTGTTAATGTTAATTTATATAGCGTTATGTGTTGCACCGTGCTACAAAATTCGTTACAGGGATATCACAATGTTATAAGAATTGCACAGTTTTGCATTCGGCCACGCACTGTCATGTCACAACGGTCGGTATCCTCAGAGCCATACCATGTGCGAAAACCTTTGAATGGCCAAACATAAAAACAAAAACGGCAATTGTTGCACAGTGTAACATATGCATATATGTCTTAGTTACATATATTATATACATATATGTAAACATACAACAATACACAACTGTTTTTTTCGCATTGTCAAGCACATGTTCAATTAAAGCAAAGAAGAAAAAAAATAAAATTTTGCATGCGTTTATTTTGCATTGCTAGTGCGGGTGTAAGTAGCAGTGGTGGCTTATTATTATTATTAATTTTTTTTTTTTTTTGAAAGATAATCATTCTTTTACACGCTTAGCTACCCATGCACTCGCTCGCTCAATTTTTTTTTGCCGCGTGCGCTCGCCAATTTGAAGCGCCGCTTACACTAGCGCGCAAAATAAATGCATATCAAAGGCTAATATATTTTTTTAACTTTTATTTATATACATGCGAAATGTAAAGAATGTACACAAAACTAATTTTTATTTTTTAAGCTAATTGTATGCATATATATATATATATATATATATATATATATATATATATATATGTATGTATGTAGCTTTAGATATAAGTGTAAAAGTTATATATTACATACAATAATGCCATACAAAATGTTAAAAACTAATAGTTTTAAGCAATTGAAAGCGCTATTGTTGTATAGTTTGTGAACAAAAAAATTGCACGGTCTATCTAAATATAAGAAAAAAGAAGCGGTAAAGGCCAGTAATAGCAAGTTTTTCTAATTTATGGCTTGAAGTTTCATATGATTTATTTTTTTTTTTTTATTAATATAAAAAGTGTACACATAAATATTTTTAAATAATTGTTTTTGGAAATAGTACATTGCATAAAAAGCTTATGAGTTAGTAAATCTGTCGAAAATCCTTTTTTTTTTTTTAGAAAAATATACCCCCTAGATATTGCAATTTATCAGTTAAAGCGGATATATTTTTTTGTCGACTATTTATATTAAACTGTTTACTGTCTATAATAACAAAGGCTTTCAAATTCAATGCTTTCCTTTTTTATTACAACAAAAATTTATAGGTACATAAATCAAATATTAAAGTTTGCTTTTAAAATTGATGCACTTTGCTAAATCGTCGCCCGGATAAATTAGTATCGTATGTGAATTTTGGGCCAAAGTGAGTTAATAATACAGTTATAATAATCAAGATCTTTCAAATGACGTTATCCGTTTCTTGCTATCTCTTTTAGTTTAAGAGATATTGAGCAGAATTTTGTTGTTTGTGATTTGCGATTTCGTCTAATTTCCAAAGTGCCTCTAATTGCTGTCAATTATTTAATTTATTCACTTTTATGAGAAATAAAATACAATATTTAACTAATTTAAAGAATCTTTAATTTAGTTCAAATTGGGAGCACATTTTGTCGTACGTCATACAAATTTCCTGCAAAACTGTTGCTAAAGATAAAATACGACAAAATTTTACTGAAGAAAATCCTTTATAAATTCCAAAATAATAAACAATATATGACAAAATTAAAATAATTTAAGAATTTTGTGGCCTAGTAGTGTTCTGATAGATTTTGGAGAAAAACTAATGAGACGTTTTGGAGAAATGCAATTCCAAACTTCAAACCTGTTTTCCCAAAAGTCTTTAAATGCAACATACGACATTAATTTATCCGGGCGACGAAATGTTAAGTTTATAGCTTTCAAAAAACTGTATATTTACATATAGACATATTACATATGTAACTGTAAATTAGGTACGATTTTTAGTTTAAGAGTTATTTTCGAATGCCCAATTGTAAAATTGAAAGCTCGAGACAAAGCGAAATCGAATGTTTGTATGTATGTTTTAGTAGGCTATAAAAGTAAGACAATATAAAAGCGTTGCTTTATGTTAAGATGAAATCGAAAAATAAACTCTTCTTTGCATTATTTACACAATTATTTGTGGTTAGATTGCCATGAATTTGTGTTGCGAAATAAGAATTCAAGAAAGGGCACTAAATGAAATTATAAACTATTTTAATAAAAAATATATATATATATATGTACATAGGTACTACCAATCATCTACATACATATATATTTAAACTCTAAGGACCGTTTACTCAACGCCCGGTTAACTCAAAGCCCGGTTAAACATCGTGATCGACTTCATCAAAACATAAATTTATCATGTGGTCGATAATGCAGTCCATATAAGCTAAGCACCGGACCTTTATCCTCCGGTTAGCTTAATCAGAGGTTGAGTAATCGGCCCTAAGTATAAAGTTAAGCTATAAATTCGCAACTAACCTCAAAATTAAATTGATTATCCGTAATTTTTTTGCATATTAAAAAAAATGGTTTTCTCGCTAAACAAATTTTTTATTTACTATTTATTTTAAGATTTCTTTTTTATTAAATGCAAATATATTTTTTAATTTTGTGTACATATGTTTAGAGAATATGTATGCATGTGAGTAATTGAAATAAAGAAGAAGGTAAACGAAACGGAGAAGAAATCTTTTTATTGGCTGGGCGCTTATGGCAATAAAATAATAACAAAGAAAATTAAATTTGGTAACTTTGCGCTCAAATAATTTTCTTCACTATAAGATTTATGCGCGGAATTGCTGGAAATGGCGTTGAATATATGAATTACGGTAATATATAAAGCGTATAAAGTCTGGATAACATATTCAGCTAATTTTGCAATTTTCGCGCTGTGCTGAATGCGTTGTTTAGTGCTGAATTTTGTTGATGATAGTTGTAGCAGTGGCAGAGAACTTTAGAAAACACTTTACTAGATTTAATTGCAGTTAAATGCTTTTATAAACAATGATATTTCTGCGCTGAATTGTTGATAAAGCTGCTGAATTGTTAAATTATGTGCTGAATATGTCAGTTATGTCCATATATGAAGAATAATAAGTAAGGAAAACGTATTCAGCTCATGTTTTTCATTAAACCCTGAATATTTGAAATTGAAAATCAGGTTTTTTATAATTCATTATTTCCTTACATGCCAAAACCTTTCAAAAATCTATATAAGTTAGTGCCTATTTTTCAAAGCTGCTTTTGGCATTGTTTATTAGTTCTTAATATGATTAGTCCACTTTCAAACAGAGCTATTTTTCATAATAAGCCACAAATTAAAAAAAAAATCTACTATGTCATCAAGACATATCGTCGCTCCGGAAGAAGAAAGACGCATGTCAGTAATTTGTCGACGAAAAAAGGCGCATTAAAAATATGTCGGGGAAGAAAGACGCATTAAAAAATATTTCGACGAAGAAAGACGCATTAGCATTATTAACTGCGAAGAAAGACGCATTAGCATTAATATTGACAAAGAAAAATAAAAAATCGAATACGTCTTTCTTTCCTAAAAAATATTTAAATGCGTCTTTCTTTATAGTAAAAAAAAAATAAAGCGTCTTTCTTCGTTATCAAAAAAATAAAGAGTCTTTCTTTCGAAAAATATTTTTAATGCGTCTTTCTTTGAAAGAAAAAAAGTTTGCGTCTTTTTTCTTCTATAGCGACGATATGTATTTTATTTGCATATTTTTTGTTATTACTTGAAAACTTAGCCCAAAAGGAATTTAACGATATAAGAAAATTGAACAGCAATAAGTATAACAGATTTTTCAAATAGATATCGACCCCTTTGTGCGACTTTATCGTAAAGCACAAAAGCAAATTTTACAGGAGAGCATTTTTTTGTTTTTTTTTTATTGTTTTTATTGGTATATTTAAATGAAATTGCACATGCGATTATATACTGCACAACTATAAGGATTTCAGCTACAATATTTTACCAGGTGACTTGCTGAGGGATGTAGAACAAATTTGCATCAAAAAGTAAATTTCGAGAAAATGACCCTTACGATAAAATCGCGCAAAGGGGTCGATATGTAGTTTTGAGATAGTAATTTTTAATTTTGAAATTGAAACGCATAATAATTACACCAATGGGCGCCTAGGCGTATGAGCAATTTTTTTCAGATAAGGACTTTAGAAAGTGTATAAATAAAATCAAAGAGACTTGAAAGTGTATTCGTATTAGAAGGCTGCACGAATGGATTCGAAACGGCCAACAAAATATTCGCGGCCGTCCAATTACAGTACCTACTTGTTTCTGTCGTTTTAGAATAAACGCAAGTAGAGCACAACCATAAACAGAACCAATACAATTACTTATTCGTAGCGACAATTACACTACCCGACAAAAAAAATATCCTCGACATTTGATACATGATTCCTGTGTAGAATTTTCTGCAGATTCCAAATATGTAATCAGATGGTTCAAAAGTAGAACAGTTTTCGAGATATTTTGAAATTGCTGTTTTCGAGCTAAGAAAAAAAGTATGATTACTCATTTGTCAATATCTCCGCCATTACCGTCTCGATTTTTACGTTATTTAATTTTGTTTTGAGAGGATGAAATACCCTTTCCCATGGTATAAGTATACCAGGTAAAACAAACGTCAAGTTTTCGTCGCCATATTAACCACCTGACAATTAAGCAGATTATGACATTTCGTGCTGCCATACTCAATGATAAAAATCCTCCATTTTTTTTGTTTTAAAAATAAATTGGTGTTCATAGTAACGATTTTTTTCAATTTGAATTGAAAGAAATTTTTTCAATTGGAAAAAATTACACATGCTGCAGTAAATTTGTTTCACTGCTGAATGATCATTGATGATTCTTCTGAGTACAATTTTTATTATTATTAATATTTTTTTTTTGAAAAAAGCAAACCATTTATATGAAAAATTCAGCAGTCTTTATTTGAAAGTACTCACTGATGCCTCCTCAGTCATAGATGAATTTCATCAGTGATTCATAAAAGATTCATTTCGGATTTTTACTTCACGGAATATCGGTTTGGCCGTACTAAAAGGTAGCCCCTTTCCGGTATTCTCGGTGAGTTTTTAATTTTTTTTGGCTTACTTATGTATTTATAAGCGGTTTTGCGTCTTTTATTTTGTTCAATAGTGACGTATAGGCGGTTTTGCAGGCGTACATAAAAACTTTTCTTCAATATAGCAAAGTTATAATCCATTTCGTGTTTATGAAAGTATAATCAACTTTAGTACATTACAGTACAGTTATAAAGCAATAACACCTATTATTCGCGGTATTGGTTCGAAAAATTTCCTTAAAAAAAGCGGTTTTGAAACTGTGTCATTATTTGGAATTGCGTTGTGTGAATCTCAAAATTGTTGCATGAATGGATGGGGACGGACGCCAGGAATGTATTTTTGATGAAATCTCATTTTTGGCAAAAATGTCACGCGGTTTTGCACTTTAAACGACGATATGTATGTACACCACCATACCAAGTGAGCATTTCAGTCTATATATGTATGTATGTACATATGTCCAATCCAATTACAAAAAAATATGTACCCTAGGTTTTAACAATATGAGTTGCTTATTTCCGCAGTGCAATAATACCAAATATGGCTGCAAAGACGGTGATATAAAATTTTTCCAATTTCCGACGATACCCTTTATTCGCGGAGTGGATGAAGATTTGTGGAGTGAGCGAAGAGGAGCTACCGGAAGTTCCATAAATCTGCTCACTAGTGCCCTTTCTCTTTCTGTCCTTTGATTTCTGAAATACCCAAACTTTCAAACAAAAATCTACGCATTCAAAAAATAAAAGTCTGGCACCGCTATACTCCAAAACTGACATAAGATCAAACTTCAAAAATCTGCTTTTTAATCAAAAAGACAGCGTCAAAATGACAATGCACATACCTGTATTTTTTATACCATGACCCTTTCCAACAAAGCAAAAATAATTAAAATCGCCGTTAAAGTGGCGGAGTTATGGCGAACAAAGGATTTTTTTTAATGAAAATTTTCAGGTTTTTTTCGAAATTCATCTTCTTTTTTGTAATTTTTTTTACGAAATATTAAATATCATCCTGTTTTCGCATTTTGAGTCAATAGCCTATTTCTTAGTGAACATTTTGGCACTTTCCAGATTATAATCTGTGGAAAAATGGCAAAGTTATAAGAGATTAAGTGAAGAAACCTATATTTATATTTTCATTGAACTTCCAAATCTGGCAAATGTAAACCACTATAACAATAACACTAGTTTACAGCAAAAAATACCAAGAAATCGGGGTATAAGGGAAAATTCGCATGGGCCCCCTGAGCTCAAAACTATTTAGTTTTATTTTTTGCACGGTTAGGTTTTTGAGATAACGGTAATTTTGCGTTTTTTGGTTATCACTTCATTCATAAATATTTTTCGCTAAAGTTACATGTGCGATAACAGCTAACAGTACCTCGTTCTAAATGTAATTAAAATATGCTCTTAACGACATACAACTTGTGATGGTTGAGCAAAAACTCACTGAGCCATAGCTGGCCAAAGTCAAAATTTTGTGAATTTTTTGCAATTTTTTTTTTAATTTTGATTTTGAAAATAGGTTTTTTATAAGAAGTTGGGAAAATCAGCAAAAAATTTATTTTTAAAAATTAGCCTATTAAATTGTAAACACTTTAAGCGTAATGTTACCAAGATCCCATTAGTACTTTATTTTTAGCGATTTTTTTCAAGTGAAATGAAAAGGATATTTTATAGACGAAAAACTTTGTTAGGTGACCCAACTGTGTGAAAACGACTTCATAGCTCAAAAGGACATTAGAGCGATATATAGAACTCCACCAGACTGAAATAATGACATATCAATTTTACAAATCGGGTGTCAAATAAAAAAGTTGCAAAAAAAAAAAAAAATTTTTCCGCGGTATTTCGTGGTGTACTTAAAAAAAAAAGTTGTCCCGAAACCCTCTCAACATAATCTTCATATATAAGTGATGAGTTTTACAATGGTGAGCGTTCTCACGGAGAAATAAAAAAAAAAACATGGGATTGCGATACCAAAGCCATTGGAATGTCAGGGACATTGAATGATGAGCCTTTTTTGCTGGTTCCTTCTTCGAGAAGAACAAAATGTACCAAAACGGCGAAAACTATCAACATTTAAACACTTTTAATATACATAAATATAAAAAAATGGAGGTTAAGTACAAGATTGTGATAAAAAATAAAAATAGGTTTGATCATTAAATCTCTTATAGCATTATAATTTTTCTACGGATTATAATCCGGAAAGTGCCAAAATGTTCACTAAGAAATAGGCTGTTGACTCATAGTGTGAAACCAGGAGGATATTTAATATTTCTTTAAAAAAATTACAAAAAAATATATGAATGTCGGAAAAAAACTGAAATTTTTCATTAAAAAAATCTTTTGATCGCCATAACTCCGTCAATTTAACGTCGATTTTAATTATTTTGGAAAGCTTTGTTGGAAAGGGTATTTCATCCTCTCAAAAGAAAATTAAATAACGTAAAAATCGAGACGGTAATGGCGGAGATATTGACTAATAAGTAATCCTACTTTTTTTTCTTATCTCAAAAACTGAAATTTCAAAATATCTCGAAAACTGTTCTACTTTTGAACCATCTGATTACATATTTGGAATCAGCAGAAAATTCTACATAGGAATCATGTATCAAATGTCGAGGATATGAAAATTTTTTAAATTTTGTCGGGTAGTGTTACATGACCTTAAAAGTTTCTGCAAATAGTGTACACTACTTGCGAATACTTCGAATATAATCGAAATATATGTATGTACATACATATTTTCATAAACACACATCCAGACGTTGTGTTCAGCAAAATTACGCTGCTAGTGTGAGTGTGTGTATGTGCATATGCATACACACTAGGGCGGGTCGATTGGTAGGGGCCAAAAAAAAAATTAATGGACACATCGCAATTATAAAAATTTGGGTAATTTCAAGCTTTTTTGCCCAAGAAACCATATGCCTAAAATAAATTTCGAACCAGAGCTTCTTACGATCTACATATTTCCAACTGTTCTATATATTTTAAAATAACTCGGTAACCAATACTTCGATTCTTTTGATTTCTTCGGCATTAGTTAGGAAACTTATCTGGCATATTAAGGTGGTTTTATGAAGGAAATAAAGTTCTCCCGAAATTCGCGGAACAACCCGATTTTCATGCGAATATAATACGGAAATCTATACCTAAAATTTTTCCTTAATATATTAAAATTTAGAGGTCGTGCAAATGCCTCCAAATTTCTTTCTCCTTTTATATCAGTGATGATAAATAATTTTTTTCAAAGTCCTTAATGAACAAGAAAAACAGTTCTTATCATTAAAAAATGGAACATATGTTTGTTGGGCTTTTATTTTTTTGGTCCACCTTAATGCCATATGCACATTAAATAAACAAACAAACCAAAGAAGTAATAAGGTTTTGCGAATACTTCATAACATGGTTATTATTATGTTCTATTCTATCGTGGCGAATAGTGTACACTAATCGCTCCAACAGAGCAAATAGAAATAGTATTTGTATGTATTCCAAATGAAAGGTATGGGTTATATTGTATCTGCATTGAAATTGTGCTGTGACTAATTGTACAATGCATAGAGTATTCGAAAATATAGAAGAGGCAAATGGTATTGTGCAGAGGTCTAATTCGTATCTAATGCTAGAATATGAAAGGATTTTGCAATAAATTCTTAATCGACATTATAATCCATTGTAATTTAAAATGCGTTTATCGAACATTTACACATTTCAATCTTGTACAAACTTTCATTGATTGAATTTAGATAGACGTAGAACCAATCTCTAGCAGTATTAAGTCTTACACACTACTGTGGAAAGGAGCTCTGTACGACTCGCTTGAGCTTTTTTCTGTTTATTTGAGTCTAATCCAGTGTCAGGCTATTTTGCAAATACTAAGCTATGTAGCTACTTTGATGTATGGCGTTGCTTATTTGTGCTTTTTTCTATCTTCTGTGACTTTTCCTCCCGCAGTTGAAACTTTCCGCGGAATAAAATAAAAATTCAGTGTAGCCCATCTGTCAAAATGTCCTGTAACATGTAAAGGATTTTTTTTTTTGGTAAGCAAAGCCACAAACCTTAATGTGTTATGGCATCACTTGTGCCAAAGGCATGCGCATTACTAAATACCGTTAACAGTTTTGTCCTAATAATACATTCGAACCATTTTAGTATGTCTGCGGAGGGCAATGAATGTGTATTAGAAGGCAGCCCAGCATTTACAGAAGATTAAAGGCATACTTGTCGATTGGAAGATATGGATATGTGTATGATAGTTAATAATGTTCCCGCATAGCATTTGGAAGATTGTTTTATGAAAACTGACTACGCCGAGTCTTTTTCGATTCCCTTTGATGATCAAAAACTGATTAATCACCTCCGCGATTAGAATACTGAGCCTTTTTCGATCCCCTTTGCTGATTAAAAAAATAATTTATCACAAATTGATCATGCTAAAGATCGAAATGTGATCGATTACTTTGCTTTTTTGGAAAAAAATTTAATATTCCTTAGCAAGCCTTGTACATAAAGCTATAATTTTTCAAAAAAAATTTCAGAGAATTTTATATATAAGATTTCGGTATTGATGGTTCCGAATATTGTAGAGCAGGAACATACATACACGGTGAGCTTAAACAACTTATTATGAAAAGTCAAAGTAACCAAGATATTATTTCATGGTTGTATTCTTGGACATATTAGAAGATGTTCTGAGCCAAAATTGAAATCATTCATCGGACACATTTTGAGAAATTCCATGTTTTTTTTAAAATGGTCAATTTTTTCTTTTCATGCGAGCCCCTGTTCTTTTTATGGCACCCACGGTAAAATGAGTGTTCTGTTCTTCTAGTATATAAGTGTATAGTAAAATTCATTACAGTAAAAATAAATTTTAAGACGTTTATTATTTATTATTTATAATAGCTTTGTTCGTTTACGGATATTTTTTGATGTTTTTCGAAAACTTTTAAAAACAAACACTTTGTCGCCGTTTTTTTACGCCAAATCTCCAACAGAAGAGAACCAACTGAGAGAGAAAACTGACATTTCATTTTGTGAGAAGCTGTTGAATTTTGTTGGACAAATTTTTGCCAACAGCACTTTTCCAACAGGAAAACAGCTGATCAAACAACAGCTGACTTGAATTTTTGCAAGTAACAAGATTTGCAAAATATACAAATCAATTATAAAATTGGAAAAATGCACTAAATTGGCAACAAATATGGATAAATTAAATATGCAAAATAAGTTACATACTTTTTGCGAAGTATTTATATGCATATTATGTACCTTAGTAAATTGTAATCTCCTTTGCGGGAATATATATTAACGGGGCCGCTGTGGTGCAGTGGGGAGTGTTGTGGCCACTGTGGTGTGGCGGACAGTGGCTAGTCTGCCATACCAGAGGTCATGGGTTGGATCCCCAGCCTGGATAGAGGGAAAAATTTGTATATAATGATCCACGATCCGATAACAATTAATTTTCCAGAGGGTAGGGGTGGTCTCACAGATCACAAAAAACAAAGTACTACCCTCCGGACGCTTACAGTTCAGGAGACATTCCTTGTTAAATTAATGTATGTATGTGTAGAACATCTTTCTGCGTTGGCGGCTTTTGACCGCGCTTCAATAAAATTACCCTCAGCCGGCAGAATTCTCTTTCTGGATTAATATCCATGGAGCATAGACATCTTAATACATCGGTGTTTTCCAATAATTTCTTACAACTATTGCGTTAATGTGGGCTGAGAAGTTCTATGTCCAATAAAAGATTTTTCGTGGTTGCTCAGGTTTTGATGGGAATAGTTGTAAGAAATTATTGGAAAACACCGATGTATTAAGAAGTATATTTCCTTTAGAGCGCCTAAAATACGTAAAAGCTTTTAACGATTTTCATTCAGTGGTCGAATCTTGCTTCACTATTGATTTGAAAAGTAATTATATTAACTGTATTTCTAATTTCCGAAAGAGTTACAACGATCTTTCTATACCCATAACCCCAAAAGTGCATACAGTTTTTTTTTCATATAGAAGATTTTTGTTCAAGGCAGGCAATAGGATTAGGGTATCATTCAGAGCAAGCCATGGAGGCTGTGCATTATGATTTCAAAAAAACATGGGATTATAAGTATCGAACTAGACCAAATAACCCAAATTATATGGAGAATTTGAAGAAAACTGTATGTGAATATAATATTCTTCATATTTAAAAAAAACTGTCAACCTTTTTATGTTTATATTAAAATATTATAAATAATAAATAATAAACGTCTAAAAATGTATTTTTACTGTAATGAATTTTACTATACACTTATATACTAGAAGAACAGAACAGTCATTTTACCGTGGGTGCCATAAAAAGAACAGGGGCTCGCATGAAAAGAAAAAATTGACCATTTTAAAAAAAACATGGAATTTCTCAAAATGTGTCCGATGAATGATTTCAATTTTGGCTCAGAACATCTTCTAATATGTCCAAGAATACAACCATGAAATAATATCTTGGTTACTTTGACTTTTCATAATAAGTTGTTTAAGCTCACCGTGACATATGGATGTATGTCTTCCGTGTTGCGGTATTTGAGAGTGCCAAAATGGGCATATGCATTTTCATAGGAATTCATTTATGGATTGAAATTTTTATATCTTAAACTCCTTATTTGCTTAATATTATTGTAGGCTAAAAATCTGTTTAAAAAGTTCCAACCAATATGGACTGAGGGTGACCGTGGAAGTTCTTTTTGCGATATTGGTAAAGGTAAGGCTAAGAATATGTATAAGAATAGAATATGGGAAAGAAATTCGGTTGTAAACTGGCCCAAAAATGATAGGAAAAAGAGTAGAAAAGTATTAGAAAATGAGCTGCTGGGCTCTTTTCGCTCCAGTGATATTTGCTTGCATAGCTTCCGGACTGTGTAGTAACAAACTCGTCGTCGAAGTGTGAACAATTAGTTGGTTCTTAAGTACATATATCTGTGGTCACAAGCCATAACCGCCTAAGTCGACTTAAGACAAAATTGTGTTATATATACCACGTTATTATACATTAACACCGGTATTCATAAAAAATAAAATAGAATATCAATGGAGCTCTCTTATCGATATTTATTAAATCTTTTTCTTTCGGTCGGAAATATGCTTTTAACAAAGAGTGATTGCGCTTAGAATGTTTCTTCTGAAGCTGATAAGTATATTTCTTACTTCATTCTACGAAGTATTTGAGGTCAGACTCAAGCCTTCTCTTCATTCTTTAATTGGCACATATTCGTCTAAAAAATGTTGGCCGAGTCCCAAAAAGCTCACCACTACCTTGTACTTCGTGATAACTGACATCAATTCGAAACACGGACGAAGGCCAAGTCATTGTGCACCTGATCTTTCCAACGCTATGTCGGTCTCCTTCTTTCTTTGCCGGTACTGTAGGTTGTCGTTAGAAATACTTTCTGGGCTGAACTCGCAGGCTCTTGAGATCAGCTGGTGAATTAATAACGAGCTTAATATGTATGTAATTAGTTTGGTATGGGGTCTGCGACTTTGATCAAGTCTACAAACACTGCTCATGCATACTCGTACTTAGCTCGATCTTGAGGCAACTTTGGGAGCCATTTCGTTGGTTCGTTCAAATCAAAAACTGAAAAACGTAGTATAAGCGAAACCAACTTCGCCTTGGTTATTTAAAATATTTATTAAAATATATTTTTTTTTTCAGTTTTGAGTAAAATAGTAGTATGGTTTGTATGTATGTAAGTACATTGGAAGTTAAAACTACTAAAGATAAAGCATTTTTTTTACAATTAATACATATGTATATGTATACGATCAATACCCAACAGACCAGGAAGTAAGCGAAATGTAATAGGACTTGAGAACAAGCTTATAACAATTGTCCATTGTAAGCTTATTGCAATACAGTTTTTATAAGCTTAATTGTAAGCTTATTCACAAGCATGATTGTAATAATTAAGGAACACAAGCTTCAAAACAATATTACAATAAGCTTACTTTACACTTGCAATGAAAGCTTAAAAAACTATTAATAAAAGATTGTTTTAAGCTTGCTGTAAATTTTTTTTAAATTTTGGTTTTACAATGATTCATATAATTCATTATTCCTCTTTCGGAAAAGGGAAGTATAAAAGCCTCAATAAAATTCAATATAATGTTGATTGTCCTACTATATGATACCGTTCAGGTTGATGTCATAGTTCGAAACAGGAGGAGAATATAAAATAAAGAACATTGCAGTAAAGGTGAAGAAGGAAAGAAAATGAAAAGAAAAATGCAAATAAAAATTTATTTTTCTTTTTTCAACTATTTATACATACAATTATATTTATAAGCTTACAACAAGCTTTCACAAGTAATATTTTTCTACAATTACATTTGTAAGCTTATAAAAAGGGTGCTGTTTTGATTTTTCTACAATTATTCTTAAGTCTTTTTCAATACTTTACACAAGCATTCCTCAAGCTTAACGCTTATATTTGTAAGCTTGTTATAATATTATTCTCAAGCCTTTTGGTTTGTTGGGTATGGACAACAAGGAAACAAACTAAGAAACTAAATATGTATGTACATTCGCAAATATGTATATATGTATGTATATACACACATGTTTATAAAATAAAAATATTCTCTCATATGATAATTTTATTTTTTTTTTTTCTTTCTACAACTTTCTCCATCCTCCTCATTTTTTAACTCACTTCCACTTCAATACAGTGACCCCCGATGCTGCAACTGTTGCAGGTGACTCGGATCCAGCAGATTCGTATCATTCGACAGTGTCAATGTCGACGAGGAGCGATGAATTTGCGGAAAGCCCTCCATATCACGCGCAGCTGCCGCTTGTTGCACGGCGGCAGCATTGGCACTGGCTATGGCAGCCGCTTGCGAACGCAGCAAATTATTACGATTCACCTGACGATAGAGATCGATACCACGGCGTGAGCCACGGTGCAAGGTATTGAAATTATTGAAGGCTATTTGCAAAGAGAGACGTTTCTGTGAGAGAGCAGCCAATTGGTCTGGCGATAATTCGATTATTTGTGGAGCGCCGCCATTGTGTGTCGATGGCAACGCCAACAAATTATTATTGGATGCAGTGATGCTGTTGTTGGTGTTTGCATTGTTTGCAGCGCCACAAGTGCAAGCTGTGGATGAGATCACAGAGATGTTATCATTCTCCGGCGATAATTCATTTTCCACACTGAAAATGTGGCTCTCCTTTGTCTGGTTGTTGTCTTTGTCGAATAATTTGATGACTGGAATGTGAATGTTCGGCGATAGGATAATGCCAGCTTTGCGGAATTCCTCTAAGGCGGCATCGTATGTGGGTAGACCGGATACGATGGTGTAGGAGGGTAGCGACTCAACCTCATAGTCGGGCGGGAAGTGACGACAAATCTCGACTGGTTCAACGGGATGACTAGAGCGATCTGAAAAGAGAGGTGGAAAGAATAAGGTTTTTTTTGTTAGATTTACTAAACAAAGTGATTTTGTATTTCAAAACTGATGGTGGATATTAATTGTAAGGAATTTTTTTCTTAAGCAAATTTCGATCATATTTCCAACTTATCTTAAAAATAATATCATAGTAAATGCCCGCCTATCCTATGTCGAGAGCAATAAACCAGACCTGGGTGATACTGAGTAGTAATTGGACTATTACGTACTTAAATACTTTATATTTCGATCTTGAAGTAATTAGTCCGTACTAAGTACTTTCAGAATATTCAAGTACAAGTACAAGGAATTGCAAAATAATTTTAGCAAATAATTCAAAGTATTTGAAAAGAATTGAAAGTACTTGAAAAGATTTGAAAGTACTTAAAAAGAATTGAAAAATGTACTTGAATCGATTTTTTAATTATTTTCAAGTACTTTCAATTACTTAAAAATCGATTCAAGTACATGATGCAATCCTTTTTAAGTACTTTCAATTCTTTTCAAATACTTTGAAGTATTTGCTAAAACTTCAATTATTTTGCAATTACTTGTACTTGTACTTGTACTTGTACTTGAGAATTTTGGGAATGCCAGTACCAGTACCAGTACAATTTCTTTAAAATATACTTGTCACAAGTCTTACTGGTACTTGATATTACCCAGGTCTGGAATAAACTATCAAAATTTGGCAAAACTCCGTTCAGTAGTTTTTTTCCTCACAAAAACCCCTACAATTTTATATATATAGATAATACACGGGATATAATTCTAAATAGATAATTTCAAGTCGGCTTTTCTAATATGTTGTAAATTTAGTAGATTAAATATATATATTGTTCCAGGAAAGAAAACCACTACAAGTAGACTGGACTTACTTACAATAGTTTAGTTTGGTTGAAGTAGCAGAAACAACTCCCAAGAAGTTTGGAAAAGTGCAACTGCATTGGTAGTAATCAAACTCTAGAAAAAATTTTACGCGGTTCTATTGGCGATGCTTTCAGAATTGATTCTTCTAGGTTTAGAAGGCAACACGGCTGTGCGTTTCAAAGTACAACAGTCAATACTATTAGAACATTCTTAGGCAATCAATGTTTCAAATATAATATAGTACAATGGCGATATTATAACTGTGACGAGTTTTATGGCCGGGCTTCTCTCCCAATTCGAGGTGTACTCCTTTTGTTTTTTTCCTACTAATTGGGTGGACCTACAGTTTTATGCCGGCTCCGAACGGCGAATGCTTTTTTTGTGAGAAGCTTTTTCATGGCAGAAATACACTCGGAGGGTATGCCGCCCACTGCCGAGAGGTGACCGCTGCTCTTAAAAAACCCAATAATTGGATTTTTACTAATTAGAAATTTTTTTAGGTGTTTGCTCGGACTGGGGTTTGAACCCGAGACCTCTGGCATAGCAGGTGAGCACTCTACCCACTGCACCACAGCGGCCACAATGTTTCACATACTGTGAAGAAATGTTGTTTGTCAGAGATTTTATTTTATTTTAGAAGCTCATGAGCGCAGCTGTAAAGAGCAGACTGTTCTTGGTGATCCACTATGTTCTTCGGCGCTTCATTGTCAATTGAGTATCAAATGGATATTGCTTAAAAAACACCTTTCCGCAGATACTTATAACGAAAGAATACTAAAAGAAGAGAAGCAACCGAAAATATACAGAGTCTAGAGAATACACAAACCCAGATTTTTTTTTTACTCTTTGAACTGTGGACTGTCTTAACTAAATTAAAAAATTATCATGATTTATCGCCATTAAAAATAATCGAAAATAATTATTTAAACAAATAATATTTTTATAATTGTTGTATTAAAAATAATCGAAAATAATTATATAAACAAGTAACATTTTTTTAATTGTATGATTATTTTTAATTACTTAATTATTTTTAATTGCTTCATTATTTTCAATTGTTATTATTTTCTTTTTATGATTGCTTTTAACTATTTAAACAATCTAGAGTGCTGCCTACTGTCGAAACTCGACAGTTTTTCTAGAAGTTTTCTTATGACTAAGGTGCAACTATATTTTTTGTATAATTGTTTGTTGTTATTGTCACTGTTACTATTTTGTTGTTGTTCCTGTTGATGCTGCTCCTTTTGTTGTTACTTTCACTGCTACTATTTTGCTGTTGTAGTTGTTGTTGTTGTCGTTACGCGTCTTCACAATTCTCCTACCTACTTCTTTCTTTCTACTTCTGCTCTTTTCTTTCCTTAATTTCTTTCCTACTTATTCTTTCTTATCCTTCTTATTACTTGACTTTGTGTTTTTGTTGTAGTGCTTTTGCTACCTTTTTACGTTTCTACTTCTTTATTATTTTTAATTGCTTCATTATTTTCAATTGTTACTATTTTTTCCATACGATCGTCATGGCGTATGAGTAACATTTTTCGGGCAAAAATAAAAATAATTTATCGATTAATTAATTAATCATATAATTGAAAAAAAAATCAAAAATAATAGAAAATAAACAAATAATTTTATTAATTATTTAAATGAAAATAATTGAAAATAATGCAAATAATCATGCAATAAAATTGATTAATCGATGAATTAGTGCACTTTTTCAATTAATTAACTTTTAATCATTAAAATGTGAATGTAATCGTATTTAATCATTAAAGTGTTACAAAAACAAAAAAGTCTTTAATTAATAATCATTAAATTTTTTAGTCATTAAATAAGATTTCCCACATTGCCTCAGCCTAAACCTCGTTTTGTTTTCCTTAAGCATTTTATTTTTTTAATTTCAATTATAAGACACGCGTTTTTTTGTAAACACTAATCAAGTGATTGCTCATTCTCCAAAGTCTACAGGACGTGCTGCACTCATACATACATACATACATACTCATCCTTAAGGTAAACCTTTTTTTTTTTTTCATTTCGCAAGTTGAGAAGTAATTGAGAACGAAACATATTCTCACCAGTGATGCCGTTTTGATACAATCGTATCAAATGTGATACTTTTTTAAGCCCAAGATACGTAGATACTTTTTATTTTGACGTTGAACAAACTTGATATGTACCTTTTTAATCAACATCAAATAATTTTAATACGATTTAATCAAAATCAAAGAATATTAACCTATTCTTTTTCATTTTTAAGATTTTCTAAAAATTTTAATTGTTGAATTATTGTGTGGACACAGAAGATTTTTAATTAATTTTTATTTGGCGAAAAGCGAACAAGTTCAAAGCTACGTATTACCAGCGATGGTAGAAATGATAGCTATTTCGAAGAAAACCAATTCTTCATCATCAGATTTCTTTTCGGGATCAAGCCGGGAATCGTACTTAGACCCACCGTGAGAAGGTGTAAATGTTAGCGACGCGCTAACCCACTGACCCGAACACAGCGACAAAAAGTTCAACTGCGTACCAGGCCGTGTTTGGGTGAGTGGGTTAGCGCGTCGCTAACATTTACACCTTCTCACGGTGGGTCTAAGTTCGATTCCCGGCTTGATCCCGAAAAGAAATCTGATGATGAAGAATTGGTTTTCTTCGAAATAGCTATCATTTCTACCATCGCTGGTAATACGTAGCTTTGAACTTGTTCGCTTTTCGCCAAATACAAATTTTCTGAAAATTGTAACAACCTGTGTTTGCGGCGAAAAATATGTTTTGTGAAAGTCTTGAAAATACCAAAAATGGGCAACATTTTATCAAACTGTATAGTAGGCATCACTACCCATGGCAGGCACGAGCAAAGAGCGTTATGTATTATATTAATTTATTGTGGAACGATTTTCCGTCATCCCTTGTCAAGTTTGGTTTGGAGACAAACCGGTTTCGGCTAATATGCGCCATCTTCAGTGTCTTCCTTCGTTCTCAGAACATATTAGCCGCAACCGGTTTGTCTCCAAACCAAACTTGACAAGGGATGACGGAAAATTGTTCCACAATACATCATATTCCTACCCTGTCGGAAAAACAAGCAACCAAAAAGTTATTTATATTAACCATTATTTTAATAGCCTTTATGATTTTTTGAATTAAATTGAATTCGAAAAATCTACAATGATACTATTCATTATCTTTATATTTTTATATTGGTAAATGTAATAAAAAAAAACGATGTTACGTTAAAAACACGAAAGCAGCTTATTTTATTAATTTTAATTTTTTTCAAAACTTTTCTGTGATACGTTTTTGGTCGGTGAATTGAATTGCCGTATCAATTTGTTATACAGGTTAAAAGCCCGAAAAACAGTTTTTTTTGATTAATTTAAGTTTTTTTTCCAAAAAATTTTCGGTGATACGAAAAAAACCATGAAAGCATCAATTTTTGATACCAAATTTTTTGAGGTTGCGGCAAGACTGATTCTCACATCACAAAATTTAACTCTCAAATGCATCTCAAATATCCGTTGATGGCGTTTTCAAACAAGAAGCCACATTTTACTCAAACATTGAAGAAACTTTTGGCAATGACGCTGAACCAAAAATAGAGATTAAGAAACGTTAAGAGATTTTTTGGGTCTGATATTTATTGGGTACATGCGTTCTGCATACATTATACTCTTACTAGAGCATGAGTAAGTAGATATGTTGTATGTATGAAAGGGTGGAATAATCAACTGTCTGTTTTGTCTGTTTACTGTCTGACAAGTGATTTAACGTTAAATGAGTGGAAGCTTTTTAAATCCACCCCATAATTAACAAAGTCAATTGAAGATAAAAAGATTAGAGAAGAGTGTAAGGTGGGTAGTTGAGTTTTTAAGTGCTTTTATGTAAATGTGTTAAAAAAAATGTTGTTTGATTTCCCAGCGGCTATTGTTGGAAGCTTCGTTTAAGTGGCAATTGAAGTAAACCCGGTTAAAAATAATAGTTTTCAAAATTTTAAGAAAATATAAATTAGGCCTTCCAGAATATTAATGTAAATATGGCTTAAAGAACTCGTGATTAAATAATTACTTAACTATTTAGCATGCTTTGGCCGAGATCAATAAAACGGTCCAGCCTTATGACTATTTTAGCTGACTTGGCTTGTGCAAAGAGCTTTATAAGGCAATTACCTCCAATTACCTCCTTACTCTGTTATTACCCCTATTACCCTGTAGAACCAGATTCTGAGTCAAAGAGATCCCATTTTTTTAATACAACAAAATGAAATTAGAAAGTGTAGGGTTACCAAGGTAATAGGTTATACATAAGTTGAATTAAAGAATGATACGAGTATACTCAGGGAAAAACAGCATTTTAAAATCAAAAATAAAATTTTTGTTTTAATAAGGCACTTTTTAAACCAAACATTTTTATTTTAATAATGAAAATTTTTAAATTAAAAATTATGGCGTTTTCTTTTCTGCAAAAAAATGCTGCCCTTCTATATCCCAATTATCGAATTGCGTAACCTAACTTTCTATAAAATGAATAAATTTGTAGATAATGGTGCCCTCTTGCTTAGTTAGAGGTTAATATTCAGTAAAATTAACAGACAAGCTTACAAAATAGCTACGAAAATCAAAAAGGGCAACATTTTTTCGAGAAAAGAAAACGGCATTAAATTTTTGAGTTAAGAAAGAAATTTTTGAAGTAGAAATGGATTTTGGATTTAAAAAGAAACATACTTAAATTAAAAATGAAAATGAACGTTGATTCAAAAACTCGCTCTTTGCTCAAAATTTTTTTTGTGAAAAAATAATTTTTTTGTGAGAAATCCAACAAAAACAATATGAGAATCGACTTTTTTTAATCTTATTTTTACAATGCTTCATATAATTCATGGATTCTTTTTTAGGAAAAGGGAAGTATACATAGGTTACTACAATTCAATACAATATTTAATGTTCCACTATGTGATGGCGTTGGATTGAATTTCAGGTTGATGTCATGGTTCGAATCCGGAGGAGTATATAAAATAAAGAAGAAAAAGGAGAATAAGGAGAATAAGAAATAAAGATAGCAAACAGTTAAGGCGAAGTAGAAAAGAAGAGGAGAACAAGCGGAGCTATATTTTTGTAGTTAGGACTCGGATTGGGAGAAAATGAAGAGAATGCCGTTAGATACAATTTCGAATCCGGAAGAGCAAATGATATAGAGAACACTGCAGCGTTTTTTTCTCATAGTGCTTAAAATAAAAATAAACATTTTTAAATTTAAAATTTTTTCTCTTGATTTAAAAATTTTAATATGAACATTTTTAAAATAAAAATGTTAGTATTTACATCACTTTTAAATACGTTTTTGCACATTTTAAGCGCGTTTTCATATGTTTTTATAATTTTTATTTTTGCATGAGTGTAGAAGTTTAAATTGCTCACTCAGTGAAATTAAGCATATAAGTGCATTAATGGGCCCAAAATTTTGTGTAAATCATACGAACCGAAACTAACAAAATGGTTGCTATGCCTGAAAAGGGATGAATTCAGATTTATCTTCGGAGTCCAAACAGGACACTGCCTTTTAGCATCACATGCGTTCAAAATGGGACTAGTTGGATAAAGTTAATGCAGGGAATGCAGATTGCAGGAGGAGACTGTTCAGCATGTTCTCTGCTCCTATCTTGTTTTTCCAGGCTAAGGCTTCGGTTACTAGGGAAAGTTGTATTCGGTGGTATCGAATGGGTATCCGAAATAGGGGTAAATAAAGAAACTATTCGTATTCGGCAAAGGCACGGGGTTATTATTCAGTTTGAGAGCAGGCTTTTAATGTTCAATAACTTTTCTGGTAACATTATGGACTCAATCAGTCTATGTCATCATCATAGTCTAGCCATAGCTCTGCATTCCCATTAGCTACAAGTGGTAGTTCGATTTTTATTACTGAATATGACGAAAAAAATTAAAAGATATGGTGATTTATATTGAGTATTTGTCGCAGATCTTCCCTGAATTCGGTCGTATACTACGAGTGTGTCGCGCAGATTGGCCTTAATAATGTGTCTGTTTGGTTGGTACGGATGTCGACATCACATGCTTATTGAACATTTTTTTGTTCATCATAAGTGGATTTTTTGGGACTGTCCAAAGCGGCGTTTTGAAAAGTCTGGATTTCAGTTCATTCGGTTCTTCTCATGTTCTTTTTTTTTGTAATTGGTGCCGGGCAAGAGCTTGAATACTTGTGGCACCGTCCTTTAATTAGACTGATTGTTTTGTCTCATGTGTTTGTTGCCCACCAATCTTATTTATTTTAAATTTTAATAAATATTTTCCTTCAGCTCCCAGCTGAAACCTTACTTCTTTAAACAGATTATGGATAGTGTTACCGTTACATTGATTGAAATGTAGATGGAAGTCTATTAAGGCTGAGTGGCAGCACAAAGGTTTCAAATTTTATTTATTTGTTCATTTTTTGGACTTTGCTTTGGTCATTTAATTTCCTTTTTTTTAATTTACCGACATGGTCAGACAATGCCATTTTTCAAACTGTTGTCCGCATATGAAAGACTCTCAGCATTAGATTCTCGAAAAGCCACAACGTCATATCCACACGCACATACATACATATTTATGTATACATCCATGCCTTTCAAATGTGTGGGGTTGTTTTGCTGAGGTTTTTTTCATTAGTTTCATCTTCTACTGACATGCTTTGTCCTCATGTAATCTTTCCCCAACCAACCTCCAGTCAATCCAACGACCTTTTGCTTTGCTTTCTGTTGGCATTTAAAATACGCGTCACACAATAAAAATAGTAATAAATGTACATTTTAGAATATCATCAATTTCCTGCACTGCGCCGGCCGCACCCTGAGACGAATGTGAAAGATGTGACAGGGATGGCAGGATGGCAGGAGAAGGAGTGGGAGTAGGAGTGGGGCGTATGCATATTTATAGAGTCTGGCATTTCTGCGTGTGCTTAAAACCATATGGCCTTGTGCGCTTATTTTGGAGTTGGGCAGTTGAACTTAAAAAAGCAAGCATGAGCTGTTTTTTGTTTTCTTGCTGATACAGCAGAGCTGTGCGGGGACAAGGTGAGATGACAGCACAAGCATATTCATTCTACGTGTACTTACCCACTCAATCGAAAGCGCTAAGCAAACATACTACACAAAAAAGGGTGGCGCGTGAAATGATACAGACACAAAGAGTTTTGGAACTGATGTTCTGTTGCCTTTTTTGCAACCTTTTCAACCACCCTCATAATCAAGACAAAACACGCCTATATCTACCTGCCTGCCTTGCCATATACATATGTATGTATGTACATATTTATGTATGTACTTGTAACCAACAAGTATGCACCACCAAAAAATTGGCCATTGTGTAATGTACGCCTAAAAATATGCAAGCTGCTTACTTAAGTCAGCGGGAAACTAATCTGCGAAGATGTGCTGAAAAAACCATGCTGATGTTGCGATTTGTTGGGGCGAGGCAGAGAAAGCGCTTCAAATCAGAATGACTTTGGAGTTTCGTTGGTTTTTTGCTGCTACTTTCTTTTTAATTCATTTATTTATTTATTTACTGCACACTTTGCCAGCCAATTGTGTGTGCGTCATCGTCGTTCATTGTGTTTCGGCCGACGCTTGGGAATTCCCCCCGATTAATGTGGGGATTTCCCAAACAATCACTTTTCGCAATTACTAGACAAAATAAGTTTCTTTATTTTTATTATTACGATTTCTATGCTTCTAAATTAGTATGCATAAAACATGCAGTTGTTTAGTGTAATAATTTTTTGTTTGCCGCTGAAAGCCAAAAAAAGGAATATCCAAAATGTTTTTTTACAATGCAAACACCGGCAGGGTTGATTTTCACGCCGCGTTTAAAGCAAGAATGGCGCTTGTTGGGTAACAGGAAGTGCATGTAAAATGTTGCCGGTTGCTTTAAAACCATGAGAGTGGGAGGCGGTTGTCTGTTTTTTTTTTTGGTTTACAAGCAAAACGTTTTGTTTCTCGTTGGCTGGGGTATGTACATATGTGAAGAAAAAGAAGGTGTAGAGGAGTGTGGCTCGAATTGACAGTCGCTCTGTGCCACTGCTTCCGTCGCCCTTTGTATTGTTTAGCATTTTAATTTAGTTTATTGCTGAGTTAATGTCGGCAGAAGATTACACATAGATTTGGATATAGCGCCTTAATTGGATGAGTGTACACACACTTCTCAAAAATTATTTTTCATTAAACATGCATAAAAAAAAATGTGGCGATTGTATCAAGGTTACGCTATAGGAGTGAGAGATAAATGTGATATCTAAGGAAACAGGAAATATGCTTTAGGACGAACGACGTCTCAAAACTAGCCAAGTAGAAAAGTATTAAAAGACTGCCTGCTTAAATATTAATAAGATTCTAAAAGGTTTCAGTGGTAGTAGTGGTGATTTTTCACGGAACAAAGTTTAAAAGTGCATTTTGGTATTTGGCCTTCACTTAGTGAATAGTTGAGGTTGAGGGGCTACTAGTGGCACTCAAGCCAGCCCACTTAGTCTCTAGGCTAATATCAAAGGCGTGTTAACTAAATTATATTGTGGTTCGCGAAAATCTTAGAGTTTTCTCGGTTTCCATTTTAGATCGATGAAAGACATATATAAATTTCAGAATATTGCAAAAATATTTATTATTATTATTAGACCCTTGTTTGCCCCTTTATTTACCTAGGTAGGCAAATAAGGATAGCTAAGGTATTGAAAGTGCTCTACATATCGACGGCTGAGAATAAGATCGCCCTATTTCAAAAATTGTTTCAAAAACGCCCTATTCCAAAAATTGTTTGAATAACGTCATATTTCAGATTTTGCTTCAAAAACGCCCTATTTCAGAATTTGTTTCAATAACGTCCTATTTCAGACAATTATTCAAAAACGCCCTATTTCAGAGAAATATATATGGAATTTTCTCTGAAATAGGGCGTTTTTGAAGCAAAATCTGAAATAGGACGTTATTCAAACAATTTTTCAAATAGGGCGTTTTTGAAACAATTTTTCAAATAGGGCGATCTTATTCTCAACCGTCGATATGAACAATAGTGGGTTTTTTGTCTGTCTTCTGCTCCAATTTGGCCATGCTAGTCCTTTGCGACCACAAATGCTAAGATTCAACAACTATCACTTGCTTCTATTAAGGGAAGATTCGGCAGAGCGAATGAACCAACAACAAAAACTAAGGCCTGGTTTCATCAACGTGACTAAAGCTAAAACTACGTTTTGACTTAAGTTAGCCCAGATTTGGGGCTAAGTTACTTTTGGGTTTCACCATATAGTCTAAAAAAATAGTTTTGCAACCAGCAACCCTGCCAGCTTTTTTGCCAAATACTGGTTTTTTGGTTGTTTTGGTTGCTGTATTTGCTCATTTTTTTTGTCATATCCGCTCTTTTGGTTGTTGAATTTGCTAAAGCGACTCAAATTCTTAGTTTAGTTTTAGTCAAGACAAAAGCTGACTTACTTGTGACTTAGCTTAGTTGCATGGTGAAACTGAAAACGTAAAAAAATCGGCTTAACTAAGTTGAGACCGGTTGGTGAAACCGGGCCTAAGATTGGGCTTTTTCAGGATAGTAAATATGGAGGCTTTGATGCCTCTTGCAGCGGAGCTTTGTCTAAAGTCCTTAAATGACTGTGCCGATGCACTCATCTTAACCATCAATCATTACGGACCGCTGTGGTGCTGTGGGTATAGTGCTCGCCTGCTATGCCAAGAGGTCTCGGGTTCAAACCCCAGTCCGAGCAAACACCAAAAAAAAAATGTCTAATTAGTAAAAATCCAATTATTGGGTTTTTTAAGAGCAGCGGTCACCTCTCGGCAGTGGTTGGCATACCCTCCGAGTGTATTTCTGTCATGAAAAAGCTTCTCACAAAAAATGCATTCGCCGTTCGGAGCCGGCATAAAACTGTAGGTCCACCCAATTAGTAGGAAAAACAAAAAGGAGCACACCTCGAATTGGGAGAGAAGCTCGGCCATAAAACTCGTCAGAGTTATAATAGCCTAAACATTAACCTACATTGTTGAGAGATTCAAAACCCAGAAGAAGAAGAAGAGTTTGTTACTTTCTGGTTGCTTGCTTTTCGGACAGTGTTGGAATATGATGTATTATGGAACGATTTTCCGTCATACCTTGTCCAGTTTGGTTTGGACACAAATCGATTTCAGCTAATATGTGCCATCTTCAGTGTCTTTTTTCGTTTCTAATATGGCATATGGATTGTCTGCAAACCAAACTTTACAAGGGATGACGGAAAATCGTTCCACAATACATCATATTCCTACCCTATCGAAAAAGCAAGCATCATCAAGAAGAGTTTCCTTTATGAGCTTAGCTATAGAAGATGTGTTAATATAATGCCTAGAATATTAACTGCCCTTACGTGAAGAGGCTTTCATACCATGCATGTAAATCCCACCTGGATAACGCATGTATGTAATAGCAACAGAGAGGGAGGGAGAGAGAGACAGACAACTAGGAAGTGAGCAGATACGGTATATGAAAGACATGCTATGTTTTTTTTTACGAGAAGAAAGCATCGAAAGACTTTACCCCGTCAATGTTTGACTCTAACCACTCTAAACCTCCTACTGTCATCATACCAAACCCTCCGGTACTACCCTCAAGCTATGTGTATACAAATATTTGTGCAAAAGTGCTTTGAATGTAAATGTGTGCAGTCTGATTCCGCCAGACCGAAATTTTAAAAGTACTAAGAAGAAAAAGTCCTTCCTCGATATGCAGAAATTTTTAGCTGTCACTAATAGTCAATATATTAAGGCAAATTTAACGCCAATACAGGAAATAAAACAAAGTAAAAATATACATATTTACATTGCGAAAATAAGCGCTAAGTCGATAAGCCGATAAGTTTGCGAAACATGTCTCAAAATATTTTGCGACTTCATCAACGAGATTGAACTTAAGGAAGCGCCTAAAATGTCTTGTCTTTGTTGTACGTATAAAGACTTGCCCTGACATACGAAGTACTCGTAGTAAAGAAAAATACATAGAAATAAAAATAAGAAAATACTCAAACAATAACAATAAAGAAATAAAATTCGCAAGGTCGCTTTAAGTAAGTATGTATGGATTTTCCCTTTTGGGGGGATTTAACGCCTTATTTGCCACTTCTGTCATTTGTGTTGCATATTTTTGGGATGAGAAGCATGTAAGAAAGACTGCTATAAAAGTCGACCTTGATTATCTACACCATCAGCACGAAGTGAACAGTTGCTGCTCCCCATTCATTCCCCAATTTGTATACAAAAAAAACATTGGGCGAATTTTCACATGCTCCCCGCCACCGTAAATGGCTGTGGTGTATGCCAACCATGAGAAGCCAGTCGGGGAGAGAAACAAAGCATCTAAAACGACCTTGGTAAAGTGCACGCACTACACACACATACACACTCAAATTTATTCATTCATTTACGCTACGAGCTTGCAGTGCAAATTATCCCCAAACGTGCTGTTACAACTCAGCTTTCAGACAGCCATCTGCTTCCAAAAAAAATAAATAAACCCCAAGCATCAGCATCATCATCAGCTGACATTAGCAGTTTTGAAAATATATTTACATTACGTGCTTGGAAACATACAGACATATTCGTTGTGTGTGCATTGGTGTTTGTGTTTTGTATTTTTGTGTGCGTTTGGAGCACATTTCTTTCTGAACTTGACTTAAGCAGCATCGATGGGGATGAACCATTTTTAAGTGAAGGTTAAGCTTTTTGCTTTGAGTTTAAGTTGAGAGAAGGTAAAATTGTTTATACGTATGTGTTGGAGCGAAATTTAAGCGGCGAATGAAGTAGAAGTAAAATTGTTCATGAATTGTAAGGTTATCTAAGGATGCCCTTACAGCTGGGCATTTAATAGACATTTTATAGGTTTTATAAGCTTCACAACTTCATTTTAGAACTAGGCTCCTTTGCACCTTTTTGTTCAGAATTGACCAGAGAATGCAGCTGTGACCGAAACAAAGTGGGTTTTTTTCCATCAGTACAATTTGACCCGCCCTAATGTACATACTTATGCATTAAGGTGGAGTGAATTTTTTTTTTTTGGAAATTCAATTTGTTCCAAAGCCAGAATGGAACCTTGCTAGCCCAGTAATAAGCCTGTAAAATTTTATTGACCTACTCGCATGTCTAGAGGTGCCCCCAGTCCCACAAAGTTGAAAAAATAGCACGATCTGGTACAAATATGAAATTTTGAAAATTATAAAATCAAAAAACGAAGTATGAGGATTGATAAAGATAGCTAAGCTGAGTATTAAAGTGAATTTATTTTTTTTTAACAACAACAAAAGTTACTAAAGGTCAAAGTTTATATTATGCATTTTTTAAAATGCAATTACTTAAAAACTGCTGAACCGATTTCGAATATTTTTATACCATTCGATAGGTATTTTAATTCCCTTTAATTTGATATACATTTTATGTGGGTTCCATAATACCCCCCCTGGGGGGTCAACCCCCCTTTTATCCCCTTACTTTTCATATATAATATGTATATCAAATTAAAGTGAATCAAAACACCTATCGAACGGTATAAAATTCGAAATCGGTTCAGTAGTTTTTAAGTTATTGCATTTTAAAAATTGCATAATATAAACTTTGACCTTTAGTAACTTTTGTTGTTGTTAAAAAAAAAATAAATTCACTTTAATACTCAGCTTAGCCATCTTTATCAATCCTTATACTTCGTTTTTTGATTTTATAATTTTGAAAATTTCATATTTGTACTAGGTCGTGCTTATTGCTTTCAACTTTGCGGGGCTGGGAGCAGTTCAAAACGTCGTCCTATCGCCATAAAATTTTGTGGGGTTCATTAACTCGTATAAAGGCAACTTTTCATTGCTGGTACGTTCAAAAAAAGAACAAAAAAAATCTCCATATGCTTTCACTCCACCTTAATATACATAGATACTACTAACTAAAATAAAATATTTTTGCTTAACTACTTTTCAGTTATACATACTTACATACATCTCCTTACCTATACAAAATCGAATGTGCTACGAGGCGTATACGTAACATACCGCATATCTGCTTCTGCTATTTGCACAAAAAACACATGGTAAATTTAGCTTATGAATGTACATATGTACATATTTAGAAGGTTTGTCGGACATTGGCAACAATAAAAAAGAAATCAGAAGAAATAGCGCGCAAAAAATAATCCCACAAATAATGTGACTAAATGTGAACATTAGGTACTAATTTACGTACATACATACATACATACATATGTATGTACATATATGTATAAATCTTATACCGCTTGCTGTTCGGTATTTCGATAGAAGAGCGCAACACATACTCGTACATATATACATACCCTGTAGAGAAAATCTCTAGTTCCGAACTAGGTCGCTTCTAGTGCATTTTTCGCCACTAATAGTGTGAGCTAAATCTCTTTTGCACGTTATCAACTGGCGAATTTAACACGGCGCACACTGGGTGATAGCGGCCAAAAATAAAATCGAAATTAAAGTATTAGCAAATCAAATTTTTTTGAAAGTGATTGACAGATATAACAATTTGTAAAAAAAAAGCTTATATAAAATTTTTTGAGTCTCGTTTTGTTTAGCCGTACAGGGTGTTAAAAACTGAGCAAAAAATAGGTCCTTTTATTTCTCAACAATTACACCTTATGCAAAATGCTGTAACTCATTCAATTATTAACGGTTGTAATCGAGTAATACATCATTACATAGATATTGATTTGGCCTTTTAGAAGCAATAAGCCTTTTGTAACCAGCGGTAACTCTTAGATTTATATGAACTTTCAAATATTGACAAAAAAAGCCGTAAAAAAAAAATTTTGCTCAACTTTAAACAAAAAAATAAAAAAAATAAAAAATATGACCTCCCCAATTTTTTCATATGTTTTGAAATGATATATTTTTAATCAAACTGCATTTTAATTCTTGAAATCCACCTGCGCTTTTCGCTTAAATAATCTTTTTCCCATTTGACTAAAAGTGCCTTTTTCAAAACGCAATAATTAGGCTACTTTTGACATTATGAAAAATCTTATTCTTAGGCGACTAATCGAATAGTTTGTTCACCGTGTTGTAGGCAATGGTTCACACTTTCAAATTATGAAAGAATTTTTTTTATCAGCGTTATCATTATTTTTTTGCAGCCTTTTTCTTTTCGAACAGAAAAAAAAATTGTGTAAAAATTGGAAAATTTCAACATGAAATAAAAAAAAAATACAAAATATGACCTCTCCAAATTTTTAATATTTGGTGCTAGTGAACGTGCTTTATAAACAGGTGAAGAAAGCTTAAAAATTCGTTTGCGCATTTTTGTTTTATGAACTTTTTTATGGAGTGAGTTTTTCTAAGTTTTCATACATTTTTCCCATACAAAATCCCCAAAAGTATGCTTCAAAAAGTATTAATAATTTTGTATGGGGAATATTTGCCAAGTTAATGAAACTTAAACAACAATTTCTCCAATTCTAATAAAGATATCTGAAAAATTTAAACGCCATATTCAGGGGGATGGTTTATGCTTTCTAACGGTGTATTTGATTTTGAATAAAAAAATATTACATACAAGATATTAAGCAGGGAATATAGTCAAAAACGTGTTTTTTTGCCTAATTGGACATGAATATCTCAAAAACTAGAACCAATTTGAAAATTCTGACTTCAGATTCAGATTCAGCACACTGAAATCCTTTAGAAAAGTATAGTTTCATTTGTGGTATAAAAATTTTTTTAAATGTGATTTTTTTGAAGGAAAATTTTATGATGAATGCTTATAAAATGCTCAAACGTGCATATATTTTTAATTTGAAAACCATGGAATACTTTGCGCTTTTTCCAAAATGATTACTGTATATTATTTATATTTAAAAAATGTGTGCTCTTATTAAAATTGAGCATTTTAGCTATAATAGTTAACAAAATATTGAAATTTCAAAAATACCGTTATATGGGAGGGGGGTGTATTTGTGGGCCGATTTTGTTCAAATTTTCACAGTTTACTATCTTCAATCAAGAAAGCTTAAGTTCCGAGTTTAAAGTTTCTAGCTCAATTATTACTATTTTTGGCCGCGTTTGTATGGAGGTGCCCCCTCTGTGCGGCGATGGATTGGAACTTCATAAGTCGCTTCAAAAAAATAACCCTCAGCCGGTAGAATTCTCTTTCTGGAGTAGAATCTAAGATGGATCCACAGAAATTTTGAGTAGAACACCCTTTTGCGTTGGCGGCCTTCGGCCGCGCTTATAAAAAATAACCCTGGACTACGCCATCCAAGTCCGGTCGTGTCATAACCGTGGCTACCGCCACGGTGATGTCCTTCTGCGTAGTACACCCTTCAGCGTATTAAATTTCTTAGCATCCGGCAACTCTTTCTTCGCATTAATCAACTGACAGTGGGGTGTATTCAGTGGTTGAGTGTATGTTAAGTTAAAGCTGCTAGTAAGAAGTTCTCGGTAACAAATAATTTAATTCCGTATTTTTGCAATAAAATTGTGAAAAATGTGTATAAATGGACTTGCAAATACCAGCTAAAATGTCAAACATTATACCAAAGTGAAATTTCAGTGTTTTCAGTGAAAGAAATACAAAAATAGAGGAAGGGATTTTTATTAACAAATGCAGCAAAAACTATAAATATTTTCATAAAAAATTTTACATATATTTGTTAATAGACACTCCCACTATACCTCCTGTAAATTTCATTTAAAAATATGAAGTGGTTTAGAAACTATGAACAATGGCACGACTTATGAACTTGCAGCCAAATTAAAAAAAAGACTGAGGGATCGGAAAAGCATAATTAGGCAAACATTTCATTTCTTTAATTGAAGATGCAAATTGTACTCTTTATACGATATGCAAACCCGATGGCAAATGGATGAACGGATAAAATACATTAAATTTTTGTCAATTCGAAATTGCATACAAATCGATGTGTGTCTTATAATGGTCACTCAATTCACTTCTTCTGAACTGGTTAGGGTTTAACTACAATGCACACTGGTCAGCCCCCATACACAAAAGTCAAAAACGTTGGTGCTTGAAAAAGAAACTTCTGTCATGCATTTCCGTGGGAAATATATTGAATTTTATGGAAAACCTCCTTCTATACGCAATAGCCACCATTAAATGTTACTTTGGCTCATTTAAAGTCAACACATTTGAAAAAAAAATTTCTGGAAAAAGTTTGTGTAAATAAGTGTATTATGATTTTTGCGATATTTCAAGTTTTAGTGCTAAAAAAATGCGGATAACTATGGAAACGCAAGAAAAACGTATGTTTCATGATTTAGCGAAAGAAAACAGTGAAAACAATTTATTTTTAGCAAAATACAAGATGAACAAATCTTGGCTTTTCCATGAGCGTAATTTTCAAGCGTTAGCATTTTCATTTAAACTTTTAACAATTAAGGACCACTCTGGACCAGGTCTTATAAGCAGATTTGAGTTCTTTCAAGTCTTCTCTTAAGAAGCCTGTTTATACATTTTTCCCTTTTTTCCCCTTTTTCTTAAAATATCATAATAACTGTAACTAGTCTATACAAAATATTTTTACGATTTTTATACATATTTACATCGACTGTTTTCGATAAAACTTTATTTTCGATAAAATCTGAGTAATTGAGTTTTGTCCCACTCTCCATAAAATTTTTTTTTGATCCCGCGAAATATCGCGGAATAATTTTTTTTCTATTGTAACTTTGTTATTTGACATCGGCTTTTTAAAATCGAAATGTCATTAGTTTAGTCTTTGGAAGCTCTATATTTTCTTCTAATATCCTTTTGACCTATGAAGTCGTTTTCGACCAGTTAAGTCACCTAACCAAGTTTTTCGTCCAAAATATCCTTTTTGTTTCACAAGAAAAAAATCGCCAAAAATAAAATTTTTAGCGGATCTCTCTGATATTACGCATAAAGTCTTTGCAAATTTTTAAAGTAATAAAACTTTCCTGATTTTTACAACTTTTTATAAAAACTTAATTTGAAAATCAAAATTTTTTCAAAAATCGCATAAAATCCACAAAATTTTGACTTTGACCAGCTTTCACTCAGCGAGTTTTTTTAGACCACTACAAGTTGTATGTCATTTGAAGCGTATTTTAATTGCCTTTCGAACGAGATACTGCTTGCGTTTATCGAATATGTAACTCCAGAGAAAATAATTTTTGAATGAAGTGATAACAAAAAACACAAAATTACCGTTATCTCAAAAACCTAACTATACAAAAAATTAAAAAAAAACAATTGTTCCAAGCTCAGCAGGTCAATTCCTATCCTGCCCCATTCCTGGTTTTCTTGTTTTTTTTTTGGCTGCAAACTAGCGTTAGTGGTGGGCGTGTATTACAACATATATGCTTTTAATTTTTCTGAAAGATGAGTCGTATAGTGGGACACCAATGTGCCAAATTTGGTTTCGGTAGGTCCATCCGTTTCCAATAAATTGAGTTTTGTCCCACTCTTCATACAAATGAGACCAGTGTGCAATGGAGCTATGTAGCTCCGTTTTGACACATTTTCGCTAGTTCGGAACTAGAAATTTTGCTCACTAGTTATTGAATTTCCTACAGGGTATGTATGTATTCGCTCGCTTTTTTTTCTTTCAAACAGAGTCACATACCCAAGTAGTCATACAATGAACTGGTTTCGTTTTATGTTATCTAACCTCGTTGCTTAATTTTATATATATGTATGTATATGTATGTACATATATACATACATACATACGAGTACATACCTACTATGTATTAACAATGTGTGCTTATATGTATGTACATACATATGTATACATATACATACATACATACGTAGGTACATACATACCTACATACATATGTACATATCTAAGTAGTGACAGCATGTGGAATTTTTAAAGTAGGTAGGTATCAAGTGGAAAGTTACCGTATACGTGGATATGCACACCTGTATACCTACGAAGGTACTTGTGTGCATTTGTATGTACATTTATGTGTACATATGTAAATAATAAGCGAAAGTGGAAAACAAAATAGCATTGGCGAAATAAAACTATTGCACACAAACTTGTACATACATACATACCTATAACATACATAACTTGAGCTCTAAACATACCTAAGGCATTACCTAGTTTCTTACCTTCTAGCCTTAATATTGTCATTCAGATACAAATATGTATACGATTAAAGTTAGTTCCTCTTTCATTTTTTTTGTATCCAACGGAAAAAAGTTTGTACCTATAGGTACATACTTATGTAATCCCTGTAAAAATCATTGGATTATATGCTCCATTTGTGGTAGGTTGGAGTACTTTCAAAGTGACCACTAACATAGCCCAAACGACCGATTCGTGTATCTGCATCGGTTCGTAGTTAGCCGAACATAACAAAAACCAAATTTTTATGGCGACGACGACGATATGTGTATACATATATAACTACATACATACATATGTTTGTATGTATACACGTCATTCGTCGTCGTCGCGATAAACATTTGTTTTTGTTGTTATGTTCGGCTAACTGTTAGGTACTCCATCAATTAATCCAATGTAGCTACTCCATGGATTAATTTGTTTGTTATGCGGGGCTGGAGTATATACTCCATTGCAATGACATGCAATGTTAAATGGACCATATTTTTTGTATGAAATGTGGCAAGTTATGGAGTAATCGGTTGGTCCATAGCGAGCACTCTATGGATTAGCGACTGGAGTACTCGGAATTTTTGCAGGGATCATGTACATACATATGTATGTATTTATGTATGTATGTATGTATGCACTTGTAGGTAGTTGTAGTGCTAGATAAAAATTTCACATAAAATCAAATGTATTACTAGGCGTATACGTAATTATTATAAACACACTCTGGCTAAACTAACAACACTAAACACAGCTAACGAACGACAGCATTTTTAATCTTTCATTTCTTATTGCGCATTAATTGCAATAACAACAAATAAGTACAAAAATAATCTTACAAATAATGGACTTATGTACATACAGAAAATAAATGTATGGATTGTATGTACATACATATGTATGTATGTACGTAAAAAGTACGCGCAGCTGCAGGCATAAAATCAGACATAGCGTATACCGCGTGGTGTCCAGAAATCATACGCAGAACTCGTAAAACAAAGCAAACGTGCCCACGTGCATACATTGTATGTATGTATGTCGGTATGTACATATGTACATATATTGTAGACATTCTTTTTTTTATCAAAATGCTATGAACCGGTTTGACTTTGTGGTATCTATCCTCTACGTTTTATGTACATCCATACATACATATGTAGATGATATTTAGGTAAATAAGTGGCAATGCCAGGTAGAATTTTAATTTGAAATTAAAGAATAAGGGAAACAGATGCAATAATGCAAACGGACATACATACATACATACACACGCATGAAAGCGGCATATAAAATAACCTTTGTACGAATGTAAATGCTGAAAAGATATACCCAGTTGGCTGTTGTAAGAACAAAGGCATAAGTACATACATACACACATGTATGTAGGTATTTTTAGTTTTTATGATATCCTAAAAAAATTGATATACCTATGTACCTACATTCATATATACATACATATGTTTATATCTTACCTTAGCTTCAAGGATGCATTGTATGTACATATATGGATGTACATATGTACATATGTTCATAGGTAGGCTATGTATACATATATATATACATATGTACACGGATATGTTCATATTTTGTAAAGCTTTTAAATTGTTAACTTTAACTAGATAGGTAGGTAGGTAGTAGACATATACGCCGACAGTGATTCCGGCGGCGGCGGCGCCATTCCAAAAAAATTTCGGCGGCGGCGGCGACGCCGGCGTGCTTTTTCGCGCCGGCGCGTCTGCCCCAAATCTACAAATCACAATCCTTATTCAAATCTTAATTTTATTTAGTTACCTTAATAGCGCTAGCTGAATGGAATAAATAAACTTATTTCCACCTTAAATTGTTGAAACTTTTTTATTACCAGCAAAAAACGATTGTTACATAAACTAAAATATAAAATAAAGAAAATAAATTTTAAAGAGTATACACAAATCCAAATGTAAGGTAAATTTAAATTCATTTGCTTATTTTGTATGATAATAAATAGGCATACATATATTTACATACATATTTATATATATGTATATAAGGCACTTTAAAATAAATGTATGTACATATATACAGTGTTGGAAAAAATAATAGGGACAAAATTTTGCAATTCTCCATTTATTTCATTTTAAGACCAAATAATAATTACCATATATTGATTCTTAGGAGAGGACATGCTTCAATGACTATGGGGTGGTTTTTGTATAATAATTTAATTTTTATGAATAAAAATAATGAAATGTATAATTTAAGTTGGAAATAATAATAGGGACAAACTTTAAATTCGATTGTTTTTTCAAATAAACTACAATATTACTGCTGCAGCTACATAGATTTAAACTAATGTTTAGTTGAGGCTCCTTTATTTTTTATAACTTCCTTACTTCTTCGTGGCATAAGGTTGACCAAATCAGCGCAATTTGCAACTGGTATTAAGTACCAAGCTTCTTTAATTTTTTTCCATAACTCTTGCTTATTTTGCCCTTTTTGATCCCCCATCGTCTTTTTTAATATTCCCTATAGGGCTGAGGTTCGACGACTGTGAGGGCTAATCAAAACAGCAACTTTCTTACGTTCAAACCATGAGTTTTCAATTCTGGAGGCATGTTTGGGATCATTTTCATGCATAAATCGCCATCTAATGATATCAAGGAGGGTCTAAATTATTCAATTTTGAGTAGAACTATTAGAAACAGATCGCGAGAAGTAGGACTAAATGGAAGAGATCCCAGAAAAGTTCCGTATCTGAGAAAAAATTATGTTCCTGAGGTCAAAACACGTCCATTGGTTCCTTTTTTTTTTTTTTTTAATTTTGAAGAACTTTAGCAGTTAGCAAAACTAGGAAAATATGTACAGATCTCGCTCCATACGGATATGGCGCGCCAGCGCACGCCGCCGCGCCGATTTCACGGATTATGGCGGCGGCGGCGTCAATCGGCGGCGTATATGTCTAGTAGGTAGGTACATATGTTATTTCTGCATATCTTTTTTTTAATTTATCTAATGGCGTTTTCGATTCTGGCAAAAATGTCGCACTTATTCTGCATTTTTATCGGGCTGTCAAATTTGTTTGTTCTATTCCACATAGATTCCACACATTTTTTTAGGGTTGCTTGTTCTATTGACAAAAATGTCGCCCTCTGCCCGACCACAGGGCAGCATTTTCTGCCCTTAATATGACCAAGGGGTTGCATTATTTTTGTTTCATACATCACATGAAAAGTGCAACATTTTCTTAGGGCTCAGGGCGCATGTTGATAATGTTGCCTTGTAATAATGCAGCATTTTGGTTCAGAATCGAAAACGCTATAAATTACGATTTTAAGTACAACTGGGTATATATATACGGATACATATTGCATGCGCAATCAATTTTAACTCTACACGAATACATGTCGCCTTGGTACGAATTCATACCTGTATCCTGATACCTGAGAGTGTGTTTGTTTAATTGCTAAAAATTGAAAAGATAAAACCAATACCTATTCCCCTTTTTTCCTTTTTTCCAACCACATATTCAATCCAAAATGTTTCAACGCTAAAGGCAACCCTACTTCCATTGATCATTCAATTCCATTTGTCATTTTGCGACATTTACATTCCACATACAAATACCTTCCACGGAAATCTCATTTCATTTTTTAACGGCCGAACACACCACACAATGGCTATCTTGCTTGCACACACGCCCAGCAAATGAGCCAAACAAAGATTTGCAAAAACTTTCAACTCGCAACATGAATATTGTTGCGCTCTTTACACAAATGAGCTGCGCGCCAGCCAGCAGCAAACAGAGCAAAGTCAAGAGCGAGTGAGAAAAAAGTGGATGAATTGGAAAAAAGTGGAAGAAGAGCAATAAAAAGCAAGGGAGAAAAGTTGACAGCAGCTAAGCTGATTTTGTGGAAAAGAAGCGCGGCGTCAGTGTAGAATTTTTATTGCTGTGTGTGCGAGAAATTTTGCATGTCGGGAAAAGTAAAGCGCTACAAGTGTTTAAAATAAAGATTTTAATACAAAAAATTGTTAAAAAATTGAATAATTGCACAATTTATAGAGCAGTATTAATTTATTGAACATTAATAAACTAACAAAGCAATAGAGCAACGCTAATAGAGTGAACTTGAAGTAAGTGTGTTTGCGGTGTGTATTTATGTGCGTGTGTATGTGAATTAGCACCGAGCATGATGATCAACACACTGCTAGAGCATGTTCCCATAAAACTGGAAGCGCCGGATAATGACGAATGCGATGATGAAGATGGAGAGGGCGTTGATACGGTTGAAAACAATGCCAGCTGCAAGGAGAGAAAAAGCAAAAATGCTAAAGTGACAACAAATGGACGTCGTGGTAAGAAGAATTTGGTAATGGAGGAGGTTGCAGAAAATGTTAGTGTTGGCAGTCGAGGCCAAAAAGAACATGCACCACCAGGTGGTGATGAGGATGATGATGGGGATACTGACTCGTCGGAAGATTCAGACTCTGATGATGATGATGATTCCGAAACTGATCTACTTGGGGATGATGACGACGAAAGTGCGCTTTTGCCCATAAGCAGTGACGAAGAAGCTGAATTGGAGGCACAGCGTATACAATTTCATGAACTAATCAGTAAGACTTTACAATTGCCAACCATCGTAAAGGAGAATAACAAAAAACAACAACAGCGTGGACGTAACTCAAGCACGGGTAGCGGCAATGGCAGCGGTGGCGGTGGCAGTGCTGTTGACCATGCACCAGCGGCAGCAGTTACGGCGGCCGCCAAAAAGGTACGCGAACGTAGTGTATCTAGCTGTACGAGTGTTAGTAGTAAGGCATCAGTAGCTTCCACTAAGTCGGCGCTGTCGACGGCATCCACAGCTGCGTCGACATCGACGTCTTCAAGCGTGATAGCCAAAGCAAAGGTAATTCCTAAGCGGCGGGGTAAAGCTGGTGGTGCAGCAGCAGAGACAAAGCCCGCAAGCGAACAAAAGGCGGATTCAACAAAACAAAAGATAAATATAAGGGAAAACACGAAATCGGCAGAGAAGCCTGCAGCACAGACAAAAACAAAAACCAAAACAAACGTGACTGCAAAATCGTTAGAAGCCATTCAAGAGGAGGTTGTTGGAGCCACCACAATAGCAGCTCCTGCCTGGTCACGGGCTTGCCGTACGCGTGCCTCATCCACGTGTTCGGTGGCTTCATCGCTAGTCACACCATCCTGCCAAACCGAGTCTTGTGGCAATATTTACGTTTATGAAGAACAACAAAGATTCATCTTCACTTGTAGTTTTTGCGATTTGCGTTACAACGATATGACCACCTTTGCCACGCATTTACATGATGCACACAAACTCTTCAAGGAGGATGAACATTCTAATGTTGCAAAGTCAAAGGCTACGCATAAAAGTGAGCGTAAACAAGAAAGTCCGCAACAGGATGCTCGAGCCGGCGTTTTAGCGCAAGCGCAAGACACCCACAACAGCGCTCCTCTGACAGTAAATTTAGCTAAAGTGAAAGTGGAAGTTCCCGATCCCGCAGATGATACAACCTCGCTTTCTCCCTCGGAGGATGGCTCCAGTGCGTATTCCTGGTCACCCATACCACCCGAGGCCACACTGGAATCTTGTGGTAACATATTCATACTCAACGACAAAAAACTCTTCCTCATCTGTGGACATTGCGAATGTAAATATGCGACTTTAAATTTATTCTATAAACATCTACGGCAGCAGCATCAATTGTTCAATGGTCCCATAAAAGAAATCAATGTCCTACCCAAACATCAAATCAAGCAGGAGGTGTGTGAAAACGAAGAAGAACAAGCATTGTTTGAACAACGGGCAGCAGCGGCTGTGGAGAGCGAGAAACAACGGAAGGCTAGCGTGGAAGCAATGGAAGAGGCTGGTTCGCCTGTAATGGTGGTTGTGCCAATGATGTCGCAAAATTTGGCTAGCACAACAATGGATTTGCAAATACCAGATACACCACCACCGGATGAAGAAAAATCGGGGGAGGAGACGACGGCTGCAGCTGCAGCAGCGACGCCTGCTTTGAGCAGCAAGACGGCAAGAGAGAGTGTCGAGAAGTTAGTGGTGAGTGGGGGTGGGAGTGGCAATGAGGTTGAGAAGATTGTAAAAGACAAAGGAGGATTAGCTGACGATGCCGTGGCGGCTAACTCAGACACTGTGACTGAGAAAAACGCCGACGATGCAAATGAGAAAAAGGACGCAAATGAACAAAAGGTAGCTGGTGAGAAGAAGGTCGCCGAGGAGAAGAAGGCCGTAGAGGAGAAGAAGGGCGTAGAGGAGAACAAGGTCGTAGGGGAGAAGAAGGTCGTAGAGGAGAAGATGGTCGTCGAGAAGAACAAGTTCGTAGAAGAGAAGAAGGTCCCCGAGAAGAAGGTCCCCGAGATGAAAAAGGTCGCCGAGGCGAAGAAGGTCGTAGAGGAGAAAAAGGTCGCCGAGGAGAAGAAGGTCTCCGAGGAGAAGAAGGTCATAGAGGAGAAAATAGACGCAGATGAGAAGAAGATCGTCGAGGGGAAGAAGACCATAGAGAAAATTGGCGCAGAAGAGAAGGTAGCACATGAAAGAAAGGTCGCTGTTGAGAAGAAGGTCGCAGAGCAGAAAAAAGTCATAGAGCAGAAGAGAGTCGTAGAGCAGAAGAAGGTGGTAGAGGACAAGATGGTCATCGAGGAGGAGATGGTCGTCGAGGAGAAGAAGACCCTAGAGCAGAAGAAGGTCGTCGAGGAGAAGAAGGTCGTCGAGGAGAAGAAGGTCGTCGAGGAGAAGAAGACCATAGAGCAGAAGAGGGTAGTAGAGGACAAGAAGGTCGTCGAGGAGAGGAAGGCTGCAGTGGAAGAAAAGCCGTCGACTGATACGCCTGCTACTGAAATGGCGGCAGCAACACCGGCATCTATTGAAACTGAATTCGTTACGGACAAAGCTACATGCAAAAATGATATCACCCCCCTCACCAACAACACACCACTAACGGATAAAACAAGCTGCTGTGTCAACAATGCCGAAAAAGTGGTTGCTAATGATACCGTCATGCCTGATTTACTTTGTAAAAACGCAACTGAGTTGGTGGTGGTGGTGGCTAGTGAGAAAAAGGCCATTGAGCATAAAACTCCATCTGCCAACGACGACGGCAGCGGCGGCGCTGGCGATGAAAACATTACAAAAGACGCAAAAACAAATAATAAACAAGAGCTTGGCAGCATAGCAAATGCAACGGTTGAGGAGCATGCGCAGTTGGAGCCAAAACAACAGGTGGATGTCGATATCGCGGAGAAGACAGCAACACTGGTGGTGAGTTCAACAAAGCTGCCGGCAAATGTGGCTGTGGAGAAGGAGGCAAAAGCGCCAGAAGAGGTAGAGAAGATGGCAAAAGTGGTGGAAAAGATGGCAAAAGTGGCGGAAGAGGTAGTGAAGAAGGCAAAAGTGGCGGAAGAGGTAGTGAAGCAAGCGAAAGTGCCGGAAAAGGTGGAAAAGTTGGCAAAAGTGGCGGAAGATGTAGAGAAGATGGCAAAAGTGGCGGAAGAGGTAGTGAAGAAAGCGAAAGTGGCAAAAAAGGTAGTGAATAAAGCAAAAGCGCAGGAAGAGGTGGAGAAGGAGGAGCATGTAGGTGAAGGCGTAGGTGAAGGCGAACAAAAAGAAACTGCAACAACCAAACGTAAAAGAAAGCGCCAAGCGGTAAGTAAATAAAATTTGAAACTATCAAAATAATTTGTTTACAATTAGATAAATGTGTGCATGAACGTTGGCCACATGAAATTGATTAAGTAAGTATTTATAAATTTGAATAACTGTTCTTTTGTGCAAGTTCTTTGTTATATTGGATTCTCTTGTTTGTGTATAATTGCTCCACATGCTTGTAACAATTTTTTATATCTCGCTGCTATAACTAAAACAATAATATTTTATTTTTGCTTTAATTCAGGTATTTCCAAGACGTTCACCAACAAAACGTCGCACAGTGCCAGCGAAAGTCACAAACCCACCAACCACCACCATCATTCCAGTGGAAGCACAGCCGGTTAATGTCATTAAAGTAGCAACTGCTGAATCAACACGAAATTCTGTCATAACTGCTAATGATTCCGGCCGCAAACCCAACAAAATCGTAGCACCAACGATCAGTGTCGCGGCGGTGGCTAAAATCAGTTGTCCAGTTGCTGAAACCAATAGTTGTCCAGTTGATGAAATCAGTAGTTGTCCAGTTACTGAAAACAGCAGTTGTCCAGTTGATGAAAACAGCAGTCGTCCAATTGCTGAAACCAGTAGTCGTCCAGTCGATAAAATCAGCGTTCGTCCAGCTGCTAATGACTCTGCTCTCAAACTCACCAATATCGTACCAGCGCCATCCACTGTCGAAGGGCTTGCTAAAATCAGTTCTCCAATTATCACCACCAACATTCCAAAGGAATCGCATCCAGTTAATGTGACTAAAGAAGTGGTAACAGCTGAGCCAACACGAAATTCTGTCATAACTGCTAGTGACTCTGGCCTTAAACTCAACAAAATCGTACCAACGCCAGCCAGTCTCGAGGGTGTTGCTAAAATCAGTTCTACAATTATCACCACCCACATTCCAGAGGAATCACATCCAGTTAATGTCATTAAAGTGGCAATTGCTGAATCAACACGAAATTCTGTCATAACTGCTAATAATCCTGGCCTTAAACTCACCCAAATTATACCACCAACGATCAGTGTCGAGGCGGTGGCTAAACCCAGCTGTCCAGTTACTGAAATCAGCAGTTGTCCAGTTGCTCATATGAGCAGTCCAATTTCTGAAATCAGCGGTTGTTCAGCTAATGAAATCAGCGGTCGTCCAGCTGCTAATGACTCTGGCCTCAAACTCACCAAACTCGTACCAGCACCGATCAGCTTCGAAAGGGTTGCTAAATTCAGTTCTGCAGTTACTGCAATCAGCGGTGGTGCAGTTGCTCAAATCAGTTGTCCAGTTACTGAAATCGGCAGTGGTCCAGTTGCTCATATCAGCGGTGGTCCTGTTGCTCAAATCAGTAGTCCAGTTACCGAAATCAACAGTTTTCCAATCATTGAAATCAACAGTGGCCCTCTTGCTCAAATTAGTAGTTGTCCAGTTACCGAAATCAGCGGTCGTCCAGTAGCTGAAATCAGCAGCGTTTCAGATACCGAAATCAGCGATTTTCCTGGTGCTAATGACTCTGGCCGCAAACTCACCAAACTCGTACCGCCACCGATCGACTTCGAAAACGTTGCTGAAATCAGCAGTTGTCCAGTTACCGAAATCAGCAGTTGTCCAGTTACCGAAATCAGCAGTTTTCCAGTTACCGAAATCAGCACTTGTCCAGCTACTCAAATCAGCACTTGTCCAGCTACTCAAATCAGCACTTGTCCAGTAACTGAAATCAGCCCTTGTCCAGTAACTGAAATCAGCGGTTTTCCTGGTGCCGAAACTGTAATAGTTCATTCCCAAACGACTTTTGTAATAACGGAGGTGCCACCTGCAGAATACGTTACGCCAACTACTCTTCGGGAAGAGAAACCGCTTAAAGTTCAGTTGCCGAACGTTGCTGCTAAAAAGACTCAGACTCAAGCAAAAAGAAAGACTGCGGCTGCTACAACAGCTGCCAAACGATCACGTAAGAACAAAAATGTGGTTGTTAAGCAAGAGAAGATTCCTACATTAACTTCGACAGTTGTTAGCACAACCACACCAACCATATTAACTCCAACAATATTAACTCCAACAACAGACATTGTCACCGTTGCCACAATTGCAGCCAACAACGACGTAGTGACGCTTGAAAATGTTCCAATAACTGTGCACCGTGAAAACGCAGCAGCCAAAAGCAATGTGGTGGCGCTCGAAGACGAGGTACCAATAACTGTGAACCGTGAAAACGAGACAATTCTGGTGATGACCTTGCCTGTGCGCAAACGTCGCCGCAAAAGACATCACGGCGACGAATTGGCTGAGCTACATGGCATCACCGCATCTTCGTCGGAAACGATTAAACTACGTTACGCTTGCGATCAATGCCCCCGTTCGTTTAGTAAGTCACCGCGTTTAACCGAACATGTACGTTTGCACTCGGGCGAGAAGCCGTTCAAATGCGACGTATGTCCCAAGGCATTCCGCATCAATCGACGCTTGACGGAGCATAAAATGCGTCATATGGAGGTGAAATTATTCAAGTGTGAAATCTGTGATTTGCCAGTGTCCACACGTCAGGATTTGCGGCTGCATAAACGTCATCATCAAGACGATCGGCGTTACCATTGTCCCGACTGCGGCAAGGCATTTGTGCGCAGTTCCGATTTGAAGATACATTTGCGTGTGCACACGGGCGAGAAGCCATTCGTTTGCGATATATGCAATAAAACCTTTAGGGCCAATCAGAATTTGTTGGTGCATCGGCGTGCGCACTCGGGCGATAAGAAGTATAAATGTGATTATTGTGAGAAGCGTTTTATGCGCAATATCGATCGGAAGGTGCATCATCGCACGCATACGGGTAAGTGTAGGAGTTGCGCTGGCACTCCATTTTCCCCCCCTCCCCCCTCCCCCCTTTATGCCATATTTATCAGCATTCTTTGTGCTTACTTTTACTTTTCTTCTTTTGTTCTTGCCACTTGACAGGTGAACGTCCCTTCAAATGCGAAATATGCGAACGCAGCTACTCATCACGTACGCACGTACGCACACACATAAAACGCGATCATGCTGGAAATGCAAATGGTGGAAATGCTAATGCTGAGAATGCTATTGTTGCTGATACTAAACCAATTGTGCGTAAAAGGAGACCCAGGGCCAAGCCGTCGGCAGCAGCAGCAGCGATAGATGAAAAAGTTAGACAACAACAAATGATGGATGATATACAAGAAGAGATATTAGAATGTTTGAAAATGGACGATTTGGAAGGAGAGGCGCTAGCAGAAAAGAAGTTAGCGTTTACCAAAAAAGAGGAGCCTATAGAAGTTGTTGGCAAACAACAACAGCAGCAGCAGCAACCACAACAACAACAGCAACAAGCAAAAAAGCGACGCAAACCGTCGAGATCATCGCCAGCTATAAAGAAAATTAAAATCGCATCACCACAACCAACACAACCGATGCAACAAGAACACGAACAGCAACAACAACAAGACGAACAACAACATCAGCAACAACTCAAACAGAAGAAACAACAACACAAACAACAGCAACAACAACACAAACAACAGCAACAACAACAACACAAACAACAGCAGCAACAACACAAACAACATCAGCAACAACACAAACAACAGCAGCAACAACACAAACAACATCAGCAACAACACAAACAACAACAGCAACAACAACAACACAAACAACAACACGAACAACAAGACGAACAACATGAACAACAACAAACGCAGCCACCATCACCACCCGGCGCCGCCGCCGCCGCCGCCGCGATGCCCGTGCAACAAGTCTCTGTCACAGTTTCCATGCAAGTACAAAAGGATATCGACGCCATTGCGGTTGATGCGCCAATGCCGGAGAAAGAGAATACTGCCGCAATGGTGGGTGGCGTTGCAGCGTCCGCGCCACTTGCTAAAAGCGCCAAAAACGAACGTAAAATAACGAACTTTTTCAATGTGTTGGCACAAAAGACAGAAATGTAAAAAGACTTGCGCACGTTTTTAAATGGGTAAGAGTAAGTGGCATGATATTACTATACTATATTAGCTAGCTGGTTGGTTCGGATTACACAATATTTAACTCTTGGTTTGTTTGTGGCAATATGTACGTACGTAGTATGGACACAGTGAAGTGGCAAAAAGTGGTATTATTTTGTTTGGAAACATGTTCATGCAGCAGTTTGCAGTTGGTGTATGATTTTGAATTGAGTAGGCAAGCTTAATTAAAATAAAAAAAAATGACTTATTTTTTTGGTACAAATAATACGTTAACTGAAAGTGTGAGAAATTTGCGTGCATAGTTGAAAACTCGTACGATGTTCTTGAATCGAAATTAAGATTTTAACCGAACGCAAACAAGTTTTCACTCTTTCACATACTCGTATTGTAAATAGAGCACATATCGCACCCTAAATCAAAAAGGGGCACAACTCAAAATTTTTCCAAATCTAGTTTTTTTCATAAAGGGGTATACGGAACATATCTCTAGCGATTGCCAAAAAAAATCTTTTGAATAACTGCCTCTTTCGACCGAAAAATAACGATTATACCTGGCCCTTTGCCATACGATTGCTTGTAATGAAAAAAAGTTTTTTGGCTCTCCTCAAAATTTTTGAATTTTGAGTTGTGCACTTTATGATTTAGGGTGCGATATGTATTCCGTCAATAGGATCAACTTGAAAGCTAGTAAGAGTTAGCCTTGAGTTGCTAAAGTGTTAGGCTAATAATCGATCTTCAAAAGTGCGCGTTGAACAAAACGAAATTCGATTTCAAATTAGTACATTCTAAGATGCCGTTAAAGACCAAATTCCACTTGCTAGCTACAGCACAAGCTACTTTACTGTCTCCATACTTTGGCGGCAACATTACGCCTAGCAAATTTGAAGGAGTTGCACATTTAAGTGGGAAGTAAGGGGCATGAAATACACACGCGGCAGTATATACATATGTATACATATAAGCAAATGCTAGATTTAAACATATTATACATATATTAATTCTCAAATCATACTCTTTTGTAGAAAATAAGTTCGTAAATAAGTATCATATCATATAAGCTAATAAAAATGACACTGTTGAAAATGAAAGAAATAATATATCTAAATAGTTTGAAGAAAACTAAAAAGAGACACCCTGCATAATATGCACCATGAAACGCGTCTACACTGCGTATACGTAATTTGTGCATATACAAACACATGTAAATGTGGGTGGAACTATAGTTATTATAATAAAAGTGAGTTAAAAAAATATCTTATGATAAAATGAGTTAAATCTTATGATAAAAAAAAATTTAAAACAAAGAAGTCTTATGATAATGAAGAGCAAAAAGTCTTATGAAAATGTAATACATACCGTCAAGTTAACACAAATTAAAAAAAAACAAACTCTTTAAAAAAGAACCTCGCCTCAAAACTGTTAAAGAAGAACACTTTTTATATGAATACTTACATACATATTTTTCTATATAGATTGTGGATGCATATACGCTTCTTATGTCGTTATACATACATATTACATACATATCTATGTATACAACAACAAGAATAAAAATAACTTTATTTTAAATTTAGTATGTATACAACAACAAGAATAAAAAGAACGTTATTGTAAATTTAGTTTGTATACAAAAACAAGAATAAAAACAACTTTGTTGTAAATTTAGTGCAACACTAATGCCAACTCAACACTTTTTTTTGGCTGTTTAAGTCACAAGTTACTACAGTGTTATTGTACACAAATTGTTTACGGTACTTTCTTGCAACATTTTGGTCTTTGTATGGCAATTTTACTTGCTTGCTATTTATTAATACTTGCAAAGTTAGTGTTTTACTTTTATTGAAAAACAAAATGATTTTTTTTGCTGACATGAATTTATACTTAACGGAAAATTATTTAAAAAAGAAGCAATTAAATTATATGAACAAAATATCTATGCATACACTGTGTCACAAAAGTATGAAAACAGGTTAAGACGCGTTTTTTTTTTCCAAAACTTTTTTTGAAAATATACTTATTAATCTTTTTTTTCAATGTTTGTATTGCCGTCTTTACGTTTTAAAAATTCTTGAAATTCAATTTTAAGCACGTGAAATTTCTGCAAATTTTGGTTAAACTTAAATTGTGTTATGCTTATTTTGCTGTTAACTAAAATTTTCATGAATTTCGCATAGTAGGTACAGTAGAATCGCACAAAAGTTAACCAAATGGTCCCAAGGGCATTTAACTTTTCCGAAATATTAACTTTTCCAGGTGGTTTTTAAATTTGATAGAATACGGTAATAAACATAATTTTTGGGATATAACATATCAAATTTATTTGAATATCTCAGTTTTAATCATTACAAAGCAGAAACTCAGATTTAATTTACATACATAAAATTTGCTAGCCATCCATCACTTGCATACAAATTTTTTCCAGGGTACATTTTGACAAATTCAAGCTTAGCTCTTGATTTTAAAATTGGACCACTAATTGCACAATTGTGTTGCCTTTGGTTCAAAAACCATTTATACAACCTTGCCTCGAGAACGGGATATTCCGACTTGTGAAAAGTTTTCTTGGTTGCCAATTCCTGTGTGCTTGCCACTGCCTCCAAAGTTTCATATCGTTTTTTTCTTTATTTTTGAGATGACCACTTTAGATACACTATAATCTAATACCAAGCGGTTTCCGTGAATACTTTCATCAAGTTTTCTTAAAATATCAGCTTTTTGAGGTAAATTCAATCTAATTTGCGATGATTTATTCCGCTTTGTTGCCATTTTTAACACACAAACTATGTTTACACCACTCAATAGTTCAATAGTACATTTGTACCTCGCCACACCGACAATAATTTTTTACACAAAAATTCGGAGAATGCACGCAAATTCCGGGAATACATAGAAACAAAGGGAATGAGCTTGTTTTTGCTGATAAATAAACGGTTGGATTTGAAAAAAAAATCGATAACCTCAGAAAAGTTAACCAAGAGTTAACTATTTAGAGCCGTACGTGGACGCTCAAATTTGGTTAACTTACCCGAAGGTTTAACTTTCTCGCGAGTTAACTTTTGTGCGATTCTACTGTACTTTGAAGTTTGATATTTATTTTTTTTTTATTTAATTTAATTTAATTTTATTTTTATTTAATTTAATTTTTTTTTAATTTAAGTTAATTTTTTTTTTATTTAATTTAATTTAATTTAATTTTTAATTTAATTTAATTTTTTTGCTTTTTTTAATTTTTTGTAAAAATATTTCTTTTTTTTTTGAATTTTTTTAAACTTTTTGAATTTTTTTTAACTTCTTAAATTTGTTTTAAATTTTTTACTTTTGTAATAAATTTTTTTTGTCAAAATAGTTTTTTCTTGAATTTTTTTTTTAATTTTTAATATTGTTTTTTAAATTTAATTTTGTTTTTTACTTTTTTAATTTTTTTTGTCAAGATATTTTTTGGAATTTTTTTAACTTTTTAAATTTTTTTTAATTTTTTTACTTTTGTAATAAATTTCTTTAACTTTTTAATATTCCTTAATTTTTTTTTACTTTTGTAATATGCTTTTTGTTTTAATTTCTGAAAACAAACAGTTGAATTTGCCAAAGCAAAATTTCTTTAATTTTTTTTATTTAACAATTTTTTTTTTGTAAAAAAAGAGTTGCAAAAAAAAAACAAAATTGTTGAACTAATTTTGTGACACCCTGTTTGCATACATATGCAAAAAATTTTAAATTTAATTAATTAACTTTTTTCATGATTCTTGAAACAAACAGAGAAATACAGTCAACATACTACAATGCATACCATTTTTATACTCACTGAGTACTCACTAATTTAAACTCAAAAATAAATTTAATACAAATTCGCATAAATTTCTTTAAATTATAATAACTAAATGAAATGTAGTTTTATACAATCTATTTCATTTAAAAACATTTAAACAATTATATTTTAATTTATTATTTTTTTTTTGTAAATGGAAATTAAACCATATGCCACATATTAAAATGAATAAATATTAAAAAGAATTTATATATAAAAAATAATAATTTATAAAAATTATTTTTGAACTTCGAAAATTGAAAAAAAAAAAAAAATTATAAATCTTTAGCGTTTACAACTTATTATTTCCATAATTTAATTCTAAGTTTATTAATAGTTAAACTCAGCAAATGAAAATACTTAAAAGACAATTTATTTTAAGCGATGATATGCAAACATACATATATTTATAAAGAAAAAAGAAGATATTTCATTGATGAAAACATGATTATCCAGAAACCGGTTGTTGTTGCCGGCTGCCGGGACGCCCGTACGAGACAGGCAGACTGTCTGTCCTACTTGTCAAAAAACGGCGCACAAAATTGTTCGCAAACTCATTCATACAGCTGCTGCCGGCGCGTTTGGGGTGCGTTTGGTGTTTTCTTTTTTTTATCAAATCAAGAGCAAATGTATGTACATATGTATGTATGTATGTAAATGGCATCTGCCATAGGTAAATTATGGTGGTTGAATCAGGCTAGCGTTGCTCACCTTTGTTGCACATAAATATGTACATATATATAAATGATTGTCTGTCAGCTCACCAACGCTTCAACCTCCTTCGTCGCCGTCGTTGCCGCTTTGACAATTTGCCTGAATAATGAGTTTGTTGTGCATTGCACTCGTTTATCGTACTTGAAATGCAAGTAATTTATGATGTAGTTTTGTGTAAACAGATTATTAGTTTCTAATGCATACATAGTTTATATGCATACATACACACATTCAAAAAAGCACACTTTTTTACTATTAAACATGCATATGAACTATTAAACATACATACATACAACATTTAATACATATATTTTTCTAATGAATAAAATGTATATTATTTGCATAAAACAATGTATGTATTTTGTGATCTACACAAATGCTATGAAGCTGTGGGTACTGTATGATTATTCCTTTTTTTCGAGTGCTTACTGTTGTCACTATTGTAACATGGTATTTTTAATGGCCTAAGCGTCATTTTATGGGAGAAGAAGAAGACAGCTTAAAACTGCCAACCCTATCACCACGCAATGCATCTGCATACAAATACGCAGCAACAAATTCGCGTGTGCGTTACGAATGTGAACAATTCGGTATATATCTCTGATTCCATGTGCAATAGAAAGTGTTGTTGCCACACATATTGAATAAAGGACTCATGTACATATGTATGTACATTCGGGGTTGTTTGAATTTTATGAAATTTTGTAACTTCTTCCAAAGAAAAAGAGCCTGCAATGGACTACATGATATAAATTTTTTGATATAAGTGTACGGAGCTTCGGTGTTAGTACTGGTACTTGCCTAGATCCTATCACTTTGGAGTGCAGCCCTAATATGAATATTGGATATTCTTAGTAAATCAGAAGTGTGATAAAGTCAAAATAGTTGCTAACTAGATAGCATTAATTACATACGTATGTTAGCTTAGGTTGCGTTGGCTGAGGTCTGAAGACCCCTCACATAGACCACATATGGTCCTTAGTGTTGCCAACATATAGGAGGCATTATGTTATTATCAGCCTTATCGTGAACTTCATGTGAACAAAATGTTCTCAAAAATTACAAAGCAAAACAAAAACAAAATGTGAAAAATTGTTATTGTTTTGCTTTATATTTTTCGAGGGAAATTTTTCACATGAAGTTCATGGTAGGGCTGTATATTACACTCGGAATGCCGGTCTTCGCAAGTTTTAATATTTTGTGAATTTCCCGGTCCGCAATGCTCTCTAGAGACGTGAAGTATGCAGAGCCGAGACAGTTAAATCGTAGTCTGCCGAAAGCTGGACATTGGCAGAGAAGATGCTCCAGATTGCCTACAGCATGTAGACGCGCAGAGTACGTGTAGCTTGGCCTTACACTGCTCCACACAGACCGAGAGGTAGTTGTCCCTGCCTGGCTGTCAATGAATATATTCATTCTAGATTTCAAGGACGTTAGTTCAGTTGCAAGTTCCGCCGCTTTTGAAGCAGCACAAACCTCAGCTAGAAAGATACCGCAGTAGTACGGGAGTCTAAAAGATTTTTGTATCCCAAGCTCCGAGCAAAATACTGCAGCTCCCACCCTTACGTCCATCTTAGATCCGTCTATAAATAAGTTGAAGGAATGGCGATTGGCTCGTAGTCCTTTCTTCCACCCGTCCTGTTCTCTTATTACATGTGGTCCCCTGCTGAAGTTGGTTATGGGAGTAACGTAGTCAGAGCTGCCATTTAGTCCTCGTTAGTTGCTGTGTCCATATGGCCGTTGATTAAAATGTCCTGTTACTCTAAGCCTTAGCGCTGTCTTTTCAGCTACGCTTTTAGCCACAAGGTGGTCCGCGGAGTACAGGTTAAGTATCCTATTGAGCGCCGCTGAGGGGGTTGTGCATAGCGCTCACGTTGTGCACAGACTAGAAAGCCTCTGTACACCCTCTAGCTTTATTGCATTCACCTTTTTATCAAGTGCCGTCCACCAGATTGGAACTCCGTTGTGCATTATTGGACGCACAACTGACGTGAAGAGCCAGTATGTTAGTTTGAGTCGATAGGCCCCAAGTTTTGCCAAGTGCTCTGCTATAGACATACAGTGCATTGGTGGCTTTCTTGACTCTTCCCTCGACATTGAGCCTCCACGCCAGCTTACTATTCAATATGACTCGCAGATATTTCGTGAATGGTTTAACGGTTAGCGTGTGATTGCCTAGTTTAGGAGGAGTCCATTGAGGAGAAGAGAGGAAAAGGGAGACCTCCACTGCGTTGGGAAGATCTGTACGGAGTTTCTGCAAATCAACTCTATCAATGTTTTCGACTGAGTGACGTCATAATGACGTCAATCTATAGATTCTCACCTGCCTTTTAGGTGGTAACAAGGTGTGGAATGTATCTAATATTATGACGTCAATTTAATCGACATTTTTACCGATTTTGTTGCAGAAACTCACTTCAGGTCAAGACTGACTCGTCCTCCATTGGTATTTCCAATTGGCATAAGGTGTCAATAACAAATAAAAAAGCGCAAAAAATTATGTACCTAATAAACATCAATAATAATTTGCTATAAGCAAGTACATATGTATGTATGTTTGTATGCATGCACATTTTTAGGTTGCGCATACGTCGCGTCGTTCCATTTGTGCCAAATGGTAATTTTCTAATGTAAGTCCAATTGGGTACAGATACTAGATATGTATATATGTATGTAGTACATATATCATAGCATGTACTACCTATGTATAAAAATGTTTTTTTTTTGCTATCGCGTACCTACATAGAAGCACGCATGCATTGAGGCTAAGTGCCTCATATAGACACGCAAACGCACACACTGAAACATTTCTTTGTGTTTGTGTGCGCAAAATTAAAATGCCATTTAAAATAAACGAGAGCTTATAATAAAATACAATAACAATATCTACCCTGCAGGCAAAATTAAACTAGTATGAAAATAAACTAGTTGATCAACTGGTATGTAAAGGAAAAAATTCAACTAGTTGGTTTTTTACTAGTTGATCAATTGGTAGGATACGGACAAAGTTATACTAGTTGGTTTTCTACTACTTGATCAACTGGTATGAAACGGACAAAATTCTACTAGTTAGATATCTACTAGTTGATCAACCGCTTTTAAAAAGACAAAATCATACTAGTTGGTATTCTACTAGTAATATACCAATTTATTTATTAACTGAATATAGCAGTTTGTGCAATTCTATCACAAACTAAGCTTTATTGGCGATTTTCAAGTAAATTTACGCTATTATTTAACAAAAGGATGAGAATAGTTATTACCAATTTGCCAAAAAGAAAACATTTCTCACAAAATAAATATTTTTAAGGCTTTTCATTTATTTTTGTGCAAGGGTACACAAAAACAATTACATACATACATATATGTTTGCAGCAGGTGGCAAGAAGAGTTTAAGAGAGTTTAGTTAATTGATTTGGTTTCTTACAAATCGGAGATTCTATCAGCCAAATGCCGCAGTAACACGAAGCCATTATTCTACCTTACTATACATCTTTGCGTGTACTGTATGTAATATGCACTAAATTTAACTTTAAAAAGTACTGAGCTAATTAAAGTGAGTTTTATTAAATGAACTAAAATGCTATTTTTTCACCTAGATGAACTGGCATTTTTCTAGTATTATTCTGACTGGTATTCTTCTAGTATACCCTTAACTGGTATTTTTCTAGTATGAAGCTGATGTGTTGTCTACTGGTATGAAACTGAGTGGTATTTTTCTAGTATGAAGCTTATGCAAGGGAAGACAATTGCCATCTCGTAGGCCATCGCCACGTTAAAACTACCAGTTGCTTTCAAGTAAAATGGATAGTTGGGCAACTAGATGCCGACATTTTCAAACTGGTAGAATTGTAGTATGCAACTAGTTGTTTTGCCTGCAGGGTACCTATTAAAAATACTTAAGAAGAGTGTGAAAAGAGAAAATCAGTAAACTCATTGGTATGTGTAGGTAAGTGTTGTTGCTGCTCGAAATAACTTAACAACACATAAGTGTGCAAAACGAGAAAAGCAAACAACAAAATCACAAACAGCACACAAAATAACTGTGAAATCAAATGAAATGAACTAACGAATGCAGCAAAAAATGTGGGCGAATGCTAAAAACCAAATTAAATGACATATGTACAAAAAAAAAATATCGCGTATACGCCCTGACTGGCCAGCCAACCAGGCAGAGTGAGAGACTAGCTGGCTGACTGACTGATGATTACTGTGCGGTGACTATTAGCAACTGTACTACCTACGTATGTATGTATGTATGTACATATGTATTTATGTATGTATGTCCATTTGCATGTGTGTCAGTATGTATGTATGTATGTACATATTTATGCCTAAATGTGTGTACATATGAGTCGACACAGCGTTATGACGCTCGTGGCTTTGAATTTTATAATTTTTTATTATTTGCTGTAATTGTTCATTTTTCCATTGTTCAATGGCCTTTGCGCGTATTTTGCTGTTTCAACGCAATGCTAAAATGTGACTCTTGTATATTTGGCGAAAGCGAGTTTTACCACCAGCAAATAAAGATACAAAGAAAAAATTTGCATGCACACAAATATGCCAACATGCAAACATACAAACATAATTTATGGATACATAAAAAAAATTAATTTCACAACACAAAAGAAGAAGACAAAAGAAGAGCAACAACAAAAAAGTGTGCTAAGCTGCCATTGAGCCACTTTGGGCAATAAGCTGCCTTCTTTCTCTACTTCAAAAGCACCAGCGTACGCACACCCAACCGCACACACATGCACTCTCGCATTCTCATATTTTTCACTCTGCTGCTTCTGCACGCAGCCATCCATGGGCCATGGCTTCAGCTTTCATTGTTAATTCTTCTTTTTTATTGCCTTCGCCGTCGTCGTCGTCACTTCTTTTCTGCTTTTGTTTTTGTTTATTGCTTTCTGCATTCTTTGCGGTCGTTAACTTTGACCATTGGGTTTTATTTTTATTTTTGCTTATTCTTCATTTTAACGCTTCTTATTACTCACGTATTACATACACTTGCATTGTTGTTGTTTTTGCTGTTGTTTGTTTTTGTTTTTTTAATTCTGCTTCTTTCTAGCCATTTCTGCCTTTCCTGCTCTTTGCATGATTTCTTTTCTTCTTTGTTTTGTGGAACGTATGTTTTTTCGCGCTCTGGCATTCATTTTGAAAATAAATTTAAAAATGCTTTTGACGCGCTCGCTCGTCGCTGTTGTCTCTTTCTCGCGCACACATTTATGCATTGGTTTGTACTGGGCGTGCTGTTGTGTGCTTTGTTTAGCGCATGGAAAACGCTGAGTTTGCGTTGAGTGTGCAGTTGGCGGGCATTCAGTTGCATTAGAAAGTGTATTTTAAACGGTGCTAAATGAAGAAAATTTTTTGGTGAAATTAAATTTATTTCAATAGTGTTTTTTATGGAATTCTCTCGTGGTTGAAGTGATACATTTTTTTTTTATTATAATACAAAAGTTTATGCTATCATTTTAAGAAGATTTTAGAAAATTCTTATTATGTTAAAAAAGATGTTGAAATGTGAAGTTTTTGGAGCTACTCGGCGGATGAGTAACTTAAAATAAATTTTGTTTTCTAGTGTTGCTCGTATGAAAAAGGCGATAATTTGATGAAATTATATATGTATGTATATAGGTAAGTGTACTTACATAATAGACCTCTGCACAATACCATTTGCCTCTTCTATATTTGCGAATACTCTATGCATTGTACAATTAGTCACAGCACAATTTCAATGCAGATACGAATATAACCCATACTTTTCATTTGGAATACAAATACTATTTCTATTTGCTCTGTTGGAGCGATTAGTGTACACTAGTGATGAGCGATATATCGCAAACGGTGATTTTTTCACTGTGAATAAAAAATCGCAAATCGCAATTGCGATCACTTTTTCAAAATAGCAGTTCACTACTTATTGGGAACTGCTATCGATGTACCAAGTAAGCAGTTCACCTATGTGAATCGCAATCGCAAAAGGATTATAAATTTCTTTTTGTTTATACTTTTGAGCAGACCACATACGTACATATATAGAAATAAAAAAAAAAATAATTATTGAATTTACAATTTATCTTTGAAAAATGTTTACAAACAGCGAAATTACTGCGGAATACGTTGTTATTGCTATCATTTTGTTAACATAAAATGAAGACAGGCGAAAACGCAAAATTAATCTCTCCGGATGATTTTATAGCAGTCCATGCAATCGCAATAGCAGTTTAAAATCGCAGTGATTTAAAAATAGCAATCACCGAAATCACAGATATCGAAAAATCGCAGTTTCTCTCATCTCTAGTGTACACTATTCGCCACGATAGAATAGAACATAATAATAACCATGTTATGAAGTATTCGCAAAACCTTGTTGCTTCTTTGGTTTGTTTGTTTATTTAATATGCATATGGCATTAAGGTGGACCAAAAAATAAAAGCCCAACAAATATATGTTCCATTTTTTAATGATAAGGAATGTTTTTCTTGTTCATTAAGGACTTTGAAAAAAAGTATGTATCATCACTGATATAAAAGGAGAAGGAAATTTGGAGACATTTGCACGACCTCTAAATTTTAATATATTAAGGAAAAATTTTAGGTATAGATTTCCGTATTATATTCGCATGAAAATCGGGTTGTTCCGCGAATTTCGGGAGAACTTTATTTCCTTCATAAAACCACCTTAATATGCCAAATAAGTTTCCTAACTAATGCCGAAAAAATCAAAAGAATCGAAGTATTGGTTACCGAGTTATTTTAAAATATATAGAACAGTTGGAAATATGTAGATCGTAAAAAGCTCTGGTTCGAAATTTATTTTAGACATATGGTTTCTTGACAAAAAAGCTTGAAATTACCCAAATTTTTATAATTGCGATGTGTCCCTGTTAATTTTTTTTTGGCCCCTACCAAACGACCCGCCCTAGTGTGTATGCATATGCACATACACACACTCACACTAGCAGCGTAATTTTGCTGAACACAACGTCTGGATGTGTGTTTATGAAAATATGTATGTACGTACATATATTTCGATTATATTCGAAGTATTCGCAAGTAGTGTACACTATTTGCAGAACCTTTTTAAGGTCATGTAATTGTCGCTACGAATAAGTAATTGTATTGGTTCTGTTTATGGTTGTGCTCTACTTGCGTTTATTCTAAAACGACAGAAACAAGTAGCCATGGGTAATGGCGCAATTTTTTTGGCGCTGATACAATAACGCCAGCGCCAACCGTGGCGCCAACTCACGGTACTGGCGCAATAACACCTTTAGCGCAATTGTCATCGAATAATCGATAAATAACATTTTTTCGCTTGTTACTGTTTACCATCCCCGTTTTATTTCTTTTGGCGCAATTCTGCTTACATATACGAGGGCACAATTAATTTTAATTTTCATAATCATTTGGAAAAATATTCCGTATATATGTGAAAATATGCTGGAAATTAGAGTCACTTAGATCACTATCAAGCACACATAATTGTGACGTTGTCATACGTATACATATACTATGATGCTGTTATTGGCGTTGTGGTTGCGCCATTTTACACTAGCGCTATATTGGAGCTGGTGTTAGCGCACGAAATTGAGTCAGTGTTATATTGCAATAGCGCATCATTGAGTTGGCGCTATACTGAGTTGGCGCTACATTGAGTTGGCGCTACATTGAGTTGGCGCTATATTGAGTTGGCGCATTTCCCAAATCGGAGTTAGCGCAATAACACCAGGGTTGGTGTTAGCGCAATTGCGCCGCGCAGCGCAGTGTTACCCATGCCTAGAAACAAGTAGGTACTGTAATTGGACGGCCGCGAATATTTTGTTGGCCGTTTCGAATCCATTCATGCAGCCTTCTATTACATAATCATTATAGGTAACCCTGCAAAAAAATTTGCGCTTAATCCCGATAGAGATTTGTCCCGAATTGATCTCCTTCGGGAACAATCGGTCCACAATTAGTCCCCGATTGTTCCCGAACGGGTATAAATGTAGACTAACTGCTTTCATCCCGAACGGGTACAAATCTAGATTGATTAAATGTATAAATTTTACAAAAATATTAAATGTATGTATTAAACAAAATTTATAACAATAGGTAAAACCAGAGTTGTAATTATTATAAGAGAAAAAATAAAAATCAAAAAATAATTATTATTGAAAGAAACATATTTTAAAAGTCTTTGCATAATAGTTATTTCTGAGATATTTTTTTAAGTCGTTTTGTAATTATTATAAATAAGAAATTTTGTTTTATATCTTCAAAGACTTATATTGAGACAAATTTGAAAAAGTCTTTGAGTAATTATTATCCGTAACAAATTGTTTTTTCAGTCTTCAAAGACTTTTTCATTGAGACGAATTTCAAAAATATCTTTGGGTAATTATTTTGAGCATATATGTAATACTTCTATATTGCTAACAATCTATCTAATCAATGTGTTTCAGTTACGCTATTCATGAACTCGGTTCTGACTGCATATGTAATTTGTGCGCATGCGTCAACACAAGCAAAAGTCGTGTATGTGAATATATGTCACATACACATTTGTAAAATTGTAGTAGCATTACAAAAAAAAAACAGAAGGGGGTTTAAAAGGGGTCGTTATTCCCTTCATATAAAATTTTCATGATCGTTATAAAAACACAAAGCAGTAGATTAAACAATGAAATGCCAATCTTTCGAAAACAAAATAATGTATTTATTATTTCAACGTATTTCACAACCAAATAACATGCATACCTACATGCTCGTGAACGTCCAATGAACGCTCTTTGGAATTTCATTTTTATTTCATTTTATTCATGTATGTATACCCAATATGCACAAGTAAAATTATTAGTAAGTAATATTTTTTCATTTGAATCTAATTTGAAATTGGGAAACGAATTGAATATCCATTCGACCTCAAATCAATTTCCAACTAAAATGTTTCTTGGGTATGTACACACATATATATGTACATACATATGTACAAATTAATAAAATTCGGACTTATCTTTGTTAAATAAAATACCTATTTCATAGTATCAACATTTTTCTGTGGTTCCCCTTGTTTTTGGAAACAAAAGTTTAACGGCGCCCATGGAATCTTGCTTCCCTTTCTAACAGTATATCGTTACTGTGATGTTTGACGAACAAAACAAGTGAATACTAGCAATATAGAAGTATTATATATATGATTTTGAGTAACAAATTTATTTTTTATATCTTCGATAAAAATCTTTCATTGGAAATTTGCTTGAATTTTGAAGTACTTATATGAAAGTTATTAACACGCTTTTATTAGTTTCACCTGTATGTATGTATGTATGTATGTAATTTCCAGCTGCTGTCTAAATATATGCAACATATTTACAAATGAGATTAGGTTATAACCACCGCTATGCCCCAACAGATGGCGCGCGTGTATTTATATTTTTAAAATATTCACTTATTTTTATTTTATACTTATATGAAAGTTATTGAAAATATTCTGAGACCTTTTTGAATTTTGTCTCAATGAAAAAGTCTTTGAATATATAAAAAACAATTGGTTACTGATAATAATTACGCAAAGACTTTTTTCAAATTTATCTCAATATAAAAGTCTTTGAAGACTTAAAAAATATATATTTGAAATAACTATTATGGAAAGATTTTTAAAATATAAGTTTCTGAATAATAATTATAGAAGATTTTTATCATTTTCATCAGGAAAAAAATATTATCAAAAGACTTTTATGATTCTGAAGAAAATTTGTAAGACTTTTATAATTTCAAAATGAAATAATAATTATTCTACATCTCTGGGTAAAACTAATTGAACACCATTTCTTTTAATAACAATAATGAATAAAATTTTAACAAAATGTTACCAAAAATATTCATTAAAAATCAATTACAATTATGCACTGAAAACTGACTATGTAAAAAATTTTAATTTATTGAATAGATTTTTTTTTTTACAAAAGTAAAACTTATTGTATAATCTTTATTTAAATAGGCATGAGCATTTACAATTTTTATGGATTGTTATAAAAAATAGCATTAGCTAACAACTTTGAAAAATTCCACACATGTCTTTTACAATCGCATAATGCATTTTCAAAACTTAAAATATTTGGAGGAAATACTTACTTTTTTAAAAGATTTGATTACAAGACGAAAACTAATCGAATAAACCTTCTTTTTATATATATAACAATTTATAATTTTTAGACATTTTCATAAAAAATAGCCTTGGCTTACAACTTTGGATGAAAGCGATTAATCAACATTTGTACCCGTTCAGGTATACAAATTGAACAATCAGTCTCTTCATAGGACATGCTCGCTCGAAAAAATGCGATCAATTCGCTCCAGGGTTGTAAAATTGTATTAGTCGCATGCTCCCTTGCGATTGATCCCGGACACGTCCCGGATTGATCACATTTTTTGCAGTGAAATTACATACTTATATGTACATAATAGATTTGATATTTTTTTAAGAAATTGCGTAATGATGAATTTTAGGTTTTAATTAACAATGATATATGTACCAGAGATCAGCAGCGGAGCATCGCATTTTCTCAAGCACCGCAAAAATACTTATGTATGTATGGATAATATCTTCATTTATTAGGAGTGTTCAATATCTCAAAATTTTTACATATTTTTACGAATAGTTACGAATTTATGTTCAATAACCCAAAAAATTCGCAAAAGAGAGCCAAATTGAGAGAGTAAGACCTCGAGAGTGTTGATAAATGCTGCAAGTAAAATTTTCACTTGCAACTACTAGCAGCTTTAAAAAAATAGAAGTGTCAAAAATATATGATCACAAAAATTTCAATTGGAAATATACAAACATTTTAAACGCAAATTTCTAATTGTGTACTAAATAAGTTAGCGCAAAAACGAATCTTGATGATGTTGTGGAATAGCCAAAGTAGAATTTTGTTTTCCTAATTCAGTTATTTCCATTCATTTCCAATTTCAAAAATTTCAATTACAACCTAACCTAAAAATCAAATTGTCAAAACAGAGTATCAGCTGTTTTCTTGCGAATGTTTACGATTTTGTGTTCAATTACTTTGGTTGATAATTTTCTCTTTTTCTCGTTTTTACTCTTAATTTGAAATTGACGCTCTTTTTGCAAGTACGTGTAAGTAAAGTTGTTGAACAAAGCTATTATCTTGTTATTAATTTATATATCGCTAGCTTAGAGTGCAAACTGTGTAAGTCCATTTTTATGAAAAAGTGTTTTTAAGTGTAGAAAGCTAGAAAAATCAAATACGCACCACGCTAAAAAAGTCTGTGATACTTATCATATTTCTACTCGTTGTTATTCAGTGATACGCAAATTGTGTAAGTCCAAAAAGCGAAGAAAATTGTGTAAGTCCAAAAATTTTATATGAACAGAAATTTTTTTTTCATTTTGAAATTTTTTTATTTTTTGTTTCTTGTCTCTCCTACAAAGTTTGAAAAAAGGACTTACACAATTTGCACTCTAAGCTAGCGATATATATATATATATATTTACATTTTGTTTGGGATTTAAAAAAAATTTATAAACGTTTTCTTTCCTTTCTTTTAAAAAATTAAAGTAATAATAAATGGTTCGTTTAAGTAGACATACTATTTTTCCATGTGAACACATATATGTATATTCGATAACATTTTACGGCTGCAAGCTCATAAGTCGTGCCATTGTTCATAGTTTCTAAACCACTTCATGTTTTTAAATGAAATTTACAGGAGGCATAGTGGGAGTGTCTATTAACAAATATATGTACAATTTTTTATGAAAATATTTATAGTTTTTGCTGCATTTGTTAATAAAAATCCCTTCCCCTATTTTTGTAATTCTTTCACTGAAAACACTGAAATTTCACTTTGTTATAATGTGTGACATTTTAGCTGGTATTTGCAAGTCCATTTATATACATTTTTCACAATTTTATTGCAAAAATACGGAATTAAATTATTTGTTACCGAGAACTTTTTACTAGCAGCTTAACTTCAAATACACTCAACCACTGAATACACCTAACTGTCAGCTGATTAATGCGAAGAAAGAGTTGCCGGATGCTCAGAAATTTAATACGCTGAAGGGTTTACTACGCATAAGGACATCACCACTGTTATGACACACGACCGGACTTGGATGGCGTAGCCCAGGGTTATTTTTTATAAGCGTGGCCGAAGGCCGCCAACGCAAAAGGGTGTTCTACGCAAAATTACTGTGGATCGATCTTAGATTCTACTCCAGAAATAGAATTATACCGGCTGAGGGTTATTTTTTTGAAGCGCGGCCGAAGGCCGCCAACGCATAAGGGTATTATACACATAACTTTTACAAAACATCTCTTTTTCCATTTTAGACATTTTCTGATCGCTGTTTTTTTTGGATTTTTTGTTGTTGTGTGGCAGCACTAGACCAACAGATCAATCGATTTGCATACAAAAAAGGGTTGTTCAGTGTGACAATTTACGCAACTTTAAACATTAATATTTCCAAAACTATTTGTTTCCTGGCCGTTTGGACTTCAGATATAGAATCGGGGGGTGGTGCCACGCCCCCTAAAAAAATCAGTTTTCCTGGAATCGTGGCACGACTTATGAAGTTCCAACCCATTTTACAATCTTGTTGAGTTAGTTGTATAATGCTGTGAAAATTACTGTTTAAATATTTAATAACTAAAAATGTTCAACTGGCAACCCTTCTACCTTGCAACCATGCGAGCGATCAGCTGACACGTTTTTACGTAAAAAATCAAAATGATTTTGATTTCTGCGGTACGGCCTTCTGCGTCGTACGTCGTTGAATAATCGGTTACATACAAATCCCATTAAATAGGTTGGATCAGATGACACGGTACACGGGTTTCGTTCTCGACTAACTGGACTATTACATATGCACACCAGCGTTGCCACAGCCAAAATAAAAAATTTACCAAAAATTAAAAAATAAATTACCAAAAAATTACCATTTTCCTTATAAATAATAAAAATCCCATCTCTGACTATAAGTTTTAATTTTAGTACACAAATATCGTATATTATATATCTACCAAACCCTTTAATTAACTTATCATAATAATACACTGGCGCGAGTTTTATGGCCGAGCTTCTCTCCCAATTCGAGGTGTGCTCCTTTTTGCTTTTCCTACAAATTGGGTCGACCTACAGTTTTATGCCGGCTCCGAACGGCGAATGCATTTTTTGTGAGAAGCTTTTTCATGGCAGAAATACACTCGGAGGGTATGCCTTCCACTGCCGAGAGGTTACCGCTATTTAAAAAAAAAAACCAATAATTGGGTTTTAATTAATTAGAAAAACTTTTTTCGTGTTTGTCCGGACTCTGGTATAGCAGGCGAGCACTCTACCCACTACACCACAGCGGCCACTAACTAACTTACTTCAAAAGTTACACATTTTCTTCTGGAAAGCTACGGTTACAAAGGCACACAACCCCGCCAACATACTGGTGACAAATGTCGACAAATTCACTGATTCTGGTAGGTTTTAAAAAGAAAAAACAAAAGAAAAATTAATCCAAGCGAATTGCAAGGTGGCGGTAGCCTATTGGTGATGCCATTAGCTTACCAACCGAAAAATCTGAGGTTCGAATCTCGGCGGGCGCCCAGAAAAAAAAGTAGTCTGAGGAAGAGATGTGGTGATCTCCGAAATATATTTAGGCATAACAGCTCCCAAAAAAAATTAAATGTTTAACACCAAAATTTTTCTCATATAATGGTGTACTATCCCAAGGTATGGAAAAATTACCAAACCGGAAAAAAAATTACCAAATTATCAAAATCGGTTTTAGAGAAAAAAAATTACCAATTTTGGTTAAAAATAACCAAAGTGGCAACGCTGATGCACACTTGTATTGTTGTTGCTGCTGTTGTTTGTTTTTGTTGTTTTAATTCTGCTTCTTTCTAGCCGTTTCTGCCATATCTGCTCTTTGCATGATTTCTTTTCTTCTTTGTTTTGTGGAACGTATGTTTCTGCGCGCTCTGACATTCATTTTGAAAATAAATTTAAAAATGCTTTTGACGCGCTCGCTCGTCGCTGTTGTCTCTTTCTCGCGCACACATTTATGCATTGGTTTGTACTTGGCGTGCTGTTGTGTGCTTTGTTTAGCGCATGGAAAACGCTGAGTTGCGTTGAGTGTGCAGTTGGCGGGCATTCAGTTGTATTTGAAAGTGTGTTTTAAACGGTTGGCCGGTGGTAAATGAAGAACATTTTTTAGTGAAATTAAATTTATTGCAATAGTGTTCTTTATGGAATTCTCGCGTGGATAAAGTGATACTTTTTTTTATTATAGTACAAAAGTTTATGCTATCATTTTAAGAAGATTTTAGAAAATTCTTATTATGTTAAAAAAGATGTTGAAATGTGTAGTTTTTGGAGCTACTCGGCGGATGAGTAACTTAAAATAAATTTTGTGTTCTAGTGTTGCTCGTATAAAAAAGGCGATAATTTGATGAAATCAAATACGTACATACTATGTACACACGTACATATGTATGTATGTAGGTAAGTATACTTACATAATCATTATAAATTACAGTAGAATCGCACAAAAGTTAACCAAATGGTCCCAAGGGCATTTAACTTTTCCGAAATATTAACTTTTCCAGGTGGTTTTTAAATTTGATAGAATACGGTAATAAACATAATTTTTGGGATATAACATATCAAATTTATTTGAATATCTCACTTTTAATCATTATAAAGCAGAAAATTAGATTTAATTTACATACATAAAATTTGCTAGCCATCCATCACTTGCATAACAATTTTTTCTATTGTACATTTTGGCTAATTCAAGCTTAGCTCTTGATTTTAAAATTGGACCACTAATTGCCCAATTGCGTTGCCTTTGGTTCAAAAACCATTTATACGACCTTGCCTCGAGAACGGGATATTCCGACCTGTGCAAAGTTTTCTTGGTTGCTAATTCCTGTGTGTTTGCCACTGCCTCCAAAATTTCATATCGTTTTTTTCTTATTTTTGAGATGGCCACTTTAGATACACTATAATCTAATGCCAAGGTTTCCGTGAATACCTTCATCAAGTTTTCTTAAAATATCAGCTTTTTGATGTAACTTCAATCTAATTTGCGATGGTTTATTCTGCTTTGTTGCCATTTTTAACACACAAACTATGTTTACACCTTTCAATAGTTCAAAAGACTAACAACATTTGTACCTCGCGACACTGACAATAACTTTTTACACAGATATTCGGGGAATGCACGCAAATTCCGGGAATACATAGAAACAAGGGGAATAAGCTTGTTTTTGCTGAGAAATAAGCGGTTGGATTTGAAAAAAAAAATCGATAAGCTCAGAAAAGTTAACCAAGAGTTAACTTTTTAGAGCCGTACGTGGACGCTCAAATTTGGTTAACTTAGCCGAAGGTTTAACTTTCTCGCGAGTTAACTTTTGTGCGATTCTACTGTACATACTTACATATATGTACATAATAGATTAGATATTTTTTTTTAAGAACTTGCGTAATAATGAATTTTAGGTTTTAATTAACAATTACATATGAGGCATTCCATATGAAAAGATAGGTCGACCTCTCCGATTTCCTTCAAATTCGGAATACATGTAGTATTTGACGTCTAGAATTGTGTGTCAAAAAAATTTTTTTGAAATTTTCAATATTTTGGATTTTATTGACATTTGAAAAATTTTGACAGCTTTTTTTGAGTTAAAATATCTTTTAAACTATTAACTTTAGAAAAAAATCTTATACTACAAAAAGTTGTTAAAATTATTGAAATTTATAAAAAAAATAAAATTTTTTCAAATCAGGCAAAATAAATGAAATTTAAGTTTCCCAATCTTGAATCGGGTATTTTTGAAATGTGAAAAAATCGTGGTTTAAGAATGAAACTTTATCTAACTTTAAGAATACTAAAGCCGAGCATTTTCCATAAAATATGTATATAATTTTCAATAGTGATTGCTTTTTGTGTGAAAAAAGATTTTTTTAATAGGATTGCTAATGGAGTTTCGCATGCAATTGTTGACTTGGAAAAAAGAACAGGTAAGAGTTATCACGTTGATATATGTACCTACCGTATTGCCTTCAATAGTTCGGAATAGGTGAACAAAGACATTAAATGTGGAGGAATGGTAAAAAAAGGAGCATGTACATTAGGCCGTCTCGCCTTAAATGGACCAAGAAAAAGTCCAGCGTAGGCCCCCCATATTATGTATGTTTTCTTGGAAAACATTTCTTCGGTATTTATGGTCCGATCTCTAAGTTTGATACACCCATGTTTTTGGTTTGAGAGGGAGATTTCTGCTGTATAATCGCATTAACACTATGTGCCCCTTTGAGGTCACTAGCACCCAGTATATAGTTTATACTATCTTAATGTAACTTTCTTTTGCCTGCATGTTAAACGTCGTCCGAATGGACTCGGAAATGGATCCATAACTTCTACCAAAAAATTTTTTTCAATTTTTCTTAATTATAAACTGGCCAATAGCTCATATAAAATTCACATAAAATAATTATTAGAATTAAAACGGTCATGTAAAAAAAAGCAAGTCGTCAAAAATCATTAGTCTTTTGTAAAAGAATTATTATGCACACTTCAGTAGCACAACAAATAAAACACATTTAACATTCCGCGGAATATATGTATGTATGTTTTTCGCTTCCTGTGGTCTTTCAGCTTAATTTTACAAAGACTATTTCTGAGCAGACCCCTATTGAAATTTTATGGCGAATCATTTGCTGGAACATTTTAACCCCCTAACACCCCCATGAAAGGCTTATTTTGACCGCTTGCTTAGTGAGTCAGGAAAAGTAGTATTTTTAAGATCGCTAGAGCGCCAAAAACAGAGTGCAAGATATGCCACGGATGAGTTCTAATCATCTCATAGCATCAGTGCCCCATGGCTTTGCAGAGGTTATCAAAAATTGGTGCTCAAACACGAAATTCCAATTTATTGCTTTTGTTTTGCACAGTTTACACTTGACCGCCGGGAAACTCTTTTTTTAATTTATTTCAGTGATAATCCCTATAATGTATTATTATAATCTAATAAATGGTATACTACATACATATGTTATACTTAGTAAGTGTATATATAATAGGGCTCGGGGAAATCGATTAATTGATTAACCGAATTATTCGAATAGGACTGAAGTTGACTTCAATTATCCGGTTAGCGATTTTCGAGTAGTCGGAAGCTGACAACTATTCGAATAACTGCTCACTTTAGATTATACGGTTAATCGTTCCATTCCGATTAATCGAATATTGTACTTGCGATTTTATTACATTCATAAATAAATATGAAGCCATTTCATCAACATTTTAATGCGATTCTTTGGACATTTTTGTTGTTGTTGTAGCAAATCAAAGCACTCTCCGCCCTTTTCCGGGCGTTAATCCGTCACGCTTGTTCTTTCTGTACTAGGCTGACTATGGTAAGGGCGACGTTTTTGGCCGCTTTTCACGACCCCTTAGACTCCTTTTTAAAAAAGGAAAGAAGATATTGATAAGCAAGATGAAAATAAAGATCATGATGAATGTGAAGGTGAAGGAGGAAAAAATTAGAAAAAAATGGTTATTTTTTTTTAGCTGTTTTTGGTACATTTTGATCTTCTTGAAGAAGGAGCCAGCAAAATTCGCCCACCAGTCAATGGCCTTGGCATTCCAATATCCGCGGTATCGCAATTCGATTTCTTTAATTTCTTAGTTGAAACGCTCACCGTTTTAAAAGTCCGCGCCTAAATTTGACTGTTATGTTGAGAGGGTTTCGGCACAATTTTTTTTTTTGATCCCGTGAAATACCGCGGAAATATTTTTTTTTTATTGTAACTTCTTTATTTGACTCTTCTGTATGTTGAGAGGGTTTCGGGGCAAACTTTTTTTGATCCCGCGAAATACTGCGGAAATATTTTTTTTTTCATTGGAGCAAGTTAAATCCTTTTCTGTCGCAGATTTTTCAAAACAACCCCACACCCAGCTTCTTTCATATGTACATATGTATGTATGTATGTATGTATCTATACATACCCCTGCAGGGAACTCAATAACTAGTAAGCAAAATTTCTAGTTCCGAACTAGCGAAAAGGTGTCAAAAGGGAACTAGATCAATTGTAGTTAGACCCTCACCAGTTCAGGAGGAGTGAATTGAGTGACCATTATAAGACACACTTTGATTTGTATGCAATTTCGAAGTGACAAAAATTCTATGAAAATTTTTCGTTCGTTCAATTTCCGTCGGCTTTGTATATTTCTGCAATTCTCAGATGTTTAGTGAAGCGTTTCATATAAAGAGTTTATATTTGCATCTTAACTTGTATGAAATGAAATGTTCCCCTAAGTATGCTTTTCCGATCCCTCAGGCTTATTTTTAATTTTTTTTATTTTATTACTTTCTAAATATTGCTGTAAATTTTATTAAATAAATAAATAAAAAAATATTAGTCAAAAAAAAAAAATTAAAAAAAAAATTATCATCCACCTTGACGCCGACAGGATTCGAACCCGCGCCCCTCAGATTGAAAGGCACATGCGTTAGCCAGTCGGCCATCACGCCAATTGCATGAAGTGTGTCAAAGTCTGCACTTAGGCGGCAGATGTAAAACTGTAGAATTTGTAGGTACTTGTAGCAGCTAGTTCAGAACTATCGAAAATGTGCCAATAAACGAACTAGTGTAAACTGTAGAATTTAGTACTAGTTCGGAACTATCGAAAATGTAGTGCAGAGGGTGACAATTGACACCGCCTAGGACATCGCCGTGTTAAATTCGCCAGTTGATAACATGCAAAAGAGATTTAGCTCGCACTAGTAGTGTCGAAAAATGCACTAGAAGCGACCTAGTTCGGAACTAGAGATTTTCCCTACAGGGACAATAAGCACATTTATATTTTAAAATTATCTGTCTAAAAAATTTTCAATAAATATTCGATTTTTGAAATTTAATTTTCTACATAACTCGAGTAGTCGAAGGAAAGCAATTATTCGAATAATTGAGGCAAGGCGACTAATCGAATAACATTAACCGACTTTTCAGCAAGTGAACGGTTACGAATCGATTAATCGGTTAACCGAGTATTCGAATAGACGAATAATTTTAAGAGCCCTAATACATATATGTATAAGCCTTTAATATTAAAAGACAAAGACACGTACTTTTTAATTATTTGATGATTTTCGTTTCAATTTTGAATACTTAACAGCATCTACTTTAAGTTAGGACCTTGAACAATTATTTTTTATTAACATTTTAACAATTTTTGTTCATCTATGTAGTAATATATGTACATATGTATGTAAAAGCATAGCGCAAGCGGCATACCACTTCAATTCGCGTCATTCTATAAATAAATTGATTGCACAGAACAGATGCACATGGAAGTGTAAAATTTGAAAAAATATGCACTCACATTAAGATTAATTTAGTGTGCAATGCGTTAATATAAAAAAAATAATGAACATGCAGATACACAGATATACTTATGTTTGTTTGTATGTTTGAATACAATTGTATAGATTCATAAATTGAGTGGTCAGACTCATAGGGAAATACATGCACAGCGTAAGTATTATGAATAAATTGAAATGAATATGTACTCTGAAAAAAAATACCCGTAGTTAAACCAACAACTTTCGGCTGTTGAATCTCCGTCTTTGATTCAACAGCAAAAGTATTTGTTTTTACAGCAAAGTTTTTGATCCAACAATTTATTCAAAAACGGGCGTTGTTGATTCAAAAACTTGCTTGCCTTTAAAAAATTTTTTGTGAGAAAATATTTTTTTGTGAGAAAACCAACAAAAAAAAATAATGATGGAGAGAAGATGAAGAGAAAAATCCAAAAAAAAGTTTATTTTTAGCAACAATTTTCTCCCCGTTGTTGATTTAAAGGCAAAAGTATTTGACTCAACAGTTTCCGTTGTAAACAAAACTAATGAGAACAAATTTTTTTAAATTTTGTTTTTATAATGATTCAAATAATTCATGGATTCCTTTTTAGGAAATGGAAGTATAAATAGGTTACTACAATTCAATATAATGTTTAATGTTCCACTATGTGATGATTGGATAGAATTTCAGTTTGATATCATGGTTCGAATCCGGAGGAGAATATAAAATAAAGAAGAAAAATCAGAATAAGAAATAAAGATAGCAACCAGTGAATGATAAGAAGGAGAGAAGAATAGGAGAACAAGCGGAGGTTACATATTTGCAGTTGGGACCCGGGCGGAGAGAAGATGAAGAGTAAAATACAAACAAAAATTTATTTTTAGGTGAACATTTTTTCCAACAATCTCCATCATTGACTTAAATCAACAACGCTCGCACCTTTGAAACAACAACGGAGCGTTGTTGGGCACATTTCAACTGCGGAAAGTAGTTGATTTAACAGCGAAAGTCTTTAGATTTACAACGTTTTTTTTTCAGAGTAATGAAATAAAACAGAATCGCTGGCTAGGCGGGGTATAGAAATTACAACAAAGCTTTCGATTGTGATAATTAAAAAAATATAAGTATGCATACATATGTAAATATGTATGTACATATATTAAAATAAATGCCCACTAAGCTCATTTGTGAGGTGATGCGATTTTCTTTTCATGCCAGGATACTTGCTTTTGTTGTTAGATATACCGCAGGTACTGTTAAAGTATGTTGAACGGCACGTAAAAATTGAGCACAGATCATTTCTTCGCTGACTAAAGTAGAAGTTAAGAAGAGTAAGCCGAAACAGAAAAATTTATACGAATGAAGTACATAACAAAGTTAGGTGGTAGGCAGCTGCATATTCAGTAGGCATATAACTTTTTACAATTTTTGCAAATACGAAAAACGGCATACCATAGTCGAATAGAGCATAAAAACGTATGAACCCCAGTATTTTTTTTTTTGTGAAATTGCAAAAAAGTTTCCGCGCAAAACGAAATTACTTTTTATCAGAACCGCTGAAAAAAACAAAAAAGTTTTGTACAGTGTACACGTTTTTCTTCATAATAATAGATATTTACCTTAAGGTCTATTAAACGAAATGTGGAAATCATCGCATACCTTAAACTTAAAACTTATTTCATATAACAGGGCTGCTCACCTCATAGGCACTCAAAGCACAATTGTTTTTGTTTTGTTCCGAATCATAGGCACAGATACATATTTTCACTTCAAATATGAAAATAAAATTTTCTTTGCACTCCCATAAGCACTCAGATATAAAAAATTTTATATGAATGTGCCTATGATTCATATTGAATGTGCAGATCAAAGGCACTTTGTATAGGAGCTCGAGCACTGCCGTAAGAAATCGAAATTTACAATAACAAATTTGTAATGAAAAAAATTCAAAAAATGAAAGCACTGTAAAAAATTTTTATTCAAAAAGTTTTCATATAAAAAATAAAACAAAATTTTATGTATTTGATACTACCATTTGAAAATAAATTCTAAAATAATATTTTATTGGAATTCATAAAAAAAATTAAATGAGCAAAAAAATTTTTCAGTGCATATACAAAATTTGTAGATGTATTGAGTTTTGTACTTTCAATACGAGAGCGTTGAGCAGCCCTGTCATATAACAATTGACAAAAATGTAAAAATAAAAATATTAAAAAAAATTAAAAAAAAAATCTGACTTTTTTTAGAAATCCATTTTTGCGGGGAACGTTTTTGAACCGAAATCACATAAAAAAAGTGATATTCATTACTTGTACAATATTTGCCACCACGTGGTGGTATGCCAAATTTTTCGTCAAAATTTGTTATATGCCTAATATTCAGCACTACCTCACATATCATTTGGAAGATTGTTTTATGAAAACTGACTGCACCGAGTCTTTTTCGATCCCCTTTGATGATCAAAAACTGATTAATCATCTCTGGGATTAGAATAAGACTCGAAAATGAGTCAGACCAGCGATTTAAAAGTGATTTTATTTTTTGTCATATAAAAATCAACTAGCTGAGTCTTTTTTGATCCCCTTTGCTGATTAAAAAAATAATTTATCACAAATCGATTATTCTAAAGATCGAAATGTGATTTTAGAAAAAAAAAAAGAAATATTCCTTAGCAAGCCTAGTACATAAAGCTATCATTAAAAATAAAAAAAAAATTTCAGAGAATTTTATATTAGATTTCAGTATTGATGGTTCCGAATGTTGTAGAGCAGGAACATATGGATGTATGTCTTCCGTGTTGCCGTATATGAGAGTGTCAAAATGCGCATATGCATTTTCATAGGAATACATTTATGGATTGAAATTTTTTTTATTTTAAACTCCTTACTTGCTTAATATTATTGTAGGCTAAAAATCTGTTTCAAAAGTTCCTACCAAAATGTGGACTGACCGTGATCTTGGAAGTTCTTTTTGCGATATTGGTAAAGGTAAGGCTAAGAATATGTATAAGGATAGAAGATGGGAAAGATGTGCGGTTGTAAAATGACCCAGAAATGGTAGGAAAATTAGTAGAAAAGTATTAGAAAATTATTAGAAATTGAACAGAGAGTTACTGAAAAACGACCCAAAAAAGATTCGAAAATGACCAGAAAAACGATTGATAAATGACCCAAAAAACATTGGAAAGCCAATGGAAAATTATCAGAAAAACGAAGAAAAATGACCCCAAAAGTATTCAAAAATGAACAAAATAAGATTCAAAATCGAAAAAAATAAAATCAAAAGGGACTCGAAAATGATTAAATTACTATTAAAATAAGACTCGAAAACGACTCCCCAAGAAGAGTTGGACGTAGCCGAGCAATAACTAACGCGGTGTTTTATTTGATGCGAAAGCCAGGTTTTATTTGCACAACCTATGTACATACTTAAAAGTAGGGCTAGTACAATTCTAGGCATATTTGAAACTCATATACTTTTCATATAGTTTGGCTGAAGGTTCCTGTTTAAAGTTTTATTGCAGTATGAATTATTGTTCTTGCACTTACTTATTAAATATCTTTCACTCCTCGGACTATCCTCCTCATGTGCTTAATCCCAAGCTTATTTCTAACAAACAGAAGTATGTTACTTTCCACCCAAACTAGTGAAGCATGTTAGTCTTCCACGCAGAGAACTGAAGCATGCTAGTCTTCCGCGCGAACAACGAACCGTGCTAGTCTTCGTTGGGAGCGACGAAATATGTTTAGTATCAAGTCATCTCTATTTAATAAGCGCAGCTGGGTATAAAAACGAAAAAACATATCTACATACATATTTAACTGGAAGTGAGTAATGTAAAATTATTCAAAGCGCTTGTAAAAAGTTGCACAGCAACAGTAAAATGGAAGCATATGAGTAGCGCAATATACATTAATTTGTTGCATGCAATACATTGTTGTTGGCAATTGAGTAACTGTAACGGTAAAATATAACAGTAGCCAATTGGAAATGAAATGATGAATATGGCAGCTGGCGCAAATATTGTGCAATTTATTGAATAAAAGCAACTGACTGAAGCGATGGCAATAAACACAAAGAGTGGCACACACATGAACACACACACCCCCCACAAACAAACAAAAAAAAAGAAACAAAAATAAAACAACCATGTGCTGCATCAAACATCAAATTACTCGCAAAATGGCTAATAATAAAAATCATGCGAAAATATTGCCATGCCACAGCTACTATTCACTCATTAACTCTTTCTCTTGTGCACACAGTATGAGCAGTTGCGTTGCCAACACACCAAACGCCGCCGAAATGTGGCGAATGCAACGAATCATAAATAATCAGTGATTTAATCAGTCAACGTATAATGAATGATGATTGAATGTGCCCGTTGCGTGTTATATGCACACACATGCATACACACATAATTTTTTTTTTGTACAATTTTTATATGTATTTTAATGTTGTTGTTGACAGCTCATTAAATTAATTTTATGTGCTGCGCGACGAAAAAATCACTAAAGTGAATAAATTACAAATCCATAGAGAGTTTAAGGATAAAGTGCATGGCAGTTAATGAGTTGATGTGCGAATAAAAGTAAAATTTGGAGACATAAACTTTGATATTAAAATATGTACAGTACAGAGCAATTGAGCTCTAACAGAATTTCTACTCTCGTCATAAAAATCGTTTAAAAACCTCATTAAGTTATTTAATATTAATTGCCCTCAAAGTTCTTTGAACTTAAGCAGAGGTTATAATATTAAGCGTAGATAAGTGCAGAAATAGTATAAGCAAATTCCTTGCCAGTTTTTTTTTTGTATTTAACTATTTTTAAGACCTTGTTAGCTAAAATTTAGCTTAAAAGGAATTAATCAACACCTGCTCATGCAATAATACGCAGCCATGGCGTATACGTAATATACATACATACAGCAAAGCAATGAATTGGTCAATTATAGTATGTATTAGGGATTCCAATTTTTCCCATTTTTGCGATCCCGGGATTTTCGGTATTTTTTTTATAATACCGGGATCCCGGGATTGGTCCCGGGATTTTGCCATTAATTATTTTCCGACATTTTGGGTTGAAAAAAGTGAATATATTTTTCGTGGAACGCTACAACTTTAAAATGCAAAGAAAGTAATTGATTTTTATTGCTATTTTTTATTTAAAACAAAAATTATTTAATTAAAAAAAATAAATAAATTCATGCGTATTATTTAAAATACTTAAGAGTTACTTTAAAAAATACAAACAACAAAGAAAATGGCATACATTTGGTGTAAGAAATATTTGCTTTACAGTTGGTACTTTTAAGATATTGACAAGAAGGCTTGCGATCATTTGATAATAATGTGTGACAAAATAAAAAATTTGAAAGTACTTTTTCGAGGTTCACATATGTTAAACGAGTAGGCCTTACCAAAACATCCGAAGACTGCATATTTAGAATTTCAATACACCCTCAAAATCTGGAGTTACGGGCCAAAAACCCCTTTTTCATAGGGTAAGTCAGTCTGTTTCGTCTATCAACATGATTTTTAAATATTATCGAAATTAATTTTTTTCCATAATTTTTTCATATTTCTCGAATAATTTGTTAACCAGTGTATATATATAATTACATATTTCGAAACAATCTCCTGTTAATACTGTTTTCAACGAGATAAAAACTATTATTAAAGATGAAAAAATTGAATCTTTGACATTGTAGTGTGAAACTCTCAAGTCTAATTAAAATTTTACCTGGTCTTTGGTAATTTTATTTCTTGATTATTGTTTGCTTTTTCTTCCAATATTTACTTTTCATGGGAGAAAATTCCGAAAACTGTTGAGAATAAAATGGCCCAAAATCAGGAAATCGAAGTTATCAAAAGAATTTTACCACAAGAATTAAAAATTTTAAAAGTACCTAACGTACGTTTCCTTACTTCACAACAAAAAAATTTAATTAAAAAAAAATCAAAAAATATTAATTCCTACTTTCACTAATGGACATTTTTAATTTTGGCAAAAATGTTGCACTTATTATGAATTTTCTTCGGGCTTTCAAATTTTTTTGCTCTATTCCAAAATTTTTTCTGGCGTTTTTGTTCTATTGACAAAATATAAAACTAGCCTGATTACGGGGAAAACATTTCTGCTCTTCTGCGTTGCATTACTTTTGTTATGCATCATATGAAAAATGCAACATTTTCACAGGGCACAGGGCACATGTTGATAATTCTGCCATGTAATAATTCAAAATTTTCGTTCAGAATAGGAAACGCTATTAGTATACAGATCTGAGATCAATAAAAATTATATAAAATACTTTTTTTTGCTATAATAGGGGAATATTCTGTCTTTATTTTATCCCGAAAATCCCGGGATCAAAAATCTAGCAATCCCGGGATTTTCGGGGTGTCAAAAAGGGCGGGATCCCGGGATCCCGGGATTGGAATCCCTAGTATGTATGTATGTAGATACATACATACATAATTTTTTAATTATACAGCAACAATAAAAATGATAAAAATTGTATTTAAAGGCAATTATAATAACTAGTATGACCGTGGTCGAAAATTCGACCAATTAAATTGAGAGCGGAACGATTTGAGAGTGGAAAGACCATATTTCTTATATAATATTTCTATAATAAAATATGTATAAAATAAAACATGTACTGGTACTGGTTGTCCGAGGAGACCTAGTGAAATTTTATGTCGAATAATTTTATAGAATATTCTAAACCTCTAGTGACCTCTAAAATTCCATTTTCCCGACTCTTCTTTCTCTTTCCAGTTTCCTTCCTTTTTCTCTTCTTCTGTCCTTTTTGCGTTTCCTTCCCATTTATCCTTTTTACTTTCCGTACACTTTCCTCTTACCTTTTCCCCTTTCCTTTCCTCTTCCTTCGACATTTCCGTTCCTTTCACTTTCCCTTTTTTATTTTCCTTTCCCTTCCTTTCCATTCCTTTACTTTCCTTCCTTTCTTTCCTATAGCGAAAGTATGTCAACAAAGTTTTTCAAATAGGTGGCAACCGGTTTTGTAAAAATTAAATTTTATTATCCATCTACGGAGCAAGCCCTTTCAGATGACGTTTCAAATTTAAAAATCAAACAACCTATTCCGGAATATTAAATTGTTTCACAGGTGGCAACCCTTTTTCTAAAAATGAGAATAAATTACCAATTTTCAGGTTAAGCCCTTTCACATAACACCTCAAACTTAAAAATCAAACAAACTGGAGCATAAAAATGCATTTTTGAAAAGGTGGCAACCCCTTTTCGTAAAAATTATAATAAATTACTCATTGCATACAAAGCTCTTTCAAATGACAACTCAAATCGAAAAATCAAACAAATTATAACGTAAAAATAAATTTTTGAACAGGTGGCAACCCTTTTTGTAGAAGTTACATATAATAAATTACTCATTTTAAAGTAAAGCCCTTTCATATTGGCAGGCAAAATCCTTTCATATGACACTTTAAATTTAAAAATCAAACAAACTGTAGAGCTTAATTGATTTTTTTAAAAGGTGGCAACCCTTTTTGTAAAAATTATAATAAATGACGCGTACAAAAAATCACTTAGCGTAATATATATAAAGATAACAATTATTTTTTTTTTCTTATTACAACTATTTTTAAGTATTTTATTTACTATATAATAGCTTTGTTACGAGATATTAAAGATAATAAACATTCTGTGTAAAATGAAAAAAAATCTCGATTTAGGTAAGTGTAAAGACAAAAGTGGAAATTAGCTGTCAGCTGATACAGCCCTCTTGTGGCCGAGTGCGTAATTCACTCGATCACAAAAGTGGCGGTTGCGGGGACCAAAATTCGAATCTTGGTTCAAACTTCCATTCTCAAAAGGGGTACTGATGAGAAAAGATTAAGCGCCTTCCAAAATAGCCATATACCCCAGCTTCGCTGTTAATAGTTTTCAGCTAATTTTCCACTTATCAAAATCAATATTAAACTGATCAAAATAAATTTCGTGGTAGCCACTAAAAGATTGCATTTATACGAAAAAAAATCTCTGCATTTAAAGAAGTTTTTTGTTCTCGGCTAACACCTTGCAAATTAATTTCTATTTCAAAATTATCTGTACACCAAACTAATCAGAGTATTAATATAATAATAAATTTCAAAAATAGAGTTTCTTAGAAGCAATTTTAATGGCAAACTTATGGACGGATGACTTGTTATTGAAAAACTACCTTTTTTATTTAAGTAGTACACTCAGGGAAAAACAGCATTTTAAAATCAAAAATAAAATTTTTGTTTTCATAATGCACGTTTTAAACCAAACCATTTTTAAATTAAAAATTAAATTTTTGAATTAAGAATGAAAATTTTGAAGCAAAAATGCATTTTGGATTTAAATTAAAAATGTTCAAAAATTTTTTGTGAGAAAATATTATTTTGTGAGAAATCCAACAAAAACAATAATGAGAATCGATTTTTTTTAATTTTGTTTTTACAATGATTTATATAATTCATGGATTCCTTTTTAGGAAAAGGGAAGTATAAATAGGTTACTACAATTCAATATAATGTTTAATGTTCCGCTATGTGATGGCGTTGGATTGCATTTCACGTTGATGTCATAGTTCGAATCTGGAGAAGAATATAAAATAAAGAAGAAAAGGGAGAATAAGAAATAAAGATAGCAAACAGTTAAGGCGAAGTAGAAAAGAAGAGGAGAACAAGCGGCTATATTTTTGTAGTTGGGACTCGGATTGAGAGAAGATGAAGATAATGCCGTTGGATACAATTTCGAATCCGGAAGAGAAAATGATATGGAGAACACTGCAGCGTTTTTTTTTCTCATAGTGCTTAAAATAAAAATAAAAATTTTTAAATTTAAAATGTTTTTTCTTGATTTAAAAATTTTACTATGAACATTTTTAAAATAAAAATGTTGGTATTTACATCACTTTTAAATACGTTTTTGCTCATTTTAAGCACGTTTTCATATGTTTTTATAATTTTTTTCCCTGAGTGTAATACTGCTGAGTGTTATTCACCATGTCATTGTGGTCACTTAAGTCACTTAAGTCACTGTCACATAAATTCACTTGATATATGTATGTATTTCAATTTCTTAATATACGTCTCATTAGAATAATAAAATAGTTTGTAAGGTTACACCCACACGACGCAAGAAAGTACTTACAGAAAGTGAAAAATTCAAATTTTGTGTACATGGCGTATACGTAACATGCTAAAATTAGAGACTATGTAAACTTGATACAAAAAAAGTTCTTTTTGTTTATGTAAATACCAAAAAAAAAAAATTAAAAATAAATCGCGGTGAAAGTATTGTTTTTCTCTTAGATAGTATAAAATAATTTCCAAGTAAACCAATAGCTCTAAGTGTAAGTAGTATAAAATATAAGTATATTGTGGAACGAGTTTCCGTCGTCCCTTGTCAAGTTTGATTTGATTATAAACATGCTTCGCCTATGTGTCATCTTCAGAGAACGAAACCAGTTGCTGAAGATGGCACATAGCTCAAACCGGCTTATAACTAAACAAACTTGACAAGGGATGATCAGAGGCGGTCGCTTCATACAAGCCGAGAAGCCCGGCTTGCGTACACATTTTCGTTCATTTCATACCAAATTCTTTAAAATCTGGTTATTTTACGTTTTAAATGTGTTTACTATTTAAGTTCTCAATAATATAGCCCCCACTGTAACATGCCCTGTAAAGCCTGCTAAGAAAATAGCGCAAATACACCACCAATCCACCTCACAATGTGTATTTTGTTTGTACAGCCAATCACAGCACAGTGAGCATGCTTCAACGTTTCCACACATTAGCTTTTACGTGGCTTTCAAAACAGAATAACATAGCTTGTTCTCTCGCTTTCGCTAAGGATAAACCAATTGCTTATTTTCAGACTTAAATTGAAAAAAAAAAACTAGCAAAGCACTTTTTTATTTTTCACATCAAATTTGTATGCGAATATGAAGCTGACTTCGGCATTCATAAGTTCAGTATTCACAGCCATATGCATATTTGATTTGATTTTCGTTTGCATGTAGGTACATACTTATGCACATGATTTCTTACATCTGCATGTGCATGCCAACATAAATATCAAATACCAGATTATAAAAGGGTTGATTGTGATTTTTGGCGACTATTGGCACAATATCAAGATAATTTTAAAAAGCGGTGGAAATCAAATTGGACCTCAGTTTTTCAAACACTAAAGCACCCATTTTTAGGCATTAAGCAAATATACTTGCTACTGCTGAAATTTCCGTCGGTATAAGGAAACTAAAAATACCTCTGCGCATTCGTGTATATTTTATATTTAAGAATTATGTAAATACGAAATTTTTTATTTTAAAAATGTTCAGAGTAAAATTGCAAAATCGAGAAAAAACAATTTTAATTTAAAATTGTTTATTTTTACTTTAAGCACTATGAGATTTTGAAGGAAAAACTTTCGTTTTTATTCCATTAATTTTAATTTTTAATTTAAACATGTTTCTTTTTAAATCCTAAATACATTTTAATTTAAAAAATTTAATTTTTAATTAAAAATTTTTCATTTATAAAATAAAAATGACTTGGTTTAAAACGTACATTATAAAAATAAAAATTTTATTTTTGATTCCTTTTCTCTGAGCATACAAACAAAAAAATGTGTATTAGGAAAATAAAAATAAAAAATACATATGAAAAAAGACCAAAAAAAAATCGAAAAAAAACGATCTTCAAATACCCGAATTGTTCAAATGCCCGTACAAACATACGCCTAATAAACAAACAAACGAGCGTTCGAGCGTTGAAAAGCATTTATTCGGGCCAATCGAAAATGTTAAAAAGAAATTGAGAACTCTAAATCAAAGTCAATGACGGAACGCAATCAGACTTTTAAATAATACAGCAAAGGAAATTACATAAATGGCTAATGGTTATGCTTCACACATAGGCTTGCCCAGGCAATTTATGCTAGGTCCGCCACTGGGGATGATATATGTACATAAATTCGTCCCACAATACATCGCAATCCAATCCTGTCGGAAAAGCAAACAACAAAAAAGAAATTATTATGAAATATGTTTGGAATTAATATTAAAATAAAACAAAGTAAAAAAATTTTTTTAAAAAAGCTTTTATTTAATATTAATATAACAATTTACTAAAAAGGAAAAAAATAATTTTTTTATATTTTTGAACAAGATTTATATTAGTCCTTAGTTCATTTGGATCTTAATTTCAATCTAAACATACATTTAACGTATTTCTTCAAAGCATTTCTGTATATGTATCAACATAAATAAAAGCGCGGGTGCTCTTTACGTAATGCATATCTTACGTAATTGGAATTTAAAGTTTTTATCGCTTCCTTCCATTTCGCCAATACGGTTTTATAACATGAATATGTAATGAGTACCCGCGCTTTTATTTATGTTGATACATATACAGAAATGCTTTGAAGAAATACGTTAAATGTATGTTTAGATTGAAATTAAGATCCAAATGAACTAAGGACTAATATAAATCTTGTTCAAAAATATAAAAAAATTATTTTTTTCCTTTTTAGTAAATTGTTATATTAATATTAAATAAAAGCTTTTTTAAAAAAATTTTTTTACTTTGTTTTATTTTTGCCTTTTTAGTTTTACAATGCATATTACATCTAATATCTGGTTTTACTATACTCTTTTGTGAATAGATTACTTCGTAATACGTGTTCAAAATAGGAACAAATCTGGTTCATAAATACTAATTTTCTAAATATCTTGACACTAGCGCCACCTAGCGGCGATTTATTTCCACGGATATATTTACTTTCTCATAGGCAATATATATACCGAATATGAACAAATTCGGTCGGTAAATACGAATTTTACAAATATCTTGACACCAGCGCCACCTAGCGGCGATTTTTTTCCTCGGATGTATTTACTTTCTCATAGGCAATATATATACCGAATATGAACAAATTCGGTCGGTAAATACGAATTTTACAAATATCTTGACACCAGCGCCACCTAGCGGCGATTTTTTTCCACAGATGTATTTACTTTCTCATAGGCAATATATATACCGAATATGAACAAATTCGGTCGGTAAATACGAATTTTACAAATATCTTGACACCAGCGCCACCTAGCGGCGATTTTTTTCCTCGGATGTATTTACTTTCTCATAGGCAATATATATACCGAATATGAACAAATTCGGTCGGTAAATACGAATTTTACAAATATCTCGACACCAGCGCCATCTATCGGATTTTTTTTTATTTCACATTGCATTGTCTTCGGGTCCTGAACTATGTTCCAAATTTCAAGTACCTAGCTCAACTAGAAGTATCTTAAATGTTCGTTGCAAAATTCCACGACATACATACAAAAAGTGAAGTTAAATAAAAGCTTGTAAAAACCAATGTAAATCTACATAGTGTCTATAGAAAATTTCTATTAGAAATATGTATGTAAGTATGGCATTCTTCCAAAATCAGCTTATTTGCCAACTCAAGTGACTTTGATTGTCGTTGATAAATATTTGTTTCCTAATCAAATAAGTACCTTTGTATGTAACTAAGTACATATGTAACACAACTGAGATGATTGAATTAGGTTGTTCATGATTCAAATAAAGAAGATTGTGCACTCAGCGATATTCAGCAAAATATTCATCCGTGAGACTGCGTTCATTTTGGTTAGTACGTCATCAACTACGTTATCGACGAGAAAGAAAATTTGCAAACATGCAATAGAAAATCTTTATTGAACTATTATTCACACAAATAAATACGCGGCACCATCTTTCTTTATTTAAAATAGTTTTTTAATATAAACTTCACATTTATCGCACCCAATCTTTAGTTATTAGAAAACCGGAAACGAAACTGGGTGAAAGAGAATTTATGTTACTACGTCACTAAATCAGCTGATTCTGTCAACTTTTGGATGAACGCCTAGCGGGACCGCTGAATGCACAATCTGCATATATGTTAATTCATGAGGTTGTTAACGAGTGTAAGGCTCGTGCGTTGATTTATTTGTTTTTTTAAATAATTGTTACTATTGGGACTAGAGGCACATGGGCTGCGTTTTCGCGCAATATTGCATACGCGCTTTTAACATTGTATGTTCTAGCAAGGCTACTTAGTAATAAACACAAAGAAAATAAAACAAAATAAAACAAAATGGACACAATTTTTGATATTGCTCGGAAAGAGTGTCGCTTGAGGAGGTCGCGCAGAAATTTCCGTATTTAATTGCACAAATCGTAAACACATTTCAGGCTTCAATAATTTTGATAACAAATTCTGATAAAATTTCTTACGTTTTGATACATATGAAGGTATATTTATTACTCTCTATAAATGTTCTTGGAAACAAAAATTCGATATCTATATATATCTCATATATATACTTACGTATCTATACACAGTTACAGTATACTCAGGCTTGAGTGAACCAACAATAATACATACCAGCAACTCGGTCATATAGACATCAAAATCGCTCACCAAACGCAAACAAACAGTGAGTTATAATTTTTTTTTTTTACAGTATTAAGTAATAATATAATATAATATAATAATAATAATAATACAATGGCGCTATTATAACTCTGACGAGTTTTATGGCCGAGCTTCTCTCCCAATTCGAGGTGGCCGCTGTGGTGCAGTGGGTAGAGTGCTCGCCTGCTGTGCCAGAGGTCTCGGGTTCAAACCTCGGTCCGAGCCAAACACCAAAAACCATTTTTCTAATTAGTAAAAAGAGCAGCGGTCACCTCTCGGCAGTGGGCGGCATACCCTCCGAGAGTATTTCTGCCATGAAAAAGCTTCTCACAAAAAAAAAATGCATTCGCCGTTCGGAGCCGGCATAAAACTGTAGGTCCACCCAATTAGTATTAAGTAATATCTCGATTTATAGTAATAAAACACTGACGCGCATATAACTGTGACGAGTTTTAAGGCCGCGCTTCTCTTCCAATTGGAGGTGTGCTCCTTAATTTTATTGTTTTTCCTAATAATTGTATGCGTCTACAGGTTTGGATTCAATAAAGTAAATTGGTGTGAATTTATGAACTTGGTTTCGTTAATTAGATGGTTCACTACAGCCAGAGAGCACTGTACATACATATGTGCAAATGTACATACTACATGGTGTTTTCAATTATCCATCAACCTCGAATATTCTTGATCTATGCTAATTGACTTATTTCGCACTTTGATAACGTATTTGTGTTTATCTAAATACACACCATATATGTATATAATACTTCTATATTGCTACTATGCAATTGTTTTGTTGGTCAAACTTTACAGTAACGATATACTGTAAGAAAGGGAAGCAAGATTTCATGGGCGTCGTTAAACATTTCTTTTCAAAGACAAGGGGGACTACAGAAAAATTTGATAATATGAAATACATAGGAATTTTATTTAACAAAGATATTCAGATAATTTTGTTTGAAAACTAGATTTCAACAATTGGGCATGAGTTCAAAAAAGTATCAACTTCGTATAGAAGTAGGAACATATTGAATTATTGGCAAATTTTATTTTTGGCACAAGTGCCGCTTAGGCGGTTAGCAATTTCACTTAGGCGGTTATGAAATTTAAACGACGATATATATATTGTGACTTTATTTAATTTACGAAAATATAAATTATCTGCCTTATTTTTAGCATGTAGGTATGCATACATAAGTTATTTGGTTGTGAACTACGTTGAAATAATGAATACATGTGTACAATTTTGTTTTCAAAAGATTGGCATTTCATTGTTTAATCTACTGCTTTGTTTTTTTATAACGATCATGAAAGTTTTATATGAAGGGAATAACGACCCCTTTTAATCCCCCTTCTGTTTTTTTTTTGTAATGCTACTACAATTTTACAAATGTGTGTGTGACATATATTCACATATACGACTTTTGCTTGTGTTGACGCATGCGCACAAATTACATATGTAGTCAGAAACGAGTTCAACGAGACCAGAACTGAAACACATTGAGTAGATAGGTTGTTAGCAATATAGAAGTACTAGCCGGACCCGTGCGCATCTTGCGCAAAAAATAACAAAACATACGTGGCGCCAGTCGGTATGGTTTGTGCTGTCACGCCCATTTTAAAAAACTTATTATTTATTTGGTTTGGTGGAACTTATGGAACTTTCAATGAACTACCTATATGTTTGACAAAGATATCGCATAAAATGTTTTTATTATACCTATGTATATAGGTATGTGCATTATATTTTTATATAGTTTACATATATTTTTATGTACATACATATACATATGTGGTTCCTGCCGACTTGGGTAATTTTTTTCCACACGTTTGCCTTGGCAAGCAAATCAGTGGTCGAAGCTTAATCGATTTATCTGCTACAGTTCCTGAGTTTTGACTTATAAATCTTTGAAAATTTACCGCTCTTGGCACATTTTTTTTAAATTTCTGCATATTTGCTCATAACGGCATAAGGTCATTGCATGGAGGAAATTCCATCACTCGGGCTTTATTAGTGACTTAATTATCATGTTTTACGTGTTTTTCGAAATACATATGTACATATGCCTTATTTTCAACCCCAACCTTCTCTGTTCCCATTAGAATCTGCGTACCAAATTTCATTAAAATATTTCTATTTTTGCGCCAGTTAGATTATGTACGACCGGCCCACATAGGGGTATTTTATCAATCTGGGCGGCCAAAACCTCATTTCCTAAAACTGGCCCGATTTCCAAAAAATAAAATTTTTTAGTAGGCCAGGACCCTAACGCATCATTTTCAATAAAAGTTTATTCTCAAAACTCAAACGCAAAGTTTTTACAGTCAATGAAAGTTTGGTCATTCGTGTATTTCTCGCGGCATTTTATAACGTTCTTAAAGTTTCAACATTTCCAATTAATATTTTTACGGTTTTAAGTGAAGTTTTTTAGAATACTGTTATGGATTCTTATAATACAGGTAATCGAGTACAAAAGTCATGTTTATTGAGATTTAGTTAGTTGTTAGCGTCTTCTTAATTACGTTTTTAAAAAATGATGTATTAAAAAAAAAAATTTCCCAATTTTTTGTTTTCAAAAGGGTTTTTTTTTAGGTGCCCGGCATTGCCCGGCACTGACTCTTTTTTTTCTAGATAGTATGTTCCTTGTTATTTTGAGTTCAAGAAAGATCGGTCCCGGTTTTTTCCGGTTTTAAGAAAAACAGGCGATTTTTCACGTTGGGAAAAATTACCCCACCACACAAAAAAAAATTAGTTGTTTGTGGATTCGAGAACACCCATCTAGGAACATATAAATCGACGTGCTCCGAATCCAAAGTCCGCTTGTCCAATATACCCCCAAAACTTCGAGAAAATTGCGAAAAGCTAAAAAAAGCCCCAAACGGCACATTTCATCGACCTAACCTACTAACATGTATTTCGACGTTCTGAATCCAAATCTGAGGTCGGTTTGGTCTCACTACATCACTTTTTAAAATTGTAAAGCCACATTATTTTCTATGTTAAATCGAATTGAAATCACCGTGGGTAACATAATTAACAATTTAAAGCCAAAAAAGAGTTTTGGCCGCCCACATTGATTAAATACCTCAATGTGCGGCCGTTCAATCTATTTTATTTTATTTTTTCATCGTGATCGTTTTGATTTATGTAAGTCCATATCTATCTCAATATTTTATGGTCTTACATACAACCGTTATTTGATCAAAACTATAAATACATGTACATATATTGTTCTACGAATAGCTGTGTATAAATAAGCACATCCTGAAAAACCCCCCATTCAGCGTAAGTATGAATACACACGTGTTCGCCTAAAATAATGTGATGTTTACATACAAACATACAGCTGAAGCTTATAAATGTGTTTTAAAATATACACGACTATTCATCTGGGGCGACATCTACATTTGAAATTTGTATTTAACACTGCACTCTTGTTAGAATAAAATAATTCTGAAGGCATAGTTTTAGGCGCAAATCTTTTAGTTTAAAACATTTTATTTTTACAAAATACTATTAGAAAAAAGTACCACGCCCAATAAAACACCGTTTCGCATACATAGCTAATTAATACCTTTAAAACGATGCCTTACTTATTAATTTTGGTAAATTATGTGAGCAGAAAAAGGGATATTTATAAAACACCAATTAGAAATAATATATATATGATTATATATATGATACACACAAACAAATATGTATACGAGTATGTGCGTACAAACTGATAAAAGTACATACTATACATAGATATACTTATGTATCTATATATAATACATAATTGCCGATAAGTGTTCGATATTTCTGTCAAGTGCTGCGCGTCGCTCCGCCAAAAATCTTTATTCACAAAAAAAAGGAAAAAGAAGACAATTTTACTGTACATATTGACGCAATAGCACAAAACGATACTGATGAATTTGTTGATAAAAATCTACTTGTTAATAAGCATTTTATGTTTATGAGTGTATCTATCTACATACATACATGCTCGAGGTAGTTAAGTACTCATGTGAGCTCGCGACTATTGACTCTTTCTACCACGTGATTTTGGAAATTTTTTAAGTAGGTATTATTGCTTGTATTATTTAGAACGAAAAAAAGTAGGAAATGATAGTCTTAAGTGAAGTTTAAGTGAGTTGTATAACCAGTGGTGGTTTTATGCACGCCTAATTTGTTTTTTAAACGGTGGTCATTTTATTTTTTGACATCTTGTCATCTGAGTGCTGAGATTAAAATACGGATTTACCAAACATCACCAAGCTTTTCCGAAACTTGGTATCACTTGCTTGTAAATCGACACATTTGTGAGGTCAACTAACACCGCGTGTTTCCAAAAGGCTTCGTAAAACGAAAATATATCAAATTACCGCTGATGAAAGTGTGGAGCAATTTTATTCCATAAAAAAATTGTGTTCTTTTGTAGCACAGGGTATATACTGCGTGTGTCAAAATTTCAATATTTCTCTTTTTTTTTCACTATGTAGGTACCTAATTGCTGCTTGTTTGCATTTATTTATGGTCTCCTTGTCTGTCTGTGTATCTGTTTGTCAGAATGTTTACATGAATCTTTCCGCTTGTAAAATTAATTATTATCTACCTTCAATTATGATTGTAAGATTTGTAAACAAAGGTGTATACAAATGTTCATGTGTATGTCACTATGCAAATAAACATACATATGCATTTGTTAACAAGTGTACGGCAGACAAATTCAGTAAATACTATACACATATCGACGCTTCCAAACAATACTGTACTAAGTCGACTTAGTACATTTCCCCGTTTTTGGCGGTTTCAAGTATTACGTATCTTAATTTAGATGGTGTCTAATTTTGGTATCAATCGGACAATTCAATCAAAAGTTATAATGATTTTTTCAGAATAAAAACTTTGAGAGCTTGCCATGAAAAACAACGTAGCAAGTTTTTATTTTTTCTTACGGTTTTATATGAAACGTACCCTAACTTTGATATTGTCGAGTTTTGGTGTTGATCGTTCAATCCAAACAGAAGTTATAAGTGAAAATATACTTAGCATACAACTGAAGTTTTATATCGAGTTTAAACTTTGGGACCTTCTCCCATGGTATAAAAAATACAGGTATGTGCATTGTCATTTTGACGCTGTCTTTTTGATTAAAAAGCAGATTTTTGAAGTTTGATCTTATGTCAGTTTTGGAGTATAGCGATGCCAGACTTTTATTTTTTGAATGCGTAGATTTTTGTTTGAAAGTTTGGGTATTTCAGGAATCAAAGGACAGAAAGAGAAAGGGCACTAGTGAGCAGATTTGTGGAACTTCCGGTAGCTCCTCTTCGCTCACTCCACAAATCTTCATCCACTCTCCGCGAATAAACAGTATCGTCGGAAATTGGAAAAATTGTATATCCATTTTTGCCAAAAATGAGATTTCATCAAAAATACATTCCTGGCGTTCGTCCCCATCCATTCATGCAACAATTTTGAGATTCACACAACGCAATTCCAAATCATGACACAGTTTCAAAACCGCTTATTTAAGGAAATTTTTCGAACCAATACCGCGAATAATAGGTGTTATTGCTTTATAACTGTACTGCAATGTACTAAAGTTGATTATACTTTCAGAAACACGAAATGGATTATAACTTTGCTTTATTGAAGAAAAGTTTTTACGTACGCCTGCAAAACCGCCTATACGTCACTATTGAACAAAATAAAAGACACAAAACCGCTTATAAATACATAAGTAAGCCAATAACTGCACATCAATGATCATTCAGCAGTGAAACAAATTTACTGCAGGATGTGTAATTTATTCAAATTGAAAAAATTTCTTTCAATTCAAATTGAAAAAATTCGTTACTATGAATACCATGGTTCCAATTTATTTTTAAAACAAAGCAGTGAAAAATACCATTAATGGAGGATTTTTATCATTGGGTATGGCAGCACGAAATGTCATAATCTGCTTAATTGTCAGGTGGTTAATATGGCGACGAAAAGTTGACGTTTGTTTTACCTGGTATACTTATACCATGACCTTCTCCTGCAAAACACTGTTTTCAGACTTAGTACAGTTTTGTTTGGAAGCGTCGATATGTACATAAATAAGTATGAAATATATTCTAGCACACGAGAATTTATCTTTTAACTTTCCATTAGCCTGCCCCGCAGAACTTTGCTCCAATTTTAATTTACACCTTTTAGGAATGTGTTACAGTTAAATACTGAAAGTGAACAAGCACACAATCATACCCACAAGCAGGCATGTAGTAATATGTAATAATAAGTACATATTCATTTATATATACATATATACATATATTCCCAAGTATTTACTACGTTTATTACCTTTGCATAGCAAAAAAAAATAGTCCATGTTACGCCTATCATAGATACATATATTTAATTTTACTTACTTACATATTTGTAACGCTTTATTTATACAACAATTAAAATGTCAATTCAGTTGGTTCAACAAAAACAACAACAGCGTAACATACTAATGAATGATAAACAATAGGGTGTTGCGTATAATTCTCCAACGCGCAATTGTAAAGTACCTACAATTACAAATATTACATCGTTGTAGATGCATTAGGGTGGTTTGATGAAAAGTCGTCTACGCAGAAAATAGTATTGGTACGTATAATAATAATAATAATACAATGGCGCTATTATAACTCTGACGAGATTTATGGCCGAGCTTCTCTCCCAATTCGAGGTGTGCTCCTTTTGTTTTTCCTACTAATTGGGTGGACCTACAGTTTTATGCCGGCTCCGAACGGCGAATGCATTTTTTGTGAGAAGCTTTTTCATGGCAGAAATACACTCGGAGGGTATGCCGCCCACTGCCGAGAGGTGACCGCTGCTCTTAAAAAACCCAATAATTGGATTTTTATTAAGAAAGAAAAATTTGTTTGGTGCTTCGCTCGGACTGGGGTTCGAACCCGTGACCTCTGGCATAGCAGGCGAGCACTCTACCCACTGCACCACAGCGGCCACATATTGGTACGTATAGTATATGTATAGTACTAGTATCGACCGTGGTCGGAAATTCAACCAATTACACTGCGCTTTGGCGTAAGAAGTTCAAATCGTTTTTATCTGCCAATCTTATACAAAATATTTTATTACTTGACTAAGATACTTCCCCCTAAAATTGCACAATATAAAACGGTTTTAAGCTATGGGCTTCTTATTACTAAAATGTAAAATAAATCATGTTGTTACTGGTTATATTGTCAAAGGAGACTCATAATGAAATTTTATGTCGAATAATTTTCTGGAACATTTTAACCATTGATGGGCAAAAATCGATGTTCGATGTATCGAAAAAATTAACATCGATTCTAAAAAAACATCGGAAGAAAACCATCGATACATCGATGCCTTTTTCAGCTAAATTGTTCGAAAAATACATGGCTCCAGTGGATTTGATGATATTTATAATTGAATGGCTATTGGGTACTCTCTCACCGAAATTGGAATTTTCATGGAAATTCAACCCGTAATGTGGAGTCACATTACCAACCTGTAGAGGATTTATTATGTTTACGAATATGTATAAATTACCACTGACTAAAACAACAGCCAAATATCGTTATGGGTGACATCGATTTATCGGCGATTTTTCGATACTGAGTAATTTTCAAACATCGATGTTAAACATCGAATTTTCGTTCGATACTATCGATGTTTCAAAAACATCGATTTATCGTTTGCATCCCTAATCAGTTTGCCTTCGACTGGCGTGAAAGCAAGTGGTCGCTAGGTGATCGTCGCTTGAAATAATTTTTAGTAATTTTTTACTTTGGCCTACAGTAGGCGCACCAACACACACTAATTTTTTAGTAATTGCTTGAATGTAGTGGTGCCCATCAATGCTCATAGCAAAATTTTATGTCGAATAATTTTCTGGAACATTTTAACCTTCTAGCGACCTCCAAAATACCATTTTTCGGACTCCTGTTTCTCCTTCTCGTTCTCTTTCTCTCCCTCTTTATAAAAATTAAAATTTTATTATCCATCTACAGGCCAAGCTCTTTCATATGACACTTCAAATTTAAAAATCAAACAGTAAAAATTAAATTGTGAACAGGTGGCAACCCTTTCTGTAAAAATTCCTGACACATGACAACGTAAATTTAAAAATCAAACTATATGTAAAAATAAAATTTTTAAACAGGTGGCAACCCCTTAAAAAAAATTAACCCTTCCTGCACATCTACATCGAAAAAACGGCGTAAATTTAATGGCTTGTACAAAAGATCCCTTAACGTATTATATGTGTATGTATACTAGCTGTACCCGGCCAAGCTTTGCTCTGGCCCACTTCCTATTATAGGCACTTGAAGCGAAAAATGGCACACTTCAAAATAAGTTGGAAGTATCTAGAGACCGAAACTACCTCGGGCTCAGCAAAAGTCAGATAAGTTTAAAAAAGTGAAGGAAAAAATTTATATTTTCAAAACTTTGCCCTCTTCATTTTCTTATCCCATTTTTCTTCGTATTAGTCTCCAACTCCCTTTCCCTCTACTATTCGCTTTCTCTTTCCCTTTTCCTTTCCATTTATCTTTCCTTTCATTTCCGTTTCCTTTTTCCTTTCCCGTCAAATTTCCGCTTCCCTTTTCCTCTGCCCCCTCTTATTCATTCTATAATTCCCTGTCTTACAGTCTCTCTCTCCATCCTCTTCATTCCATTTTCATTATATTCTCCCTCTACTTTTCCGTCCCTTTTCCTTTGCCTTTCGCAGTCTCATTACTCTTCCCTTACCTAGGGGACCGGGTTTAGCATAACATACCCTGTATTCCACTTCACATTTGATACCATCATTGCTTAAAAAGATTCCGTGGCATCCGAATCGTCTCCTTTAAGAATGACTATAAAAATATCTCTATATAGCAGACCCGGGCAACACATTTCATTTTAAATCAGTATTGCTCAGCAGCATCCCGTGTCCACTTATTGATCATAATGGGTACGGCTCTACATGAGAGTCCTGCTCAACACCTTTCATTTGGTACCAATATCCCTAAGAAATATTCCGGTGTTATCCGGGTCCACATATTGACCCACATCTTGGGAACCCACCTTGGAATCGTCATGCGCCATAACAATATCGCTGAGAAATTATCTGGGGCCATCCGGATCCACATTTTGACCCACATCTGGGGACCTAACCTAGGAATCATAATGAGTTCATCTCTATGTAAAAGCCCTGCTCAACCTTTCAATTGATACCAATATCGCTGATAAATTTCCCGGGGCCATCCGGGTCCACGTTTTGACCCACATCTGGGGACCTGAGCTAGGAATCATAATGAGTTCGTCTCTGTGTAAAGGCCCTGCTAAGCACTTTTCATTTGGTACCAATATCCCTGAGAAATACTCCGCGGTGTTATCCGGCTCCCCGTGTTGACCCACACATTGGGACCCAACCTAGGAATCGTAATGAGTTTATTTCTATCTAAAATCCCTGCTCAACACCCTTCAGTTGATACCAATATCGCTGAGAAATTTTCCGGGGTCATCCATCCGGATCCACGTTTTGACCCATATTTGGAGACCCGTCCTAGACATCACAAATAAAATAATTCTATGTTGAAATCCTCATCAAGACTTTTCATTTGATACCAATATCGCTCAGAAACATTCGAGGGTCATCTGGGTCCACGTTTTGACCATATCTGGAGACCCGACGTAGGAATCACAATGAGTGCTATTCTGTCTACATTCTCTGCTTAATACCTTTCATTTGATACCAATACCATCGAAAAATATTCAGGGGAAAGCCGGGTCCACGTTTTGACCTTTCGACCTATATCTCGGGGACCGACTTCCGTATTTGAAAAAATTATGCATATAAACAAGGTAAGGTACTCAGCTCGTGTGTAAATTTGGTCAAAATCCCTCCAGGCGTTTAGGCGAAAGCCGGCGACAAAGAAATAGGCTTGATTTTTATATATGTATATATAGATATATAGATAAAGATGGGCCCAGTAACTAGTGCACATGCAGACTGAATATAAGAAACTCTTTATTTTTTGCAAAAGAACCGTCTTTCTCACATGATTTCTGATAACAGTAGGGACTTATTTAGTCAATTGGTGGTTATTACTGGCCTCTCTGTTTAATCTGTTGCCGCGACATTTCACAAGTCACCTCTATTTATATATATAGGAACCAAAAGCTTGCAAAATCAAAATTGTAAAATAAAGGCTCCCTAAAAACAAGGAATGTTTAGAAAGATTACATTGTTGACAAATATGAGATCGGATAAACGAAATGCTTTTATAAATTAAGGTGTTTGATGAGTGTTTCAAGCTTAAATCGAAGATGCCACACCCCGGCAAAATTATGAGAGAGACTGTGTGGGAGAGCGATTTGCGCTGCATTGGTTAAAATGTGTGTGATGTATCTCATTTACTCACATAATCAAAATGCCGGGGTCTGGCTTATGTGCATTCTATATCGACGCTTCCAAACAAAACTGTACTAAGTCTGAAAACTGTGTTGTGCAGGAGAAGCTCTCAAAGTTTAAACTCGATATGAAACTGCAGTTGTATGCTAAGTACATTTTCGCTTGTAACTTCTGTTTGGATTGAACGATCAACACCAAAACTCGACAGTATCAAAGTTAGGGTACGCTTCATATAAAACCGTAAGAAAAAAATAAAAACTTGCTACGTTGTTTTTCATGGCAAGCTCTCAAAGTTTTTATTCTGAAAAAATCACGAGTTGTATTATATGCACACTTTTGCTGATAACTTTTAATTGGATTGTCCGATTGATACCAAAATTAGACAGCATCTAAATTAAGATACGCAATACTTGAAAACGCCAAAAACGGGGAAATGTACTAAGTCGACTTAGTACAGTATTGTTTGGAAGCGTCGATATAAGCTGTAAATTTATGCATCTCTTCCCTCTCATCTACTCACGGCCTTCTCTAGTAGATTGATGATGGTATTTAGTCTCCGTCGTAATATAAATATGCACAAAGCTTTACTTGAACTAATATACTTAAACCTACTCCTCGGAGATTATTTTTTGACAGTTTAAGGTATTTACGAGAATTGCAATTCTATTCAAAATATACTTCAGCCTTCCCGTAAAGACTGTAAAGACTCCAGACATTATTATATTATTATACAACTTTTAGATTTGCTTGCTTGTTTTCTTAATTGGGGATTAAGCGTCTAAACGAGTTTTAGAATTACATAATTTTTTTTTTTAAATTACCATCAATTTAATTTCAAATCGGTGTACATACACATGTACTTACATGAATTCTTCCACTGTTGGAATTTGTGATACAAAAAGCAGGAACATATAAAAAATATCACCGAAACAATGAGCAATGTGAGTATAACACCAATCCAGATATCGCTCACAACAACCGGTATTTCGGATTCCAAATCCAAATGCGGACGCATGTTGTGCGATGATGTGGGCACATGCCCGGCCAGCAATGGACCAGAAAAGGCATCTGATAGCTCGCCAGAGCCACCACCACCGCCACCACCACCACCACCAACTTTCAGCTCCAGACCTTTGCGATCCAACGTGAAATTGCCGAAGGCGGAATCGAGGCCCAACGCCAAACGTTCCAATTGATTAATGAGCATAGAATAGTTTTGTGGTAATTCGATAAGTTCCAGTTTGCTTTCGGCGGCTTGGCCGTTGCTGCCTGTGTAGTTGGTGTTGCTGATAAGGAGTTCGGACATATTGTAACTGTTGGTTTTGGATTTTAGCGGGTTGCTGATGGTATTATGTGTGGCTTAAAGGTTTATATATGTAGTAAGTGTAAATGGTTTGCTTTATTTTTGTAATATTCTGCTTGTTTGTGTTTTTTCGCTTCTTAAGTTCTCATGTGCTCACTAAATTCCATTAACAATGTTTTTAATTTTTTTTGGTTTTGTAAATTTCTAGGCACTTAACTGTTTTGTCGTCTTTAATCGCACAGCTTCATGCCGCTACTGAAATTATTTATGCGAAAGTGTAAAATGGCCAAAAATTTTAGCACAACAAAATTTTCATTATTCGATTTGTTTTGTTTTTTTTGTTTTAATTTTTTATTGTTATTTGTCGAAAAATTATTTATGTATCTGTCTTTGCCATTAATGCGTCGTGCGTCGTGTGTCGCTGTTGTTGACTCTATTACGCCTCCTGGCGCTGCTGCCGTGTACATATGTACATATGTAGATACTGCGTTGCCAATTTGCTGTGATGCTGTGAATTGGTGCCATGAATTGCGCGGGAACGCGTGCGCATTGCCGGCATTTGTTATTAAAATTTTCATTTCGAATTTCTTTTAGCACTTTTATGCTAATATTTTTTGTTAATAATAATTTTTAATCAAAACAATTCTAAGTGAGCTTGTCCTCCAAAAACAACAACAAAAACAAAGCATTTTATTGATTGTACTTGTAAGCTAGCAAAAGCGAAGTAAAAGCGTTTTTTTTTTGCGAATACGCGTTTGCTATAAGTTCTTTTATTTATTTAGATATATGCATATATAAATAAATAGATATATATATATATATATCTACATATATTTATAGAAAAAAACATACATATGTATGCGAATGTTTACAGAGTGCGCCATAAGCTTCAGCCCATTTTGGTTTGCCTTTTGCCAATATCACGAACACCGAACGAAATACCGAAACGCCGAAAGCCACGGTGCCGAACTCGTCGAAAATCGTATCAGCTACCCCGTCGGTTCGAAGTTAAGTGTTGCTAACTATATGAACTACACTGAAAAAACAACTTACTCAGATTATGGAAAAGTGGGAATGATTCGGCGCTAAAGACATATTTCCATATTTTGATGTACGATTTTCTTCAAATCAAGGAATAAAAACCACGTTTTAAAGAAAATTGTACATCAAAATATGGAAATATGTCTTTAGCGCCGAATCATTCCCATTTTTCCTTAATCTGAATAATTTTTTTTTGAGTGTATGTACGAATTAGCGTTACCAAGTGCTGATGCGAAATTGAGCGGGTTTTTCTCAGGTTTCCTATCTTTTTGATAAAACCAAATACATTTTTACTTTATTTTACTAACAGCAATTTATTTAAATAATAAAATAATGGATTCTATTGCGATAGCAGCTTTATTAGTAGAGGAAGTGGAGCAAAGGATTTCTCTGAACGAAAGAAAGTTTTTGAGAGATCATAGCAATCCTTTTACTTTAAGCAAACAAGCGTAAATTTAATTAGGGGCTGAAAATAAAAAAAATAGTCTTAATTTTGCGTGAAAGAAATCTTTACCTTGTCCTTTTTTCTGTTTTTCATAGATTTATTTTGAACTAGATAAAAGCAAATTTTACTTATACAAAAACGGGAAAATTTCAATAACAATGTACCCGGCACCGGAATTTTTCGTTTCTTTTTTTGGCGATAGATCACTAAAATTCAAACGAAATCTTGCGGAAACTTATAATTCATTAATAACACAGTATTTTTGCGTAGAGCACCCTTATGCACTGCGCCGCGCTTTGAAAAGTAACCCTCAGCCGACAGAACTCCCTTTCTGGAGTTAGATCTGTAGAGATTTAAAGTAATTTTGCGTAGTCGGGAGTGTTATAACTAGTAAAATTATCATTCACAGAACTTTTTCTGAAGGATTCATTGAAACGTTCTAAGTGGTTTGAAAATAAATACGGCGGGCGCATTGTACTGAAGCCGACCTTCCACCACCTGCAATATTTATTTGAACGCGTCTTTATTGCGACGAAAATTTTTGCTGAAATGGTAAATTGTTGGTAATACACATTCATAATTCGTTAGTTGCTTTTTTATAGTAGTCAAACAATAATTATCAACTTCAGAAAATGCATTATTATTCTTGGGTGAAAATATATTTTAATTTCCAAAACCTACATACATACACACGTAAATCACTCTTCTTATCATTATTTCACAATTTTTTCTTTGAAGTTTTTCTTTGCATATAACAGCAATTCAATTGCGGTAGAAAATGCAATGGACCCACGCCATGTTAGTGGCTTCTCGCGACCGGTTGATTAATGTATTTACATATATTCACACTCATTAACACTTATTACAACTTCATACATGCATTTACATAATTTACTTAAACTTTTATTGTAATTTTTGATATTTTGTTAATATCGCCGCAACCAAATACTTGCGGCAAATTTCGGCACGAAAAACTGTCAAAATGTTCGTTCATTCGGTGTTCATAATGCCGATTTTCTGAAAACGTCATTTCGGTGCCGCCGACGGTGTTCGTGATAGTGTCATTTATTTATATGAATTCCAACTAAGAACGGTTTAGATTAAGGACAAAACTTTAGAGAAGTAAAAGCGACTAGTATTTTGTATATGAAGTTGAGCTTCAAGTTTGCTTTAAATTTTTATTTACTTCCGCAATTCTTAGTACCTAAATTTTAATAATGCAGCGTTTCTAATTTCTCAAAATAGAGCGTCTCAGTCACTCTTAGTTCCCACTGCAGTTACGGCGATTAAAGCATCTTCATTTGGACGATTGAAGATTTCCTTAAGATTTGAAAAATAGTTGTTGGTCTTCAATCTCGAAGGATTTAACTCTGACCTAAAATCCTGAAAACTTTCCCAGCTGGATGTGTGACCTCTTTTTTCCTCAGAAGCTTATTATGGATGCTTGTACCCAGATTATGCTCCCTGATATTGCGAACTCATAGGTATGCAAAAGGGGGCATGACCCAAGACTGCGTTCCCTTTACGTTTAATCAATCTAATAATCACCTAGTCCATGAATTTCGGTTCTGCAAAGTGGGAGAATTTAAACCCCCAGAAGATCCTTTAGCTTCGGAAATATCGAGCTGTGTCCTGTCACTTTTGATATACCTTGTTGTTCTATACTGTACGTGCATTAGTACCCATCTACATACGTATATAAGTATTATGTATACGTCACATATTATAATAATATAATATAATACAATGGCGCTATTATAACTCTGACGAGTTTTATGGCCGAGCTTCTCTCCCAATTCGAGGTGTGCTCCTTTTTGTTTTTCCTACTAATTGGGTGGACCTACAGTTTTATGCCGGCTCCGAACGGCGAATGCATTTTTTGTGAGAAGCTTTTTCATGGCAGAAATACTCTCGGAGGGTATGCCGCCCACTGCCGAGAGATGACCGCTGCTCTTAAAAAACCCAATAATTGGATTTTTACTAATTAGAAAAATTTGTTTGGCTCGGACCGTGGTTTGAACCCGAGACCTCTGGCATAGCAGGCGAGCACTCTACCCACTGCACCACAGCGGCCACGTCACATATTATACTAAGTATTTATGTATACAAATGCATCTACATTTACATATATATGTACATATGTACCAGACATGGGCATACTCAATTACTAAACTTATATGCAGGTTATATGCAAGTTATATGCGACTTAAAAATACACCTTTTTCACATAAGATATGGAATTTTAAGTGATATATGTACACAATAAGTAAATATAGTTGAATGCAAAAATCATTTGTTGTATGCTGAATCGTTTGTTGTATGCTGAATCATTTGTTCTATGCAAATAAAAAACCTATTAACACCCAAAACAGAACTGCAAATGGGAACTAATTTTTATTATAATAATTTTCAATGTCAAGAGGTAATTTTAGTTGTAGTTAATATACTACAACAACTATTTTAGCCAGATTTTGAATGGATAAATTGTGACGCTTATGGCTTCAGATCAGTTTATTTGCTGAAAATGAACGCTCAACATCACAAGATGTAACCGCAGCATACATAAATTTGCTCCAAAATGGACTGGGTATTTGAATTTCAATTTCTAATATTTTGTTGTCGCCTGAAAATATTTTGGCAGGGTTCCTTTTTGAAAGAGCATAAATTTTGGCCACAATTATTTGCCCAAGTAACAAGTAATTGTAATTGAAAAATTTTGTAATTGCAAATGCCCATGCCTGATATGTTCATAAGCTGATTTGTGGATTATTTATTTACATATTAGTACGTTTATATGTTAATAATTTCTGTTTGCTTGTGTCTCTTGTTGTTGTTGCTAATAATATTTTGCAAATATGTGATTTTAGCAGAAAATTTTCTACTAAATACAAAGCATGCTTTTGTTGTCAATTAGCGTCGGTAAAGCGATAAATTAGTATTACTGTTCGATCGTTTAGAAAATAAGCTTGCATAATAATTAAAATACAAACACATAAGGAAAAAAACAAAAACAAAAACAAAACCAATAATAAAATGTTATTAATAAAATATGCGATCGTTTGTGGAAATGATTTTTCAGAGCAAGCTGCCCTTATTGGGTGTGGGTTGTGTAATACTACAAACTTTTGAATAAATTTAAGTTTAAATGCGTTGCATTCAGAGAAAATTTGATTTAGTTTTATGATGAAATAGATTCTTATTTATGCAGATTAACTCTGGCAACGCTTTAAAAGTCCTGTTACATTCTTTATTTGATTTCTTTATGGATTAAAAATTATGATAAAGTAAGGATTTCTTACGAAAAGTATATAAATCAAAGTTCTAGAGTCAGGCCCGACGAGAGGGGGAGGCTGAGGGGGTCAATTACCCCGAGCCCGGGCAATAATTTTATTTGAAAAGTAACAATGGCAAAACAGTGCTTTTTTCCCTTTTTTAATTTATGTGGTAAAATTAATCCAATCCAAGACTGAGGTTATAGCCATTTACCAGTAACCCTCACATGACTTTACGAAAAAAAAATTTGCAGTGCTTAACCACAGTCCTCTGAATAATGATGGGTTTATGATCACATTTTTCGTAAAATTGAACGAAGTTGGTTTGTTTGGCTACTAAAGGGTTAAAAATTGTGTAAAACTAATCTATAAGAATTTTAGCTGCCTAGACAATCATAGAGACAAAAACATAGAGTTCAGAGACTCAGAGACAGAGAGAGTGTTGCCACTGAAAAAAAATTTTACCGACCAAATTACCGCCCAATTCCGCCAAAAAAGGCCCAAAAACCAGAAGTCAACTTAAAACTAGACTGACGCCGATCTCTAAAGGAGATGGCCAAACAGATCTGTCTGCACCTCGTGTAGATCCCGGGACATAGGGATATCAATGGTAATAGTAGGGCGGATGAACTTGCGATGCAGGACACTACCGAGCAGGCTCTTCCATAAGGCATAGGTATGCCTTAGCCACAAACAAGCTAATTCTTAAACAGCATGTCTATAAACTAGCAAGCGATAGATAGCAACAGAAGCCAGTATATCGAACATCAAGGCAAATCTTGCAGAAATGGGTTCACAAGCGATCCAATCAAATAAGTACTCTAAGTAGAGATGACTTCTCGAACCTTGTGGTTGTACTCACAGGACACTGCCTCATCGGGAAACACGCAGAGAGGCTAGGTGCATCCTACCGCAGATGCTGCATAAGCTTGAAAGATGATGAGGCGAGGAGACAATCGAACACCTCATCTGCCACTGCTTTGCTCGGCTCTTAACAGCGGCAGACAACGCTTTCTTGGGACTTCCTTCCTGGATTGCCTATGCAAAGTCACTAAAGTGAACTAGTTCACTGAAGAGAGCGCTCAACAAAGTGAACTAAATATCCCAACTCTAATAGATATGCGAATAGTGTGTTTCACTAACAATAAAATAACTTTACACGGGAAAGATAAAATGTTTAGCGTCCCAGAAATTGTCTCCACTAAAAATATTCATATTACAAATCGGACCAAAATTGATTTTAGCCGCCCAACAGCCCAAAGTAAATTTATCGGACCAGATTTGGTCCGAAAGGCCCAATTTCGGCATCACTGCTCAGAGTTACAGAATATACAAAAAAGACAGTTATTCCCAAAAAAATATGGAACAAAAAGTTTGATTTGAAAGCAAACGTCAGAAAATGGTTAATTTTTAATCAAAAAAAAAAAAACGGATCCATTTCTTTGAATCGGGTTTGAGTTGCTGCAGGATACAACTATCTCTATTATTCTGGCACTGTAAAATAAATTACAGAGCTTAGAGCTAGGGAGAATAAAAACCAATATATACCCCTTAAAGTACACAATAAAATATTTTACTTGAAAATAAACGTGAGAACTGGTGAATTTTTTTAGCAAGGAAAAGTGATGGTGTCACACACGGAAAAAAAATATGAGTAGTCAACTTTCAAAAGTGGCTAAGCGAATTTTACATATTAAGCGACAAATAAGAAAAATAGCACTCAAAAAACACCTCAAGCTCTATTTTATTTGAATATTTTTTGTTATTAACTGAAAGCTTAGCCCATAAGGAATTTAACGATATAAAAAATAAAATCGTGTTTGCAAATTCAATGTTAAATATTTCACATAGCTAGTTTTCAGAAAGTGTTTTTTCACATGCATACCCTGCAAGAATTGTGCATGTCATTTGACCGGTCATATGACCGGCAGGCATGACCAAAGGTTTTGGGATATTTCCTATCACATTCTTAAGGGCATCGGTAACTTTAGTGACCGGGTCATTCATCACGTTCCCGCATGTGTATTTTCAAATTCCATTCTATCCTTATTTATCTCATTGGTTTTGAACTTGTCTAGAAACACATACGAGTTCAAATGTGTTGGTAATATTATATTTTTGAAATAGTGTTAGTACTTTCGGTCACACATTTCTAGCAGGGAAGTAAATGGCACGCTTTATTGGACTCCTTCAAAATCGTCTAGACGATTACGTGCCAATTAAGAGAAAGAGGCATATTATAAAAAGTACTTCTTCAAAACAAAGAGTCATCAGTGGGTTAAAACAGGGACATTAATGGGTTAAGATGCTCCAAATTTACTCTTATGGGGTAGATCAGGCGATTTTGGTGGAAATAAAATGGTTTTAGAATTTTCAGCGCACCTTATATGAGGCGACAACAATTTGGGTCATGGCGTATGAGTAACCCAGCTTAGATGAAGACTTCTGAAAGTGTATTTTGTGTGTGTGTTTTTTTTTTCAGAATACAAAAGGATTTTACAGTAGATTTTTAATGGACATTGCACACCTTTAAATACTGATACACAATCCATCAAAAACTCAATAACGAAAAAAATTTCACATAGCCACTTGTGATATCACATCAATGTAAATTTATAATCCATTCTATTCAATAAACTAAGAATTTGCAATTTACGTATATAAAAGTACGTATGTATAGTATATTCATTATATGGATGCGGCATGTTTTTTTTTATTAATCTGACTGGAATATCAATTTAAACTGATGTGATATCAATAAACCTACTTTTCTGCGTGTAGGAATTGAGTTCGTGTTATTTATGCATAACTTTCATCTGACTAGCAAAATGGCACAACGGTTTCAATCCTGCTGATAATTCAAAAAAGACTACGGTGCGGCCAACGCTATCACCCTAATGTAGACACATGCACAAGCGCATGCAAGTAAAAAGAAAAATTTTGTTTATATGTATGTATATCAATTTATAACATATTTATTTACTTTATCACTGCCAATCAGAATTAATTTTTATTGAATTTATTTCCATTTATTTGCGTTGCAAGGCAAGCTAAAAAAAAACAACGTTTAACGTCATCGCCATGGGTGAGCGGTTGAGTTGTTTTTTTTTTTAGACGATGCTCCATGATTGGTGCGAAATCGATATTTACATGCATACATTTTATATACATATGTAAATATATAAATCAATTTTGTTTTAACACTTCCATACCACGCATGATGAAAATTAGCAAAATATTTTTGTTTTGTTTTTTTCTTGAGCTTGTTGTCTTTCTGTTACGCCGCCTTTATCGTTATTTTTGCTGGACCATATTTATTTATTAAGATCATGTGCGATATTTCACTTTGCCAACGTATATTCACGTCTAATGTATCTACATTGCTGCGCATGTTTTGTGACAGCGTTTGTGAATTTTTAGAAATTTATTTTTTTTTGTTGCCAAATTTTTGCTTGGTAACTGGAGGCGCTAGCTAATTTAAGTATGTATGTATGTAAGCTTTCTCTGTCTTATAAATACAATTAAGCATTTTTAAAACTTAATAGCGAATATCAGCCAAGTTGTGCAGGCAAAATTAACGGCGAGTGGTTATCGCTTTGGTGACGTTGGTACTAGTTTGATACCAGTTAACGTCATCGCTGGGTGTACCGACGTGTTTCGGCAATATCTACTTATGAACATATGTTCTCGCATATGTATGTACATAGTATATTTTTAAATATATGTATGTACATAGTATATTTTGAAATATATGTATGTACATATGTATAAAGCTTTGTGGGCACACGTATGTTTATATGTATGTATCTAGTATACATGCATGTATGTATATTAGGGTGGTCCTTAAAAAAATCAAATTAGCGATTTTCTTCGTTCACACCGCCTGCATCGGCAATACTCACGGACAAAAATAACACACATAAATTTTTGTCCCGATCGGAGATTGATAAGACTCAAAAAATTTATTTTAATTTTTTTTTAAATCTAATACAGGCCCGTAGCTAGGGGGGGGGGGCATTGTGGGGCAATGCCCTACCTTAAAATTAGAATGCCCTACCTTAAAAAGGCCAACAAGTGAGATCAATTACACTGTAGGTAAATTTTTAACTTTCGAAATATCACAGAGAAACGCCGAAACACGTAAACTTAATTTTTGGCTGTAGAATACGATGGCGTTTTCAGAAAGTCAAAGTTAGCTCTTGTTTTCGAGAAATTTAGGAAAGAACTTTCAGAGCTCTGAAGGTAATTTTTTTCCGTCTATAAACTTTACTTAGGTTTTGAACCCTTTTCCCGCGTAAGAATTTTGACGGTTGTTCTTACTTAATTGGGGCATTCTAAATTCAATGCCATTATTAGTTTTTCGAAACTGGCTCCGGTTTATGAGATAACGGTATTTAAAAATTACCATCAATTTGGACTTTTTTGTTAATAACTCAGTCAGTTTATGAGTTAAATTGCCCAAACTTTGCACATGACCATATTTTAGCATTACCTTAACTTTTTCTGAAAATAATTGAAATCGGGTCACTATAACATATAGCTGTCATACAACTGATTGTTCAGATGTGGACATATTGGGGCATAGCTTCGCTATTTAAACAGCTAAGGACATGCAACTTTGTAGAATTTGTACTTGTATTGCCCTTAATCTATTCCCTGAAAATTGTCAAGATAGGGTCTCTATAACATATAGCTCCCATACAACTGATTGTTCAGATATATGGTTTTGCACTTTTATTTTTTTATAACTCCGAAAATAGTCATTCTGCGTGAAAAAGCAACATAAAGACTTTTATTCAAAATGAATAGGTGAAAAATTTTCTCATATACGATTTCCACGTATCTGCATCAGTTATTGCACTTTTGTGCAACCAAAGTTGCAATTTCACCATAGGCATTTTTTCAAGCCCAATAACTCATATATGATGAATTTCATATCAAACCCAATATGCGTTGAACCCGACCCCCTCAGAATTTGATGAAATTTTGCATTGAGGTACATCTTACCTACACAACCTCATTTTTAGAAATTGCATTTTCGAAAAATTGTGGGCGTGGCAAGGTATCGAAATATTCGAAAATACTCGAAAAATTACGATAATAGGTAATTTTAAAGTGTGATTACTAGGAATGGCTTTACCGATTTCAAAGATCTTCATACCATTAGAAAGGTATTGAAATTAGCTTTCAAAAAAATACACTGTAAAATTTTTTTTTTGTTTTAGTACACTGAAAAAAAATGTTTTTCAAAATAAAATTTGAAACTGAAAAAACACTTCAAAGATCAAGCGATTTTGAAAAATAAGAACTTTTTTTAGAAAGGTCTAATTAATATATATAACATATCTGAAAACTAAAATGGCCTTTTTCTTTATTTTTTTTTTAATTTATTTACTTAAGTAAATGCATCTCTTGGCTTTCTTATATTGGGATATCACGCGTAAATTAATCAACCGATTTCAAAAATTTTTATACCGTTAGAAAGGTATTAAAATCATCTTCTGAAAACATACACTGTAAAAATTCTATATTACACTGAAAAAAAAATTTCTAATTTGAAAAATTTTTGAGGGGGTCGGGTTCAAAATGTTCATTTTTTTCAGCCTTTGATATGAAATTCATCATATCGTATTAAATGAATTAGATGATCTTTATATCGTCTTACAGAGAATTAAAAGAACTATTACACAGTTTTTAAATGAAGAAAATATATTCATGTTTGAGGATTTTATACGCATTTGAATAATTTTTTTTTGTTAATTTTTCATAAAATTTTTCTCGAAATAATACCTAAAAGTATGCTTCAATTGTTTTCAAACAATAGTTTTGTCATGTGCAAAGTTTGGGCAATTTAGCTCATAAACTGACTGAGTTATTAACAAAAAAGTCCATATTAATGGTACTTTTTAAATACCGTTATCTCATAAACCGGAGCCAGCTTGGAAAAACTAATGATGGCATTGAATTTAGAATGCCCCAATTAAGTAAGAACAACGGTCAAAATCCTTACGCGAGAAAAAGGTTCAAAACCTAAGTAAAGTTTATAAACTGGAAAAAAAATTACCTTCGGAGCTCTGAAACTTCTTTCCTAAATTTCTCGAAAACGAGAGCTAACTTTTACTTTCTGAAAACGCCATCGTATTCTACAGCCAAAAATTAAGTGGGGGTGTCTCGGCGTTTCGCTGTGATATTTTGACCTCCCTACAGTGTTATTATAATTAAATTTTTGTTTGTTTGATATAAAAAATTATTGCGGTTGTAATGTATGATATGGAGAATCCACCCTGCATCACAGATATAACTAAATAAGACCATCAAATTTTTATAGTTTTTTTAAAGGAATGGTTCATTCCGGCAGTTTTCTGACAAAAACTAATCTCACTGTGAGCGAACAACAACAAAATCGCGGAAATGATTTCTAAGGCTGTGTGCTAATCTAAAACATTTTACTCGTTGGAAAAATGAGGTGTCTAAATTTTCTATGGTTATCGTTTAATCATTTTCGAGAGTTTTTTTCTCACCTTGACTTGCGTGCATACCTACAGGCGACCCACATACCAAATTTAAAGATCATAGCTCTCTTCGGTATGGAATAATCGAAGGAAATTAAATTAAAATTAAAAATTTAAAAAATTAAATTTTTTGCATTAAATTTTTTATAATATTTTGGGCTTCAATTTTGTCTCTCGCTTATTTGCGTATGGCGGTTGGTCGCTATCTTCCATTAATTATATTTCTATTCACATGCATGTCCATTGCCAAAATTGACCTAGCGCTCAATGGTGGTAGTGCCAAGACTGACTTCCGCCCTACCTTAAACCAACGCTGCCCTACCTTAAATTTAAGTCTAGCTACGGCCCTGATCTAATACCCCCAAATCGGCACTGCTGTTTTCAAAGACACCGCATACAAATTTTCGTTCCGATCGATGACGCTTAAGGGGTGTCGCAAAGGGGTCAAAGCTCAGATAACCATATGGTACCCCTCTGCGACACCACTTAACAGCAGGGCTGCACATTAACGTTATTTTTTATCAATAACCGAAAAAAAATTTTGTTTTCAATTCAACCTTGAAAAATTTTAACGTTGAATGCTTAACAAAAAAATACTGTTTTGATAATTATCAAAAAACATTATCAAAAAGAATTTCGTTTTGTTGATTATCAAAAAACAAATATTGAAAAAATTTTGTTTCGGTAGACAACAAAAAAAATTATCAAAAAAATAACGTTAATAAAAATTCAACGTAAAATGAAGCCGTAAGACCGAAACAATTTTTTATTATTATTTTGTTTTTGATGATCAACGAAACGAAATAATTTCAATAATTTTTATTTGATATTCAACAAAACAAAATTTATTTGTTAATTTTTATTTGATATTCAACAAAACAAAATTTATTTGTTAATTTTTATTTGATATTCAACAAAACAAAATTTATTTGTTAATTTTTATTTGATATTCAACAAAACCAAATTTGTTTGTTGATATCGTTGTGCAGCCTTGCTTAACAGCCTCCGAACCAGACCAACATTTGCATTTGGTATTTTTGAGTATAGCACAATAGATTTTGGGTATTAGATAAAAAAAATTTTTATTTAATCTGAATTTTAGCCGCTTTGCGACACCCTTTATAAATCCCTCATCGGGGCTAAAATTTATATGTGATATCTTCGACTATATTAGCATCGACCCAGAGAGTGAGGTTGAGGAAATATGCTTTACAATTTTTCGCCATACATTTGGGTACCACCCCAATGTACATATATACTCGTACAAATGTAATGCCGTAAATTAAAGTATAACAATTGTCTTAAATATGTCCATATGTTTCTACGAATATATGGAAATTTTGGGGAATTCCAAGTGAATTTTTTTTTAAATTGCTTTTATTAATAAGACGTAATATGTATCTACGTGCATACATACATACATATAGTTCCTTGAGTGCGTACCTATTTCGTTTTGTATTTTTCTTTTGTTTCTTAATAACACAAAATTTTGCGTTTTCGTTTTTATTCAATTTGTATTAAATTTTTGGGGATTTTTTTTCATTTCAAATCGAATCGATTATTTTCAGTTTTTCACAGTAGAAAACTCTTCCACGACATTTGCCTAAGATTAGTTTTAATTAAATTTTGTCTTTCGGTATATATAGAGTAAATAGAATGCATTATTTTTTCTTTAGCGCAAGATCATGGTTTCAGAATTTTAGCTGCAAAAATTTATACCCGAAAACGTAAAAGCCCGTCTCCACATAACTTGTTTCACCAACAAAACATCTAGCAAAACATCTCGCTAAATAACCCGTCTCCACGTGGCTAATCGTGATTCAGTTTGACATTTCTCTTTCTTTTTCTTCTTAAATGTTTGTATGTTTGCTTATTTTTGCGTCTTTGTTTTGGTCTGTGTGAGATTTCGATAGATTTTCGATACAAAATTAGAGAAGACATCGATATCATCGAGGTTGGCAAGATGATTCAGAATGAAACAGTATTTCAATCTTCACTCGCTCTCAGAAATTTGTATGGAAATTGGCGAGTTTCGGCACTGGTTTCCGTGTCGAAACAAGATTGAGAGAGAAAATGCAGAAAAAAAGAGCGAAACACGTTATGTGGAGACATGGTATAAATGTAGTTGTTTGGAATTTCCCAGCAGTATTTGAGGTAAGGAGGTGCATATTCAGTAGAATATTCATTATGAAAAATAGCCTGAAAGTAAGTTCAAAATTCATTGCTGAAAAAATAACTGAACACGCAGTGAAGACATCAGGTGTACTGAAATACATGCTATGGAAGTTCTCCCTTCGTATTCAGGCATTTTTTCCTACACTCTAAAAACTGCGTGTAAATATGCTACCAAAATATATGTAATTTTTAGTTGAAATTTACATTTTTTTTCGTAGATTTACACTACAAGTGTGTAATTTACAGTTCTAAACGAAATTTTACGCACTTTTCAGCAAAAGTGAGCATATCATGCGATTTTACACGCATTTTGGATTAAAATTGCATACAGAAATTGTAATTTCAAATCTCGTGCGCGAAATTACAATTGAGTGGGGTAAAATTACATAGTGAATTGGTAATTTTGTTTAACTTATATGCGAAATTACAATTTATTACTCGATTGGTGTTTAGATTTAAAGTTTGTTTGTGTAGTCTTTACACTTTTATTGTTTAAATTTAAACAGCTTATCTGTTGAATTTTTCAGTGTGCGATTTTGCGCATAATAAGGTAGGAAAAAAGTAACCTACCTTTTTGTATGCAAAATTACACGAAAATTTCTAAGAGTGTACAGAAACTCTCCCTTCTCGTTCGGCAGTTTTTAGGTAGTTGTTTTTCGACGCCACCTCTATATAAAAACGAAAGGGAAAATTCAGATATTAGAACTACATCTCTACTGAATATTCAGTAGGAAATATGTGCTGTTTTCCAACTGATAAATACTGCTAGGTTGTTTGTTTACTTTATTCAACCCTAAGAAAATACAAGGTTACTTATACGCCATAGGGTACTACTGGAAGCTTTATAATATAACGCACGATTTTTATAAGTAGCAGAAGAGGAGCTGATAAACTTACCCAGCGGCGAACATTACCTACCACACTACTTCTCCCCAATGATGTATACAGTATACTACACATTATGAACAATGCCAACTAACATACAATGTGTATGAAAAAGTATCACAAAAATTAATTTTGTTCATTTTTCTGTTTTTCTTCCAATTTCATTCTTGTTGTGTTGTTATGTATAATAAATTCGGAAATTCCATAGAAACAAAATAACAATCACATTGAAGAATTTTTTTTGTTACAAATTCGTTTCTGAATCAAGCGCTGATAGAATAAAATTGTTTAAAATTGTATAAAACAGATCTGAGTGCTAAAATAAGTGAATATTTTAAAAATATAAATACACGCGCGCCATCTGTTGGAAAATAGCGGTGGTTGTAACCTAATCTCATTAGTAAATATGTTGCATATATTTAGGCAGCAGCTAGAAGTTACATACCCACATACATACAGGTGAAACTAATAAAAGCGTGTTAAAAATGCACGACTTTTTCATGGACGTTCTCCCTATGTAGATATATTTTATTATTGGCGGATTTCAGTGTTTTCTTTTGGTGTTTTATGTGGTCTTTTCTTAAGTTTCCCTCAGGCACGTAGCCAGGGGGGGGAGGGGGCTCGGGGGGCTCAAGCCCCCCCCCCCGAAATTCGAAGGAAGTATTTTTTTTTGTAATTTCCTCAACTCCTCTCCAAGAAAAATCTTTAGACTTTATCTCTGCTATAAACCGCACGAAAGAAGTAATACAGTCTTTGCGCGAAATTAGACAATCTGCTAATGATTTCTTCGGGCAAATCTTAGTTTCCGCATCAAAAATCGCCGAAGACTTTTTTGACGGTGAAATCCGTGCTCCAAGAGTGGTATCGCGTCAAAGAAACCGAGCTAACCCGGGAACAACGTCGAGTGAAGAGTATTTCAGAATCGCAATATTCCTGCCATGCATCGACTTATTAATTGAAAACTTAACGCAACGATTTTTAGAAAACGAAGATATTCTACCGAGCTTCCAACTGCTTCTTCCAGGATTCGCTGATGTAAGTAAAGCAGATGAGCTTGACAACTTGGCGCCATTCTTCGAAGATCACATATCATCATCAGCAGTAAAGGCCGAATATAGGTTGTGGTGTGCGAAAATATCGTCGATTAAAAACGAACCCGAGGTTTTAAAACTATTGGAGTACTGCGATGGAAACTATTTCCGTGGTATAAAAATTCTTCTCACTGCCTTGGCAACTTTGCCCGTGACAACGGCGAGCGTGGAAAGATCATTTTCTACCATGAAAAGAATCAAAACTTTACCTCGGAGTGTAATGGGTCATGAAAGATTGAGTTCACTCGCTATGATCTCCATTCACTGGGATATTGCTGTTGATCCTGACCATGTCATAGACATTTTATCAAAAAACAAATCCAGAAGGCTACTTCTTTGATGAAAAGGTTATTGTAAAAGAAAGTTTTATATGAAATTTTGTACCACATTCCATATGTATATGTATGTATGTATGTACATAATAAAAGTCAATTAAAATAGCTTTTCAGTAATCTTGTACATATGTACAAATTTTTTCCATATTCATTTTCAAAATAATCAACCAATATGAATAACTTTCATTTGACCTATGTATGTACATATGTATATGTATGTGGGGGGGGGGGAGTGCAATTTGTCCATAATTTCTGTAAGCCCCCCCCGAAACGAATTCCTGGCTACGGGCCTGGTTTCCCTGATTATGCACGCTTCCTTAAATACATACCAGTAGCAGTCCTTAGCCCTTTATGTAAATTTCTTTGCTGGATTATCTGAAAGTCATTGCATGTATACATACATATGATTAGTGGGTGTAGTGGTGGGTTTTGAATTCGAAATATCTACTTGCAGCTTACAATGTAAACGGAATTGTGTACAATCCGCCTACATTCACCTTGCAAGGTAAGATAAGGAAGATTCGAGGTGCCTACCTACAACTTACAATGTAAGCGGAATTGTATTCAGTCCGCCTACATCCACCTTACAAGCTAAGAGAAGGTAGATTCGATCTGCCTACCTAAAACTTACAGCGGAATTGTAATCAGTCCGCCTACATTCACCTTACAAGGTAAGCGAAAGTAGATTCGAGGTGCCTACCAACAACTTACCCTGTAAACGGAGTTGTATTCAGTCCGACTACATCCACCTTACAACGTTTGCGAAGTAGGATTTGAACTGCCTACCTACAGCTTACAATGTATGCTAGTTAGTGATATGCTCATTGGATGAACACTTTATTACCCTGATTACTTTGTATGTAAGGCATTCACTCTACATTTGCGGCCATGTATATGAAAATGTATAACAGATCTGTATATGAGGTGGTGTGCATTACAGCCTTACATGTGTGAATGGCTTCATCGATTCTGTAAGCAACATTTTCCCCGCTGGGTAATTATGGGCGAGTAGGATATTTTTATTTTCTCTCCACTTGGTCAAACATCTCAATAGCTCTCGATGACATTCGCCAATAGTCGTCTATTGAAATAATACCCAAAACAACTGGAACTCACTCATAACTAGCCAACGGGTTTTCTGGCTGTTCTTGGAAACGAATTTGCCTTTCGCGCTGAATAAAATTTGTTCAAAGCATAAACAATTGTGCCGCCAGTGCTTACGAAAGCTGGAATCGTCCAGTCAGCGGTTCGTTATAGCGAGTCACCGACTCGAAATAAACGCAAAAAGTCGCCATTTTGCAGCTGAGTCAAACATGTCAAAGTTTGACTCGATTATGCTCTTGCAATTAAGGCTATTCTATTGATTGACTAAACATCTCGGAATCGTCAATCACTAGATATACCCATCAGAATATATATGTAGCTCCCAATGTAAACCATGTGGCCTGCAATACCAGTGCTCTTGGATTCTAAACCCAGTCCGGACATACAACAGAAATATTTTTCTAATTAATTACCCTCCGAGTGTATTTCTGCCATGGAATGCTTCTTACAAAAAAGCATTCGCCGTTTGAAGCGGGCATAAAACTGTAGCTCCACCCAATTAGTAAGAAAACGCAAAAATTAAGGAGCATGCCTCGAATTGTGAAGAGAAGCTCGGCCTTAAAACTCGTCAGAGTTATAATAGCGCTATTGTATTATATTAGTATTATTTGCCTATTTACGTCTATATTATTAATACGATAACATAAATTTTGTTCCATCTTCTTCGTCGAAACTACTGAACCGATTTTAAAATTAACAACACCATTAGAAAGGTATTGTTCTCAAATAGAACTGCGCCAATTTTCATTAAAATTGGTTGGAAAATGTGTCCACAACCGTCGTTGGAAATTTGCCGTGTGGTTGTTGTTGCATGCCTTTGAACACAACAGAGCTGTTCAATGCGCATGCATAGGTGAGTTTGTGCTCGCTCACCAAACTTACCATGCAATTGTGAACATGTTTGGCTGAAAGTGGTGTGTAGTTTTAAAGAAGTTGAAACATAAAAAAGTAGCAAAAGCACTACTACAAAAACACAAAGTCATGTAATAAGAAGGATAAGAAAGAATAAGTAGGAAAGAAATTGAGGAAAGAGCAGAGCAGAAATAGAAAGAAAGAAGTAGGTAGGAGAATTGTGAAGACGCGTAACGACAACAACAAAATTGTAGCAGTGACAACAACCACAAATAAGTATACAAAAAATATAGTTGCACATTAGTCATAACAAAACATCTGGAAAAACTGTTTTCTTATTTGACTTTTATTTTTTTTAGGTACTTTTAATTCCGCATTAATTTCATTTTTATTCACATTTTTCGAATTTGTTTTTATTTTTATTTTATTTTATTTTATTTTGTTTTATGCTATTTTATTTTATTTTTATTTTATTTTATTTTATTTTGTTTTATTTATTTTATTTAATTTGATTTTATTTTATTTTATGTTATTTTATTTTATTTTATTTTATGTTATTTTATTTTATTTTATTTTATGTTATTTTATTTTATTTTATTTTATTTTATTTTATTATATTTTATTTTATTTTATTTTATTTTGTTTTATGTTATTTTATTTATATTTTATTTTATTTTATGATATTTTATTTTATTTTATTTTATTTTATTTTATTTTATTTTATTTTATTTTGTTTTATGTTATTTTATTTTATTTTATTTTTATTTTATTTTATTTTATTTTATTTTATTTTGTTTTATTTTATTTTATTTTATTTTATTTTATATTATTTTATTTTATTTTATTTTATTTTATTTTATTTTATTTTATTTTATTTTATTTTGTTTTATGTTATTTTATTTTTATTTTATTTTATTTTATTTTATTTTGTTTTATGTTATTTTATTTTTATTTTATTTTATATTATTTTATTTTATTTTATTTTATTTTATTTTATTTTATGTTATTTTATTTTATTTTATGTTATTTTATTTAATTTAATTTTATTTTTTATTTATATTTATATATTTTTTACTTTTTGGCGATTATACTATGTACCATAGATGGCCACCCAATGGCTCCAGTGACTCCGTTTGTCTCCCAACAACATCGCTGTGGCTCCGAGTGGCTCCCAACAACAAGCAAATCAATTTCGACAGAATAACGCACATTTCTTTTTTTCACAGAAATCGTTGTCGCGGCGAGCACTCAAACCTAACGGTCCAGCTTCGACCGACATTCATTGTGTAGTCACGCCTTCATACATACAAACATATGCACATATGGTTGTACATTTATATGTATCTGCTACCTCGTTTATGTTGTTTAGCAAAATATTTGAATGTCTAGCTACAGCATATCTATACATATGTATGTATGTACATTGTACATTTGTTCTTTTAAAAATTACATCTAAGAATAGAAAGTTTAAGTGCTCATGGAAGTATGATTTTTTTTATGTATGTACATACATAAGTACATGTTGTTGCAATAAACCGTAATTTGGCATAATAATATTTTTATAATTCCGAGAAGAAGGTTGTTGCAATTTTTATTGATGTTGTTGTCGTGTGGCTCCCTTAAGCTTAATTCGTGGCCACCTATGCTATGTACATATGTACATTTGTATTTCAGTTGTCTAGCCACATTTAATCAACAACCACTAAAACAATTTGCCGGCTTGAATTATTACAGAGAAACAAAAAGAATTTCAATGATCTTTGCACATTATTTTTTGTTGTCCATTTTCGTAAACAATCTAGGTATATAATGATAGCATCACAACAATAACAAAAAATCAACATTTGCAAGAATCGCAAAACGCGCACACGCGCTCGTCCACGCATATTCGCTAAAAAAAAGCACATCTCGATATCCAAAACAAAATCACTTTGTTGTTGTTGTTGTTTATGGACACTGACCAGAGTAGCCAACCAATTAAATGCCGCACTCTTGAATGTCAAGAAAGCAAAAATAAAAATAAAAACAAAACAATCGAAATCGCGTATCTGTCCAAACTTGTTTTGACCGCGTGCTAAATATCGTTATCACAACAGCAACAGCAGCAGCTGACAGCAACAGTCACAGCAGCGACGAGACAATCATCAAACACTTTTTTATTCTTATTTAGTCTCATCAAAGATTGTCTCTTTATTTTCTTTCAAGATCGCACTTCATTGCCTTGATTGTGAAGAACGCGAAAAAGACGGGCATCACCAGAGTACAAGTAGTGCTCTGATGGATGGATGGATCACCTACCCCGATCTCAGATACATAGATGTTCGATCGAACTACAAACACGACCAGAACGGAAGTCAAAGACGAAGACGTAAACCGAGACAAAAATGAAGCAGAAAAAGCCAAAACAAAAAAAAAAACAAACACAACTTCAAAACTTCGAACGTCTGATTGTCTAACGGCTGCCGAGCAGAAAAGAACCGCGCACACGTTCACTCGCTTGCCGATTATGTTTGCAACAATTAACTGTGCGGCTGGCAAGTTCAGACCATTTATTTTATTTTTACTTTTCTTATTTCTCTTCTTTACTCATGCTTGTTTCATTTACGCGCTGATCGGTGCAAAGCGGCTGCGACACTGGCATCGGTATCAGCGCCGGCGACGTATGTGCATATAAACGCGTCAGCAGGCGTACCAGAATGCCAACGCACGAAAACGTAGCGCGAAAAGAGATAGAGAAAGAAAAATAATAGCAAAAGAAAATAAAATATGTATGTACATATGTAAAAAGAAAGCAATAAAATCAATCAAACCAAAGAAAAAGACGAAGAACGCGCGAACAACGCGCCGATATCGCCGTAAAGCCCGATGGCGCGGCAAGCGATCGCCGCTGATTGCGGAGCGTAACGGAGGTAGGTAAATACTGCTGGAATGCTGAGTGTACATGGCAGCTAAATAGCGGAGAGCGCTGATATGAAGTAATGAAATAAATATGTATGAACCACTATCAGGAAAAAGAGGCGGTGGCGCTATGGGGGCCATCATGCGCAAAAATGATAAAGACTCATGCTTGTGGGGTGGCGAGTGGCTGGTGCGGAAGCGGACGCCGCTTCTGACGCTTCGATCTTGAATTGAAATTTTAATTACATATGGGACATTAGGCCGGGGTGAATTGTATGGAGGGAAATACATAGATAACGTGCAATCGAAATTTGGATTCCTCTCATTTTTTCAGAGTAGAAAACTCTTCCACGACATTTGTCTAAAATTAATTTTGATCTGCCGGAATTTGGTTTTTATGGACTAAGACGGATTTTTATACTCAGCTGTACTAGTACACAGAGTATTATAGTTTTGATTTCCTAACGGTGGATTGTAACAGAATGAAATCATCGAGATAGATATAGACTTATATATATCAAAATGATCAGGGTGAAAAGAGAAATCGATTGAGCCATGTCCGTCCGTCTGTCCGTCTGTCCGTCCGTCCGCCTGTGAGCACGATAACTCGCGCAAAAATTGAGATATTTTGATGAAATTTGAAATTTAAGTTGGTATTAAGACAGGAACGGATGGTATTGAAAATGGGCGAAATCGGACCATGACCACGCCCACCTCCCCTATATAGTAAAAATCGGAAATTTTGTATCTCAGTCACTAATAGAGCTAGAGTGATAAAATTTCACACACGTATTGAGCTCAGGCCCTTATGAAGAAATATGGTGAAATTTTGGAAAATGGGCGGTGCCACGCCCACTTATTAAGGGGCAAACATAGAAAGTTTTATGAGTCATAACTCAGAAACCGTTGAAGATATATCGATGAAATTTCGTAGGCGTGATATACTTACTTAGGCAAATGGTTGGACGAAAAATTGCCAAAATCGGTTGACGACCACGCCTACTTTTATATATGGGTATTATAAAGTGACCTAATAAAAACATTTTAAGCGATATCTCTGTCAAATATAAAGATATATCATTGAAATTTTATGGAAGGTGTCCAACTATGGACATAAAACAAAAAATACAAAAATTTTGGAAAATGGGCATGGCACCGCCTCCTTTTAGAAACAGGAATATACGAGATTTCTGAGCCCATAACTCGACAAATAATCGATATATTATGACGAAACTTGGTGTATACACTTTTATTACTTGTGGTAATACAGGTTCAAAATTTTAGCGAAATCGGTTGACGACCACGCCCACTTTTATATATGGGTATCATAAAGTGGCCTAGTAAAAACATTTTAAGCGATATCTTTGTCAAATATAAAGATAATTCATTGAAATTTTGTGGCATGAGTTCTACAATAGATCGGAAACAAAAAATAGAAAAATTTCGGAAAATGGGCGTGGCACCGCCTCTTTTCAGACAAAGAAATCAACGAGATTTCGGAGCCCATAACTCGACAAATAATTGAGATATTATGACGAAACTTGGTTTATACACTTTTATAACTTGTGTTAATAGACACGCAAAAATTTATTGAAATCGGTTTATGACCACGCCTACTTTTTAACAAAGATATTTCTGGAACACCCTTTTGGAATTTCTAACGTGACATCTTTGTAACTCATAAAGGGATGAAATTTTGCACAAAGAATAATATTCATAAGCTTAGTTGGATGACTGACAAAAATTTAGAAAATGGGCGTGGCTACGCCCACTTTATGCAGCACTCGCTTTATATAAAATACACCGTGTTTCCATCAAACGCAAACAAACAATTAAAGCATACAGCTGAGTATCTAATGTTCGATTCCACTCGAACTTAGGCTTCCTTACTTGTTGAAAATCAAAATTGGACAAATAAGCGCCAAAAAATTAGAGAGGCCAACATGCACAAGAAAATTCAACAAAAATTGTAGTCTAAATTTAAATATGAAATCAGAATTAAAATTGGATGAGTAGTTTTTGAGATATAGCCTGATTTCCGGTTTTGGCGAATATTTTCGCAATTATCTTATGCTCTGTATTATATATCTTAAATTTGCTTGCAAATTACTTAAAAGTAAGTAAATTCAATATAGTAAGAATATTTTAAAATTGTAATTTATCTTCCGTTATAGGAGAAGTAGAACGCTACCTTTTTTCTTTAGCACAAAATCATGGTATGGGATCTCTATGTTATCAGCACTTTGTGTACAATAAATGCTCCAAGTTCAAAATTTCAGATTTTTAGCTGCAGGAATTGAAGACTTTTACCCTAAAACGTAGATGTATGCACATTTATTGCCCGCTCCAGGATTCTTTCCAAAGTGGTCGACGGGCATGCCGCACGAAAAACATAACTTTAAATGAAACGGCGACGGACAAAAGGACTTAATGGTGGACGAAGACGTATTTCGACGATATGACAAAGACATGTTATTGTGGTCAACCCCTGATGGCGGCTGCGGAGGCTTGCTGCATTGATGGTCTGCCTATTTCCGCAATCTCCCTATCTTCTACTTTGGTCTGGCGTTCAAACTCCTGGAATCCTAACTCGTGAACCGCCTTTGATCCACTTTTATTTTCCTTCATAACCCTCTCAGCCCTTTTACATTCCCGCTTCAGTTCTGAAAGGGTATCTATTTTTGAGGAGAAAGTAAGATTTGCTAGATAGGGCTTCAGATTGCTTCTAATAATACCCACTAACTCTTTTTCAGGAATCTTTTTTCATAAGCGGAAAGTTAAATCATGTACTTCGGCATAAAAATCATCAAACGTTTCTTGAGCCTGTTGCTTCCTCTCCATGATTTCCCTAATTATTTCATAATCAGATTCAGCTGTTTTGAATTGGCTTAACATTTCCGCCCTCAGTTCAGGATATCCGAAGCCTGGATCATCTGCATGATCTTCTAAGACCTGCCAGTACCATTTTAAAGCACTACCAGTCACCAAACAGTGAAAGTCCGTAAACAATTGGTAGTGCGTGATATTATGCTGTTCTCTTAGTTTATCAACGCGAAAAATGAAGCTCTCAACTGTTATCCCCTTCCCGGTTCCGTCGAATTTCACGTGCCACTTTTCCAAATAAATTATCTTCCAGGGCCTCGGAGTTGCACCTGGACCGTCATCATTTCTATTTTGGTCATTTCCGGTTGATCTTCCCGCTCTATTTTGTGGCGTCGAGTTCATTGTTGGTTGGAATTTTGTTTTGTTTTTTTTTTACTTTTTTCAACGCTAAGAAAACTCAAGGTTACGTATACGCCATAGGGTACTACTGGAAGCAAAAAAACTAAACGATATATCGACGCTTCCAAACAATGCTGTACTAAGTCGACTTAGTACAATTTCCCGTTTTTGGCGTTTTCAAATAGTACGTGTCTTAATTTATATGCTGTCTAATTTTGGTATCAATCGGACAATCCAATAAAAAGTTATAAGCAAAAGTGTACATATAATACAACTCGAGATTTTTACAGAATAAAAACTTTGAGAGCTTGCCATGAAAAACCACGTAGCAAATTTTTATTTTTTCTTACGGTTTTATATAAAGCGTGCCCTAACTTTGATATTATCGAGTTTTGGTGTTGATCGTTCAATCGAAACAGAAGTTACAAGTGAAAATATACTTAGCATACAACTGAAGTTTCATATCGAGTTTAAACTTTGAGAGCTTCCCCTGCAAAACGCAGTTTCCAGACTTAGTACAGTTTTGTTTGGAAGCGTCGATATGTACATATATATGTAGGTTAGTAAACCGTCCCGGCCTAATGTACTTACTTACATACATATATACAAAAATTCCTACGACGAAATCATATCAGCAGCATTTTCATACGGAGCATACGCAATCAGCCAAGCCTCAAAGCGTTCGGCGCGCGGTAGGAATGTGCAGCTTGTAAGGCTAGAGCTCAAGTGTAAGAGGTGTGCTGAAGGGGAGTTGGGTAGATAGTAGGTACATATTTATTGCTGTTATTATTACTGTTTGCTGTTTTTTATCTTGTACATGTGGTAATGTGTTGCTGCTTGACTATTTATCGTTCTGTCATTTGCCATTCATTACACTGAAATCGGACGTGAATCGGTTCAACAACTGACCTATGTGTAAACATATGTACATACATGCATATGAGTTGTTCGTACACATGTATGTATGTATTTTATAGATTATAAATTGCAATCATTTGCATATACTCGTACAAAACATCTAGTAGAAATAAAATCTTGCTTTGAATTGAATTGAAGAGAGAAAATTTAATGGCTAAGGTTTACTAGAACTTGATGTCATATAAACCCAACAGACCAGGATGTAAGCGAAATGTAATAGGACTTGAGAACAAGCTTATAACAATTGTCCATTATAAACTTATTGCAATACAGTTTTTATAAGCTTAATTGTAAGCTTATTCACAAGCATGATTGTAATAATTGAGGGACACAAGCTTGAAAACAATATTACAATAAGCTTACTTTACACTTGCAATGAATGCTTGAAAAAATATTAATAATAATATTGTATAAGCTTGCTGTAAAATTTTTTTAAATTTTGGTTTTACAATAATTCATATAATTCATTGATTCCTTCTTCGAAAAGGGAAATATAAAAGCCTCAATAATGTTCGATATAATGTTGAATGTACCACTGTATGATACCGTTGGATTGAATTTCAGGTTGGTGTTATGGTCCGAAACAGGAGGAGAATATAAAATAAAGAACATTGCAGTAAAGGTGAAGAAGGAAAGAAAAAGAAAAAAAATGCAAATAAAAATTTATTTTTTTCTTTTTTCTACTATTTATACATACAATTATATTTATAAGCTTACAACAAGCTTTCACAAGTAATATTTTTCTACAATTACATTTGTAAGCTTATAAAAAGGGTGCCGTTTTGATTTTTCTACAATTGTTCTTAAGACTTTTTCAATACTTTACACAAGCTTTCCTCAAGCTTAACGCTTATATTTGTAAGCTTGTTATAATATTATTCTCAAGCCCTTTGGTCTATTGGGAAGTGGCATGAGATTCGTAGATATTGGTATTGACGCTGAAGTAGCCAAATTCATAAATTTTAAAAGGCCATCCAAATGAACTTAATACATTTAATTTAGTGCATAGAGGCGAAAGTACCGAATAAACTTAGCCTCGTGTCCAAACATTTAACTAGAATACGGTGCACCGCCGTGTATGAAATGATGAAAATAATTTGATATCCGATACCGGATAACAGATTCTGTAATTAACTCTTTTCCTCAATGTCCTCTTTTTAAAAGAAAGAAACCCTTTAGAAGTATACATAACTTTTAATATATTTTCTGTCAGTAAAAATAAACCTAGGATTGGCTTAATCAATACTAAGGCACACTCTTCGGGAGTTCCTTTACACTCTTCGGAAGGCAGTTTATAAAACATGACATACGTTTTAATGATTTTAATGTACTTTCATTACTGGACTTTTTCCTCAACTAATACGCTCTTGTAAGAATATAACTCAAACACTTTGGTCCCATTTTTTAAGAGGTGTTACCAGTTGAGCACTAACCGGGTTGTACCTAGGTTAGTTTGGCGGGGTACAGTGATTCTGCACATAGACCACATATGGTTCTTAGTGTTATACTAAACTTGGAATACAAAACTTCGCAAGTTTTAGTATTTTGTGTATTTTCCGAAGAGTATCTTTATATATATTACGCTAAGCGATTTTTTGTACGCAGCATAACTTTTACACCGTTATACCGATTTTCGAAAATGGGGTGACATGAAAGGGCTTGGCCTGTAGATGTGCAGGAAGGTTTGATTTTTTTTAAAAGGGTTGCCACCTGTTTAAAAATTTAGTTGTCCTGTATAGTTTGCTTGATTTATAAATTTCAGGTACCATATGAAATGGATTGAGCTGGAAATTAGTAATTTATTACAATTTTTACAACAAGGGTTGCCATCTGTTCAAAAATTCAGTTTTACGCTATAGTTTGTGTGATTTTTAAATTTGAGGTGTCATATGAAAGGGCCTGCGTGAAAATAAGTAATTTACTATAATTTTTATAAAAAGGGTTGCCACCTGTTCACAATTTAATTTTTACGTTATAGTCTGTTTGATTTTTAGATTTGAGGTGTCATATGAAAGTGCTTTGCCTTAAAATGAATAATTTATCATAATTTTTACAACGAGGGTTGCCACCTGTTCCAAAACTTATGTTTACTCCACACTTTGATTTTTAAATGTCATATGAAAATGCTTGGCCTGAAAATGAGTAATTTATTACGATTTTTACAAAACGATTTGCCACCTGTTCAAAAATTTATTTTTACGCTACAGTTTGTCCTGTTTTCGAATTTTAAGTGTCATGAAAGGTCTTGCCCTATAATAAAAAAAAGGGGAGGGGAAAATGAAAGGAATGGAAATGGCGAAGGAAAGGAAGCTAAAGAGGGAAGAGTACGGAAAATAAAATGGATAAAGGGAAGAGGAAGCGCAAGTAAAACGGAAAGGGGAAGAGAAAGAGAAGTACGACAAATGATCTTTTGGAGGTAGCTATATGGAGAAAATATTGTGGAAAATTATTCGCATTAAAACTTCAATATGGGATTCCTTGGACAAAATCTTTGTATACAAAATCTAGGTCGACGGATAATAAAAATAGCCAGTAATTATGTATATGCTTAATTTTATATTTTATTAATAAGAATCTATGGGCTTAAAGCCGATATATATTCTATCATTTTTAAGGGGAAGTAAATTTAAAATGGTAATAAAAAATGTTAAATGTAGCAATAAGTGGTTTTCCACTCTCAAATTGTCGCACAGTGTAATTGAAAGCCACAGCATCGCGTGGCCAGGTTTACTAGTTTTATGTATTTATGAATAGTATTTGTTGGCCACTATATTCCAAAACAGGGGTGAGAGTAGTCCACCTTATGGAGTGCCCTCCTTGGCATCGTCGAAAAGCCCCACTCACCCGTCACCGTTAGACAACTTCAAAGGTCCTCGATCCAGCGCTGAATGATGGGGGGTCTTCCGATCCATTCCAGGCCCTCCAATAGCACCACAGCAGATACATTGCTAAAGGCATCCGAAATATCAAGAAAGACACCTATCGCACTCCCTGTGGTGAATGGTATGTTGTTGTTGCTGTGATTTTTTATCCTGTTTATCGACAAGATAAATGCGTTTTATGCCTTCCGCCAGGCACCTAGGAACATGACTGAGGCCATCTCGCACCTCCCTGCTGGCTTGCGCCTTCAGGGACAAAAGCCTTTTCTGGCCCTCCGCGGTCTCTGTTGAACTTGCCAGCGTCGAAGAAAGATTTAAATTAAAATTTTATTCCGCTTTTCGCATATATATATAAATATTTTTTTATTAATAATTATAATAAAAGTTAAATTATTTATTATTTCCTGCTCTCTAATGAATAAACCCAGCGGCGAACATTCCCTACCACACTACTTATCCCCAATGATGTATACTACACATTGTAGGAATTACTTTGTTAAATAATTGCTTTTAATTATTGTTAAATATTCTTTTATCTTTTACTCTTTGAAATTTATGAATATCAAAAAAATAAAATTTGTATTATTAGATTTTCAATTTTCAACAAAATAACATTAACTTAATTTATAAATAAAAAATAAAATAAAAATATACAATACACACATTATGAACAATTCCAACTAACATACAATGTGTATGAAAAAGTAAGCTAAGGAAAAGTTGTATTCAGTCCGCCTACATCCACCTTACAACGTTGGCGAAGTAGGATTCGAACTGCCTACCTACAGGTTACAATGTATGCTAGTTAGTGATATGCTTCTCGGATGAACACTGATTTCTTTGTATGTAACGTGTAGCCGTTCACTCTACTTTTGCGGCAAAGTACATATATGAAAATGTGTAACAGATCTGTATATGAGGTAGTGTGCATTACAGCCATATATATAGTACTCCTATATTCGTAATACCTACGAGTTCCATCAGCCAACATTACAGTACAGACATATAAAAAAAGAAAGAGAAAACCGAGCAATCAAATTTGAAAAATGACATATGAATTCAAAATAAACCGCAGTGACGGCACATAAAAAAAATTATAGGGAATTTACATATTTATTATTTGATTCTCGTATTAAAAAATTAAAAAATGTCGAAGCGGTGCTATATTTGTGATAATAAAAATAATAAATAAAATATATATAAAATAAAATAAATAAAATAGCTTTACATACGTATTTCGTTTTGAGTGCATTATTGGTTATGGGTATGTTCAGAAACGCAGCATGAAACGCAACAGCGGCAGTAATTATATTTTTGATGATTGTGATGAGCGATGCTTCATGCAAAATTTACGTTTATGAACGCTCGGCTGGTACTACAAAAGCAGGATGCGCTTCAAACTGAGTTTCTGAACAAAGCCTATATAAATATATATATACATATGTAAATAGATCTCCAAAAGATGAAACCATTTGCAAACAATGGATGCATGCGTGCGGTTTGATGCCTGACGACGTTGTTAAAAACATTCGAATCTGCAGCAACCATTTCCAAAAAAGCGATTACACTGGGAATCGCCTGTACGTATCAATACCTGAAAGATACTGCAGTAGTCCGGGACTAAAAAGGATTTTTTAATCCCAAGCTCCGGACGAAACACTGCAGCTCCCACCCGTCCACCTTTTATCCGCCTGTAAATATGTGGAACATATAGCGATTGGTTCGTAGTCCTTTCTTCCATCCGTCTTGTTATATTATTACCTGTGGTCCCCTGTTGAGATCGGTTTGGAGAGTAACGTAGTCTGAATTTTGGTCCTCATATCGCACGTTTTATGCAATAGGGATTTAACTCAAAAAATTTTTTTTTTGAGAAAACGCAAATAAAGTTTTATAATTTCAAATAGTTTCCTTCTACGGCTAACTACAAAATCACTTTTATTTCCGCCATTTTTATCTTTTTGAGTATTTTATAAGACTAGACTCAAAGGCACTACCCAGTTACTGAAATATATGGCAAAATCCCAGAAAACGAAAATTTCGAGTTAAATCCCTATTGCATAAAACGGGCGATATGTTGCTGTGTCCAAAAGTTCGTTGTCTAATTGTCTTGTTATTCAGTTTAGAAATTCGCAGTACTTTTGCTTAGATCACCGTGTTGGCGGCCTTCGAACGTACATAATTTACAAACATAACCTTCAAACGGCAGAATTCTACTTTTTGATATAATGCCCATGGATCGGGCCACAGGATTTTAACATGAAACGCTTTCCGCCGCGATTCATAAAAATATGAGTGCATAGAAAATATATATATGATTACAGCCATACATGTATGCATGACTTAATCGATTCTGTAAGCAACAATTTCGCCGCTGGGAATAGGAGAGAGACGAGAGAAACACGATACAGAAATTTATATAAATAAATCAGAAATATTTTAATAGCTACAAAAACACATATACAAATGCATATACATACGATAGGCAAAATATATGTACATATGTATGTATGTATGTAATTTATTAATAGTAACTTGCAATAATTTAAAAATATTTCCAATCAAATACCAGCGATAACGCAGCATTGCTTGCTAGCAGCAAGATAGGTGGTGCCTACTCGTATTACGGATGGGCATTTTCTGCGGAGTAGATATGTAGGTAGTCTTAGGGTTGCTAAAACTATAAGAAAGCAATGCCGCACATTTTATTTGGTTAATAAAATGTAGTGCATAAATTTTATATTCTCTTTAATTTGTATAGAATTTCCATGGAAAATTTTAACCAGTTACCATGTGCATATACATCACTATTGCTCAGATAAGAAATATACGAGTCAAACAACAAAAAAAAAAAAAGAAAATGAAATTTAATAAAAAAAAATACTAACTCACGTACACGTACATAAGTACACATATTCTTAAATTTTCTGCTTTCTCAAAAAAAAAAAAAAAAAAAAAGAACAGAACAGAACTTAACTAAGCTAATTAACACATTTTTTGCGCTTTTTATACTCAGCTGTACTAGTACACAGAGTATTATAATTTTGATTTCATAACGGTGGATTGTAACATAATGAAATAATCGAGATAGATATGGACTTATATATATCAAAATGATCAGGGTGAAAAGAGAAATCGATTGAGCCATGTCCGTCCGTCCGTCCGTCCGTCCGTCCGTCCGTCCGTACGCACGATAACTCGCGTAAAAATTGAGATATTTTGATGAAATTTGAAATGCAAGTTGGTATCGAGACTGGGACGGTTGGTATTGAAAATGGGCGAAATCGGACCATGACCACGCCCACTTTTCCTATATAGAAAAAATCGGATATTTGGTATCTCAGCCACTAATATAGCTAGAGTGATAAAATTTTACCCACGTATTGAGCTCAGGCCCTTATGAAGAAATTTGATGAAGTTCTGGAAAATGGGCGGTGCCACGCCCACTTATTAAGGGTCAAACATTGAAAGTTTTATATGTCATAACTCAGAAACCGTTGAAGATATATCGATGAAATTTGGTATGCGTAATATGCTTACTTAGGCAAATGTTTTGACGAAAAATTATCAAAATCGGTTGACGGCCACGCCCACTTTTATATATGGGAACTATAAAGGGGCCTAATAAAAACATTTTAAGCGATATCTCTGTCAAATATAAAGATCTATCACTGAAATTTTGTGGCAGGAGTCCAACTACGGACATAAAACAAAAAATACAAAAATTTTTGAAAATGGGCGGTGCCACGCCCACTTATTAAGGGTCAAACATTGAAAGTTTTATATGTCATAACTCAGAAACCGTTAAAGATATATCGATGAAATTTGGTACGCGTAATATATTTACTTAGCCAAATGTGTGGACGAAAAATTACCAAAATCTGTTGACGACCACGCCCACTTTTATATATGGGTATTATAAAGTGACCTAATGAAATCATTTTTAGCGATATCTCTGTGAAATATAAAGATAATTCATTGAAATTTTGTGATATGAGTTCTACAATAGACCGGAAACAAAAAATAAAAAAAGTTTATAAAATGGGCGTGGCACCGCCTCTTTTTATGCAAAGAAATCTACGAGCCTATTACTCGACAAATAACTGAGATATTATGACGAAACTTGGTTTATTCACTTTTATAACTTGTGTTAATAGACACGCAAAAATGTATTGAAATCGGTTTATGACCACGCCTACTTTTTAACAAAGATATTTCTGGAACACCCTTTTGGAATTTGTAACGTGAAGTCTTTGTAACTAAAAGTCATAGAGGGATGCAATTTTGCACTAACAATAATATTTATATGCTTATTTGGATGATTGATACAAATTTTGAAAATGGGCGTGGCTGCGCCCTGTATATGCAGCACTCGTTTCATATAAAATACACCCTATATCGAACAAACGCAAACAAACAATGAAAGCATACAGCTGAGTATCTAATGTTCGATTCCACTCGAACTTAGGCTTCCTTACTTGTTTTAATTATGTTTATACAGGTTTAGTAGATAAGGGCAATATGAGAAATATGATAGCAACAAGAAAAATTAAATGTTGAAAAATTCTTTTGCTCAACTGCGTTGAATTTAGCATGCAGAGGTCCATATTATTTGGAATAAAAAGAAACAAAATACATATTAGCAAGAAAATAATAATAAAATATAAATAAAAAAAAAAAACTAGAAAAAAAACGTGTCCAAACAAAAGGTTGTACGAAAATATTTTGTATGTTATTAAAATAACATGTACATATACGTACGTAAATACATACATACAAATGTACATACGTCTACGCCAACAGCGGCTTATTACATATTTTAAATGTCGACGTCCAAACACGGAAACACGAAGTTGAGCAACCCGCTGCTTTTGTTCGTTTGTTGGTGAGAAGGCGACGAGGAAAGGAGGGGGGCACCAAGTCGTCGGTGCTCGGACAACACGCTTTGTGCAGCAATTCTTATCGCCAGTGACCAATCAGAGCGTTCGAAGAATGCCAGAACAAAACATAATGAACAAAAGTTGGCCAGCGACGAGTTGATGTGTTTGGACAAATGGAAGACAGAACAGCGGCACAAAAGAGAATCGTTGGATAATTTCGCGGCAGAGTTGCTGTGTTTGGACACGGACAATGAAAACAACGTAGCAAAGCTACCTATTTTGTTCGATTGGCGGTGGATTGGCTGAGCTGAGTGGCTTGGGGAGCAGTGTTGCCACTTTAGCTATTTTGTAGCTAGATTTAGCTATAACTTTTGGCGTTTAGCTACAGATATTTGCGTTTAGCTATTAGCTATTTTTGTTAGCTTTTTTTTTTAATAGCTTAGCTATTTTTAGCTATTTTTCTTAATTTCTTTATTTTGCACATCAGTTTATCATTTTTAGCTAATGAGTCATCTGCGAGTTTATGAAAACTTGAAAGTGTATACTTATCCTTATGATTGTCAAACTATACAAAAGTTGATAGTCTGGCATGCCTTCCTTATTTTATCGATTATTGGTGCATTCATATGCAAGGTTGATGCAATCAAGGCAGATCTAGGAAGGTAGGCTCGGTGGCGAATTCAGAAATTTCCCATGTATTTTGTTATTGTAATTGGTAGAGTGTAATGTCAAAATGATAATTCGCCTTAGTTAAAATCTGAATTCGCTTGAGACTCGCCCATTCCTATTGGTCATGATGTGAATTCGCTTTGATTTTGACATTACACTCTACCTTTGTAAATAAAAAAGTAGTTTCTGAATTCGCCACCGAGCCTACCTTCCTAGATCTGCCTTGGATGCAATAAGGTTTTCGCAGTGCGCAAAAGCAACTCTGCCATACATTTTGTTGTTGCCCATTTTGCTATTTGAATTCGCAAATGACCATTGGCATACGCGATATTTGAACCGTCCTTTTCACGGTGTATTCGTAAAATTTTTCAGAACTTTATTATCAAGTTAATTGAGCAACTCCGCCAACGCTTACCGCAGAATATTCAATCTTTAAAAAATATTGATTTTTTTTCTGTAAATAAGCCAAAAATATTTGACACTTTCAAGGATGAAAAGGATCACTTTAACACGGAGGAAATCACTATTTTAGAAATGCAATGGAAAAACTACACGCATACCCATGGAAGGGAACTACCTCTACAATAAAGTTTTGGGTAGACGTAAGAAAGCTTAGAAATGCTCTTAACGAAAATCCGTTTGAAGAACTACAATCTTTTGTGTTTAATTTTCTAATCCTACCGCTTAGTAATAGAGAAATAGAACGTAGATTTTCTGTTATGAACGTAATAAAAACAAAGCAAAGAAATAGAATGCAATTATTTATGTTAAACTCTCTATTGACTGTTAGGTATGGTCTAAAAAGGCTTGAAAAATGTTGTAATAACTTTAAAATTCCTAACGATATTATTAAAGCAATGACTTCAATTAATAATAATTCAACCTGTGAATTAAATGAAGAAGATATGATTTTTGAAATGTTATTGAATCAAATTTTTAACTAAAGTTTAAATATTAACTAGTCGCTATAATAATTTATTTTAATACTGCAATTGAATGTACATACATACATACATACATATGTAATGAATTGATTTTTTTCATTGAAATACTCTTATTATGCGAGGTACATATATAAGTACATAGAAACAAATATATGTATGGCTACAATATATAATATATGTATATATAAATATTCATATATGTGAAGTTGTTTTATGTCACGTTTTTTAAATAAATCATTATTTGGCTATTTTTGAAAAAAAAAAATTGGCTATTTATTTTAGCTATGAAAAAAATTATTTAGCTATTTTTAGCAATTTTTTTTATTTAATTTAGCTATAAGCTTCAAAATATTCTGGCAACACTGTTGGGGAGTTTCTTTTAAATAAATCGCTTATATGCGCGTGGAGCCAGGGTTTGAATTTGCTTGCTGCAAAACAGCAATAGCCGATGTTTTTTGCTTATTGCTGAATTCAGCCGAGCCAAAAACGAAAACACGAATCATTCGCTTCAGTTTTCAGCTGAGTCGTGTTTGCTTGTATAGTTAAGCCAAGCAACTCAATTTGAGAGGGTTGCTTTTACTTCCAGCAATTAGTTGAGTAGTAAATTTTTGCTTACAGTTGCTTATTTTGCTGAAACTAGTTTTTAAGCAAAATTCAACATGAAAAGATGTTTACAAATGGACATACATACATATTATGTGTATATACATACATACACATAAGTAAATATGTATAAAAAATCGAAATATGCGTAAACAAATCGTTTCAGCAAAATAAGCAAAAGCAGAAAAAATGCGAAGACACAACTACCCTGCAAAAAAGTGTGCGACGAGTCTCTAAAAAGATTTGTCCGGGAGCGCTCTCTTTCGGGTACAATTAGTCTACAATTGTTCGCAATTGTACCCGAACGGGTACATATGTATACTAATTGTAGACGAATTGTACCCGAAAGGGTATCAAACGGGTACAATTAGTCGCACAAATGGATGTGTCGCATTTGCTAACCGTTCGGGTACAAAACGGGTACAATTGTGCGCTTATGCTACCCGTTCGGGTACAAACTGGGTACAATTAGTCTCTTCATAGGACATGCTCAAACAAAAGAGAACACTTCAACTCATATAAAGAGATACAAATGGGTAGTAATCGTATGCTCCCTTGCGAGTTGTCCCGGATGTATCCCGGAGTGATCGCATTTTTTGCAGGGTAATTGCTGGAAGTAAAATGAAATCCCCCAAATCGCGTTGCTTTGCTTAACTATACAAGCAAACACGGCTCAGCTGAATACTTGGCTGGCCGAGTTTGCTAATTTACTTGTCGTTAGCAAAAGCAAAGCAAAAGCAAATGCAGCAAAAGTAGCTAAGCAATTTCAAACCCTGCGTGGAGCCTCTAAGAATAATATGTACCAGTGGCGGATCCACGGGGGGTTTTGGGGGTTCAAACCCCCCCCACCCCTTGTGGTTTATCATAGATCCCAAATTAATGCCTTTATAGATTCTGCGCCCAAATTTCCCAAACTGATCAAGGAAAACTCTATCATTCCAAAAGCAATGGTTGGATGGGTTTAGCTGTCCAAAGAAAAAACTTGCCATTTATTTTCATTTATTTTCAGATTATATTTTATATGCACATATATATGTATATGTGTGAAAAGACAATTTCGCACTTGTCGTCCATCGAAAAAGATGCGAGCATAGCAGGTAGTTGAAAGAAATACAATTAAAGTACAGCGTTTGACATGCACAATGTAAATGGCTCGTTAGCGTAGCTTAGCGCCTTTGATTCGCATTTTGTCGATCGCGGTTCGAATCCTGCCTGCGGTTGGTATTTTTTTTTGTTTTTTTTTTTTGTATTTATTTAAATATTAAAAAAATATTTAAAAATGAATAAAAAACTATATATTTTATTCATGTATACTGGGCACACCACATAACATCCAAAATATGTACTACATGCGAAAAAAGTTCATGTAGGTACCTTTGGACGCACGTGCATAAAATAAAATTTGTCAAATGCTATTCGTAAATTGCCAAATCGCAAATTTATTTTCTTTTCTTTCTTAAGCCCATATGACACTACGTTTTTTTTTCTGGTATTCTACGAGGTTTTTTGTGTGAAGGAGATGGTCAAATACAGTTTTGCGTTGGTGCAAGCGAGCAAGCTTTATTGAAACAAGTAAGGAAGCCTAAGTTCGAGTGGAATCGAACATTAGATACTCAGCTGTATGCTTTCATTGTTTGTTTGCGTTTGTTCGATATAGGGTGTACTTTATATAAAGTGAGTGCCGCATAAAGTGGGCGTAGCCACTCCCATTTTCAACATTTTTATCAGTCATCCAACTAAGCATATGAATATTATTCTTTGTGCAAAATTTCATTCCTTTTTACAAAAGATGTCACGTTACAAATTCCCAAAGGGTGTTCCAGAAATATCTTTTTTAAAAGTAGGCGTGGTCATAAACCGATTTCAATAAATTTTTGCGTGTCTATTAACACAAGTTATAAAAGTGTATAAACCAAGTTTCGTCATAATATCTCAATTATTTGTCGAGTTATAGGCTAAGAAATCTCGTATATTCCTGTTTCTAAAAAGAGGCGGTGCCACGCCCATTTTCCAAAATTTTTGTGATTTTCGTTTTATGTCCGCAGGTGGACTCCTGCTATAAAATTTCAATGATATATCTTTATATTTGACAGAGATATGGCTTAAAATGTTTTTATTAGGTCACTTTATAATACACATATATAAAAGTGGGCGTGGCCGTCAACCGATTTTAACTATTTTCCGTCCAAACGTTTGCCTAAGTAAGTAAATCACGCGTACCAAATTTTGTCGATATATCTTCAATGGTTTCTGAGTTATGACATATAAAACTTTCAAGGTTTGACCCTTAATAAGTGGGCGTGGCACCGCCCATTTTCCAAAATTTTATCAAATTTCTTCCTAGGGGTCTGAGCTCAACACGTGGGTAAAATTTCATCGCTCTAGCTATATTAGTGACTGAGATACCAAATTTCCGATTTTTATACTCAGCTGTACTAGTACACAGAGTATTATAATTTTGATTTCATAACGGTGGATTGTAACATAATGAAATAATCGAGATAGATATGGACTTATATATATCAAAATGATCAGGGTGAAAAGAGAAATCGATTGAGCCATGTCCGTCCGTCCGTCCGTCCGTCCGTCCGTCCGTCCGTCCGTCCGTCCGTCCGTACGCACGATAACTCGCGTAAAAATTGAGATATTTTGATGAAATTTGAAATGCAAGTTGGTATCGAGACTGGGACGGTTGGTATTGAAAATGGGCGAAATCGGACCATGACCACGCCCACTTTTCCTATATAGAAAAAATCGGATATTTGGTATCTCAGCCACTAATATAGCTAGAGTGATAAAATTTTACCCACGTATTGAGCTCAGGCCCTTATGAAGAAATTTGATGAAGTTCTGGAAAATGGGTGGTGCCACGCCCACTTATTAAGGGTCAAACATTGAAAGTTTTATATGTCATAACTCAGAAACCGTTGAAGATATATCGATGAAATTTGGTATGCGTAATATGCTTACTTAGGCAAATGTTTTGACGAAAAATTATCAAAATCGGTTGACGGCCACGCCCACTTTTATATATGGGAACTATAAAGGGGCCTAATAAAAACATTTTAAGCGATATCTCTGTCAAATATAAAGATCTATCACTGAAATTTTGTGGCAGGAGTCCAACTACGGACATAAAACAAAAAATACAAAAATTTTTGAAAATGGGCGGTGCCACGCCCACTTATTAAGGGTCAAACATTGAAAGTTTTATATGTCATAACTCAGAAACCGTTAAAGATATATCGATGAAATTTGGTACGCGTAATATATTTACTTAGCCAAATGTGTGGACGAAAAATTACCAAAATCTGTTGACGACCACGCCCACTTTTATATATGGGTATTATAAAGTGACCTAATGAAATCATTTTTAGCGATATCTCTGTGAAATATAAAGATAATTCATTGAAATTTTGTGATATGAGTTCTACAATAGACCGGAAACAAAAAATAAAAAAAGTTTATAAAATGGGCGTGGCACCGCCTCTTTTTATGCAAAGAAATCTACGAGCCTATTACTCGACAAATAACTGAGATATTATGACGAAACTTGGTTTATTCACTTTTATAACTTGTGTTAATAGACACGCAAAAATGTATTGAAATCGGTTTATGACCACGCCTACTTTTTAACAAAGATATTTCTGGAACACCCTTTTGGAATTTGTAACGTGAAGTCTTTGTAACTAAAAGTCATAGAGGGATGCAATTTTGCACTAACAATAATATTTATATGCTTATTTGGATGATTGATACAAATTTTGAAAATGGGCGTGGCTGCGCCCTGTATATGCAGCACTCGTTTCATATAAAATACACCCTATATCGAACAAACGCAAACAAACAATGAAAGCATACAGCTGAGTATCTAATGTTCGATTCCACTCGAACTTAGGCTTCCTTACTTGTTTTTTCTTACAATTGTTTCTATTTGACAACTAGAAAATAAATTATATTTAAAATAAAAAAATATATTGAAATAAAAATTTTAAATTTGCCACTTGTAAGCTTCTGCTTTGGCCGCAAGGGTAAAGAAGAAGTCCGGAAGAAAAATTATATTGCGTACTGGCTTCCCTTTATAACATGGAATACACAGCTATCCTTCCCTTTGGGTTTCATAACTTTTTTATTTCAGTAATTTAAATTCAAATTTCCAAAAAAATTAATTTTTGAAATAAATATTATTTTGATTTAGTTTGAAGTTTAATGTCAATCAAATTGCTTTTGAGGGAGTATTTGTCTCTTTTCAACCTACAGGAGAATTCTTTTTGTATTTTGACTTTCGGTGGGTTTTCAAAACCAAAAAAACCAGGGAAACAAGTAAGGAAGCCTAAGTTCGAGTGGAATCGAACATTAGATACTCAGCTGTATGTTTTCATTGTTTGTTTGCGTTTGATGGAAACACTGTGTACTTTAAATAAATTGAGTGCTGCATAAAGTGGGCGTAGCCACGCCCATTGTTAACATTTTTATCAGTCATCCAACTAAGCATTTGAATATTATTCTTTGTGCAAAATTTCATTCCTTTATGACTTCTAGTTACAAAGATGTCACATTACAAATTTCCAAAGCGTGTTCCAGAAATATCTTTGCTAAAAAGTAGGCGTGGTCTTAAACCGATTTCAATAAATTTTTGCGTGTCTATTAATACAAGTTATAAAAGTGTATAAACCAAGTTTCATCATAATATCTCAATTATTTGTCGACTTATGGGCTCCGAAATCTCGTATATTCCTTTGTCTAAAAGGAGGCGGTGCCACGCCCATTTTCCAAAATTTTTCTATTTTTTGTTTCCGGTCTATTGTAGAAATCATACCACAAAACTTCAATGAATTATCTTTACATTTGACAGAGATATCGCTTAAAATGTTTTTATTGGGCCACTTTATAATACCCATATATAAAATTGGGCGTGGTCGCCAAACCGATTTCGCTAAAATTTTGAACATGTATTACCACAAGCAATAAAAGTGTACACACCCAGTTTCGTCAATATATATAAATTATTTGTCGAGTTATGGGCTCAGAAATCTCGTATATTCCTGTTTCTAAAAAGAGGCGGTGCCACGCCCATTTTCCAAAATTTTTGTGTTTTTCGTTTTATGTCCGCAGTTGGACTTCTGCTATAAAATTTCAATGACATATCTTTATATTTGACAGAGATATCGCTTAAAATGTTTTTATTAGGTCACTTTATAATACCCATATATAAAAGTGGGCGTGGCCGTCAACCAATTTAGGAAAATTTTCGTCCAAACATTTGCCTAGGTAAGTATATTACGTGTACGGAATTTCATCGATATATCTTCAACGGTTTCTGAGTTATGACTCATAAAACTTTCAAAGTTTGCCCCTTAATAAGTGGGCGTGGCACCGCCCATTTTCCAAAATTTTTGTGGTTTTTGTTTTCTGTCCGTAGTTAGACTCCTACTACAAAATTTCAGTGATATATCTTTATACTTGACAGAGATATGGCTTAAAATGTTTTTATTAGGTCACTTTGTAATATTCATATATAAAAGTGGGCGTGGCCGTCAACCGATTTTAACTATTTTCCGTCCAAACGTTTGCCTAGGTAAGTAAATCACGCGTACCAAATTTCATCGATATATCTTCAATGGTTTCTGAGTTATGACATATAAAACTTTCCATGTTTGACCCTTAATAAGTGGGCGTGGCACCGCCCATTTTCCAAAATTTCATCAAATTTCTTCCTAGGGGCCTGAGCTCAACACGTGAGTAAAATTTCATCGCTCCAGCTATATTAGTGACTGAGGTACCAAATTTACGATTTTTTCTATATAGGAAAAGTGGGCGTGGTCATGGTCCGATTTCGCCCATTTTCAATACCAACCGTCCCAGTCCCGATACCAACTTGCATTTCAAATTTCATCAAAATATCTCAATTTTTGCGCCAGTTAGAGTGTTTACAGACGGACGGACGGACAGACGGACGGACGGACGGACATGGCTCAATCGATTTCTCTTTTCACCCTGATCATTTTGATATATATAAGTCTATATCTATCTCGATTATTTCATTCTGTTACAATCCACCGTTATGTGATTAAAACTATAATACTCTGTGTACTAGTACAGCTGAGTATAAAAATGTAGTGTCATATAGGCATTATCCCTATTTTTATCGGGATTGTACAGAATTAATTTGGTCAGAAAAGTCTGAATCGTTGGAGAAATTGCCTTTTTCAGAGGTATTTCGCAATTCTTGTTTAAATTAACCTTTTAAAAATTTGAGTATATAAAAACAAGAACAAGAAAAATTCTATTAAAAATATAAATATAACCAAAAAGTACTACATACATATATGTATTCTTATTTATTTTGGCTTTAAATGCAAGGGTAAGTGAAATTGATGATCAATTTGCCACCAATACCATACGATACTCATTCGCACGTACCAGTGCAAAAATATACATACATACTTTATACATGTTATTTAGAACTTCAATTGAAATCTCCTGCACTTTATGTGATGACATACATATTGTTAATTTGGAGGGTTTTGAGTTTGGTGATTTTAAGGTGCGGGAAATGGCGCAACTAGTATATAGAATAATAATAGTAGGTGGTATTAGTACATATTTTCACCAGCGTCTGCCCTTAAGAAACATCTTCCAAAAAAAGAAATTTTCAAAACCCCCTCTTTGCCGAAATCCTGGATCAGCGCCTGATATGTACAGTCATACCTACCAATATTGCATTCTTTGCATGCACTTTGAGCTCAACCGTTCAATAAACTTCAGGTGTAGATAAAAAAAAAAAATTATACAGGCAGTTGTGATTGTTCAGAGCGCAGAATATATCCAAAGCTGTTATTTCATACTGTCAACTCCTTGATAACAAAAACAAGTAGATACCTTTGTAAGGCAGCCTATGTTCGAGTGAAACCGAAAATTTGCTACTCTGCTGTTTTATGGAAGATACATATCCACCTTATTACCCTTGTCTAATATATGTATGTATATAAAATATCCCTGCAAAAATGCGACTAATTCGTAATGTGTTCGGGACCACCCGCAAGGGAGCATGCGACTAATATCTACAACTTGTGGTCTCTTTATATGGAATGAAGTGTTCCCTTTTGGTTGGAGCATGTCCTATGGATAGACTAATTGTACTTACCCCTTTATACCTGAACGAGTACGAAGGTAGACTACTCCACTTTGGTGCCAATCAGATATCGAATGGAAACTGTAGTTTGTTATACCTGAACAAAAGCATATTTCGAAGTTCGTTTATAACTTTTTGAGCAGAATTGTCAACAACTAGTCTACATGTCTACAATTACTCCTCAATTGTACCGGAAAGAGAGCAATCCGGGACAAATCTCTTTCGAGAATCATCGCACAATTTTGTACAGCGATTTGAATAAACCGATTTCAAAAGTGGCTATGTGAAATTTTTTCGTTATTGAGTTTTTGAGGGATTATGTACCAGTATTTAAAGGTGTGCAATGTCCATTAAAAATGTATTGCAAAACCCTGCCGTATTCTGAAAACAAAGCATTAAATTCAAATACAACAATTTCAACAGGCGCTATGTTTTATTTACACACTTTCAAAAGTCTATATAAAATAGGTTACTCATACGCCTTGGCACACATTGAAGTCGCCTCATATAAGGGGCGCTCAAAATTCTAAAACCATTTTATTTCCACCAGAATCGTTTGATCTATACTATACAAGTAATTTTCAAGTGTCTTAACTCATTAATGTCCCTGTTTTAAACCACTGATGACTCTTTGTTTTGAAGAAGAATTATAGTATACAGTGTTGCCACTGAAAAAAAAAATTTTACCGACCAAATTACCGCCCAATTCCGCAAAAAAACGCCCAAAAATCAGAAGTCAACTTAAAATGGAATTACATATATATTTTTAAATACATATGTACATACTAAGTAATCTTGGCTCCAACTCATTCAATTCAGACACTAGACTGTCGCCGATCTCTAAAGGAGATGGCCAAACAGACCTGTCTGCACCTCGTGTAGGTCCCGGGCCGTAGGGATATCAATGGCAGTTGTAGGGCAGATGAACTTGCGAGGCAGGGCACTACCGAGCAGGTTCTTCCTGACAAAGAACGCATAGGTATGCCGTTAGCCACAAACAAGCTAATTCTTAAACAACATATCTATAAACTAGCAAGTGATAGATGGCAACAGAAGCAAGTATGTCGAACATCAAGGCAAACCTGGCAGAAATTGGTACTCTAAGGAGAGATGACATCTCGAACCTTGTGGGGGTACTCACAGGACAGTGCCTCATCGGGAAACATGCAGAGAGGCTAGGTGCACCCTACCGCAGATGCTGCATAAGCTTGAGGCGAGGAGACAATCGAACACCTCATCTGCCACTGCTCGGCTCTTAACAGCGGTAGACGACGCTTTCTTGGGATTTCCTTCCTGGATAGCCTATGCAAAGTCGCGGACGTCGACATAAAGGACCTGGGCCCTCACTCTGTAGTTTAACTCGAAAGAAAATTCGTTAGATTTCGAGTTCTATTCCATATATTCTATGCAATAAGAATGTGCTTTCGAATCGCATTTCGCTTTTAAATAGAACTACATAGTGAGGGCCCTGGTGAACTGCATTAAGTTCTCAAATTGGTTCAAAAAGGAGGAGTAATCCGTTTTCTTCTTGTGGTATCACAACGGGCCTCTGCACTGGCCTAAGTGCGACTCTATGGCAGCCACTCTAACCTAACCTATTCGTGGAATAACCCGTATGTTCGCTGGCGCTTTTCAAGTGAAACATAATTTGTGTTAAATTTCAGCATTTTATTTGCAAAATAAATGTCAGATTGTCTGATTTTGACATTTCATTAAACTTGGCATGAGAGACGAGTCCCAAGCGAATTTAGATATAACAATAAAAGAACTTAACACGGGAAAGATAAAATGTTTAGCGTTAGAGAAATTGTCTCCAATAAAAATATTCATTTACAAATCGGATCAAAATTGATTTTAGCCGCCCAACAGCCCAAAGTAAATTTATCGGACCAGATTTGATCCGAAAAGCCCAATTTCGGCATCAAGGATAGTGTGCTTCTTCTTCTTCTTAATTGGCGGGTAATCGTCTAGACGTTTTTGACCGAGTCCAATAAAGCGCGCCATTCACTCATGTTTCGTGATGCCTGGCGCCGCAAAAAAATTGCTAAATTTGTTTTCTACCCCAACCCGGGTAAGTAAAAATTTACCAATTTTAGTATGGAAAATTTTATGGTAGAAATTGATTAATGTAGAATATCCTAGGAACGCCTCTAAGCGGATATGCAAAAGTTATATGCGGTTGAAAACAGAACTAACAGTAGATTGTTTTAAAGTAGTTTTACATGTACACTAGTTAACAAATTCATCGAGAAATCCGTGATTAAAAATGAAAAACTTGAACAAAAATTTTTATTTGTGATATATTTTTTACAGTTTCTCTGGCACTTATCAAGATACATTAAGAGTTCGTATACTGTTAAAAGCGGCGAAATGCCGTCTTTTCGACGACATCAAAATCATGTTGATGGGATAAATGGAGACTTAACCTATGAAAAATGGGCTATTGGCTCCTAACTCCAGATTTTCAGGGGGTGTGTGTGGGAAATTCTAAGTATGCAGTTTTTATTTACCTGACTAGACCTATAACTTCAGGTATGTCTCGCCAAAAGTACTTTTTCACTGGTCACACAGTGTAGGTAATTCCTATATTATTTTTTGTTTCCAACACTCGGGACTAACATCACCCACTAACATAAACAATTGTAACCTGGTCATAATTTGTTTTTGCTTATGTAGCCTAATTGCTTGGCTTTTTAACCTGGATGAGTACATATATGACGATTATTCATTTTATATTTTTATATATTTACGCATACATATACTTATATGCAATAAGAAAAAAATTTCAAGAATTTTATTGTACAAACATTTGCCTAGACACAGTGCCTCAATGCCTTTTTATTTGCATATGCTGATGCATTCGAGACTGTATGCGCGAGTAGATTTTAAAATAGATTTAGCGGATAGATTTTTAGCGGAGAAGAGGCAATTACTTCACTTAGATGCCATCGAAGTCTCGATGAATTGTGGGATTGTGTTCTTCGTCCACTATTTGATACACGGAAAGCCAAAACAAGGAAGTCATCCTAATATGAACGCGAGTGGCTTTCTCGTGTATATCAAAAGTTCTTGTACTACGTTTAGTAAACCTTTATAAAGCTTTCAGTCTCTGGCAGCAACTATTGGTTTATGTTTGCCAGCCAGCAGCTGTAAGTATCTGTATGCGCTATAAAAATAGCCAAGTAAAAGTTTATTTGATAACTTATCAGTGACAAGTGTAATCTCACTTAATAGTGAGTGCTTTACCCATCAATGACTAACAGAGTACACGTGTATAAACATACATACATATGTACATATTTAAATCTTTGATTTACGTTATGAGAAAGTTAAGAGCAATAAAGTAGTGGTAGGTATAATAAATAGGAACAATAAAAAAAATTATGCATACTTAAAATCTTTACACCAAAAAAAATTATTTTCATTAATTTCATTTTCTTTATTATTAATATAAATTTAAAACTTAAAGTTGTTAATGTATGAATATGAATCAAGCACTGAAATATTTATTATTAATTTAGCATTATCTATATTATTAATACGCTAACATAAATTTTGTTCCTTCTTCTCCGTCGAAAATACTGAACCGATTTTAAAACTAAGCACACCATTAGAAAGGTATTGCTCTCAAATAGAACTGCGCCAATTTTCATTAAAATTGGTTGGAAAATGCGCCCACAATCGTCGTTGGAAAATTCCCGTGTGGTTGTTGTTGCATGCATTTGAACACAACAGAGCTGTCTCCATGTGCAAGCATATGTACCTGACTTTGTGCGTTTTCACCAAACTACGCAATTCTGAACATGTTTGGCTGGATGTGGTGTGTAGTTTCAAAGAAGTAGAAACGTAAAAAGGTAGCAAAATTACTACAACAAAAACATAATGGCAAGGAATAAGTAGGATAAGAAATAATAAATAAAGAAAGTAGAAATAAAATGAGACAATTATGTACATATATCGTACAATGTACATATGTATCTATGTATGTACGTAGTTAGAAGAATTAGTAGGACGAGTAACAACAACACCACACCAAATATAACAGCAACAACAACATCCACAAACAAAAACAATATCTACAAACAACAACAACAACATATTAGCAGTACCAATGAGAAGAAGCACTATAACAAAAAGAAATAGACGGAATAAGTAGAATAAAAAAGAAAAAGTAAGAAAGAAAGGGGGAAAGGAACGTCGAGAAATAGAAAGAAGCAATTAGGAAGACTAGAAACAACGATAACAACAACAGTAAGGTTTTTTACCGTTATTTTAAGAAAATTCATTAACGTAGAGGAATTAAGAAGAAAAGTAGCAACGACAACAACAACAATACGGGTTTTTACAGTTATTTTAAGAAAGTTCATAAATTTTGTTCCATCTTTTCCGTCGAAACTACTGAACCGATTTTAAAATTAAGAACAATTAAGAACACCATTAGAAAGGTATTGCTCTCAAATAGAACTGCGCCAATTTTCATGAAAATTGGTTGGAAAATAAGTCCACAATCGTCGTTGGAAAATTGACGTGTGGTTGTTGTTGCATGCTTTTGAGCACAACACACAGTCAAGTAATAAGAAGGATAAGAAAGAATAAGAAAGAATAAGTAGGAAAGAAATTTAGGAAAGAAGAGAGCAGAAATAGATAGATAGAAGTTCATATGTAGGAGAATTGTGAAGACAAGTAACGACAACAACGCCAACAACAACAAAATAGTAGCGGTGACATTAGCAACAAAAGGAGCAGCATCAACAGGAACAATAATAAAATAGTAACAGTGACAATAACAACAAACAATTATACAAAAACTATAGTTGCACCTTAGTCATAAGAAAACATCTAGAAAACTGTCGAATTTCGACAGTAGGCAGCACTCTAGTATACATTAATACTCGTATGTATTCAATTAACTAATTGTTAACATACCAAACAATGAAAATTAAATAGTAAATGGAATTTGTTTTTGCTGTTAGCGCTTAAATTTAGATAACCTAATTGTAGCCGCATTCGTTTGGGCAAGAGTTAGAGACTTGCGAAAAAAACAACCACTGGTATAACAAGTAAGGAAGCCTAAGTTCGAGTGGAATCGAACATTAGATACTCAGCTGTATGCTTTCATTGTTTGTTTGCGTTTGTTCGATATAGGGTGTATTTTATATGAAACGAGTGCTGCATATACAGGGCGCAGCCACGCCCATTTTCAAAATTTGTATCAATCATCCAAATAAGCATATAAATATTATTGTTAGTGCAAAATTGCATCCCTCTATGACTTTTAGTTACAAAGACTTCACGTTACAAATTCCAAAAGGGTGTTCCAGAAATATCTTTGTTAAAAAGTAGGCGTGGTCATAAACCGATTTCAATACATTTTTGCGTGTCTATTAACACAAGTTATAAAAGTGAATAAACCAAGTTTCGTCATAATATCTCAGTTATTTGTCGAGTAATAGGCTCGTAGATTTCTTTGCATAAAAAGAGGCGGTGCCACGCCCATTTTATAAACTTTTTTTATACTCAGCTGTACTAGTACACAGAGTATTATAATTTTGATTTCATAACGGTGGATTGTAACATAATGAAATAATCGAGATAGATATGGACTTATATATATCAAAATGATCAGGGTGAAAAGAGAAATCGATTGAGCCATGTCCGTCCGTCCGTCCGTCCGTCCGTCCGTCCGTCCGTCCGTCCGTCCGTCCGTACGCACGATAACTCGCGTAAAAATTGAGATATTTTGATGAAATTTGAAATGCAAGTTGGTATCGAGACTGGGACGGTTGGTATTGAAAATGGGCGAAATCGGACCATGACCACGCCCACTTTTCCTATATAGAAAAAATCGGATATTTGGTATCTCAGCCACTAATATAGCTAGAGTGATAAAATTTTACCCACGTATTGAGCTCAGGCCCTTATGAAGAAATTTGATGAAGTTCTGGAAAATGGGCGGTGCCACGCCCACTTATTAAGGGTCAAACATTGAAAGTTTTATATGTCATAACTCAGAAACCGTTGAAGATATATCGATGAAATTTGGTATGCGTAATATGCTTACTTAGGCAAATGTTTTGACGAAAAATTATCAAAATCGGTTGACGGCCACGCCCACTTTTATATATGGGAACTATAAAGGGGCCTAATAAAAACATTTTAAGCGATATCTCTGTCAAATATAAAGATCTATCACTGAAATTTTGTGGCAGGAGTCCAACTACGGACATAAAACAAAAAATACAAAAATTTTTGAAAATGGGCGGTGCCACGCCCACTTATTAAGGGTCAAACATTGAAAGTTTTATATGTCATAACTCAGAAACCGTTAAAGATATATCGATGAAATTTGGTACGCGTAATATATTTACTTAGCCAAATGTGTGGACGAAAAATTACCAAAATCTGTTGACGACCACGCCCACTTTTATATATGGGTATTATAAAGTGACCTAATGAAATCATTTTTAGCGATATCTCTGTGAAATATAAAGATAATTCATTGAAATTTTGTGATATGAGTTCTACAATAGACCGGAAACAAAAAATAAAAAAAGTTTATAAAATGGGCGTGGCACCGCCTCTTTTTATGCAAAGAAATCTACGAGCCTATTACTCGACAAATAACTGAGATATTATGACGAAACTTGGTTTATTCACTTTTATAACTTGTGTTAATAGACACGCAAAAATGTATTGAAATCGGTTTATGACCACGCCTACTTTTTAACAAAGATATTTCTGGAACACCCTTTTGGAATTTGTAACGTGAAGTCTTTGTAACTAAAAGTCATAGAGGGATGCAATTTTGCACTAACAATAATATTTATATGCTTATTTGGATGATTGATACAAATTTTGAAAATGGGCGTGGCTGCGCCCTGTATATGCAGCACTCGTTTCATATAAAATACACCCTATATCGAACAAACGCAAACAAACAATGAAAGCATACAGCTGAGTATCTAATGTTCGATTCCACTCGAACTTAGGCTTCCTTACTTGTTATTTTTTGTTTCCGGTCTATTGTAGAACTCATATCACAAAATTTCAATGAATTATCTTTATATTTCACAGAGATATCGCTAAAAATGATTTCATTAGGTCACTTTATAATACCCATATATAAAAGTGGGCGTGGTCGTCAACAGATTTTGGTAATTTTTCGTCCACACATTTGGCTAAGTAAATATATTACGCGTACCAAATTTCATCGATATATCTTTAACGGTTTCTGAGTTATGACATATAAAACTTTCAATGTTTGACCCTTAATAAGTGGGCGTGGCACCGCCCATTTTCAAAAATTTTTGTATTTTTTGTTTTATGTCCGTAGTTGGACTCCTGCCACAAAATTTCAGTGATAGATCTTTATATTTGACAGAGATATCGCTTAAAATGTTTTTATTAGGCCCCTTTATAGTTCCCATATATAAAAGTGGGCGTGGCCGTCAACCGATTTTGATAATTTTTCGTCAAAACATTTGCCTAAGTAAGCATATTACGCATACCAAATTTCATCGATATATCTTCAACGGTTTCTGAGTTATGACATATAAAACTTTCAATGTTTGACCCTTAATAAGTGGGCGTGGCACCGCCCATTTTCCAGAACTTCATCAAATTTCTTCATAAGGGCCTGAGCTCAATACGTGGGTAAAATTTTATCACTCTAGCTATATTAGTGGCTGAGATACCAAATATCCGATTTTTTCTATATAGGAAAAGTGGGCGTGGTCATGGTCCGATTTCGCCCATTTTCAATACCAACCGTCCCAGTCTCGATACCAACTTGCATTTCAAATTTCATCAAAATATCTCAATTTTTACGCGAGTTATCGTGCGTACGGACGGACGGACGGACGGACGGACGGACGGACGGACGGACGGACGGACGGACGGACGGACGGACATGGCTCAATCGATTTCTCTTTTCACCCTGATCATTTTGATATATATAAGTCCATATCTATCTCGATTATTTCATTATGTTACAATCCACCGTTATGAAATCAAAATTATAATACTCTGTGTACTAGTACAGCTGAGTATAAAAACAAGTGAAAACTATACTACCGGTCGCTAAAGTAAAGGAATTGGAAACAAGTAAGGAAGCCTAAGTTCGAGTGGAATCGAACATTAGATACTCAGCTGTATGCTTTCATTGTTTGTTTGAGTTTGGTGGAAACACGGCGTATTTTATATAAAGCGAGTGCTGCATAAAGTGGGCGCAGCCACGCCCATTTTCAACAGTTTTATCAGTCATCCAACTAAGCATATGAATATTATTCTTTGTGCAACATTTCATTCCTTTATGACTTCTAGTTACAACGATGTCACGTTGCAAATTCCTAAAGGGTGTTCCAGAAATATCTCTGTTAAAAAGTAGGCGTGGTCATAAACCGATTTGAATAAATTTTTGCGTGTCTATTAACACAAGTTATAAAAATGTATAAACCAAGCATCGTCATAATATCTCAATTATTTGTCGAGTTATAGGCTAAGAAATCTCGTATATCCCTTTATCTAAAAAGAGGCGGTGCCACGCCCATTTTCCAAAATTTTTATATTTTTTGTTTCCGCTCTCTTGTAGAACTCATGCCACAAAATTTCAATGAATTATCTTTATATTTGACAAAGATATCGCTTAAAATGTTCTTATTAGGCCCCTTAATAGTTCCCATATATAAAAGTGGGCGTGGCCGTCAACCAATTTCGGTAAAATTTTTAACATGTATTACCACAAGTAATGAAAGTGTATATACCAAGTTTCATCATTATATATCAATTATTTATCGAGTTATGGGCTCAGAAATCTCGTATATCCCTGCTTCTAAAAAGAGGCGTTGCCACGCCCATTTTCCAAAATTTTTGTGTTTTTAGTTTTATGTCCGCAGGTGGTCTCCTGCCATAAAATTTCAATGATATATCTTTATATTTGACAGAGATATAGCTTAAAATATTTTTATTGGGTCACTTCATAATACCCATATATAAAAGTGGGCGTGGTCGTCTACCGATTTTGGCAATTTTTATTCCAAACATTTGCCTAAGTAAGTATATCACGCATACCAAATTTCATCGATATACCTTCAACGGTTTCTGAGTTATGACTCATAAAACTTTCAATGTTTGCCCCTTAATAAGTGGGCGTGGCACCGCCCATTTTCCAAAATTTTTGTGTTTTTTGTTTTATGTCCATAGTTGGACTCATGCGACAAAATTTCAATGATAGACCTTTATATTTGACAGAGATATGACTTAAAATGTTTTTATTAGGTCACTTTATAATACAAATATATAAAAGTGGGCGTGGCCGTCAACCGATTTTTACTATTTTCCGTCCAAATATTTGCCTAGGTAAGCAAATCACGCATACCAAATTTCATCGATATATCTTCAATGGTTTCTGAGTTATGACATATACAACTTTCAATGTTTGAATCTTAATAAGTGGGCGTGGCACCGCCCATTTTCCAAAATTTCATCAAATTTCTTCATAGGGGCCTGAGCTCAACACGTGGGTAAAATTTCATCGCTCCATCTATATTAGTGACAGAGATACCAAATTTCCGATTTATTCTATATAGGAAAAGTGGGCGTGGACATGGTCCGATTTCGCCCATTTTCAATACCAACCGTCCCAATCTCGATACCAACTTGCATTTCAAATTTCATCAAGATATCTCAATTTTTACGCGAGTTATCGTGCGTACGGACGGACGGACGGACGGACGGACGGACGGACGGACGGACGGACGGACGGACGGACGGACATGGCTCAATCGATTTCTCTTTTCACCCTGATCATTTTGATATATATAAGTCTATATCTATCTCGATTATTTCTTTATGTTACAATCCACCGTTATGAAATCAAAACTATTATACTCTGTGTACTAGTACAGCTGAGTATAAAAAGGTGTGTTTATTTGATGAAATGGCTTCAAATTTTTGTCGGTAGATGTCTCCGAATCTAGCCAAGACTCAACCCAGCACCGTTCGTTAAAGTACGGAATTGGAAAAAATTTTCTAACGTACGGAGGATACGAGGATAGTTTCGCAATCGCGGAGACATCTATCGACAAAAAAATTAACCCATTTCACTTGTTCACAATAGAAAAAATTGGTATAATCAGTAAAGATCAGTTTAATCAGTAGCTGGCATACTCTATAAAATTCTCTTAAAGTCTCTAATATTTTGTATGAAAACTGTCAGCCAAGAGAGCAGAATCCAGTATAAGCGGGCAGCGAAGTGCCCAAAAAAACGCTCCTTGTATTAGTGACGTTAAGTTTAAGAATTTGCTAGAGCAGGGCCGTAGCTAGACTTAAATTTAAGGTAGGGCAGCGTTACTTTAAGGTAGGGCGGAAGTAAATAATGTATCACAATTAATCTTACATCGAGGCATGGCTTCCAAAATATATCAGCAAATACATATATCAGTGACGTACATTGGCTCAGATTTCCATCTGTCTACCGAAAGGGACGGCTTTACATTAAGGAACCACGATCCGAGAGAAATGACTTTCGAAGAAAAAAGTGTTCTACACACATATATACATATGTGCATGTTTTTATAAGTGCCTTTCCTCGGTAATCGTACGCAGTTTTGGGGGTTTGTTTGGTAAATTTTACAACTTACAAACATCTCCGGTCGACGGGACTTTTGGATTTAGAATCAGAAGGACCTCCTCAATGACTTTTTTTCAACGCGTGGTAGACTGTTGGAAAATTTTCCCCGTACATTTAATACCTATTTGTTGACATAATTATTGTGACAGTACATAAGCAATACTCATTGAGAATAAGCCAACAAGATGGTTCAGCTTCCAGATTTAGATGTGGAGATGTGGAGATCTTTAAATTTGGTATGTGGGTCGCCTGTATGCACGCAAGTCAAGGTGAGAAAAAACTCTCGAAAATGATTAAACGATAACCATAGAAAATTTAGACACCTCATTTTTCCATCGAGTAAAACGTTTTAGATTAGCACCAGTGTTGCCGCAGCCTCAAAAAATTTGGTATCAAAAATTTATACTTTCATGGTATTTTTCGTATCACCGAAAATTTTTTGGAAAAAAACTTAAATTAATCAAAAAAGCTGTTTTCAGGCTTTTAACCCGTATAACAAATTTTTTTTTTTCGTATCACTGAAAAATTTTTGAAAAAAAAAAAAATTATTAAAATAAGCTGCTTTCGTTTTTTCAGCGTGACATCGTTGAATAGTTAGGTACCATTTTATTCGAATTCAATTTAATTCAAGAAAATCATAAAAGCTACTATTAAAATAATTGTTATCATAAAAAATTCAAAACTCCATATACAAAACACGTAAGAACTGATTAAGATCATTTAATGTAAATTGTTTGTGTATTCTGTGGATACTGTGGAAATTAAAAACCAGCTGTTTAGTTAGTTAACCTGTGTTAGTGAGCCGTGCTCATGCCTGCCATGGGCAGTGATGCCTACTATGCAGTTTGATAAAATGTTGCCCATTTTTGGTATTCTCAAGACTTTCACAATATATATTTTTCGCGGCAAACACAGGTTGTTACAATTTTTAGAAAATCTTAAAAATGAAAAAGAATAGGTTCATATTCTTTGATTTTGATTAAATTGTATCAAAATTATTTGATGCTGATTAAAAAGGTATCAAATTTGTTCTACGTCAAAATAAAAAGTATCTACGTATATTGGGCTTAAAAAAGTATCACATTTGATACGATTGTATCAAAACGGCATCACTGATTAGCACACTTAGTAATCAATTCCGCGCTTTTGGTGTTGTTCGCTCACAGTGGGATTAGTTTTTGTCAGAAAAGTGACGAAATGAACCATTCTTTTAACCAAACTACAAAAATTCGATGGTCTTATTTAATTATATATGTGATGCAGGGTGGATTCTCCATATCATACATTGCAACCGAAATAATTTTTTATCTCAAACTATGACAAAAAATGTAATTATAATAATTCATCTTGTTGGCCTTTTTAAGGTAGGGCATTTTAAATTTAAGGTAGGGCATTGCCCCACAATGCCCCCCCCCCTAGCTACGGGCCTGTGCTAGAGGCGAATTCCCGCAATGGTGGCTTAAAAATTCTTAGCAAGCATTAGGAGTGCTTTCCACTTATGTCTATTTTTTATAAAGTTGGGGAGATAGTTGAAACAATTTGGTTTTCACAAAAAAAAAAAAAAATTGGTTAATAAAATCGAAATCCGCGTGCGTTTGTAAAGTTGAACTCAATAGAGTAGGGAAATGTAAGTAAAACATATTCCTTGATGTATTCAAATGAATTTTCTTCAATATTTCGAAATATCCAATTTAGAGATTCGTTACATCTCCAATGTAGGTTCTTAAAAGTAGGTATGTAGGTATGAATATACATACATATATATGAGTAGTCCACTCTCAAAAGTGGCTATGCGAATTTTTCCCATTAAGCTACTAATTAGAAAAAAAGACCACGACTTTAAGCTCTATTTTATCTAAATATTTTTTGTTATTACTTGAAAGCTTAGCCCATAAGGAATTAAGGGATATATAAAAAAACAAAACCGCGATATTTTAGATTTTTGCAAATTCAATGTTAAATATTTCACATAGCTAGTTTTGAGACAGTATTTTTACACATAGCTAGTTTTGAAATTGGAACTTATAATAACACGGTTCTTCTCACAAAACCTTCCTCCATGTCTCTCTTACCGCAGTAAAGCGCTCGGAACCGGCGGAAAAGGGAGACCTCCACGACCTTTTAAAGATCAGGTAGAGAGCGACTTTGCTTCTATTGGTATTTCCAATTGACGCCAGGCATCAACAGAAACAGAAGTGAATGGCGCACTTTATTGGACTCGTTCAAAATCGTCTAGACGAATACGCGCCAATTAAGAAGAAGAAGAAGAAGAATATTAAAATACTTCTTCAAAACAAAGAGTCATCAGTGGTTTAAAACACGGACACTAATGGGTTAAGACGTTTAAAATTTACTCTTATAATATAGATCAAGCCATTGTGGTGGAAATAAAATGATATTATTTTAGATAGAGACTTTTGAAAGTGTATAAATGAAACATAGAGACTTTTCAAAGAGCAGTTTTTATTTAATGCTTTGTTCTCAGAACACTGAGCCATTTTGCAATAAATTTTTAATGGACATTGTACACCTTCAAATACTGGTACACAATCCATCGAAAACTCAATATCGAAAACAAATCCACATAGACACTTTTGAAAGTGAACTACTCATATGTAGATTAAGATGAAGTGAAATTTTTTTTGGAAATTCAATTTGTTCCAAAGCCAGAACGGTACCTTTCTAGCCCAGAAATGTAAAATTTTATTGACCTACTCGCATGTTTAGAGGTGTCCCCAGGCCCACAAAGTTGAAAAAGATAGCACGATCTGGTACAAATGTGAAATTTCTAAAATTATAAAATCAAAAAACGAAGTATGAGGATTGATAAACATGGCTAAGCTGAGTATTAAAGTGATTTTCTTTTAAAACAACAACAACAAAAGTTATTAAAGGTCAAAGTTTATATTATGCATTTTTTAAATTGCAATTACTTAAAAAGTACTCTGAAAAAAATACCCGTAGTTAAACCAACAACTTTCGGCTGTTGAATCTCCGTCTTTGATTCAACAGCAAAAGTATTTGTTTTTACAGCAAAGTTTTTGATCCAACAATTTATTCAAAAACGGCCGTTGTTGTTTCAAAAACTTGCTTGCTTTTAAAAAAGTTTTTGTGAGAAAATATTTTTTTGTGAGAAAACCAACCAAAACAAGTAAAAGCGCGGCTGTCCTCGGCCGTACCGAAGACTTCATACCTTTCATGAGTGGGGAAATGAAAAGTTACCTATGCATGTACATAGCCGGATTAAGTTTAATTTATAATTTTAATTCTGTGGGTTCATTTATGAAAAGATTTATTAGAAAAAATGGTGTCTTGGCTATTTAAATGGAGGAGTTTTACTCCAAAATGTCCATATCTGAACAATCGGTTGTATGGGAGCTATATGTTATAATGGTCCGATCTTGACAATTTTCGGTAACCCCGTTTGGGCCCATATGGGTAAAAATACTTAAAAATTTCACGCCGTTAGCTGTTAAAATGGAGAAGTTATACACCAAAATGTCCATATCTGAACAATCGGTTGTAGGGGAGCTATAGGTTATAGTGGTCCGATCTTAACAATTTTCGGTAATCCCGTTTGGGCCCATATGGGTAAAAATACTTAAAAATTTCACGCCGTTAGCTGTTAAAATGGAGGAGTTATACACCAAAATGCCCATATCTGAACAATCGGTTGTAGGGGAGCTATATGTTATAGTGGTCCGATCTTAACAATTTTCGGCAATCCCGTTTGGGTCCATATGGGTACAAATACTTCAAAATTTCAGGCCGTTAGCTGTTAAAATGGAGGAGTTATACACCAAAATGTGTATATCTGAATAATCGGATGTTGTGGAACTATATGTTATAGTGGTCCGATCTTGACAATTTTCGGTAACCTTGTTTGGGCCAAAATGGGCACGTCTACTTCAAAGTTTCATGTCCTTAGCTGTTTAAATGGGGAAGTTATGCACAAATTACATCCAAAAATTTCATGTATATCTGAATAATCGGTTGTTTTCTATATGTTGTAGTGGTCCGATTCGGCCGGTTCCGACAAATGATCAGCTGCATATAACAACATACCTGTATTCCGAATTTCATTCAGATACCTCAAAAATTGAGGGCCTAGTTTGCGTTCACACAGACGGACGGACGGACAGACGGACAGACGGACAGACGGACGGACGGACAGACGGACAGACGGACATGGCTTAATCGACTCAGCTCGCGATTCTGATCATATCGGTATATATTTTGGTGGGTCCCCCACGCTTCCTTCTGGTACTTTCGACAAAAATTTTTTGGCACTAAGTTATAATTAGGGAAGCTAAAAATATGCAAATGCATATTTTGACCTAAAATGCATATTTACGGTCAAAATGCATTTCGTGCTTATTTTGGCATATATTGGCACTTAATCGAGTACTATCGAAAAATATTAAGCTGGCAACATATTATCTGTGTTTAATTCATATAGTTGCGTATACATACTGACAAGGTTATTTAACTATTGATCTAGGCCCCGGAGCGGAGCAGTTTCCCTTATAAAAATTCACCACGACAAACACTAAGTTCTTGTATGCTGATAAGAGCCTCGAAGCAAACCCAGAGTAAAAAAAACTTTGCTCCGATGCCCTATTATTGATAGAAAACAGCTGTAGTGTGAAAATTTGAAGGGAACAATAATATGCAATATGTATCGACATACATAGGCATACGCTACACTGTCAATATGAATCGCGATATTTTTCTCGCTCTGAGGTTTAAAATATTTTACTTCCGTCCTTTTCACACTTTCACTTTCAATTCGTTTATTGCCAATATTGCGATCCAGATCACGGATTTCAAAATTTCTAAATATACACGCAAAATTTTCATGCTACACAGTCAATCCTTATTGTCAATTGTGTGATCCGGATCGCGCATTTCAAAATTTCTAAATATTTTGCGATCCAGAATCGCTATCCATCAATACTTGATGCTACACGGTCAATATTAATCATTTTCCCATACAAGAGCTTTTTCTCGGAAAACCGCCAGAAATTCACACTGGAAAATATAGTAAAACATACTATAGTTCAATGCAACCCTGCGCAATATTAATGGAATGGTTTCGTTTGCTTTGTAAAAATATCTCATGTATTTACATAAATACAAATCTTAAATTTAATTTAAAGCATTTTATAGTATTTAAAAACAAATTTCTTAAATGCGGAAAATGTAAATTGTGCGTTTCAGTTCTTATATTATTATTATTTTGCAAAATTCGTTAAATAAAAATGTAAGTTTGAAACGAAATACATACATTTTTTGAGCATATTTCAGGTATTTTTTAGGCATATATGCATATAATGAGATTTTTTCGTGCATATTTACGAGCATATTTCAGTTATTTTTCGGGCATAGTAGCATGCATATTTTGATATTTTTCGTGCATATTTTTAGCTTCCCTAGTTATAATACCATTTCATTCTCATGAAAGGTATAAAAATAATGATGGAGAGAAGATGAAGAGAAAAATCCAAACAAAAGTTTATTTTTAGCAACAATTTTCTCCCCGTTGCACACTGATCAGCCCCCATACACAAAAGTCAAAAACGTTGGTGCTTGAAAAAGAAACTTCTGTCATGCATTTCCGTGGGAAGTATATTGAATTTTATGGAAAACCTCCTTCTATACGCAATAGCCATCATTAAATGTTACTTTGGCTCATTTAAAGTCAACACATTTGAAAAAAATTTTTTCTGGTAAAAGTTTATGTAACTAAGTGTATTATGATTTTTGCGATATTTCAAGTTTGAGTGTTAAAAAAAATGCGGATAACTATGGAAACGCAAGAAAAACGTATGTTTCATGATTTAGCGAAAGGAAACAATGAAAACAATTTATTTTTAGCAAAATACAAGATGAAGAAATCTTGGCTTTTCTATGAGCGTAATTTTCAAGCGTTAGCATTTTCATTTAAACTTTTAACAATTAAGGACCACTCTGGACCAGGTCTTATAAGCAGATTTGAGTTCGTTCAAGTCTTCTCTTAAGAAGTCTGTTTATACATTTTTCCCTTTTTTTCCGTTTTTCTTAAAATATCATATTAAATGTAACTAGTCTATACAAAATATTGTTTCCCTTTTACGATTTTTGTACATATTTATATCGACTGTTTTCGATAAAACTTTATTTTCGATAAAATCTTAATAATTGAGTTCGGTCCCACTCTCCATACAATTTTTTTTTTGATCCCGCGAAATATCGCGGAATAATATTTTTTTTATTGTAACTTTGTTATTTGACATCGGATTTTTAAAATCGAAATGTCATTAGTTTAGTATTTGGAAGCTCTATATTTTCTTCTAATGTCCTTTCGACCTATGAAGTCGTTTTCACATAGTTAAGTCACCTAACCAAGTTTTTCGTCCAAAATATGCTTTTTGTTTCACAAGAAAAAAATCGCCAAAAATAAAATATTTATCGGATCTCTCTGATATTACACATAAAGTCTTTGCAATTAAACGCGGAAATTTTTAAAGTAATAAAACTTTCCAGATTTTTACAACTTTTTATAAAAACTTAATTTGAAAATCAAAATTTTTTCAAAAATCGCAAAAAATCCACAAAATTTTGACTTTGACCAGCTTTCGCTCAGCGAGTTTTTAATAGACCACTACAAGTTGTATGTCGTTTGAAGCGTATTTTAATTGCCTTTAGAACGAGAAACTGCTTGCATTTATCGCATTTGTAACTCCAGAGAAAATAATTTTTGAATGAAGTGATAACAAAAAAACACAAAATTACCGTTATCTCAAAAACCTAGCTATACAAAAAATTAAAAAAAATAGTTCCAAACTCAGCAGGTCAATTCCTATCCTCCCCCATTCCTGGTTTTCTTATTTTTTTTTGGCTGTAAACTAGCGTTAGTGGTGGGCGTGGATTACAACATATATGCTTTTAATTTTTCTGAAAGATGAGTCGTATAGTGGGACACCAATGTGCCAAATTTGGTTTCGGTAGGTCCATCCGTTTCCAAGAAATTGAGTTTTCTCCCCATACAAATGAGACCAGTGTGCGTTGTTGATTTAAAGGCAAAAGTATTTGACCCAACAGTTTCCGTTGTAAACAAAACTAATGAGAACAAATTTTTTTAAATTTGGTTTTTACAATGATTCAAATAATTCATGGATTCCTTTTTAGGAAATGGAAGTATAAATAGGTTACTACAATTCAAAATAATGCTGAATGTTCCACTATGTGATGATTGGATAGAATTTTATGTTGATGTCATGGTTCGAATCCGGAGGAGAATATAAAATAAAGAATAAAAATCAGAATAAGAAATAAAGATAGCAACCAGTGAATGATAAGAAGGAGAGAAGAATAGGAGAACAAGCGGAGGCTACATATTTGCAGTTGGGACCGGGCGGAGAGTAGATGAAAAGTAAAATGCAAACAAAAATTTATTTTTAGGTGAAAATTTTTTCCAGCAATCTCCGTTATTGACTTCAATCAACAACGCTCGCACCTTTGAAACAACAACGGAGCGTTGTTGGGCACATTTCAACTGCGGAAAGTCTTTAGATTTACAACGTTTTTTTTTTTTTCAGAGTACTCAACCGATTTCGAATATTTTTATGCCATTCGATAGGTATTTTGATTGCCTTTAATTTGATATACCTCTTATATATGAATTAACACGCACATCCATCCAATCTTTTCTAAACAACATGATATGTCCACCTATTTATAATAGAGAAAACGCTGTGTCCCCTTTTTACGAAAAAATATGCTTTATCCACATCTTATGGAATTTGTTTGTTTGTACACTTTTTATGGAAAAAAATTTTTTGTCCACTTCTTACGGAATTTTTTTTTGTACACCTTTTTACAGATTTTTTTATAAGTCTCCCTTTTCTAAACCCAAAAAATATGTACACTTTTTACTGCCGGCCTTTCATATGTATGTATGTAAGAACACTTATATGAAAACTTGAGTAAGTAGATAACTAGCCTTCAGTTGGTTTAGAATTTTTTATCTTCGATTTATTATAAAAAATCAATGAATTTATATATGTATATGTATTTATGTGCATGCATTCCCTGCAAAAAAGTCTTGCTTATTGTTGACAAATCATGTCTAAAAAAGGAGTACGCTGACAGGACTGCTTCTGTTATGCACTCACTCTGTCTGCTCCTAACTTTCTAATACTTATCATAGGCCTTATTTCGCATGGCGGATAAGCCTTTGGAATAAGGTGTGCTCTCAGAGAGAGAGAGAGAGAGAGAGAGAGAGTATCTACTCCTTATGGCCTGTTGACATCAACACAGGAAAATCAGCCTTATTTGAGCCTAAATTTGCTACCCTTATAATTATCTGGCCTTATTTCGTAAGCCTTTAAATCTGCTGTTTTATTTCTTAAATAAGGCTTAGATTTTTTGGTGGGTTCATATGGATCTTTGTATGTATAGGGATATCTTTGTATTTGGATAAGATTGCGTATATACATATGCACATTCCCGAAAGCGGGCATTATTTTTAAAACACCCTATTTTATAATCCGGTGCCGGAGGGAAGATCTGAGAAGGTTTAAAGAATCTCATACAAAAAAAAAAACGCATCTAATGTACATACATATAAGATACGCATTTTAATGCTCGAAATAGTTCTCAATAAAAAAGTTTTTATTACGTACTCATTTGTCTGAATTGTTTTTAGGGGTTCGAATAGAATACCAGTTGCTTGTATGCAAAAAAATTAATAGCTGACTAGTTGGGTTTGATATTCAAGCTATGTAGTTGTGAAGTGGTTTGCAACAAGTTGATTCGACTGCAGGGTATGTATTTACATATATGTATACATATATATGTATGCTCAAATAGAAACAGATAAGTTCAATGTTATTAACTTAAAAAATTTGCGCATGTGGCGGAAGAAAATTTCTCAAGGTCCAGCTCTTTCAATCCGAGTGTGGCTAAATACATATGTACATATATAGTAGGTACATATGTATGTACTACAATGTAATTTTTCTCAAACACAACCGAATGTTTGTACAAAAATTTGCGTGCTTTACTTTAATCTTTACATGCTGTGTAAACATTTTTGGTTACATTTTGCTTACGCAGCAACATCCACACAGTCGGTAGATAGAGGGGCAATTCCATGCGCCAAGTTTCTATGCCGAGTATAATTTTTAACAATTTAGTTAACGATTTAGTTGTTAGACTGTCTGGTATAAAAATTCAATTGTTGACTTTATTTAGTTAATGAGACTCTAACTTAGTAAATATGTCTTTATGTACATATCCGAAAACACGTTTACGATAAAAACAGCTGTGTGAAGCGTGACGTAGGTGCTTTTAGGTATTTTTTTTGGTCACATGCGAAATACAGACGCACACGTATATACAAAAAATAGTTCACTGAAACTATGTACTTAACTGAAACGAAAATTTGGAAAAGTTGGTGATAAAAAAATTACTTTAAAACTACTTAACTGATAATGTTATTAAATTTCGTATAAAAATTAATATGAATTTCCTTAAAACAGCAGGACTGCGTTCTCAACTGAAGTGGGTAATTTCGCAAGTGACGTGTACCTAAATCATGTCTGAAAATTTAAACGCACTTCACTAAGTGGTGGGGCATTGACCCCAAGGCCGGGTCTGCAGATATGCGTCAAAACGTGGACCCGGATGACCCCAGAATATTTCTGAGCAATAGTGGTATCAAATGAAAGGTGTTGAGCAGGGATTTCACATAGAGCTCTATTCATTATTATTCCTAGGTCGGGTCCCGAGATATTGGTCAAAACAAGGACCCGGATGATCCTTGAATGTTTCTGAGCAATATGGTATCAAATGAAAGGTTTTCATAAGGGCCTCTACACGGAGCTCTATTCTTTGTGATTCCTAGGTCGAGTCCCGAGATATGAGTCAAACGGATCCGGATAATCTTTCATGTTTCTGAGCAATATTAGTATCAAATGAAAGGCGGAAATCAAGGCTTCAATATAGAGCTCTCTTCGATGTTATGCTCAACCCGGTTGCATATGGTAAGGGGAAAAGGAAAGATGAATTTAATGGAATGGGAAATGAAAAGGAAAATAAAAAGGAAGGAAAAAGGAAACGGAAATAGGATAGGAGGGGCAAGAAGGAAGATAAAGGAAGAGAGTAGGAGAGGGAAAAGGAGAACGCATAGGAGGGGGACAGAAAAAGGAGCTGTAAGTGAGAGTGATAGGTAATCGGAAACGGAAGAGGAAAGGGAAAATAAATTGGAAAAAGGAAGCGAAACTGAAAGAGAAACGGGATAAGAAAGGAAAAGGTAAAGGGGAAAGGGAAAAGGAGCGACATACTAAGGCGAAGAAGAAAGGGAGAAGAATATGAAGAGCTAAAACAAAAAAAAAGCAAAAAAAAGCAAAGTCGAAAGCAAAAGCAAACGCAAAAACAAAAGCAAAAGCAAAATCAAAAACAAAAATAAAAGCAAAAGCAAAAGCCAAAACAAAAACAAGAACAAGAACAAAATAAAATAAAATAAAAAAACAAAAAAATAGTAGATATCAGTGGCAATGACAACAAGAAACAAGTAAGAGCGCGGCTGTCTTCGGCCGAATCGAAGACTTCATACCTTTCATGAGTGGGGAAATGAAAAGCTACCTATGTATGTATGTACATAGCCTGATTTAGTATAATTTATAATTTCAATTTTGTGGGTTATTTATGGAACGATTTATTAGAAAAAATGGTGTCTGGGCTATTTAAATAGAGGAGTTATACGACAAAATGTGTATATCTGAACAATCGGTTGTATGGCAGCTATATGTTATAGTGGTCCGATCTTGACAATTTTCGGTAACCTTGTTTAGGCCAACATGTGTACAAATACTTTAAAATTTCATGTCCTTAGCTGTTTAAATGGGGAAGTTATACACCAAAATGTGTATATCTGAACAATCGGTTGTATGGCAGCTATATGTTATAGTGGTCCGATCTTGATAATTTTCGGTAACCTTCTTTGGGTCAATACGGGTACAAATACCCCAAAAGTTTCGAGTCCTTAGCTGTAAAAAGGGAGAAGTTATACCCCAAAATGTGTATATCTGAACAATCGGTTGTATGGGTGCTATATGTTATAGTCCGATTCGGCCAATTCCGACAAATGATCGATTGAGCATCAAAACTCACCCGTGTTCCAAATTTCAATCAAATATCTCAAAAACTGAGGGACTAGTTTGCGTTCACACAGACGGACGGACGGACGGACGGACGGACGGACAGACGGACATGGCTTAAACGACTCAGCTCATGATTCTGATTATATCGGTATATATATTGATGGGTCTGTCACGCCTCCTTCTAGTACTTTCAAGATTTGATTTTCGGCACAAAGTTATAATACCATTTCATTCTCATGAAAGGTATAATTAAAAAAAAAGTCGCATTTTAATCCAAAGAAAACCAGATAGGGAATAGAAATCCTATCTCGAAATTGTTTACACATTAACGTTCACGAATACTCGTAATTCACGCTTTAATTTTTTTTTACCAATCAACAATCAATCGAAATCTGAAGGAATAAATTAGGGATTCCCGGAATACATACATACTATAGTACTGTAAGAGAAATTAGTTTGTAATTTAAATAACAAACTAATTGTAAATTTGTTTATAAAAAGGAGATCTAAAATGAAAAAAAAAATCAATATTTAGGAAAAAGGTAGCTTCTCAGGAATATTCTATAGAAGGGCATAAACTCTTAGGAAACAATACTCCACTGGAATTATTGCAGTAGGCAAGAGCTTTTGTCTACAGTCGATACTCATTCAAAATCGAATACTCCATTTTAAACCAGTTACAGAGCTACTTCCCAATTTTTAGGTTAGTTATGTATGTAGCTACATATTTGTGTGTGTGCACGTATTCTAACTTAAAACATGACATCTAATTAGAATGCCTTTCGTTTTACTATTACTGGCGTCATCTGTTGTGTAAATTTTGTAATATCAGTTCAAGTGTTCGTAGTTATCGTATAATAGCCTACATTCTTGCTTAATATCATTATCATCAATTTAAGAAATTGTCAATAATAACAATAACTCAATTGAAAAAAAAATAAAAGAAAATAAAATAAAAGGTGGATAGATAAAAGAAAGAAATTGAGATAAGATAAAGGTGATTTCAAATGTAGCTATATTAAGAATAAGAACATATGGATATACAGTGTACATATTTACATACAAACATATGTATATAAGTATATAATTACACATACATACATATGTATATATAAATATAGATACGTCTGTTTATATACATATATCGACGTTTCCAAACAATACTGTACTAAGTCGACTTAGTACTTTTTCTCGTTTTTGGCGTTTTCAAGTACTAGGTGATTTAATTTAGATGCTGTCTAATTTTGGTATCAATCGGACGATCCAATCAAAAGTTATGAGCAAAAGTGTACATATAATACAACTCGAGATTTTTACAGAATAAAAACTTTGAGAGCTTGCCATGAAAAACCACGTAGCAAATTGTTACTTTTTCTTACGGTTTTATATAAAGAGTACCCTAACTTTGATATTGTCGAGTTTTGGTGTTGATCGTTCATTCCAAACAGAAGTTACAAGTGAAAATATACTTAGCATTCAACTGAAGTTTCATATCGTGTTTAAACTTTGGGATCTTCTCCTGCAAAACACAGTTTTCAGACTTAGTACAGTTTTGTTTGGAAGCGTCGATATGTACATCACAGATATATTCTTTCATATATATGTTATGATAAAGAGATAGACAGCTCTAAAAATATTAGCGCAAACATAAGAATTAACATTTTTTGGAGTTTTTTTCTAAAAAAAAATTACATAGGGTAAGTTAGCTTTTATCTCTTAATTCTTACTACATGTATAATTCAAAAGAACACCATTAAGGAGTCCGAAATCCACATGGTCTACCTCTTGCCATTTGATAATAACATTCCAGGATAATCTGGGTTTATTGTTTTGTTTTTATTATTGGAAACCGATCTGGATATCAAAATAAGGGAAATTCATTGGCACTGAAATTTAATTGGTTCAGCTAACGTTAACGTTCTTGTAGAGTTGACCCGCCGTACAGTGGGGGCACGTCCATACAAACGCGACCAAAAATAGTAATAATTGAGCTAGAATCTTGAAACTCGGAACTTAAGCTTTTTCGATATTTTCATGCAACCTATTGTTGCTTACCGCCCACCGTGCACAGCTAGCGCGTATTTCAGCTCTAATTCTTTTTAATATTAACGTATAGATATGTAAGAATGAGAATTGGATCATTAGATTAAAATATTTACATAAACTAGAAAAATATTTGAACTTAAAATAGCACCATAAAAAAGTGCTTTTTTTTTTTTTTTTTTTTTTTGAAATTTTCACTTTAGATGGACCAAAGTGCATTAAGCCCTGCAGGTACATCAAAATTGTATATCAAAGAAATATTCCTTTATTTATTCTGAATGAAACATATTATAAGGAATTTTCACGTAGAGTTAACATTTTAGGAGTTATACGCAAATTAATGTGGGTACTTTTTGTGTTAATTTATATTTCAGTGGTTATCCTTTAGATCCTGTTCACATTGGATTTTTCCACTACAGGGTCCTTTTTTCTTTTTAATACCTTTTTTTGTATCCCTTAGCGACCAAATAATGTATTGAAATCGGAAAAATTTGGACGGTGGCGAATTTTCGATTTCCCCAATATTTGATCCTTTCAAAAAAAAAAACAAGAAATGTGGATATCCTTGAAAAAGGAGCAGCTCGGATTTTAATTTGAACGGATGTTTCATCTATAAACATCACATAACACAACCCCACTTTCCTTTTTTCTCGACATTTTCATGCAACCTATCGTCGCTTCCTGCCTACCGTGTGCAAGATAAAGAAATATTGGATTAGTTGTCTAAATATAAACGTTTTTCATAATGTCAAAACTAACATAATTAATTCGTTTACAAAAACGCAGTTTTAGGCAAATGGGAGAAAAGTTATAAAAGCAAATGGAGCGAGTGGATTTTTAAAATGAAAATGCGGTTTGATTAAGAATATATCGTCGCTCCCAACGAAGACTAGCACGGTTCGTTGTTCGCGTGGAAGACTAACACACTTCGTTGATTGCGTGGAAGACTAACATGCTTCACTTGTTTTGGTGGAAATTGACATACTTCTGTTTGTTAGAAATAAGCTTAGGGGTTAAGAACATGAGGAGGATAGTCCGAGGAGTGAAAGATATTTGATAAGTAAGTGCAAGAACAATAATTCATACTGCAATAAAACTTTAAACAGGAACCTTCAGCCAAACTATATGAAAGGTATATGAGTTTCAAATATTCCTAGACTTGTACTGGGCCTACTGTTAAGTATGTGCATAGGTTGTGTAAATAAAACCTGGCTTTCGCATCAAATAAAACACCGCGTTAGTTATTGCTCGGAACTCTATATTAATATATGTATATGTAGATATGACTAGTGCTGAGGTACTACACAAAAAGTGTGCACAGTGTGTATCTTTGTATTTCTAAAATGTTTTTAAAAAAATAGAACCGTGCTAGTCTTCGTTGTGAGCGGCCTAGTACAAGACTAGGAATATTTGAAACTCATATACTTTTCGTATAGTTTGGCTGAAGGTTCCTGTTTAAAGTTTTATTGCAGTATGAATTATTGTTCTTGCACTTACTTATCAAATATCTTTCACTCCTCGGACTATCCTCCTCATGTTCTTAACCCCTAAGCTTATTTCTAACAAACAGAAGTATGTCAATTTCCACCAAAACAAGTGAAGCATGTTAGTCTTCCACGCAGAGAACTGAAGCATGCTAGTCTTCCACGCGAACAACGAACCGTGCTAGTCTTCGTTGGGAGCGACGATATTGCTTCAAAGCATAAAACAAAATTGAGGAGGTCATATTTTTTGTTTATGTTTTATTTTTTTATTCAAAGTCGAGCAACATTTTTTTCTCACTGACATTTTTTGTCTATATTTGAAAATTAATATAAATTCAATAGTAAAAGCTATTTACACCTCAGTTATAATTTGTATTATATTTCTATTATCTATGTATGTAATGATGTATTACTTGAGTTCATATATTAACAATTAAATGAGATAGAGCATTTTGTATGAGATGTGTTCATTGAGAAATAAAAGAACCTATTTTTTGCTCCATTTTGGGCACCCTGTACGGCTAAACGAAAAGAGACTCAAAAATTTTTATATAAGCTTTTTTATTACAATTTGATATATGTATTTATGTATCTGTCGATCTCTATTTAAAAAAATGGTTTTACTAATACTTTAATTATACCTTTCATGAGAATGAAATGGTATTATAACTTAGTGCCAAAAAATTTTTGTCGAAAGTACCAGAAGGAAGCGTGGGGGACCCACCAAAATATATACCGATATGATCAGAATCACGAGCTGAGTCGATTAAGCCATGTCCGTCTGTCCGTCTGTCCCTCTGTCCGTCTGTCCGTCTGTCCGTCCGTCCGTCTGTGTGAACGCAAACTAATCCCTCAGTTTTTGAGATATCTGAATGAAATTCGGAATACAGGTATGTTGTTATATGCAGCTGATCATTTGTCGGAACCGGCCGAATCGGACCACTATAACATATAGAAAACAACCGTTTATTCAGATATACATGAAATTTTTGAATGTAATTTGTGCATAACTTCCCCATTTAAACAGCTAAGGACATGAAACTTTGAAGTAGACGTGCCCATTTTGGCCCAAACAAGGTTACCGAAAATTGTCAAGATCGGACCACTATAACATATAGTTCCACAACATCCGATTATTCAGATATACACATTTTGGTGTATAACTCCTCCATTTTAACAGCTAACGGCCTGAAATTTTGAAGTGTTTGTACCCATATGGACCCAAACAGGGTTACCGAAAATTGTCAAGATCGGACCACTATAACATATAGCTCCCCTACAACCGATTGTTCAGATATGGACATTTTGGTGTATAACTCCTCCATTTTAACAGCTAACGGCGTGAAATTTTGAAGTATTTGTACCCATATGGGCCCAAATGGGATTACCGAAAATTGTTAAGATCGGACCACTATAACCTATAGCTCCCCTACAACCGATTGTTCAGATATGGACATTTTGGTGTATAACTCCTACATTTTAACTGCTAACGGCGTGAAATTTTTAAGTATTTGTACCCATATTGGCCCAAACAGGGTTACCGAAAATTGTCAAGATCGGACCACTATAACATATAACTCCCCTACAACCGATTGTTCAGATATGGACATTTTGGTGTATAACTCCTCCATTTTAATAGCTAACGGCCTGAAATTTTGAAGTATTTGTACCCATATGGGCCCAAACGGGATTACCAAAAATTGTCAAGATCGGACCATTATAACATATAGCTCCCATACAACCGATTGTTCAGATATGGACATTTTGGTGTGTAGCTCCTCCATTTAAATAGCCAAGACACTATTTTTTCTAATAAATCTTTCCATAAATAACCCACAGAATTAAAATTATAAATTAAACTTAATCAGGCTATGTACATACATAGGTAACTGTTCATTTCCCCACTCATGAAAGGTATGAAGTCTTGGGTACGGCCGAAGACAGCCGCGCTTTTACTTGTTTTGAATTTATTTTTGGCCGCAATCACCCATTGTGCGCCGCGGAGGCTATCCTAAACTAGTCAAATCTCAACTATACATACATACATACACATGTAATCAAAAGTTTGTTTGCCAAGCCTACGTGAAGAAAGTGTTGAATTTTTGTTATCTTAAGAGCTGAGAAGATGAAATATGATGAACTTATATTGTATATGTATGTACATACTACGTATGTATATTTATTTCGGCATTAAAATTCTTTTTTTTTTCTCACATCTTTTTTTAAGTCGAATTCACAGCGTATCTCCCCACATTAATTAGCCATGAAGTGAGTCTTTTTTCTATAAATAAATAGCCCTGTTTGTTCTAAGTTATGCCCATACATCTGTACACATGTATATACATATGTACATTAGAGCGTATCGCAAAAAAAAGTTCGTCGTACGCCGCCGCAAATGATTTCTTTTTCGAAAACATTTCTGGAATTTTTTTTTTATTTTTTGTCCATATAAAGCGAGAGGGCCTAATGTACATGTGTATTTACATAGGTAAACCCCGAATAGGTTATTGTACCTACTCGCCATGCAAGCGTGAATTTCCTCATCAGCGTAGGCATTTGTTTATCTGTTTTTTGTGGGTCAAAACGGAAGTGTGCGGGACGCATCATTAGTTTCGTTGACACATGCACATTTTTATATACATATTTTCTTATTTTTTTATCGCATCGATTTTCCGCTGATCGTTTATTTTTCTTAGCCGCTTTTATTAACAATTTTTTTTTGTTTCCAAATGTCGGTTGCCATCTATCTTTTGCTCACTGCATTTCATCCCTACACTGAGAGAAAAAAAATATATGGAGGGGTCAAAGAAATTGTTTACCTATTTTGAACACTACTTTCTTTGTTTTGAGTAAATTTTCCTTAAAACATGTTAAAAGGTTTATAAAATATTGTTGTTACATGCGTTACCATGGTTTCATATACTTGTTTTGAAAAAATTCATACATTAAAATAATGAAAAATTCTTTAAGCGCCATTCCATTCCCAACTTTCCTTGTTTTGAAAACTTGGGTTCTTTAATTTTGAGAAATTAAATTCCCATACAAATCCCCATGGCGACGAATTTGTTTGAATGTTTTTTTTATGTTTTTTCCACATTTTTGAGAAAATTTACACAAAACAAAGAAAATTTTGTATTGGGAAGCGTGTTCAAAATAAGGAAAATTATGTCTTTGATCGAGAGAAATTTTTTTTTTGAGTGTACTCGTGCATTGTCAAACGTCATTCTTCACTGCCTAATTGTATTAGCCCTTCTGGCTTTTTTGTTGTTGTTGGTATTCGCATTTCGATGATTGGAAATACTTAGCTGTTTTGTTGTTGCCATTTTTTGGGTCTCAAAAGCCGTAAATTATGCTTTGTTATTGCCAGCATTTGTCACTTCTATTGTGCGCTCTTTGCTTTTGTCCCTCGCTTTGCTACCGTTTTCAGCGCATTATGTTTGACTACTTAGGCTTTTCTGTTTTTAAATTCCTTTTATTTTGTTATGGCATAAAAAATCGTACATTGTCAAGTTTCCGCTTCGGAAGTTCTACGTACAAAGTCAACTGCAGGAATGTTGAGAATGTATGTAATGATCTCTGATTCGTGGTAATTTTATGAATTTTATAACTGCAACTGTTGCAGATGGTGCTGGAATTTTCTCGTTTGGCGCAAATTGAACTCTTGAACTTTGTAAGTAGTTTATATTTTTTTCTAAAAAGTGAGCCTTAAGGCATATGCAAATATTTATATCGTTGGTGCAGATGCTTCCTGATAAATACTTGTTTGAAAGACATGTGTGCTACTGACAGGTCCGAATTTCTACAGGTTCAAGTACTTATACAAAGAGCGCTACTGCCAAATAATCTTAAGTTGGCTTAACCAATTGGAGCTCGCGGAGGGCTAGCAAAGGCTGTTGACCGGTTGAGAAGGTCCTTTCAAGGAGCGTGCCAGTGGGGGGGGGGGGGGGGGGAGTACGAGACGGCCTCAGTCATAGTTCGAGGTGCCTGGCGAAAGGCATAAAACTCATTTATCTTGTCGTGATGGAGGATACATAGGATAAAGAATCACAACGTTGTACAACATATCGAAAAGGCCTTTAACTATAGGCAGTGCGATAGTGTCTTTCTTGATATTTCGGGTGCCTTTAGCAACGTCTCTGCTGAGGCGCTATTGGAAGGGCTCGAATGGATCGGAATACCTTCAATCATTCAGCGCTGGATCGAGGACCTTTTGAGTTGTCGAACGATAACTGGTGGGAAGGGCATTTCGACGATGTCAAGGAGGGCACATGGGACATAGGGGGAGTACCTACTCTCACTCCTGTTGGGGAATTTAATAATAATATAATACAATGGCGCTATTATAACTCTGACGAGTTTTATGGCCGAGCTTCTCTCCCAATTCGAGGTGTGCTCCTTTTTGTTTTTCCTACTAATTGGGTGGACCTACAGTTTTATGCCGGCTCCGAACGGCGAATGCATTTTTTGTGAGAAGCTTTTTCATGGCAGAAATACTCTCGGAGGGTATGCCGCCCACTGCCGAGAGGTGACCGCTGCTCTTAAAAAACCCAATAATTGTTGGGGAATTTAGTCGTCAACAAAATACTCTTCAGAAATACACAAAATACTCCTCGGAAATACACAAAATACTCTTCGAAAAATTCACGGAATACCAAAACTTGCAAAGTTTTGCATTCCAAGTTTAGTATAACGCCTCCAAAACGATGTTAGTAACACTAAGTACCATATGTGGTCTATATGAGGGATCACTGTATCCTTGCCAACTTAACCTAGGCAAGAAGGTTAAATTGAAGGATCCCACCACCTGCAATCATATGGTAGGAGTGGAATGCGTGGCAAACCATTTGCGATACTCCTCCTTGGTAAGAAATTGTCAACAATACATGTGTGGACAATGAGCAAGTGGAAATCGGCTAAAATTTATGCAGTCCCTTTACTTCAGTGACATTTATGATCTGAAGAAAGTGGAGCATATTAATTTTCTATGATGTATGGAATAAATACGAGTGACGAATTCTAGATGCTCGATATATAAAAGTGGGACCTTCGCCGTACTAATTGTTCTGGTGCTTGTGCAGGGAGATTGAGCTCAATACATGAAGTTATCCATCTTTTTCAAGTTAGATATCTATTATATAAAAATAAGTCGCGTTTTCCACCCTGGCGCTATAACTCCAGAACGGCTGGACTGAATTAAATGAAATTTTGAACGTAGTTTTCGATTGAGCCCGACATGGTTTATGGCTAAAAAAAAGTATAAGAATCCGGGAAGGTTTTGGAGATATTCCACAAAATGTGGACCAGGGTAACCCTATAACGGGCTCGTACGATATGGGTATCAAATGAAAGGCGTTGATGAGTGCTTGAGCATGGTCTAGTTATTGGTCCCATACAAGACCCCGTATTCGAGGTATTTCCCGAAATATGAACCAGCTTTGACCCCAGACGGGTTTTCAACAAAATGGGTATCAGGGATTAGGGATTAGGGATATGGATAGGGATAGGGATAGGGATGGAGATAGGGATGGGGATAGGGATGGGGATAGGGATGGGGATAGGGATGGGGATAGGGATGGGGATAGGGATGGGGATAGGGATGGGGATAGGGATGGGGATAGGGATAGGGATAGGGATGGGGATAGGGATAGGGATAGGGATAGGGATAGGGATAGGGATAGGGATAGGGATAGGGATAGGGATAGGGATAGGGATAGGGATAGGGATAGGGATAGGGATAGGGATAGGGATAGGAATAGGGACAGGGACAGGGATAGGGATAGGGATAGGGATAGGGATAGGGATAGGGATAGGGATAGGGATAGGGATAGGGATAGGGATAGGGATAGGTGTTGGGAAAGGGATAGGGATAGGTATAGGGATAGGGATAGGGAGAGGGTTAGGTATAGGTATAGGTATAGGGATAGGGATAGAGATAGAGATAGGGATAGGGATAGGGATAGGGATAGGGATAGGGATAGGGATAGGGATAGGGATAGGGATAGGGATAGGGATAGGGATAGGGATAGGGATAGGGATAGGGATAGGGATAGGGATAGGAATAGGAATAGGGATAGCTATAGGGATAGGGATGGGGATGGGGATGAGGATAGGGATAGGGATAGGGATAGGGATAGGGATAGGGATAGGGATAGGAATAGGAATAGGAATAGGAATAGGAATAGGGATAGGGAGAGGGTTAGGTATAGGTATAGGGATAGGGATAGGGATAGGGATAGGGATAGGGATAGGGATAGGGATAGGGATAGGGATAGGGATAGGGATAGGGATAGGGATAGGGACAGGGATAGGGATAGGAATAGGGATAGGGATAGCTATAGGGATAGGGATGGGGATGGGGATGAGGATAGGGATAGGGATAGGGATAGGGATAGGGATAGGGATAGGGATAGGGATAGGGATAGGGATAGGGATAGGGATAGGAATAGGGACAGGGATAGGGATAGGGATAGGGATAGGGATAGGGATACGGATAGGGATACGGATAGGGATAGGGATAGGGATAAAGATAGGGGTAGGGATAGGGATAGGGATACGGATAGGGATACGGATAGGGATAGGGATAGGGATAGGGATAGGGATAGGGATAGGGATAGGGATAGGGATAGGGATAGGGATAGGGATAGGGATAGGGATAGGGATAGGGATAGGGATAGGGATACGGATAGGGATACGGATAGGGATAGGGATAAAGATAGGGGTAGGGATAGGGATAGGGATACGGATAGGGATAGGGATAGGGATAGGGATAGGGATAGGGATAGGGATAGGGATAGGGATATAATGGTGAGCAACAGATAATCTAGGACTTTTCCTTTAGGCTTAGGAATAAATTTTAGGCAGAACAACGTCTGGCGAGTCAGCTAGTATTTTCATAACAACGTCGTTTCCTGTTATATACTTATGTACATAATATGTATGTATGTAAATCGATTTATAGAGATGCTCGTGGTGTGAATATTGCGTGACTCTACTGATATGTATAATAAACTAGAAGAAGAAGAAGCTGCCCATACAATGCAGCAGCCAATGCAATTATGTACATACATATGTAGAGCACAAAGCAGGACATGCACACAATTTGCGAGTTAACAAGCACAGCGCAGAGCACATAATCGAATTCCTGTGATAAGGATAACATAATGCAAAATGCGAAAGCATATAAGCAGAGAAATATGTGAACTCATTATTTTGCCATTATCCTGGTGCATTTGGGAAATTTATCAATGCGAATTGAATAACTTACGCCAAGGAATTGCTTATGAAAATATGCAGTTTTTGCAACGTTGTTGTTGTTGTTAGTGTTTGTTGTAGCAAAATAAAGGATATTTATTATACATGTGTATTATGTATGTACATATAAAAAGAAATTTGCCGCTGCAACAGCATGAAAATCGCTTTGAAATACGAAGAAAAAAATTCGAAATTTAATACGAGCTAAGCTTTCTTTTCTCAGCATACAAAGTGCAGATGTTGCTTCAATCGAAGTTCACGAAAATACATACATAAATATGAATTTATGCAATTTTACGCTCAGGAATTTATTCACGAATGCTTACATATATGTATGTATGTATGTACGCTTGCAATCGCATTTGCCACTTCATGCTTTTTGCTTTCCGCTCCAACTCAATTGGATCATAGAAAATCTGACTGTTGCAATCGGGCAATAAAATACATATACATATTTATGCACAAACACACATACATGCTTTGCAACACATTTCTCTCTTCTTCTTCCCACTTTTCTTCAATCTTTCGGCCACACACCGATACTCTGAGCCTTCAATATTACCTTAAGCCAATTTGTAGACCATTAAATCGTGTTAAATGCCATTTCCTTTGCCCCAGACCGACTTATATGGATGTGTGTGTACATATGTGTGTGTACGTTTGCGTGTAAGTAAAAGGATTTATTTAAAAGGTTATCAATAGATTAAGGTATTCGCTTATGTCATAGCTTAGGCAATCCTAAACGGATACAAATTGTTAGCCAAACATCGGTGGTGCGGAAATCAGCAATTAAAAAAAAAAAGAAGGAGCATAAAAAGACGCATACATAAATCCAAGGGTATAAAAGGTACTTACATACATACATATATCTACGGTATTGCATAAAAGAAAATGTTCTATTATAAAAACAATTCCATGGCGACTTTAAGAACTTGCTGACAAGCTATGCAGGCACTTTGCTTCATACATATGTATTCATTATGTAGCATCAAAGAAGACGCAGCAGAAAAAGGCAGCATCATCTTTGTAAATGAAAGAATTGCCGTCTCCGTTGGATAGTTCTTGTCGCCAGTTTTTATTTTATGTTTTTTTTTTTATGTTTTTGTTTGTGTGTGATTCGATCTTTCTGTAGTGATAATCTTCTATCTTTTGTTAATTGGCCTCAATTTCCCAATTTGTTTTTATATATATATATTTTATTTACTTTTTATTTGGTGTGAGCGGAAATGGAAAAGTGGATAAATGTTTATTTTATTGATGAAAGGATAATGCGCACTCATACGCGTGCTTGCATCAATACTCATTTGATAAAAAATACGACTCTTACTCTTACTCTTACTCTTACTCTTACTCTTACTCTTACTCTTACTCTTACTCTTACTCTTACTCTTACTCTTACTCTTACTCTTACTCTTACTCTTACTCTTACTCTTACTGTTACTCTTACTCTTACTCTTTTAAAAAAATTAAAGCGTGAATAACGGGTATTCATGAATATTGATGTGTAAACTGTTTCGAAATCGGATATTTATTCCCTTTTCCTTATTCCTTTTTTCCCGGTTTTCTATGGATTAAAAGGCGACTAACGTTTTTACAATTTTTTGTTGTCATTGTGACTGCTACTATTTTGTTGTTTTTATTTGTTTTGGTTTTTGGTTTTTGACTTTTGATTTTGTATGTTGTTTTGTTTTGTATTGCTCAGAAACATGCAAGATCATCCGAGTCCACGTTTGACCCATATCTGGAGACCCGGCCTAGGGGTCACAATGAAAAAAGCTTCATATCGAAGTCCTGCTCAAAACCTTTCATTTGATACCAATATTGCATAGAAAATTAGATAGGTAGATGTATCCATACATTTGCATACATGTTCAAACAGGTTGGTCCTTTTTATTTTGCCTATTTGTCGCATTGTTGCAGAAAACAACAACAATAATAACTTCACTTCGCTTCGTTGCTGTTGTTGTTATTTGCATTTGCACGGTTATGCATGCAAGCATTTGTATGTACATGTCTATCTACCTACTACCACTGACAATGCCAAGCGATTCACACGGACGCAGCAGCGCACTAACACAAAGGTCATTTACGCTTTAGGGTGCCGACAGTCAACAACGAGTTGACGACCCGTTTCCGAAGCCCGAGTTCGTTCCGAGTTAGACAAAGTGCGTGCCCGTATGAAAAGACAAAAATCAGCTGTTTTCTATTTTGAACAGCCTTGTGAGTGTTGCCGTATTTGAAATAATCGGAAGACACAAAAATTTCACATGAAATACCCAAACTTAGTACCGATGTTTATTCTCAATTTAAATTTTTAAATATATTGTTTTCTTTAAGAAAAAAAGCGACACAGGCGAAAATTTTTAATAAAAAAAATGCGCGATTTTGTATTCCAAGTTTTGGTAATTATCTAGTTTAGGTGACAACGGTGAAAATTGGTAAATTTTCAAGAAGTGGGGTGTCAATCGACGCGTTTTGATGACATGAACACGAATCCGAAGCGGAACTTAATTTTTTAACGCAACAACAAAAGACGGCGGTGTAAAAACGGGTTTTTTAGTGGCGTGGTCCTATCCCTCCTCAGGAGTCAGAGTTGCAGTTCTGATGTATTTTGTTATTTTCTTGTTGAAAAGTGAAAAATAAGTAAAAGAAAATACACTTTTTTGGCAATGAATAAAGGAATAACCATACGCAATTTTTATTTCGTGCAAACACAAAAAAATTTCTAAAAGCTGCCATTGTCGCAATTTTGTTTGCCTGTGTGAATTTTATGACGGAAAATATCAGTTGTTCACTATCCGCTGGCCCGCTATCCGTTGACCCATTCAAAAATGGTAAAAAGGGATAATTTTGAAATAAAAATTACTTTTATTTATCGTAAATTACTAGTTACTAACATCATTTATGTAACTTTTTTATTTCATCTTGTGCGAATTTATGCTCCGAAAAAAGTTATAACTGGATAATCTCGATTTTAAGTTTATTTGAAACTAAAATAAACGTATTAAAAATGGTTTCATGTGAATTAATAACATATACATAAATGATAATTATTTTCAATAAATGAGCTAAACAATTATCTAATAACTCATATTTCGCTTAAGTAAACTTAAGCTGTTTTTCCTATGAAGAAAGATATATTCCATTACATTTTACACTCGCATTGATTTCGTTTAATAATACAATGAAAAATACCGTTCAAATGTTTTAGTGGCTAAAAAAGTTCGTTCGGCAACACCGAGTTGAGCAAAAGCAATCAGCTGACACGTTTTCCGGCAAAAATCAAAATGCTCGTTGATTTCTGCGGTACGGGCTGCGTACTCGTATGTTTCGGTCGTTGGTGAGTTTTCATTTATATGGCACTCTCATAAGGTAGATCGTGTCAGCTGACACGGGTTGCGGCAACTCGTTGTTGACTGTTAGCACCATTACGCATTTACACGTTTACGCGTAAACTTTACCTGTTTTTCGAAATTACTCGTAGCTACAGCAAAGATGTTTAATATAATAATACAATATAATACAATGGCGCTATTATTACTCTGACGAGTTTTATGGCCGAGCTTCTCTCCCAATTCGAGGTGTGCTCCTTTTTGTTTTTTCCTACTAATTGGGTGGACCTACAGTTTTATGCCGGCTCCGAACGGCGAATGCATTTCTTGTGAGAAGCTTTTTCATGGCAGAAATACTCTCGGAGGGTATGCCGCCCACTGCCGAGAGGTGACCACTGCTCTTAAAAACCCCAATAATTGGATTTTTACTAATTAGAAAAATTGCTTTGGTGTTTGGCTCGGACCGTGGTTTGAACCCGAGACCTCTGGCATATCAGGCGAGCACTCTACCCACTGCACCACAGCGGCAAAGATGTTTACACATCAAAAAGTTTGTGTAAGCTTGGCGACACTGACTTAAACATTTTCCATAGAAGAATTACGTATACTTTTATGAGAAATTAGCAAATTAGTGTTATCTAGCTAATGAATTTTATGCATCTGGAGCATTTTGTCCATTCTTTAATGGAATTGGGGCACCTCCAAATAAAGGACTAGGCCAATAATATTTTGCAGTCTTACTTTTGTACTAGAAAGGCAACTTTCTGCAGGCCGAGCAATAATGATTTCACAAAAAGCCCCAATTCACTCCGCCCTAATGTACACCTTGTAGCAGAAGACTGTCTACACAAAGTATTCGCTATAGACTTTCCCCAAATTTCATTGTCTCCGTCATCAGCTTTCATCTTATATGAACTTGACGAACTAAAAGACTGAGTAGCTCTTCTCTTCTGAGTTCCTACATTTTTCACATGAGCTGTGATATGATAATCTGCCAGCTAAATAGATCATCGCAATTTATCAAATCTATAAAACTAGAACAAACTAAAAAGTTCAAAAAAGAGGTTCAATTACTTTGTCTAATTAATTCAAGTGATATTTGATACACAAATTAATATTTTTTCAAATCATTTATAACATAATTTACTTGAAATTAAATGCATAAAATTTTAGACTTTTCAACTGTAAATCATCAATCATCAAACGTGAGAGGCTAGTGCTATCGCTTAATAGCCAGCGCCTGCCAAATGAAGTGAAAATATGTAAATAAATGCGAAAAAGCGAGAGCAAGCGATGTGCATATGGTGGGTACATTCACGAGTAAAATAAATGTAGCACAATCATATACACACATATATATCGGGTTCAGCAAAGATAGCCACAAAGGTATGATAGGTTACTGGAAATATATATTCATCTGATGATGATGAATATGTACCCAAAGGAAAGAAGAGCTCAACCCCTACATTACTTAATTGCACACTGAGAAACAAAAAATATATAGAGGATTCAAAGAAATTGCTTGCCTATATTGAACACTATTTTCTGTGTTCTATTCCCAACTTGTCTTTGTTTTGAAGATTTGATTTCTTTAATTTTGTTATGTTGAATCCCCATAAAAATCACCATGGTAACGAATATGTTTGAATGTTTTTGGATGTACAAACATTTTTTCCACATTTTTGAAAAAATTTATTCAAAAGAAAGAGAATTTTGTATTGGAACGAGTATTCAAAATAAGGAAAAATTTGTCTTTCATCAAGAGAAGTTCGTTTTTTTTGAGTGTAATCTGCATTTCATATACAAAGTTTGCTTAAACCATATGCGATTTTAGTAAATATTTCTTAAAATCAAATACTTCTTTCTTTTTGCTTAAACAAATAAGTAATTGTATATATACTAACATGACCAAAGTGTAAAGGAAAACCTCCGGAATGCACTGAAAAAAATTTAGCCCGATTACATGTAGAAATGCGGCTATCAAAGCAAAGAAAATTGGAAATGGTTTGACGCTAAAGTAATATTGTCATTGTATTGGTGTATAATTTTTTTTAGCAGCTTGTCGCATGTATCCAATATTTTTGACATGACTGTAACTGGATAACTGGCAGTAATATAAATCCCATAGGCCAAAGTTGTTCTGAGAGCTAATCAGTCACATGACTATGGCGACTAAATCAAACGCAATACGACACAGAGGAGCAATATATTGAGTTCATATATCACAGAGCACGGTGAGTGTGCTGGTGGTTTTATTTATGTATGTGAAATGTATGACATACGTAAATATTTAATATGAGCTTTTAAAGTTACATATATGTACATACATATATACATACAGAATTTCTGTTAATTTAAACTCGCTGCAGTTTTGTTAAGTATATACCTAAATTTAAACTTTTTAAATCGTCCAATATTTAAATGTTGCATGCCACAAGCTGCCACATAGACAACCGGAAAGCGGACAGACAGCCGGGACGAAAGCCCAATCATGCTCTCTGACAATCAAAATATTCTTGTTAATCGCCGAATTGCTTTTCCCTGCGGGATACTGAGCATTTATGCGCAAGCATAACAATTTGTTACAAAGTAGGTACCTTCAATGAGTAGCAGTAGAGGGAGGTGTAGGAGAAAGGAATGCGAGGAGAAGAGAGAGATATGCGCAGGAGTGGCAGAGGGAGACGTAGGAAACAAGGAGAGCGGCAGCTGATAGTGGGCTGTCGTCGTTCGTGTTCACCATATTTTCAATGTTGCGCCCCACTTGGGCATATATGCATTTTTTTAAGCTTGTCAAAAACATCCTTATGCTCGTAAAAATATTTGAATTTGTGTATATGAGCACGTAATGACATTTTACTGCCTCCCACACACATTGAGGCACCTGCTCTATTAGCTAGTTTTATACGCACGTAAATTCAATGAATATTTTAGATGACAATTTAAGCAGGCTGAACGATTCGAAAGGAAATGTTAAATTTTGTGCCTTACATGGAAATGGAAAACGGTGAAAAGAAAGATAGGGAGAGAGGGAGAAACATATACAGCATTTCGTAGAAGCAACCAATCGTGTTGTCTAATTCCAGACCTGCGTAATATGTACTGGTACTTGTGACAAGTACATTTTAAAGGAATTGTACTGGTACTGATACTAGCATTCCCAAAATTTTCAAGTACAAGTACAAGTACAAGTAATTGCAAAATAATTGAAGTTTTAGCAAATAATTCAAAGTATTTGAAAAGAATTGAAAGTACTTGAAAAGATTTGGAAAATGTACTTGAATCGATTTGTAAGTAACTGAAATTACTTGAAAATAATTAAGAAATCGATTCAAGTACATTTTTCAATTCTTTTCAAGTATTTTCAGTTCTGTTCAAATACTTTGAAGTATTTGCTAAAACTTCATTATTTTACAATTCCTTGTACTTGTACTTGTTCTTGAATATTCTGAAAGTACTTAGTACGGACTAATTACTTCAAGATCAAACATAAAGTATTTAAGTACGTAATAGTCCAGTTACTACTCAGTATTACGCAGCTCTGTCTAATTCTTTTCATGGCTGGAAAACATACCGAGTTTTGCAGGTTATGTCAGATAATTACTATATCGCACGTTTTATTCAATTATTTTTATAATTTCAAATAGTTTCCTTCTACGGCTAACTACAAAATCACTTTTATTTCCGCCATTTTTATTTTGTAAGTATTTTGTAAGACTAGACTCAAAGGCATGACCCAGTTATTGAAATATATGGCAAAATCCCAGAAATCGAAAATTTCGAGTTAAATCCCTATTGCATAAAACGTGCGATATGATGATTTGGAAGGTATGATCCGATGAACAATTGTCCCACACAGTATTTGGCACAATAAATTGCTACCTTTCGACATTCTTTTTTGAGGTTTCCACTGTTACGGGTCCATATAGTCAAGCTTCAGATCCTTAAATTCGCGATGTATTATGCAAATTGAGTCTCATTGAAAGTGAAAACAAGATATAAAGTAAAAACCTTTAAGTAAAACCAAAATAGTAATTTGCGTAAAAACTCCCACCACACCTTGTATTCCCATTTTAAAGCATTTGATGAGCAATCAAAGTGCCACTTTTATGCCAACAGTGACGACATGTACCTGCAGCTGATGAATTGAGTGAGCGAGTTTATGTGTTCAGGTAACGGATGTGCTGGCTATTGCTTCCGCATTTTGGCAGCGATTACGGCTCGCTTGTGCACCCATCCATTCATTCATCGCCTGCTGATGGTTTATTAGCGTCATAAAAAATTTTGTTGTTTGGAAATTTGAATATTTTATGTAATGAGTAATGACCTTTCTACCTTTTCTTGTCGACTTTAACGCTTAATTGGGTCGTTTGAATTTTTTTTTTTGTTATTTTGCTCATTTTACAATTTTGTTAGAAAGATTTCTGAAGTTATGGTGCAAAAGGTCAAAAAAGGTTGCAAAAGCGTTTTCAGCTTATGTGACAGCAAATGAATGTTAAATGTGTTTTGAAGTTGATGAAAAACCAAGGACTGGATGCAACCGTGGTAATGTGGATGAGTGCGGGAAGTCAAGCGGAAATAAGTTGGTCTGACGGCATTTAGGCACATAAACGTATTGAGTTCTGAGTTTTATTACATTCTATTAAATATATTGGAATTATATTCTGAGAACCTATTCCAGTCAATCGGTGCTTCCTCTACAGTAAAATAATAGAATATGTCTGACTGAGCTCTTACATTCCTTGGAAGACTTCGCAACATTCCAAACTATGCAGAAAACCTAAAACATCAAGGGGGTGAAGGTTTAAAGGTCATTCAGCGGTTGGCTGGTCTGCAACGCAATTATCATCTTCTCTTTTCAGAAGAATAGCTATACGAAGTTGGGCCTAAACGCGACACTGTTTATATTGGTCGAAGATAATGCAAGGATTACAATATTACATTAAATTTCCTATTCTTTGGCACTAATTGCTTGTACGATAGAGCGTCCATTGCCTGTAAGTTAATCAAAAGCTCTGTCACGGCACACATTTAGCAGTGATGCCAGATAATCTCGGCTAAAATTCCCACAGAAATTTGAAAAAAATCCCTAATTTCCCACATTTTAAATAAAAAAATCCCACAAAATTCCCACCGAATTTATAGCATTTATTTCAGTAATATAAGAATATATAACAGGCAAATACAGTTTTTTAATAGCTAAAAGTATCAGTTGTACAAATTATTTGCATTGCGCAAGTGGATATTATTTTTGCTGATTTTAAAGTTGAAGCAATTGATATTTTTATATTGAAAGCCTACTCTTACTTTACTTATACTATTTAACATATCACTAGAAAGTTTGTTTCGCTTTTTACATTTAACATCCGTTACAATTGAAAATGTTCTCTCTGATATAGCGTTTGAATGGGATAACGTGAGTACAATTTCAAGTAAATATGGAGTTGGAAGTTCCAAAACTTTTAGCTGTAATTCCCACGGAATTGTAAAAAAGTCGGGTTTTACGAAATTTCTTGCAATTTTCAACACAATTGTCTCAGCTTCTTCCCCTAGTCGGTGTATAAGTACATTTCTGCTTTGGAACAATGCGTTAAATTCATTAACAACGTACTTCAAAAATCTAAAATAAGCCTTGTTCGTTCTTTCCAATTCTCCATAAATAGTTTCTGCTTTTTTACGCTTATCTTCAAATGAGGCCAGGCGAAAATAGCTTTTAAGTGGCTCCCAATTCTCCAAATTCTTTCGATTATTTACAATACAGTACGAATGTGCACAGTGAAAAATAAATTAAATAAGAGTGGCGATTATTACCACGCTTTTATTAGTTTCATCTGTATGTATGTATTTATGTAAACAAGTTACGTATACGCAGTGTAGTTCACTGTATGTTTACTTCTACGCATGTATGTAAACGACTCCTTTTTGCATTGCATAAGTTAACGCGAAGGCGTGTGTGGTCATACACTGAATGGGGGTTTTTCAGTGTGAGATGTGCTTAATTTAAGTTATACTATAAATTATACATATGTAGGTATGTAAACAGTTCTGCAACCAAAAAATCCCTTTTTTTGTATAGACGACAACAAAATGTCCCTTTTTTCCCTCTTTAAAAATTTTGCAGTGAAATATCCCTCAAAAAGGGAATTTTCCCTCAATCTGGCACCACTGACATTTAGTCAGATGCTAATCTGTTATAAGGTAAGAACCCGAACAAACATCTTTTCCAGGTTCTGAAATTAGAGTGCCCTTTTATATGTATATGCAAGAGTATGGCTTCCTGAACAGAATACAATATGACCTAGTAAGGAAGCCTAAGTTCGAGTGGTGGCATTGAACATTAGATACTCAACAAAAGAAAATAAAACAGTTAAATTTATTTTATTGAATATTTTACTTTTATTTTTAATTTTATGTTTATTTTATTTTAATTTTTTATTTAATTTTTTATTTTTTATTTTGTTTTTATTTTTATTTTTTATTTTATTTTTATTTTTTATTTTATTTTTGTTTTTAATTTTATTTTTTATTTTATTTTATTTTTATTTTAAACTTTATTTTTATTTTTTATTTTTTTTTATTAATTTATTTTTATTATTTATTTTATTTTTATTTTATTTTATTTTTTATTTTATTTTATTTTTTATTTTATTTTTAATTTAATTTTCAGTTTTGTTTTTATTTTTTATTTTATTTTTATTTTTATTTTTAATTTAACTTTCATTTTTATTTTTATTTTTTATTTTATTTTATTTTATTTTTAATTTAATTTTCAGTTTTATTTTTATTTTTTATTTTTAATTTTTTTATATTTTATTTATTATTTTATTTTTATTTTTTATTTTATTTTTATTTTTTATTTTATTTTTTATTTTTATTTTTATTTTTTATTTTTTATTTTATTTTTCTTTTTAATTTTATTTTTATTTTTATTTTTTATTTTATTTTTATTTTATTTTATTTTATTTTATATTATTTTATTTTATTTTATTTTTATTTTTAACTTTATTTTTATTTTTTATTTTATTTTATTTTATTTTTATTTTTAACTTTATTTTTATTTTTTATTTTATTTTATTTTATTTTTATTTTTAACTTTATTTTTATTTTTTATTTTATTTTTTTTATTATTTTATTTATTTTTTATTTTTCATTTTATTTTTATTTTTTTTACTTTATTTTTATTTTTATTTTTTATTTTATTTTTATTTTTTATTTTATTTTTAATTTAACAACTTCCCTGACTGCCCCACGTCCACTAGTTTTTTATTGCTTAACTGTGTAATATGAATATATATTATAAAATACTATTTTTATAAACAATTTGACCTTTATTGACCTTTTTTAGGCTATTTATTTTGTGAGTCAAATGTGACTTACGAACGTGGCAAAAACAATTTTGTTTGCCACGTTCAATGAGTCACATGTGAACATATAGGACCATAAGAAATAATTTGCATGACAGATAAGTTTTTAGGCGCGTTTGTCTAAAAGTCCAGTACGAATTATCCAGCAACGAATTTATTCTCAATTTTCAAGTATTCTCGCTCAATGAGACATGATGGACAATTTTTACGCGAACGCAAAAGTGGATAATTCGTACAAGTTTGTAACAATTACACTGTGGAACAAATTTAGGTCAACAAAAGTTAACTCGGTTCTGAAAGTTGGGGGTGAAAATAGAGGCTAAATTAGAAGACCCGTATCGCGGCGTTTGCTTAGGTTAGTTCGAATTTGTTTTTAATCGACCTTTGAACTTTGCAGGCAAATGCCGATTTTCAGCATATTGTTTGTATGGTTTGTTTGCTATAACTCGTCGACTAATTGAGATTTTTTTGTTGGAGTGACAGCAAACGAAAGAAAATTAAATTTCCTATACAAGGGGTCTATAACATTTTTCTCTACCTCTTACAGTTTCTGAAATATTGATGATTCAATTTGAATTTTTTCGATTTTTCAAAGAAAAAATTGACTTTGTCAGGCAATATCTTTAAAACCAAAATTTTCACCTTCGGTTTTACTCCCTTGCGTGAAGCTACATTCTATTAGCAAAAAATAAGCTATCAACGAAGAAAATCCATGGTAAAATGGAAAAGTTATAGGCGATCATGTAAATACAGCCAAGTCGCGCAATGCCTCTGCAGTAGCAGCACATTGGCAGCGCAGTAGATACAAGCCCATTTACGGGTATAACATGCATAAAATATACCCGTGCCCGTGCACTCCAAAAAATCTCAATTAGTCGACGAGTTATAGCAAAAAAACCATACAAACAATATGCTGAAAATCGGCATTTGCCTGCAAAGTTCAAAGGTCGATTAAAAACAAATTCGAACTAACCTAAGCAAACGCCGCGATACGGGTCTTCTAATTTAGCCTCTATTTTCACCCCCAACTTTCAGAACCGAGTTAACTTTTGTTGACCTGAATTTGTTCCACAGTGTTATTTGCATCACGAACGCACTGTTTGAGTCAAAATAACGGTAAATTGATATGTAAATGTCAAAAGCGTGTACCCTGTAAAAAAGTGTGCGACGAGTCTCTAAAAAGATTTGTCCGGGAGCGCTCTCTTTCGGGTACAATTAGTCTACAATTGTTCCCAATTGTACCCGAACGGGTACATATGTATACTAATTGTAGACGAATTGTACCCGAAAGGGTATCAAACGGGTACAATTAGTCGCACAAATGGATGTGTCGCATTTGCTACCTGTTCGGGTACAAAACGGGTACAATTGTGCGCTTTTGCTACCCGTTCGGGTACAAACTGGGTACAATTAGTCTCTTCATAGGACATGCTCAAACAAAAGAGAACACTTCAACCCATATAAAGAGATACAAATGGGTAGTAATCGCATGCTCCCTTGCGAGTTGTCCCGGATGTATCCCGGAGTGATCGCATTTTTTGCAGGGTATTAGTGTGCTTTTTTGTTTAATTGAAGTAAGAAGTATATACTAAAATTGGAGAAAATGGCTCGCAAAAGATTTACGACAGAAGAACTGACCCGATATTTAGAAAACTCTGATTAAGAAGATCCATTTAGTGATGGAAGTGATGACAATTACCTCCCCAGTGATGAAGATGATGAAGAATACGCTAAAGGATCCGATTGAAAATATAACAATTGGGCAAAATAGAAGTGAGGTGCCTTTACAACCATCGGAAGCCTTTTCGACATCTGACGAAACGAATTTGCAATGGAATAGAGATATTTTGCATTTCGGGAGAGAAATATTTACAGGTAGTCACGGTGTACAAAATATTGCACAATTTAGTCGAATGACGAGGTGGAAAGATGTCAGCAGAGAGGAGTTGAAATTATTTTTTGGAGTCATTATGTATATGGGTTTGAATCCTAAGCCAACAATCGAGCACTATTGGAAATTGAGCGTGCTTTACTATACTCCTCTTTTGCGCAGAATAAATATGTCCTACAGCAGGTTCTGCTCAATTCTTAGGTGTTGGCATTTTACAGATGTCCAAATAGGCGTTATTGGAGAAGAAAGAACTCATAAAATAAAGCCACTTATACATAAGGTGATAAATAAGGTTAGAAGGTCTGGATAAACCTGGATCAACAGTAGTACATCTCACAGAATCGCTATTAGATGAAGGTCGTGTTGTTGTTGCTGACAACTACTATACAAGCTTGCCATTAGCTGAGTACCTAAAAAGTCGCAAAACTGATTTGGTTGGCACTTTACGTAAAAATAAAAGGAATTTGCCAGAGGAGGTAGTAAAAGCGAAGCTAAAGAGGGGCGACCAAATAGCTAGACAAAAAGATAATCTATATACTGTACTAAAATGGCACGATAAACGTGACGTCCAGATGATATCAACATGCCATGGAGATAGTATGTCTAAAGTGCATACAAAAAGAGGCGATGTTATAAAACCAGATGCTACAATAGACTATAATGAAGCAAAAAAAGGGATTGCTATTTCGGATCAACTCGCATCTTTCCATTCTCCGTTACGTAAAAGTTTAACTTGGTATAAGAAGATAGCAATTGATTTACTATTTCAAGTCGCTATTGTCAATACTAGATGCGTTTACCATGAATTGGTAGACGGCCCTAAGTTGACAGTTTTAAAAGTTCAAGAAAATTTAATCCGACATTTTCTAGGACCAGCAGCATTGACCGTTGAACCTAACCCTCCTCAAAGGCCTTCAATTTCGTCTAGCGCTTCAGGAACTTCAAATCGTTTTGCTGGACATAGCCTGCAAGAAATTCCACGAAATAATAGCAACAAACTCGTACGAAAAAGATGCAGTGGGTGCTACATCAAATTGAAAAATCGGGGAGAAATGGCTAGGAAAGCAAAGCAAGTGCATACTGAGTGCAGAATGTGTAAAAAGACCCTTTGCTTGGAATGCTATAACGAAAGACTCGCTTGATTTTTTTAATTTAATTTATTAAAAACATTCTCTTTTGTATTTAATTTTTTAATTTTCATTTTTATTTTTTATTTTTTATTTTATTTTTATTTTTTATTTTTTTATTTTATTTTTATTTTTTATTTTTTTATTTTATTTTTATTTTTTATTTTATTTTTATTTTTTATTTATTTTCCTTTTTGAGCTCCAGGCCACAAATTAAATTAAAAACAATTTTTAATTTTAGTTTTTATTTTTATTATCGATATTTCGATCTCAGTCTGAGATCATCATCAGGACTGGAAAAACAAACACAATGATTACATTTATATACATACTAGCTGACCCGGCAAACTTCGTTCTGCCCAAAATAGATTTTTTTATTAATTTCATTTCAAAAATTGTTATTACACCGGTATTGTTTTTAATAGAAAATTAACGATTTTTCACTACTTCATTGTGTATACAACTTCAAAAATATATAATTTTAGTATTCAGTTTAAGGCTGCACGATACACAAAATTTTTAGTTTTCTGTTCCGGATATTTATTTTCACTGAGTATTGGCTATTTTAACCAATTAAGTAAGAGTATTGATACGTATAGTATACCTCCATAATAGTTTTCAGGCCCTTTTAGATAATTCAGCCTCAAAAGTTTAGTACGTATGGGAGGTGCAATGCCCCATTTTTCGATAAATCTTTTCTTTTTTTGGGTGAACATGGTATTGATATCGTATATCTGCATAGTGATTTCTATGTACATGCCATGAACGCTTTTAGGGATATTTAGCCTTAAAAATTAAGAACGCATGGGAGGTGCCACGCCCCCTTTTCCCAAAACTACTGTTTTTTTCATAAGCATGCTATTGATCTCCTGATCAATTTTCAGGTCCCAACCTTAAACGCTTTTATAGATATTCAGCCGAAAAATTAAGTTTGTATGGGAGGTGCCACGCCCCCTTTTCCGATAACCTACACTTTTAGGCGCAAAAATTGTTTTGATATCATATAGCTCTGTACCAATTTCTAGGTCCCTGACTTAAATCCTTTTAAAGATATTCAGCTAAAAAAATTAAGCGTTGTTGGGAGGAGCCACGCCCCCTTTTCGTATAACTCCTATTATTTTGCGTTAATATGGAATTGTTATCGTTTATCTCCACACCAATTTCCAAGTCCCTAGCGTAAACAATTTTAGAGATATTCAGCATGAAAAATTAAGTTTGTATGGGAGGTGCCACGCCCCCTTTTCTGATAACCCCCACTTTTATGATTGAGAAGGGTTTTGATATCACCTACCTCTATACCAATTTTCAGCTCCCTACCTTAAACTGTTTTAGAGATAATCAGCTTTAAAAATTAAGGTTGTATGGGAGGTGCCACGCCCCCTTTTCTGATAACCCCCACTTTTCTGATTGAGAAGGGTTTTGATATCACCTACCTCTATACCAATTTTCAGCTCCCTACCTTAAACTGTTTTAGAGATAATCAGCTTTAAAAATTATGGTTGTATGGGAGGTGCCACGCCCCCCTAACATTTTTTTATTTTTTCTTCGACTAAACCTTCGCGGGGTAACAACAAACAAACCCCCCTAAGGAAGTATTTGATTTGGTTCAGCCGTTTTCAAGTTTTAGCGTTACAATTAAATACCAAATCATTTTTATATATATAGATATGTATTGATACATATGCTTGAATATAAACATACTCAGAAAATCGAAACTTACACATATCCCTTATTTTAATCGACTGACTAGAAAATCAACAAAAAATTATGGAATATGTGACATTGGAAAAATGAACAATGTAAACAAAATTTTTGGAGACATACATACATATATAAGAAACATGAAAATGTAGGTTAGGTTAGGTTAGGTTGAGGTGGCTGTCTCCGCAATTCATGAAAGCGGGGACACACTTAGGCCGAGGTGGCCCATTGTGATACCACACGGGAGCCCTAGCTTCCTTATCCCTGTTTACAAACCTTTCCGGAAAAATTAGATTCAAAATATGATAAGATTAGATGCCCGTAAAGCTAAACCAGCGCGTTTGTTTCATGAAGCGCAGAAAATCTAGTGTCCTTGCATTTTCCATCTCCGCCAGGCACTCGAAAAAGTGTTTATGGAGGAAGCGGTGCCTGGATAGCGACAGTGCGGGGCAGTGGCATAGATAGTGCTCAACACTCTCTATTTCCTCCACGTCCCTACAGCTGCGGCAGAAGTCGTTTTTATATAGGCCCATGTGAGAGGCGTGAGTGCCCATAAGACAATGGCCTGTTAGAAGTCCCACCAGCGGACCTATAGAGAGCCGATTCAGATGCAGCACCGATACAGACCTAGCCTCATCCAGTCTAGGCCAGATTTGCCTAGAAATCACACAAGTTGACTCCTTGGCCCATCTAGCGTTAGCCTGTTCAATGGAGCGAGATCTCAACCAATGCTTGCATGAGTTAAGCGGGGGGGCCAACCCATGCCGCAGATGTGATATCCTGCAAGCTTGTGCCTTCCCTTGCCAACTCATCTGCAATGCAGTTGCCCCGAACGTTGCTATGGCCTGGAACCCAAATAACGTTCAGGTCGCACCTTTCGGCTAGTTTGTTCAAAGACTCCCTACATTTCATTGCAACTATAGATGTAGCATTGTTACTCTGTAAGGATTTTATGGCAGCTTGGCTGTCAGAGAAGATTTTGATAGAATTTATGTCTGGCAGATCTGTCAGGCGACGAGCTGCTTCCCATATGGCTATGAGCTCAGCCTGATAGACGCTGCAGTGATCAGGTAGGCGCAAACTTACTTTCAGATGAAGCTTTTCGCAGAAAAACCCACTTCCAACTCTATTGTTCAATTTAGAGCCGTCCGTGTAAATGTGCAGTGTATTAGGGTCGGGATCCCCTAAGTTCTTCCACTCGCTCCTCTCCGGGATTCTTGTGGAGAATTTGTTATCCCAACAAAAGGCTGGTATTGCATAGTCCAGCTTTAGAAAATTGGCAGGGACGTTACTAAGAATTTGAGCGTGCCCGAATCTGGTGTCCCTCCAGGGTTCGGTTGCATTGAGCCTTGCCGCGTTGCAGCTGGCAATGAGTTTCCCCTGTATATCCGTGGGGAGAAGAAATAGGATGGTTTCGAGAGCTTTAGTTGGGGTGGAGGGAAGGGCTCCGCTAATAAGCATGGAAGCCATTCGCTGCACTCTAGTTAATTTGCTCTTATTGGTTTCGAGTTCCAGTGCTGGCCACCATATGGTGACTGCATAGAAGAGAATAGGTCGCACTACCGCTGTGTACAGCCAATGGACGATTTGGGGGTTAAGTCCCCATCTCTTGCCTATCGCTGATTTACATGCGTAAAGTGCTAACATGGCTTTTTGGGATCGTACTTCTACGTTCCGTTTCCAGTTTAGTTTTCTGTCTAGAATAACACCAAGGTATTTAACCTCGGTAGAGAGTTTAATCTCCTTCCCATTTATGGACGGAGGTTTGAATTCAGGTATCTTATGTTTGCGGGTAAACAGAACCATTTCCGTTTTCTCAGAGCTGACACTGAGCCCGCATTTCAGAGACCAGGTTTTTACAATGTTGAGTGCATTTTGCAAAAGGTCGCTCAGCACCGGTATATGCTTGCCAGTCGCCGTCAGGGCGATGTCATCGGCGTACGCAAAGACCTGGCAGCCCGTGTGCTGAAGTTTAGAGAGCAGGGTGTTCACCGTTAGGTTCCAAAGCAGAGGAGACAAAACTCCACCCTGGGGTGTTCCCCTGTTGGCATACCTAGTTATCGATGAATTACCCATTTCAGAAATAATGGCTCTTCTACTAAGAAGAAGTTCGACAAACCTCACGAGAGCCTCTTCTACCTCCAAGTCCCGTAGGGCGGTGGTAACGGCTCCCGGTAGAACATTGTTGAAAGCTCCTTCTATGTCGAGAAAGATGCCCAGTGTGAATTCCTTAAAGGCTAGCCCCTTTTCTATCTTGGAAGTGATAGCGTGTAGAGCAGTCTCTACGGACTTGCCTTTGGAATAAGCGTGTTGAAAAGGAGATAGAGTATTCGCACGGAGCCTGATATAGACATCCAGCAATCTCTCAAGAACATGAAAAATGTAAACAATTGAAAATATACCGTAAGGGTAAACAAAAATATACAGGAACAACAATACATTGGAATAAGACGAACAGTAAGACGTAAATATATACATATTCATATCACTGCAGCTCTCCTTTGTTGTTGTTGCTTAAGCTTAGTTGAGAAACCAGTTTTGATGGGGATGCGCTCGAAACAAACAAACATGCATTGTTATAATTGTTGTTGTCTAATGACCAAATTTCTATATACATGAGCGCAATTGTCAGTGTCGGACTTAAAGTTCATTCTCTTTGTACTAGGGGTGTTCAAAATGTGTAGCATTTCAAGGGTGTATCGTTTATGATAGTGTTTTTCATTGTCTAAAATTGCTACATTGTCAAAATCTGGATAATGTCCCGTACTGCCGCAATGGTATGACAAGGCTGTCTTGTTGTCCGAAGAATTATTCCTTAGTTTTATTTTGGACTTATGAGCGGAAATCCTTGTCTTCAATTTGGATTTTGTTGTCCCCACATATACCTTTTCGCATACGTGGGAGCCGTCACCACTGCATGGAATTTCATACACAACGTTGGATTTCTCATATTTTGGGATTTTGTCTTTAGTTTTGCTGTATAAGAGTTTTTTTATTTTTAATTTTATTTTTATTTTTATTTTTATTTTTTATTTATTATTTTATTTTTTATTTTATTTTTATTTTTAATTTAATTTTCATTTTTATTTTTTATTTTATTTTTATTTTTATTTTTAATTTAATTTTCATTTTTATTTTTATTTTTATTTCTTATTTTATTTTTATTTTTTATTTTATTTTTTTTATTTTGTTTTTATTTTTGTTTTATTTTTTTATTTTTTATTTTTATTTTAATTTTTTATTTTATTTTTTTTTATTTTGTTTTTATTTTTATTGTTTATTTTATTTTTATTTTTAATTTTATTGTTTATTTTATTTTATTTTTATTTTTAATATTATTTTTATTTTTAATTTTATTTTTGATTTTATTTTTAATTTTTATTTTTATTTTTATTTTTTATTTTATTTTTGTTTTTATTTTTAATTTAATTTTTCTAAAATACAATTAATAGATTCTTGAACATTGCAATCACTCAAATTTACAAATTTGTGCATATCAATTTGTGCTATCACCAGTCCAAAGAGTTTGCCTTCCACAACTACGAGTCCATCATCTACATTCCTCAGGTATTGGCGTTCCAATTGTTCCATATCATTAAACACTTCCACATCAATTGGTTCAGAAGTAGATTGCCGATACGCAGGTAATTCATTGGAGTTTCGATACCAAGTGATCAACTTCACTGCGGCGTTCGTCGGTGGATTACCATTGAGGAGGGATGCTGTTCCAACTGCTTCGGTAAATGTAAAAGGACTCCTCAATTTAAGCATTGAAGCAGCATTATCTATTAATTCTCTGTCTTCAACTCCGCTACGTTGATCAAATTGTGCAAAGTTCACAGATTTCGGGTCCAAAGACTGAACACCGGCTATCACAGTCAAATCCTTTATTTCAGGGTCTTGCATAATTCTTGCAATTGCATAATTTTTAGAAATTAATGCGCCAGCCATGATATAATAGTCATGATAAGCTATTGCCACCATATAGGGTACTTTGTCCACACAATCACTGAATTGCGGCATGGCTAATACAACGATCGATATACATAAGTGATAAAATAGTACACGTATGCATTTTCCAATTTTCTTCAATGTTTATCAAGTATCAAAAAGTTATTTACAGCGATTGCCTTTATGGGTATATTGAATTTAGTCAAGAATTTCGAAACAACTGAAGAAATAAGTAATTAACTTACTGAATATAAGCGATTCATTGCGTTAATGGTTGCGTTTTTTATGCGCCTACGTACAAAACAAAACTAAAGAGCAAATATGTCGCTTTTTTTTAATATAAATTCACGATAATTGTTTTGCTGAAATTTCAGTACGAAAGCACTATGTGCTCGTATGTTTGTGTGTGTGTTTTGAACAATTGAACAAACATAAGCTAAATAGATGACTAGGCAGTAATTAGCAATTTGCTGTTTTACCGTTTAACTGTTAATTATGCGCGCTAAGAAAATCACACCCTTTGATTTAGTTATACATATACCGGTTTTATACTGAAGATGGCACATTGCCGAAACCGGTTTATAACCAAATCAGACTTTGTACGGAAATTCGTTCCACAATACATAACATTATGTTACTTTATTAGGTACTTAGCAGGGATGGGCGTTTTTCAATGAATTTTTATTTAAATAAAAAATAAATTTTGAATAATATTCGGTTAAGTATTCGGGGAAAATATTCAGTTAAGTATTCGGGAAAGTATTCGAAAAATTACTCTGAAAAAAAAAAAATCATTCACTTGTGTGACTAGCAAGAATAATTGAATAACGTGAATTAAAATTTATTCCTTATTCAAAGTTATTCTGCTGAAGCATAAAATGTTATTCATTATTCAAATTATTTTGGATGAAGAGTAAATATTTATTCATTATTCAAGATTATCAGAATGAAGAATACAAATTTATTCATTTTTCAAAATTTTCTGAATGAGGAATAATAATTTATTCTTATATTTTCGATATTGAATTATTCAATTTTTTAATAATGCCCATCCCTGGTTCTCAGCATTTAAAGAAAAACAAAAACACAACTTCTATTTTCAACTAAAATGAGTTATCTTTATATTTGACAAAGATATCGCTTAAATTGTTTTTTATAAGGCCCCTTTACAGAAGCCCATATATAAAAGTGGGCGTGATCGTCAACCAATTTTGGCAACTTTTCGTACAAACATTTGCCTAAGTAAGTACATCACGCCCACGAAATCGACATATCTGCTACGGTTTCTCAGTTATGACTTATAAAACTCTGAAAAGTTGAGCTTCAATAAGTGGGCGTGGCGCCGCTCACTCTCAAAAAGTTCACCATTTTCCTTTATAAGCGCTTGGAGTCATTGCGTGTATGAAATTTTGTCATTCGGCTATATTAGTGACTGGGATATCACATTCTTGATATATCCGATTTTGCCCATTTTCAATACCAGCCGTCTCTGTCTCCATTAGCTTGTCAAACAGCAGCGACAAACCGGATTACAGCAATATTTAATTCGATTCAAATTTTACCCTGACAGACGGCAGCGATAAACCGGATTAGCAACGCGCTGCGCAAAATACTTACACTAATATTTTATTCCCTTATTATTTGTTCGCACTTGAATTCCGATTGTTGTGTTTACTTTTGTTAATTTTTTTGTTCTTCAATTTCCATTCACAATAGATATTTCTCGACAAAGAAGCCATTACAAAATGCACTAATCCGCTAAAATGTTGAGTACTAACTCAAGAGATAGTCTGGATTACCTCCAGTTATTATCAATTAACTAACCAGATATTCCGGATTATCGCTGCCGTCTATCAATGTTATAACAGACAGATGGACGGAAGGACGGACATTGTATAAGTAATCTAATTCTTTTTTCACCCTGATAATTTTGATTTATATATATGTATAAGTCCATATCTATCTCGCGTATTTCATAGTCTTACGTACTACCGTTATGTGATTAAAACTATAATAAACTGTGTACTATGTACAGCTGAGTATAAGAAGCAAATGTTGATGCCCGCCATGTAGATATAAATTTTGGTAGACACAGACACCAAAGGATTCCTTGAACTGTTTGTAGAACTTGTTGTTGTTGTTGTTGTTGTTGTAGCCACGAAGACACTCCCCGAAGGTTTTGGGGAGTGTAGGGGATGTGACAGTCCTTTGCCGGATAAATCCGGTACGCTCTGGTACTAGTCCCTTCTGACACTAGCCCGACTGTCGTGCGAACGATTTTTTTTGGCCATAATCAACCTTCTAGGCTGGTGGATTTTAGTCGCCTCTTACGACAGGCATTCCTTACCACGGGTATATTCTAAGCCCCCTAACCCGCTGGGGTAGAACTTGTAGAAATCTTTGCTAGTATAGAAGCTCCACCGAACTCCGGCATTCTAGGCTTTCCTTTTTTCTGTGAAAGCGATTTAATGGGCTGTCGAGATGAAGCTAATGTTACTCCTTACTCTAACCGCCTGAGTTGCAATCAGGAATTTTATTCAGTTTTTTATGATACTCGTATCATTTTTGTTTTTGTAAACTTTCTGCATTACAAAAGATCCTTTCACATGCACACACACACACGCACAAAAACGATAATCTTTCATAAAGACCAAAAAGTGCATTTAACGCAGTAATAATTCACCGCCAGACACCATTCATCATCAACGTATCATGCCGTTGGGCGACGCTGACGTACTCCTGCCGACCTTCCTCCATCTGCGCACTCTCTTCTCCGACATGCTGTTAACCGAAATGTTATCCAACTAAACTAACATTTTTAGCCATCTGCTCTAGGAAAATTCTCTGGTTCAGGAAGCAGATGCAATAAGCAAAGGATACAATAAGGACACACACACACACACACACACACCATATTGTGCATTAACCCTTTACTGCTGCTGTTGCTTAGATAAATTGAATGGCGCAAACTTTTATGGGTCGGTGTATATTTGTGTTTGTACGTGTGTCTGCAGGTGCATGTGCTGGTCATATACAAAATAAAGTGTGGAGCATAAACTAAAATATAAGTATATGTATGTATGTATGTATGTATGTAAATATGTATGTATGTAAATATGTATGTATGTATGTATATTCTCACAATAAACTCAGCTGCATTGCAGTTGAAAAAGTTAAAAATCATGAAAAGCGAGTGCAGCGATGGAGCGAGAAGAAGAAGAAAAAGAAAACTTATGAAAGCCAACAACAAATTTATGTGAATATACACTCAAATAAATTTTGGTATAAATTTTAAACTTTTATGGTCGATATATAGGACACGACCGAAAAATTATTAAAATTTAAACTTTGAAAAGTTTAAAAGATTTTTAAACTTTTAAGGTTTAGATTTTATTACAAATTAAAATTTATTTTAAGACTTTCAAAAGTTTGAAATTTAAATCATTAATATCATTTTTGCATGAGCATACATATCGCACACTAAATCAAAAAGCGTCACAACTCAAAAAATTTGAAATGTTCAGGAGAGGCAAAAACTGTTTTTGCAGACATGGTTGCAATTTTTTAATCAAATAAAGTTGCAAATGGTATTAAAGCCTGTATAAAGCTGATTTACAAACAGTTTTTTTTTTTAATTTTGTTTGGTAGTTTTGACAATACGAGCCAATTTAGAGTTGTGACTCTTTAGTTGAAATTTTTTCGTTGGGTTTATGGTATTAAGTCAAATTGTGTCTCCTTAGTTGAAAATATGTTTTGATTTACCATTAAAAGTCCTCAAACACTAACTAATTAGCAAAAAGGAAAGGAAAAACAAAAAAATTTAACATCACGTTGTTATATTTTTAATAGATTAAAATAAATTTTATTCAGGTCACAAATATGTACATACAAATTAAAGTACGAAATATATTTCATGAAAAAATAAGAAGTTCGAATTCAAAATAAAATTATATTAAACACTAGCTGGCCCGGCAGACGTTGTTCGGCCTAAAATTTATTCCTATAAAGTTATAAAACTGTCAATTCTCTGAACAAAAGAGATATACATATATTCGCCGCGACAAACCTAATTTCCCCTATCCCTATATCTATCTCTATCTCTGTCTCTATCTCTATCTCTATCTCTATCTCTATCTCTATCTCTATCTCTATCTCTATCTCTATCTCTATCTCTATCTCTATCTCTATCTCTATCTCTATCTCTGTCTCTATCTCTTTCCCTATCTCTATCCCTATCCCCATTCCTATCCCTATCTCAAAATGTATGGGAAAATATTTTTTTTTTTTTGCATTTTTCGGGAATTTTATGGGATATTCTCCTATTCTGGCCAGAGAACAATCTGAATTTGTCTCAATCATCCAAATCGGTGCAGGCGTTCTTGAGTTATACGCGTTTGTACTAACGCCACTTCCTTTTATATATATAGATTTAGTAAGTATAATTTTAGGTAAGCATTCAGTTTAAAAGGTAAGTATATAACAGATAAGTATGTAAAAAGGTAAGTATAAAATTCAAGTTTAAGAGTAAATGCAACAAGGCAATTTAGCAGGTAAGTTAATGAAATTGAATTAAATCTTCATCCATGTCTTCAACACATTTTCAAAAGCAAATGAAAACTAAAGAAAAAAAATTTTTTGCCTAAAATTTCCAATATGTTTCTAATATGATAATCTTGAAAACTCTAACCTTAATAGTAATACTTACATTGATTTAAATTATCAATTATCATAATTACTTGTATCAAAGATAATATACTTGGTTATACTTACTTACTTTTTCTATAAAAAAAATCACACCTCTGAACGATATCGTAAACTATTTCACACTTTTTCAACTAAAGTGGCACAAGTCGAAATAAGACTCTTTAACTGAAAATAAAACTACACTGTTGCTTAAATGCAAACTGTCACAACTAGAAATAGTACTCTTTAGTTGATACTGCTCAAGCAGGTAACATAAACGCAAGTAACATCAAAACAGACATAACGGAATTTCTCCACCTAAGGACGGCAGTGTTGGAGAAAAATTTTTCACAGTCGTTAGGTATGTGTTCTGAGAACTGTTTTATGAGAAAAAGTCGATTTTGAAAAATTTTGAGTTGTGACTGTTTTTGATTTAGTGTGCGATATGTATGTACATTAGACCGTATCGCAAAAAATAAAGTTCGCCGTACGCCCCCTGCATATGTTGTCTTTTTGGAAAACATTTCCGGAAAAGTTTTTTAATTTTTTTTGGACGCCGCTAGATGTCGCTAAAATTTATTTTTCTCATATCTTCGGTATTTATAGTCCGATCTCTAAGTTTAATACACCAATGGCTTTAGCTTGAAAGGGCGGCTTATACTATGGAATATTATTAAACCTTTGTGCGCCATTCTGGTCACTACCACCCACAACATAGTTTATACCACCCTAATGTACCTTTTTTTATGCCCGCATGTTAAACGCAGTCAAAAATCATTAATCTTTCGCAAAAAAAGTATTTCGATCGCTTGAGCAGAACCCGAAATAAAAGACCTTTAAAATTCCATGGAATTGAATGAGCAAATATCTACAATCTACAATTGAATATTGAATATAGATTTTTCGGTTCCTTTGGTCTTTTAGGTTAATTTTACAGAAAAAATTTCTGAGGAGACCCCTAATGAAATTTTATGCCAAATAATTTTCTAGAACATTTTAACCCTCTAGCACCGCCAAAAAAGGGTTATTTTGACCCATTTTGTAGAAAATCAGGAAAAATAATCCTTTTAAGGTCGATAGAGGGTTAAAATGTTCTAGAAAATTCTTTGGCATAAAATTTCATTAGGGGTCTCTTCAGAAATTTTTTCTGTAAAATTAACCTAAAAGACCAAAGGAACCGAAAAATCTATATTCCTCGGAACTTTGAACGTGTTTTATTTCGGGTTCTGCTAAAGCGATCGAAATACTTATTTTGCGAAAGATTAATGATTTTTGACTACGTTTAACATGCAGGCATAAAAAAGGTACATTAGGGTGGTATAAACTAAGTAGTGGGTGGTAGTGACCCCAATGGCGCACATAAGGTTAATAATATTCCACAGTATAAGCCGCCCTTTCAAGCTAAAGACATTGGTGTATTAAACTTAGAGATCGGACTATAAATACCGAAGATATGAGAAAAATAAATTTTAGCGACATCTAGCGGCGTCCAAAAAAAAAAAAATAAAAAAAACTTTCCGGAAATGTTTTCCAAAAAGACATCATATGCGGGGGCATACGGCGAACTTTATTTTTGTGTCCCTATAAGGCGAGACGGCCTAATGTACATATGCATATATTTACCCTGCAAAAAAGTTTTGCTTATTGTTGACAAATCAGGTCTAAAAAAGGAGTACGCTGGCAGCGCTGCTTCTGTTATGCACTCACTCTGTCTGCGCCTAACTTTCTAATACTTATCTAGGCCTTATTTCGCATGACGGATAAGCCTTTGGTATAAGGTGTGCTCTCAGAGAGAGAGTACCCCTTATGGCCTGATGACATCAACACAGGAAAATCGGCCTTATTTTAAGCCTTACGCCATACAAATTTGCTACCCTTATAATGTTCAGACCTTATTTCATAAGCCTTTAAATCTGCCGTTTTAATTCTCAAATAAGGCGTAGATTTTTTGGTGGGTGTATATATGCGTATGTTTGTATGGGAAGTTGTAAAGTAGTAAAAAGATTCATACTTTTCGGTAGTTTGAAAGTAGGTCAGACAGTTATTTGGTTTAATAACAGTAATCTGTTACAAGTGCTTTTGTATTGGTCATAAAAATCACGAAACCGAATCATGGGTGTATGTATGTAGAGTTGAATAAATTTAAAATTGGCTGTGAATTTCTTAAATTTGTTATATTATGAATTATTCAATTTGACTAAACAGTATGGATAGATAGATTTTGCTGAGGATTGTACTGCGACTACTAGGTCTATTGTACCCTCTCCTCGATCACGCTATCCATCTAACCCGAGCTTCTCCATAAACCGAATCATATCGTTCGACTTTAGAGACTGAATGTACCCCTGACCTGGCCAAGGCGTGCCCAGGAATCTTTCACGCTTCCTTGCAATGGCATCGCACACGACCAGTATATGCTCTGCAGACTCATCTTCGCTGTCATAGAAGCGGCATAGACTGCTTGACAGGATACCTAGTCTATGCATATGTTTGCTAAGCCTGCAATTTCCTGTGAGAATTCCTGTTAGCATTCTTAGTTTATTGTTAGGGAGGATCCGAAGCCCCTTGAATCGACTTTCCATCGGTTTGGCGCTAGTACTTCCTTCCCGTTTCTGAGCTCATTCCTGATAGCATGTGGGCCTATTGCTATGAATGGCTCAGGTCCTATTGGTTTGAAAGCCACCGCCTGCCTGGCCAGGCTTTCTGCCTGCACATTGCCCTCTATTCCTCTATGGCCTGGAACCCATGCCAGTAGGATAGAGTTGCGAGTTGCCAGTTCGTTCAGTCTATCTACGTACTCAGGCACAGTCCCGGATTTTATCTCGAATGAAGAAATTGCTAAACAGGATTTCTCGCCTATAAATGTATGTCCTCTTTATACGTAGTCCCATAATCAGTTCGATAGAGTTCAGTGATACACTTTGCTGAATTTGTAATTGTACATACATACTTACATATGTGTCATTTCGGTATTCTATGGAAAGAAGTGAGCGAGGCGCCGGCGTTAACAATAACCCCACTGTATCACTCAAACCAAGTTTAACTCTAGTCCATTTTTGATGTGAACAGAATATTGAAGATTTTCTCCCCTATTTATGCTTCTGGGTTTGGTTCTGTGTAGGTACTATGTGGCCGGGTTGGTTGGTTTGACTGGCGAGTACTACAGACTACAATTAGCGCCGAAACGCCGTTTTGATACCACGACTCGTGACTAAAGAACCATAACCAGAACAATAGAGTAAAAGAGAATATCAATTCGAAAACCAAGGCAGGTCCTACGTCCTATATCCATCCTGTTGAGTTTAAGTATCTTAGAAGCCCTTCAAGTTCCGAGCGGTTTTCGAAGAAAGGTTTGCCAAGGAATTTCATTCTGCGAAGAACACTCGCATAGCAGGTGCTTCAACGTCTTCTCCGCTCCAGGAAAATTACAGTTGCGGCGCAGAGTGTTATGGTCCAACCTCAATCTGGCCGCGTGACTACCAATAGCCCAAAGTCACGTGAATACCGCACTTCAGCGGGAAATTTCCCTCCTGTCCATCTTTAGCATGACTGAGAATTGCATCTCATTGTATGAAGGCCACAGACTTCTACAGACCCTGCAGGTCTACAACCGCTTCCATCTGGTTTTAGCCTGCTCAAACCAGTATCGACAGCTTCGACCTTAGATGAAACCCAGGGGCGGAAGAACCTCCTGCGCCTCTGCGATATCAAGAGCCGAGCCTTGTCTGGCCAGCTCATCAGCCAATTCGTTTCCCTGGATGTCGCGGACCTAAATTAGAGATACGTTAAGTCGACTTGCTAAGCCCATGACCCATGACTCCCTACACTGCCAGACCAGGCTTGACGAAACCGTTGCAGATCGCACAGCATTTAGAGCAGCCTGACTATGCGAGAAAATTGCTATCCTTTTTCTGACACTGACGTTTTTCGTTGCAAGTAGTACCTTGCAGGCCTCCTGTCTGGCGAAAACTTCAGATTGAAAAACGCTTGCTGTGTCTGGCAGCCTGATTGATATGAAAGTCTGCGGCTGAGTTGCGCAGATCCCCGCTCCCACTCCGCATGTCAACTTTGACCCGTCCGTGAAAAACTGAAATATCGAGTCACTGAGCTATTTTACCATCTCCTTAGTTCTTCCTGGATGGAAAGACAATTTCATAGCTTGTAGCGAAGACTGTTATAGAACAAGTGTGGTCGGACTCTGACTTTTAACTTATATTCAGTCATTAGTCTAGTCCATATAGAAAGTGACTAATTAGTCTTTTCTTGGTCCATTTTCCCAACGAATGGTCTTTAATTATAATATTTTGCACGATTTTTTAGAGAAACAGCAAGCAAAAATACGTGCTATGTTAGCGCGTGGTGTATAGGAAACAGCATCTTCCCCTATTTTCCTTCTAATTCGGCTTAGAAGTAGCCTTCTGACTAATGTTACTAAAAATTTTAACAAAAACTGTGCTGAATCATATCTGTGGTCACAAGCAATAATCGCTTAAGTCGAATCAGGAAGATTTCGAGTTATATATACCGCGTTATTCTCCTTTTAAAATACTATAATAGCGTTTGTTGAGTGTAGGAAAGCGTATGAGTTGCAGGAATTTTACCACAAAAGAGCGAGAGGATCAGAGGATGTGAGCGAGAAAGAAGACTAGCTATTTGTAGGAATCCACACACAGAATTTGTGTGGGTACTTTCCTAAAATGTGTCAAAATCTCTGAAGAAGAGGAAGAAATTGTAAACAGTGTTGCCACAGCCTCAAAAAATTTGGTATCACAAATTGATACATTTATGGTTTTTTTGGTATCACCGAAAAATGTTTGAAAAAAAAATTAAAATTAATAAAATATGCTTCTTTTGGGTTCTAACACCGAAAAATTTTTGAGAAAAAAATTAAAATTAATAAAGTAAGCTACTTTCGTGGTTTTAACGATATCGTTTTTTTTAATATAAAAATATAAAGATAATACTTAAATTTCACATGCAAATAAATATGAATACTTTGGTACTGTACCGAGTAATATAAATTTTATAAAATTTATATTATTTATATATTAAAAAATTTCTATAAAATGCAATGCGCCAAACGAGCTGGGTGATATAGTTGCCAGAGCTGGTTTTGGAATTGAATTGGAGTCATTGAATCAGTTCTTAAATATATGTCGCGCTGCCCTCCTTTAAGTCAAAATGCCTGCTATGGGCAGTGGTCCTACCCAAAGTTTGTTGAAAATTTGTTCTAAGCCAAAATAAAAATTATCTACTTACTTATCATTCATATATAATTGCGCTTAGGTGTTTTTTGCAGGATTACTGTGGATGGGTACGTAGATTTTGCCCCAGAAAGGGGATTATGTGGTCCTTTCAATCAGTTATGCACCAAAATAGAGGTATTTTGAAAAAACAAATATTTATATTTCGAAAATTATCGGCCTCCGGACTGTTCCGACTTCAGATATAGGATCGGAGGACGGCGCAACGCCCTTTTATAAACGGTTTTTACGCCCGCCCCGGATCGGTAAAGGAAAGCGTGACCACGAAAAAAAATCATGAAGGCATTAATTTGTGATACCAAAATTTTTGAGGTTGTGGCAACACTATTCCTAATCGTAATTTTTGACACTAAATAGCATTTCGCACAAATGCGTTTGTTGAACTTTTGCCTTCATCTTCAGTTTGACATAAAATAGCATTCTACCCAAAACTCACCAAACAGACCTTTTATTTCTGTAAAACCCGCATGCTTATAACTTAATTCAATCAAAAGATATAAATAAAAACATTTAGGCTTAACTTACAATAGTGGTATATTAAACTTGCTATAACAGCCAAATTAGACGTATATATTTAATCAAATTTCTTCATGACATTTTGTTTTATTTACAAAATTTGATCGTAACATTGTGGATGGCTCACTGATTTTGCGTCCATAGTTTTTAATCGACTTTTATGATTTGTTAAGAAACGCTTTCGAATATAAAAATCAATTTATCTCGAAATCATTTTTTAAGACTTAAGCGATTATTGCAAATTGCCACAGATATGTATGAGGCGAAGTGGTCTAATTAAAGCATAATGCCAAATGTGCACTAAAATTTTCGATGCTTGATTAAAGGCTCAATAAGATTAATTTTTTTTAAATTCGACTGAAGACAAATTTATTACTTTAAACGCAAATAACATTACTCGACAAAAAAAAAATCGCCAAGAATAAAATAATACTTTTCTAGAGCGAAATTTTACGCTGATTCCCTCCATTCACCTCCATTTTTTTGTGGCACACCCAGTTTTCGAGATATTGGTAAAAATGTGGAAAAGGCCATATATGCAAGACATTGCATCACATAAGTGCATTAAAAAGTTTTATTAGACATCGTGGCAATTTGACATTTAGAAAGATCTGGTAGAGGGAGCTCCAACAAACATTTTTTGCCATCACACTCAAATATTGGTGAAGTAGTTTGGTTACAATGGCAAAAAGAATGAAAAAAATTGGAGAAAAATCTAATTTTTTTTAAGAAATTTCAGATTCGACTGTCCTAAAATCAGAAAAATTATATGGGGGACAAAAAGTTAGCCCCTCTCCTATAGAGAATTTAATTGCGAACATTTTAAGGCTAATATTGCAATAATCGGATGTACCGTTATTTATATTTGTCTATTTTTATTGAAAGTCCTTAACCAAAAATTTTCCGGAAGAGTAAGCTTTCAACAACAAAAATTGGGTTTATTCATAAAAGGAGTAATACTTAACATTATTTCATTCCATTTATTATGTGTTTTTAAGTGCACAATGTCTCTCAGAGCGCCGATTAATAGGAAAAAAATTAATTAATCTGTTTTTCGAGATTTTAAAGAGAGAGTATAAATAATGAGCGCTATGAGAAAGTACACTCAGGGAAAAACAGCATTTTAAAATCAAAAATAAAATTTTTGTTTTCATAATGCACGTTTTAAACCAAACCATTTTTATTTTAACAATGAAAATTTTTAAATTAAAAATGAAATTCTTGAATTGAGAATGAAATTTTTGAAGTAAAAATGCATTTTGGATTTAAAAAGATATATACTTAAATTAATAATGAAAATGAATGCTGACTCAAAAACTCGCTCTTTGTTCAAATTTTTTTGTGAGAAAATATTTTTTTGTTACAAATCCAACAAAAACAATAATGAGAATCGATTTTTTTTTTTAATTTTTTTTACAATGATTCATATAATTCATGGATTCTTTTTTAGGAAAAGGGAAGTATAAATAGGTTACTACAATTCAATATAATGTTTAATGTTCCACTATGTGATGGCGTTGGATTGAATAGGTTGATGTCATGGTTCGAATCCGGAGGAGAATATAAAATAAAGAAGAAAAAGGAGAATAAGGAGAATAAGAAATAAAGATAGCAAACAGTTAAGGCGAAGTAGAAAAGAAGAGGAGAATAAGCGGAGGCTATATTTTTGTAGTTGGAACTCGGATTGAGAGAAGATGAAGAGAATGCCGTTGGGTACAATTTCGAATTGGAAGAGAAAATGATATAGAGAACACGGCAGCATTTTTTTCTCATAGTGCTTAAAATAAAAATAAACAATTTTAAATTTAAAATGTTTTTTCTTGATTTAAAAATTTTACAATGCACATTTTTAAAATAAAAATGTTGGTATTTACATCATTTTTAAATACGTTTTTGCCCATTTTAAGCACGTTTTCATATGTTTTTATAATTTTTTTCCCCTGAGTGTACTTTTGACTACTCTTTTGTGATTTTCTGGATTTGTTACACGTATGATTATCCAAAAAATAATCTCCCATTAGACGCTCGTACCAGGATCCTTGATATCGGCTTTCAAAAAATATTAAGCACCTGTTGCCTGTTATGTTCGGCTAACTACGAACCGATGCGGATACATGATTCGGTCGTTTGGGCTATGTTAGTGGTACTTTGAAAGTACTCCAACCTACCACAAATGGAGCATATAATCCAATGATTTTTGCAGGGTTTGTGCTGCATTTAACCGGCTTTTTCCACACACACACACACACACCCACGCACACAATTTTCGATTACGCCTCAAAGTATGCAACGCTTTATATTTTGTAGTTTCGTTTCCACGCTAAGACAAAGCTTTTTGCTTCAAATACTTTTTTTGTTTGTTTACAACGCTTACAATTTATCAAAAAGCGTGTTAATTTCCATAGCCAAATATTTAACCTTAATTCTCACCTCCCCTCATCTCCCTCCCCTCCCTCCTCCCCTCTCCACTCCACTCCCCTACCCATCCCCACCCTCTACCCTCTACTAAAAACACTTACCTCTCTGCTGCTGCTGACGCTGCTCCCGTCGCTGATCTCCACTATTGCCACTTAACATATTTTGTGCACGCCTCACCACGCCGCATTGTGCAAAACAACAAATTGTAACGCTGACAATCAGCAAAATCCAAGCACAAATCATGCAAATCACAATCATTGAGGTGGGATGATAACTAAACGAAGGCATGTAGTTTTCATCGTCCAACAGCAAGAGGATCGTGTCAGCGCCAGCGGAGTCCATGCCGGCTGCGTTGGTATCATTGTTTAGTTGTATTTGCGCATCGTCGACATTGAGCATTGATAAATTAGATGAACGCTCAGCATGATTGATGTGATTGTTGGCGTGATTGGCATTCATGTAGGCTGAAGCGCTGGCCAAAGCGGCCGTAAATAATGGATGCAACTGCGTATATTCGTATGTGATATACGGACGTGTCGAGTGGTTGGACGACATTTGAAGATTTTTATTTTTTTTTTTTGGGAAATTCCGTTGATCGACGAGTGTGCAGAGATATTAGATACAGTTTTTTGATGGTGTTTGTTTTTATTGTTTTTTTTTTTTTTTTATTATTTTTTATTGACGTGTTGTAAACTCAAGCACTAACGCGCACAGACGGAGACAAGAAGAAAAAAAGCTAAACTAAAGAAGCAACTCACTCGGATACCAACAAAATGCAATATGCTGCTTATCCAACCGCGACTAGACGCCCGCGCACATATCTGTGGACTTCAACTTGCGCGATAACTGTGTAGATATTTGTTAATATATGCATTAATTCATCTGTCTATCTTTATGATATGGCTTTTCGTTTTTTTTTTTGTTTTTTTAATCTCTTTTAACTGCTATTTTATTTGTTATTTGTTTACACTTGTCTCGCTGAAATGAAATGAATGAATGCAAAGCATAAGTGAGAAAGAATGAGAACGTTGCGCAGACAGCGACGAACGATCAGCTGAAATTCAAAGCGACTTGAACGAAAATGGATTAAATTAAAAAATTAAATATACAAAAAAAAAAAATAAAACAGCAGCTAAGAGAGCTTTTTATCACAAACCATTCTGCTTGGCCATATTAAATTCTGAAGCGCGCGATGTTGCTAGAGAGCGTATGTAGTGGCAATACCGGTTTTCGTCGGTTAACTGTCAAACGTTGACGTTGACAGCCATCAGCTACCTACCTACTTCTACTAGATTTTCCGCAAAAAACTCGTCGCATTCACCTCAAGGCTTTTTCTCTAGCTTTTATTGCTTAAATATTATCGTCGACGAGATAAGTGAGTGGATATCTACATACATATGTATGTATTTATTTCTATTCTGTTCTCCACTTTTCTATACACAACGCAGTTAGTACTTATGCGAAACATTGGTTAGAATGGCGGAAGCAGTGGAGTGCGGCCATTGGAAACAGCTGATTTTGTTTTGAATTTTATTTATGCTGTTGTTGTTGCTTTACATTGATTTGTAAACAGACAATAAACTTGATTGGTGGAGCTTTGTTATTCAAGGAATTTCGTTTACTTATCTATTGTAATAGATACAAACATATTAGACTGGGTTGGTCCCCATACGAAATAAAAAAGTTGTGAAAGTCCACCCCTAAATTTGAAGCTTATATTGAGAGGATTAAGGGACAAAAAAAATGTTTTTTCTGATCCCGCGAAATCGCGCCGAAATGGTTTTTTCTTGTAACTTTGTTATTTAACATCCGAATTTTAAAATTGATACGTCATTATTTTCGTATTTCGAAGCTCTATATTTTCTTCTAATGTCGTTTTGAACTCTGAAGCCAAATAACAAAGTTACAAGAAAAAAACAATTTCGGCGGTATTTCGCGGGATCAAAAATAAAAATTTTTTTGTGTCCCTTAACCCTCTCAACATAAGCTTCAAATTTAGTGGCCTTATCTAATACATATATACATATGTAGATATGTACATTAGACCGTATCGCAAAAAATTAAGTTCGCCGTACGCCCCCGCATATGATGTCTTTTTGGAAAACATTTCCGGGAAATTTTTTATGTTTTTTTTGGACGCCGCTAGATGTCGCTAAAATTCATTTTTTCATATCTTCGGTGTTTATAGTCCGCTCTCTAACTTTAATACACCGATGTCTTTAGCTTGAAAGGGCGGCTTATACTATCTAATATTAATAACCCTTTGTGCGCCATTGGGGTCACTACCGCCCAGTACTTAGTTTATACCACCCTAATGTACCTTTTTTATGCCTGCATGTTAAACGTAGTCAAAAATCATTAATCTTTTGTGAAATAAGTATTTCGATCGCTTGAGCAGAACCCGAAATAAAGCACGTTCAAAGTTCCGAGGAATATAGTTTTTTCGGTTCCTTTGGTTTTTTAGGTTAATTTTACAGAAAAATTTTCTGAGGAGACCCCTAATGAAATTTTATGCCAAATAATTTTCTAGAACATTTTAACCCTCTAGCACCGCCAATAATGGGTTATTTTGACCCATTTTTTTTAGAAAATTATTTGGCATAAAATTTCATTAGGGGTCTCCTCAGAAAATTTTTCTGTAAAATTAACCTAAAATACCAAAGGAACCGAAAAAACTATATTCCTCGGAACTCAAGCTCAAGCGATCGAAATACTTATTTTGAAAAAGATTAGTGATTTTTGACTATGTTTAACATGCAGGCACAAAAAAGGTATGTTAGGGTGGTATAAACTGAGTACTGGGTGGTAGTGACCCCAATGGCGCGCATAGGGTTAATAATATTCCATAGTATAAGGCGTACTTTCAAGACAAAGACATTGGTGTATTAAACTTAGAGATCGGACTATAAATACCGAAGATGTGAGAAAAATAAATTTTAGCGACATCTAGCGGCGTCCAAACAAAAAAATAAAAAACTTCCGGAAATGTTTTTCAAAAAGACATCATATGCGGGGGCGTACGGCCAACTTCATTTTTGCGTCCCTATAAGGCGAGACGGTCTAATGTACATATGTGCTGAAACTGGTCAGCATTTTAATTAACATACAAGGTAACTGAAAAGGTGTTATTCGTTTTCTTATATCATTTACTCTTACAACTCTCTCACTTTTAGTGCTCCGGCCTTCTGTGCCATTACCCTTTCTACCCATGGATTAGAATCTAATCATTAGATAATGCCTTCGTAGTGCATTTTATCTCGATGAACATAGCAGAAGTTCTGTTCTGAAGAACAACCTTTTGCACATTAATTATCGAATGTGAGATTAAAAAAAGAGGATTCGCTTTCCGGTCTCTTAAATGCAAAGTAACCGAATTGATAGCATCGTGTTCAGCAACCAGCTTATGTTAAGTATCCTAAAGTGTCCAACCAGCGAGGAAGGAAACGCGCTCGTTTATTGGACGATTTGCATGAATATGTAGAAGAAAAACTCTTCCTCAAGCTCGAAATATACACACGAAAGGCTTTTTGAGAAGATTTTTGAGCGAGCTTTTTATAAAATTCTTCAACAAAAAGATGCTTAGTAAAAAATTGGGCTATTTTGTTACCTTTTGTAGGTTTCTTTGACGGATAATTTAGTAACCATTTGTTTAAGTTTTCACGGATGGGTGAAAGATGACGTGCGAAGTTGGAGCGGATATCTTCGCAACTCAAGCGGACACTTCCATATCAATTAGGCTACCGGACACGGCAAGAGTTTTTCAATCCGAAGTTTTCGCAATTCAGGAGAGATGAGAGACTTGCAAAGCTCTACCTGCAACAAAAAATAGCCGATGTCGGAAATAGTATAGCAATCTTCTCGGACAGTCCGGTAGGTTCTGAAGGATCTGAGATCTGCAACGTTATCATCAAACCTTGTCAGGCAGTGTAGAACTGGATCATCTCTGATCGGGGCACCGCCATATTCAGGGAAACAAACTAGCTGATGAGTTAGTCAGGCAAGAGGGTTCTTGCGCCCTTGGGTTTCATCAAGCTTCGAATCTCTCGGTATTGGTTCGAGGAGGCTAAACGCAGATGGAAGTCTGTGGCCTTCATACAATGTTATGCGATCCTCAGCCATACTAAGAATGGTCATGAGGGATGTTTACCGCTCAATTGCGGTATTTACAGGACATTGGGCTATTGGTAGCCACGCAAACCGATTGGAATTGCATCATAACACTACGTATCGCAGCTGTAATCTTCCTGGAGCATTGGAGATGGTGGAGCACTTGCTATGCGAGTGTTCTTCGCAGAATGAAATTCCTTGGCAAACCCTTCGCCGAAAACCGCTCGAAACTTAAACACTTCAGGCCTGAGGGGCATCTTAGATACCTAAACTCAGCAGGATGCATATAGGGTGTAGAAATTGAGCTAGTTTTTGAATTGCTGTTATCTTTTTACTCTATTATTCTGGTTCTTTAGTACCGAGTCGTTTATCCAAACGACGCTTTGGCGCTAATCGGAGTCAGTGGTAGAGTTTTTCTACAATCAGCTGTTTGAATTCCTCTTTTCACTTTTGTGAGATGCCAAAGCAACACATGTCGCGTAATAAAATAAGAAATCATCTAATTCAGTGCGTGCCGATCGAAGGTCAGCTAAAGGTCATGAATTGGTGACATTTATTTATTTTATTATTTTTTTTCTTTATTTTTTTATATATAATAATAATACAATGGCGCTATTATAACTCTGACGAGTTTTATGGCCGAGCTTCTCTCCCAATTCGAGGTGTGCTCCTTTTTGCTTTTCCTAATAATTGGGTGGACCTACAGTTTTATGCCGGCTCCGAACGGCGAATGCATTTTTTGTGAGAAGCTTTTTCATGGCAGAAATACTCTCGGAGGGTATGCCGCCCACTGCCGAGAGGTGACCGCTGCTCTTAAAAAACCCAATAATTGGATTTTTACTAATTAGAAAAATTTGTTTGGCTCGGACCGTGGTTTGAACCCGAGACCTCTGGCATAGCAGGCGAGCACTCTACCCACTGCACCACAGCGGCCACTTTTTTATATATACATTTTATTTATTTATGTTTATTTCTTCATTTAACTTTTATTTGCTTTCCTCCTTTACGATGCAAGCGAAAAAAGTCTAAAAAAAGAGAAAAAAATAAAATTTTCCACTTTTCCATGTAATGATGATGCTTCACGTGTTAAATTTTAAAGAAATTAAGTACATGCCGGGTTAAAGACACAACAAGGAATTACTATATGGAAACTACAACAATAACAGCGACAACGAGTTAAACATAATAGTTGGGAAAACTCTACAATGAAATGTCAAACGTGATGTAATAAAATTTTATGTTTACGATATTGTTATTACAACACAACACAACACAACACAGCAACAATAAGAAAACGCATATAATGACCACGATAACAGAAACGAACATAAGAACAAATAAAAATACAAATATTTATGTATTTACATGTAAGAAGGTGGCAAGTGGATATTTTAAAAGCGAATAACATGTACATATGATCTCGCCAACGCATCGGTCAGAGTTCACGCCAGAGCAGTGAATGAGTGCAAAAGATGGACCCAGAGCGGCTGTCAAGTGGTTGTTGGCTTCATTGGAAGTGCATAAAATTGGATTGGTTAAAGGGAAAAAGTAGATAAAGATTGTGGTTGTATGAAATAATTTTGAATGAAAAGTTCTTAGAAATTCTCATCACATTTACCTTGTTTGCCTTATTAAACGTTAATATTAATTTTTATTACTACGCTCCACTCATTTATGTATAACGTTTTCTTATTTTTAGATCTAAATACTATGTACGTAAATACTTTTCGGTATTCTTCTACTTGAAGATTACCGAAACATTGTGTGAGGATAAATTCTATGATGAGAAGACGTTGCCGCTGCTTAATGATTGGAAAGTGAGTCACTCTATCTTGCATTAATCTATTGTGAATGGTTAGTTGTAAGCAAGTGGTATACGATAACTGTCGTTTGGTCTGGAGGAGACAAAGTTTGTCACCTTGTAAGGAGATGTAAATAACTAATGTTAGTTAACTCTAGAAAATTACTTGAATTTGCTTCATACTAAAAGTTCTCACAAAGTTCTTTCTCTATGGGCCTATTCATAAATAGATAATTTTTAAAACGAAAAGGTAACGAGTTTTGGCTCTACGGCTTCATGTAAAGCAATATATCTCAAAAGTCATAAATAACACTCTGACACAAATTGAGGGTTGTTTTCTGGGAGCGGAATAATTCCTACACACAACGTAAGACCGCTATATATCCATATAGTAATACCCCCAAACCGTTTTTCTCTCTGAGGTAAATTTTTTTTTTTATTATTTTAATTTAATTGTTGAATTATTGTGTAGGTACACAGAAGATTTATAATTAATTTTATTTGGCGAAAAGCGAACAAGTTCAAAGCTGCGTATTACCAGCGATGGTAGAAATGATAGCTATTTCGAAGAAAACCAATTCTTCATCATCAGATTTCTTTTCGGGATCAAGCCGGGAATCGAACTTAGACCCACCGTGAGAAGGTGTAAATGTTAGCGACGCGCTAACCCACTCACCCAAACACGGCCTGGTACGCAGTTGAACTTTTTGTCGCTTTTCTTCTGTGTACCTACACAATAATTCAACAATTAAATTAAAATAGAAAGGCAGGGTGTTGCAAATGCACATTACTTCCGGCTAACCGAAGCATAGACCGCCTAAAAGTGCTCAACAAGTTTGTGTTATCTCATGAAAATCATGTGTACATAAAAATACAATAACAATGTTGAGCGAGCAAAGGTGGCAAAAGAAAAGCGACAAAAAGTTCAACTGCGTACCAGGCCGTGTTTGGGTGAGTGGGTTAGCGCGTCGCTAACATTTACACCTTCTCACGGTGGGTCTAAGTTCGATTCCCGGCTTGATCCCGAAAAGAAATCTGATGATGAAGAATTGGTTTTCTTCGAAATAGCTATCATTTCTACCATCGCTGGTAATACGTAGCTTTGAACTTGTTCGCTTTTCGCCAAATAAAATTTATTATTTTAAGTTAGTGAGGTCTGTCTGGGTGATTTTTGAATGAAGAAAAAAATGGTTAAAATACATATCGTATAGAAATATTTTGTTAGGAAACATATAGTAAAATTGCAAGAGCTTTAATTTCGTGGAATACTTTAACACGCTAACGCCTCCACGAAGAGTTCGTTTTGATAGCTTTTTTGCAAAGTCCGAAAAAAATAGTATTTTGAAAGTCGATAGAGGCTTAAAATATTCTAGAAAATTATTCACCATAAAATTTCATTAAGTGAGGGGACGAACACTTTGTACAAAGAGCCAAAAAGACCTACAACAACAACAACCCAAATTACTTGCTTCTAAGAGCTTGATGTTCGAGCTTTTAAGCCTCCTTCCTTATTGAGTCGACTATTCTATTTGACTAGATCCCACTTATACTCACACTAACCGATACCAGTGATGTCATTTTCACTTCGATCGAAGTATTTCACTTCACTTTTATGCCCATCACTTCGACACTTCCTCTTTCCCCAAATCACTTCGATTTTGACCAATCAGAATTAACTTACTTTTATAATTTATTCTTACAAATTCTAGTAAAAGTTGCATATGCAAGTATGCAAGAGTTAAATGTTTATACAATCATAAGTATGGCATCCCTCATTGAAATGAATAATCGATTTTTTTAAAGTTTCTCTTATCTCTAGGGTTTTATCGCTTTTTTTAAGAGTTTGACACAGGGCCCCGGAGCGGAGTTCGAAGCAAAAAAAAAAAAATGGCAAATAATAGCCCGTGCACAATTCACTTTAAAGTAAAGCGAAATTCCAGATGCTTGGTACAATTAACACTTTGACAATTTCCACTTAACTTTTTTGCTTTGATTTATAACACTGATTTTGTGCAAAATATTTGGGGAATCGACTTTCTTCGCTTATTTCAAATATTATTTTTTACTCTTTATTGTTCATTTTACGTAGTTGCGCAAAATCGCTAAAATAAATGTAGATAAACAAAGAATGCACACACACATATGAATTAATGTATATCATTTTACTTCTTTTGAATTTTCAAAATAGAAATAATGAATATGAAATGTTTTGTTTTTTTTTTTAGAAAAAAAAAGAATAACCATTAACAGCCAAAAATAGTATTCAAATAATTATTTGCTAATTATTTGCTAATTTTTACCATTTTTCCGTTTATTGATTTCCTGTTCGTTTTGCGTAATTCATTTTTTTCTTTTCATTTCACTTGAAACAAGCTTAATATGTTGAACCTAAATGTTGTGCTGAACAAGTGTTGAAAGTATCTTTCTTTAACATTAACTCATCCTCAAGCTATCCGAAAAGGTATACCAATCGAAAAAATTCGAACTGTGGCGAATATTAGATTCCGCCAAAACATGAAATTTATAAAAGCGCGGTTTTCTCAAAAAGTTACCATGGTCGATTTTGGGTTTGACAGATACTTGTTAGTGAAGCATTGAACTTTGATATTCTGCAATGGTCTGCCCTTCATATTAAAATTTGTTCTACCCTACAGTGTGGTATTTTAAGTATAAGTTTAATTTTTTTACATTGAATGAATTATAAGCAGTATCTGCTATACTTAAATAAAATATAATTTTACAAGTACATACTTATGTATACAAAAGAATACTTAGTACATTCTCGTTATCCAATGCCCTCACTCTGTAGCTCGATTCGAAAGAAAATTTCATATTCCATATAAACTATATTCTGCAGTTTACGAATGTGCTTTTGAATCTAATTTCAATTTCGAATAGAACTACAGAGTGAGGGCCCAGGAATCAAAAAGATCTCGTATTTATATACATGAACCTATTTAAACAATTGAATATACTGCATTCATATATACATACATATGTATATAATAGCCGTGTTTTTATTCAAGCGCATATACATCTGCGCTTAAATTTTGTATGGATTTCTAATATAAGCGCACATCTCTATCCGCGGTTAGTTGTCCATACAAAATTTAAGCGCATATGTATATGCGCTTGATTAAAAATACGGCTAATGTATGTACCTATGTACGTGAATTTGAGTTTGATGGATTTTTTTTTTTTGCATTGTTAGAAATAATAAAAACTAACATATCGTTAAAAAATATAAGCATTTTATTTTATACATATGTAGTTTTAATAGTTTTTCTTTGAGATGATACTTAAAATCAAAATGCATGTAACTATTATTCCGTTTTTACGATCCAAATTTTCTTGACCTCGCGGGAAACGTATGAAAAATCATTTAGCCGCGCCTCACTTCGATTTACTTCGAATCACTTCGATTTTTCAGCCGCTTCACTTCACTTTAAAATTTAGCGGTGACAACACTGACCGATACACAATGCAAGTGTTTGCTATGAATAAGTACCGGTGATTTTTAAGCCAAGCTCTTCTCTCTAAGGCTTGTTGATTTCAAGTTTTCATCATAAATGGTTCTATACTAGTTTGGTGTTATCTGCCTGGTTTGAAAAATGGCGACTGCAGCTAAACAAGATTTTCGAAATAAGGAATGAATCTCTGAATCTGCGTGCAAATCTTGGGACCCCACAGTTCAGTTCCCATTTCGATTTAACAATTTATTTTTCTATCCAATGTAATTATCATAAAGCTTATCCATACATCGTTTATCAAACTTTTCTTATTTTTATTTTTTTGGGGTTTGTACATCACCAAATCTAATTAAGCTTCAACCCTCTAAGAAGACGGCATCAAAAACAAAGAAAGCAACCATTGCAACTAACCCCTGCTGAATCACCACCAACGCCGTCAGCAACCATGCTGCACTTGTCATCTATCAAAAATGCTAATCCGCACGTAATGTGCGAAAAGTCTATAGAAATCCCACCTTCAACTATGCCACCACAATCACTGGCTTTGGGGGTATATTTTTATAAATGTGTGTGCTTACATACCTCGCCTAAACCAAAAGCGAAAAAAGGCATGCACATAAATTCTTTTGGAATTTTCTCATTCCCACAAACAAAACAAAAAAATGAGAAACAATTTTTGTGTACAATTCGAATTCTAATGCAAAACGCGCGGCACGCATTGCATTGCGCCACGTTTGCTGTTTTTCCGAGGGGTGGTTGTTTTGTGGGCTAGTGAAATATGCAGAAGCCGCTAATGAAATTTTTTAAAAAACAAATATTCAACCAACAACAATCTAAAGTCGCTGGTCATGGCAATGTGCGCGGCGGGCTATGGGGAATCATTGGCGGTTTTCGAAGTAGCGCCTGCACAGTGGGTAAAGTTGCTTCGATTACATTACCTGTCTTTGGAACAGATCTGGGCACCCTCAATTACATTTTGCAATTGACTACACCTTCAATTACAATTACTTGTATTTGTATTTGTATTTGTATTTGTATTTGCATTTGTATTTGTATTTGTATTTGTATTTGTATTTGTATTTGTATTTGTATTTGTATTTGTATTTGTATTTGTATTTGTATTTGTATTTGTATTTGTATTTGTATTTGTATTTGTATTTGTATTTGTATTTGTATTTGTATTTGTATTTGTATTTGTATTTGTATTTGTATTTGTATTTGTATTTGTATTTGTATTTGTATTTGTATTTGTATTTGTATTTGTATTTGTATTTGTATTTGTATTTGTATTTGTATTTGTATTTGTATTTGTATTTGTATTTGTATTTGTATTTGTATTTGTATTTGTATTTGTATTTGTATTTGTATTTGTATTTGTATTTGTATTTGTATTTGAAAGTAATAATATGTAATTTCATTTTATGAATTTTCGAATCCGGACCGAATATTTTCCCGAATCTGAACCGAATACTTTTCCGAATACACTCCCGAATCCCATCCGAATAGTTTTCCGAAGGCTTTCTAGGATACGAACCGAATACTTTCCGAATCCAAAGCCGAATACTTTGCCGAATACCTTCCCGAATCCGAAACCGAACCCGAATGCTTAATCGAATATTTTTCCGAATACTTTCTCTAATCTTATCCAAATATTTTCCCGAATACTTTCCAGAATCCGAACCGAATACTTAAACGAATTTTTTCTCGAACCCAAATAACTTAACAACTTGACTTGGCTTGACTTGACTTGACTTGACTTGACTTGACTTGACTTGAGGTAACTTGACTTGACCTAACTTGACTTGACTTGACTTAACTTGACTTGACTTGACTTGACTTGACTTGATTTGACTTGACTTGACTTGACTTGACGTGACTTGACTTCACTTGACTTGATTATGATAATTGTAAAAATATGTATACTTGAGAATGCCCAGGTCTGCTTTGGGACTTATCGACCTTTGGTCTTCTATATTTTAGGTTTATTTCTCAGCGAAGCAGGACGGATATTCATTAGTATAATATTTATAATAAAAGATATATAAATTTTTTTTAAATGCAATGTTTCCACTCATTTCCCACTGTGCGCCTCACCATCCATTCAGGGGGCATTTTAGCTACTGAATTGCAACACTTGGATTCAGCGCACCGAAATCCTATAGAAAAGTAGAATTTTATTTCTGTAACAAAAATTTGTTGAAATTTTGTCGACCAGTGTAATAGCCGTGTTCACACGAAACTCTATTCGTCGTCAGATGACTGTTATGCATGAATTTCGTTTGTATAAAACTGTCAACTAGCAAATTACAAAAATAGGCAATATAATGCGAAATATGTAATAAAAAAATGCAAACAACGCAAAATATGTAAAAATATGCATACATGACCAAAATATGCAAAATATGCAAAAACATTTGAATGCCATTTTTAAGACAATTTCACGATTCGCAAAGATTGTTTATTTATTTTGCTCTACCTAAATCTAAGAAAAACATGTATTTGCATAGATTTCCATGCCCTAGTAATTACATTTTATGAATTTTCGAATCCGGACCGAATATTTTCCCGAATCTGAACCGAATACTTTCCCGAATACACTCCCGAATCCCAACCGAATAGTTTTCCGAAGGCTTTCTAGGATACGAACCGAATACTTTCCGAATCCAAAGCCGAATACTTTGCCGAATACGAAACGAATATTTTTCCGAATACCTTCCCGAATCCGAAACCGAACCCGAATGCTTAATCGAATATTTTTCCGAATACTTTCTCGAATCTGATCCAAATATTTTCCCGAATACTTTCCAGAATCCTAACCGAATACTTAAACGAATTTTTTCTCGAACCCAAATAACTTAACAACTTGACTTGACTTGACTTGACTTGACTTGACTTGACTTGACTTGATTTGACTTGACTTGACTTGACTTGACTTGACTTGACTTGACTTGATTTGACTTGACTTGACTTGACTTGACTTGACTTGACTTGACTTGACTTGACTTGACTTGACTTGACTTGACTTGACTTGACTTGACTTGACTTGACTTGACTTGACTTGAATTGAATTTACTTGACTTGACTTGAATTGACTTGACTTGACTTGATTATGATAATTGTAAAAATATGTATACTTGAGAATGCCCAGGTCTGCTTTGGGACTTATCTGTCTTTGGTCTTCTCTATTTTGGGTTTTTTCTCAGCGAAGAAGGACGGGTATTCATTAGTATAATATTTATAATAAAAGATATATAAATTTTTTTTAAATGCAATTTTTCCACTCATTGCCCACTGTGCGGTTCACCATCCATTCAGGGGGCATTTTAGCTACTGAATTGCAACACTTGTCGCGCGCATATCAACGCAGCACTGAGCTGGGCAATTGTTGTTTTCTATTGTTACTTACATATGAATTTTTGTTTTCATTTTCAATGCTCGTCATCCCACACAACCCGCATTTATTACATCCACCCACCCACCCACTCATAGTCAACTCATCATTTCTATATGCGAATAGTGAAATATTGCCTTAAAGTTAAGGGTTGCTGCGTTGCTCGCTGTGTTGGTTGGATTTCTTTGCTTGGTTGGGGAATTTTTGTGTCATTACATTTTGGAGTTTTTTTTTTATGCGAAAGAAATGAAACATTTTGTCACAGCCGGTGGCGTGAAATTTCGGAACGAATTTTTCAAATGGAATTTTTAAAATCGCTGGTAAAGTTTGTTTTTGTTTTGTGTTTCAGACGCGGAGAGAGTGCAGACTTTAAAATGATTATTATTGGAATTTGTTTTGTGTGTGTTTTTGGCGGCATATTTGAGGGGTGGAAAATCTAAAGAAATTTATGAGGCATGTGTATGAAAATACATAAACATGTTTTTTTTTCGTCTTTTGTTGCTGAAGGAACATGCATTTTTTCACATACATAAATATTTTTGGTGCACAAATTTTTCATATACATACATACTTGCATACAAAAATTTAATTCCATAAATGTTGGAATAGTTATTGTAAATGGTTTTGGTTTGGTATTTTTAAGTACATATTTATTTTTTTTTCATATTTTTTAATAAGTGCTGGGCTAATTAATTAAATTTGTTTTAAATTTGTTCTTGGAATTTACTTGATTTATTGCGGTTTTTGGTATTTATCGAGCCTCAGATTTGAATTGAATTTTTTTCCATTATCAACCTATAATACAGAGCCATGGTTATATATTAAGGTGGAGTGAAAACATATGGTCAAGATCGCGAAAAATGTAACCAGAAAAAAATTTTTTTTGTCGAAATATTATACACTCAAAAAAAAAATTTCTCTCGATCAAAGACATAATTTTCCTTATTTTGAACACGCGTCCCAATACAAAATTTTCTTTGTTTTGTGTAAATTTTCTCAAAAATGTGGAAAAAACATAAAAAAACATTCAAACAAATTCGTTGCCATGGGAATTTGTATGGGAATTTAATTTCTCAAAATTAAAGAAATCAAGTCTTCAAAACAAGGAAAGTTGGGAATGGAATGGCGCTTAAAGAATTTCTCATTATTTTAATGTATGAATTTTTTCAAAACAAGTATATGAAACCATGGTAACGCATGTAACAACAATATTTTATAAACCTTTTAACATGTTTTAAGGAAAATTTACTCAAAACAAAGAAAGTAGTGTTCAAAATAGGTAAACAATTTCTTTGACCCCTCCATATATGTATATATAATATGAAACGTTATTCCGCAAAATACCTGATAAAAGTAAATTTCATGAAGTTAAAGATGTTTTTATATGATATTTCTTCATCTGTGCAAACTTATCTCAGAATTTAAAAATTTTTAAGAAGTTCATCATCAGAGAAAATGGCAATAAAATTCTGTCCTGTTGGTTTATTTCGTATTATATCCACTTTGAAGCCTAGGAAATGATTGTTATTATTTAAATCCAACCCGATAAAGAGCGAAATGTCTTTGGTTTGCATGTTTGGTTGAAAAGATTAGGGTAGCAAATTTTGTGTAACGTTCCAGTCAAAAATACAAATTTTTCTTTTTTTTTTAGCGGAATGCATTTATATAATGCAATGTAATATATATTTCCTAAACAGGCTTCATCCCGTGTTGTTGCCGGTAGAAAAAAAAGCCTGGAAAAAGGCCGGTAATATGGAATAAAAAATTACCAAACATGTGGGCTAATCCTGAAAAAGTCAACCAAGAGCATGAAATTAAAAATGGTCCCAACTTTTTTTTTTGGTATTTGTTAGTGAAGATAATACATGTATATGTTAGAAAAACATAAGCATTTTCTATTCGTTCTTAAACTCAGGCTGAGAAAAATCGCCAAAAAAATAATTTTCACTAAGGATTTTTTATTAGCAAAGTAGCATTTTTTTCTTCGCGGGTTTAGTTTATTGAAAAGAGAGTTATGTTATTGTTACACGCTCTAATCATTCTACTTAGAACGTTATTTAATATAAGAGTATAAAATTTGCGAAGCTAGTAAGAATAAAGGAGTTTTTTTACTTTAAATTTTCACTTATCCTTTTGTCGCGTGCGTTACCAAAAAACTATATAAATAGTTATTAAACCTAGGAAACCACTTGAAATAAAAAGAAATCTCAGTGACAAAGTAAGCTTGGGTACCTTTTTCCATAAATAAAATCAGTGTTATCCGAAAGCTGAATGTTACAACTTTATGTGGGTTTTAAATTTGTCGCGTGCGTTACCGTAAGTGCAAAAATTCAATCTATATATAAAAAAATTAATCACTATTTCCTTGGTCATCGCATCACGCCTGAACGGATGGAACGATTTCGATAATTCCTTTTTTGTTGAGTTTAGTATTGTCTGGAGAAAGTTCTATTGGAAAATAATTTCAAAAAGTTAAAAGGGCGTGGCACCTCCCATACAAACAAAACGTTTCATACTGTATACGTATTTCTGAAAATATTCTTTGTAAGGCTTAGAACTTGGGATGAAATACTAACGAGATGCCAAGCTCACAAATAGAGATGAGCGTTATTACAAAAAAGGGCGTGGCACCTCCCATATACCCCAAATTTTTTATACTCAATATCTCTGGAAGTGTTCATGGTAGGACCCTGGAAATTTGTAGGGACATAAAAAATGTCAAATGGGAGCCATTGGAAAAGGGGGCGTGGCATCTCCGATACAAACTTTATCTCTCTAAGTTATGGAAAAGTGTTCCAAACATTATCGGTGGCGACTTTATTGAGGTTGCTCGAACAGCTTATTCGCCGAAGAAAAAATTAAAGTACAACGTACCTAGTTTTAAGTTATTTTTTACTTATTCTATCAAAATACTTTAAATGTACTTTTTTATTCATTCTTTGCTAAAAATTCATTAAAAATGAGAATAAAAAAAATTTTTTGTTTTATATTTTTTCATTGGGAAATTTTGTCGCGTGCGTTACTGTCGCGTGAGTACTACTATTATAGTCCATAAACAAAATTAGAGAAATATTTTTTAAATTTCGTAAATCTACGAACCTAAGGTACTCTTCGAACTTCATTTCCTCATTTTTAGTAAATATGTTATTGTGCAAAATTCGCTAAATTTTGCATACTTCCAAACACATTAAAAAATAACTTCTATTTTTTGTCGCGTGCGTTACCACTATGTATTTGCGTGTATATCAGAACTTAACTGTTACTCCAGCTTAAACTTTCTCGTGAATGTAGTACTCTGATAGTGCTTTGCATTAGATAAAATAAACATGTAATACTCTCGTTGTTTCCCTCCTTTATCATTGATTATATGCGTACGAATGTCGCGTGCGTTACCCAGGATTAGCCCATGTGTAACGTGGCAGTCTTTTTACAGGAAAAATTTAATATTTTATTAACTAAATTTAAATTTTGTTGAATATGCAACTTTGTTTCGCGATGCACCCGGCATCTCTCATGGCAAGGGGTGACAAATGTTGGTAGTTGACATATTTATTGTCCATTTTAAGACATTCGATTCAGAACTGAAAATATATGGTCAAAAAATCGACTCCGGTTAAAATGGTAAATTATGTTATAATTTCGTATTTATTTTACTTTGACTGGGAAAGTTTATATCTTAATAAATAACTAAAGTAATTATAAAATTGTTCCCAAAGTGCCAGATTATGAAAACGGTTTTGTAATGCAACTTTTATGTGATGCATCTTCAATGAGCTGTTGGTATGGGGAGTGTAATACATGCGCTGGAATAACTGTTTCGAAGGTGACTGATTTGGTGGGTGACGTTAGTCTCGATACGCAAGTATCGTGGATGAAATGGAAAAAAATTGCTGTGTGAGTCGAACTGAAAGACGAGAGCGAAACGGACTATTGACGGATTTAATTTTTCACACATCTGCGTTGGCACCGCAGTTTTTGGTACATAGCTTTAATAAACGTGAACAGTCTCAAGTATTTAACTTGTACGTTCGCCCAAAGACGAGGTGCAGTAAGCCCATTGGAATCAGCGACAACTTTCCCTTTTCACAACGAAACTTTTAAAGCAAAAGTATTCGTATCAAACAACGTATCGCATACAAAAGAAACTATTGTAACATATTTGTATCATCTGTTAAAAATTTTACCCATCCTCGCAATTTAAAAACAAATTTATAGCAAGTTTAATAATTCACTTTGAAGAAGTATTCGTAATTAAAATTGTGTGGAACTATTTTGCAACATCACATGGAAAGGGATGTGTGGATGGAATAGGTGCCACCGTAAAAAATATTGTTTCAAAACACATTACTGTTGTTTTAAATAATGCATGTGATTTTGTACTTGCATTTCATATGACTGCATCCAAAATTTCTGTTGAGGAAATTACGGAAAAACAAATTGACTGTGTTAATGATGAGTTGAAAGTTGTTGAGCTTTTCTCAAAAACAAAGTCAATAAGAAATACATATATCCAGTGCTCACCAAATACAAACGATTACCAAAAAGATCATTCTTTTCCTAAATCCAAACAAGGCTATTTGTAAACTTAAAATGAAGACTTAAAAATGTTCCTTTCTAATAAATTGAATTTTTATTTACTGCTTTGTTCATACAATGTATCGAAAATTCGTACGTGTAACGTGGCAGACAAATTCTTGTAACGTGGCAGTCCGCACCTTATTGCTCATAAATCATCTTAAAATGTATTTTTTAGGTACACTGAACCACTCTCTCTATAGGTTTACCTCTTATATCGGACATACAAGAAAAGCAAAAAAATCCGTTGGTTATATTCGCAGATTTTTCGCAAAATGTACAGTAACATCGGAATACACTTCCAAAATTATGTAACGTTCCATTCCGATGAAATTTGGCTTAACATTTTAGTTACGCAAGCTACAGAGAAATTGTAATATTCAATATGATGCCTCTAGGGAGACTCACTATATGCGCTTACAAGATCTCGTTTTAAAAATATGGTTCCGGAGATATGAGGTTAAACAGTGTACGATTGTAACGTGGCAGTCAAAAATCTTGACCATATGGAGATTTTTTGTTTGTTTTTGTTTTTGAACGTACCAGCAATGAAAAGTTGCCTTTATACGAGTTAATGAACCCCACAAAATTTTATGACGATAGGATGACGTTTTGAACTGCCCCCAGTCCCGCAAAGTTGAAAGCAATAAGCACGATCTGGTACAAATATGAAATTTTGAAAATTATAAAATCAAAAAATGAAGCATGAAGATTGATAAACATTGCTAAGCTGAGTATTAAAGTAATTTTTTTTTTTGGAAACAACAACAAAAAAAGTTATTAAAGGTCAAAGTTTATATTAGGCATTTTTATACTCAGCAGTACTAGTACACAGAGTATTATAGTTTTGATTTCCTAACGGTGGATTGTAATGAAATAATCGGGATAGATATAGACTTATATATATCAAAATGATCAGGGTGAAAAGAGAAATCGATTGAGCCATGTCCGTCCGTCTGTCCGTCTGTCCGTCCGTCCGTCTGTGAGCACGATAACTCGCGCAAAATTTGAGATATTTTGATGAAATTTGAAATGTAAGTTGGTATCAAGACAGGAACGGATGGTATTGAAAATGGGCGAAATCGGACCATGACCACGCCCACCTCCCCTATATAGTAAAAATCGGAAATTTTGTATCTCAGTCACTAATAGAGCTAGAGTGATAAAATTTCACACACGTATTGAGCTCAGGCCCTTATGAAGAAATATGGTGAAATTTTGGAAAATGGGCGGTGCCACGCCCACTTATTAAGGGGCAAACATTGAAAGTTTTATGAGTCATAACTCAGAAACCGTTGAAAATATATCGATGAAATTTGGTAGGCGTGATGTACTTACCTAGGCAAATGTTTGGACGAAAAATTGCCAAAATCGGTTGACGACCACGCCCACTTTTATATATGGGTATTATAAAGTGACCTAATAAAAGCATTTTATGCGATATCTCTGTCAAATATAAAGATATATCATTGAAATTTTATGGAAGGTGTCCAACTATGGACATAAAACAAAAAATACAAAAATGTTGGAAAATGGGCGTGGCACCGCCTCCTTTTAGAAGCAGGAATATACGAGATTTCTGAGCCCATAACTCGACAAATAATCGATATATTATGACGAAACTTGGTCTATACACTTTCACTACTTGTAGTAATACATGTTCAAAATTTTACCAAAATCGGTTGACGACCGTGCCCACTTTTATATATGTGTATCATAAAGTGGACTAATAAAAACATTTTAAGCGATATCTTTGTCAAATATAAAGATAATTCATTGAAATTTTGTGGCATGAGTTCTACAATAGATCGGAAACAAAAAATAGAAAAATTTCGGAAAATGGGCGTGGCACCGCCTCTTTTCAGACAAAGGAATCAACGAGATTTCGGAGCCCATAACTCGACAAATAATTGAGATATTATGACGAAACTTGGTTTATACACTTTTATAACTTGTGTTAATAGACACGCAAAAATTTATTGAAATCGGTTTATGACCACGCCTACTTTTTAACAAAGATATTTCTGGAACACCCTTTGGGAATTTGTAACAAGACTTCTTTGTAACTAGAAGTCATAAAGGAATGAAATTTTGCACAAAGAATAATATTCATATGCGTAGTTGGATGACTGATAAAAATGTTGAAAACGGGCGTGGCTACGCCCACTTTATGCGGCACTCGCTTTATATAAAATACACCCTATATCGAACAAACGCAAACAAACAATGAAAGTATACAGCTGAGTATCTAATGTTCGATTCCACTCGAACTTAGGCTTCCTTACTTGTTTAAATTGCAATTACTTAAAAACTACTTATTGAACCGATTTCGAATATTTTTTATACCATTCGATAGGTATTTTGATTCCCTTTAATTTGGTATGGTATAAAAATATTCGAAATTGGTTCAGAAGTTTTTAAATAATTGCAATTTAAAAAATGTATAATATGGCCGAGCTTCTCTCCCAATTCGAGGTGTGCTCCTCCCTTTTGTTTTTCCTACTAATTGGGTGGACCTACAGTTTTATGCCGGCTCCGAACGGCGAATGCATTTTTTGTAGGAAACTTTTTCATGGCAGAAATACACTCGGAGGTTAACCTCCCACTGCCGAGAGGTGGCCGCTGCTCTTAAAGAATCCAATAATTGGATTTTTACTAATTAGAAAAATTGTTTTTGGCATAGCAGGCGAGCACTCTACCCACTGCACCACAGCGGCCACATGTACATATGTGATAGAATTACCCAACTCAATCGTTTGTATCTGACATGAAAAAACCATCGCGATTACCTCAGGCCGTCCTCCTACGTCTGAGAAGTCAGTGAACATTTTAATAGAACTACTCTTAGACGACACATTTTCTTAAACTAAACTATAAGAATCCCTTCTTCTTCTTTTTCTTATTCTTCCTCTTTTTCTTCTTCTTCTTCTTATTCTTCTTAATTGGCGCATAACCGTCTAGACGATTTTGGTCAATAAAGTGCGCCATTCGCTTCTGTTTCGTGCTGTCTGGCGCCAATTGGAAATACTAAGGGATGTCGAATTAGTTTTCGCCGATATTTCCAACGCACTTGAGGTCTCCCTTTTCTTCTGCCTTTAGCGTGTTTCTATAGCTATACTTTCTGGGCCAGAGCACCGCCATCCATTCTCACGATATGGTATGCCCAACGTAGCCGCTGGATCTTTATTCGCTGACCAATAACGATGTTTGGCATTAAATCTCCGTCGATACTCGCTAACGCGTATAGGTCCATAAATCTTCTCAAGAACTTTTCTCTCGATTACTCCCAATACCGTCTCATCTGATTTTGACATCGTCCATGTTTCTGCGCCATACATGGGGACTGGAGCGATGAGCGTCCCGTAGAGCGTGATTTTCGTTCGTCGAGAGAGGACTTTACTTTTCAATTGCCTATTTCTTCCAAAGTAGCACTTACTGGCAAGAGTCATTGTTTGTGCGGACATTATTTTTTGGTTAGGCTGGATACGCAATCGAAAAGAGAAGAACTCTTTTAAGTAGCAAGCATACACAATATCATGGTCTTATGAAATGGACTTTGGAGTGTTTGAAGTGATAAGTTCTTCTAAAAAATGTATGAACCTTACCGTGTTGGATAGAATATTTCTACTGACATTCTCCAACGTGAACAAAGAAAGGCATATATATTCGTTGTGTAGAAAATGCCAGGTGTAGTTGTTTGTAATGGAGTCAGTTATGTAAAAACTGCCGGACTCGGCGCTAATTTCTACCTAAGAATAGGTAGAAGACGACAATTTTAAATACGTTTCCGCCCCAACACCATCAATCGTATTAGAAATTCTCTTAGAATACGTTCGTACAAATGGATATACCAGCAAAAAGATTCCGGATATAAGACTGAATCTTCTTCAATACTTTATCTTTTTTTTTTTTTGTGGTTTTCTACCCATAACCACTTTTTGACCACTTTCAATGAAATTTTGAAATCAAAGCATAATCTACCTAATTATTGCATCCTTCCGTAATCAATCGTAAGGTAAATTGATATATCACTAACTTGTCACTTCACCTCCAGCAGCCATAATTTTTTCTTTATGCACACAAATAGCACATACAAAAGAGCAAACATAAACAGCATTTTGCTTTTACCTTTCTAACGTGTGATCCATTCACAGCATTTAGTATTTTGATTTAACTTTTTCCTTTGGCAAATTACTTTTATGCACATCCTTATTGACTTTGGCAACCTTTGGCAAATCTTTGCCAATTTTGTCTTTTGCACACTTTTACGCAAACATTGCTTTTGCTTCGTAAATAAACAATCATGCCAATATCCAACACCATTCGTCTGCTGCTGATCTCTTGCCCCTCCTCTGTCCGTTAGGAATCTTTGGAAGTCTTTCCCTCTGCTCGTTTCTCATATGTTTGCAAAGGATAAACAACTTTCAGCATAACTTCATTTTCATCATCACACATCACATATTTGTTTGCTCCTGCCTTATGGCACGGCACGTCGACTGATTGATGAAGGTCGCAGGTCACAGTAACTTTGTACATACCTGTCGGGCTTTTTTTTTGTCGCTTTTAGTTTTATCTAGATTTGCTATGGAGTGAAAGGTAGAGTGTGCTTTGCCGTAGCGGAAGTAGATAATGTGTTAGACTCTCATTTTGTAGGTGCTGAGTTCGATTTCGGGGATGACTTTGAAAAATTGTAACAAGCAAATGTTAAAAGGATGCTGCAGGAATAAGAAAATACGATTGAAAACCAAATTCTGATTAGATTATTAAAGCCTACACTCAGAGAAAAAGCAAGCTAAATTTCAGTATAGCGGGCTTGAATCAAGCCGAAAACGTTATGAAAGTCTGTTAAGCTCGAAAATGCTAAAATCAAGAATATATTCTTATCCTTAGGACGATATTTTTGAGAATAAAAGGCTTATATTAAGAATTTTCCCATTTTGAAATAAGCTTATATAAACTTATTTTCAGCATTGTCCATAATTGATTTGAGAATGTAAAATCTTATTTGAAGAATGCCCAACTTTGTTTTAAGAATATTTATTCTTGATTCTCCACTTTTTCGAAATTCAAAATTCGAAATCATTTAACCCAACTAACAAAATAAAAAATTTAAAGTTGTTACTTCAATGCATTGTATTTTATTTTGTCTTATTTTCAGACATGTACGTACATATGTATGTATGTACTTATCAGACCTGTAAAGTGCAACTACCAGTACAAGTACAAGTACCAGTACCTCAGTACTTAGAAAGTCCAGTACAAGTACAAGTACTATAGTACTTGTACTTGAATTTTACAATTACATGTACTCTACTGATAAGTACTTTTTTAGTACTTACACATATCTGTGATTTTGTTTTGCTTTTTAAAATGTTTTGATTGAAATAAAAATTTTAAATCAAAATCAACTGAGGTGATATTTTTTTGTTTGAAACAATTTGTAATAGTTTGTCAAAAAGTACTTGCATGTACATTGATAAGTACTTTTACTTGTACTTGGAATTTCCAAGTACAAGTACTGTGGTACTTTTACTTCAAATTTCTAAGTACAATTACTGTGGTACTTGTACTTATTTGGTACTTAGTACCAGTATATACTGAGTATTTTACAGGTCTGGTACTTATATATAATAATATATATAATATAGTAATATATATACATATATATATATAATTATATACAATTAAATTTTTACATACATATACATATATGTATTCCGCAACACATTATATATTATAAAACTATAAATATTTATTTATGTAAAACAGGTCTTAAGGTAATGTTATAACAATAACTAAAACTACTTATAAATATAATTATTACAAATATTTAATTCTGATACAAATTTTCCATTATTTATATAATATACATATCTGTGTTCATATCGAACAGTAGCTTATGTCGAAATGCAAATTTTCAAGACATTCGTAAGTTTGTGTAATTTTCTAGCAATTCCCCGCACAAGATTATTAAGTAAAATTATTGAGACTGTTTGGTTTAGAGCCTGATAAAGAGTTAAAAAAAACCGCAGAACGTACTCTCTGAGATGCATTATTTCAGCTTTTAGAAACTGACTGATTTTTTCCTTAAGGACACTTACACGTGCTTAAGCTACTGTTTCATATGAACACAGATATGTACATGTAAATATGGGATAGTGGTTACAAATATTTCTAATATGTACATTTTCTATTTCTGCACTTACTCTAGGAACAATGTCATATGATTGAAAATGTTTGTCACATATGGTAATATGAACTTTGACACCTGTGCGACACCTTAACCGTCTCCGATCGTGATAAAAATGTATATGTGGTATCTTCGACTATATTAGCATCGACCTAGGGGATGAGGTTGAAGAAATATGATATAAAATTTTTCCCATACATTTGGGGACAACCCTAATGTACATATTTATGTGTAGGTACATTAGCGAACGGATAACTCACCCTTTAAATATCGGAAAACGGCCTCCAAATTAAAATCCAGCAGAAGTTTCCTCAGACTTTCGTCATCTTCTGCTTTTTAAACTCTCATCCAAACCCGCAGGCGCAGCGTCTTCACATACAACTTCTTCGATGAGCTCCATCCAACCTGACTCGTCTATAGACGTATATGTATGCCTGGGACTCGTCAAATGGAACGATGCTTCATATTTTAATTTCTTCCGTCTTACTTATACGAGTATTGTACGTACATATGTACATATGTATGTATGTACATTTTTATTTCTTTATTTTGTTAAAAAAATGTTTCGCTTGAACAAAAAAAGCAAGACTATTGATAATTATGTATGTATATAAGTATGCATGTATCGTTTCAGGGAACACTTGACCTTAGTATTCTTAAATTAAGAATTTCATTCTCAAAACAAGATTTTTTCAGATTTTTATCTTGCTTCAAGAATGCCATTCCTGTTTCAAGATTCGAGAAACTTAAATTTTATATATTTTTCCTTAATTTCAGGAATTCTTAAATCATGTACGACACAGCTTGATTTTAGCCAGCAATTTTTCTCTGAGTGTAATACCATGTCTCCACATAACGTGTTTCGCTCTTTTTTTCTCCATTTTATCTCTCAATCTTGTTTCGACACGGAAACCAGTGCCGAAACTCGCCAATTCCCATACAAAATTTCTGAGAGCGAATGAAGATTGAAACACTGTTTCATTCTGAATCATCTTGCCAACCTCGATTATATCGATGTCTTCTCTAATTTTGTATCGAAAATCTATCGAAATCTCACACAGACCAAAAGAAAAACGCAAAAATAAGCAAACATACAAACATTTAAGAAGAGCAAGAAAGAGAAATGTTAAAGTGAATCACGATCAGCCACGTGGAGACGGGTTATTTAGCGAGATGTTTTGCTACATGTTTCTTTGGTGAAACAAGTTATGTGGAGACAGGCTTTAAGACTACGCTTGGAAAGAAGAAGGACATACTAAGTATATCTTGCGACTACTTGGGATTCTATTACGTTATGCGGATGAACTTGTCATGTGGTAGAGCATGATCATAGGTCGTGGAACCAGCTAATTGCCCCCGGTTTAAAAAAGACCTTTCTTTTAGGCACTCATTGCACACTGGTCAGCCCCCATACACAAAAGTCAAAAAACGTTGGTGCTTGAAAAAGAAACTTCTGTCATGCATTTCCGTGGGAAATATATTGAATTTTATGGAAAACCTCATTCTATACGCAATAGCCACCATTAAATGTTACTTTGGCTCATTTAAAGTCAACACATTTGAAAAAAAATTTTTCTGGAAAAAGTTTGTGTAAATAAGTGTATCATGATTTTTGCGATATTTCAAGTTTGAGTGCTAAAAAAAATGCGGATAACTATGGAAACGCAAGAAAAACGTATGTTTCATGATTTAGCGAAAGAAAACAGTGAAAACAATTTAGTTTTAGCAAAATACAAGATGAACAAATCTTGGCTTTTCCATGAGCGTAATTTTCAAGCATTAGCATTTTCATTTAAACTTTTAACAATTAAGGACCACTCTGGACCAGGTCTTTTAAGCAGATTTGAGTTCTTTCAAGTCTTCTCTTAAGAAGCCTGTTTATACATTTTTCCCTTTTTTCCCTTTTTCTTAAAATATCATATTAAATGTAACTAGTCTATACAAAATATTATTGCCCTTTTACGATTTTTGTATATATTTACATCGACTGTTTTCGATAAAACTTTATTTTCGATAAAATCTGAGGAATTGAGTTTTGTTCCACTCTCTATACAATTTGTTTTGATCCCGCGAAATATCGCGGAATAATTTTTTTTTTTATTGTAACTTTGTTATTTGACATCGGATTTTTAAAATCGAAATGTCATTAGTTTAGTATTTGGAAGCTCTATATTTTCTTCTAATGTCCTTTCGACCTATGAAGTCGTTTTCACATAATTAAGTCACCTAACCAAGTTTTTCGCCCAAAATATCCTTTTTGTTTCACAAGAAAAAAATCGCCAAAAATAAAATATTTATCGGATCTCTCTGATATTACACATAAAGTCTTTGCAATTAAACGGGCAAATTTTTAAAGTAATAAAACTTGCCTGATCTTTACAACTTTTTATAAAAACTTAATTTGAAAATCAAAATTTTTTCAAAAATCGCAAAAAATCCACAAAATTTTGACTTTGACCAGCTTTCGCTCAGCGAGTTTTTATTAGACCACTACAAGTATGTCGTTTGAAGCGTATTTTAATTGCCTTTCGAACAAGATACTGCATACGTTTATCGAATTTGTAACTCCAGAGAAAATAATTTTTTGATGAAGTGACAACAAAAAAAATACTAAATTACCGTTATCTCAAAAACCTAACTATAAAAAAATAAAAAAAATAGTTCCAAGCTCACCAGGTCAATTCGTATCCTCCCCCATTCCTGGTTTTCTTGTTTTTTTTTTTGGCTGTAAACTAGCGTTAGTGGTGGGCGTGGATTAAAACATATATGCTTTTAATTTTTCTGAAAGATGAGTCGTATAGTGGGACACCAATGTGCCAAATTTGGTTTCGGTAGGTCCATCCGTTTCCAAGAAATTGAGTTTTGTCCCACTCTCCATACAAATGAGACCAGTGTGCATTGGAGGTACACACAATGGACCGAAGTTATGTTTTCCAGTCGGTATTCAAGATATCCGATCATGCTTTTTTAAACTAACTACATAATGAATCGGTGCGTTAGGGTTAAAGATCTAGGTTAGGTTAGTTTAGATTGGCCGGGATATAGTGATCCCTCATATAGACCACATATGGAAGTGTTATACCAAACTTGGTGAATATTTTCCGGATGCCACGGCACTCAGGAAAATATAAAGGGATTATTGCCGAGAAAAATAAGAATAAAAACACAGTAAAGAATTAGATTTTTTCTAATAAGGATGTAATTACGCATTTATTGTATTGGAAAATATGAATTTGGATTTTGTATGATACATATACAATATGGAAAAATTGTAATGTATGGAAATGGATGTATGTATAAGAACTTACCGCTGTGGCTGCTGTATTAATCGCAAGTGATTTCTGTATTTCAAAAGGAAAGCGCGCTGACTCTCAGAAAACTTAATTTCGTTAAGTCAACGGCTTTATACATATGTGTATGTGTACTTAAGACAGCGGCTTTATACATTTGTATGTATGTGTGTACTTAAACTGTGCTCTATATATATGTACGTAAATGCGGATTAGGGATGGCCGAAATATTTAGACTCTTGGTCTAAACACTTTGAATGCAAGACTTCGCAAGTTTTAGTATTTTGTGTATTATCTGAAGAGTATTTTGTGTATTTCTGAAGAGTATTTTGTATATTTTCCTGAAGAGTATTTCTTGACCACTAGATTCCAAAACAGGGGTCAGAGTACTCCCCCCTATGGGGTGCCCCTATGTACCCTCCTTGACATCGTTGAAAGCCCCCACCCACCCGTCACCGTCCGACAACTCAAAAGGCCATCGATCCAGCGCTGAATGTTTGGGGGTATTTCGATCCATTGAAGCCCCTCCAACAGCGCTTCAACAGAGACGTTGCTAAAGGCAGCCGAAATATCAAGAAAGACCCAGCGCACTCCCTGTGGTGAAGAGCCTTTTCTATATGTTGTTGTTGTGATTCCTTTATCCTGTTTATACTCCATCACGACAAGATAAATGCGTTTATGCCTTCCGTCAGGCACCTAGAAACATGACTGAGGCCATCTCGCACCTCCACCCCTGGCTCTAGCCTTAAGGGGACCTACTAGACCGGACAACAGCCGAGTGGGCGGTAAACATACTCGGCTGAAACCTCCAAGAGGTTGCTGCCTGGACAATGGTCCTCCGTCTCTCCTCCCCTCCTGTGCCGGGTGCTTACGTCAGGGCAGTTTGCAGGGGGTGGGGGGGGGAGACCGCGGAGGGCTAGCAAAGGCTGTTGTCCGATCTAGTAGGTTAAAGAGCCAACTTCAGTTAAAATAAATTGATTGAAAATGCTTGACCTTAATTTTAGTAAGAGTTAGTCTTGCGTAAAAACTTTTCAATCTTCAACAAAACCTAACGAAGCATCATGTTATCGTAAAAAGCACATATCAACCTTTAATAACTATGTAACTAATCAAACAAACATTCTAATAAGAAAACCTTCGTTTACATTGTCATCTGTCAAAAGCGCCGGAATTGGCAACTTTATTAACAACACCTTATTAAATGCATATTTAAAGTTTTATCTCCCCGGCTTGACTTTTTGGCTGGTTTATGGCATTTCACTTGCGCGGCCGTCGCCCGTTTTGAACTCTTCCACAACTTTTGCGCTTTTGCACGGTACTTCTCTTGCTCTTTTCTGACACATCCTGCTCGCTTGTCTATTCGCTTATCAAGATCTTTGACATGTGTCAGTTTCATCATTGATTTCTTCATGCATGTAGGTACTATGTATGTGAGTGTGCGTGTTTGCATTACCGTTATCCTCATCATCATCATCATCGCCATCAACCATTGTCAACCAATTCTTAGCGACCCCATCCACGCGTCCCGCCAATGCTTCGCCTGCGGCAGTGTTGCCAACGCTTTTTTACGTTGTGGTGATGGCGTCGTCGACGGCGTATATTCTAGAGCGGATGTGAGATTTGTTCGTTACTGCCGTTCGTTTCTTTGGTAACAAGTGTCAAGTCTGGCGTAGCAAAAGTGCATGCATATTTGTTTTTTCGGTTGGTAAATGAAGATATTTACCAAATTTTGTGCCCTTCCGTTTTGGGTAATGAGAAGTGTGCGCGCCTTTCGTTGTTGTATGTGTTGGGTGGTTTGGCCGTAGGGGAGTTGGGGAATTCTATTATCCTGTCAGGCACGTGTCTCATTATTGTAATGTGATCGCTGCCGAAAATGCGGAAGTTTGGTCTGTTGACTTGAATTGAAACTCGGTATCCATCTGTTATATACTTTCATTTTGTCTTTATACCTACACTAGCAAATACCCGTCACACTACGCTGCGACAAATCACACTATGCCACCCCTTCCTTATCGGTATCCCCACCAGTCAGCATTTCCCGTACCCCCTATCTCTTCCTCCTCTTATACTACTCTCTCTCTCTCCCCGTCTCACGTTTCTTATCAACAACTTTCCATGGCCATCCGGTGCACATATCGGTCTACATCATGATTACTAATATATTTTGGATAACCGACTGGAAAATTGGAATGGAATGAATTCTCTATTGAAGCTCTGATTGATACCTTTAATTTGATACCAACAATGCCCAAAAATATTTCGGGGCTATTTAGGCCCATGTTTCGGCCTCACTCCTGGGAACCGATTGAGATATCCGTATAGTGTAAAATATATATGGATACCCTGATCAGCACCTTTAATTTGATACCAATATTACGTAAAAATATTGGGGCCATCCGGGTCCACGTTTTGGTCTCTATCTGGAGAACCGACTGGAAAATTGGAACGGAATGAACTCTCTATCGAAGCTCTGATTGATATCTTTAATTTGATAACAATAGGCGCATTTCTGTCGTACCCAAGCATGAAAAGAATACTCGCTTATGCATCAAATTACCTTCAAAGCAACAACACCAACTCGACTATTTTAAAAATATAGATAGAAGATAGATATACATAGATGGGGAAATAAGCGTGGAATTTTTTAAGTTATACGTTATAGGTTATGGGGCTACCAACTGCAAATTTTATGTACTAGTATAACTAACATGTGCTCTACCCACAATATACCATAAATAGGAAGAAAATTCTTCCTTAAAATTCACAGAAGTTGAAGATGTTCTGCGATTTGGTAGAGAGGCGTTAATTTCCACAACATTTTTTCCTATTTGTTAGAGTTGTTGTTGTTGTTGTTGTTGTTGTTATTGTTGTTGTTGTTGTAGCTGTACCAAGCCCTGCTTAGAAAATTAGTTCTGTTCACAAGTTGTCATCAATCTCACTTAACGGGAGACCCAAGAATGTTGCTGCTTCCTTTGGGCTTGTCCAGAGGAACAGGTGCGTCAAATGCATCGGTTTGAGATGGCGATGTGAAGAGGTGCCGTGAGTCATGTGGCGTCTCTCCACATGCCGGACCTACATTAGGTATGTTGGAATCGATTTTAGCCCTCTAAGAATTAAGCCTACTACAGAAGCCCGACCTTAATTGTTGTAACGCGGGTTTCCCTAGGCAGCTCCAATTCTTCTACAGCGAAGTTGGAGACTTTCATTGTTCCCCAGCGGGTTAGGGGGCTTAGAATATACCCCTAGGTAAGGAATGCCTGTCGTAAGAGGCGACTAAAATCCACTGGCCCAGAAGGTTGTTAAAGGCTAACAAAAAAATCGTTCGCACGACAGTCCGACTAGTGTCAGAAGGGACTAGTATCCGAGCGTGCCGGATTTATCCGGAAAAGGACTGTCACTGCCCATACACTCCCCAAAGCAGCAACAACAACACCAACTGTTTCATTGTGGATCTCCTTTAAAGCAGATATAGGCATGCCATACCACATTTGCGCCCAGTGAATTCACAAGTACAGACACGAACCTTTGTATAGCAAATGACTCTGTGATGTTCAACACAAGCCCTCTCACGATTTTGTCGACCATTGTTTAATGAACTTTGAAACCTCTGCAACAGTTGGTTCTGTATACCGGAATGACTCGGGCTTCGTCGAATAAGAGCTGTCATTTCGTCTAACCCAGTTTAGATCGAACTGTAACCACATTTAATGAATCTCGAATTTTGGTATTTCCTCGTGTGTACTCAGATCATATATGGTCTAATCTCTTGAGAATTTTTGTGGTTAAAACTTGCACAAGCATTTACATAAAATATTTTACTAGGACGACACAACTATTTCTTAAGATCCCATATATTGAAACGGAAGACATTTCCAAGTCATTATTGGAGCTGAGGACGAAGATTAAATACTTGCCATCGAATGGAAAAAACAAACGATCATGAAAAGAACTAGAGATGAGCGAAACTGCGATTTTTCGATATCTGTGATTTCGGTGATTGCTATTTTTAAATCACTGTGATTTTAAACTGCTATTGCGATTGCATGGACTGGTATAAAATCATCAGTTACCGGTAGAGATTAATTTTGCGTTTTCTGAGCGATATAACCTGTCTTTATTTTATGTTAACAAAATGATAGCAATAACAACGTATTCCGCAGTAATATCGCTGTTTGCAAATATTTTTCAAAGACAAATTGTAAATTCAATAATTTTTTTTTCTTATATTTCTATATATGTACGTATGTGGTCTGCTCAAAAGTGTAAACAAAAAGAAATTTATAATGCTTTTGCGATTGCGATTCACATAGGTGAACTGCTTACTTGCTACATCGATAGCAGTGCCAATAAGTAGTGAACTGCTATTTTGAAAAAGTGATCGCAATTGCGATTTGTGATTTTTTATTCACAGTGAAAAAATCACCGTTTGCGATATATCGCTCATCACTAAAAAGAACTCATTGCAAATTTAACATCGAGTTGGCGAGTTTTTATTCCATGAAGAATTTTCTAGATGCATCGTTTTGTTTTATTGAGGTGGATAAAAATTTTAATGGATTTTATATACGTAATTTTTGCTCTTAGCATTTTTCAGGCGGAGGTTGACGCCATCCATTATTCCTCACTATTGCTGAAATTTTTGAGAAGACTAAATATATTGGAAACTAGTGACTCTATCTATTTTACTGTTCTGGGATCGCAGGAATGTTGGTTGCAATGTAGAGTTAAACAGTCATGCTGGGCAAGCCCTTCCTAGCGATAGGACCGAATTGGTCGATGAATGAATGAGGAATCAAAAATTCAGAGAAAAGCACTGGCGCCAATTTATTATCACTATATCGCCATTATTGATCACTCTTAGGCCAAGAAAGCGATAATCTAAAGACTTCTCCGAAGTAACCCTCAATTTCTCAAAACGTAACCTGGTAATATTGACGGCAATTCTTACAAGACACTACAAACTTTGAGGTCATGTACAGCAGGCACCCAATCATGTAACATAAGTGTGACTTTTTGTGCTTTAGCTAAAGAATCAGACATCCGTTCTCAAGCCGAAATATGGCGTTCGAACGAAAAAAGGCACTGAAGATGGCGCATACTAACCAAAACCGGTTTGTCTCCAAACCTAATTTGACAAGAAATGACGGAAAATCGTTCCGCAATACATAACATTCCTACCCTGTCGGAAAAGCAAGCAACCAAGAAGTAATCGAAATATGTTCTTGCATTTCTGTCAGAGCTCGGCTGAAATGATATAATGTGCGCAAGTAGAGGGTGCAATGGACTTTAACTTCGCAGTGCAATCTTGTAATAATTTTGTATTTCTATTTTCTCTACTTCAACAGTAGATTGCGTCTTTTGAATTTGTCGGCCTTTTCAATTCATCGGTCTTCGGATTCCTTTTTTTATGGATTTATCGGTCCTTAGATTTCTGTCGTTGAATTTATCTGTTTTCGGATTTCTGTTTTATGGATTTATCGGTCTTTGGGTTTCAGTTTTATGAATTTGAATTCATCGGTCTTCGGATTTCTGTTTTATGGATTTATCGGTCTTTAGATTTCTGCTTTATGAATTCAACGGTCTTTGGGTTTAAGTTTTATGGATTTATCGGTCTTCGGATTTCGGTTTTATGGATTCATTGGTCTTTGGGTTTTCTGTTTTATGGATTTATCGGTCTTTGGGTTTCAGTTTTATGGATTTATCGGTCTTTAAACTTATGTCTTTTGAATACATCGGTCTTCGAATTTCTGTTTTATGGATTCAACGGTCTTTGGGTTTAAGTTTTATGGATTTATCGGTCTTCGGATTCCTTTTTTTATGGATTTATCGGTCCTTAGATTTCTGTCGTTGAATTTATCTGTTTTCGGATTTCTGTTTTATGGATTTATCGGTCTTTGGGTTTCAGTTTTATGAATTTGAATTCATCGGTCTTCGGATTTCTGTTTTATGGATTTATCGGTCTTTAGATTTCCGCTTTATGAATTCAACGGTCTTTGGGTTTAAGTTTTATGGATTTATCGGTCTTCGGATTTCGGTTTTATGGATTCATTGGTCTTTGGGTTTTCTGTTTTATGGATTTATCGGTCTTTGGGTTTCAGTTTTATGGATTTATCGGTCTTTAAACTTATGTCTTTTGAATTCATCGGTCTTCGAATTTCTGTTTTATGGATTCAACGGTCTTTGGGTTTAAGTTTTATGGATTTATCGGTCTTCGGATTTCGGTTTTATTGATTCATTGGCCTTTGGGTTTTCTGTTTTATGGATTTATCGGTCTTTGGGTTTCAGTTTTATGGATTTATCGGTCTTCGGATTTCGGTTTTGTGGATTCATTGGTCTTTGGGTTGTCTGCTTTATGGATTTATCGGTCTTTGGATTTCTGTTTTATGGATTTATCGGTCTTTAGACTTATGTCTTTTGAATTCATCGATCTTCGGATTTCTGTTTTATGGATTCAACGGTCTTTGGGTTTAAGTTTTATGGATTTATCGGTCTTCGGATTTCGGTTTTATGGATACATTGGTCTTTGGGTTTTCTGTTTTATGGATTTATCGGTCTTTGGGTTTAAGTTTTATGGATTTATCGGTCTTCAGATTTCGGTTTTATGGATTTATCGGTCTTTGGGTTTCAGTTTTATGGATTTATCGGTCTTTGGGTTTCAGTTGTGTGGATTTATCGGTCTTTAGACTTATGTCTTTTGAATTCATCGGTCTTCGAATTTCTGTTTTATGGATTCAACGGTCTTTGGGTTTAAGTTTTATGGATTTATCGCTCTGCGATTTCAGTTTTATGGATTCATTGATCTTTGGGTTTTCTGTTTTATGGATTTATCGGTCTTTGGATTTCTGTTTTATGGATTTATCGGTCTTTAGACTTATGTCTTTTGAATTCATCGATCTTCGGATTTCTGTTTTATGGATTTATCGGTCTTCGGATTTCGGTTTTATGGATACATTGGTCTTTGGGTTTTCTGTTTTATGTATTTATCGGTCTTTGGGTTTAAGTTTTATGGATTTATCGGTCTTCAGATTTCGGTTTTATGGATTTATCGGTCTTTGGGTTTCAGTTTTATGGATTTATCGGTCTTTGGGTTTCAGTTGTATGGATTTATCGGTCTTTAGACTTATGTCTTTTGAATTCATCGGTCTTCGAATTTCTGTTTTATGGATTCAACGGTCTTTGGGTTTAAGTTTTATGGATTTATCGGTCTTCGGATTTCGGTTTTATGGATTCATTGGTCTTTGGGTTTTCTGTTTTATGGATTTATCGGTCTTTGGGTTTCAGTTTTATGGATTTATCGGTCTTCGGATTTCGGTTTTATGGATTCATTGGTCTTTGGGTTGTCTGTTTTATGGATTTATCGGTCTTTGGGTTTCAGTTTTATGGATTTATCGGTCTTTGGGTTTCAGTTGTATGGATTTATCGGTCTTTAGACTTATGTCTTTTGAATTCATCGGTCTTCGGATTTCTGTTTTATGGATTCAATGGTCTTTGGATTTCTATGGGTTTGGATTTAGGATTTTTGATTTGTCTCAGCAAAGCGGCCGGATATTTGCTAGTATTTAATAAATGGTGGCATGGCATGGTTAACAGTTCGAAAGCGAATCATTTGTTAGATATGTACTCATACTTCAACGCATTCATTGTCGCATATTTGCCCCATTTAAATTTCAAGAAATTCCGAATTTTGCTCATAATACTTTCTATGAACTCCAAAAAATTTTGACCTTGAAGAAAACAAATTTCGAATTCGCAGATGAAATCTTTATCTAAAATTGTATTTGATTATAAAAGCTATCAAGAATAATTTTATTTACAAAAGAAATAACTCAAACCCTTTAATTTATTTTAATTCCCCAAGCTAATTTCAACCAAAAATTTCCACTTCAACGCTTCCCCCAAACGCACAAAAGTATAAATGTCACATTACAAATTACTTTATTTGTCCGTGCGTGTGTGTGTGCGGCAACATACAAAATATGCTCGATCGAAACTCAAACCCCTTTTTAATAATAATAGACCAAAGCAAAGGATACTATGTACGAGTGTGATGTTACGACCCCAAAATACGCAATAACACAAAATCATAAAAGTAGTACGAGCATAGAGTAGCTGATCAAACAACGAAACCAACAACAAATATGTATCATTTGCGGCCAAGCAGGCACTTAGAAAATTAAAAACGATTGCGGCACAGCCGTCACCACCACACAGCCACCACAAATTTCAAAATATTGGCATAAAAGCATAGAGACTTGATTGCCCCCATGAAGCACGACTGGCAAAGCATTCAAACAACACACCAACCAACCACCCACGTACCCACACATGCACCCACACATGCACCCATCCGCATTCCGTATTGAAGAAATATAACAATAAAATCTAATAATTCTGCACAATTTGGAATGCCGCGTTAAAATTGGAATATAAATTTTATGCGTTTAATTTCAAAGCAAAAATATTGCAGGAAAATTAAAGCGGGAAAAGCAAGAAAAAAGCAAAAGCAATGAAAGTAACAACAACTACGTTATGCTTTGACAATCAAACGGTTTGTTGTAATTCATTGAAACGCAGCTCATGCATCTTGTTGTGCCAGCGATTGGCAACACTTACGCCCGACTAACCTTCAAGAACAAATCGCCATCCCCTGCGGTCGCTGAGAAAGCGTATGATGGCGCACAGTGTGTAAGTTTCATATAAAATTTGCGTTAAATTTTTACCGGGTGAACTATAATGTTTAAAGTGTAAGAAAATGTAAATGGTTGCGGAATTAAACTTTACATAACCAAATATTTTTCGAGTTTTATAAAAGTTTATTTTCAAGAAAGGTATTGGCATAATTTAATGTCCTCAATTCAGTCCGAATCAGAAATTGAAACCTAATTGGCTTACGGCTAGTTCAGTACAGCGTTGCCGTTTGGGCCACTAAAGTGGCAATTTGAACCTTTTTTAAAGCCAGGCCACCTGAACCCAACTTTTTGAAAATATGCAATATTTGAACCTTTTTAAAAATTCGGGCCACTTTTGGCCCTTTTTTACGTTCCAAACTGTAATGTAATAAATATTTTTGGTTTTTTTTCTTAAATATAAAAAAAGCCTCTTTGTTACTTTTTCATTGGCAACTCTCCGCTACGAAGGAAAATCCCGAATAAGTACCCATAAGAAGTATAAATTTTTAGAATTCAAGAAAAATTGATACGCACAGTTCAATGATCTCAGCGCTCAATTTAACTAATGGATATGATTTATATTCTTGGATATCGGAAGAAAACTTTGTTGTCAAATATCTGAGAACTAAATTTTAAACCCATTAATATATATAATATAATACAATGGCGCTATTATAACTCTGACGAGTTTTATGGCCGAGCTTCTCTCCCAATTCGAGGTGTGCTCCTTTTTGTTTTTCCTACTAATTGGGTGGACCTACAGTTTTATGCCGGCTCCGAACGGCGAATGCATTTTTTGTGAGAAGCTTTTTCATGGCAGAAATACTCTCGGAGGGTATGCCGCCCACTGCCGAGAGGTGACCGCTGCTCTTAAAAAACCCAATAATTGGATTTTTACTAATTAGAAAATTTTGTTTGGCTCGGACCGTGGTTTGAACCCCAGACCTCTGGCATAGCAGGCGAGCACTCTACCCACTGCACCACAGCGGCCATTAATATATAACTTATTTATATTATACATACACTTGAATTAAATATATGTTTGCTCTAGTTTTACTTGGTTTTAGTGAAACACTCTTCCTTAACCTGTGAATTGCTTAAGCATTAAATAAACCACAAAAATATATAAAAATGTGTTTCTAGCTAAAAAAAATTTGGGGACACTTTTTCCCTTTTTGGGCCACTTTTTGAAATTTCTTAGCGGCAACACTGGTGTAGACGGTTAAGCGCCAATCAGGCATTAAAAGAGATACACAATGAAACAGTCTCCACCTTCGTTTCAACCCGCCCAGCGTATATAATAATTAGAGACCAACCACCACCAATAGCTGTAGAAGAATTGGAGTTGCCAAGAGAAACCCGAGTCACCTTATCACAACTAAGATCGGAATTCTGCAGTAGGCTCAACTCCTACAGGGTCAGAATCGATCCAAACATACCTAACGTATGTCCGGCATGTGGAGAGACGCCGCATGACACACAGCACCTCTTTGCATGCCGCCTCAAACCAATCAACATAACACCCTTGTCCCTCTGGACAAGCCCAAAAGAAGCTGCAACATTCTTGGGCCTTCCGTTAAGTGAAGTTGATGACAATTTGTGAGCAGAGCTCGTCGGCTAAGCAGGGCTTAGTACCGCTACAACAACAACAACAACAACAACAACAACAACAACAACAACAACAACAACAACAACAACAACAACAACAACAACAACAACAACAATAGGAAGAAGAGAGATAACTTTCGAAGAGAATCTGTTTAAAGTCATTTTCTATACTTGATAGCTTCCGTTGCTTCATTTCTTTCAGTAGTGAATGGTAATGCAAATGTGGCTTGCACTACCATTCAGTAGTGAATGCGAATGCAAATGTGGCTTGCACCACCATTCATTGCATTCCCACTACAAGTATGATTTGTGAAAACCTATGATCGTAGTTTAGGTATTAAGTAGCCAATCTATTTAATAACGGGAAGGAAGTTTGTGAAATATTCTACACATGGAATTAGCTTAGAAAATTGATAATTTTATATTAAAGATGAAATGTGTTTATGTTTTTTAATTAATGTTTTTGTGTAGTATGAAGCTTCAGCTATCACATCATGTCAAAAATTTTCAAATGAATTCGAAAAAATAGGCGAATTTCCAATATTTTCTCAACAAATGCCATATGCAAAATACCTCTGTGAGCCACTGTATAAGTATAAGTATTTTTTTACCTACGTGTTTAAAAGAAATTTATTAACAACCTTAAAACCTATTGATATACACAGGACATATTGCAATGCCGCGTTGGTTTCCAATCAGTTTTCTAAGCCTTATTTCATGTGTAGAATATCCCATAAACTTCCTTCCCGTTATTAAATAGATTTGCCACTTAAAACCTAAACTACGATCATAGGTTTTCACAAATCATACTTGTAGTGGGAATGCAATGAATGGTAGTGCAAGCCACATTTGCATTCGCATTCACTACTGAATGGTAGTGCAAACCACATTTGCATTCGTATTCACTACTGAGTGGTAGTGCAAGCCACATTTGCATTACCATTCAATATTGAATGGTAATGCACTTTGAATGGTAATGCAAAAATGCCCATCCTTGCTTTCGAATGATAAACTACCTTTACATACATACTTAACTGTAAATATGGACGCGTTTCACCACACAACAAAACTTTCGCTCCTCGCCCACTGTGCAACGCGTCCAACTATGTTGGGGTGCTGCTTGTGTGTACGTTTGGGTGTCGTTAGTGTACACACATACACGCTGACTGCGAAGTAATTGCAATCAAAGGGAAATTATACGGAAGCACACGCTGCCTAACAACTCCAATTGCCTCCTGTCCCCCTGTAAACCCCCACACACACACACACACACATCCTCTGCACTCAATATTGTTTCAGTGCTGCAAGTGCAATCTGTGAATATTCTTGCTTGTGGGGTTCGAAGTACATATATTTTCTCCACCTCCATCTCTTTCTTCTTCCTCTTCATCCGTTTACGAAGTGTGGCAAATCCTGTTGCTGCCTCACCTCGTTTGGTAAAGACAGTGTGTGTGCGCCACTGGGGTGCCGTGTGGGTGGAACAAAACACAATATGCAACACTTCGCTTTTTGCGTGTGTGTGTGTGTGTGTGTGTGTGTGTGTGTGTGTGTGTGTGTGTGTGTGTGTGTTGCTTTATTGGGGGACGGCCGATTGAACACATTGTGATTCGGTTTTAGGGCATATGTACATACATAAATACGCACTGCACACTGCACTGTTCGATGATATATGAGGCGTAATTAAACCCAAATAATCTGTGGCTTTGCTCTAACTATTTACTGAGGGGGTTGATTGCCATCGGCTAACCACCTTGTACATTCATGCCTCATCTTCTTCACTACCTTCTTCAACTTTCTTCTCTTCATATTTTCCTCTGTCGAATGTGCCGCCTGCATTTGGCGCACTTCTCGCCGCAAAACTTTGTTAAGTTGCTGGGGATGTTAGTTATTATGAGGATATGGATATGTTTTGTTCTGGTATTTTTAATATAAATGTAAATTTTCTTGTTCTACTCATTATTCTTGTCAATAGCTTGGCAATGTTGCGTCAGCAGCGTCGCCTGGATGACATTAATTGGAATTGTTTTTGCATTGTATGATGGCAAGCATCAATACATTGGAACTAAAGCTAAAGTTTTAAATTCTGGTTTTGTGCCAAGATACAGAAAAATTTTTGGCTTAGAATGACTTCATATTACAGCGCTCTTCTGAGGTAATTAAAATGGGCTGGAGGTATTTTTTTTTGGATCCAATTAACTATTAGGATCTTAAAGAAATTACGATTGATTTTGCTACCGAAATCGAATATCCTTCTACTAACTTTGAGAATCAAAACTAAATTGGCTGCTTATACGAGGGCTGCTCGATATATTTTTAGCCTAATAATAAAAATGCGAATATTAATCATCATTTTTCCACTCCGATTGAGACACCTCCAAAACATGGTTTTTGAACGCTGAACAGCATCTTCTGGCGACGAAAATCGTTGACCACGCACTTTTTTCTTGATGAGCGGGAATAATAAGAAGTCATTGGGTGTCAAGTCAGGGCTGTACGGCGGATGACCCATCAATTCGACGTTTTTGCCGGCCAAAAAGGCGTTGTTTTGAGCCGATGTGTGAGAGCTCGCATTGGCATGGTGAACAATGATTCGTCTTCTCTTGTTCGTTTTTCGAATTTCTCCGAAGACATCAGGCAAACAAATTGTGGTGCACCAGTCAGAATTGACAGTCTTCCGTTGCTCAAGCAGAACAGTCGCCACATGACCAGATTTGCCGAAGAAACAGGCGACCATTTGATTCGCAGTGCTTCTTCCACGAACAACTTTCGTTGGATTTGGCTCATCTTCGAAGACCCACACGGTCGATTGTTGTTGTGTTTCGGGTTCATACGCATATATCCGTGATTCGTCACCTGTGGCGATCTTATAAACGTCTTTTGAAGCACCCCGATCGTATTTTTGCAACATTTCTTTGAACCAATCGACACGAGCCTTTTTTTGATCGACAGTCAAATTGTGCGGGATCCAACAAGAACAACCTTTTTTACGGCCAGTTGTTTATGCAATATCGAGTTCACGCACGGCATCAATGTTCTCTGGCTCAACGGCCGTTTTTGGACGACCTTCACGGAATTGGTATTTGAACGAGTTTCGGCCACCATTGAATTCATTATACCAATTTTTCACAGTGCCATAGGATGGTGCTTCATCGCCATATAAAGATTTAAATTCATTAATGCACTTCATAATCCACGTCGAAATTTGTGAAAAATGATCGCACGAAAATGTTCACGAGTTAATTCCATTTTTTTTGCCAAATTAAATTTTTCAAGTCACTGTAAACAACACAAATGATGGTCGTACGCCAAAACGTTCTGAGTACGATTATGCTAAAAAATGTCAGACTTTCCAATGGAAATGTCAGATTTCACCTGGCAACACTTTTTCATTGTTAGGCTAAAAATATATCGAGCAGACGACTTCGTAACAAGTTTGAATACCGCTTCTTTGATCACGATACTTTTCATTCATATTCGAATCCAGTCGCGAATAGCCGTCAATGGAAGTAATCGCTAAAACGTGTCGAGCACGACAACGATTCCTCTCGTTTCTAAAGTGACTCAAAAGTATCTCGGACTCGCCCATTCTAAATCGAAACAAGCTACGACTCTGCACAATCGGAAGAGTGAGTCAAGTGCGAATATAAGTGTATATCAAAAGAGCCTAGAACTGACCTAGAATCGGAGTTTAGTCTTCACTGTTCTGACTGAGAATGCTAAGAAGGCAATGGAATAAGAGGCATGTGGAAAAGGTTCTCAGTATTTAGCTTCTTAGATTTCATTGCGAGCGGTAGGTACATTTTCAAATTCCAAGTACACAATGGGCTCTTTGTTCTCTTGGATGACTAGGCGGATAGCAATATCTTTCAAATAAGTCTAAGAGTTGATTTCCATTGTTAGAACAGAAAGAAACACACTGACTCTTGCAGCCATCTGTAGTACATTAAAATATTCTAATATGGATGAGAAAGACTACTTGAAAACTATGAAAAATTCATGAATTTCGCTTGCACTACTCGAGAGAAAGTGGAAATATTCTAGATTTGGAATCCGCAACATAAAAAAGTCGAGTGAAAATTTTACTATAGGGAATATTTTCCAACATAAATCCGATACTACAATAAACTGCGATCACACGAGAAGAAAAATCGGTGTATTGTGGAACAAGTTTCCGTCATTCTTTGTCAAACTTGATTTGGTTATAAACTGGTTTCGGCGTTGTGCCGTTCTTCGGAGAACGAAAAACGATACCAAAGTTAGCGGTTTATTACCGGTTTATTACCAAATTAAACTTGATAATGGATGACGGAAAGTCGTTCCACAATACATCGCAATACTACCCTGTCGGAAAAACAAATAACAAAAAAAAGTATAAGAAAAATCCTTCCATTTTGTATTGACTGGCAACTAAAAAAACTAAAATTCAACAAAAAAAAAAACAAAAGAAAGGTTCTCCAAAATCATAATCATAGCAATTTCCTTACAATTTTTATTGACACAAAGGCAACACCTTCTCAACTATCTCATTGCTATCAATATTTATTTAGCTCACCTCCACCTCCGCTGATAAATAATTCCTGTGAATTGTGTGTATAATACGACGAGTCTATGTTATTTTATCTCACTTATATATTTGCTGTCAATTTACAATTTCTTTGTAGATAATGCATGCCGCCATTAGACTGAGTTTATTCACATGGACAATGTGTGTGATTTAGATCTCTCATGCCCACAATGCAGCGAGCGTCCTGCGCATGGTCCTTGAAGGATGCCGAACGATGTCCTGCTGCGTGTCAGTTCATACTCGCCTACTCTGTAAGTTTTTTTTTTTTCTAATTTTTATTTTGTTTTGTTCTTTTCACTTTCTGTTTGCGTGCATTTCTGTGTACGGTGTTTAGTGTTGCATTCCGAGAACTCTGCGTTGCTCTATGTTGTCCTGCAATAATTTCTTTGTTCGTTGGCCGGTTGCACTTGTCTCTCACATACCGCGAACAAGTTTTTTATGATAATAAAAAATTGTTTTTGTAGGGCGTTACTCTTTTCCATTTTTTTTTTTTTTTTGTGCAATAAATATTTATTTTGTGGTGCGGTTTGGTAATTTGATTCGAATGGTCAATTCAGTCAGAGTTTATATGCTTATGTGGTAGTTAATGTAATGTGATACAAATTATTAGCCATCTTTACGCAAAATAATAAAAATAAAGACAAAATATACACTTAGGGGGAAAAAAATTATAAAAACATATGAAAACGTGCTTAAAATGGGCAAAACGTATTTAAAAGTGATATATGTAAATACCAACATTTTTATTTTAAAAATTTTTATTTTAAAAATGTTCATTGTAAAATTTTTAAATCAAGAAAAACAATCATTTTAAATTTAAAAATTTTTATTTTTATTTTAAGCACTATGAGAGAAAAACGATGCAGTGTTCTCTATATCATTTTCTCTTCCGGATTCGAAATTGTATCCAACAGCATTCTCTTCATCTTCTCTCAATCCGAGTCTGAACTACAAAAATATAGCCTCCGCTTGTTCTCCTCTTCTTTTCTACTTCGCTTTAATATAATATAATATAATACAATGGCGCTATTATAACTCTGACGAGTTTTATGGCCGAGCTTCTCTCCCAATTCGAGGTGTGCTCCTTTTTGTTTTTCCTACTAATTGGGTGGACCTACTGTTTTATGCCGGCTCCGAACGGCGAATGCATTTTATGTGAGAAGCTTTTTCATGGCAGAAATACTCTCGGAGGGTATGCCGCCCACTGCCGAGAGGTGACCGCTGCTCTTAAAAAACCCAATAATTGGATTTTTACTAATTAGAAAAATTTGTTTGGCTCGGGCCGTGGTTTGAACCCGAGACCTCTGGCATAGCAGGCAAGCACTCTACCCACTGCACCACAGCGGCCACTTCGCTTTAACTGTTTGTTATCTTTATTTCTTATTCTCCTTTTTCTTCTTTATTTTATATTCTCCTCCCGGTTCGAACCATGACATCAACCTGAAATTCAATCCAACGCCATCACATAGTGGAAAATTAAACATTATATTGAATTGTAGTAACCTATTTATACTTCCCTTTTCCTAAAAAAGAATCCATGAATTATATGAATCATTGTAAAAACCAAATTAAAAAAAATCGATTCTCATTATTGTTTTTGTTGGATGACGCGCGTTTTTATGGCTTTCTGTCCAAGTTTTTAGGCAGATTTACACCGCCCGCTAGCTGGACTATTATAGGAGATGGTCACGGCAAGAGCAATAGAGCTGTGCCTTTTTGGCATTTACCCCACCGTTGCCTTGGCTAAATGACGGAATCCAAGCAGCCTTCATGGCATCCGATGCACCTCCACTTGGCCCTGGCTCTGGCTGCAGATCAGTCCACCAACTGGCCTAGAGGCTAAGACTGGTACAGCCCCGTCCTTCAGTAGTATGTATATGTATGTTCTGGCTCAAATTGTGGTGTAAATTTTAAAAATGTAAAAACTTTAGAAAAATTTTGTATGCAAAAGCATGTGTTTGTGTGAATGTTTAGTTTGTGGTTTTAGCTGAACAGCACCCATTATAGGATATTTTATAGATCTGCCCGCGCACTTCATACCCCTCGCCCGACGTGTATACCAAAAGCATATGTTTGTATGAATATTTTTTGGCGTCGTCGTCGTCGTCGTCGTCGTCATCGTCATCGTCATCCAACACCCATTATCGCTCAGATTTATATGTGAGGCAAAGCATACTATATACATACATATGTACATACATACATACATATGTACGAGTATGTATGAATGAAATGTTTTGTTTGCGGTTTTGAGTGGCAGTGTCAATGCCAGTGTGCCAGTGCACCACACCACCAGTTGTTATCAATTATGCAGGAGGTTCTCCTCCCCCCGCTAGCAAAGGGTAGGGGAGGGAGTCAGATGGGCCGGCCGGGCGCTGGCGCTGGTGCTGTCGCTGAGGCCGGGTCGGGGGTTGGGGCCGGGCCGGGCGCTGGGGCCGGGCGCTGGGGCCGGGCGCTGGGGCCGGGCGCTGGGGGGTCGGGTGTTAGGTGAGGTAATATTGAGGAAGGGGGAGAGCCTGCTGTGGAGCGCCCCGTTTTGTAGCAGCCGTGCGTCTCTATTTATTTTTATCTGTGTCCATATGTATACTTACTTGAAAGAATGTGTGTGCGTTTGCAGTGCAAAGTGTTTGTAACATAAATAAGTGAAAAATAAAACGAATACAACTTTCTTTTGCTTTTATACATTTTTATATTTATTGCTAATTATTTTATAAATATATACATTATTTTCTCTTATTTCTATATAAGCGTAATTAGTATTTAATAACTGTACTGAATATAGTGCAGTATTATTGAAGGCATCATATGCCTTCATACTATACGTAAAGGGTTTGTAAAACCCCATTTCAAAAAATAAACCACTTAGCGGATGCTCGACAAGATCGCCCTCGAGAAATTCGTTGATGTCTATGTCTATACAATCCTCTATTTTGTCGCGGAATAGCAAATCCTTTTGCCATTCCGCTTTGAAATTATATCGCGCCATTTCTTCATCCGTTTCAATAGCATTAATGTATAGCCTCATTGTTGAGTTGTTGAATATCACTTTATTCGTTGCCATTACCTCAAAACACATCAATGTCTCCTCCATATAGAAATGAATTGAATGCAAAGAATTTTGATGACTTTATATATAGTTCAGCAATGTTGAAAAAATGTATGTAAATGAAATTATTGTGAGTTGTGTGGGAATTTTGAAAAAAGTGTTGTATATTCTTCATATAATTTTTTTGCGGTTAGAAATCGTTGATAAAAGAGTGCACATGAACATGTGGTTGGTGTTGTTGGATATGTACAATCAAATTTATGAATTCCTGTGATTGTTAGTTGAAAACGAATGCTTTCACATAAAGATATTTCATCGATAATATTCTTGAAAAGTTGAATATGTTCGTTTTTGATATAACAACTATATATTTTTAAAAATCGTTTCAATTCCTTTGCTAACATTTTGAGATGTTTTTGAGATCTTTTTTTGTGCTTAGAAATTTCTTTTATCCATAATGTTGATGTCATAAATAAATTTTTTTAAATCAATATTTTCCTTATCATTATAATAGAGATTATATAAATTTATTATAGCCATTATGTGCTTATATCTTCTTTCGGTGATATGACAATTACATGTGTCAGGACCTGATTGTACATTTTTTCTACTCCAAGGACAGTTGGTATAATGTCTTCCATATACAGATTTCACAAGTGATTCATTTTCTGTATGTTTAATTAAAACTAGTGTATTTTGTATAAGCTTTCTATGATGATCAAATATGTATATATTACTATTTTTTAAAAATTCTTTAATTTCATCACTTTTCATTCTATTTTTTTCACACGTTTTTTGTTTTTTTTGCTTAAATATTTCCCAAAGAAAATTACTATTTTCAATCAACACTAATTTCCAACTAAACCTCTTTATTAAGAAATTGTGAATATATATATATATATATATATATAGTTGTTTTCATTTCTCAAAGCTGTATTCACAGTATATAAAGTTAGTATGGTTTGAAATACGTTTCAGTGTGCGAAAGTTAGCTCAAAAGAATAAATAATGGTTGATAACAAAAAGATAATAGTAGTACTTGATGTGCAAGGTTTTCACATTTCTAACAAGTTTATAGCAAAGGAAGTTAGCATTTCAGATTTAATTGAGCCACACATCAAAACATTCATCATACGTCCACCTTTTAGTTATTCAAGGTTAACATTAAAGGAAAGAATTCAAATAGTTTGGTTACAAAAATATCATCATGGGTTGGGATGGAATGATGGTGACACAACCTTCCAAACGTTAAAAAACTACTTAAATGAATATATGAAAAAGGAAAATATTTGTGTATATGTAAAAGGATTACAGAAAGTGAAATGGGTACAAAAGCTAATTGGAGACAGTATTCTAATATATAATTTAGAGGACATAGATTGTCCTAAAATAAAAACTTTATATAAGGATAATATTAATATAACTGTTTGTAATTCTCATCCTAGTCATATGATATGTGCAGGAAAAAATGTAAATTTATTCAAAAATTTTATAATTTCATATAAACATAAGGAAAACATATAATTAAAAAAGAAATAAAATAAAAAAATATTTACTTTTTTTAATCACTATTCAATCATATTTACGTCTTTTTTTGTAACCGCATGAGAACAATTAAAAAATTAATTCTCACCCAAGTTCTTTCTGTATATTGTGATAAGGATATTATTGTGTTAACACATTGTTTTTTTAATCACTATACACATTTCTAGCATACTTAAAACTTTTTAACCGCAAAACTAGTAGCAAAAATGTATTCCCTTCTTTACATTGATAAGAATACAATTTGAACTTGTGCATCTAAATGTAAATAAAAAAAACACAATTTGATTTGCAAGCAAGAAGAAATTCGTATATAAAGGAGTGTTGAGAAATATTTTAGTTCTTTTGTGGTAACTTCTAACGGTTGTTTGACGTTTGATACAAGTTTAAAGTGTAAAACATGAGTAACGATTGTGTTAAAGAATGGACGCGGTTGTCCAAGGAACATTCCTTTTTAAAAAAAATTATATCAGTAACCGATTTTCCATTTGACACACCCTTTAAAATTATTAAAGGTGAAAGGAAACAGACACAGTACGGCGAGAAGATTATGATAGAATTGGAAAAAAATGTACTTTTCCTACCCCCGCGATTTAATGCAATCGGCGATAAGGCATTAGAAGATCTAAAATGCGGCAAATATAAAATAAAAAAAATAAATATTACCGGACCTAGTAGTAGCAATGGAAACGCTTATGAATTTGTTGTTATATGTGACAAATAAAAAAATTAAAAAATAGAAAAAATAGAAAAAAAACAATAAAACAATAAAAAACAATAAAAAACAATAAAAAAACAATAAAAACAAAAAAAACGAAAAAATAAAAAAAATAAAAAAATAGAAAAATAGAAAAAACAATAAAACAATAAAACAATAAAAACAATAAAAAAACAATAAAAACCAAAAAACGAAAAAAATAAATAAATAAAAAAATGGGTTATTTTCTATGTGAACATTGTGGAGAAACATTTTCTCGCAATGATTCTTTAAAGCGACACATTCGCACTAAACACCAAAAAATATTAACGCAAACTTTTATGTGTAATTTATGTGAGCAGAACTTTAATGAAGTGAAGAGTTTAATAAAACACAAACGCTCTACACATAACAATATAAAATATATATTTTGCGAAGTATGTAAAATCTATATAAAACTAAATGAGTGGACATATCATTTAAGAACAAATATTCATAAAAAAAATTGTGGAGAAAAAGTTAATGAAAATTTAACATATATATCAACATCATTTAAAAATAGAATTGAAACTTATGTGTTCAATAATCCAAATAAAAATGACTTAATAGTTGAGAACTTTTTTGAGGTAATTAAAATTGAAGTTTTGGAAATTTTAAGAAATACTATTGAAAAACATTTGAACGTTAAAGTTAATTTTGAATTATTTTGCGATTATATGTTGGTGAAAGATGAAGAATCATGTGAAATTGATTTAAAATCACACCAAACTAAAATGTCAATTTTAGAAAGCACTTTAAAAATGCAGGCCATTGATGAATTCTTTGAAAATCAATGTAGTATCTTATGTAAAAAGATGAGTGAATTTCAGGAAAGAGATAGTGGATGGACACTCATTGAAATATCTTTCCTTGAAATTAATGTAAATAAATATAGACCTTTAAAAGGATCTCAATACATGCCTTTACCGAAAGCAGTAACTCAAAAAAAGGCATGTATTAATGTGCATAATGATGATGAATATTGTTTCAAATGGGCTGTTATATCAGCATTGTATCCAATATCCAAAAATTTTAACAGATGTTCATCATATAAAATAAATGATATTACAAGTGACGTTATAATATTGAACAATAACATTACAATTAAATTTGAAAATTTAAATTTTCCACTGGAGATCAATCAAATAAAGGAATTCGAATTAATCAACCCTGAAATTAGTGTAAACGTGTTCGGGTTGGATGAAAGGAATGATATCATTGGACCATACTATACAACAAGTGCTGAAAAAAGTCGCCACATAAATTTATTGCTGATTGAAGATGAGGAACATCATCACTATGTGTGGATCAAAGATATTTCAAGGTAAGACAAAATTGTATATTAAGTATATATAAGCAATATTTATTTTATGTAGTGTGGGTATACATATTATAATTTTTTTAATTTTTTTATTTTTTTATTTTTTTATCTTATAAATTATAGATTAATTAGGAGTCAACTAACAAGTCATACAGAACAAATAAACTTATGCAATAAATGCTTACAATATTTCATCACGGCTGATAAACTACAGAAACATCAAGAGGAATGTAATAAAATTGTCACTCATATGCCCACAGAAGAGCAAAAAATTGTTGAATTCAATAATTGGAGAAAGGAACTAGATGTCCCATTTGTAATTTATGCAGATTTTGAATGCATCCTGCAAGCGGTAGATATTCAAAATTCAACTAATATTAAATCAATACAAAAACATATACCCTTTGCGTACAGCTATTACATTAAATCCTCTTTTGATAATAACTTAAATGTATTAAGAATTTATAGTGGCGAGGATTGTGCAAAAAATTTTTTTCAAAGTTTAGTTAGCGATACTTTAAGATTATATAATGATTATTTAAGTAAGGTTAAAAAAATGAATAAATTAACTCCTGCTCAAGAAAAAGAGCAAACCGAAAGTAAAGTTTGTCATATTTGTAAACTGTACTTATCGAATGAAGATAGAGTAGCTGATTATTGCCATTTAACTGGTAATTATAGAGGCCCAGCACATAAAATGTGTAATTTAAATTTTCAAATTGCTAATTTTGTTCCTATATTTTTTCACAATATGTCAGCATATGACAGTCATTTATTTGTTAAAGAACTATCATCAATTGAAGGAGATATAAATATAATTCCATTAAATAAGGAACTATATATTTCAATCTCTAAAAGAATTTTTGTTAACGCCACCGATAGTATTGAACTTCGGTTTCTTGATTCATATAGATTCATGCCTTCAAGTTTACAAAATTTAGCTAGTTATTTGTCTGATGACGATCTAAAGGTTGTAAAATCATTTTATACTGATGATAATGAATTCAGTTTAATGAAAAGGAAAGGTATATTTCCCTATGATTATCTAGATTGTGAAGCACGTCTTCAAGAAACTCAATTACCCTCTCGACCTCTATTTTTCAATAGACTAAATAACGAATCTTGTAATGAGATTGACTATGAGCACGCTCAAAAAGTATGGCATACATTCCAATGTCGAAACTTACTAGACTATCTTTTGCTATATTTGAAAGTCGATGTATTGCTTTTGTGTGATATATTTGAGCATTTTAGGAAAGTATGCAAAAGTATTTATAATTTAGACCCTGCTCAATACTATACCACACCTGGATTGTCTTGGGATGCAATGCTAAAGACCACTAAAATAAAATTGGAATTATTAACAGACATTGACAAATATAATTTTATTTTAAAGGGTATTAGAGGAGGTATTGTGCAATGTTGTAAGCGTTATACAATCGTCAACAATAAATATATGACTGACTTCGATTGTACGAAAGAATCAAATTTTCTAATTTATTTAGATGTTAATAACTTATATGGTTACGCTATGTCTCAATATCTCCCCTATAGAAACTTTAAATGGATGGAAAATTTTGAAGATTTTAATGTTAATAATATAGAAGAAGATTCATTGATTGGTTATATATTGGAAGTAGATATAGAATATCCATCTTCATTACATGATTGGCATAATGACTTACCGTTTTGTGCGGAAACCAAAAAAAATAATAGTATGAAACAAAAAAAACTAATTACAGATTTAAATAACAAGGAAAAGTATATAATACATTATAGAGTGTTACAGCAATGCATCAAAAATGGTCTAGTTTTGAAGAAAATATATAGAATTCTGCAGTTTGATCAATCAGATTGGTTAAAAAAATATATTGATTTAAACAATTATCATCGAACTTTAGCTAAAAATGCATTTGAACAGAATTTTTTTAAACTATTAAATAATGCAGTTTATGGAAAGACTATGGAAAATGTAGATAAAAGAACGAATGTTAAAATAGTATGTCAATGGGAAAATAGTGGGAGAAGATTAGGAGCCAGAGCTCTTATAGCAAAACATAACTGTCATAGTATACTTAGATTCTCCAACGATATGGTTGCAATACAAATGAAAAAACTTTCTACTGTTTATAACAAACCTATTTATATTGGTTTCACAGTTTTAGATTTATCTAAATTGAAAATGTATGATTTTCACTATGATTATATGAAACCAAAATATAAGGATAATGTTGTGTTAAATTATATGGACACAGATTCATTTATTTATGATATAAAAACAAATGATTTTTATAACGACATTCGTAATGATATTCAATTACATTTCGATACCTCTTCATATCCCATAGAAAACATTTATAATTTACCCCTAGTAAATAAAAAAGTTCTAGGTATGATGAAGGATGAGTGTAATGGTAAACTCATGAAGGAGTTTATCGGGCTAAGAGCAAAGATGTATTCATATAATACAGTTGAAGATGAAATAGAAGTAAAAAAAGTTAAAGGTATAAAGAAATCTATTATATCAAAACTTTCATGTAATGACTTTAAAAAATGTTTATTAGAAAAGAAATTGTACTATGACTCAATGTATATTTTTAAATCAAAAATACATGAATTATATACTCAACATGTTACTAAATTAGTGTTAAGTTATTTAGATGATAAGAGATTTATTAAAGAAAATGGAATAGATACATTTGCATGGGGTCATTATAAAATATCACAAAATTGAAATAAAAACAAAAACTATATAAATTTAAATTTCAAAAAATTTCTTTTATTTATTAGAAACTATACTTTTCAAACAAGAATTCTAAACATAGATGTCCACAATTGTAAGTATTAAATTTCTGTTTTTGATTATAATTATATTCAATAGGTGGTTTTAAATATTTAACTAGTTCCAATGGTGGTTGTAAATTACCGAAACTATCAAAATACTCCTTATAATTATGATTTTTATAGTATGCTACCCAATGTGTTCCATAGCCGACAGAATCATCTAAATTAACAATACCGCATTCTTGAATTCGTGGATTCTTTGGTAAACTATCGCGCATAAAAACACCTCTAAAATATTTTAGTTGTTTACCATATTTGTTCAAGTCAATATCAGTGAGTGGTCGGTTGGGTAGATTCCTTAATAGTTTTTTGATTGTGGTTTATAAAAAAGACCATAACCCTTTTTATATGGTTTAAGGAATAGACCTTTACCCATAGCAATTGATTCCATATATCTGTTATGTCGAGTAGCCTCCGCTAGTTGCTCTTTCCCATTTTTTATGTCATTTACAGCTTTAACAATAGCACTTCCACCTGTAGCCAACCCTCCGAGCGCTGATAGTGCAGTTAGAATTGGAATTAGTGGAAGAAATCCTCCTACTTTTGGCACTGGAATAACTCTTGGTATAATAACATTACGTTTTTTTCTTCTGAAATTTGAATTTATAGCTTTTTTGGCAATTGCAATAGCGTCATTAATGTTGTCAGTTTTTTCCTTTTTTAAAATACTTAAAGCATTCTTAACGCTTGACGAAAACAGTTTTCTACTTGATAATTTCCTTTTACTTTTTGTCTTCTTCTTCTTCCCTATTCCTAATCCAAATTTAACTTTTGTTTTCATTGCGTTTGTTACGAGCCAAGCACTTGCACGTTCCTTTAAATCACTATCTTTAGATTTTACTCGTTGCCAAGCTTTTTCACTTAATATTCGATCAGCTTGATGTCTTTTATTTATATCTTTTGATTGTGAGTAGGCAATATCGTGTTCTCTACAAGCTGAATCCAATAAATTTATTCCGCTATCTCCTTGCGCTAATCGTTCTTTTAGTTTTGTTCCAGGTCCACAAAACTGATAGCCTGGTAAATGTAGTTCAATGGGTAATGTATTTATTAAGGTGTTCACCAATCCTCTTCCTGTTTTAAACTGATTAGATGAAAAATTTCTTTTAAACTTTATAGCCATTTTTTAGTTTTTTTATTTTCATAAATATTATAAATCCGTTCAGATCAATGTTATATACACTAATATAATCTTTTTGTATATAATGCTATATTTATATTGAAAACAAATTAGTTATAAAAAAATGCGATTGATAAAACAACCTAAACAAATAAAAGTAAGGAATGTTGATGACATCTGTATAAAAAACAAGTTAGAAAATAGACATGGAACATTGCTACCAAATTCAATACGCGCATTAATAGTGGGACCATCAAATTGTGGAAAAACTAATGTTATGTTTAGTTTAATTGAAAGTCCAAATGGTTTACATTTCAAAAATATTTACATATATTCAAAATCTTTATATCAACCGAAATATCAATATTTGAAAAAATTAATTGACTCAGTAAGGGGGATAAACCTATTTACATTCACGGAAAATGAAAAAGTTCTAGGTTCCGACAAAGCAAAACCCTATTCCATAATGATATTTGATGATGTTATTTGTGATAAGCAAAATGCCATAAGAGATTATTTTTGTATGGGTAGACACAAGAATATTGATTCTTTTTACCTATGTCAAACATATACGAAAATTCCAAAACATCTTATACGTGATAATGCTAATATGATTATAATATTTAAACAAGATGAAATGAATATTAGGCATATATATAATGATCATGTTATCGGTGATATGTCGTTTAAGGAGTTTATAGACATTTGTAAGGAATGTTGGAAAGATAGATATGGATTTGTTGTTGTGAGTAAGGATGATTTAATGGATAAAGGTCGATATCGAAAGGGATTCGATAATTTCATACAATTATGATATATAAAAACAGGCTGATATCAGATACATAGCAGATCGATAGTAGATATATAACTGAGCAGTAACAGATATCGAAGAATGTATGTAAAAGCAAAAATGGATAATAAACTATTGAAAGACATTGTGAAAACTAGAGCGATTTTAAAACAAAAGCTACGAAATATTAAACTAAATACAGAAGATAGATCGAATATGTTAGAAGATACATTTAAACCAATTACAAAACCCTTGAATGAGATTATTGGAAGTTTAAAAAATAAACGATATACATTAACATCAACTCAACATGATGATGATGATGATGATGATGTTGACGATGGTGATGATAAATCCAATAATAAACCAAATATTAATAATAATTCTAAACGAATAAAATTGGTTCACAACAATGTTAAATCAAATCATTCGTTTCTTCCAACTCCAAATAATGAAGATCATGATAATTTTTTGTTTAATCATACAATACAACCGCAAAACTTGGAAAATAATCAAATAAATAATGAAAATCATGATTTATCACAAGCACTGAAAGTAAATCGTAAACGAAAGGATGATATACTGCAACCTTATAAAAAAGCTAAAGAAATGAAATATGATTTATCAGAGTTTGAGAGAAAGCAGCGTCTACTTAACATGCGAAACTTAAAACGAAGAACCAATAAAAAAATGAACAATAATTATGATAAAAATTTTGAAATCATAAGAGTAAAACGAAAAAGTGAAGATCAATTAAATAGTGACCGGAAACGTATTAAATTTGAAAAGAAAAACTTAAAGCGGAAAAACAAAACTTCAATGGATAATATTTATAATACAAAACATGTTAAACTCAACCACATTATAACTGGAAAACGTCAGAATGAAGATCAATTAAATAGTGATAGGAAACGTATTAAATTTGGTAAAGAAAGCTTAAAACGAAAAAGCAATACTGAGGTCGATAACATTTATGACAAAAAAAATATTAAACTTGATCACATTATAGCTGGAAAACGTAAGAGTGAAAATCGATTGAATAAGGACAGAAAAAGGATAAAGTTCAGTCCTATTAGTCCAAATAAGTCCAGACTTAATACAAATTTACAAATTCTTCAGGATACTAAGAGTTTAGATACTTTATATGGTTTAAATAAAGATGTAAGAGGAAGGTTAAGATATGGAAATAAGATGTTAAAGTTTAACAGTGATAATTCTATTTATATTGGTAAAACAAAGTGGAAAATGTCTCCAGGGCTATTTGAACTCCTCTTTCATTCAAATCCACTACATTACAACACAAAAGATCTGAAAAATTATAAACAAATTTTAACCTACACAAATGCTCATAAACGATCTTTTCAACAATCTGAACAAATTAAGGGTACAAAATCGTTTAAATATTCGCAAATAATAAGAAGATTGTTTAATTCAAAGTCAAATTTGTTGACGAAAGGACGTGGATTATTATTGAAAACATTTAAAACAAATAAATCTGATTATATATATTGGGATAATCCTAATGAATTAGTGGAAAGACTACGTTTACTTTTATCATCAGAGAGTGCCGGACATAATAATCACAAAAACGAAATATTTTCTATTGTAGAGGAACTCAAAGAAGCTGGTATTATTAAATAATTATTAAAAAATGAGTGTAATAAATAAATTTGGTGAGAGCATATCTCGCAGTCAACAATTCAGTAATTCAAAGTTCAATACACTCCTCACTACAGAGCTTGATATTAGTGTGGATAACGTCAATCATATATTCAACATACATAAAAAGAGAATATCTAATTTAACTAAACCTATTGATGATACAGATGCAGTAACAAAAGCATACCTAGATGAGAAGCATAGTGAACAAATAAAAAAAATTGAAAAATATAAAGCCAATTGTAATGCACAATTCAATACTATTAAAAGCGACATAAAAAAGTTTAAAGAAGAGTATAATAAATTAATGAATATTGCTATAAGTGATATAGAAAAATTAAATGTAATTATAAAAGAGAGTGGAAAGGAAGATGTGAATTTAATTGAAAAGGCGATTGATGATCGTTTAGCATATGCTAATAAAAATTTAATAAAAAGTATTGAAGAAAGATTCAATCGTCTTGAAGACTTTATTTATAAATATATTGCTACAGATAATGAAGAAGTGAAGCGAATTAAACTTGAACAACCTATAATTAAATTCTAAATAAAAGAAATATAAATAAAGATCGAAAAATGAATTCGGATAAAAGGGGTATTATTGATGAGTTACATAGGCAAGCGCGGAAAAATTTCAAGAGACGACATGTTATTATAAAAGGAATTGATGATTTGTGGCAAGCAGATTTGGTTGAAATGATAAAGTATGAAGTTGATAATAAGGGATATCGCTATCTTCTAACAGTAATAGATACTTTTTCCAAAAAAGCATGGGGTATAGCAATAAAAAATAAAACCGCTGAAAGCGTTACAAATGCTATGAGGATTATATTTGATAATAGTAGTCGATTACCCAAAAATTTGCAAACAGATGATGGCAAGGAGTTTTTCAACAATAAATTTAAACATTTAATGGAAATCAAACATATTAATCACTATTCCACATATAGCATCTTAAAGGCATCAATTATCGAAAGATTTAACAGAACATTAAAAGGAATGATGTGGAGAGAATTTAATTATCAAGGCACTTATCAATGGATTAATATATATCAAAATCTTATTGAAAAATATAATAATAGATTTCATAGAACAATAAAGATGAGTCCTAATGATGTAAACTTCTCTAACGAAAAATTTATATTGGATACAGTCTATAACAATTTAAAAGTATTTCATAAGTCTAAATTTAAAGTTGGCGATAATGTTAGAATAAGTAAATATAAACATAAGTTTGAAAAGGGGTATACACCTAATTGGACTACAGAAATATTCAAAATTAAAGCTATCCAAAATACAAATCCTTCCACATATATTTTGGAGGACTATCAAGGAGATGAAATCAAGGGTGGATTTTATGAATATGAATTAATGAAAACTAACTTTCCACAAACATATTTAATTGAAAAAGTTCTAAAAACGAAGCGTAATATGATTTATGTTAAGTGGTTAGGATTTTCATCTGAACACAATTCTTGGATTAATAAACCATCCTTATAAATTTCAAATTCCTATCACATAACAACTCATTTACTCATTAAGCATAGAGATGTCAATAACATTAACGTTGCAAGGGAACTCCTCATTGCTTGTTGCAAACTATTTCCCCCCAATTGAACTTAATAAAAGATATGTATGTGGATTAATCAGTTTTGACACATATCACTCTATACCCAATGTTGATGTGGAAAATAACTTATTTCACATTGGTGATAATATAATAGAGATACCAATTGGATCATATGAAATATCTGATATCAATAAAGTAATCAAAGAGAAATATGAAACATTAAAAAAAGATAAAAAACTCATTATAGAACCTAATTACAATACACTACAAACGGAAATTAAAAGTTCAAGTGACATAGTCTATTTTGATAAAGATCGTTCAATTGGCTCATTATTAGGATTTAGTAAAAGAGTATTACAACCTGGTGTTCGTCATACATCTGACATAACAATTGATATAACAAAAATCAATACATTAATTGTTGATTGCAATATTGTGAGCGGATCCTATATAAACAACATAACAGCGCACACGTTACATCAGTTTTCATTGACGGTTAGTCCCGGATATAAAATAACCGAAACTCCAGCTAACGTAATTTATTTACCAGTTAATACAAATCAAATTAATACTATTATTATAAAAATTATTGATCAAGAGGGTAATTTGATAAATTTTCGCGGTGAAAAAATATCAATAAGGTTACATTTGAAGCCTTTGAAAGAATGATTATATACAATAAAAATAATTTACACAACGATTTATCGTTCACTTCAACATCGCCATCACAACCAGTACAACATAATCAAAATTTCTCTAATTGGGAACATAAAAAGCAGAAACAATCTCAGCTAAAACACAAACAAAAAAATAAGCAACAAAAACAAAACAAATCTATAACAAAAGAAAATAAAGATTTTTTACAAAGTTTAGGATTTATATTAAAATAAAAAAGAACAATAATGAGTCATATAGTTAACGTTTTACAACAACCATTATATGATAATATAGTTATCAAAAAGGAGTTTCACAGTTATTCACCATACCTACAATCATATCAGAATAATGATGAAATTCGCATAGCAATTCAAAATCAAGATTTGTACATTTTACCGAGTGAAAGCATGTTATATATTGAGGGTTTTGCAACAAAAGATGATAACACCATCTCCCTCGGTATAAATCTAAAGAACAACTGTATGAGTTATTTATTTGATGAAATTCGTTACGAACTTAACGGTATAGAGATAGATCGCACACGACAATTGGGTATTGCATCAGAAATAAAAAACTTTGTATCATTGAATCAGTCTGAAAGTAACAGTCTAAAAAATGCAGGATGGGATCCAATCAACCCCAATCTCACACTGTCTAGCGGTCATTTCAATTTTTGCGTACCATTGAAAATGTTACTCGGATTTGCTGAAGACTTTAATAAGATTTTAATCAATTCTAAACATGAATTAATTCTATTACGTTCCAAAAACGATAACAATGTTGTAAAATCTATAGTTCCAAATGAAAAATGTAAATTAAAAATATTAAACATTACATGGAAGGTACCACATATACAAGTTGCTGACGCATATAAATTAGAATTATTTAAAACAATTAACAATCGTCAACCATTGAATATATCGTTTAGAAGTTGGGATATGTATTATAACCCTTCATTACCAGAAAGTACAACTATCCTCTGGAATGTTAAATTAGCAACCGAAAACGAAAGGCCACGTTTTCTCCTTCTAGCCTTTCGGAGAGATAATCAATTCACACATTGTGATTTATCAGATGTAAAATTACACTTGAACTCAGATGTATATCCTTATGACAATCTCAATCTAAAATTTGAAGTAAATCGCTTTGCGTTACTATACGATATGTATCTTAAATTTCAACAAAGCTATTATTCACGAGATCCACAACCACTATTAACAAGAGATCAATTTCAAGCTAATGCTCCCATAATTGTTTTAGATGTAACTCATCAGAATGAAAGTGTAAAAACTGGACCGATTGATGTAAGAATTGAATTTAAAACTTTGAAAAATATACCACCTAATACATCTGCATATTGTTTAATTATACATGATAAAATGTTTGAATATATTCCTCTTACAAATGAAATAAGAAAATTATTATAAATAAACTAGTAAAATTAAAATAAGATTATAGTGTTGTTTTTTCTATTTAATTAAAGTGATTGTTATTGTTTGACGGTGTTGGTAAGTTAAGGCTTAGGAACTTTTTTCCTATCGGAATGAAAAAAAGAAATAAAGTTATAAGTTCAGTATTTATGTTGATGAAAATCAAATACCTTTTTATTATAGATTGAGACATAGCCAAGGCTAGATCTTACGAAAAAAGAAAAAAAATGTTGAAAAAATACATTGTTTTATTACTACTATTCATTACGAAAGTAATGATAATTAATTCATTACCAATAATTAATTCAAACTCAAATTCAAATTCAAAAAGTATAGAATTTAATTTTACACTTCCAAATAATGATATTGTAAAAATTAATATATCATTTGTTATGATGAAGGTTAGTAAATCGTTAAAAAATATTGATGATGATGATGATGGAGTTAATTATCTCTCTGATGAGCTAAATGAAATGTCAACATCTACACCATCGCCAACAACAACAGAAACAACAACCACTACTACAACTACAACAGATACTACTACTACACCTATTAATTTATTAGTTACAACCGAAGGAATGATAAGCAAATATTTTACGGTTGATGATGCTATAGAATCGTTTCGTAACGAACTTATTAAAAAAGAGACTAATATAGGTGGTATATTAGAATCGAAACAAGAATTCTATCGACACTTCAAACTTAAATATGATAATGTTGATATACCAATTCGTTGTACATACACAAGTTCATATGAATTACTTAAACTGAAAATAACTTGTTTTGAATATCGCGAAATTGAACTTGAAAGAATTCTCAGTAATGGTGAAATAGAAATATTCAAAGAACCTGACTTCACACACAAATTAGAACATATAAAAATAATTAATGTTAAAAACTATATTCAAACATATAAAATGACTATTACATAATAGGGAACTCCTCAGTCTATATGAGAAATGGAAGAGAATCAGAACATGATTTTTGTTATTTTATTAATAACATCTTTTTTAATTAATAGTAATACGTGTTATTCTCAACATGATCTCTATTCAAATCCCTACACTTCTCATCTTGTTAATACCACAACTACAGATGAGAATAGTAAACATATAAATTTTAATTTTAAACTACCAAATAGTACGACATATGTCAGTATACATTTATCAATTCAATTGACTAATCAAAAATCATTCAATACTACAACAATATCAACAACAACAACAACACCAAGATACACGACTAGAGCTATCTTCAGACGAGAGCAAAGAGATAATAGATTATCCGATAGAAAGTTTACAATAAATGAAGCAATTGAAGCATTTAGAAAAAATCTAATTGAAAAGGAAACAAATATTGGAGGTATAATTGAGAGTTCAAAAGTATTTTTTCGACATTTCAATTTAAAGTATGAAGATTGTGAAATAAGAATTAGATGTGTTTACTACAGTAATTATTTTTATCGTACACTTAATATTTATTGTTTTGAGTATAACGAAACAAATAGAGATAATTTCAATTCATTTGAAGGAAAATATGAAAGGAGTCCGCTATTTCAACGTAATGAAAATAATATAAATACAAAGATAATTGACGTGAAAGATTATTCACAAACGTTATATATGAAAATTCAGTAATATATATATATATATATATATAGATAAAGAAAATATAATGATAATAAAGGAAATTTATAATTTTTTAAAAAAATTCTCTGATATTCTTTCGGATGAACACAAAAATAAACTAATATCAATACAATCAAATATTCAGTACTCTTTAAATCAAAACAATATGAGTAACTCAAACAACAATATATGCGATAATCAAAGAGATAATAAAGAAGAAGAATTAGGAAGAATAGATGAAACAGGCGAAATTGAAGAAGAAGCTAGAAAACTTATAGATTTCTACTATAATATAGTATACAATGTAAATAAATGTAAAAATTGTACATTCACACAATAACTACTTAAAATAAAAAAATCAATAAAAATGTATAAAAGCAAAAGAAAGTTGTATTCGTTTTATTTTTCACTTATTTATGTTACAAACACTTTGCACTGCAAACGCACACACATTCTTTCAAGTAAGTATACATATGGACACAGATAAAAATAAATAGAGACGCACGGCTGCTACAAAACGGGGCGCTCCACAGCAGGCTCTCCCCCTTCCTCAATATTACCTCACCTAACACCCGACCCCCCAGCGCCCGGCCCCAGCGCCCGGCCCCAGCGCCCGGCCTCAGCGACAGCACCAGCGCCAGCGCCCGGCCGGCCCATCTGACTCCCTCCCCTACCCTTTGCTAGCGGGGGGAGGAGAACCTCCTGCATAATTGATAACAACTGGTGGTGTGGTGCACTGGCACACTGGCATTGACACTGCCACTCAAAACCGCAAACAAAACATTTCATTCATACATACTCGTACATATGTATGTATGTATGTACATATGTATGTATATAGTATGCTTTGCCTCACATATAAATCTGAGCGATAATGGGTGTTGGATGACGATGACGATGACGACGACGACGACGACGACGACGCCAAAAAATATTCATACAAACATATGCTTTTGGTATACACGTCGGGCGAGGGGTATGAAGTGCGCGGGCAGATCTATAAAATATCCTATAATGGGTGCTGTTCAGCTAAAACCACAAACTAAACATTCACACAAACACATGCTTTTGCATACAAAATTTTTCTAAAGTTTTTACATTTTTAAAATTTACACCACAATTTGAGCCAGAACATACATATACATACTACTTCCTTCACTCAGCAACGTCCAGTAGCATGCAGCCATGGGGACGGGGGTGTTCAGTACGAGAGACAGTTACTAACCGTAGTCTCCGTAGTTTCCACGTAGGTTATACCCGTAGTCTATAGGGGTTACGCCATCACCAACACCGCCTCTCCGCTGTCATACACCTGGTACCGCTCCCCACTCATCCATGCTAGTCGGCTTCTGCTACTACAGCCGTTGGCCGCTCTCCTCTGCTCTGGGATCCCTGTATCCGTTACCGATCAACCTCCTCCGAGAATCTCCGATACCAGTCGCTGCCAGCCACTCCGTCCACTTATGTGTATAGACCTCTCCTTCTCCCGACTCACCATCTCACCCTTTCGTTACGGAAAGCTGTTGCCCTCTCAACCCTCTCATGCCGTGTGTGCTTGTGTGTGTTCGACCTTAACACTTAAATATAGTGTTCTTATTCAGTACGGGTTTGTGCGACCTCTAATCAATTCTGGACAGACTGAGCGCTATCTCAGCCTATGACAAAACCCTCCTCATGAATGGAGCCACTCTAAAAATTTTTATAGTTAAATAAGGCGTGTAATTTTCCTTGAAAACCTCAACAGAATGTATTATGATCGATATATTCAACATGTTTTCTAAATTGCAATCACAAAAATTTGAGTTCAGCATTTAAAGACCACAAACTTCAACATTCCTCTATCCACATAAAAAAAAAAAATGCGTGAAGCTATAAAATTTCTTTTAATTAATTTTTTAATACATTTTCCAAGTACTGCTTAAGATTTTAAAATGAATGTAGAACCATTAAAATAGGAAATTTTATTTAAATTCCAGCAGCAGTAATTTAATCAAGCGTAAATAAAATTCGATACCAAAACATGGTGCAGTTACTTGTATGAGTATGAAGACAAGTATCGGCAATGATAAGCAACTAGTAGAGAACAGATGCTAACAATACAATAACAACTAAAACTGTGTAGTACAATAACTAAATAGTAGATAAACCTTAAAGTCCACAAACTCCATACAGCATACAAGCCGCTAAAATGACAGCTAATAAATTACAAAGTTAAATAGCAGCTTGTTAGGCTGCCAAAGACAGGCTCCCCTCGAGATACGATTGTCATATAGTATGTATGTTTGAATCATATGTATTGTATATTCATTTGTACACTCAGAGAAAACATGCATTGTAAAAATGACTATGAAAATATTCAGCCTTACTATTCGCTTTTTTACTATGAAAACACGGAAATAAGACTATGAAAAAACTTGATCTGAATATAAACGTATTATTTCAACCGTTCAAGTATGAAAGATATTCAACTTGAATATGAAAAACTTTGAGTTGACTAGTAAATACTAATCCAACTGGACAAGTATTAACACCTGTCATTATAAAATTTGTAATAGTTATCTTCAAGTTGAAACATATTTATTTTAACTACTGTTGATGCTTCAACTTCAATATGATTCATAGTAAACTTAAATATTTAGCACAGTAAAAGCAATTTATGCTGCGTAGATTTTCGTTCCTTCATTGCGGATTTTCAAATTTCCGTAACTCTTAGATGGTTTATACATTGTTCGAGCTATATAGCATGATTGATCAACTCAAATATAACTCATTTTCCACAAGGGAAATGAGTTGGCTTATTTAAAGCCATTTTTCATACCCCAGAGGTTGGCACTCTCGCCGAACCTTGGAGCTACAGCGCTCCCCCCACGTGAATACATAAAAGGGTTTAAAAAAGCACATATGTATACATATTGTATGTATGTGCATATGTACACACAAAGTTTAGACACATAGTTATATTCAATATGAAATATATTTAAAACAAATACGCTGTCTTTTAGAGTTGAATAAAAACATATTGAACTTCAATATGAATCATAGTAAACTTAAGAATATGTCATAGTCAGCTTCAATATGAACATTTTTTAAAACAACTATGTTGTAACTTTAACTTGACTATAAAAATATTCAATTTGAATATGCTGCATTTTTCAACATATTTAGGACAACTATTTTTCATAGTTGTTTTTACTATGACAACACTTCAAGTCGAGTGTGGTTAATTTTCATTTTAACTACTTAATATTTATTATGATGGTATGCAGTGCAACGTAGTCAGAATCACTATTTTCATCCTAGGCGCAAAACCATTGGTAAAAATAGTCAAATCAAGGTGTAAATAGTCAGATTTACGTGCGTTTTTTGCTGAGTGTAAGCAGGCAATGTTTCCCAGGAAACAGCAAATAAAAATATCTTAAACGTTTGTGAAAATCTAAATGCTCAAATTGAGTTCAGCGACATACTACAAAGTTCCTCCAAGGTTTGAGAAAAATGTGCCTTTTTCTTTGAGAACGATATCAACGGTTATTTGAGATGCCTTTGTGTGGGTTTTTTAAGAGCAGCGGTCACCTCTCGGCAGTGGGCGGCATACCCTCCGAGAGTATTTCTGCCATGAAAAAAGCTTCTCACAAAAAATGCATTCGCCGTTCGGAGCCGGCATAAAACTGTAGGTCCACCCAATTAGTAGGAAAAACAAAAAGGAGCACACCTCGAATTGGGAGAGAAGCTCGGCCATAAAACTCGTCAGAGTTATAATAGCGCCATTGTATTATATTATTATTGTGAACTAAAGTTTGGGATTTGAGCATAAGGTTACTTAGTTCTCAAATGGCTGCTCAAGTCTAAAATTGAGAAAAACAGGGACCGTAACGGTTATAAGTGATATGAAAAAAGTTGATTTTTAACGATTATTTTCTGAGTTTTATTTTTTGCTCAGAAAATAAAAGTTTTTTCTTGAGTTTTATTTTTTGATCAGAAAATAAAAGTTTTTTCTTGAGTTTTATTTTTCGATCAGAAAATAAAAGTTATTTTTTGAGTTTTATTTTTCCCTCAGAAAATAAAAGTTTTTTTCTGAGTTTTATTTTTCGATCAGAATATAAAAGTTATTTTTTGAGTTTTATTTTTCGATCAGAATATAAAAGTTTTTTTTTTTTGAGTTTTATTTTTCCCTCAGAAAATAAAAGTTATTTTTTGAGTTTTATTTTTCGATCAGAAAATAAAAGTTATTTTTTGAGTTTTATTTTTTTGCTCAGATAAGAAAAGTTTATTTATAAATTTTACGTATTTATGTGACGCGAGCACATATATACTATTAAAAATGTAATTTTATGTATGTATGTGAGTAGGTACATAAATATGTAGTATTTAGAAACTCTGTAGAAGGACAGAAATAAAGTTGTTGTATGTGAAGCATTTACTTAAATCTAACAACTTTAAACGAGCAATTCTTGTATATATATATGTATATATACATATACATATACATTTGTATATATATATATATATATATATATATATATATATATATATACAAGAATTGCTCGTTTAAAGTTATTAGATTTAAGTCAATGCTTCACATACAACAACTTTATTTCTGTCCTTCTACAGAGTTTCTAAATGCTACATATTTATGTACCTAATCACATACATACATAAAATTACATTTTTAATAGTATATATGTGCTCGCGTCACATAAATACGTAAAATTTATAAATAAACTTTTATTATCTGAGCAAAAAAATAAAACTCAAAAAATAACTTTTATATTCTGATCGAAAAATAAAACTCAACAAGTAAGGAAGCCTAAGTTCGAGTGGAATCGAACATTAGATACTCAGCTGTATGCTTTCATTGTTTGTTTGCGTTTGTTCGATATAGGGTGTATTTTATATGAAACGAGTGCTGCATAAACAGGGCGCAGCCACGCCCATTTTCAAACTTTGTATCAATCATCCAAATAAGCATATAAATATTATTGTTAGTGCAAAATTGCATCCCTCTATGACTTTTAGTTACAAAGGCTTCACGTTACAAATTCCAAAAGGGTGTTCCAGAAATATCTTTGTTAAAAAGTAGGCGTGGTCATAAACCGATTTCAATACATTTTTGCGTGTCTATTAACACAAGTTATAAAAGTGTATAAACCAAGTTTCGTCATAATATCTCAGTTATTTGTCGAGTAATAGGCTCGTAGATTTCTTTGTATAAAAAGAGGCGGTGCCACGCCCATTTTATAAACTTTTTTTATTTTTTGTTTCCGGTCTATTGTAGAACTCATGTCACAAAATTTCAGTGATAGATCTTTATATTTGACAGAGATATCGCTTAAAATGTTTTTATTAGGCCCCTTTATAGTTCCCATATATAAAAGTGGGCGTGGCCGTCAACCGATTTTGATAATTTTTCGCAAAAACATTTGCCTAAGTAAGAAAATTACGCATATCAAATTTCATCGATATATCTTCAACGGTTTCTGAGTTATGACATATAAAACTTTCAATGTTTGACCCTTAATAAGTGGGCGTGGCACCGCCCATTTTCCAAAATTTTTGTACTTTTTGTTTTATGTCCGTCTTTGGACTCCTGCCACAAAATTTTAGTGATAGATCTTTATATTTGACAGAGATATCGCTTAAAATGTTTTTATTAGGCCCCTTTATAGTTCCCATATATAAAAGTGGGCGTGGCCGTCCACCGATTTTGATAATTTTTCGTCCACACATTTGGCTAAGTAAATATATTACGCGTACCAAATTTCATCGATATATCTTTAACGGTTTCTGAGTTATGACATATAAAACTTTCAATGTTTGACCCTTAATAAGTGGGCGTGGCACCGCCCATTTTCAAAAATTTTTGTATTTTTTGTTTTATGTCCGTAGTTGGACTCCTACCACAAAATTTCAGTGATAGATCTTTATATTTGACAGAGATATCGCTTAAAATGTTTTTATTAGGCCCCTTTATAGTTCCCATATATAAAAGTGGGCGTGGCCGTCCACCGATTTTGATAATTTTTCGTCAAAACATTTGTCTAAGTAAGCAAATTACGGATACCAAATTTCATCGATATATCTTCAACGGTTGCTGAGTAATGACATATAAAACTTTCAATGTTTGCCCCTTAATAAGTGGGCGTGGCACCGCCCATTTTCCAAAACTTCATCAAATTTCTTCATAAGGCCCTGAGCTCAATACGTGGGTAAAATTTTATCACTCTAGCTATAGTAGTGGCTGAGATACCAAATATCCGATTTTTTCTATATAGGAAAAGTGGGCGTGGTCATGGTCCGATTTCGCCCATTTTCAATACCAACCGTCCCAGTCTCGATACCAACTTGCATTTCAAATTTCATCAAAATATCTCAATTTTTACGCGAGTTATCGTGCGTACGGACGGACGGACGGACGGACGGACGGACGGACGGACGGACGGACGGACGGACGGACGGACGGACGGACATGGCTCAATCGATTTCTCTTTTCACCCTGATCATTTTGATATATATAAGTCCATATCTATCTCGATTATTTCATTATGTTACAATCCACCGTTATGAAATCAAAATTATAATACTCTGTGTACTAGTACAGCTGAGTATAAAAAATAACTTTTATTTTCTGATCGAAAAATAAAACTCAAAAAATAACTTTTATTATCTGAGCAAAAGAATAAAACTCAAAAAATAACTTTTATTTTCTGATCGAAAAATAAAACTCAAAAAATAACTTTTATTTTCTGAAGGAAAAATAAAACTCAAAAAATAACTTTTATATTCTGATCGAAAAATAAAACTCAAAAAATAACTTTTATTATCTGAGCAAAAAAATAAAACTCAAAAAATAACTTTTATATTCTGATCGAAAAATAAAACTCAAAAAATAACTTTTATTTTCTGAGGGAAAAATAAAACTCAAAAAATAACTTTTATTTTCTGAGCGAAATATAAAAATCAAAAAATAACTTTTATTTGCTGAGGGAAAAATAAAACTCAGAAAATAACGATTAAAAATCAATTTTTTTATAAAAATGGAAAAAATAAAAGTTAATGCACCTAGAGGTAGTCTGCGTTACGGTGATTACATCTGTGTACTCCTTTGCGTTTAGCGTTTCTCCTTCAGTATGATTTTTTTAGTCAAAATTTAAAAAATAACGATTATTTGCAATCCCTGGAGAAAAATGTTTACTGGTTTAGATCACCACACGAAACACCAAAAGTTGGTCAATGAGTTAGATCCAGCGGTGTCAGTTGGTGTAAAGTTAGTTATTTGAAGTTAGCAGATGCTGATTTGAAATCAATTTAAATAAAGAAAAGGAGATATCTATAAAAAATGATTTCTGAGAAAAATTGGAAAAAGAGTAGATACATATTTGAGACAACTAAATTCTTTATTGAGTTGGGGAAAATGAGAAACATCTTAAACGAAAGCAAGATGATGAAGATAACGATGCAACCAAGTAATTACATACATTACATGTGACGAAAAATAAAATAATCGAACTCGTGTTTTTTTTTTGTTTTTTTCGACTTTTTATACCCAGCTGCGTTTGGTTTGTTTGCCTTGATAATGGAGCGGCGGCAGAAATCCTCGGCTGAAACCTCCAAGAGGTTGCTGCCTGGGCAATGGAACTCCGTGTCCCCTCCCCGGTGCCTGTTCGTGGTGCTTTTGCCACGGCAGACTGCGGGGGGAGACCGCTGAGGGCTAGCAAAAGCTTTTGGTTAGGTCGTGTGGGTCCCCTCAAGGCGCGAGCCAGCAGGTAGGTGCGAGGCGGCCTCAGCCATGGTTCGAGGTGTCTGGCGGAAGGAATAAAATACATTTTGTTGTTGTTGTCGTTGTTGTTTTTGTTGTTGTTGTTGTTGTTGTTGTTGTTGTTGTTGTTGTTGTTGTTGTTGTTGTAGCCACCAAGACACTCCACGAAGGTTTTGGGGAGTGTAGGGGATGTGAAAGTCCTTTGCCGGATAAATCCGGTACGCTTGGATACTAGTCCCTTCTGGCACTAGCCCGAGTGTCGTGCGAACGATTTCTTTGGCCATAATCAATCTTCCAGGCTGGTGGATTTCAGTCGCCTCTTACGACAGGCATTCCCTACCACGGGAATATTCTAAGCCCCCTAACCCGCATTTATCTGGTCGTGATGGAGGATAAACAGGATAAAGAAGCACAACAACAACATACCGAAAAGGCCCTTCACTACAGGGAGTGCGATAGGTGCAGTGATGCCAGATAATCTCAGCTAAAATTCCCACAGAAATTGGAAAAAAAGTTTTTTTAATAGCTAAAGGTATCAGTTGTACAAATTATTTGCATTGTGCAAGTGGATATTATTTTTGTTGATTTTAAAGTTGGAGCAATTGATATTTTTATATTGAAAGCCTACTCTTACTTTACTTATACTATTTAACATATCACTAGAAAGTTTGTTTCGCTTTTTACATTTAGCATCCGTTACAATTGAAAATATTCTCTCTGATTCAGCGTTTGAATGGGGTAACGTGAGTACAATTTCAAGTAAATATGAAGTTGGAAGTTCCAAAACTTTTAGCTGTAGTTTTAAGAAATTTCTTGCAATTTTCAACACAATTGTCTCAGCTTCTTCCCCTAGTCGGTGTATAAGTAATTTTCGGCTTTGGAACAATGAGTTAAATTCATAGAAAAGTTAAGAACGTACTTCAAAAATCTAAAATAAGCCTTGTTTCGTTCTTTCCAATTCTTCATAAATAGTTTCTGCTTTTTTACGCTTATCTTCAAATGAGGCCAGGCGAAAATAGCTTTTAAGTGGCTCCCAATTCTCCAAATTCTTTCGATTATTAACAATACAGTACGAATGTGCACAATGAAAAATAAATTAAATAAGAGTGGCGATTATTACCACGCTTTTATTAGTTTCACCTGTATATGTATTTATGTAAACAAGTTACGTATACGCAGTGTAGTTCACTGTATGTTTACTTGTACGCATGTATGTAACCGACTCCTTTTTGCATTGCATAAGTTAACGCGAAGGCGTGTGTGGTCATACACTGAATGGGGGTTTTTCAGTGTGAGAGGTGCTTAATTTAAGTTATACTATAAATTATACATATGTAGGTATGTAAACAGTTCTGCAACCAAAAAATCCCTTTTTTTATGGACGACAACAAAATGTCCCTTTTTTCCCTCTTTAAAAATTTTGCAGTGAAATATCCCTCAAAAAGGGAAATTTCCCTCAATCTGGCACCACTGGATAGGTGTCTTTCTTGATATTTCAGGTGCCTTTAGCAACGTCTCTGCTGCGGCGCTGTTTGAGGGACTCGAATGGATCGCAATACCCCCAGTCATTTGGCGCTGGATCGAGGACCTTTGGAGTTGTCGGACGCTGACGGGTGAGTGGGGCCTTGCGATGATGTCAAGAAGGGCACCACACTAAGGATCATATGTGGTTTATGTGAAGGATCACTATATCCGGCCAACCGAAACTAGCAAGCTTTTAGAATTGCAATGCGATTGATAGATTTTGGTACTAGATATCCCCATTGTTCTGTCTACTTTGAATCAAATCTTCCGATGAAGTCACAGAAGGCCGCCTTTTTTAACACGCTTTTATTAGTTTCACCTGTATGTATGTATGTATGTATGTATGTAACCACTGCAAACTTTTAGGCGAAAGCGTGCGTATTCATACACTGAAGTTTTTCAGTGTGAGATGTGCTTATTGTGAGGTTAAATGCTACAACTGGGTATACATATGGTGTGCGCTGACATCCAAACTTTGTTATTGTTTTATTTTTTTTTTTGGTTTCTTATTTTGTTTTTCGATACTAAACTGCCGTGATAAAGATCTTGTAAAGGTAACACTAAAGCAACCAATTTAAATGGTTACCCTTTTGCGGCCACACAAACCGATGGCTGCGGTCAAGAAGGGAAGGATGAAAAAATATATGTATAATAAATAAAAAAGAATAAAATCGTAAAGGATACAATCAATAATGATTTTTATAAGCATAAAAAAACGCACAAAATTCGAACGCACGTTCACTGAAATAATCATAACAATAAATATAATTGTTATTACTTTTGCGGCGGAGGCTGCTGCAATTTTCAAGTAACACGAAAATGAACCATGAATAAGAACTGAGATGAGGCAGATTTTGTGAGGAATATAAGCAAACAATAGCGAAAACAAAGAAGCGTATAATTTCATAATTTAAAAGAAAACCAAGAGTAAAAAATAAAATAACAAAAACAAAAACAAAAAGCAATTCACTGCTCAGATAACAAAAATTCACCTGTCCTTTGAAATGAAATCATATGTACCTACGAAAGTGGCTAAGAAAAGTTACGAGCATGAGGCAGAAATTGGTTGATCGAGGAACAGTCAGAAATAAAAGATCAGCGTACTCATATTTGGCTAAAACCAAATGCCAATTGCATGGAACCAACAAACATATGCACTTAACTCAGCTCTTGATTCCCTTCTCTTGTAGCTACGCTTATTATTCTTCTGACTTCAATTGACTTAAACATTTTGCTGCTTTTGTTTCGTTCAAGTGATCCTTTATTTGTTTCTTTTGTTTTACTGCGTTCATGCCTTGTGTTGGTTGTTTAAACGTTTTCTTTTTCTTTTTTTTTTCTTTTCAGTCAATTTTTTTTTCATCTAGAAATAAATCGTCGACTTACGCCCTCAGCGCGCTTTGGCATGAAAACAAAGCAAAATGCACGCCAGAAGAATCGAAAATCGAATTTAGCCAAATATGTATTTTAAGTATTTAGTGATTTTTTTTCTCTTCTCTTTTATTTGTCTTACCTTTAAACGCCTTCGAAATTAGCAAATGTGCTGCATATAACTATCCACACTTCTTGCTTGTTTGAGGGCAGCTGACTTTTGACCAAAGGCATTTCTATGGCGCTACAGTGGTGGTTAGCGGAATGGGAATGCCTTAAAAAAAGTGTAAGAAAATACAGTAACTATTTATAATTAAAACAAATAGAATCTTCATAAAATTGTTAACAGTAAACGCTAATGCCTGGTTTATGAAGTACTCGAAAAGCACATTCCAATAGCCAAGTACCATGTGAAAATTGTTCAAGCATTGTTCTTGAGCATAGAAAGTTTCGTTTTGTGTCCGACGCATGTCTACAAATTTGAAAATCAAGTTCTGGGTTTAAAATTGGATTTGTCTTGTGTTTCATGCTTTGAGTCGAAATTTCCGTGGTTCTGACAAAGCAGAGTTGGGATCATTGTAGATAATGATGCATTGTGGAACGAAAGCAACTAATCAAAATTCATCATTGTAGATACTTTAAATAAAAACTATTTTAAATAATTTGAGACACTCGATCTATCCCAAGCAGACAGTGCCGGTTGAACGAAATGTCTCCTTTATCAGTTTAAGGTTCTCATAGAAGTTATAATAACTTTGACTCTGGAAAACTCATTGCTCTGGTCCCACTAATTCAGTGATGCCCAAATGCACACTACCAAATTGTGCGCTTGTGTTGAAATATGAGAGCGCTTGCTGATACACCTAAAAAAATTTCCAAATACGCGATAAAAAAAAAATGTTGTCTTAAAAAAAAAAAAAAATAAAATCGAAGAGTATTAGTAAAGTAAAAAAGCAATAAAAGAGATGAAAGGAAAGGTACGAAAAGGAAGGTGACAGAAAGGAAAACGTAGAATGAAATAAAATAAATCAAATTAAATAATATAAATAAAAATCTATTCCTCATAAAACGGTTTTTTTAGTTCGCATATAAATAATTCTCTAGAACTGCCCGTTACCGATTCATAAATATAATGGTTTCGGCTATAATGCCTTCTAACATAGTACTCCGTATTTCGTTTAGTTACATATTTGCAAGCTAAACACTCAGCATTACCGAAAAAGTTTTCGGAAAATTAAAACTTGTCTTCCCACTTAATATTAAACATCCTAAAATTTTCAATCAGCGCGTTCATACAAATTACATGCGTAGCAGTCAACAGTCGTTTATCAAGTGATTTGCAAACGCCCTTTAATTTTTCACTAGGCATAGAGAGCGCTTGCCTTATACATGTGAGCAAATCTGTGAGAAAGTAATAAAGTCGCCCGCCCCGGGACTAGGAAAAAATCGTCAATGCACTAATTGGGCCTTGTTTTTTTTTTTGCGTAAAATAGGGGTTCAAAACCCCACACAAATTGTTGTGTTATAGAGATGAGCGAAACTGCGATTTTTCGATATCTGTGATTTCGGTGATTGCTATTTTTAAATCACTGTGATTTTAAACTGCTATTGCGATTGCATGGACTGGTATAAAATCATCAGTTACCGGTAGAGATTAATTTTGCGTTTTCTGAGCGATATAACCTGTCTTTATTTTATGTTAACAAAATGATAGCAATAACAACGTATTCCGCAGTAATATCGCTGTTTGTAAATATTTTTCAAAGACAAATTGTAAATTCAATAATTTTTTTTTCTTATATTTCTATATATGTACGTATGTGGTCTGCTCAAAAGTGTAAACAAAAAGAAATTTATAATGCTTTTGCGATTGCGATTCACATAGGTGAACTGCTTACTTGCTACATCGATAGCAGTGCCAATAAGTAGTGAACTGCTATTTTGAAAAAGTGATCGCAATTGCGATTTGTGATTTTTTATTCACAGTGAAAAATCACCGTTTGCGATATATCGCTCATCACTATTGTGTTAAGAAGTTTCGGGTTTATGGAGGACCCTGATATATGTACCAAATGCAAATAGGGGCTAATAACGAACCTTGAGAATATTTATTGTAATGAAGAAATAAATACGTTCTGCAAAATGAATTCTTCAAGCAATTCCTGAAAGGAAAATAATAAACCTAATAAAAACATGGCCTCTCAATAACAGAGTATACAAAAACTAGAGCTAACATGGTGCTGGACAATGTTGTCGAATTACAACAAGTGCTTCATCTAGAAACTTGAGTATTTCAGTTAAATATATACATATACTATGACTGTTACGGTGTCGGGAAGCAAAAGGAACTCAGAAAGAATAAACAGCATTAAAATACAAACACTAAAAAAAACTAGCAATGAATTTCTATCAAATGTCGAAGGCAGGCAATGGATCAGCGGTTAAAGCTCTAGTCATTGTTCTGCAAAGTGCGCAAGTTCGATTCTTGCCCGAAGCAAAAGTAGCCTGAAGAGTCTTAGAGGGATCTAGGGTGAAACAGCTGTCGCTAGCTTCAAAGTATTTTTTTCTAGTTTATAAAATTAAAAAAAAAAAGTTAAAACAAAAAAAAAATTACTAAGATTATGGATAAATGGGAATGATTCGGCGCTAAAGACATATTTTCATTGTTTTTGAATACAATTTTCTCTAAAACATGGACTTTATTCCTTGATTTGAACAAAATTTTACAACAAAACAATGAAAATATGTCTTCAGCGCTGAATGATTCCCACTTTTCCATAATCTGTGCAAGTTGTTTTTGCAGTGTACATAATACCGGATTCATGCAAAGAAAACTATAGCCAGTAAATAATGATTAACGATTGGTCCTATTATCAAGTCTCCACATGACGTCGTTCGCTATTTTTATCGTTGTTCACTCCCACATTCGACCTCGAATCCAGTGTCGAACGATACTAATTTCCATACAAAATGCCGAGAGTGAAGATTCGAAATAAACGTTTTTCATTCTGAACAATCTCAACAACCCTGATAAAACCGATGTCTTCTCTAATCGAAAATCTATCGAAATATGACAAACGGACCAAAAGAAAAACTCAAAAATAAGCAAAAATACATACATACCGAATGAACTAATAAGCTCTGTTGTATATAAAACTAGCTACACCCGACCAAGCTTTGCTTTGGCCCACTTCCTATTATAGGTACTTGAAGCGATATTTTCAAAAGTTTGCCCTCTTCATGTTCTTATCCCATTTTTCTTGGTATTAGTCTCTAACTGCCTTCCCTCTACTTTTCTCTTTCTCTATCCATTTATCTTTCCTTTCATTTCCGTTTCCTTTTTCCTTTCCCATCACATTTCCGCTTCCCTTTCTCTACCGCTCTCTCTTACCTCTCATTTTCTGTCTTTCCCCTTTTTATTCCCCCTCTTATTCCTTCTCTAATTCCCTGTCTTACTGTCTCTCTCCCCATCCTCTTCATTCCATTTTTATTATATTCTCCCTCTCCTTTTCCATCCCTTTGCCTTTCCCAGTCTCATTACTCTTCGCCTTTCCCAAGGGAACTGGGTTTAGCATAACATACCCTGCGCTCCACTTCTCATTTGATACCATCATTGCTTAAAAACATTCCGTGGCGTCCGAATCGTCTCTTTTACCCATAATTGGGTATCGGGACTAAGAATAACTATGAAAATATCTCTATATAGCAGACCCGGTCAACACTTTCAATTTATATCAGTATTGCTCAGAAGCATCCCGGGCTCATCCGGGTCCACTTATTGACCCACATCTGGGAACTTGACCTAGGAACCGTAATGGGTACGGTATCTGGAGACTTGACCAAGAAATCGTAATGGGTACGGCCCTACATGAGAGTCCGCTCAACACCTTTCATTTGGTACCAATATCCCTAAGATATATCCCGGTGTTATCCGGGTCCACATATTGACCCATACCTTGGGATCAAACCTAGGAATCGTCATGCGCCGTGATTAAATAACAATATCGCTGAGAAATTATCCGGGGCCTAACCTAGGAATCATAATGAGTTCATCTCTATGTAAAAGCCCTGCCTTTCAGTTGACACCAATATCGTTCAGAAATTTTCCGGAGCCATCCCGGTCCACGTTTTGACCCACATTTAGGGACCAGACCTAGGAATCATAATCAGTTCATCTCTGTGTAAAGGCCCTGCTCAGCACTTTTCATTTGGTACGAATATCCCTGAGAAATATCCCGGTGTTGTCCGGGTCCGCGTGTTGACCCACACCTTGGGACCCGACCTAGGGATCGTAATGAGTTCATTTCTATGTAAAATCCCTGCTCAAAACCGTTCATTTGATATCAATATCACTGAGAAATTTTCCGGGGTCATCCGGGTCCACGTTTTGATCCATATTTGGGGACCCGTCCTAAGCATCACAAATAAAATAGTCCTATGTTGAAGTCCTCATCAAGTCCTTTAATTTGATACCAATATCGCTCAAAAACATCCAAGGGTCATCCGGGTCCACGTTTTGACCCATATCTGGAGATCCGACCTAGGAATCACAATGAGTACTATTCTATGTAAATTCTCTGCTCAATACCTTTCATTTGATACCAATATCGTCCGAAAATATTCAGGGGAAAGCCGGATCCACGTTTTGACCTATATCTCGGGAACCGATTTCCGGATTTGAAAAAAAATATGTATATTTGTATGTTGCCCTAGGCAAGGTACGATTTTCCGCCATCCCTTGTCAAATTTATTGGCTTTGTTATGTATTTGCTGTAGTCGCCTTTTGTATGATGTCAGTAGAATGTTTGTACGGATTTGATGTGCCTGACTGGCATTATTTATTACTTTTGGTTGCTTGCTTTTCCGATGTTTTGCGGAAATTTTCAGTTTTAATGTTTACAACAAATAATTAAACGACATTGAAAAAGAAAAAGGATGAGAAATGTCAAACTGAACGACGATAGCTACGTGGAGACGGATTAGTTCGCGAACAACTTGGCGAGATTGTTCGAGTGCGAAATAAGTTATGTGGAGATAGGATTTTAGTCAATAAGCTCCAGGTTTATAACCGATCAAAGCCAGAACTGATTGCTTACGCAGTTATAATACCTAACTGTCCTAATTTTATTGGACATCACTGTAGCTACATAAATCCATGTCCGCCTTAATTATGCCTGCATCTGCTGCAGATCGATCTTGCTTGGTTGGTTCGTTAGTTATTTTATTGCACGTATTTATGTATGTATGCACGAGTATTTTTTACGTTTCAAATGGGCGGATGAGTTATTTTCTCTGAAATTTTTTCTTACTTTTTCGAATTTCATTTACGCTCCCTTGTGCGTCTTCTAAAAATTATATATATGAATGTATGTATATCGATAATGAGGACAGGTTGTGCAGTTGGGCAATGTGCTGCAAACATTGTTGTTTGTTGTTCGTTGATCGGTTCGATTTCAAATCCAGTGTTGCTGTTTAAAGGATCAGCTTACACTTGACCGCGATTGCGTCTGCGTGTCTGCGCGGCTGCGCGTCTGTGCCGCCTTTTTGAGTGACGTTAATCGGCTAAATTGCAGCAGCTTAATTTTTGAAGAGGCAGTTATTGTTAACTAAAATTGGTTGCTTGCTACATTGTTTCGTTAATATTTATTCAGCGGTTTTTAAAGTGAAATTTTATTAAATTTTTTTTTGTACTTTTTTGAGGAGTACACTCAAAAAAAAAATTTCTCTCGATCAAAGACATAATTTTCCTTATTTTGAACACGCGCACAGTGGGGGCACCTCCATACAAACGCGGCCAAAAATAGTAATAATTGAGCCAGAAACTTTAAACTCGGAACTTAAGCTTTCTTGATTGAAGATAGTAAACTGTGAAAATTTGAACAAAATCGGCCCACAAATACACCCCCCTCCCATATAACGGTATTTTTGAAATTTCAATATTTTGTTAACTATTATAGCTAAAATGCTCAATTTTAATAAGAGCACACATTTTTTAAATATAAATAATATACAGTAATCATTTTGGAAAAAGCGCAAAGTATTCCATGGTTTTCAAATTAAAAATATATGCACTTTTGAGCATTTTATAAGCATTCATCATAAAATTTTCCTTCAAAAAAATCACATTTAAAAAAATTTTTATACCACAAATGAAACTATACTTTTCTAAAGGATTTCAGTGTGCTGAATCTGAATCTGAAGTCAGAATTTTCAAATTGGTTCTAGTTTTTGAGATATTCATGTCCAATTAGGCAAAAAAACACGTTTTTGACTATATTCCCTGCTTAATATCCTGTGTGTAATATTTTTTTATTCAAAATCAAATACACCGTTAGAAAGCATAAACCATCCCCCTGAATATGGCGTTTAAATTTTTCAGATATCTTTATTAGAATTGGAGAAATTGTTGTTTAAGTTTCATTAACTTGGAAAATTTTCCCCATACAAAATTATTAATACTTTTTGAAGCATACTTTTGGGGATTTTGTATGGGAAAAATGTATGAAAACTTAGAAAAACTCACTCCATAAAAAAGTTCATAAAACAAAAAAGCGCAAACGAATTTTTAAGATTTCTTCACCTGTTTATAAAGCACGTTCACTAGCACCAAATATTAAAAATTTGGAGAGGTCATATTTTGTATTTTTTTTTATTTCATGTTGAAATTTTCCAATTTTTACACAATTTTTTTTTCTGTTCGAAAAGAAAAAGGCTGCAAAAAAATAATGATAACGCTGATAAAAAAAATTCTTTCATAATTTGAAAGTGTGAACCATTGCCTACAACACGGTGAACAAACTATTCGATTAGTCGCCTAAGAATAAGATTTTTCATAATGTCAAAAGTAGCCTAATTATTGCGTTTTGAAAAAGGCACTTTTAGTCAAATGGGAAAAAGATTATTTAAGCGAAAAGCGCAGGTGGATTTCAAGAATTAAAATGCAGTTTGATTAAAAATATATCATTTCAAAACATATGAAAAAATTGGGGAGGTCATATTTTTTATTTTTTTTATTTTTTTGTTTAAAGTTGAGCAAAATTTTTTTTTACGACTTTTTTTGTCAATATTTGAAAGTTCATATAAATCTAAGAGTTACCGCTGGTAACAAAAGGCTTATTGTTTCTAAAAGGCCAAATCAATATCTATGTAATGATGTATCACTCGATTACATACGTTAATAATTGAATGAGTTACAGCATTTTGTATAAGGTGTAATTGTTGAGAATGTGTAAAGAATTTTTCATTATTTTAATGTATGAATTTTTTCAAAACAAGTATATGAAACCATGGTAACGCATGTAACAACAATATTTTATAAACCTTTTAACATGTTTTAAGGAAAATTTACTCAAAACAAAGAAAGTAGTGTTCAAAATAGGTAAACAATTTCTTTGACCCCTCCATATATTTTTTTTCTCTTAGTGTAGGTACCTAAATAGTTTTTATGGCGTGCAAGCAATCAAATGCAAGCAAGGTGCTCTTTTTGTTTAAAGCAGAGAAGTTAGATTTTTATCTTTAAGCAGTTTGGACATTTTGAGCATTTGGTAAGCATAACTGAAATGATTGATTGGGTATGGAAAGGGCAAATTGAAAAACAAAAAAAAATGTTTATTTAAAGAAAATGCTTATAAATATTTAATGCGTTTTTTAGCTGCTAATGGAATGACTAGAAATGAAGCATTTAATTTTTTCGGTATATTACTGCGTATAAAAAAGTACAAGTCACTTTTCATTAACAAATAACCAAATAAGAAATGTAAATATTTATTTATTTCAATTCATTGTGCGTAAACAGCCCGAAGAAGCTGAATGAATTTCCCTTTTGCCAAACACCAATTACGCTGTTGCCTTATCTAACGCCCGTCAGGCACCGGCACCGGCACCTACACTCAGAGAAAAACAGTATTTTAAAATCAAAAGTAAAATTTTTGTTTTCATAATGCACGTTTTAAAAACCATTTTTATTTTAACAATGAAAATTTTTAAATTAAAAATGAAATTTTTGAATTAAGATAAAATTTTTGAAGTAAAAATGCATGTTCGATTTAAAAAGAAACATACTTAAATTAAAAATGAAAATGAATGTTGATTCAAAAACTCGCTCTTTGTTCAAAATTTTTTGTGAGAAAATATTTTTTTGTGATAAATCCAACAAAAACAATAATGAGAATCGATTTTTAATTTTGTTTTTAGAATGATTCATATAATTCATGGATTCTCTTTTAGGAAACGGGAAGTATAAATAGGTTACTAAAATTCAACATAATGTTTAATGTTCCACTATGTGATGGCGTTGGATTGAATTTCAGGTTGATGTCATTGTTCGAATCCGGAGGATAATAGAAAATAAAGAAGAATAAAACAAAGTAAAAAAATTTTTTTAAAAAAGCTTTTATTTAATATTAATATAACAATTTACTAAAAAGGAAAAAAATAATTTTTTTATATTTTTGAACAAGATTTATATTAGTCCTTAGTTCATTTGGATCTTAATTTCAATCTAAACATACATTTAACGTATTTCTTCAAAGCATTTCTGTATATGTATCAACATAAATAAAAGCGCGGGTGCTCTTTACGTAATGCATATCTTACGTAATTGGAATTTAAAGTTTTTATCGCTTCCTTCCATTTCGCCAATACGGTTTTATAACATGAATATGTAATGAGTACCCGCGCTTTTATTTATGTTGATACATATACAGAAATGCTTTGAAGAAATACGTTAAATGTATGTTTAGATTGAAATTAAGATCCAAATGAACTAAGGACTAATATAAATCTTGTTCAAAAATATAAAAAAATTATTTTTTTCCTTTTTAGTAAATTGTTATATTAATATTAAATAAAAGCTTTTTTAAAAAAATTTTTTTACTTTGTTTTATTTTTGCCTTTTTAGTTTTACAATGCATATTACATCTAATATCTGGTTTTACTATACTCTTTTGTGAATAGATTACTTCGTAATACGTGTTCAAAATAGGAACAAATCTGGTTCATAAATACTAATTTTCTAAATATCTTGACACTAGCGCCACCTAGCGGCGATTTATTTCCACGGATATATTTACTTTCTCATAGGCAATATATATACCGAATATGAACAAATTCGGTCGGTAAATACGAATTTTACAAATATCTTGACACCAGCGCCACCTAGCGGCGATTTTTTTCCTCGGATGTATTTACTTTCTCATAGGCAATATATATACCGAATATGAACAAATTCGGTCGGTAAATACGAATTTTACAAATATCTTGACACCAGCGCCACCTAGCGGCGATTTTTTCCACAGATGTATTTACTTTCTCATAGGCAATATATATACCGAATATGAACAAATTCGGTCGGTAAATACGAATTTTACAAATATCTTGACACCAGCGCCACCTAGCGGCGATTTTTTTCCTCGGATGTATTTACTTTCTCATAGGCAATATATATACCGAATATGAACAAATTCGGTCGGTAAATACGAATTTTACAAATATCTCGACACCAGCGCCATCTATCGGATTTTTTTTTATTTCACATTGCATTGTCTTCGGGTCCTGAACTATGTTCCAAATTTCAAGTACCTAGCTCAACTAGAAGTATCTTAAATGTTCGTTGCAAAATTCCACGACATACATACAAAAAGTGAAGTTAAATAAAAGCTTGTAAAAAGGAGAATAAGTCGAATAATAAATAAAGATCGCAAACAGTTAAGGCGAAGTAGAAAAGAAGAGAAGAACAAGCGGAGGCTATATTTTTGTAGTTGGGACTCGGATTGAGAGAAGATGAAGAGAATGCCGTTGGATACAATTTCGAATACGGAAGAGAAAATGTTATAGAGAACACTGCAGCGTTTTTTCTCATAGTGCTTAAAATAAAAATAAAAATTTTTAAATTTAAAATGTTTCTTCTTGATTTAAAAATTTTGCAATGAACATTTTTAAAGTAAAAAGGTTGTTGTTTACATCACTTTTAAATATGTTTTTGCCCATTTTAAGCACGTTCTCATATGTTTTTATAATTTTTTTCACTGAGTGTACGCAGACGGCGTCTAGGCAATCAACTTCATCGGTCGGCTACTTTCCAGACAGTCGCACACCCTTGTCTGTCAGCAAATATTCATTTAGCGCGTCTAGAGGAGTCACTTTCACCTTGCCAAATTCCTTATGATTAATGTTTTTTCTGTTTAGTTGTTTGTCTAGTAACTTCACTTGCCTCTTTATTTTTATTTACTACAATCTACATACAAAGATATTTGCTACCAAATTAGTGCTGTTTGCTGTCGTCGCTTTGACAGTCTATTCGACTGTTGTTGTTTGCAATTTTGTAGGTTGGCTCTGTGCTAATTTTGCAGGCAATTGCCTTTCGTTCCATCTCAAATATATATTTATGTACATACTTACCTACTTGCTGTGCCTCTGTGGAGAGCGGGTATTTGTCGTAATTAGTTGGAGGTGCCTTAATTTATGGCGCAAACTACAACAATCACAGAGGTAAATGGAAGTTTGCAATTATTTCGATAACATTTTTGGCAAAGCAGTTGTGGTTGTTGTTGTTGTTTCTGTAGTCGTGCTGATTGATAATTGTGCAAATAAGATTTATAGGGTGTGTCGTTTTGCGCGAAGGATGAGATATGCTAACTATGTACATAAATGAGAAAATGTGACGATTAATAGAATTTATGTTTCTCGAATTTAACACTGTATTAAGCATTGGCCTTCTTCCAGTGAAAATCCCTTACCGAGAAAATAGTTCAAAGGTCGATCCAGCCAACATTAGTCAGAGAAAATCAGTTGAGAGTTTTAATTTTCGTAGTGCAGAACCGGTTTGTCTATTAGCTAGCAGTGTTAGCAACTGTTGGGACCTAAGCAGGCGGACTAGTTTTGAGAACAAATTTGCAAGAAATCAGAAATAGTTACCTATTTGAAATTACCTATTACCAAAACGAGTTTCCTTCGAAAAATTGGAAACGTGAGATGAAGAAATCAATATGACCACAATTTAAATATGTGAATACCCGCCATAACAGTTATAGCATGTTTCCACATGACGTCGTTTGCTCTTATTATCGCCGCTCGCTCTCTCAATCGTGTTAGCTCAGCCTCTAATCCAGTGCTGAGCCCCGTTAATTCCTTATAAAATGCTGAGAGCGAACAGTCGAAATTTACGAGGTTTCATTCTGAACAATCTCACCAGCCACGGTAAAATTGATGTCCCCTCTATTTTTTTTATCGAAATTTTATCGAAATCTGGCAACCAGACCCAAACCAAAACGCAAATAAGCAAAAATTTATATTGAATGAATTACTAAGCACTGTTGTACAACTACGTATTTACTTAAGTTAAGTTAGATTGGCCAGGATACAGTGATACCTCACATAGCCAACATATGGTCCTTAGTGTTGCCAATATCGCGGTGGATGCGCTAAACTAAACTTGGAATGCAAGACTTTGCAAGTTTTAGTATTTTGTGTATTTTCTGATGAGTATTTTGTGAATTTTCAGAAGATTATTTTGTGTAGTTATGAAGAGTATTTTGTTGACCACTAAATTCCACAACAGGGGTGAGAGTACTCCCCTTTGTGGGGTGCCCCTATGTGCCCTCCTTGACATCGTCGAAAGGCCTCACCCACCCGTCACCGCCCGACAACTTAAAAGTTCCTGGATCCAGCGCTGAATGATTGAGGGTATTCCGATCCATTAGAGTTCCTCCAAACAGCGCCTCAGCAGAGACGTTGCTAAAGGCAACCGAAATATCAAGAAAGATACTGTCTGCAGTGAAGGGCCTTTTCGGTATGTTGTACACCCCATCACGACAAGATAAACGCGTTTTATGCCTTCCGCCAGGCACCTCGACCCATGACTGAGACCGTCTCGCACCTCCTCCCTGGCTCGGTCCTTGAGGGGACCTACTCGTCCGGACAACAGCCTGTGCTAGCCCTCTGCGGTCTCCCCTCGCAGTCTGCCCTGGCAAAAGCACCAGTAACAGGCATCGGGGAGGAGAGACGGAGGTCCATTGCCTAGGCAGCAACTTCTTGGAAGTTTCAGGCGCGGATTTTTTCCGCCCTTTATTATCAAGGCAAACAAACAAAAAAATTAAACGCAGCTGGGTATAAAAAATTCCAGACGAAAACCGAAAAAGTCACAACACTATATCGAAAAGGTCCTTCACTACAGGGAGTGCGATAGGTGTCTTTCTTGATATTTCGGGTATCCAACACGACAAGATAAATGCGTTTTATGCCTTCCGCCAGGCACCTCGAAACATGACTGAGACCGTCCCGCACCTCACCCCTGCATCGCGCCTTGAGGGAACCTACTTGGACGGACAACAGCGTTTGCTAGACCTCCGCGGTCTCCCACCGCAGTCTGACCTGACGCAAGCACCAGGAACAGGCAAAGGGAAGAGAGACGGAGGTCCATTGGCTTAATCCTCTTGTAGATTTCAGCCAAGAATTTTTGCCGCCTATGTCTTTACTTTACTGTAGGAAAAACTAAAATTAAGTAGCGCGCCTCGAATTGGAAGAGAATCTCGGCCATAAAACTCGCCAGAGTTATAAACGCGCCAGTGTATTATTTTTATGTCTTTATTTAACTTACAATTTTTCTCCTTCTTAAATGTTCAGTTTTAATGTTTTCGGCAAATCAATTCAACTACAATGAAGAAGAAGAACCAGAAAGAGAAATGTCATACTGAACAACAATAGCTACGTGGAGACAGATTAGTTCGCGAATACTTATCGTGATTGTTCGATAGTCAATTACGTTCTGTGAAGACCGGCTATTACTGTTTTCATGAAATTTTCAGTAAAATAATCTTACTGAAAACAAAAAAAAACGCGTTGCAAAAAAATTAAAAACACAAAGGGCCGTAGTCATACACAGTGAGCTTAAACAACTTATTATGAAAAGTCAAAGTAACCAAGATATTATTTCATGGTTGTATTCTTGGACATATTAGAAGATGTTCTGAGCCAAAATTGAAATCATTTTGAGAAATTCCATGTTTTTTAAAAATTGGTCCACCTTTTCTTTTCATGGGTGCCCCTGATCTTTTTATGGCACCCCCGGTAAAATGACTGTTCTGTTCTTAGTATGTAAGTGTATAGTAAAATTCATTACAGTAAAAATACATTTTAAGACGTTTATTATTTATTATTTATCATATTTTAATATAAACATAAAAAGGTTTACAGTTTTTTTAAATATGAAGAATATTATATTCACATACAGTTTTCTTCAAATTCTCCATATAATTTGGGTTATTTGGTGTAGTTCGATACTTATTATCCCATGTTTTTTTGAAATGATAAAGCACAGCCTCCATGGCTTGCTCTGAATAATACCCTAATCCTATTCCCTGCCTTGAACAAAAATCTTCTATATGGAAAAAAACTGTAAATTAGTAATAATATTCGCAGGAATACGTACATAATTGAAATCACTTTCGCTACTTCTGGTTATTAGTTAAGGTTCCTTAAATTGGAATGCTTTTACTTTTTGTTATTGTAGCTCCTTATACCTCAAATGCTATTAGCACCAGTTAAGTATGTAACTTGAACGCTAACCTTGATCCAAACACACAGCGGCATCACCTTGTCATGGATAGGCAAAGAAGAAATTTTTTCTCGTAGCCAATGCATGAATCGTGGTCTTGCCTAAACACTGTCAACTTGTTCAAAAACCTTTTACATTTCTGGAAGATAAAATGATATGATCTTTTAGATACTGTGTGCGTTCTCTTTGCTAACACTGTAGGTAAATTTTTAACTTTTGAAATATCACAGAGAAACGCCGAAACAAGTCAACTTCATTTTTGGCTGTAGAATACGATGGCATTTACACAAAGTCAAAGTTAGCTCTTGTTTTCGAGATATTTAGGAAAGAAGTTTCAGAGCTCTGAAGGTAATTTTTGTTCCGTCTATAAACTTTACTCAGGCTTGGAACCCTTTACTCGCATAAAAATTGACAGTTGTTCTTACTTAATTGGGGTATTCCAAATTCCATGTCGCCTTTAGTTTTCCCAAATTGGCTCCGGTTTTCGAGATAACGGTATTTAAAAATTACCATCAATTTGGCCTTTTTTGTTAATAACTCAGTCAGTTTATGAGATAGATTGTCAAAATTTTGCACGTGACAATATTTTAGTATTACCTTAACTATTTCTGTAAATAATTGAAATCAGATCACTATAACATATAGCTGCCATACAACCGATTTTTCAGATATGGACATTTTTGGGTATAACTTCGCTATTTAAATAGCTAAGGACGTGCAACTTTGGAGAATTTGTACTCGTATTGGCCTTAATCTATTCCCTGAAAATCGTCGATATCGGGTCACTATAACATATAGCTGCCATACAACTGATTGTTCAGATATATGGTTTTGCACTTTTATTTTTTTATAACTCCGAAAATAGTCATTCTGCGTGAAAAAACAAGATAAACACTTTCATTCAAAATTAATAGGTGAAAAATTTTCTCATATACAATTTCCACGTATCTGCATCGGTTATTGCACTTTTGTGCAACCAAGTTTGAAATTTCACCATAGGCATTTATTTCAAGCCCGATAACACATATATCGTATTAAATGAATTAGATGAACTTTATATCGTCTTACAGAGAATTAAAAGAACTATTACGCAGTTTTTAAATGAAGAAAATATATGCATGTTTGAGGAAAGGTAAGGTAATACTAAAATATTGTCATGTGCAAAGTTTTGGCAATCTACCTCATAAACTGACTGAGTTATTAACAAAAAAGGCCAAATTGATGGTAATTTTTAAATACCGTTATCTCGAAAACCGGAGCCAATTTGGAAAAACTAAAGGCGGCATGGAATTTAGAATACCCCAATTAAGTAAGAACAACTGTCAATTTTTACGCGAGTAAAGGGTTCCAAGCCTGAGTAAAGTTTATAGACGGAACAAAAATTACCTTCAGAGCTCTGAAACTTCTTTCCTAAATATCTCGAAAACAAGAGCTAACTTTGACTTTGTGTAAATGCCATCGTATTCTACAGCCAAAAATTTAGTTGGGGTGTCTCGGCGTTTCGCTGTGATATTTTGACCTCCCTACAGTGTAATTTGGACTGGAAGGTTCTATAAATTTTGCTAAATTAACCTTCATACTCTCTCTATAAAGAGCCTAGTTTCATTATGGATCTGGAGTCTAAAAAACTGTATTATCCCTGCAAAAAATGCGATTAATCCGGGACGTGTCCGGGATCAATAGCAAGGGAGCATGCGACTAATACAATTTTACATCCCTTTATATGGAGTGAATTGATCGCATTTGTTCGAGCATGTCCTATGAAGAGACTAATTGTTCAACTTGTATACCCGAACGGGTACCAATGTAGATCAATCGCTTTCATCCCGAACGGGTACAAATGTAGATCAATCGCTTACATCCCGAACGGGTACAAATGTAGATCAATCGCTTACATCCCGAACGGGTACAAATGCAGATTAATCGCTTTCATCCCCAACGGGTACAAATGTAGATCAATCGCTTTCATCCCCAACGGGTACAAATGTAGATCAATCGCTTCCAGCACGCACGGGTACAAATGTAGATTTTTCCATGTTGTTAGCCAAGGCAATTTTTAATAAAAATTTTTAAAAAATTGTAAATGTTCATGCATATTTAAATAAGGATTATATGTATAATGTTTTACTTTTGTAAAAAAAATCTCAATAAATAAATAAAAAAAATTGTAAGTTTTGAGTTACAATTAGTCTACATTTATACCCGTACGGGAACAATCGGGGACTAATTGTGGACCGATTGTTCTAGAAAGAGATCAATCCGGGACAAATATCTTTCGGTATTAATCGCACATTTCTTTGCAGGGATATGACAGGACCCACACTTTCAGAAACATCTGTTTAGGTACATATGTATATGTTTGCATGGATGGTATCCTCCATTTATTCAAGCACAGAGTTGAGTGGTAGACTTTCTTTGTGGCGTCAGTTGCTATGCGTGGTAAATACATAGATATGCACATATGAATGTATCTGTAAATGTACCATAAGCGTGAGTGTTATTTTTTATGGGAATTTCGACAAATGGATGAATTTTTTAAGCGATTTTTTTTATTGGAATTCCTTAAACAAACTGAGAGCGGAGGGGTGATTTTGTTTGATTTGCTCTCGATTGAATTGGTGTTGGGCAATTTTTTATGTTGATTAAATGTTTGTTTGTTGGTAAGCGTTGGATGGGATATACAATCGTTACTGTGTAACCTAAATCAAACGCACGCCGTCAATTTACTGCCAAAAATTTCTCATGCCCATACAACTTGTATGGGAGTAACCGAAATTGAACGGCGTGCGTAAAAAGCAAATTCGACGCCCAATTTTTGTTTTGCGTGACAGTTGAAATTAAGCATTGTGGGTGATTGTTTGCAAAAAAATTGACACTTGCTTTTGATATCGTGTCTGTTAGGTACATATTCCACAAAATAACAAGATTTTCTCTGATTTTCTGTATTTTTCTATTTCTTTATCTGAACACGCACGCAAGTCAATTTCGGTTCAACGCATATGAAAAATTTGCGTGCGTGCGTTAAATTGACGACTTGCGTTTGATTTAGGTTACACAGTTACAGGCTTTCGATTAACAATAAACTTGCAATATACATTGTATTATACATATATTTAGTTACATATATCTACAACAGGGATTATCACACTAATACTTTCAAACATTGTGCATGTGTTAAAAGCACAAAAGCTCTTGGCTACACCCAAAGAAACTCAATCATTGTCGAAAACTAAAATTTTTAAATTACAAATGGTTAGTATTTTTATTATTAACTTCACAAAAAACCACAAACAAAAAAAATAAAATAAAACAAGTAAGGAAGCCTAAGTTCGAGTGGAATCGAACATTAGATACTCAGCTGTATGTTTTCATAATTTGTTTGCGTTTGATGGAAACACGGTGTACTTTATATAAAGCGAGTGCTGCATAAAGTGGGCGTTGCCACGCCCATTTTCAACATTTTTACCAGTCATCCAACTAAGCATTTGAATATTATTCTTTGTGCAAAATTTCATTCCTTTATGACTTCTAGTTACAAAGATGTCACGTTACAAATTCCCAAAGGGTGTTCCAGAAATATCTTTGTTAAAAAGTAGGCGTGGTCATAACCCGATTTCAATAAATTTTTGCGTGTCTATTAACACAAGTTATAGAAGTGTATAAACCAAGTTTCGTCATAATATCTCAATTATTTGTCGAATTATAGGCTAAGAAATCTCGTATATTCCTGCTTCTAAAAGGAGGCGGTGCCACGCCCATTTTCCAAAATTTTTGTGTTTTTTGTTTTATGTCCATAGTTGGACTCCTGCCATAAAATTTCAATGATATATCTTTATATTTGACAGAGATATCGCTTAAAATGTTTTTACTGGGTCACTTTATAATACCCATATATAAAAGTGGGCGTGGTCGTCAACCGATGTTGGTAATTTTTCGTCCACGTATTTGGCTAAGTAAATATATCACGCGTACCAAATTTCATCGATATATCTTTAACGGTTTCTGAGTTATGGCCTATAAAACTTTCAATATTTGCCCCTTAATAAGTGGGCGTGGCACCGCCCATTTTCCAAACTTTTTGTATTTTTTGTTTTATGTCCGTAGTTGGACTCCTGCCACAAAATTTCGATGAATTATCTTTATATTTGACAGAGATATCGCTTAAAATGTTTTTATTAGGCCCCTTTATAGTTCCCATATATAAAAGTGGGCGTGGCCGTCAGCCGATTTTGACAGTTTTCCGTCAAAACATTTGTCTAAGTAAGCAAATCACGCATACCAAATTTCATCGCTATATCTTCAACGGTTTCTGAGTTATGACATATAAAACTTTCAATGTTTGACCCTTAATAAGTGGGCGTGGCACCGCCCGTTTTCCAAAATCTCATCAAATTTCTTCATAAGGACCTGAGCTCAATACGTGGGTGAAATTTCATTGCTCCAGCTATATTAGTGGCTGAGATACCAAATTTCCGATATTTTCTATATAGGAAAAGTGGGCGTGGTCATGGTCCGATTTCACCCATTTTCAATACCAACCGTGCCAGTCTCGATACCAACCTGCATTCCAAATTTCATCAAAATATCTCAATGTTTGCGCGAGTTAGAGTGCGTACGGACGGACGGACGGACATGGCTCAATCGATTTCTCTTTTCACCCTGATCATTTTGATATATATAAGTCTATATCTATCTCGATTATTTCGTTCTGTTACAATCCACCGTTATGAAATCAAAACTATAATACTCTGTGTACTAGTACAGCTGAGTATAAAAAGAGGACTAGAAAGGAAACTAGAAAGAGAAAGAGGAGTACGACAAATGACCTTTTGGAGGTCGCCATAAGGTTAAAATATTGTAGAAAATTATTCGCATTAAAACCTCTCTATGGGACTCCTCGGACAGTACAGTATAATATATATATATATATTCGCCACCGAGCCTACCTTCCTAGATCTGCCTTGGATGCAATAAGGTTTTCGCAGTGCGCAAGAGCAACTCTGCCATACATTTTGTTGTTGCCCATTTTGCTATTTGAATTCGCAAATGACCATTGGCATACGCGATATTTAAACCGTCCTTTTCACGGTGTATTCGTAAAATTTTTCAGAACTTTATTATCAAGTTAATTGAGCAACTCCGCCAACGCTTACCGCAGAATATTCAATCTTTAAAAAATATTGAATTTTTTTCTGTAAATAAGCCAAAAATATTTGACACTTTCAAGGATGAAAAGGATCACTTTAACACGGAGGAAATCACTATTTTAGAAATGCAATGGAAAAACTACACGCATACCCATGGAAGGGAACTACCTCTACAATAAAGTTTTGGGTAGACGTAAGAAAGCTTAGAAATGCTCTTAACGAAAATCCGTTTGAAGAACTACAATCTTTTGTGTTTAATTTTCTAATCCTACCGCTTAGTAATACAGAAATAGAACGTAGATTTTCTGTTATGAACGTAATAAAAACAAAGCAAAGAAATAGAATGCAATTATTTATGTTAAACTCTCTATTGACTGTTAGGTATGGTCTAAAAAGGCTTGAAAAATGTTGTAATAACTTTAAAATTCCTAACGATATTATTAAAGCAATGACTTCAATTAATAATAATTCAACCTGTGAATTAAATGAAGATATGATTTTTGAAATGTTATTGAATAAAATTTTTAACTAAAGTTTAAATATTAACTAGTCGCTATTATAATTTATTTTAGTACTGCAATTGAATGTACATACATACATACATACATATCGCCCGTTTTAGGCAATAGGGATTTAACTCGAAATTTTCGATTTCTGGGATTTTGCCATATATTTCAATAACAGGGTAGTGCCTTTGAGTCTAGTCTTATAAAATACTCAAAAAGATAAAAATGGCGGAAATAAAGGTGATTTTGTAGTTAGCCGTAGAAGGAAACTATTTGAAATTATAAAACTTTATTTGCGTTTTCCCACAAAAAATTTTTTTTGAGTTAAATCCCTATTGCATAAAACGTGCGATATGTAATGAATTGATTTTTTTCATTGTAATAATCTTATTATGCGACGTACATATATAAGTACATACAAACAAATATATGTATGGCTACAATATATAATATATGTATATATAAATATTAATATATGTGAAGTTGTTTTATGTCACGTCTTTTTAAATAAATCATTATTTGGCCATTTTTGAAAAAAAAAAAAATTTGGCTATTTATTTTAGCTATGAAAAAAATTATTTAGCTATTTTTAGCAATTTTTTTTATTTAATTTAGCTATAAGCTTCAAAATATTCTGGCAACACTGGACTGAATAGAAATTTGCAAAATTTCTGTGCGTGAACGAAGTGCTTTGACTCGTCGGTGTGAGGCTGTCGGTGTGAAAGCTATAAAAAGCTTCCGCACGCGTGCTTAGGAAAATCAAACTCTGATCTACAATCATATATATTTGTTTGTGTGTATGTTTTGCTAACGAATTTTCGCTCGGCAACAACAGCTTTAACGGACCCCTTTGGGCACAACGCGACGCGACGCGACGCGACGACACAGCAAGTTTATAGCTTTACAAAATCCCGCTACAGCAGCCAAAAAAATAAAGAATTTTTTTCGCCCCTATAAATATGCAACAAAAATAAATAAAAATGTCAATGAGCAATGCGTTCGCTAACTGTTTGTTGTTGTTACATTTGTTTTGTGTGTTATATGGAAATATCCACATACGTTTGCACATATCTACTATGTGTGTTTGTAGATTGGGTTGGGGTACAGTCCCTTACATCTTTTTCTTGGGGGTTGCTATGAGCACCCCTTCCTCTTGCCGCAGTCAGCCCTCGAACCAACGCAGTGGCAACTAAAAATTTCATTTTAATGTGTTTACTTAAACGATTAAAACTGACGCCATTTGGAAGTTTCAGTGGGGAGAAGCGACTGGGTGGGCAGTGTTGGCGTTTGGGGTGAGACACACACATCCATACATAAAATCGCTTTCTCTACTATTTTTTTTTTTTTTTTTTGAATTAATATTGCAAAAGCATTTGTGCTGAGTTGTGTTGAGTTAAGTGGCCCTGGAGCGCACTTGGCTTTCGCAGATCGCTCCGATAAGTGGCCATTATTATGATTACGAGTTTGAGTAAGCGCGCACGCTGATTTTCATTTTGATTTCGGTTGTGATTATTGAATGAACTGAGATTATTTAGAATACCATCATTGGCTTGGCGTTTGGGTTGCTTTGTTTATTTTTCTACTTATTTTGCTTGGTGAATGAAAGGAAGTTGCGATTTGATTAAGATGACTCACTTAAAGTGTGTGTGTGATGAAATCAGTGAAGTGTTTACATTGATTGCTGTAAGTGGAAAAGAAGGGGAGATGGTCTAGAATTGACAAGATTTTGCCATTATCTCTCTTTAACCTCTAAGCTTTTTCGAGTAATTTGAACTCCAAGTGCGGTTAATTTATCTTTTTATCTTAACGGTGGTTATATTATTGGTTAAAATGTTTGCGAGAAAAGGATTTTTGTTAAAAAAAATTTACTCAACACGAACAAACGCTAGTAATTGTGAAAGAGGATGTCTCTGAGACCAACTTTACCGAACAGAGAACTAGTCTAGATGGTCTGAGTTTTTTAAGAGGGGTTCAAGTTTTATAATTTTAGCTGGAGGTGCAATTACTTTATGACATCAACTGAAGTTTTTGAGCTCGGACTTCTTCTACAGAATTTAATAAGCAATTTCTTTGCTGTAGACCTTAACCCTCTGACGCCCACACAAATGGTTGTTTTAACCCTTTTTGTAAACACATGGTGAGAATATCAATTAAAAATGCAGATAGAGGACTAAAATGTTCTACGGAAATTTTAAGCGAAGAATTCGAGGAGGGGTCGTCGGGGATATGATGTTTGATTTTCCGATTAATCTGAGAGAAAAAGTCAAACTCTCGTGAATGATAGCATTCAACCAAAATAAGTAGATATTCCTATAACCAATGGATCCAAATTTGTATACGGCCCTGAATGAGAACAGAAATCACTAAGCTTATTGATTTCTATGTACATATGTACATATTGAATGTAAGCATAGATTTGCTCTTCTAGGCTCAGAATGTCTTCTGACTGCAGCTTTACCAGCTAGCAGGTAGCCATTTTTGGCTGGAAATACCTTCGGTTCTGTTGCTCTCTAAAAGATTTGTGAAGTCGTCAAAAGCTTAGTAAAGTTTCGTTATGCTTTATCCGAAGGAGTAGAGCACTGAAAATCTTGACTTAGCAATACCTCCTAGAAGAGGTAATTCCAAAGCTTTTGTTTTTTTGTCAGAATGAGTGAAGTTCTCTGTAGGCTAATCTGTACCAGTTTATGCCACAAGACTTTTTCTTTATCTAGATAAACAGCTTTAAAGTCATGAGAGTTTGAATTAGCTCAAAGTTATATGGAATTCTTCTTTGTTATTCCTCTGACACTTAAAATGGCGTCATATATCGTATGTACGCTTAATTCTAAACGAAGTTCTTCTATTATCGATGGGAATTATGACTCCAGTGTTCCTTTGCTAACTCTCCTGGAAAGAAAAAGATCTATTTTTCCAGCAAACGTTTATCGTTCACACTCGTAACAACATCAGAGTGCTCTTACAATTGAGTAGTCCACTCTCAAAAGTGCCTATGTGAGTTTTTTATATTAAGGCACAAACTAGAAGAAACAAAAATAGAATTTTGAATGTGTACATATAAAATCCATAGAGACTTTTGCAATCACTTCTTAATGGACATTATACACCTTTAAATGCTGTTATATAATCCATCAAAAACTCAACATCGAAAAAAATTCACATATCCAGTTTTAAAAGTAGACTACTCAATTGTTGAATTTCAGGAACATGGGCGGTAACTAAATGTTAAAACAACTTGTTCCACCGCAAGGCTGGGTATCGTGCAGCTTTAAGTTTAAATAATACTAGTATCGCCGGTGCTCGAAATTCGACCATGCAATTTATTTTTTCAACTTTGTATTGGTACAAAAATTACTCCTTTTCGCGGAGATAAGCAACACTTTCTAAATTCCAGTTGTACCGCAACACTGATTTACCCTTTTGATCATGGTCCGACGCGAAATCATGTTCCAAATCAAGGCAGATCTAGGAAGGTAGGCCCGGTGGCGAAGTTTTTCAATTCGCCGCCGAGCCTACCTGTTAGATATGCCTTGGTCAAAATTAAAATTACTCAGTGTGCTCTCCCGCCCTCTCTCTCATTTTTCACTTTAATAGAAAAGCAATATGAGATATTTGGCCGAGTTGATTTTGATCTGAGCGTAAACTGGGCCAATGCATATAAAATAGAAAGAGCGCTTTGAAATTAAAGCAACTCTTCAACTGTGTTTACGATATTTGTAAACATTTTTACGATATCTATTTCTCTTAACTAAAAACTTTATTTATTAATTATAAACAAATTAAATAATCTATAGAAAAAATTATATGCCTATGCACTGCTCCTGACTCATACGAACACATCCATATCAATTTTATGTGGATTTGAGTATGTTAAATGTGCAAAACAGCCTGGCAATTGTTTGTATGGAAAAAATGTTAGTATATTAATATATAGATTATTATTGCTGTAGTGCAGTAGGTAGAAGGCGAGTACTTTCTATACCAGAGGTCTCGGGTTCAAAACCCAGTCCGAACAAACACCAAAAAAAAAATTTCTAATTACACAATTAAATCTCAATTATTGGTTTTTTAGAAATAGCGGTCACCTCTCGGCAGTGGGTGGCATACCCTCCGAGTGTATTTCTGCCATGAAAAAGCTTCTCACAAAAAATGCATTCGCCGTTCGGAGCCGGCATAAAATTGTAGGTCCACCCAACTGGTAGGAAATCCAAAAACTAAAGGCGCACACCTCGAATTGGGAGAGAAGCTCGGCCATAAAACTCGTCAGAGTTATAATAGCGCTAGTGTATTATTATTATACATATTATTCACGAAAATATCTCCAGACGGGAATGATATCAACAACCCGATACTAAAGAAATGGTACAACAATCTTCGACTATTTTCTCTCCTTCTCCCATTACTACGGATATTAAATTACCACAACGCTGTTGAGCACCTGTCATGAATTTCTTAGACTGAATGAAAACGAGTATAAGTAAAAAGTTTGTATGATTAAAAAACACAAAACAATACAAAAAGACTAAAAAATAAATATGCACATACATATGTAACTAAAATAAAATGATGAAAAAACGAGTTAAATAAAAAGTTGAAAGCTACTCTCACCTCGTTTTACTTTTTACTCAAAAGCAGCGTAAACGGAAACGGAAACGGATGCAGCCACGCACACAGACATGACAAGACTCGTTACTTGCAGACAATACAATTAACAGGAAATTGAATGTGTGCAGATACTTTTCTGACAGTTAAACACACTGAATTGGCTTAAATACGTAAAATGCCAGCAGTTGGGTGGTGGTTTGCTTCGAGTTATAGTGGGTGTGGACATGATTGCTGGTGCGGAGGCTGTGGAAAACTACAAATTTTTGATGTGTGTACATATGTATGAGCATTGCGACGGCTGAGAATAAGATCGCCCTATTTCAAAATTTTTTTCAAAAACGCCCTATTCCAAAAATTGTTTCAATAACGTCCTATTTCAGATTTTGCTTCAAGAACGCCCTATTTCAGAGAAAATTACATATATATTTCTCTGAAATAGGGCGTTTTTGAATAATTGTCTGAAATAGGACGTTATTGAAACAAATTCTGAAATAGGGCGTTTTTGAAGCAAAATCAGAAACGGACGTTATTCAAACAATTTTTGGAATAGGGCGTTTTTGAAAAAAATTTTGAAATAGGGCGATCTTATTCTCAGCCGTCGATTTGTTGACAAAGATTTTGGGCAGTAGTCATAGTCGACTTAAAATCAGTTTTATCACTAAAACAGCGTTCTAACTTTAAAATGAGGTGAATGTCATTTTAAAATCTTAAAATATTGTTCTAAGCTGGGAATTCGTCATGAAAACTATAAAAATAGAAAGAGATTACCTACGTTAATACAATAAAAAATAAATAAATAAAACGTATAAAGAAGACGATTTCAATAAATATGTTTGGAAATAGCAGATTTTTTCAAGATTTTGCCATTATAGACTATGCTATTCCGGAACGGAGAGCAAAGAAGCCGATGTGATCCCTTCTAAATGGAGGAAGAGGAATGTTATTCGAGGTATTGCTTTGATAAGGCCACAGTGGATTATCTTATAGATATTTTAGAGCCTGTCAGTAATAGGGGACTTTCAATCTAACCTGGATTGCAAGCTCTCACTACATTACGATTTTTAGATCGAAATGCTATCAGGTGGCACTCAATGCTTTCCCGCAGACAAGCTTTTTCTCCTGCGCTCCAGTTCGGTGCACTAGATCTTTTTGTTCCCTTAAGTCACAAGTTCATTTTCATTTATATGAAGTGTTTAGCTTTATCTCAAAATTTAACTCACTTTTAGTTGTTTTTTAGCGTATTTTAAATATACGATTAAGATAAAATATGCAAACATCAAAATGTCGAATAGATATGTAGATGCGCTTAGTTTTTTCTTTTCAATTTAAAAGTTGACGCAGGGTGAATTTTTAAAACACTCGAAATTTCTTAAAATTACAGAGCGATTCTTATTATTTTATATGGGTAACCCTGTTCCGTTTCATTTTAGCAAAAAACATTGTTCTAACTGGTCTATAACACACCACTCTTTTAAAAGTCGTTCTACCGTTTAATACCGATTTTAACTAAAACCGATTTTAGTGAACGACTATGCACGGTGAGCTTAAACAACTTATTATGAAAAGTCAAAGTAACCAAGATATTATTTCATGGTTGTATTCTTGGACATATTAGAAGATGTTCAGAGCCAAAATTGAAATCATTCATCGGACACATTTTGAGAAATTCCATGTTTTTTAAAAATTGGTCCATTTTTTCTTTTCATGGGTGCCCCTGTTCGTTTTATGGCACCCCCGGTAAAATAACTGTAAAAATACATTTTAAGACGTTTATTATTAATTATTTATCATATTTTAATATAAACATAAAAAGGCTTACAGTTTTTTTAAATATGAAGAATATTATATTCACATACAGTTTTCTTCAAATTCTCTATATAATTTGGGTTATTTGGTCTAGTTCGATACTTATTATCCCATGTTTTTTTGAAATCATAATGCACAGCCTCCATGGCTTGCTCTGAATAATACTCTAATCCTATTCCCTGCCTTGAACAAAAATCTTCTATATGGAAAAAAAACTGTGTGCACTTTTGGGGTTATGGGTATAGAAAGATCGTTGTAACTCTTTCGGAAATTAGAAATACAGTTAATATAATTACTTTTCAAATCAATAGTGAAGCAAGATTCGACCACTGAATGATAATCGTTAAAAGCTTTTACGTATTTTAGGCGCTCTAAAGGACATATACTTCTTAATACATCGGTGTTTTTACTAGCTAATACCCGCCCACTTCGTTGCGACAAATCACAAAATGCCACTGCCATCCCTATCAGTCACCCTACCACTCTAGGTACATCTCCCGTTCCCACTATCTCTTCTTCGACCTATACTACTCTCGCTCTCTCTCCACCTCTCTCCAACGTTGCTTATCAACAATTTAACATGACCATCCGGATCCACTTATCGGTATATACGAGTATCATTTAAATCGGTTTAGGTATGGAAATAAAATTAGTTTAATCCAAATTAGGTACTACCATATTTTGATACCAGAGTGCGTTTACGATAAAGTACTAGCAGCGAACATTTGGCCTGCCAATGTTAAAATTCGTCCTTTTAATTTTTTTCCAAGGGACATAAAATCGCAAGTAAATCCGTAAGCATGCAGGTTTGTGGTAAATTAAAGCACCTCAAAATTTATTTCCAAAATGCTTCAGGAATACGCAGCAAATCAACCTCACTTTTCAACATGAGCTCCCATTCTGACTATGACGTCTTTGTCATTATTGAAACGTGGCTCAACTCGAATTTTCACGATTATGAATTTTTCGATTCCAACCTCTACAGTGTCTATCGAAAAGATCGTGACTATCTTAAAACTGGTCTATTGCGAGGGGGTGGAGTACTTATTGCTGTTCATCGACGCCTTCGTTCATCGCTTGTGAATTTGGTCAATATGAACCCGCTTCTTGACCAGATATGTGTATCAGTTCATGGGATTTCGGAAATATTTTTTTGTGCTTCATACCTACCACCATCCAGCGCGGATGTGCTTTATAAGCAACATGTGGACAATAATGTCGACTTAGTCAATAATAATAGTAGTAAGAGCTTTTGTATTTTAGGAGATTTTAACTTGTGTAATATTGAATGGACATATATGAGCAATACTACTAGTTTACTTCCTAAATTTGTAAATAGCTTCTCGGAAACTTATCTTATTGATAACTTTTCTAGTGTTGATCTCTTTCAAGTTAATAATTTTGCTAATAAGCTATCTAGAACTTTAGATCTAATTTTTGTCAATGATAACACTGCTCTACAGCCAAAAAATACTCTGAACGCAACCATCCTTTCTATATGTAAAATCGGTCGCTGATTCCGAAAATCGGGTTCATTTTTAATTCTATGGGAAGGTTTTTGAGATATCGGCAATTTACCGTTATTTGGCCAATGTGTCCACTTAATCCTGTATATCTCTTTAACACAGTGAGTTATATTCCTTAGGGTGACACCAAACGAAATAAAATTAAATTTCCTTTTCACGGCTCCTATAACATTTTTCTCTAACTCTTATAGTTTCTGAAATATTGACGATTAAATTTTAATTTTTTCGATTTTTTACGATTTTTTGAAGAAAAAATTGACTTTGTCAGGCAATATCTTTAAAACCAATATTTTTACCTTCGGTTTTACTCCTTTTCATGAAGCTCCATTCTATTACCAAAAAAATAAGCTATCAACGATGAAAATCCATTGTAAAATGGAAAAGTTATAGGCGATCAAGTAAATACAGCCAGGTCGCGCAATGCCTCTGCACGCGTACATTCTATGCATATTGTACCAATACCTACACATCTGCAGTAGCAGCACATTGGCAGCGCGGTAGATACAAGCCCATTTACGGGTATAACATGCATAAAATATACCCGTGTAGAGGCATTGTGCGACTTGGCTGTATTTACTTGATCGCCTATAACTTTTCCATTTTACCATGGATTTTCTTCGTTGATAGCTTATTTTTTTGCTAATGGAATGGAGCTTCACGTAAAAGATTAAAACCGAAGGTGAAGACATTGGTTTTAAAGATATTGTCTGACAAAGTCAATTTTTTCTTCAAAAAATCGTAAAAAATTTAATCGTCAATATTTCAGAAACTATAAGAGTTAGAGAAAAATGTTATAGGAGCCGTGAAAAGGAAATTTAATTTTCTTTCGTATGGTGTCACCCCAAAGAAGATAACTCACTGTGTTAAAGAGCTATACTGGATTAAGTGTACCCATTGGCCAAATAACGGTAAATTGCCGATATCTCTAAAACCTTCCCATAGAATTAAAAATGAACCCGATTTTCGGAATCAGCGACCGATTTTACATATAGATAGGATAGTCACGTCCAAAGTACAGACAAAAAATTTCATTTTGTGATCCAGTGTAATTTAAGTTTTTCTTTGGATGAATGCCTTGACCCTTTTTCTCCTCCAAGTACGCATCATGTTCCACTTATTATTTCTTTTGACTTCTACTCTTTTGATAAGGTTTGCTCGGTTGAACGTGCCCACAGTTTTTGTTTTAGGCGTGCTAATATGGCGAATGTCGATCTCGAAGTGTCTTCCATAGACTGGCACTCTCTTTTTTTCGCGCTAATGTTGCTGATTGTTTTGCGATTTTTAAAAATAAAATAAGCGAAATTTGCATGAACAATATACCTTTAAAAGTGAAAAAATCTTACAAAATACCTTGGTACAATGCGAAACTTAAGAAATTAAAAAATCTTAGGAACAAATACTTTAAGAAATTCAGGTCGACTAAGTCTGACTCTCATAAAAGAAAGTACCTAACTTTCTCTAAAAAATTCAAGCTATTGAGCAAGAGACTTCAATCCAGATATGTTCGAAATTTTGAGTTAAATATAAAAGCGAATCCTAAGTCTTTTTGGAGTTATGTAAATTCGAAAAAGGCGTGTTCTAGTTTTCCTTCTGAACTTTTTTATAATGGGGCTTCTGCTTCAAACCCTTTAGATTCTGCTAACCTTTTTGCAAATTTCTTCTGCGCGAATTTCGCACCTGATACTGGCACTGTCAACACAACTCCTACTCCGTTGGGTTGCTCAATAAATTTCGGGTCGCTCTCATTAACGCTTGATGATGTGGTTGATGGCATTATGTACATCAAACCTTCTTTATTAACGGATGTTGATGGCTTATCATCTCATCTTCTAAAGAATTGTTTGGCTTTTGCGAAGCCGATCCTATTAATTTTCAACAAATCTCTTGAATGCGGCGAGTTTATAGATGCCTGGAAGGTTACCTTTATTAGCCCGGTTTTCAAAAATGGTAACAGGAGTAATATCAGTAACTTAGTGATGGGCGAGTCCGAGATATTTTATTCGATTCTCTCGATTGTTGAAACATCTCGAATGCTCTCGATGGGCTTCATTCGTATTCGAGTCAAGTCGTAAATGGCCGTCAGTCGAAACAATCGCTAAAACATCTCGGACTCGCACAGTGGGGGCACCTCCATACAAACGCGGCCAAAAATAGTAATAATTGAGCTAGAAACTTTAAACTCGGAACTTAAGCTTTCTTGATTGAAGATAGTAAACTGTGAAAATTTGAACAAAATCGGCCCACAAATACACCCCCCTCCCATATAACGGTATTTTTGAAATTTCAATATTTTGTTAACTATTATAGCTAAAATGCTCAATTTTAATAAGAGCACGCATTTTTTAAATATAAATAATATACAGTAATCATTTTGGAAAAAGCGCAAAGTATTCCATGGTTTTCAAATTAAAAATATATGCACTTTTGAGCATTTTATAAGCATTCATCATAAAATTTTCCTTCAAAAAAATCACATTTAAAAAAATTTTTATACCACAAATGAAACTATACTTTTCTAAAGGATTTCAGTGTGCTGAATCTGAATCTGAAGTCAGAATTTTCAAATTGGTTCTAGTTTTTGAGATATTCATGTCCAATTAGGCAAAAAAACACGTTTTTGACTATATTCCCTGCTTAATATCTTGTATGTAATATTTTTTTATTCAAAATCAAATACACCGTTAGAAAGCATAAACCATCCCCCTGAATATGGCGTTTAAATTTTTCAGATATTAGAATTGGAGAAATTGTTGTTTAAGTTTCATTAACTTGGCAAATTTTCCCCATACAAAATTATTAATACTTTTTGAAGCATACTTTTGGGGATTTTGTATGGGAAAAATGTATGAAAACTTAGAAAAACTCACTCCATAAAAAAGTTCATAAAACAAAAAAGCGCAAACGAATTTTTAAGATTTCTTCACCAGTTTATAAAGCACGTTCACTAGCATCAAATATTAAAAATTTGGAAAGGTCATATTTTGTATTTTTTTTTATTTCATGTTGAAATTTTCCAATTTTTACACAATTTTTTTTTCTGTTCGAAAAGAAAAAGGCTGCAAAAAAATAATGATAACGCTGATAAAAAAAATTCTTTCATAATTTGAAAGTGTGAACCATTGCCTACAACACGGTGAACAAACTATTCGATTAGTCGCCTAAGAATAAGATTTTTCATAATGTCAAAAGTAGCCTAATTATTGCGTTTTGAAAAAGGCACTTTTAGTCAAATGGGAAAAAGATTATTTAAGCGAAAAGCGCAGGTGGATTTCAAGAATTAAAATGCGGTTTGATTAAAAATATATCATTTCAAAACATATGAAAAAATTGGGGAGGTCATATTTTTTATTTTTTTTATTTTTTTGTTTAAAGTTGAGCAAAATTTTTTTTTTACGACTTTTTTTGTCAATATTTGAAAGTTCATATAAATCTAAGAGTTACCGCTGGTTACAAAAGGCTTATTGTTTCTAAAAGACCAAATCAATATCTATGTAATGATGTATCACTCGATTACATACGTTAATAATTGAATGAGTTACAGCATTTTGTATAAGGTGTAATTGTTGAGAAATAAAAGGACCAATTTTTTGCTCAGTTTTTAACACCCTGTACGGCTAAACAAAACGAGACTCAAAAAATTTTATATAAGCTTTTTTTTTACAAATTGTTATATCTGTCAATCACTTTCAAAAAAATTTGATTTGCTAATACTTTAATTTCGATTTTATTTTTGGCCGCTATCACCCAGTGTGACTCGCTGCAAAAAATACATAATAATTGTTGTTGCCGCTTGAATATTAAAATTGCTTTACAAAACATACAGAGTGGTACAAATCTATTGCCGTTGTTGCTACTCGTAAAATTCATTTGTTTCATAAGCATCTCACTTCAGAAAATTTATTAATGCTTAAATAATTAATTATTATTATTATGCACGACACTGTTTTCAATTTGGTTAATTTATTTATGTATTTGCCTCACTTCCATTAAAAATCCTACTTTCTTTATCAACAAACCTCATTCAGTTTATTTTATCAACTAAAACATATCATCAAAACAACAACCGGCCCGCCGACTCGGAACAATCGCAAAAACATCTCGATTGTGTAGTCGAGGAGCGAGTCAACTTTTGACTCGATTGTGATTTTGCAACGATGGCGATTCTCTCGATTGTCTAAACATCTCGGACTCGCCCATCACTACAGTAACTACAGGCCAATTGCTAAGTTATCAACCATCTCAAAATTATTTGAATATGTAGTAAAGCAGAAGCTATACTTTGCGGTCAAGCACATCATCTGTGACAACCAGCATGGTTTTGTGTCTGGTAGATCCACCATCACTAATTTAGCTATTTTCTCCGACGTTTGCTTTTCGGCTTTTAATGACCGCCTTCAGGTTGACACAATATATACCGATTTCTCTAAAGCATTTGATAAAGTCAGTCATTCTGTTTTGACTTATAAACTGGCATGTCTGGGATTTCATTCTAACTTTTTTTCCTGGATTAAATCATACTTGCGTCATCGTGAATGTGTTGTTGTTGTTGACAAATTTCATTCCGATGCTTTCATTGCTACATCCGGTGTTCCTCAGGGAAGCATTTTAGGCCCATTACTATTCGTACTTTTTATCAATGATATTTCTACCTGCTTTAAGCACTCTAATTTTCTTTTGTATGCCGATGATTTGAAGCTCTTCAGTTCTATTTCAAACTCTGAAGATTCTTCTAAAATCCAGTCTGATCTAAATAACCTCTCAAATTGGTGCCTTACTAATGGCTTACAGCTAAATACTAGCAAATGTCTTCATATTTCTTACTCGAAATCACGTTCAAGTATTGCCACGTGTTATTACATAAATGGTTCAAAACTTGACACTTGCACAGAAACTACTGACTTAGGAGTTGTCTTTGACTCGAAATTCACATTTAATAGCCATCTAAATTATATCATCGCGAAGTAGTACTCAATGTTGGCTTTTATTCGTCGCTTTAGCCAGGATTTTACGGATCCTTACACTTTAAAATTATAGTTTACTTCCCTTGTTCGCTCCAAACTAGAATACGCTTCTTTTATCTGGAGGCCTTATCATGCCAATCACATTAACCGAATTGAAAGGGTCCAAAAAACCTTTCTTAAATTTGCATTGCGGTCTCTTAATTTTTCTGTTCCTAACCCCTCTTACCGTGCTAGATGCATGCTTATTAACTTAAAATCCCTTCAGTTCAGAAGAACGTCTTTGTCGCTTATCTTTATTTTCGATATCATAAATTGTGTAGTAAATTCGCAATATCTTCTGGAAAGAATCCGTTTTTATGTTCCCCTTAGAACCCTTCGGAGCAGTAATATTTTCTATTCGTCGAGTGCTCGAACACTTTATGCCTCTAATGCTCCTATATCCCGAGCACTGAATGAGTTCAATAACCTCGAAAATTCCCTTTTGGTTGATTTTTCATTATCTAGAACTAATTTTAAGATATTATTAAATGATTTAATAAATGTATAATTATTTGATGCTTTAACTCTAAGTAGTCTGTAAGTACCATTGTACGCTTGATTACTTTTGTTTGAAATAAATAAATAAAAAAAAAATATTTCTCAAAAATATTTGGAGGCAATCCGGTTCCATGTTTCGGCCTCCATCCCGGGAACCGATTGAGGAAATCCCTCCGGAAAAGTCCGAAAATTGGTAAAATACGTGTGTATGTGTGTATGAGTGTATGCGTGCATGTGTGTTCTTTATAGACTCCCAAAGTAATCAACAGATCTTTATGAAATTTTCACAGCAGGTTCATGTGGTGTTAACGCACATAATATGGTATATAGAATTTCGAAAAAGTGGGAGCTTCCCGGAATACAAGCCTAAATGTGGACCCAGATCGACCCAGCAAGTCTTCGAGCAATATTGGTATCAAATGAAAGGCGTTGAGGATGACTTCAACAAAGAGCTCCTTAAATAGTGATGCCTAGGCCGGGTTCCAATATTTGGGTCAAGGCGTGGACCCGGATAACCCCTGAATGTTTTCGAGCGATATTGGTAGCAAATGAAAGGCGTTGAGCAGGGCTTACTTACAGCTATTTTCATTGTGATTTCTAAGGCTGTTTCCTAGAGATGGCTAAAGTAGTGGGCCCGGATAGGGATAGGGATAGGGATAGGAATAGGAATAGGAATAGGAATAGGAATAGGGATAGGGATAAGGAAGGTATAGGGATAGGGATAGGGTAGGGATAGGGATAGGGATAGGGATAGGGATAGAGATAGAGATTGAGATTGAGATTGAGATTGAGACTGAAATAGAAGACTTTTCCTTAGGCTTCAGAACAACGTATGGCGGGTTGGCTAGTATTTGATTAAAATCTGGGTTTAAGTCCTAGACTTTCCATAGATCACTTGCCCTTCAACGAGCTTGCCTATATTAGCTGACTGGGAATTTAAAGACACTTTTTTGCTTGCAGCCAAAAAACATTTTAATAGCTTGTCATAGCAAAAAAACAAAAAAAAAGACAAAAAAAAAATGTAATCCATCTTCTGTCATTAACAACAAATAAAAATCATCGTAAATCAAAGTGCGATATTTACATAGAAACCCCGCCGTTCCAAAACATCATTTGCCAAAATCCATCATTTCGCTTGCGATAAAAACGACCCACATAAGCTCATAGTTGAAAAACGTGCTTTTTTTTGCTTACTTTCTTATTTGACACTTGTAAACGTCACACATATGTACATACTCGCGCAAGAAGCTGTGACGTTGAATACAAGACAAGCAAACAAAGCTTCGATTTGACTTGAGGGTTAGGGCGAAGCGCCGCTAGACAAAATAACACTTAATCCTACAAAATGTTGCCAAAACTACAATCCAAAGACGCAAGACGTCCTTCCCTTTCCCTCGGCACATCAAAATCATAAACAATCATTTCATTGTCGTTGCCGTTGCGCACACACAGCCATCAGGTGGGGTGGAAAACATCTTACACGCACATCATGCAGTGGCGGACCTAGCATAAATTACCTGGGCAAGCCTATGTGTGAAGCATAACCATTAGCCATTTACATATATTAATTCCTTTGCTGTATTATTTAAAAGTCTGATTGCGTTCCGTCATTGACTTTGATTTAGAGTTCTCGATTTCTTTTTAACATTTTCGATTGGCCCGAATAAATGCTTTTCAATGCTCGAACGCCCGTTTGCTTGTTTATTACGCGTATGTTTGTACGGGTATTTGAAGATCGTTTTTTCTCGTTTATTTTGTTTTTGTTTTTTTTTTATATGTATTTTTTATTTTTGTTTTCCTGATACACATTTTTTTGTTTGTATACTCAGAGAAAAGGAATCAAAAAAAAAAATTTTTGATTTTTATAATGCTTTAAAACGTGCATTATAAGCCATTTTTATTTTATAAATGAAAATTTTTAAATTAAAAATTAAATTTTTTAAATTAAAATGTATTTAGGATTTAAAAAGAAACATGTTTAAATTAAAATTAATGGAATAAAAACGAAAGTTTTTCCTTCAAAATCTCATAGTGATTAAAATAAAAATAAACATTTTTAAATTAAAATTGTTTTTTCTTGATTTTGCAATTTTACTCTGAACATTTTTAAAATAAAAAAATTTCGTATTTACATAATTCTTAAATATAAATACGTGCGCTAGGGAAATCTTACACGAAAGCGCAGAGGTATTTTTAGTTTCCTTATACCGACGGAAATTTCAGCAGTAGCAAGTGTATTTGCTTATTGCCTAAAAAATGGGTGCTTTAGTGTTTGAAAAACTGAGGTTCAATTTGATTTCCACCGCTTTTTAAAATTATCTTGATATTGTGCCAATAGTCGCCAAAAATCACAATCAACCCTTTTATAATCTGGTATTTGATATTTATGTTTGCATGCACATGCAGATGTAAGAAATTATGTGCATAAGTATGTACCTACATGCAAGCGAAAATCAAATCAAATATGCATATGACTGTGAATACTGAACTTTTGAATGCCGAAGCTAGCTTCATATTCGCATACAAATTTGATGTGATGAAAAATAAAAAAAGTGCTTTGCTAGTTTTTTTTTTCAATTTAAGTCTGAAAATAAGCAATTGGTTTCTCCTTAGCGAAACCGAGAAAACAAGCTATGTTATTCTGTTTTGAAAGCCACGTAAAAGCTAATGTGTGGAAACGTTGAAGGATGCTCACTGTGCTGTGATTGGCTGTACAAACAAAATACACATTGTGAGGTGGATTGGCGGGCTTCTCGGCTTGTATGAAGCGACCGCCTCTGACATCATGTGGTGTGTGTTGCGTTGCAAGTTGGTGGCAACCCCCAAAAAATAAGCAGCCGAAAAAGTTATGCGCAAAATAACCTTGAAAAAGCGCGACAGTACAAGGCCTTGTAAGAGCAGCAACGAAGGGTGAGCACACAAATCTTGACAACGTGCCTTGAAAGCATAAAAAGCATGCAGGGAGAAGAAAAAAGGCAGCAAAAAAAGAAATAAAATATATAGTTTTTTTTTCCTGCTTGCAAAACACACATGTGCGCGCCTGTAAGTAGGCAATGAATTTTTATTTTATAACGCACAAAAACCTCGCTTCTTTATTTGTAATTCCTTAAACGATTTGCGCTATTCGCAAACTATGGATAAGGAAAATAAAGAAAATTTTCTACTATTCCTCGGGGGATTACGCGCAGCTTATGCAATTGTTGTGCGCGGCTGCTATGCAACCCTGTGCGAGTGGTGTACCCCAACTGTGGCTGAGTGAATTGCCTAAATTTATGCAATGGTTTTTCGTTTGGCAGTAAAACGCCGTCGCTGCATTGACTTTGCGAATACTCTCGGCATAGGCACGTTGTTGTTTTTATTGTGGCTGAAAATCCAAAAGCACGGCGGGCATAACTTTAAAAGCCGTTGCCACCGCCAGATCGGAACGTCGTTTGGGCTTTTTGGAAATTTTGTATGCACATTTTTTTTTGTTACAAAAACCCAAGAGTACAACCCCCATCCTCCCTCCACCTACACACACGGCGAGCTCATTCGCTGCCTTGGCATTTATTTTATTTTCAGCTATTTTTGCATTTGAAAAAATTTGAAGGGGAACTGCTTTGCACTGTATCGCTGTAGTCGACAGCAGCAAGACTTAAGCTAACTCGGCTGACAATCGCACAATTTCGTGACTCCCCTTGGGCTTTCAAGCCGATGAAATGTAATGTAATGAAATGAAATTGTGCCCATAACGCCACATGTTCCACTTTTGGTGTGTTTGTGCTCAATGCAAATGCATTCCCCTGCCCTGCTCCGCCGTGCAATTCACGGACTTAAACGTTAAGCTTTTACTCATTTTCATTTGCCCATTTGGGGGTGGGTTGCGCGCATTCGCAACACTTGGTCTCTTCTCCTGCCCCATCGCTTTGGCGCACCCACCCCCCAAATATGCTAAGCCATATGTAGACAAAGTACTTACATCCACTTTTTCATTCAGATTTCTATCTATTCTATTGTATTTCATTTTGCTTGTGTATTAATCTCGTTTGATGAGGCGCAAAGTTGTAGAATTTATTGCGTTACTTTTGGAAAATGTTAAGTGGATTTGAAGAAAATTAATGACTTCAAATGATTGCCTTACAACTTTGATTAGTGAAAGGTGGGTTGATGTTTGTGCCCGTACCCGTAATTATATGGCTGTACATATGTAAGTTTCTGAGGTGCAACCCTTACTTTCGATAGCATTTATGATGGCGTTTTTGGAAAATTAAAAATAAAGAAAAGAAAAAGAAAAAGCAAGCGCTATTAAATTACGAACTCATTCCATACAACCTGGACAGACCAAGCATAACTTGTAGCGCAGATAAAAGGAAGTAAACCTCTGATGGAAAATCATTTTTCAATACTTTAGTGTATCCGGGAGCATAACAATCCATGGACGTTTCGATGTCACTCAGAAGCATACCTGCGTACTATACATATATGATGGATCAGACCGATAAGGCGCGGAAACAATCGCAGGACTTTAGGGGTCCAAGATTACGTGTAAATTGTGCGATCTGCTGCCAACTAAATGGCTGCTATCCCTGAAAACAGATGAATGTGGACTTATCATCGTGGTCACCACAGGACACTATGACATCGCATGCGTTCAAAATATAGTTGTCCTACTTTTACCAGGCTAATGCTTCTGCCACTAGGGAAAGTCGTATTCAGTGATCTCGAATCTATAGCCAAAATAGTGATAAGGAAACTCTTTGTATTTGCTAAAGGCATTGTTCTCCAGTCTGAGTGCAGGCTTTTAATATTGAGCTTTTATATTTAAGAACTCGGAAAGAAATTTGCATACTTGATTCAAGAAAAATGCTTTCTTCAACTCAATTTAGAAAATTTTTTGGGAAATAAGAAATATTGACTTAATTATTACTGGAAATAAGAAATTGAGTTTTCCAAAAATGAGACAATTATTTTCTTATTCAAGAACACTAACAAAATCTATAGAAAAAAAGTTGAAAAAAAATGTTTAAATAAATAAGAACATCTTTTCTTAAATTTACTTAAATGAAGAAAATCTTTTTGCTAATCATCAAGAAGAATTTAAGTAAATTGTGTTTCGATGAATTGGAACTACAAACTACAGCAAAAAAAAATTGAAAATAAATAAGAAAACGTTTTCTTGAGCGAAGTAAAATATTTCTTGCTGAATTTGCATTTCCAAAGTTACATGTATTTTTTTTCATTTGCCATCCGCTTTGCATATTTATGAATATTTCTGAAGCATTTGGTGTAAGCAGTTCACTATTTGCATCTTCATTTATATTAATTGAAATGTTGTCATTTCAGTGAACAAGTCCTGGGAAAATAAGTACTAGTTGACTAATTATGGTTTTCTAATCCCTCATGATTAGTTTTCATTTTCCTTATATTTTACGTTTTTAATATTTTTAGAAAATTTTTACTTAATTTAATATTTAATATTTTCTTATTTTCTTAAGCTCGTATAAGAAAAGTTTTACTTGCAACAAAAAATTATTTTTTAATTATTTATTTCTAAAAACAAGAAAAAAACACTTACCCTAAGACAATTATTTCTTATTTATTTAAAATCCAATTTTACTTGAAGCAAGAAAACGTTTTCTCATTTATTTAAAATCCATTTTTGCTTGAAGAAAGAAAACTTTTTCTTATTTATTTAAAATCCAATTTCACTTGAAGCAAGAAAATGTTTACTTATTTATTTAAAATCCAATTTTCTTGGTTTTTCTTGATATTAAGAAATTATATTCTAAGTTCAAAATTAAGTCTAATTTTTCTTGTCCTGGCATTGATTCTAGTAAAAAATTCTTTCCGTGAACTCTTTTGGTAACAGTATGGACTCATGCAGCCTATGTGAGGCCCTTGATGGCCAGCCTGTTTTAGCTAACCTAACCTTGGTGTATCCTTTGCGGCTTACGGACTTTTGGAGTAGACGGGGCTTTCTTAATCTTCTTCACTGATAATACCAATGAAATGTTACCATAGTAACGCATCGGTTTCCAGAAAAAATCCTCTCAAAACACCTCACCTGCTTAGTGCTATAGAAGAAGATATTCATCTCAAATGAAAGTTAAGTGTTAAGTGAAAGTGTCAGATTAAGGACTTTTAAAATACACACAGGAATGACTACCGATATTCTACTATGGAATAATTATGACAGCAGACCATTTAAACTTGAGCAATGGATATTATTAGAAACATTCATTACTCACGAAATCTCTCCAACAACAGTAGCGGGAACTCCTTGTATTGAATAAAACTATGGTAGCTACGTTGGCGGAACTAATAATAAAACTTAATTGACTTATTCGGCGAAAGACTTTCCTCAAAGATCTTTTGTTTTCTTCTTGGAAAATTGCATATACATATGTATGTATACAAAAAATAAGTTCCTTAAACATTTTCTATGAAGATCAGTAGCTTTCTGAAGAGATAGAGAAGTGATTTTCATGTTTAATATGCCATTAGATTACCAATCGTAACAATGCGGGTTCGATCCTCGGTGGAGGCCGCCTAAGAAGTGTGATGAGCAGATGTGGTGATCTCCGAAATGGATCCATAACTTCTGCCAAAAATTTTTTTTTTTAATTTTTCTTAATACAAACTGGTCAATAGCTCATAAAAAATTCACATAAAATTAATTTATTTGATAAATCCAGAGCTCAATATTCAAATCGTCATTCAAATAGCGAAGGTTTTGGTCAGAAGGAGAGAGAATTAAAATTTATCTGAGGTAGAAAAAGATGTGTGAATAAAATGCTCCAACAAACGACATTCTGGCTAAATTATCACCCTTTTAAACTGGGTATACACATCACAAGAAATGTCAAATTTCCTTTAGGAAGTATCTACAAGGTAATCTATTAAAATGTTTGACGAAAAATGAGGATGGCAACGCTGGCTTTGCTTATTTTTTCTTTAGCAGTTTCTTCTGATGTGGATGCCCAGTTTTAAGTTAAAATCCATAATCTACAAAAAAACTCTTTAATAAGTATACCTACATATTTTCTAACTATAAATATAAACACCAACTAATTTAACTCTAATTAAAGCAAAAACAAAAGATAATTAATAAATATTAATTTTAACGCTTCACAAAAAAAAAAGCAAAAGAAAAAAGCAAAAAAAAAAACAAAACAAAAAAAAACAAAACAAAAAAAAAAACAAAACAAAATAAATAATAGCTTAAAAAAACTAAAAAACACGCTTTAATCTTAAAAATCGTACTAAAAATTGAGAAATAATTTAATTAGAAACAAAATGATGAACGAAAATATAAGTATTTAAGGAAAAGCGTGGGGTGCTCAGTATGTCAAAAAATATTTAAAATCGGTGTTTTTTTACTAATAATTTTATTTTGGCTTTTTTGAGATTTCATATATCGTACTCTTTAATTTCGCAACTAGGTATATTTTTGTACTAGTTGTACGAATCGAATATTTTCATGTTCAAATATTATTGAGCACCCCCACGCTTTTCCTTAAATACTTATATTTTCGTTCATCATTTTGTTTCTAATTAAATTATTTCTCAATTTTTAGTACGATTTTTAAGATTAAAGCGTGTTTTTTAGTTTTTTTAAGCTATTATTTATTTTTAACTTTTTAGTGAAATTTTTCATTAAAGGATGTTTTATGCGGAAGCAAGAATAAAAGTAAAAAGAAGTCTGATGGGATGTGGTGTTCTCCGAAATAGATCTACATACATATGTATTTATAACTTCTACCAAAAATCCCTATATGCAGTGAAGTAAACTAGCTTATTATGAAATATTTTCCAAACCCTTTTATTCAAGGTTTTCCAAACTAGTTTGGAAATACAAAATTTCCCAAACGTTTTGTTATATTTTACAATCAGAAAGTGAAGAGAAGTTGAGGTGAAGCATTTGAAAAGAACAAAAAAAAAAGAAACCTGATTGAATAAATTCGAATTTAGACAACAAAGTTCCGAATACGATTGTAGCGTAATGGTGAGGTATGCTGCCTACGGAACAAGGAGCTCAGGTTCGAGTCCCGAGTGGCGCATTTTTTTTTTTTTTTTTTTTTTTTAGAGAAATTTTCACCTCACGTTTACAAAACATTGTATAAAAATTGCTTTCCAAACGTGAAATGCAATTATAGAATTAGGGTTCATTTTCGTTGATTCAGCACTTACTATTAAATGAATTACAAACAAAACCAGTTCTTGCTTTGCATACGTATGTATGTACATGCGGCTGATTTCATTGCAAATACAACAAACCCAAAACAGAAAGCTACAAGCTTCATTTTTTTTTTAGTGAATTTATGCATTGAGTTTATCGCCATCGCTATGAGCGATCGCTGGCTGTTGTGCGTTAGTTCGCTCGCTATTTGAGTGGTTATACGTTTTTCTTTGTTTGTGATTTGAGCAGAATGTATTTTTGAGCGTTCGTGAGTGAGTTTTTCCGTACCCTGAAAGCTTGTTACTTATTGGCTTGTATACGGGAGTGAATTGAAATTCATAGAGGCTATTTTGAAGAAAGGTAACATAAAAGCCGCAATGACGCATAAAGTATAATGTTGAATGTCCTACTATATGATGCCGTTGGGCTGTTGATGTCATGTTTCGAATCCGGAGGAGAATAGAAATAATAGAGAGAACACAAAAAAGTGAATGTTTGAAAGATATAATAATTTAGTTAAATGTTACAGCTTTTAGGATGGGATGAAGTTACATACATACATATATCTATACATACATACATACATACATACATACAGGTGAAGCTAATAAAAGCGTGTTAAAAAAAACATTAAAAATTTTCAAAAACAAATTTCAAACACTTTTAATTTAACCGATCGCAGGCATTCCCATTTCCGCTTTAAATTGTAACTAATTTAACACATTTAGTCTTAATTTCCCTATTAAACATCATCAACGAAAATTTCAAGTCATTGCCATCTTCTTCTATTCTATTCTATTCTTCTATCCATTACATAACAAATGCTACATATATGCTATTTGAGCGCTACTGCAGTAGCATTAGAAGCATTTATGTAGGGACTCTTGAAATTGTGGAAATTCATGCGGCGGCACGCAGCGCAAACAAACAACGAGCAGGAGAGAAACGAACAGATTAATGTGCTGCAATTAATCACATTGGCAACACTGACACTGCAGTATCTCTGTGCACATTTCTAATAGTGCGGCGGCATTGCGGTGGTGTTGTAATGGTGTTGTTGTTGCAGTAATGTGGAGTGCTTTAAAATGCATTATGAAAGCTACAGGTACAGTATGTTGAAGGGAAAATGGGTACCTACTTCAATGAGTAAATATTTTTGGTGTGGAAACATCGCGAGGTTGACAGGCAAAGTCTTAAAAATCTAATGGACCATTTCAGAATTAGTAAAATGGCTAACGCAGAGCCTAGTTAGAGCTCGTTTTTAGGCACAATTTCGCTGAACAGCGTTACAATGCATTCACATGCCAGTTCAAAAACACTCAGCGGCTTATGGAACAGCGAAATAGAAGCTAATACATTCATGAACCTACTGTTAGTTGAGTTAGATGATAACACAGGCCGACAAGAAATTAGACCATAAACCAGACCATACTTTCCTAAAAGTTTTCGATGCTCTATCTTAGCGAAAAAAAAGATATTTGAGCAAACTCAACGCCATTCGTAAGAGAAAGACTTCTTCTTTAAGATGCTATGTGTGCTTTTTTTTAAAAAAAATTATCTGTCGTTTATTTATAACCTCAAAAATAGGCAAAAACGGTGTTTTTTGCACATTTAGGTTAGGATATCTGAAAATCCTGACGTGATAGAGCAATTGTGCGTCCAGATTTGAATACAGCGCATCGAAAACTTTTAGGAGAGTATGGTCTGGTTTGTGGTCAAAAAAATCGGTCTCATTTTGTCGGCCTGTGTAATTTATAAACAGAGCGCAACGGCTAAGCAGAACTTAGTAACTGCTAGAAAAACGTTCTTGAACCTTGAGCAAAATTAATTTGTGTTCAAAGGACCTCACATATATAGTGAGTCGGGAGTGTTACCAGAAAAGTTCTCGAACATGAACACGTCTGCACTAAAAGCCTTGAATCAGACTGAAGCACAACCCCGTCACTTTGGAAAATATCAAGAGTTTCTTTACCCTTATTTTGCATATCGATTCAAGATCAGTGAATACCACTTGCTATATTAGCTAAAATGTAGTCTGGAAAAAGCAGGACAGGGGCAGAGAACATGCTCTAGTCCCACTTTAAATAAGTGAAGGAGAAAGCAAATATGTACTTGTTAACAAGGTTAACCGGAAAAATAGGATGGAGAAGATCTAGACTGACTGCAGTTAGCACGGACAATAAGGGACTGGTGCACTCTTTTGGATTTTGTATAGAGCTAGAGATGTCAAGGCATTACATATCGACGGCTGAGAATAATATCGCCCTATTTCAAGAATTGTTTCGAAAAACGCCCTATTCCAAAAATTGTTTGAATAACGTCCTATTTCAGATTTTGCTTCAAAAACGTCCAAATTCCATACATATTTCTCTGAAATAAGGCGTTTTTGAATAATTGTCTGAAATAGGACGCTATTGAAAAAAATTTTAGAAGTACTTAATTGCACCTCCAGCTAAAACCATAAAACTTTAACCCCCCGAAAGAAAAAAACTCAGTCCGTCTGTACCAGTACTCTGTTCGCAAAGTTGGTATGAGAGACCCTCTCTTTCATATTTACTAGCAATTATTCGTGTTGAGAAATCACTCCTGGACGATGTTATTTGTTTATTTAAGCGTCTTCATTAACTTGGCAGCCTACTGTAGTAGTCCAACTAACAGAGTTGGGCAAAATTTATTCGAATAACGAATAATAGATGAATAAATTTTTTTATCTTTATTTGAATAATAAATAATTTTGTTTATTCAGAAACCAAATTATTCGAATAATAGATAATTTTCATTTACATATGTAAAAACAAACAAACATATAAACAAAAAAAAATAAACAAAATTTTTTTTTACTATTACTCAGTTGTTTTTTTTTGTTGTACCCTAAGTTTTTATTTATTATTTGAAATAACGAATAAACCTCAGAATAATTATTCGTAGGGAATTTATCTGAATAAAATTTGAAAAATAAATTTTTATTCAAATAATTATCTAAATAAAAATTTATTCGAATAATGCCCAAGTCTGCCAACTAATATGTACTCTGAAAAAAATCTCCGTCTTTGATTCAACAGCTAAAGTATTTGTTTTTACAGCAAAGTTTTTGATCCAACAATTGATTCAAAAACGGGCGTTGTTGTTTCAAAAACTTGCTTGCTTTTAAACATTTTTTTGTGAGAAAACATTTTTTTGTGAGAAAACCAACAAAAACAATAATGTTGGAGAGAAGATGAAGAAAAAAAACGCAAAAATTTTATTTTTAGCAGAAAATTTTCTCCAAAAATCCCCGTTGTTGATTTAAAGGCAAAAGTATTTGATCCAACAGTTTCCGTTGTTAACAAAACTAATGAGAACAAATTTTTTTAAATTTTGTTTTTACAATAATTCATATAATTCATAGATGCTTATTCGGGAAAAGGGAAGTATAAAAGGATGTTTTAAATTCAATATAATATTGAATGTTCCTCTATGTGAAGATTGGATAGAATTTCAGGTCGATGTCATGGTTGGAATCCGGAGAAGGCTATAAAATAAAGAAGAAAAAGCTGAAATAAGAAATAAAGATAGAAAGCAGTGAATGCTAAGAAGGAGAGAAAAAGAGGAGAACAAGCGGAGGCTACATATTTGCAGCTGGGACACGGGTGGAGAGAAGATGATGAGTAAAATGCAAACAAAAATTTATTTTTAGCTGAAAATTGTTTCCAACAGTGACCGTTTTTAACTTAAAGGCAAAAGTATTTGATCCAGCAGTTTCCGTGGTTGACTTAAACCAACAACGCTCGCAACTTTGTAACAACAACAGAGCGTTTTTGAGCACATTTCAACTGCGGAAAGTAGTTGATTTAATAGCGAAAGTCCTTAGATTTACAACGCTTTTTTTTCAGAGTAGATACAACTGCAAGTGTAGATAGTCACAGCCACCATGGCTAGGCAGCCAACCTTGTTGAACACGTTTTTCGATGCATTTTAGTAGATTCTAGCAACACTCATGCGCCCAAAGGCTCATACAAACTTATGTACATATGTACATACTAGTGGTCGGAAACTATCGATGGCACTATCGTCACTATCGATGGTTTCTGAACATCGTTGAAAATTTGAAATGTGACCACTAGGCACCAAACAAACGGTAACTATTCCATGCAGGGTTTGAATTGCTGACTAGAAAGTAGTCAAAGCAACATAAATACGACTATGCATTCTAGTCGCATGGTCGTTTAAAATGTGATTACCCAAAAACATTAAAATTACCCTACAATATGGGTACCAAACGAAAGGGGATGGCCCCAGGTTTCATTTGGACCACCGAACACCGCAAAATGGGTATCAAATGAAAGCGCTTGGCTAGGGCTATCATTTGGTCGAGTCTTAATTAATTATGAATTGATCTAAAAATATCCATCATCCAGTAATTGTTATGGAAGATCGAAAACAATATTAATTGCTAGTAACAATTATGAGCTGATCTAAGAAATATCCATCATCCAGAAATTGTTATGGAACATCGAAAAAAATATCAATTGCTCACAACAATTATGATCTGATCGAAAAAATATCGATCTTTGAGTAATTTCTATTGATGATGGAAAAAATTTTCCATTGCTCAATAATTGTTATCAAGTGATTTTTATATTTATTTGTTATAATTGTTATGGTCTCTGGTTAATACATTAATTTTTTTGAACAAGAATAAATGGCTAATAAATAAATAAAACAAAACAATGTACTGAAAAAAGTTTTATTGGATCATCTTCTATTACTTTCATGTATTGTTAAGAATAAGACCAGGACAGGTGGGCAAAGTTTGTTTACATTCGGGTGAGCTCATTTAAAACAGATGTGTTTGTGGATGTATTTGCTGCCGGACGGCAAAAGGCGGTTACAGTGTGAGCGTAGCCGTAGACTCTCCCAAATCACCCGAAACTATCGTCAACTATCGATATACTATCGATAGTTTGCAAAAAACTATCGTACACTATCGATGGTGCTGACTATCGATAGTTTCCGACCTCTAGTACATACCACTATTGGCCCCACAGCGTGAGTTGTCTGTCTAACACGTCTGCAACTTTTTAAGAAGTTGTAGGTAGGTGTGTTGGTACGAGTCAGCATGGAAGGCAACGTTTGGGCATACATACGTGCTTCTTATTATTATAATCCAAAAAATTTTGTCGACTCATTACGTTGAAATTACATGAAGTACAACATGTACATATTAAAGAATATTTTCGTGCATTCATTTATGAAATTCATAATTTTCTTGGATTAAAAGGGAAAATGAGTTTGCTGCATTGCTGCTACAACACTTGTTGGCATGCAACATACAAACACTAGTAATGCTGATATGTTGTAAGTAGATATGTATGTAATTACTAGATTTTTGCCACCTTCCCTTCGAGGCTGTTCCACATACATACGAGTATGAGTCATCAAGAATAAAAGGAAAACACTTTTTCTGCTTCTTCTTAACTTATGTACCCCCACCTTGAAGAAAATATCGCACACACTTGCACTTGCAAGACTTCACGCGTTGAAGAACAGTAAGGGTCATCGTCATCATTAATTCCTCCCCTTACTTATATCTTTAAGGCGTTTTGATAAATGTGCCGCTGCTTACATATCTATTTTTCCATGTTCATATGTACATACATAGGTAGTCCTACATGTTATTTGGCGAGAAAGTCGTTGTAATGAGTTGGGTTTGGAAAAATGCAACATATGCGTCTTGCAATATGTAAGCAGAAGGTGGACACGGAGGCGGATACTAGACCCTTGTGTGCCGAACACACACATACTCGTACATATTATGTTCAAATGCCACAGCCTCTTGGAGTTATGTGTATTGTGGTGGGGGATTATTTCTGTGGTTGGAGTATGTTGGACGTGCCGTGGCCGTCTTTGGCACTAATCCTTAGCCCAATCACCTCAAAAGTCATCAAACATCATCAATTTAATCATTGCAATCAGCAAAAGTTCGAGAACGCAAACTGCTCCTGTGAGTGTGTGTGTGTATGTGTGGGAGAGTGATTGGAAGGGATTTGATACTTGCGACACGATTTGTGTATTTTTCGTTGTTGTCGTCATGGCACATTTGCTGCATATGAGGCGAGCGTGTATAGGGTGAGTTAATAGGCGACGTGATGGGTGAGATTGAATTGATAGACTTGACTCTTAGATTTGGCGAATGTGGAATCATTGCCAGACTAGTACGAAAAAAGATACTGAAGATGGCACATCGCCGAAACCGGTTTATACGAGGGATTGCAAATAATCGTTAATTTTTAAATTTTGACTAAAAAAATCATTCTGAAAAAGAAATGCTAAACGCAAAAGAAGTACACATATGTAATAACCGTAACGCAGACTATCTCTAGGTGTATTAAATTTTTTTTTTTCGATTTTTATAAAAAAATTGATTTTTAATCATTATTTTCTGAGTTTTATTTCTGCTCAGAAAATAAAAGTTATTTTTTGACTTTTATTTTACGCTTAAAAAATAAAAGTTATTTTTTGAGTTTTATTTTTCGATCAGAAAATAAAAGTTGTTTTTTGAGTTTTATTTTTCCCTCAGAAAATAAAAGTTATTTTTTGACTTTTGTTTTACGCTTAAAAAATAAAAGTTATTTTTTGAGTTTTATTTTTCGATCAGAAAATAAAAGTTATTTTCAGTTTTATCTTTTTGCTCAGAGAATAAAAGTTTCTTCAGTTTAATTTTAATTTTGCCACATTAACACGTAGGTAAAGTTTATAAATAAAAAAAATTAAAAATTTATTTATCTACACTGTTATAAATATTGGAATATTTTTTAAACTTTGATTTGGTTTGAAAGAAATTTAAAACGTTTTTTGGGTTAAATTTTGAACCTTCGAAAGTTTAAAAGTTTCTTATTCCCTTTTGGTTTAAAATTCAAATTTACAAAAGTTCAAATATTTTAAAGTATTTTTTGGAACAAATTTCATAAATTTCATCTTAAACTTTTTCTCATTTAAACTTTTAAGGTTTAAATTTTAAACTTTCATTGGTCGTAAAATTTGGTTTCAACAAAAAATTTTTAATTTTGGATTTGAAATTCCAACTTGCTTTTTCGAGAAATGAACAATAAAAAAGCTCATTTATAGTTATTAAACAAATTGAATGAATGACTGTGTGGCTTTGTTTGAATGGAGAAACAAACAAATACAAAATAATTATGGAAACAGATAAAACGAAGAAGGAAGAAATGGAGAAGAAGAGGATAGGAAAAAGACACAATATGGAAAAGGATTAAGGGGATGTTGGGAGGGAGAACAATATGGAAGAAAGGGAGAAAAAATGATTGGAAAGAAGATACATTAGGGAAAAGCATGAAGAGGATTTGGGAGCAGACATTTTTTTTTTAATTTAAACCAAAAAAAGGTTTAAATTTTAAACTTCTGAAAGTCTTAAAATAAATTTTAATTTGAAATAAAATCTAAACCTTAATAGTTTAAAAATCTTTTAAGTTTAAATTTTAATAATTTTTCGGTCGTGTCCTATATATTGACCGAAAAAGTTTAAAATTTATACCAAAATTTATTTGAGTGTACTTTACCTATTTTTATGGCGAAATCTACAATTGCAGCCAAATTTAAACTGAAAAACTTTTATTTTCGGAGTTTTTGGTAAACAAAACAAGCTTGACAACGGATGACGGAAATTCATTCCACAATACATCACAATTGCCGAACCCTTTACATCTTCTACATGCCGTCATAGGTGGAAGGGCGTATCTACTATTTCTGCTTGCCCATCAAGCAAGCCAAATTATATTTGGGGAACGCCCTTGCGAATGTGCTGCCAAATTGCAAGTCAATTCGAATGCGCCGAACAAGTGTTTGCAGCACGTGCGTGCCATACCTTCATATCCACCTTCATATCAACAAATCTATACACACACATGCGCCAGCTTTTGAGTTACGACACACACTCCGGTCAAGCTCGTTGACTCTTGTCGCACGAGACCGTTTGTCTGTCCGTAAAAAAAAAGAATTTCACTTCACTTTGGCCAGCACAAAAATAATTAAGCAACGTGGAGTTTGTCCTGCAACCACTTGCGCCAATTTTTCACGCCGCCACTTCATCAGTTCAGCGACTCACTACCCCAAATGCCATTTTTCAAGTATGTAAGTATTTATTGCTGTACTTAAAATACGTGAGTGGCATAAATGTGAGTGCGCTTAGTTTTACTAGCTCTTCACTGCCGCCGCTTGAAAAGCTTCAAAGTCAACTAGAGCACTGAATGTTTAACAAAGAAAATGCAGCGGAGTTTTTGTTATAGAATTTATAGCATAGATAACTAGATACGAAACTCTTCATTTCGTGAGAGCGCTGTCAAAATGCGCATTTTTTATAACATTTTTCATTGGTTCCACTCTGTTCGAAAACTGAAAATGGGTATTTTACATATTAATTCTGGGAATTTTTCGGATTCCTTATGTTATTGAAGACTATAACAATAATAATTTTTTGTTTATACCAAATTAATATAAGGATATAACCACAAAAGTGATTTTCCCACATTCCGAATATTCGTATTCGAAACCCAATCTCAGACAAATTAAGAATAACGCACAAAAAGTGGTGAACGATAATACATGTAGTTGGGTGGTATTTTTTAAGAAATATTTTATTCTATTTTGCAATTCTATTAAAATGTGAATATATTAGAACTGAAATATAATAATTTTTAACCGGATATATATATATAAATCTACTGAAGAACCGCTGCCTGCGTTCCATCTCATTAACATATTTTTTATGATTTTAACTGAAACACAATTTTTTCGAGTTGAAACAATAAACTACACTGCATACTACACACAAGCAATACAATTAACTCGGTATTTTTCATAATTCTTTATTATTTCAACAAAATTTAACACATAAAACAAAAAATCTAAATCCACCAAATATGCCAATTTATTTTGGCGTGTTTTCCCTTCTGGCACCAGTAATTTGCACAACAGCTGATCGGCGGGGTTTTATGTTGTGTTGATGCTGGCAACAAAGCCAAATAAAACCCCTGGGAAAATCGCGAAATTGGGAGAGCAAGAAAGAGTTTCGTATCAAGTCATCTTTGATTTATAGTACAATTTCTTATTAATTTTATTTTGAAATTTCATTTGAGTTGCTTGCATAGCTTAGCACCTAGTGAGGTATTATGGAGAGTAACTATGAGATTTGTAATTAATTCTTTAGTGCTTTTACAACCTGGCATCATGGTAGAATGGGGACACATTTGAAGAGCACAAATTTCTTCCTCAGACATGGCATTGGGAGAGGCATTCATGTAAAGGCTGAATTGATTTTGGCTCAGTAATAATTGGCTGTTCAAGTGACTGCATCGGTCCTTCGCCTATACAACCTCCATCTTATGCTCTAAAAGCCCGTCTCCACATAACTTGTTTCACCAGAGAAACATGTAGCAAAACATCTCGCTCAATAACCCGTCTCCACGTGGCTAATCGTGATTCAGTTTGACATTTCTCTTTACTGTTCTTCTTAAATGTTTGTATTTTTGCTTATTTTTGCGTCTTTGTTTTGGTCTGTGTGAGATTTCGATAGATTTTCGATACAAAATTAGAGAAGACATCGATATCATCGTGGTTGGCAAGATGATTCAGAATGAAACAATGTTTCAATCTTCACTCGCTCTCAGAAATTTGTATGGAAATTGGCGAGTTTCGGCACTGGTTTCCGTGTCGAAACAAGATTGAGAGAGAAAATGCAGAAAAAAGAGCGAAACACGTTATGTGGAGACATGGTATAACTGTTTTTATAGCACAGTAGGAGCCTCTCTTCTTTCTGGATATAATCGGTTTCATTTACTGAAAGCTGTTGAATTTAATACGTTGAGCTTTTACGACGCTTTTAAGCTCATCCCTTTCATCAACAATTCTCTTCAACATAAATCCTTTCAAGAACTTTTTTCTCCATGAATCACCTCATCTGATGATATCGTCCATACTTCTCGCTCGATGATCATTGGTTCAAGTCAAAGTAGAATTTGTTGAGTAGAATAATTCTTCGTTGAATTTTAAAGCTGAGACTATTTTCGATATTAAAGATAAGCGATCAGCAACCAGCAATGGCTAATCGTAATGGATTCCTCATTAACACCAAAAATAATGTCAGCATGGAAATCCAATGAAGAATCACTTTGGACTATGTAGGCAACTGAAAAGTAAAGTCCTCTCCCGACGAAGAAAAATCTCACACAGAATGCTCATTGTTCCCGTCCTCATGCACGGCGCAGAAGCATGGACAATATCAAAATCAGATGAGATGTCACTTGGAGTATTCGGGAAGAAAATTCTGCGGAATATTTATGGACCTTTGCGCGTTGTCGAGGGCGAGTATCGACGGAGATTTAACATTGAGCTGTACGAGCTTTACGCAGACATCGAAATTGTTCAGCAAATAAAGATCCAACGGCTGCGTTGGGCAGGTCTTGTCGTGAGAATGGATGAAGGTGCTCCAGCCCAGAAAGTATCTCTATCGAAGCTCGCTGAACGCAAAAGAAAAGGGAAAATCATTTTTACAGTGATGCTGCCTACCTAGATATTCCCAAGTAACGCTATGCAGCATGAAACAGAAACAACTGGCGCGCTCTATTGGACTCGGCCAGAATCTTCTAGACGGTTACTTAATTACTTACTTACTTAATTGGCACGTACAGGACGGTTTCGTGTGTAGAAGTTCACGTAAGTGGGGAAAGCTTCTGACTGCAATCCGCCTGGGGGTGACCAGAGCGATTCTTTTACATGCGTAGCAAGCATCTCACGACTTCCTCGCAGTGTCCTCTGGATAGCCACCGAACACCCTGTTTGGTGGTGAACTAATGTGAGAAGGCGACAACTCGACAAGGCCACTCCGTCGAATACGGTTTAAGGATTTGTTGAGGTGAATAATTGCAGCGTATGATCACCAGAAGGTGCGGCTGCGAGCGGGCGTCTGTCTTGGAGCAAGCGGCTCGCTATATAAACATGAAACAGTGAACAACTCCTGCAGTGCATGTTGTGCATCGGGCTTGGCACCCACCACGTAAAAAATCCTATTTAATGAAAATTCCAACAGTGACTCGGATGAGATAAGCACCCCATCTAGACGGTTACGCGCCAATTAAGAAGAAGAGAACTTCTTTCGAAAGTGGCTACATGAGATATTTAGAAGAGGGTTCTCATGCTAGTCGATACAGTTATGTGCAGTCACCTTTTGCTGCGAAAATTGGGATATTAATTTCTCTTGTTCCGAAATTTTGATTTTTACCCTTTGTCATGGTCAATGGTGGATATCATCGACTGTTCCCTACATAACTTTAGTATGCTAAGGCCGTTAGTTAGCTGATCACCATTATCGTTTTGACAGCAAGTTACTCCGCTCTGAAAAAAAAAACATTGTAAATCTAAAGACTTTCCGCAGTGGAAATGTGCCCAACAACGCTCCGTTGTTGTTTCAAAGGTACGAGCGTTGTTGATTTAAGTCAATCACGGAAACTGTTGGATCAAATACTTTTGCCTTTAAGTTAACAACGGAGATTGTTGGAAAAAATTTTCAGCTAAAAATACATTTTTGTTTGCATTTTACTTTTCATCTTCTCGCCACCCGGGTCCCAACTGCAAATATGTAGCCCCCGCTTGTGCGCCTCTTTTTCTCTCCTTTTTAGCATTCATTGGTTGCTATCTTTATTTCTTATTCTGCTTTTTCTTCTTTATTTTATATTATCCTCCAGATTCGAACCATGATATCAACCTAAAATTCTATCCAATCATCACATAGTGGAACATTCAACATTATATTGAATTTAAAACCCCCTTTTATACTTCCTCTTTCGCGAAAAAGCATCTATAAATTATATGAATCATTGTAAAAACAAAATTTAAAAAAATTTGTTCTCATTAGTTTTGTTAAAAACGGAAACTGTTGGATCAAATACTTTTGCCTTTAAATCAACAACGGGGACTTTTGGAGAAAATTTTCTGCTAAAAATAAAATTTTGTTTGGATTTTTCTCTTTATCGTCTCTTCATCATTATTGTTTTTGTTGGGTTTATCACAAAAAAATATTTTCTCACAAAAAAAATTTTAACAGCAAGCAAGTTTTTGAAACAACAGCGCCCGTTTTTGAATCAATTGTTGGATAGGGATGGCAACAATAACCGGAAAAACGATTATAATCGGTTAATTTCTTTCGGTTAACGGTTAAAATGTATCGGTTTTTCCTTTTGATTATTTTTTCTATTAACCGTTTTTCTCTCAAGTCGAAAATAACCGAAAGGAAATAATCGAAGTTGAGAATTTCCGCCTTCCTTTTCATCCGGGTCCGAATTCGGTTACCTACGGTTTTGTGAGTATATACAAAAAACCGCAATAAATGAATATACGATTTTATCGTCATTTTGACGATTTTTCCTAATAAATGACGATTTTTTTCGTTTATTATATATATTTTTTTTAAAGGAATAATTGTAATCGAAAAACGGTTATAATCGGTTAGTTCCCCAGAATTATTCGCGATTAATAATCGAACGCTTTCGATTAACCTAAAAAGCGGTTAATCGGTTATTTCATTTTTTTTTGCCATCCCTAATTGTTGGATCAAAAACTTTGCTGTAAAAACAAATACGTTTGGTGTTGAATCAAAGACGGAGACTCAACAGCCGAAAGTCGTTGATTTAACTACGGGTATTTTTTTCAGAGCGGCCTTAAAACCTTATATCAATCTCCTGATTTTCTCTTCCATTTTTTATGCACAATTCCTATCCGCTCTTTTTCCTTTGAAAATAGCGTTCCCTGCTGCTATGATTCATTATCATTTTATAATCGAAGATACTGAAGATGGCACATTAACGATGGAACGATACGATCGCCGGCGAGCACAGCTCAGTTGTTGTTTGCCAGCGTTTTCAAAGCAATGCGCGCCGCTGTTTCCGCGCTACACAAAATTTTTTCTAGAAAACGTGTTTTATTTGGTGGACTAGTGATTGCTTTAATATACTTTAGCATTCAGCAATTTAAAGCGCAAGAAGAGGCGGTGGCGTTTAAACAGAAGGAAAATGGTGGTCAACAATTAGAATCAAAATCAGAGCAACGCGATTGGCATGACTATGCAGCTATAGCGCGCGACGCAGCACGCAGCGGGCCAGGTGAGCAGGGTGAGCCGGCCGCTTTAACGAATGCCGAGCATAAAGAAGCGGTAGCTGATAGCTTACGTAAATATGGCTTTAATGTGCCAATCTCAGAGGAAATATCGCTGGAGCGCGCGCTTCCGGATGTGCGCCACTCGAGGTGAGTTTTTAGGTTTTTGCTTATCACGGAGAGCTTGTAGTGTTCAGATGCTTTTCGCTCTCTTTTCCAGTTGTCTGACGCAAAGCTACCACAAACAGCTGCCCGCCGCGCATTGGGGTATTTAATCAATCTGGGCGGCCAAAACTCTTTTTTGGCTTTAAATTATTAATTATGTTACCCGTGGTGATGTCAATTCAATTTAACATAAAAAAATGTGGCTTTACATTTTTAAAAAGTGATGTAGTGAGACCAAACCGACCTCAGATTTGGATTCAGAGCGTCGAAATACATGTTAGTTGGTTAGGTCGATGAAATGTGCCATTTGGGGCTTTTTGATGTGTAAACATCTTTGCTGTAGCTACGAGTGATTTCGAAAAACAGGTAAAGTTTACGCGTAAACGTAAATGACCTTTGTGTTAGTGCACTGCTGCGTCCGTGTGAATCGCTTGGCACTGTCAGTGGTAGGTAGGTAGATAGACATGTACTTACAAATGCTTGCATGCATAGCCGTGCAAATGCAAATATCAACAACAACAGCAACGAAGCGAAGTGCAGTTGTTGTTGTTGTTGTTTTCTGCAACAATGCGACAAATAGGCAAAATAAAAAGGACCAACCTGTTTGAACATGTATGCAAATGTATGGATATGCACATCTAATTTTCTATGCAATATTGGTATCAAATGAAAGGTTTTGAGCAGGACTTCGATATGAAGCTCTTTTCATTGTGACCCCTAGGCCGGGTCTCCAGATATGGGTCAAACGTGGACTCGGTGATCTTGCATGTTTCTGAGCAATACAAAACAAAACAACCAAAAACCAAAAACCAAAACAAACAAAAACAACAAAATAGTAGCAGTCACAATGACAAAAAAAAATTACAAAAACGATAGTCGCCTTTTAATCCATAGAAAACCAGGAAAAAAGGAAAAGGGAATAAATATTCGATTTCGAAACAGTTTACACATCAATATTCATGAATACCCGTTATTCACGCTTTAATTTTTTTTTTTTAGCTTTTCGCAATTTTCTCAAAGTTTTGGGGGTATATTGGACAAGCGGACTTTGGATTCGGAGCATGTCGATGTATATGTTGCTAGATGGGTGTTCTCGAATCCACAAACAACTAATTTTTTTGTGTGTGGTGGGGTCATTTTTCCCAACGTGAAAAATCGCCTGTTTTTCTTAAAACCGGCAAAACCCGGGACCGATCTTTCTTGAACTCAAAATAACAGGGAACAGACTATCTAGAAAAAAAAGAGTCAGTGCCGGGCAATGCCAGGCACCTAAACAAAAACCCTTTTGAAAACAAAAAATTGGGAAATTTTTTTTTAATACATCGTTTTTTAAAAATGTAATTAAGAAGACGCTAACAACTAACTAAATCTCAATAAACATGAATTTTGTACTCGATTGCCTGTATGTTATGGATAACAGTATTCTAAAAAACTTCACTTAAAACCGTAAAAATATTAATTGGAAATGTTGAAACTTTAAGAACGTTATAAAATGCCGCGAGAAATACACGAATGACCAAACTTTCATTGACTGTAAAATCTTTGTGTTTGAGTTTTGAGAATAAACTTTTATTGAAAATGATGCGTTAGGGTCCTGGCCTACTAAAAATTTTTATTTTTTGGAAATCGGGCCAGTTTTAGGAAATGAGGTTTTGGCCGCCCAGATTGATAAAATACCCCTATGTGCGCCGTCAGCATTATCGTGGTGACGCACAACGAACAGCCAACCGTATTGCTGCGCACACTGCACAGCCTCTGCAATCGCACGCCGCATAAATTGCTGCGCGAAATAATTTTGGTTGACGACTACAGCACAGCGCCGCCTCTCAATGTAACGCTGCAACAGCAAATGCTTAAGAAATTCAGCAACGCCACCTTAAAAATACTCAAACTAACCGCGCATGCGGGTTTAATACGTGCGCGTGTTTCGGGTGCGCGCATGGCCAGCGCTCCAGTGCTCGTCTTTCTTGACGCCCATGTCGAGGCTACGCACAATTGGTTGCCGCCACTGCTGCAGCCCATACACGAAGATTCACGCATAAGCACCACACCCTTGATTGATACAATTGATTGGGCGACATTTGCCAATGTGCCAACAGCGGCATCGCGTGGCGCCTTCGATTGGTCTTTCAATTATGTGCAGCTTCCCTTGAGCGACGAAGAACGCGCCAAACTGCCGGCGCCGCACCACAACCCCGTGATGAATGGTGGTCTGTTCGCTAAAGCAGCGCAGTTCTTCTGGCACTTGGGCGCCTACGATGAGCGTTTGCGGGTGTGGGGTGCTGAGCAATTTGAGCTGAGTTTCAAGGTGTGGATGTGCGGCGGCCGCATTTTGGAAGTGCCTTGTTCGCGTTTTGGGCATTTGTATCGTGATGGTGAATTTCGCGTGAAGTACAGCAATCGCACAGATGACTTTATTTCGAAGGTGAGTGTTTGTAGAAGAGGACACATGCTCAAAATTCTCCACCTTGAAACATGTCTCACTAATACTTATACTTTCTATCCCACCGCTCCACAGAATTACAAACGCGTCGCCTCAGTTTGGTTGGATGAATATGAAGATGTGCTTTACCAGCACATTCCCAAGCTTCGCACACTCAACGCCGGCGATGTGTCTGCTCGTCGTGCGCTTCGCCACCGCCTGCAATGCAAATCATTTAAATGGTATCTCAAAACAATTGCACCCGATCTACTGCAAGTCTATCCTCCCGTAGAGTCTCCGCCCTACGCCTTTGGCGCTTTACAATCGCAAGCCGCCCCACAGCTATGTTTGGGTTCACTGCGCTCATCAGCACACCAAGCCATCGGTGATATGCGTGCTTGTTCGCCCGATCTCAAACGTCCATATGCCACACAACGTTGGGAGCTGGGATTTCGTCGTGATCTTCGTCAGCCACCCACCGGCAATTGCTTGGAGGTGCAGTCTTGGCAGCCACAAGCACCGGTTTGGCTATGGCCTTGCCATCATTAAGCTGGCAATCAATTTTGGTATTACGATCAGCAAACTCGTTTGTTGGTGCAGGGTGAGATGGGTGAGGAGCGTCGTTGCTTAGAGGCGAATGTGACTGCGCGGCGTGTTTATATGAATGCATGTGATTTTGCTAATGTGAATATGAAGTGGAATTTTGGTTATGTCAATCGTACGAGAATGAATAACTTTTTTAAAGGTTTAAGTTAATGAATGTGTTGAGTGAAGTAAGTTGCTTGCAAAGCTTAGATGTTTCGCAGATTAGATTTGTGAAAAATTCCCACACAGAACAAAAGACCACTATCCATTTAGTAAAATCACCAAACCAGTTTGTGGTCTTTTAGGTTCTTTGTACAAAGATTTTGTCTGAGGGGACCCCTAGTAAAATTTTATGACAAATCATTTTCTAGAACATTTTAACCCTCTATCGACTTTCAAAATACTATTTATTTCGCACTTTCTAAAAAAGTAATCAAAATGACCTCTTCGTGGAGGTGTTAGCGTGTTTAAGTATTCTACGAAATTAAAGCTCGTGAATTTTACTATATCGTTCCCAACAACATATTTCTACTAGTAAAACCGGCCATGCGATGCTGCGGCATTCAATTACACTGTGCGAAAATTTGAGGGTGGAAGACGACTTATTGCCACATTTGACAATTTTTTTATTGCCATTTTACCTTTGACTTCCCCTTAAAAATGGTAGAATATATATCGGCTTTAAGCCCATAGATTCTTATTAATAAAACATAAAATGAAGCATATACATCATTACTGGTTATTTTTATTTTCTGTGCACCTAGATTTTGTATACAAAGATTTTGTCCGAGGAGTCCCATAGAGAGGTTTTAATGCGAATAATTTTCTACAATATTTTAACCTTATGGCGACCACCAAAAGGTCATTTGTCGTACTCCTCTTTCTCTTTCTAGTTTCCTTTCTAGTCCTCTTTCTCTACCTCTTTCCCTTTTATTTGCGCTTCCTTTTCCCTTTATCCATTTTATTTTCCGTACTCTTTCCTCTTCCGCTTCCTTTCCTTCACCATTTCGATCGCTTTCATTTTCCCCTTCTCTTCTTTTTATTACCCATCTACCTTTCATGACACTTAAAATTAAAAAATCGGACAAATTGTAGCGTAAAAATGAATTTTTGAACAGGGGGAAACCCTTTTTGTAAAAATTATAATAAATTACTCATGTTGAGGCAAAGAACTTCCATATGACACCTCAAATTTAAAAATCAAACAAACTATAGCATAAAACTGAATTTTAGAACAGATGGCAACCCTTTTTGTAAAATTTCAAAAAATTACTCATCTTCAGGCCAAGCCTTTTCATATGCCCAGCAAAGCCATTTGATATGACACTTTAAATTTAAAAATCAAACTGTAGAGTAAAACTAAATTTTGGAACAGATGGCAATCCTCTATATAAAAATTATAATCAATTACTCATGTTGAGGCAAAGAACTTCCATATGACAACTCAAATTTAAAAATCAAACAAACTATAGCGTAGAACTGAATTTTTGAACAGGTGGTAACCCTTTTTTAAAATTGCAATAAATTACTCATTTTCAAGCCAAGCCTTTTCATATGCCCGGCAAAGCCATTTCATATGACACTTCAAATTTAAAAGTCAAACAAACTGTAAAAAATAAATTTTGGAACAGGTGACAACCCTATTTGTAACAATTATAATAAATTACTTATGGTAACCCTTTTTGTAAAATTGCAGTAAATTACTCATTTTCAAGCCAAGCCTTTTCATATGCCCGGCAAAGCCATTTCATATGACACTTTAAATTTAAAAATCAAACAAACTGTAAAAAATAAATTTTGGAACAGGTGGCAACCCTATTTGTAACAATTATAATAAATTACTCATGTTGAGGCAAAGAAACTTACATATGACATCTCAAATTTAAAAATCAAACAAACTATAGCGTAGAACTGAATTTTAGAACAGGTGGCAACCCTTTTTGTAAAAATTGTAATAAATTACTAATTTCCAACTCAATCCCTTTCATATGGTACCTGAGATTTATAAATCAAGCAAACTATACAGGACAATTAAATTTTTAATAGGTGGCAACCCTTTTCAAAAAAATTATACCTTCCTGCACATCTACAGGTCAAGCTCTTTCATTTGACACCCCATTTTCGAAAATCGATATAACGGTGTAAAAGTTATGGTGCGTACAAAAAATTGCTTAGCGTAATATATATAAAGATACGATATGTATTTTAACCCTTTATTCCTTTATTTAAAAATGACTCGTAGAAAATTTCGCAAAATTTAAAATGGCAATAAAAAAATTTACCTCGGGGAGCAAAACGGGTTGGGGGTCACGAGCACGCTTTGTGATCCCTCACATAGACCACATATGGTCCTTAGTGTTTCCAAGATCGTATCGCTGGCGTTATACTAAACTTGGAATGCAAGACTGCGTAAGTTTTCTATTTTGTGTATTTGCTAAACAGACTTTTGTGTATTTCTGAAGAGTAGGTATTTTGTTGACTGCTAGATTCCACAATAGTGGTAAGATTACTGCTCTTGTGGGATGCCTCTATTTGCCCTCATTGATATCGTCGAAATGCCCCAACCACCCGTCACCGTCTGACAACTCAAAAGGTCCTCGATCCAGCGCTGAATGATTGGAGGTATTCCGATCCATTTGAGCCCCTCCGAACAGCGCCTCAGCAGAGACGTTGTAAAAGCAACCGATATATCAAGAAACAAGAGCCTTTTCGATATGTTGTACAACGTTTTGATTCTTTATCCTGTTTATCCTCCATTACGACAATATAAATACGTTTTATGTCTTCCGCCAGACACCTAGAGCCATAAATGAAGTCGTCTCGCACTTCCGCCCTGGCTCGAGCCTTCAGGGGACGTACTCGACCGGACAACAGCCTTTGTTAGACCACGCGGTCTCGCCCCCTCAGTCTTCCCTGTCGCAAGCACCAAGAACAGGCATCTGGGAGGAGAGACGGAGGTCCATTGCCCAGTCAGCAAGCTTTTGGAGGTTTCAGTCGAGGATTTTTGCCGCCCGTCAAAGGACCAATGTATCAAGGTCTTGTAGAAATGTAGTAAACTCTCACTTCAAATTCATTATTTGTTGAAAATAGATTTTGTGATTCTGCAATTCATGTTACTAGATTTGATTTTGTAGTTCTTTCAAATTGATAAATTTCTTCACAGATAAGCTGAAACAACTCAACAAAAATTTGTTGCTGTTACTTATTTGGGTACAATGACTAAGTCCGATAAAAGTTTAGGTCTTTTTGTACTGTTTCCAACTGCAGTTTTTTTTTTTATCATCTGCCTTGTTTGTTGTACCAATTCTCGGCACAATAGAAAGCTCATGACACATCAAAGTCATTTCTATTTCAGAACTTATCTTCTTAGCATTAGCACTCCAATTCGTCTGTTATTTGCTAAAAGTAACTCGCGCGTAAAGCACAATTTAGCGTGTTGCCACAAAGATTTGCATATGAAATTTAATTATATATATACATACATACATCCGTTTGGTTTATTGAGAACGTAGATATTCTAATGAATGCTAATCAAAAAGTTAGAAATCAGTCAGAGCATTAGATATTTTATGTTAGCACTGGATGTTTAAAAAAGGTGCCAATTCAATTGAAGTCTTTTGATTATTTTTGGTTGTTAGGAATTGTGTTTAGTACAAAAATCTGGAAACTAAGTGGTGCATATATTAGGAGCCTTGTGGTAAAAGAAAAAAAAAACTGCCTTTTCTTTGGAACTACGAAAAAAGCAGCTTCGAATAATGCATAAATTTAACAACTTTTCTAACCACCTCGTATTTATGTATGTATGTATGTATCTACGCAAATATGCTCCAAAGCGCTTATACTATGTAACTTTGAATTGTCATATTTGCTTAGCTAAACAATTAAAATTCGAGTCATTCACTTTCCGATTATGTACACTAAAAATTAACATCACGCTGACAGCCAGTCAGTTATAATATAATACAATGGCGCTATTATAACTCTGACGAGTTTTATGGCCGAGCTTCTCTCCCAATTCGCGGTGTGCTCCTTTTTGTTTTTTCCTACTAATTGGGTGGACCTACAGTTTTATGCCGGCTCCGAACGGCGAATGCATTTCTTGTGAGAAGCTTTTTCATGGCAGAAATACTCTCGGAGGGTATGCCGCCCACTGCCGAGAGGTGACCGCTGCTCTTAAAAAATCCAATGATTGGATTTATACTAATTAGAAAAATTGTTTTGGTGTTTTGCTCGGACCGTGGTTCGAACCCGAGACCTCTGGCATAGCAGGCGAGCACTCTACCCACTGCACCACAGCGGCCACGACAGCCAGTCAGTTAGTTCTTCAAATTTCATGAACAACTTTTCGGCGGCGCGGTTAGAGTGAAAAAAAACCAAAATCTTGGTTCCATAGAAATTTGTCATGCTTCGTGCGCTGGAAGTGATTGCCAAATATGCTAATTAAATAAAAAGAAAAAAAAATTGTATAAAAAAAAGCGCTCAAAGAGTGCTTTTCAGGAGAGAGTCTAAAAATTTTTTATAATTTCTATATTTCAGTTTGGGGAGAGTTCTCTTCGAAAACTTAGAGAATTATCTGCTTTATTGTACAAAGCCCTAGATCATGGATAAGCAAATTTTGAGAGAGATTATGTTGGCACAACTGTGTTTTGACGTGCCTATGTCTGCTCTAGATCTATTTCGAGAGTCAAAATAACCCCTTATTGGACTAAATTTTCCGGAAGGCTGTTGTCCAGAGAATCCAACAAATATTTGTAGGCTTTCCTATATGGATATATGTACATATGTATCTACTTATGTACACTCAGGGAAAAACATTTTAAAATCAAGCATGAACAATGTTAAATCAAGTATAAACCGTCATGATTTCCAGTTAAGATGGAAAATTCTTAATCCAAGTATGGACAATGTTGATTTTATAATGGATTTATAACATTTAACATTTTTAATTTAACGTGGTTCATGCTTCATTTTACATTGATTCGTATTTATTTTAAAAGTATGCAATCTTAAAATAAAACCGTTCAATCTTAAAACAAAATCGTGCAATTTTAAAATAAAAACGTCCAATCTTAATTTAAGGTAGAATGTTCTTAATTTTACATTGAACCATTTTATTTTTTATATTCCCCACAACCAATTTACTTTTCACCACGAAACCTACCCAAAAAAATCCTTATTATTACTTGCATATGAACTTGCGAATTTATTTGATAAACTTTTAAATATTTACATATGTACACACATTTATAACACTTTTCTTTTATGAAAAAAATTAATTATGCGTAAGCCACTCGGTTACCTTACTGGACAAAGACATAGTTTCATCGTCAATTCCATAGTTACTGAGAAAAAAGAAAATATCTTTAGGGTAATACATAATAATCCATATCATCAATACCCACCTCCGTTTTCCTCCAAGTAAACAATTTTTCACGGAATTCAGCTACCAAAATTTCGGGGTCCATTTCCACTAATTCACTTGTGTATACAATACCATCAATATATTGTATTTCTACCATTTTGATATGAAAATATTAAATAATCAAAATATTTCACTTCGTAGGGTTTGCTTGCTTTTTAGTGAATGAAAATTGCACAGAATATCCAAAAGACAGCGCGTTTAAGCATGGCAATTTCAAATCAAGCACGTTCTGCTTGATCTAAGATTGCGCAATTTTGAATCAAAATAGCTCAACCTTAATTTAAGATGGCTACAATCTTGAATTAAAAATAAATAATAGCTTAAAAAACTAAAAAACACGCTTTAATCTTAAAAATCGTACTAAAAATTGAGAAATAATTTAATTAGAAACAAAATGATGAACGAAAATATATGTAAGTATTTAAGGAAAAGCGTGCGGTGCTCAGTATGTCAAAAAATATTTAAAATCGGTGTTTTTTTACTAATAATTTTATTTTGACTTTTTTGAGATTTCATATATCGTACTCTTTAATTTCGCAACTAGGTATATTTTTGTACTAGTTGTACGAATCGAATATTTTCATGTTCAAATATTATTGAGCACCCCCACGCTTTTCCTTAAATACTTATATTTTCGTTCATCATTTTGTTTCCAATTAAATTATTTCTCAATTTTTAGTACGATTTTTAAGATTAAAGCGTATTTTTTAGTTTTTTAAGCTATTATTTATTTTTGACTTTTTAGTGAAATTTTTCAATAAAGGATGTTTTATGCGGACGCAAGAATAAAAGTAAAAAGAAGTCTGATGGGATGTGGTGTTCTCCGAAATAGATCTACATACATATGTATTTATAACTTCTACCAAAAATCCCAATATGCAGTGAAGTAAACTAGCTTATTATGCAATATTTTCCAAACCCTTTTATTCAAGGTTTTCCAAACTAGTTTGGAAATACAAAATTTCCCAAACGTTTTGTTATATTTTACAATCAGAAAGTGAAGAGAAGTTGAGGTGAAGCATTTGAAAAGAACAAAAAAAAAAGAAACCTGATTGAATAAATTCGAATTTAGACAATAAAGCTCTGAATACGTTTGTAGCGTAATGGTGAGGTATGCTGCCTACGGACCAAGGAGCTCAGGTTCGAGTCCCGAGTGGCGCATTTTTTTTTTTTTTTTTATTTTTAGTTTTTATTTTTTTTTTTTAGAGAAATTTTTTTCACCTCACGTTTACAAAACATTGTATAAAAATGTAATTAGGGTTCCTTTTCGTTGATTCAGCACTTACTATTAAATGAATTACAAACAAAACCAGTATTTGCTTTGCATACATATGTATGTACATGCGATTGTTTTTATTGCAAACACAACAACGACAAAACAAAGCTTCTTACACAAAACACAAAACCAGTTCTTGCTCTGCATACGTATGTATGTATGTACATTGTACATGCGGTTGATTTCATTGCAAATACAACAAACCCAAAACAGAAGCTTCAAGCTTTATTTTTGAGTGAATTTATGCATTGAGTTTATCGCCAACGCTATGAGCGGTCGCTGGCTGTTGTGCGTTAGTTCGCTAGCTATTTGAAAGGTTATACGTTTTTCTTTGAACATTTGTTTGTGATTTGAGCAGAATGTATTTTTGAGCGTTCGTGAGTGAGTTTTTCCGTACCCTGAAAGCTTGTTACTTATTGGCTTGTATACGGGAGTGAATTGAAATTCATAGAGGCTATTTTGAAGAAAGGTAACATAAAAGCCGCAATGAAGCATAAAATATAATGTTGAATGTCCTACTATATGATGCCGTTGGGCTGTTGATGTCATGTTTCGAATCAGGAGGAGAATAGAAATAATAGAGAGAACACAAAAAAGTGAATGTTTGAAAGATATAATAATTTAGTTAAATGTTGCAACTTTTAGGATGGGATGAAGTTACATACATACATACATACATACATACATACATACATACATACATACATACATACATACATACATACATACAACAAGGTGAAGCTAATAAAAGCGTGTTAATGAGTTTTTAAATCAAAATTGCCAATTTTAATTCAAAGTTGTTCATAGTTAAAACAAGATTGTTTTAATAAAAATTTAGCATTGTATGATTAAGTATGATCGTACTTGATTTTACAATGCATTTTTTCTCTGAGTGTAGTTCTTTCGTGCTGACCTGGAACTATTCCGCTTCTAAAAAGGCTATTGTAATGTGTAATGACGATTTCCAAGCGCTGTAATGGAACCGAACTCATAGTATTTATGCACATATGTATGTATATGTATGCCTTTCTGTAGCAGCCCACATGGAGCCAGAAAATGGAGGCTTTGTTAATTTCGCGCGAGTTTTTTTTTATGTAAATTACCCTCGTGAACTTTAGAAATATGTAATTGAACATTGGCTATCTTATCTAAAGCTAAGATCACACGATTTGTACATTTGGCTAAAAATTTGCCAAATTCATAGGCAAACCGTGTGAACGGTAAATTTCATTTGACACAAATCACAAAAGCCAAATATTTAGCCTCTTGTGGCAAATCAAAAACAGCCATTATAGCCAAATCGTGTGAACACAAATGTGATACAGAAGGTAAATAAAAATGATGAAAATGGACAAATTTTGATTTGCCACTTTGATACAAATGATTGTGGCAAATATACAAATCTTTTTTGACAACTATAAAATAAATTATGTTTAAAATAAAAAATATATGGAAATACAAGTTTTAAATTGGCCTCTTATAAGCTTCTGCTTTGGCCGTAAGGGGAAAGAAGAAGTCCGGAAGAAACATTATACGGCGCACTGGCTTCTCTTTATAAAATGGAATACACAGATACCCTGCCATTTGAGACGCATAATTTTTTTATTTCAGTAATTTGAATTCCAATTTCGAAAAAAATTAATTTTTGAAATAAATATTATTTTCATTTAGTTTGAAGTTTAATGTCAATCAAATTGTTTTTAATGGAGTACTTAGCTCTGTTCGTGTCCGCTGTAGTGCAGTGGGTAGAGTGCTCGCCTGCTATACCAGAGGTCTCGGGTTCAAACCCCAGTGCGAACAAACACCAAATAAATTTTTTCTAATTAATTAAAACTCAATTGTTGGGGTTTTAGAAACAGCGGTCACCTCTCGGCATACCCTCCGAGTGTATTTCTGCCATGAAAAAGCTTCTCAAAAAATGCATTCGCCGTTCGGAACCGGCATAAAACTGTAGGTCCACCCAATTAGTAGGACAAACAAAAGGAGCACACCTCGAATTGGGAGAGAAGCCCGGCCATTAAACTCGTCAGAGTTATATTAGCGCCATTGTATTATTATATTATTATTTAGCTCTGTTCAATAACAAAAAATTGTTACGAATTTTTCGTAAAAAATGACAGCTCTCCATATGAAAATGACAGTTTTTATGAAAAATAAGTTAAAAATTTTTAGTAATTGAACACAGGTTTTGTCTCTTTTCAAGAATTGTTTTTGTATTTTGACTTTCGGCGGGTGTTTCAAACCAAATATACCAGAAAAAAACGTAGTGTCATATAGGCCGAAGAAGCATTTTTTAACGTTTAGCTAGAAAAAATTAGGAATAATTTTTTATTCCTTATTGAGATAATTTTGTATAATGAATACATTTTTGACGTTATTCAATTATTCTTGCTAGTCACACAAGTATACTTTTTCAAAAAGTGATTTTTCGAATACTTTCCCAAACCAGGAAGGAATATTTGCCCGAATCTGAACCGAATGTTTTCCCAAATGCTTTCCCGAATCTGAACCGAATATTTTTCCAAATACCGGATCCGAAACCGAACCCGAATACTTAACCTCTTATTTTTCTAATAATTTCCCGAATCCGAACCGAATATAAATAAACATGAACCCCTGGTAATAACTCAGTCAGTTTCCGAGCGAATTTAACAAAACATTGCACGTGACTATATCCTACTATTACCCTAACCATTACTAAAAATAATCGAAATTGATATATGATTTTGATCCTTCATTTGTTTCTAACTCCGAAAATAGTCATTCCGAGCAAAAAAGTAACATAATCACTTTCATTCAAAATGAGTACATAAACAATTTCTTCATATACGATTTCGACGTATCTGCAACATTTCATTCACTTTTGTGCAACCAAAGTCAACATTTCACAATGACCATTTTTTTGGAGCTCGTTAGCACACGTATTCTATTGAATGAATTAAATTAACTTTATATCATCTTACAGAAAATTAAAAGAAATATTATCCAGTTTTGAAATCGTGAAAATACATGTACTTATAATGATTTAATACCTATTTGATTAATTTTTGTTTGTTAATTTTTCATAAAATTTTCTTCCAAATAATGCCCAAGAAGAAGAAGCATACTTTTCTATATTTTTCATACGACTGTTTTATCATGATTGGTTAAATCGTGTGAACGAATGTGAACAAATTTGCCACTTTACTTCTATGTACAAATGTGTGGCAAATCAAAAGCTAATAAATCGGGCAAATCGTGTGAACGCAAAGCAAATCATTTGCACATCGATATCAAAATGGGCAAATGTGGACAAATTTAAATTTGTCATTTTTTGTACAAATGCGTAAATCGTGTGATCTCGGCTTAATAGTTTTAAAGTGTTTGTTCTACATATGTATATTTAAAATTATAAAACATTTCATTAAACAATTGTATTTAAATGTTTCTAATTGATTTCAAGCGATTAGGTACATTGTTCGTAGATAAATGATTGACAAGTTGTTGGTATCTGTTACGTTATAATATATACATAAGTTTTCTTTTGAAACCATAATTAGTGGGTTTAATATATAAGAAGAAAAGAAGATGAAACAATATTTTCCTTAGGCGTATGTAAATATTTTCTTATACGGTGGATGCCCTCCTTTCAATAGAATCCACGATTGCCTGTTGATGGATATACTCAAAATTTAATACGACAATATTTTATATATTTTTTAATAATGTTTGATTTATCTTCTAAAGCAATATGAATCGCGGCATACCGTGTTTTTATATCAGCTCAGTTGAACTAAAAATTTTGATCTCTGTAAAAATCAGTTTTCTTTACAATTTCGCTTTGATCACGTGATGAGAAAATTGAAATTTCGCAATGGGAATCTCTTTCTGTTCTTCCTCAAAAATCCTCATCTTAGTTGACTCCGTAGAAACTCTGAGCGTGGTGATGTCATGATGCATAATCTTTTGTATGCAGCACAAGCCACTATCATTCTTTCTCTACTACTTTAGGCTGCAACCGGCTGGAATAATTTCTAGGTTCAACACCTTAACCGAATTCATATCCTCATGCCTCTGTGAGTTATAAAAGGAAAGCTATGGGAAGAGATATATGTATGTACCTTGAATTCACTAGTCAATTATGTCCTCAGTTCAGCAGTGGAACTTTTGCGCATACCAATGTGAAAAGAAAGAAATACATATTTTAGAATGAACGTCTGCATTTCAATTGCCCCACTAAAAAGCAAATTACCTATATTTTTTTCTGTGAAAATGACTGACCTTACTTAAGGCCAATTTTCATACAGTATCTGGTCTTAAAAAGCCTGTGGAAAAGTTCTATGCCAAATTTGGTTTCGATTTCTATGAAACTGAAAAAGGTTAAGCGTAACTAAATATCAAACTCAATTGGCTAGTGAAAATATATTGAGCCAAATACAATACATTTAATCTGCTTTATAATCTTAATTAAAAAGAAATCGAATCGATTTCGAAACGGCTTAACAATAAACCCAAAACAAATGAATAGAATAATTAAAATACATACATATGTAATTTCAACGATAACTCAAAACGTTACAGAGTGAATTGGGCATGTAAGCGATAATGGCGTTGATAATACAAGGTAAACAAGAGAAGTGACAACAATATGAGCACATAATACACACAAATACATAAATATTGTGAAAAAAAGGAGGAAGTTGAATTGATATATGGGAGTCAAAAGAAACTCAACAACAACAACAGCAAATGAAAGACAAATACATACATAGCAATAAAAGAAACAACAACAACAACAACAGTAAATAAAACGCGATAAAAAATGAAGAAAAGCTATAAAATCAGCAGAAAGCAGCAGAAAGCTCACCAAACAAAAACATGAACCGTAAAACACGTCGAATGGCTGCCGAATGACAATTCAAGAAAGTCAAAGTCAACAGCGTTGGGGTTATCTTTGGCGTTGGGCACTGCACACACACACGCGAACACAGACAAATAAATGCATAAAACATCCCTGCAAAAAATGCGATTAATTCGGGACGTGTCCGGGATCAATCGCAAGGGAGCATGCGACTAATACAATTTTACATCCCTTTATATGGAGTGAATTGATCGCATTTGTTCGAGCATGTCCTAAGAAGAGACTAATTGTTCAACTTGTATACCCGAACGGGTACCAATGTAGATTAATCACTAACATACCGAACGGGTACAAATGTAGATCAATCGCTTTCAGCACGAACGGGTACAAATGTAGATCAATCGCTTTTATCCCGAACGGGTATGAATGTAGATTAATCGCTTTCATCCCCGACGGGTACAAATCTAGATCAATCGCTTTCAGCACGAATGGATACAAATGTAGATTTTTCCTTAAAAAATTGTAAATGTTCAAGCATATTTAAATAAAGATTATATAATGTTTTACTTTTGTAAAAAAAAATCTCAATAAATAAATTTAAAAAATTGTAAGTTTTGAGTAGGTATGCATTATATGAGCGTAATGTAAAGGCTTTTTTCATAGGATATTTTAGGCAACATTTTTATTTATTTATATATTTATTTATTTAGTCTATGAACAATAATTCTTACAGACTATGGAAAAAGAGAAAAAGAAAGAAAAAATAATGTAAATACTTAATTTATGAGAGAGTTTACTATTATCAAAAAAGAAAATTTCGACAGCGAAAAATCGAGCTCGACAGAATTAAGGACATTATTAAATTCACTCAACGCTCTGCTAAGGGGAGCATTACGAGCAAAGTTTGTCCGATAATTAGCTAAATAAAATGTAGGTGTAAATCTAAGTTTCATCATAATATCTCAATTATTTGTCGAGTTATGGGCTCCGAAATCTCGTAGATTCCTTTGTCTAAAAGGAGGCGGTGCCACGCCCATTTTCCAAAATTTTTCTATTTTTTGTTTCCGGTCTATTGTAGAAATCATACCACAAAATTTCAATGAATTATCTTTATATTTGACAGAGATATCGCTTAAAATGTTTTTATTAGGTCACTTTATAAGACCCATATAGAAAAGTGGGCGTGGCCGTCAACCGATTTTAACAATTTTTCGTCCAAAAATTTGCCTAAGTATGTAAATCACGCGTACCAAATTTCATCGATATATCTTCAATGGTTTCTGAGTTATAGCTTATAAAACCCTCAATGTTTGACCCTTAATAAGTGGGCGTGGCACCGCCCATTTTCTAAAATTTCACCAAACTTCTTCATAGGGGCATGAGATCAACACGTGGGTAAAATTTCATCGCTCTAGCTATATTATTGGCTGAGATACCAAATTTCCGATTTTTTCTATATAGGAAAAGTGGGCGTGGTCATCGTCCGATTTCGCCCATTTTCAATACCAACCGTCCCAGTCTCGATACCAACTTGCATTCCAAATTTCATCAAAATATCTCAATTTTTGCGAGAGTTAGAGTGTTTACAGACGGACAGACGGACGGACGGACGGACATGGCTCAATCGATTTCTCTTTTCACCCTTATCATTTTGATATATATAAGTCTATATCTATCTCGATTATTTCATTCTGTTACAATCCACCGTTATGTGATTAAAACTATAATACTCTGTGTACTAGTACGAGTATAAAAAGGGTGTTCAATTCGTTTTACTGGTTGTTCTACAATTTTTTAAATACATTGCATATGTTTGTAAAATGTCTACATTTAAGGAATCTAGATTTGTACCCGTTCGGGATGAAAGCGATTAATCTACATTTATACCCGTTAGGGTACAATTGGTCTACAATTAGTCTACATTTATACCCGTACGGGAACAACCGGGGACTAATTGTGGACCGATTGTTCTCGAAAGAGATCAATCGAGGACAAATCTCTTTCGGGATTGATCGCGCATTTTTTTGCAGGGAAATTTACGCTTGGCAAGTGAAAGTATCCACATACTTACTTGTATCTACATATTTGGTAGAACTGCATTTTGTACATACAAAATGCTTAACAAGTAAAGATATTTTTGTATGCGCCCCGATATGCCACGCATTTTGTACTTTTCTTTTTGTTGTTGTGGCTTTTGCTTAATCTCGAGTTTAAGCTCCAACTTTGACCAAATAAAATTAACGATTTATTTAACAAAAAAGGCGACATCAATGACGTACGTTTACAAAAAAAGAATAAATTAAAATTGGTAATTTACGGTGCTTCAGCGGCTTAAAGTTATTAAAAGTCTTTTAATTTTCTGATACTTGACAAAAAAAAAAAACATGTCAACAACCACAAAAAATTGCATTAGTTATGCATGTAAAATATGCTGACCCAGTAGGAAATTTGGAATTGGGCACATTAAATTAATCAACGAAATAAAAAAATTGAGTCCCTTCACCGTTTCTTATGTTTAGCCTCGGACTAATTACCGTTTTCCAACCCATTCTACTCTTTCATCGACTTTGCATGTTGATATCACAATGTAACTGGTAAATACTTTTCTTTGTTCTTTCCAATGTCATTTGGCGTTTTTTTTTGCCTTGTTAGCATTAATTTCTGAGCTAAACGAGGAGCAACAAGTTTTATGATTTCTTTTTTTTTTTTTGTATGAAAAATATATTTTTTCCTGGAAATTCGAATCTCACAGTCTCGGAGACCCAACCACGCCGAAAATAATAATATCGCTCATCGCACCGAACCTGAAGAATTATGAGAAAGCATACTAGTAGATATAACGAGGACTATATAGACCTCGATTTCGTCATATTATGAGAAGAACCTGGATGACCGAGCTTATATCGGGCTGCCATTTTTTTCGCAGGTCTTCGTAAGCGAAATAAAAAGTTAAAAAAAAAACAAAAATGTGTGGAAAAATGGAACTTTTTAGAAGTTCGCCTGCGAGACCCCTTTTATACTAAATTTCATGAAAATTGTTTGAAGCCATTTGTGAGATACACAACTAAAGTAAATCCGCCTCGCTTCGACGCGATACCTCTACCTTTTCATGTCCTTCTCCCTTCCTGCTTTCTTCTTCCTCTTAGACTTCCAATTCCTTTCGCTCTACTTTTCTTTTTCTTTTCCTTTTCCCTTTCCTTTCCCTATCGTTCTCCCTTTCTCTTTATCTTTCTCTTTATCTTTATCTTTCTCTTTATACTTCTCTTTCTCTTTCTCTTTCCCTTTCTCTTTTTCTTTCTCTTTCTCTTTTTCTTTCTCTTTCTCTTTCTCTTTCCCTCTCCCACACTCTCTCTCTCTCCCTCTCCCAGTCGATATTCTTTTCCTTTTCATATTCCCTTTACCTAGAGAACCAGGTTGAGTATTACATCGAAGAGATTTCTCGGGCTCATCTGGATCCACGTTCTAACCCATATCTGGGGACATGCCCTAGGCATCACAATTAGAATAGCTCTATTTTGAAGTCCTCATCAAGACCTTTAATCTGATAACAATATTGCTCGAAAATATTCGAGGATGATCCGGGTCCACGTTTTGACCCATATCTCGGGACCCGGGATAAAAAGCCCTTGTATTCAAAATTTCATGAAAATCGTTGGAGTGGTTTACGAGATCCTAATTATATTACAACGCAGTGCTGGTCTTCCTTTTCTGCTGCCTTTAGCGCGTTTTGGTAGAAATACTTTCTGGGCCGGAGCACCTTCATCCATTCTCACGACATGACCTGTCCAACAGAATAATGTCGATGTCTGCGTAAAGCTCGTACAGCTCATCATTAAATCTCTGTCGATACTCGCCATCGCTAACACTCAAAGTTCCATAAATTTTACGAAGAACTCTTCTCTCGAATACTCCAAGTGCCATCTTACCTGATTTTGACATCGGCCATGCTTCTGTACCGATGAGTGACTGGCACGATGAGTGTTCTGTAGAGCATAATTTTTGTTCGTCGAGAGGACTTTATTTTTCAGTTGCCTACTTAGTCCAAGGAATCATTTATTATCTAGAGTGATTCTTCAGAAGTTCCATTGAGTCTGTTGGAATTAATGGCAGGAAGGAAACGGTGTTCTTAGCGCCGGATATAGTTGCTTTGAATTAAGCTTAGTTAATTTGAAACGTGTCACTTTATATTTTTCTAAGCCAATTCCAACACTTCTATTGATTGTTTTATGCGGCCCTACACTGTTCCTAGCCTAATTTTCTTTCATGAGAGATTTTATCTACTCCCACGCTGAGTTCAGCTATTAGATATTTAGAAGTCGAAATGTTGATTAAATTTTAATAATCTTCTGGCTGACCAACTTCTCTGCCATGCTAGGGGAAGAGTGTTCTAATGCATGTACTGAGCTTTCAAAGCTCCTTTTCTCGAAGTATTAAGCAAGAAAGTATTTAGATCAAATCTGTGGCATACATTTTTCCTACAGGCCACACTATCAGTTTCACAATCATACATATGTATGTATGTATGTATGTATGTAGTGCCTGTAAATTACACATGTAACACTTCCACGGGCGATATATTTTTAGACTTTGTCATGGATGTCCGCCACAGCGTCTCATCACTACGCAAAGCCATCGCATATCGAATTGATCCGATATGGTATACATATGTAAATAAATACAAATTTATAAACGTTTTTTATTAATTCATGTAAAAAAAAAAATATAGCCCGACATAGCAAACGCACCATGAAAGTGAAACCGGTTGCAACAAGCCAAAAGACTTCGTTTTCGCATTTTTTGTTTTTGTTGTTCGTAAACTGTAGGGACACGATATCGAATCAAAAGCATCGATCTGGTACTCATTTAAAATATCGGTTAAAAAGAATCGCGAACCCGATAATATCGAAACTAAACTACTCGATACTCGAAGTATCGGTATCGAAAGCGATAATTTTCTAGAAGGTGTATCCTTAAAATTTGCTCTAAAATAGTTAAAAGAGGTACCATTCGACGCGTTCTGACCTTTCAGTAGAAAAATAAATGGTTATCTTCATGAAACAAATCCTTATACTTCATAAATTATTTTTCAAGGCAAAATGTTATCAATGAGTATTAATGAACAATGAATGTGATTTTTTAATCGTCGTACCATACGAAAACTAGCATATTTAAAATTTCTGGCGAAAGCTATCAATAAAAAAATTCTGTACGAAAAGTAACAAGTACGACTTTTGGCTGACGAAAAATAACAAGTTCGACTTTTGGCTGACGAAAAATAACAAGTTCGACTTTTAGCCGACATTAAAATTGTCGTTGTTTAAACGAAATTGATAGTTTTCATCAGCCAAAAGTCGAACTTGTTAATTTTCGTCAGCCAAATGTCGGTTTTGTTATTTTTCGTCGGCCCAAAGTCGAACTTGTTTTTTTTCGTCAGCCAAAAGTCGAACTTGTTACTTTTCCTCAGTCACAAAAAAAACGTATGCTAGTTTTCGTATGGTACGACGATATTATATAAGAGCAATGTTTAGATATGTAAATGTGTAAGGTTTTTGGTAAATTTATACGAATTTGGATGAATTCCTACCTCTTTAAAATTGTTTTTGGAAAATTTTTCGCCCCGAAAAACTGGTTTTTCAGGGGATAAAGGGGTTCTCACAAGACTTCGAACTGAAATCTAAACTTGCCGGAGGCTTACATATACATACATATGTGTTTAGAACAACTTACTGCCCTCGGCCACGCTAAAAAAAATAACCCTCAGCTGACAGAATTCTTTTTCTGGGGTAATATCTATGGACCCAACCAACTTTAACAAAAAATATGTCATAAATTATAAACCTACGGCAAGTTTTGATTTCAGTTTTGAGATCTGTGAGAGGTCCTTCATCACCCTGAAAAAGTTATTTTCCCGGGGCGTTCCTTATGCCTATATGACACTACGTTTTTTCCATGGTATTTTTGGTTTGAAAACCCACCGAAAGTCAAAATACAAAAACAATTCTTCTGTAGGTTGAAAAGAGACAAATACTCCCTCAAAAACCATTTTATGACATTAAACTTCAAACTAAATGAATATATTATTTATTACATAAATTAATTTTTTTGGAAATTAAAATTTGAAAAACAACTATATTTTTTTTGGAAATTTGAATTTAAATTATCGACACAAAAAAATGATGAAACTCAAGTGCCAGAATAGCTGTGAATTCCATGTTATAAAGAGAATCCATTGCGCAGTATAATTTTTCTTCCGGACTTCGTCTTTCCCCTTACGGGTAAAGCATAAGCTTAAAATTTGTATTTCCAAAGATTTTATATTTTAAAAATAATTTATTTTATAGTTGTCAAATTGAAACAATTGTCAGAAAAAAGTGCCGAATGTCAAAAACCTATCGAAATACAAGGTGGCTCATTGGGTTTTAACCGCCTAGATGGTATTTCGTTGGTTTTTTCCAACATAGCTTACTCCCTTTCACCAACACAAAACTGTATTTGACCACCTCTTTCACACAAAAAACCTTGTAGAATACCAGGAAAAAACGTAGTGTCATATGGGCATTAATGGAAAACAGACCCTTTTTTTATAACGTGTTTTTAGTTAAGTGAAAAAGAAAAAAATAGATATTGACGATTTTTTCGCTGAAATGATGATTTTTTATTTGCAAACATCAAATTATCGTATGAAAATGAAAAATATATAATCCTATATCTCCAGTTATCATTATTTCTATCGCATGGTAATTGCAAATTGTAAGGAAGTTTCGGTGGTAAGTGTGCGCCTCGTTTAATGTGAAAATCAATAAACAGATTTGGGTAACTTCATACAACGTCATACAAAAAACCTTACGAAGTAGCCCAAACCTGCAATTATTTCAGCACGTGGATCAGACCTATTTTTCGATGTGTACCAGTGATGGAACATAAGGCACTCTGCACACGAGGCGAATCGTCATAGACGCGTATCAGACATTTTATGTAGCGTCGATTTCCTTACGCTTCAAGATCTGCACACGAAGCGACATGAAACTTCGCTGCACAAACAAACAAACAAATTAATAATACGGTATTTGCTTTAAATTTCGAAGCTTTAAATAGAAAAGATGATAACTTTTATGGAATCTTCCATTTTCTTTAATTTTACACTAATTTTTCCGATTTTTTACACAAATTTTACTGCTTTCTTAAATTTCACCAAGTGGAAAAATGTAAACAAACATCTTCTTCTTCCTGTTTTCTAAGCGTAGTACGCCTAGCTACTAGCACTGCTTTACGCCAAGCGACATGTAGCCAGCATACTTTGACGAATGCATGAAGCTGACGACTCGTGTGCAGCCCTCAATTGAAATATACGTGCGCGACATCAAAGCGTACAGCTTTCGTCCGTAGTATCTAATACGCGTCTAAAGCAGTACGCTCCGTGTGCAGAGTGCCTTACTCATGCTTGTGCATATTTCGGCCCTTTAGGAAGCAGCTTGTCACTTCTGCACACTCGACCGATTTTCGGCACTATTTTGCGTTGCACAATTTTTTGGACAAATATGACACAATTTTAATTTTCCATCACTGAATGTACTCATTTGTTCGATACCGTGGTTGAAGTACTCGATACCAAAAAATATCGTTGCAAAAGAATCGAGTAAAAAGTATCGGTATCAAATGCAAAAAATATCGATTTGGTATCGTATCGTATCGAAATTCGTGTCCCTAGTAAACTGGTATTTCATTTAAAAGCTTTCTTGCAGCGTGACTTTTGTAACGTCATCTCGTAGTAGTCGGAGTGGCGACGCGTCGTCGTTTCGGCATTTTAACATCGCTGTTGACCCACATTTCGCAAACTGGCAGCGCAAGTTGGCGCATTAGCGCGCTACTCCCACTTTCCGCACTCCCTCTTCTTCAGCGCGCTAGCTACATTGCTTTGGTTTGCTTTGTTGCGACAATCGACGCTTTGGTTGCCGGTTTGAAATGCGCTTGCGCGCATGTGAATGCAAATTTTATTGAGTTGAGTTTTATTGGGTTAACAATAAATGTAAAATTTATACATCTAAGTTTTATTTTTGTACATATTTCTTCATCGATTAAAAACACTGATTCCATATTGGGCTCCGCTGTTGTTAGAGTTCTCATACTAAGTACTTACATACATACATATGTATCTACATATCTGTGGCAATTTGCAATAACCGCTTAAGTCTTAAAAAATGATTTCGAGATAAATTGATTTTTATATTCGAAAGCGTTTCTTAACAAATCATAAAAGTCTATTAAAAACTATGGACTCAAAATCAGTGAGTCATCCACAATGTAATTTTTTGTAAATAAAACAAAATGTCATGAAGAAATTTGATTAAGTATATACGTCTACTTTGGCTGTTATAGCAAGTTTAATATACCTCTATTGTAAGTTAAGCCTAAATGTTTTTATTTATATCTTTTGATTGAATTAAGTTATAAGCATGGGGGTTTTACAGAAATATAGTGTTTTAGAAGGAGAATAACGTGGTATATATAACTCGAAATCTTCCTAAGTCGACTTAAGCGATTATTGCTTGTGACCACAGATATGTTGTTATCGAGGGTCTTTATCGTTAACGAATACGCGCCAGCGTCTGCAGCGTGTCGTTAATGGATTTTCTGTTTTGTTTAAGATGTGTTTGGAAGGACAAATTAATTTTGTAAAACAAGATTTTTGTTTTAAATTTACTAATTTATTAATTACATTTGTTTTGTAAAGCCATAATTTAAAGCTCAATGTAACCTATTATCGTTGGCCATGAAGAAGTTCATTTCGGCGGCGGTTCTGCTTTTGTTGTATGAAAAACAAAAAATAAATAAATAAAAAACAAAGCAGATTTTTCTAGAAAATTTTGTCTAGAAATATGAAATGTTGGACTATCAAAAAAGGACAACTCAAGCGACTACATGTACTTATGTACATACCCTGCCGGGAACTCAATAACTAGTGAGCAAAATTTCTAGTTCCGAACTAGCGAAAAGGTGTAAACAGGGAACTAGATCAATTGTAGTTAGACCCTCACCAGTTCAGAAGGAGTGAATTGAGTGACCATTATAAGACACACTTCGATTTGTATGCAATTTCGAAGTGACAAAAATTCTATGGAAATTTTTCGTTCGTTCAATTGCTGTTGGCTTTGTATAGATATTTCTGTATATTTCTCAGATGTTTAGTGAAACATTTTATATAAAGAGTTTTCTATTTGGATCTTGTATGAAATGAAATGTTCCTCTAATTATGCTTTTCCGATCCATCAGGCTTATTTTTTATTTTTTTTTTTTATTTTATTACTTTTCAAATACGTATTATTGTAAATTTTTATTAAATAAATAAATAAAAAAATATTATTTAAAAAAAAATTCAAAAAAAATTATCATCCACCTTGACACCGACAGGATTCGAATCCGCGCCCCTCAGATTGAAAGGCACATACGTTAGCCAGTCGGCCATCGCGCCACTTGCATGAAGTGTGTCAAAGGCTGCACTTAAGCGGCAAATGTAAAACTGTAGAATTTGTAGGTACTTGTAGCTAGTTCAGAACTATCGAAATTGTGCCAATAAACGAACTAGTGTAAACTGTAGAATTTAGTACTAGTTCGGAACTATCGAAAATGTAGTGCAGAGAGTGACAATTGACACCGCCTAGGACATCGCCGTGTTAAATTCGCCAGTTGATAACATGCAAAAGAGATTTAGCTCGCACTAGTAGTGTCGAAAAATGCACTAGAAGCGACCTAGTTCTGAACTAGAGATTTTCCCTACAGGGTAGTTCCTCGAATACGGTAAAATAAAAAAACACCCAGGTGCATAGCATAGCATATTTCAATGACAAAATACAAATAAAAGAAGATCACCCAATAAGTAGAATAGTTTTAATATGTAAGTAGTACACTTTTTCTGGTTCCAAAGGACTGTTTAATCGTAACTGGAGTTTGTAGGAAGGGACCGGTATACTGTCTTTTCGTTTAATTTTTCTCTTTCTTTTCTTTAATTTTTGGAATACCACAATTCATTTGGCGGAAAGTTAACTCCATTTTTGTTTTTTAAAATAGCGGAGACCCATTTTAACAATTAGTTTTTTTTGGAGATCAAAAAAGTCCGGACATCAAAATGACTCCCAGGATCTCTACAGGATTAAACATACATTCATTTTATTTTTCGAACTTTTTGGAAAAGAGTTATATAAAAATTAATCTGTATCTCTGTGACCTTTATGGACTCCCAAAGTACTCGAGCAATCTTTATATTTTCAAAGTAGATTCATGTTATATATAATTTCGAAAAAGTGGGATATTTCTAATTTCTGTGTGAATAGAACTGACCCTCTTATTTTCCCTGAAGATGCTTACCATCCATCATTGGTGTTAATCCACGAAATTATAAGCGATGATGATCATTGTAGCTCAAAAACGTCTGAATCGGGGTTTCGTTTTAACTTTGCTAAGGCTAATTATAAAAAACTTAATAGAGAACTATCTAAACTAGTCTGGCCAAACTACGATGGCAACGTTGAACAAAATGTTTTGCATTTTATTAACACGATCCACTGTCTGTTTGATAAATTTGTACCTAAACAGAAATACATATATGTTGAGCCCCTGCATTTGTGGGAAACTAAAGACTTGAGAGCCTTAAAAAATAAGAAATCTCGCATTTTTAAGTTATATAAGAAGACAGGCTTGCAGAAAGTCTACCTTCAATACTCAACTTTACGACATAAATATTTTGCATTGAACAAAAAGTGCTACAATGATTATCTGAGAAAAATGAATAAGAATATTTTTCACAACCCTAAATCGTTTTATGGTTTTGTGAATTCAAAACGCAGAGTGAGCGGATTTCCCTCATCTATGAGTTTTCGGGATTGTGTGTCTAGTGATAATCAAAGCATTGCCAATCTCTTTGCACAATTTTTCGAATCTAATTATTCCAAAGATAACTTCAATTTCAGCATATACCCGTACCATCTTTCTCAAAATAATACAATTAATGTTGCCTATATAAATTCAGATGAAGTTTTAGATCACCTTAAATCACTGAAAGAGTCTTTTAGTTATGGTCCGGATATGATCCCCGCATGTTTCCTTAAAAAATGTGCGGATCATATTTATCTACCTTTGTCAAAGCTATTCAACTTTTCATTGAAATCTGGCATTTTTCCTATTGCTTGGAAAGAATCCTTTATTATTCCTTTACATAAAAGTGGTATTAGATCTTCAATTGAAAATTATCGAGGCATAGCAAAATTGTCTGTTATCCCAAAACTGTTTGAGTCGATTATTAGCAACCAGATAAAAAACTCGATTGAGTCATTGATTGGGAACTCTCAGCATGGTTTCTGTAGGGGTAAATCAACCATCACTAATTTTCTGGAATTTACAACAAGTGTTTCTAATGGGTTTAGGGAAAGTGCTAAAACGGATGTTATTTATACTGACTTTAGTAAAGCCTTTGACAAGGTTAATCACAATTTACTTATCCACAAGCTTCAACTACTGGGTTTTCAACCTATCCTCCTAAACTGGATCTCTTCTTACATTTCTAACAGAACACAAAGGGTTGTTTTTAAGAATGCCTATTCATTTACTATTGATGTGTCCTCTGGGGTTCCGCAGGGCAGCCATCTCGGACCGACTCTGTTCTTGTTGTTCATTAATGACATCTCATGTGCTATAAATTATTTTAAAGTTTTAATGTACGCAGATGATGTGAAACTTTTCAAGTCCTACACCTCACCGGAGGAAAGATCGCTCCTTCAAAATGATTTAAACGGTTTGGTTACGTGGTGCAATATAAATCTTATGCCACTAAATCTAAATAAATGTAAATTTATGTGCTTTTCGCGGAGTAATGTCGATCCTATAGCTTACGCCATTAATAATCATGATCTGGAGCGAGTTTATGAGTTTGTCGACTTAGGTGTAAGATTCGATTATAAACTTAATTTCAACCTTCACATCAACGTCATGATAAATAAAGCTAAAAGTGTTCTAGCGTTTGTAAAACGTTGGTCTAAGGAATTTAGTGACCCCTACGTAACTAAAGCCCTTTTCACAACTTTAGTAAGACCGACACTAGAATATGCATCTATAATCTGGAATCCGAGTTATAAAATTCATTCTGATAGACTTGAATCGATTCAAAAACAATTTTTACTTTTTGCATTAAGAAATTTGAATTGGAACCCTGATTGCAATCTTCCCTCGTATACTAGTCGCTTAAAGCTTATTAACCTTCCAACTTTAGCTAGTCGTAGGGAAACTCTGGGTGTAATATTCGTAACGAAACTGCTGAAGGGATCAATAAATAGCCCATTTCTTCTTTCTGAAATAAGCTTAAACATTCCTGCCCGTCCATCAAGACATTACCAGCCCATATTTTTAAAACAATGTAAAACTAATTTTGAATTAAATGAGCCATTCCGATATCTATGCAAAAGTTTTAACACATACTCTACCTACTTTGACATCTCTGACTCTCTATCCATTATAAGGAAAACTCTTCTTTCAATTCTTAACAAATAACAAATTGTCTACTAGATATAGTTTCCTTCTACTAATTTAGTATAATATGTATTTTATTGTTAACTGAGTAATTGCTTCTAAGTGTATATATAAACTTATGTATGTGTAATCAGCTGATGAATTTCTATTCTGTAGCTGAGCAGCATAAGAACTCGACGTTTAACAAACTCCAAGCCACTCAACACCTTGGCAAAATTAAAAAATATATCCGTGCGTCATGCGGATTGCGCCCCTCGCGTCGGTCGGGCGGGAAATGGAGGGTTGGGAATTATTATTATTATTCCCGAAATACAGGCCCAAATGTGGACCCAGAGTGGCCCAGCAAGTCTTTGGCCAATATTGATATCAAATGAAAGTTGTTGAGCAGGCATTCAACATGGAGTTATTGTCGTTGTGGTGCCTAGGTCGGGTCCCCAGATATGGGTCAAAACATGAAACCGAGTGACCCCGGAAAGTTTCTGAGCGGTATTGGTATCAAATGAAATGTCTTGAGCAGGCCTTCTACAGGGAGCTCTTTAAATTGTGATGCCTGGGCTGGGTTCCAAGAAATGGGTCAAAGCATGGATCCGGATGACAATTGAATGTTTCCGAGCGATATTGGTAGCAAATGAAAGGCGTTGAGCAGGGCTATTTTCATTGTTATTTCTAAGTCGGCTTCCCAGAGATGGCTTAAGTAGTGGGCACAGATGGTAATGCATGGTCCCGGTAAGGTAAAGGTAAAGGTAAAGGTAAAGGTAAAGGTAAAGGTAAAGGTAAAGGTAAAGGTAAAGGTAAAGGTAAAGGTAAAGGTAAAGGTAAAGGTAAAGGTAAAGGTAAAGGTAAAGGTAAAGGTAAAGGCAAAGGTAAAGGTAAAGGTAAAGGTAAAGGTAAAGGTAAAGGTAAAGGTAAAGGTAAAGGTAAAGGTAAAGGTAAAGGTAAAGGTAAAGGAAAAGGTAAAGGTAAAGGTAAAGGTAAAGGTAAGGGTAAAGGTAAAGGTAAAGGTAAAGGTAAAGGTAAAGGTAAAGGTAAAGGTAACGGTAAAGGTAACGGTAAAGGTAAAGGTAAAGGTAGAGATAAGGTAAAGGTAAAGGTAAAGGTAAAGGTAAAGGTAAAGGTAAAGGTAAAGGTAAAGGTAAAGGTAAAGGTAAAGGTAAAGGTAAAGGTAAAGGTAAAGGTAAAGGTAAAGGTAAAGGTAAAGGTAAAGGTAAAGGTAAAGGTAAAGGTAAAGGTAAAGGTAAAGGTAAAGGTAAAGGTAAAGGTAAAGGTAAAGGTAAAGGTAAAGGTAAAGGTAAAGTAAAGGTAAAGGTAAAGGTAAAGGTAGAGATAAGGCAAAGGTAAAGGTAAAGGTAAAGGTAAAGGTAAAGGTAAAGGTAAAGGTAAAGGTAAAGGTAAAGGTAAAGGTAAAGGTAAAGGTAAAGGTAAAGGTAAATGTAAAGGTAAAGGTAAAGGTAAAGGTAAAGGTAAAGGTAAAGGTAAAGTAAAGGTAAAGGTAAAGGTAAAGGTAGAGATAAGGCAAAGGTAAAGGTAAAGGTAAAGGAAAAGGTAAAGGTAAAGGTAAAGGTAAAGGTAAAGGTAAAGTAAAGTAAAGGTAAAGGTAAAGGTAAAGGTAAAGGTAAAGGTAAAGTTAAAGGTAAAGGTAAAGGTAAAGGTAAAGGTAAAGGTAAAGGTAAAGGTAAAGGTAAAGGTAAAGGTAAAGGTAAAGGTAAAGGTAAAGGTAAAGGTAAAGGTAAAGGTAAAGGTAAAGGTAAAGGTAAAGGTAAAGGTAACGGTGAAGGTGAAGGTGAAGGTGAAGGTGAAGGTGAAGGTAAAGGTAAAGGTAAAGGTAAAGGTAAAGGTAAAGGTAAAGGTAAAGGTAAAGGTAAAGGTAAAGGTAAAGGTAGAGGTAGAGGTAGAGGTAAAAGTAAAGGTAAAGGTAAAGGTAAAGGTGAAGGTGAAGGTGAAGGTGAAGGTGAAGGTGAAGGTGAAGGTAAAGGTAAAGGTAAAGGTAAAGGTAAAGGTAAAGGTAAAGGTAAAGGTAAAGGTAAAGGTAAAGGTAAAGGTAAAGGTAAAGGTAAAGGTAAAGGTAAAGGTAAAGGTAAAGGTAAAGGTAAAGGTAAAGGTAAAGGTAAAGGTAAAGGTAAAGGTAAAGGTAAAGGTAAAGGTAAAGGTAAAGGTAAAGGTAAAGGTAAAGGTAAAGGTAAAGGTAAAGGTAAAGGTAAAGGTAAAGGTAAAGGTAAAGGTAAAGGTAAAGGTAAAGGTAAAGGTAAAGGTAAAGGTAAAGGTAAAGGTAAAGGTAAAGGTAAAGGTAAAGGTAAAGGTAAAGGTAAAGGTAAAGGTAGAGGTAAAGGTAAAGGTAAAGGTAAAGGTAAAGGTAAAGGTAAAGGTAAAGGTAAAGGTAAAGGTAGAGGTAAAGGTAAAGGTAAAGGTAAAGGTAAAGGTAAAGGTAAAGGTAAAGGTAAAGGTAAAGGTAAAGGTAAAGGTAAAGGTAAAGGTGAAGGTAAAGGTAAAGGTAAAGGTAAAGGTAAAGGTAAAGGTAGAGGTAGAGGTAGAGGTAGAGGTAAAAGTAAAGGTAAAGGTAAAGGTGAAGGTGAAGGTGAAGGTGAAGGTGAAGGTGAAGGTAAAGGTAAAGGTAAAGGTAAAGGTAAAGGTAAAGGTAAAGGTAAAGGTAAAGGTAAAGGTAAAGGTAAAGGTAAAGGTAAAGGTAAAGGTAAAGGTAAAGGTAAAGGTAAAGGTAAAGGTAAAGGTAAAGGTAAAGGTAAAGGTAAAGGTAAAGGTAAAGGTAAAGGTAAAGGTAAAGGTAAAGGTAAAGGTAAAGGTAAAGGTAAAGGTAAAGGTAAAGGTAAAGGTAAAGGTAAAGGTAAAGGTAAAGGTAAAGGTAAAGGTAAAGGTAAAGGTAAAGGTAAAGGTCAATGTAAAGGTAAAGGTAAAGGTAAAGGTCAATGTAAAGGTAAAGGTAAAGGTGAAGGTAAAGGTGAAGGTGAAGGTAAAGGTAAAGGTAAAGGTAAAGGTAAAGGTAAAGGTAAAGGTAAAGGTAAAGGTAAAGGTAGAGGTAAAGGTAAAGGTAAAGGTAAAGGTAAAGGTAAAGGTAAAGGTAAAAGTAAAGGTGAAGGTAAAGGTAAAGGCAAAGGTAAAGGTGAAGGTAAAGGTGAAGGTAAAGGTAAAGGTAAAGGTAAAGGTAAAGGTAAAGGTAAAGGTAAAGGTAAAGGTAAAGGTAGAGGTAAAGGTAAAGGTAAAGGTAAAGGTAAAGGTAAAGGCAAAGGTAAAGGTAAAGGTAAAGGTAAAGGTAAAGGTAAAGGTAAAGGTAAAGGTAAAGGTAAAGGTAAAGGTAAAGGTAAAGGTAAAGGTAAAGGTAAAGGTAAAGGTAAAGGTAAAGGTAAAGGTAAAGGTAAAGGTAAAGGTAAAGGTAAAGGTAAAGGTAAAGGTAAAGGTAAAGGTAAAGGTAAAGGTAAAGGTAAAGGTAAAGGTAAAGGTAAAGGTAAAGGTAAAGGTAAAGGTAAAGGTAAAGGTAAAGGTAAAGGTAAAGGTAAAGGTGAAGGTAAAGGTAAAGGTAAAGGTAAAGGTAAAGGTAAAGGTAAAGGTAGAGATAAGGTAAAGGTAAAGGTAAAGGTAAAGGTAAAGGTAAAGGTAAAGGTAAAGGTAAAGGTAAAGGTAAAGGTAAAGGTAAAGGTAAAGGTAAAGGTAAAGGTAAAGGTAAAGGTAAAGGTAAAGGTAAAGGTAAAGGTAAAGGTAAAGGTAAAGGTAAAGGTAAAGGTAAAGGTAAAGGTAAAGGTGAAGGTAAAGGTGAAGGTAAAGGTAAAGGTAAAGGTAAAGGTAAAGGTAAAGGTAAAGGTAGAGGTAAAGGTAAAGGTAAAAGTAAAGGTAAAGGTAAAGGTAAAGGTAAAGGCAAAGGTAAAGGTAAAGGTAAAGGTAAAGGTAAAGGTAAAGGTAAAGGTAAAGGTAAAAGTAAAGGTGAAGGTAAAGGTAAAGGCAAAGGTAAAGGTGAAGGTAAAGGTGAAGGTAAAGGTAAAGGTAAAGGTAAAGGTAAAGGTAAAGGTAAAGGTAGAGGTAAAGGTAAAGGTAAAGGTAAAGGTAAAGGTAAAGGTAAAGGCAAAGGTAAAGGTAAAGGTAAAGGTAAAGGTAAAGGTAAAGGTAAAGGTAAAGGTAAAGGTAAAGGTAAAGGTAAAGGTAAAGGTAAAGTCTGGATATAACTTTTTTTTATTCAAAGATATTAAAAGACCAAAAATAACAGTTTTTCAAAGACTTTTATTTCGAAAGTTATAACTTACTCAAAAGTAAAAATATATGTATATTGTACTTATGGTCTAGTATTTTATATAAAGATTTTTTTGTGCATTAGATTGAGCAACAAATTTGTTTTGTATCGCGTGTAAAGTCCAAGCTTTGTTTTTTTTTCTTTTCTTTCCTGTTCATAGATCATCATATATATAAAATCCCAATGAAAGAAAAGAAATAAAAAAGAAAAAATAATTTGTGTACAAATTGCATTAATTTTTAGCCCACTGTGCTTGATATGCTTAATTACCAATTAAGATAAATCTTGTTTTTGAAGTTGATCATAAATATGTATAAAAAGTTTCGAAGTTTGTTTGGTTAATAATATAAATAAATACGAAAATTAAGCAAATTCGTCTGCCAAAAAAGTTATGTATAATTATTAGGGCATGGAATTTCATGTACTAAAAAATAAAAAATATGCGCATAAAAAATGCAACAAAAACTGAGAAATATGCATGAAAAATCAAAAAAAAATGCATTAATTCAAATTTTTCAACTTCAGATAAATTATGTTTATTGAAGTTACAATAGATAAATAAATTAGGTACAAACATTTTTTAATTCAATTTTGCTCTTACGTTGTACGTTTATACATATGTATGTTTATATATATATATATACATGTAGATACATAAATTCAGTCTTGAACATTTCATAATTTGCAAAGGTTAATCCTTATTCAACGATTCATTAGCGTACACAATGAAATATTTTTTCATATTCTCAAAACGAAAACTTTGCCGATTCGTTCGAAAAAAGCTCTTATACATAGAAAACGAACGTTCTACATCCACAGAGGTAATAGGAGCATGTTTGAAAACGGCTCTTTGTCGACAGGTATGCACCGTATCGAAAATACTAATAATAGCCGTGTTCACACGAAACTCTATTCGTCGTCAGATGACTGTTATGCATGAATTTCGTTTGTATAAAACTGTCAACTAGCAAATTACAAAAATAGGCAATATAATGCGAAATATGTAATAAAAAAATGCAAACAACGCAAAATATGTAAAAATATGCATATATGACCAAAATATGCAAAATATGCAAAAACATTTGAATGCCATTTTTAAGACAATTTCACGATTCGCAAAGATTGTTTATTTATTTTGCTCTACCTAAATCTAAGAAAAACATGTATTTGCATAGATTTCCATGCCCTAATAATTATAATTAATTGTTGTCTGTATACAAATTTAAACAATAATAATAGAACAAGTTCTATGCTTTATACACAAAGATGCCGATTTTCGATTAATCGTTGTATTATTCTAGAAAAACATACATATGTATGTATGTAAAATATAAAACATAGTTACATTATCATATAAATTCAATACTTACTTATAATCTTATTAATTTATTATTTTAACATAAAACGCCATAGCGTCGTTTTTACGTTTTTTCCAAACCAGACTTTATGGCGTTTCGTCAAGGTTTGTTTAGTTTTAACACGCATACATGAGTAAGTATTTATGTGGTGTAAAATTATTACGTAATCGATGAAAAGATATTTAGTTTTATTATATAGATGAATATAATTATTTTATTTTTTTTGTTTTGTTAGCTGCCGCATTTGTTGTTAAAAATAAAAATACAAAATTATGTAAAACAAAAATTGGGCCATATTTAATTTCAGTAAATTAAAATAAGAGGGGATTGCCAAACTTGTTTAGTAGTACGTTTATAAAAAAAATGATGTAAGTAACATACATACATATACTATATATATTTTAAGGTTTTGTATTTATTTTTGTGGTCAAAGTAGAAGTTAATTGTTTTGTTTTTAAATGGAAATTCAAGCTAACTCTTGACAACCACTGTTGTCGTTGAGGGATGGGCATTATCCAGTGACATTTTATAATGTCGCAAGAAATTCCCTAACTGAGGGAAAGTGGAAAGCGGCAAATATTTATTTTTGATAAATATTTTTCTAAAATTGATGGCCTTTCAAAGGTTTTTGGAATTATTGAAAACTTAATCTGAAAACGTGTGGATATAAAAGGATATATGTATGTATGTTTGTAGTCCATGTCCATGTCGTGAATAGTTACCAAAGCCTAACTTTTCGATATTGTTACGGGAGATATGCTGTATAATATGTATCGTGGAACGATTTTCCTTCATCAGTTGCCTAAATCGTTTCACAATGTTGGTATCTGATTTCTACCGTATTTCTCATTTCTCATGTTTGCCATTATCAAATAAATCAAGCCAGACTATAGTCGAGTTGAGCACTAATTTCATCTGAGTTATGGCAATTGCAATAAAAATTTCAAGACAATGAGAAGTTTAATCTGTGCACATAACTAGAAGTTTTGCAAAAAAAATATGCAATCGTAAGATTAAGGAAATCTGTATGTCGGGAGTGGTTGCACAGCGCATTAAATAATTGCGATAAAAATAGCAACAAACGATTTTCAGACATCTCTTTTAAGTCTTCGTAACCAAATTAAGTTATATTATATACTTTATATGCTCGTATTATGCTGTAGACATAAATAATGATTACCTATAATGAAGTGGCTAATTTTATAATAGCAACGAGGTTATGGCTCTAAATTTCTTTGTGAGTAATAAAGGGGAGTTGGATATAACTATGGAACCCAAGCGCTGGAAACACCAAAAAGAGAAAGAATAAGACTCGAGTGGTCTTCGAATAAAAGCTGCATAATAATAATCCATTTACCCTACATTTGTTGATATGAGTTGTCCAAATTTATAGTCATGTAATTAGTATGACCATAGACTTCCCAGCAAAAAATCTACGCCTTAGTTAAGAGCTATTACAGTAGATTTAAAGGCTTACGAAATAAGGCCTGAAAATTATAAGGGAAGCAAGGTTGTATGGTGTAAGGTTTAAAATAAGGCTGAATATCTCTCTATCTCTCTCTGAGAGCACACCTTATTTCTAAGGCTTATCGGCCAGGAAAATAAGGCATATTTAAGGCCTTATTATGACCTGATATTCAGGTCTTACATGGTGCATGAGTACCTTATAAATGTTTTAATAACAAAATGTTTTTTGTTTAGCTGCATAACTCAAATTTTTTCCGCGATTTAAGCATTGTGGCTGTTTAATATGTATGTGCATATGTATATCGAAATGAGTTAAGCATGCTCACATAACCAAACACTTCATTGCATATCAATAGAAATTTTAAACTGAAACAAAAATCTACCTACAATACGCAATTTTTACGTTCACTGCACATTGTACTCTCTTTGTTCATGAAAACCCAATTCGCTTGGATCAGAGAGAATGAGTGCAGAAAGCAGCGCTGCCAGCGTATTCCAGTTTAAAAACTTAGCTTCAGCTTAAGCTTAGGAGTCTGTTTGCTGGGTTGCTTAAGTATGCAAGAAAAATGCTGAAAATCTAGAATTCTGCTGAAAATAGATGCAATATATTTTTAGAGCGCAGAGAACTTTACTTACCGAAGTCTTTTGGTAATATTTGATTAAAAAAAGAAAGAAATTTATTATTTTAGTTTTATGTATATTTTTTTTTTAATATATTTTTGCATATCTATATGCTATGTATGTACAAATGTTTACTATATTATAAATAATAAATAAATGTTAGGAATGCTTCAATATTAAATATGATTAATTACACTCAAAAAAAAAAATTACTCAGATTATGGAAAAATGGGAATGATTCGGCGCTAAAGACATATTTCCATATTTTGATGTACAATTTTCTTTAAAACGTGGTTTTTATTCCTTGATTTGAAGAAAATCGTACATCAAAATATGGAAATATGTCTTTAGCGCCGAATCATTCCCATTTTTCCATAATCTGAGTAAGTTGTTTTTTCAGTGTACATACATATATTTATGTACAACTAAGCTAAACAAGGTACACTACTAATACCTAAAGTCTCACACAAGATTAATTCATAAAAAATATTCTATCAAAACTGGATAAATGCTTGGTTTCTAAATCGAAAAATTTACTGAATTTCAAAATTTCTAAATCTAGTAGAAATTTGATTTTCGTTGCGACCACTAAAAAAGCGAGTAAATTTCACATATGTATGTATTTATGTACGAGTAGGTATACGCATACTCCCATTTTAAGAAACTATTAAATATACATATATGTATACTTAAGTACAACAACAATTACATACGACTATGTATTTATATATATATAAAAGTATGTAGTGCATGTAGCTATACAAAACTAACTATATCACAGTTGTGGCTTGTACAGTTCCTAAACTGTCAAACTTTTCTAAGTCAAATGTCAACACTAAGTGACATTTTTTTTTCGGAACTTATCAAGCTGGCCTACGCCTTATGCTGATTGTTGTTATTGTTGTTGCACTGGTCAGTTTTTATATGCCGATCTGCTGCACTGCTGTATACTGTTATTGTTGTTGCTGTTGTTGCTGTTGCGGTTCTTGTTTCTTGCTTTTCTTTTCTTGGTTCTATCAACGCCAAGGTTGTTACATCGCTTACTGTGTTCGATTTCCCATTGACAGCTGTCACTTTGACATTTGTTGAGCCCATCAAAGTACGCTGTACATTACTACTGCTACTACTACTGCTGCTATTACTGGCTTCCTCATAAGTTGGCAGCAAAGCATATGCTTTACCGGCCATTACTATATTTTTTGGCATTGTTGTTTGTGTTGGCGATGCCATTTGGTTTTGTATTTCACTGTGTAATGTTGACGGCGGTAACAATGGCGCACCAATTTCCACCAAATGTGCCTGAGACCGAGATAATTGTGGAGTAGTTAATTGTTGGTGCTGCTGCTGCTGCTGTTCGCTGGCGGTCTTTTCGTTAACATGAAAAATACTTGGGTGCACTAGTAAGCAGGATTGTGGCGTTTTATTGAGTAATTCTAACGCTGCTTCGTAGCTTGGCAATCCTGAGACAAGCGTGTATTCGGGCACGGGATCATCAATGTCGTTATAAAGTTTGCGTGTTTCACTTTCGAGATTGTGGAGTGATTCGGCGATGGTGTTGCGATCTGTAAGAATGAGAAGAGGAAGAATATAAAGATTAGAATTTTTGATGGCGAATTAAAGGAGGGAAATTATTGTAAATTCAATGTTGAAAACATTTAAAAAGCAACCAAGTTTGAACTTAAGTTAAGGTATCAACGAAAAGGCGAAAATAATAATCTTGGTAGCAAAGTGTTACACTCAGGGAAAAACAGCATTTTAAAATCAAAAATAAAATTTTTGTTTTCATAATGGACGTTTTAAACCAAACCATTTTTATTTTAACAATGAAAACGTTTAAATTAAAAATTAAATTTTTGAATTAAGAATGAAATTTTTGAAGTAAAAATGCATTTTCTATTTAAAAAGAAACGTACTTAAATTCAAAATGAAAATGAATGTTGATTCAAAAACTCGCTCTTTGTTCAAAATTTTTTTGTGAAAAAATTTTTTTTGCGAGAAATTCAACAAAAACAATAATGAAATTTTTTTAATTTTGTTTTTACAATGATTCAAATAATTCATGGATTCTTTTTTAGGAAAAGGGAAGTATAAATAGGTTACTACAATTCAATATAATGTTAAATGTTCCACTATGTGATGGCGTTGGATTGAATTTCAGGTTGATGTCATGGTTCGAATCCTGAGGAGAATATATAATAAAGAAGAAAAAGGAGAATAAGGAGAATAAGAGATAAAGATAGCAAACAGTTAAAGCGAAGTAGAAAAGAAGAGGAGAACAAGCGGAGGTTATATTTTTGTAGTTGGGACTCGGATTGAGAGAAGATGAAGAGAATGCCGTTGGATACAATTTCGAATACGGAAGAGAAAATGATATAGAGAACACTGCAGCGTTTTTTTTTTTTGTCATGGTGCTTAAAATAAAAATAAACATTTTTAAATTTAAAATGTATTTTCTTGATTTAAAAATTTTACAATGAACATTTTAAAATAAAAATGTTGGTATTTACGTCACTTTTAAATACGTTTTTGCCCATTTTTAGACCGTTAGCATATGTTTTTATAATTTTTTTTTTCTCTGAGTGTAGGCTTATGTATATTCTTTCGGTAAAGGCTAATAGAGTCATGTTATAGGCCTAAAAAGCTTTTAATGACTTCAATAGACTATTAGAATCTAGTAGTGCTAGTTTACTAAAGAGATAGATATGACAAATAAGTTTTTCTAGAACACTGCTCACTTCCCCATCTAAGAACCAACTAAGCTCCCATAGAATAATATGTTAAAGAAGTTAGTGTATAGAACTAAACAAAGAAACAAAAAGAAACTATGACTAACTTAGTTACACCCTAATAGAATAGACACATAAATATGTACATATATTTTGATAAAAAACAATAATGTTAACACAGCTAGCTGGTCTAAAATAATCATAAACAAAAAAACCTATGATTTGCAATTTTAATTTATGCAAATAAATTTGACTGATTTTTAAAACAAAAGAGAAGGTAGACATTTTTATGCGATCAAAAAAAAAATGCAAATAATAAAAAAAAAACAAAAAAAAAAATAAAAAAAAAAACAAAGAAACCAAAAATTGCAGTAAAAAGTGAAAGTTATTGGTTAGCAAGAGGCAGACCATAAAATCTATTTTAATTGGCATTATTAAGCTATGCAAATTTCTCGTGCGTATACATACAATTAAAAGGTGTGAATTATGGCGTTTTCTTTTCTACGAAAAAATGTTGCCCTCCTATATCCCAATTATCGAATTACGTATCCTGACTTTCTATAAAATGGCTGAGTTTGTAGATAAGGGTGCCCTCTTACTTAGTTAGAGGTCAATATTTGGTGAAAGTACCAGACAAACTTACAAAATGGCTAAGAAAATCAAACAGGGCAACATTATATCGAGAAAAGAAATCGCTATTAGTTTAGTGACGAAAACAAGTTTTTGCAATCTATAATTAAAACAAATATTTTTATATGACTTTCCGGCACTGGCAATTTGCCGGCTTTTTTTTTTGCAACTTTTTTGTTATTAGTTTTTTGCTTTATTTTCTTATATAAACTTAGCTTTCATTGCGTAAACTAACTCAGTTAATTATTTTTTATTTTTATTACTTAATAATATGCTATCAAAATGTATTTAAAATGTCATTTAAAAGTAATGTGCTAATTTTGCAAACATTTGCGGGATTTCTAATAAAAGGCTTATGGGTATAAATTGTGCAGCGATTATAATAATTAAAGGGGGCGTGTGTGCGAAGCATGTACATATCTAGAAATGATTCTCTTGAATGAAAGTAGGTACTACTTTAAAAGCGAAAGTTATTAAAACCTAATCACAGTGCAGGGATTCTCTAAACAATTTGCAAGAATTTTCGCATCGATATCGTAAATTTGCGATCAGTTTTGCGATTATGCTATTCTGTACGACTTTTTGGTTGAATTCTATAGCATATTTTGACAGTTGTTTTCGATAATCATCGCAGAGGTATCGAGAGAAATTTTTGTGTCGGTAGACTTTGCGATTTTCGGTCGAAAAATAAGTTACAGAATCCCCGCACAGAGGTTACCCTTGGCGAGAATTAGCTTAGAAGAGACCCTGACTTCCAGAAAGTATTGGTTAAGGAATCATTATAAATTGACAGGTTTTCAACTAGTTATCGATAAGCTTACTACTTGCTAAAAGACCACGAATGTTAATGTTAGAATTAGGAATAAAGCCAATTGAGAAGAATTGTTAAATTAGTTTGCAGTGCGCAAAAGTTTTTTTGAACTTTATAGAAATTCTGAAAAAAAAAAACAACAAATTTGGGCCACATCATTATCATCATTGAGTCGCTGATTATCATTATTACAATCGAACTAAAGAGAGAATTTACTTTACTTAAAAAGAGTGTTTTCAAAATTACACAAAAAAAATTTAAGTGAAATTTCATTGTGTTAAAATAATTAGTATTATTTACTGATAAGCTTAAACGTTGAAAAATAACAGCAATTCAAATAAACAAATTTTTTGTTGACAGCGCCTAGTCTCCATGAAAAAAAAAAATTGTTTTCAATGTAATATGGATCACAGCTGGAGTGCGCGTCATTATCTATCTATGTATGTATATGTATGTATTTTGTTTAAAAATAGCTATTAAATATTTTGATAAGACGTAGTATGTATTACATAGATTAATAATACATACATATGTACATATATTTACAAATAAATCAATAATATTTAATCAATTAAAATTAATTGATTGACAAAACAGTGTAATGTATGGATTAATACTTTTTTTAGCTAACAAGGGCAATTAGTGTTGGAAAATATATGTAGTACATTTGTACATATTTACATATGTTTATATACATAAATATGTACATATATACTCTGTGTATTATACAGTTTATATTTGTTGTCTTGTTTTATTGATAAGAGTTATTAGTATGACGCGCTATTCCAGATTTTACTTGTATGAACACAAATTTAAACAATGACAGGCCGGCTTTTTGCAGCTTAGACCTTAGTCGCTTCAATGACATCATTTCGCTAAAAATGTTTGGCTACTTTTTTATCTAATAATATAATAATAATACAATGGCGCTATTATAACTCTGACGAGTTTTATGGCCGAGCTTCTCTCCCAATTCGAGGTGTGCTCCTTTTTGTTTCTCCTACTAATTGGGTCAGGGCCGTGCGCACCGGGAGGGGGCGGGTTAAAACCCCCCATGACCAAATCTAAGTTGCAATGATTTTGCAAAAATTTTCAAAATACAGTTTATAAATTTTGCATTGAATCTTGACTCATAATTTTTGACAAAATTAGTTACAATAATTTTACGGAAGAAGAAATTGGTGAAAGTTGCAAAAAATAAGGTTGGCCAATACATAAGTTCGGCACTTTGAATTGCACTTGGAGCTTTCCGAAATTACAAAGTTGTGTAGCATATGTTCGTTTGGCATTTTTAAAAAAATTTTACTGATAACAAAAAATGTTCATTTTGTGAAAACAGTGAGCAGTTTCAATTAACAAGTACAGTGCACTCGCGAAAATTCGAACTAATGAAAACCAACCCTGTCCTAGTTATCGAAATGTTCGAGTTTTCGAACGTTATGTATTTTTAATATATTTGTATGTATGTATGTATTCGTTTTAACAGTTTTCATACCCTGTCCATTTTTATGGCATAGTTAATCAAAGATATTCTCTGGTTTCATGTTTTGTAGTTCATTGCCAGTTTATTTAATAAAAAATGTTATCAAATATGAATGTTGCTTACAAATTATTAGAAAACAAGTAAGGAAGCCTAAGTTCGAGTGCAATCGAACATTAGATACTCAGCTGTATGCTTTCATTGTTTGTTTGCGTTTGTTCGATATAGGGTGTATTTTATATGAAACGAGTGCTGCATAAACAGGGCGCAGCCACGCCCATTTTCAAAATTTATATCAATCATCCAAATAAGCATACAAATATTATTGTTAGTGCAAAATTTCATCCCTCTATGACTTTTAGTTACAAAGACTTCACGTTACAAATTCCAAAAGGGTGTTCCAGAAATATCTTTGTTAAAAAGTAGGCGTGGTCATAAACCGATTTCAATACATTTTTGCGTGTCTATTAACACATGTTATAAAAGTGTATAAACCAAGTTTCGTCATAATATCTCAATTATTTGTCGAGTTAAAGGCTAAGAAATCTCATATATCCCTTTGTCTAAAAAGAGGCGGTGCCACGCCCATTTTCCAAACTTTTTTATTTTTTGTTTCCGGTCTATTGTAAAACTCATGTCACAAAATTTCAATGAATTATCTTTATATTTCACATAGATATCGCTTAAAATGGTTTTATTAGGTCACTTTATAATACACATATATAAAAGTGGGCGCGGTCGTCAACCGATTTTGGTAATTTTTCGTCCACACATTTGGCTAAGTAAATATATCACGCGTACCAGATTTCATCGATATATCTTTAACGGTTTCTGAGTTATGGCTTATTAAACTTTCAATATTCGCTCCTTAATAAGTGGGCGTGGCACCGCCCATTTTCCAAAATTTTTGTAGTTTTTGTTTTATGTCCATAGTTGGACTCCTGCCACAAAATCTCAGTGATTGATCTTTATATTTGACAGAGATATCGCTTAAAATGTTTTTATTAGGCCCCCTTATATTTCCTATATATAAAAGTGGGCGTGGCCGTCAACCGATTTTGATAATTTTTCGCCAAAACATTTGACTAAGTAATTATATTACGCGTACCGAATTTCATCGATATATCTTCAACGGTTTCTGAGTTATGACTCATAAAACTTTCAATGTCTGCCCCTTAATAAGTGGGCGTGGCACCGCCCATATTCCAAAATTTTTGTGTTTTTTGTTTTATGTCCATAGTTGGACTCATGCGACAAAATTTCAATGATAGATCTTTATATTTGACAGAGATATCGCTTAAAATGGTTTTATTAGGTCACTTTATAATACACATATATAAAAGTGGGCGTGGCCGTAAACCGATTTTGATAATTTTTCGTCAAAACATTTGTCTATGTAAGCAAATTACGCGTACCAAATTTCATCGATATATCTTCAACGGTTTCTGAGTTATGACATATAAAACTTTCAATGTTTGACCCTTAATAAGTGGGCGTGGCACCGCCCATTTTCCAAAACTTCATCAAATTTCTTCATAAGGGCCCGAGCTCAATACGTGGGTAAAATTTTAAAACTCTAGCTATATTAGTGGCTGAGATACCAAATTTCCGATTTTTTCTATATAGGAAAAGTGGGCGTGGTCATGGTCCGATTTCGCCCATTTTCAATACCAACCGTCCCAGTCTCGATACCAACTTGCGTTCCAAATTTCATCAAAATATCTCAATTTTTGCGCGAGTTAGAGTGTTTACAGACGGACGGACGGACGGACGGACGGACAGACGGACGGACGGACGGACGGACGGACGGACGGACGGACGGACGGACATGGCTCAATCGATTTCTCTTTTCACCCTGATCATTTTGATATATATAAGTCTATATCTATCTCGATTATTTCATTCTGTTACAATCCACCGTTATGTGATTAAAACTATAATACTCTGTGTACTAGTACAGCTGAGTATAAAAAGCAGTGATCTTGGTTTGATGTTTCTTATTTTCTAGCGCATTCAATACAGCCTTTTCGCGCAGTGATTGTAGCACTTAACTTTTCTCGGGCTAATTTTTTCAGCAGTTGCCCATGCTATAGCTTTGTTGAAAATTGTTACGGCTTCGGATGAACTTATGCGTCTTGTTCATTTCCACCTGAGATTGAAATCAATCCTATGCCATGCCGTTTTTTTTAATTTTGTAGCGATCCATCGCTATATTTGGCATGTAACTCCTTAGCTTTCTCTTTCAAAATTAATCGATTTATAGGATAATTCTTGCTGCGTTGTAATAAAAACCACTTGTAAAGCTTTTTTTTTCCATTTTTGGCAATTCTGAAGCGCGAAGCGTTTTACGTTTCCAGGGCCCGATAGCGTTTTATTAACGCATTCCAAAATTTTGTTTTCATTTTTCACAATTCCACAAATTGAGGACTTGCAGTGTTATATTTTTTGGATAGAGCTGTGATACTAACGCCATTATTGGCCTCGTTAATTATTTCAGCCTTTTTTGCTAAACTCAAAACATTTAGTTTTCGTCCTATTATAAAACGCAAATAAATTTGATCTTTACCGCGCAAAATCCCGTGTATCACTGACAAATATCAATCAATTTAAAAGAAAAGTTCCGTAATTAGCAAGAAACCTAGCCAGTGCGGCGCCTTAGAATGAAACAAAATACGCACGTAATGACAAAAATTTGAATATCGGCCGTTACAGCACATGCAAAACGACAGTTTCTCACATGTTTTTCCATGGAAAAAAGAAAATAGTTTTTCGAGTTTTAAAGTAGTCAATGGAGAAAAAAAAGTTCAAGTTTCCGAATGTTCGAGTTATCGTGTGTTCGAGTTTTCGCGAGTGCACTGTACTGTAAACAGTACTATTCAGGACCTGGTTAACTAGGTTTTGATGAATAATAATAATAATATGTTTCAGAATCATAATGAGTTTCAGAAAAGTTAGAGAACATTTAAATTTATGGTGTATGGGTCTGGATATCTGTTTCAGCAAATATGTTTATCTTAGCGAAAAATGTATGCGAATGCAAACCAAAATTAATAACCCCCCCCAAGGCTAATTCCTGCGCACGGCCCTGAATTGGGTGGACCTACAGTTTTATGCCGGCTCCGAACGGCGAATGCATTTTTTGTGAGAAGCTTTTTCATGGCAGAAATACACTCGGAGGGTATGCCGCCCACTGCCGAGATGTGACCGCTGTTCTTAAAAAACCCAGTAATTGGATTTTTACTAATTAGAAAAATTGTTTTGGTGTTTTGCTCGGACCGTGGTTTGAATCCGAGACCTCTGGCATAGCAGGCGAGCACTCTACCCACTGCACCACAACGGCCACTTTTTTATCTAATAATTTTAAACAATTTTTGTTTTGGTGTATCTAAAAATTATTAAATGTTTTATGTATGTATCTACATAAATTAGACTTAATTCACTGCTGAAATTTGTAAGTCATGGGAAAAAAAGTTGAATAGAAAATTAGAAAAGAAGATTGATGAAGAGATGCTAAGCTCTCAGAAAGACATCTACCTACATACCTATAGCTGCTACTAAAAATATAAAAAAAACATAATTTTTCACAACAAATTTTACTTAAAAAGCTGACCATAAAATGTAAAAAAAATTATCTACATAATCTAAACATATAATAAAATTGTAACAGGTCGATGTCTGTACATTGAGGGTATTCAAGCAAAACTGTTAGGAGAGGTCGTTATTGGACCAGGGAACCCAAATCTACAATTTTTAGAATTTTTGTCTGTCTGTCCGTATGTATGATTGTGCACGCATCACGCAAAAACTACTGAATAGAATTGCATGAAACTTTCAATAATCATTTTCTAGACGTCTCTCCTAAAATTTAAGATATCTCTCACCGCGATATCTTACCCGGTTCCTAATTTATTGACTTATACCATGTCTCCACATAACGTGTTTCGCTCTTTTTTTCTGCATTTTCTCTCTCAATCTTGTTTCGACATGGAAACCAGTGCCGAAACTCGCCAATTTCCATACAAATTTCTGAGAGCTAGTGAAGATTGAAACACTTGTTTCGTTCTCAATCCTCTTGCCAACCTCGATGATATCGATATCTTCTCTACTTTTGTATCGAAAATCTATTGAAATCTCACACAGACCAAAACAAAGACGCAAAAATAAGCAAACAACCAAACATTTAAGAAGAACAAGAAAGAGAAATGTCAAACTGAATCACGATTAGCCACGTGGAGACGGGTTATTGAGCGAGATGTTTTGCTACATGTTTCTCTGGTGAATCAAGTTATGTGGAGACGGGCTTTTAAATGTGCACGCAGGGAGACTGTATGATTTGTGCGTATCACTCATAAACTACTGAATAGAATTGTATGAAACTATCAGGGATAGGAATCGGGATAGGGATAGGGATATAATGGTGAGCAAGACGGTAATCTAGGACTTTTTCTTTAGGCTTTATAGTAATAAATTTTAGGCAGAACAACGTCTGGCGGATCAGCTAGTTATTAAAAAGTTACCGTTAAGAGAATAACATGTCTTAAAAAATGGGTTTCAAGTATCGAATATACATGCTAAGTAAACTAGATATAAATAAGCTTTCTTTGTTCAATGAGCATTTAATCGTACTTGCTTGTGACTTCGCAAACTCTAAGCTAACCAAACGAAAAACTGCTATACAGATATTCATTTAGTAGCCTTCAGGCAAATGGTCAACGAACTTCTTAAAGATAAATAAATGAGCTTGAGTTCACCAGTGATGTAGGACTCGATGACTGCGCCCAGCAAAAACAATATTAGAAACTCCTCTACTTATTATATTCGATCGGAGTCATTATTAGACTGTAGGTCTATCCAATAACTATGTAGTAAAAATCTATATAATAATAAATATTCATACTAATTTTGGAAAGGTTGTTCATTTTCCCAAGCCTTTTTTTCTTTTTGGACTACTTGCTATCCATATTCTGTTCACTTTCACTTCCATTTTCTCTTTCTCAAGTAGCCACTTTTTAAGTCAATTTTTAAACGGTTTAGACGGGCGGTTCTTCAGAGTTCAATCGAGTAAGTAGAGTAGAATATATTGTGGAACGATTTTCCGTCATCCCTTGTCGAGTTTGGTTTAGAGACAAACCGGTTTCGGCTAATATGCGCCATCTTCAGTGTTTTATTCTCGAATATTAGCCAAAACCTGTTAGTCTCCAAAACAAAATTGACAAGGGATTACAGAAAGTCGTTCCACTATACATAATATTCCTACCCTGTCGGAAAAGCAAGCGAACAAAACGTAAGCGAGGAGAGTAGCATAACTGCATATAGCGCGTAGTAGAAGCATTTAAGCGTTTAGGGTTAAAGAAAAGTAAATAGGTCATAATCATTTAGGCCTGAGATTGTAAAAGAGAATATTACCAAAAGTCAATTTAACCAATATACATATGTACATACATACATAGCTTTGTGGAATTTACGAGCCATGCGTATTAAGGCAACGGCGCAATTAGTGTAAGTTTGGGAAAGGCGTATAATCTATAGGCTAAATACATATGTACATATGTATGTACAGATTTAGGTATTGTGTAAATATGTACATACACTCAAAAAAAAATTTCTCTCGATCAAAAAGAAATAATTTTCCTTATTTTGAACACGCGTCCCAATACAAAATTTTCTTTGTTTTGTATAAATTATCTCAAAAATGTGGAAAAAACATAAAAAAACATTCAAACAAATTCGTTGCCATGGGAATTTGTATGGGAATTTAATTTCTCAAAATTAAAGAAATCAAGTCTTCAAAACAAGGAAAGTTGGGAATGGAATGGCGCTTAAAGAATTTTTCATTATTTTAATGTATGAATTTTTTCAAAACAAGTATATGAAACCATGGTAACGCATGTAACAACAATATTTTATAAACCTTTTAACATGTTTTAAGGAAAATTTACTCAAAACAATGAAAGTAGTGTTCAAAATAGGTAAACAATTTCTTTGACCCCTCCATATATTTTTTTTCTCTCAGTGTATGTAGAATAGACATAAGTATCCTGCAGCGAAAGTAAACAGTTGCAAACTAGAATTATACCAGTTTGCAGGGTACAGTCAACTACTTGCCCGACTGTAAATTTCCCATGTAAACATCTGGTATTTTTCGTGTGTTAATGTCCTACGAAATGGCAATTGTCTTCCTCTGCATAACCTCATACCAGTTAAATACCAGCTTTTATGGGTCAGAAAAATACTAGTAGCTCTAAATCAGCGAATACCAGTTAAATACCAGTTTGTATGGGTTAGAAAAATACTAGTAGCATCTACATCAGCCAATACCAGTTTGGTATGCAAAAAAAAAAATAAATTTTGAAGTCTATTTATTGAATTACATATGTAATTCATTATATTCATTCATTCAATGAAAATAAATATTTCTTAGATATGTATACATAGGTGGCAGTTCAGTTTTATAAGCAAAAATAAAACGTAATATGCATATTCAGTAATTAAAAAACAAAAACAGGAATCTTAAAAATATTTCTTAAATTAGATAACTAATAAGGTACCATTTCAGTTTAAAAACAAAAAACTTAAGCCACATATTTAGTAATTAAAAAAAAAAACTCATTGTATAAAAATTCAGGCACTCTGTTTTTTTCAATTCCTTTGCTTTTTTTTTGAAAATACCGCTTTTTGTTCAATTGCAATGCTTTTCCTAGCTGGACTTCATCAAATTTCTTTATACTGGATAAAATAAACCGGTATGATGCTGCCTTTTGGATACCAGTTGACAAACTAGTATTTTGATAACTAGTTTGTGGTTCAACTGCATTTAACTGGTATAATACTAGACAAAATAAACTGGTATAGTATTGTCATACGAATACCAGTTAATATACTACAATTTTGGCATACTAGTTAGCTGTTTCGCTGCAGGGTACATACGTATTTATGTACATACATATGTATATTGTGCCCAGATTTGTATAGTTAACTACCCAAGAGCCAAGAGTTGAGAAATCGGAATTACCCAAAACTTTTGGCAGGCACAAAATTTTGTTTGTATGTAAACTGGTCGGCTTGAAAGGCATACATAAGCGTGTTGTGCAAATATGTGCATTTGTATATTTGTAAGGTGTGTAGGCTTATATGTATTTATACTTATTTGTTTATATATCTATGTATATATTAATTTATCAATGGCTAAAGTGCACGCAGTTAACTGCCAAGTGTAAACATAAATATTGGCATTATCAATGCCTTTGTTTCATTTGGTCAAATACAAGTACAACTAATACCAACCCTGCAGGAAGAAAAAAATCAATTCCTAAAAGTAGTTGACTTTTAACTGTCTATTTTTGTTGTCATTGTGACTGCTACTATTTTGTTGTTTTTGTTTGTTTTGGTTTTTGATTTTTGGTTTTTGACTTGATTTTTTATGTTGTTTTGTTTTGTATTGCTCAGAAACATGCAAGACCATCCGGGTCCTCCTATTGACCCATATCTCCGGACCCGACCTAGGAACCATGAAGAATAGAGCTCCCTGAAGAAGGTCTGCTCAAGATCTTTCATTTGATACCAATATTGCTCAGAAACATTCAAGGATCATCCGGGTGCTCCTTTTGACCCATATATGGAGACCCGGCCTGGGGGTCACAATGAAGAGAGCTTCATATCGAAGTCCTGCTCAAAACCTTTCATTTGATACCAATATTGCACAGAAAATTAGATAGGTAGATGTAGGTGTGCATATCCATACATTTGCATACATGTTCAAACAGGTTGGTCTTTTTTATTTTGCCTATTTGTCGCATTGATTGATATTTGCATTTGCACGACTATGCATGCAAGCATTTGTAAGTACATGCCTAGCTACCTACCTACCACTGACAATGCCAAGCGATTCACACGGACGCAGCAGTGCACTAACACAAAGGTCATTTACGGTTTACGCACTTACATGTATACGCGTAAACTTTACCTGTTTTTCGAAATCACTAGTAGCTACAGCAAAGATGTTTACACATCAATAATCAATTTGTATCAAACAGCAAGCAACCCTTTTTAAGTTAGTTGCTTTGTCATGCAGGAATATCCAAAAAAAAACGTAAAGTGTGCATTGACAAAAGCTTTCAAACGCCTGATGGAAATATTTTTATTCAAAAATATTTAAACTGATAGAATTTTGCTGTGAAAATTCCTCTTTTTGGATTTGGGAAGCGAAGCAATAGAAGAATATCGAATTTTTTGCGAATCTCATGAACGTAAACATTGTATGTATGTAACAGTTACATCTGCAACCAATTCCCTTGTATTTTGTGTATAATTTTCTAAAAATGAATGATGTTATATGTACATATTTTGGGATCTATTATTTTTCACCCAAAAAAAGTGTATTTATAGTTACCCTCCAAGTAATGCAGAAGTACACAGGACTGACTTTTTTATCGCCATTCCCAAACAAAAGTAGTTAGTCTTTTTCAAAAAAAATATACAATTAAAAGTAACCACTAGTGTCTTTGTAAACAGTTTAAAGTCAGTTTTAAGTTAGATTCACTTTCTGCAGGGAATTTATTAAAGCAAACAAACACTGGAATATACATAAATAAATACATACATGCAAACAGACCTAAAAACATGCATACAATATATATGTATTTATGTATATACATACATTTGTAGCTCCACAAACAAATCTTTGACCAAGTTATTATACGTATATGTACATTAGGATAGCCCTTAACAAATCAAATTAGCGATTTTCTCGGACTCAACCCCTAGATCGGTAACAGCACAGTCAAAGATATCACATATAAATTTTTGTACCGATCGTAAATTGTTAAAGGGTGTCGCTTAGGGGTCAACGTTCAGAAAAGCAGGGATGGAAAATAATTGTTATTTTTAAAATTTCAACTCAAAAAGTCAAAGGGAAAGGGTTAATATTTTTGACATTTATATATACCATTGTGATGCTCGTGGGCCACAGATGGTCAGTCCGATGTGATTTTTATTTTTTTGACTTTTATCGAAATTCGGTATTCGGTATTCGCATGCGCTTCCGTATTGGTATACGCACCAATCTATATACCAAATATGACCCAGATACCAATAATTATTGATCTACGCCATTTTGACTTTTATTTTTGCCGTAAAAAATAAAAGTCAAAGTTTAATAGTTATTTTTTGATTTAAAAAATAAAAGTTTAAGTTTAATAATAATAATTTTTGACTTTTTCGGTAAAATTCATAACCGTTACGATCTCTGCAGAAAACTCTATGCAGATAAAATAAGAAAAAATAAATTAATGGTTTTTATATCTAATGCCTGAAATCGATAGTTTTGTACTCAAAGACCGGAGTCGATTAAGGGGTGTCGTACAGGGGTCAAAGTTCAGACCAAAGTAAGTACCAACCAATTTCATAATTTTTTTTATATCTAATGCCCAAAATCGATATACATGTAACCGAAGATACCAAATATAAATTTTGGTTCCGATCAGAGACGGTTATATGGTAATATTGTGATAAAAATTTATTTGTGGTATCTTCGACTGTATTAACATCGAGCCATAGGGTGAGATTAACGAAATATGATATACCTATACCTAATTTGTCTTCAAACATTTGGGGACCACCCTAATATACATGCATATATAATTGCTTGTTTGTTATTGTTTTTTGTTGCTTCGCATACAACATCCAAGGTGAAATACAGCAATGTAATTAAGCAACATTCAAATTGGTTGTTAAACAATAGATAATAAATAAATTTTAATTTAAAATCTCAATATCAATGCATACATCTAAAAATACATATCACCCGTTTTATGCAATAGGGATTTAACTCGAAATTTTCGATTTCTGGGATTTTGCCATATATTTCAATAACTGGGTCGTGCCTTTGAGTTTAGTCGTATAAAATACTCAAAATGATAAAAATTGCGGAAATAAAAGTGATTTTGTAGTTAGCCGTAGAAGGAAACTATTTGAAATTATAAAAGTTTATTTGCGTTTTCCCAAAAAAAATTTTTTTTGAGTTAAATCCCTATTGCATAAAACGTGCGATATGTACATACGTACGTATGAAGATAGTGCAAAGACCATTTTTCTATCTCTTGGCGAAGATAAATAAGGCAAATGACAAGTTGAATTGGAAAAAAATTTATAACTTTTTTTTATAGAAAAAGAAAACCTGCTTTTAAAGAAGTAAGAGCAAATTAAAAAGTATGTATTTCATAGATATTAAATCATTAAAAAAAACCCGCTTTTGAAGGAAAAAAATCAAAGCAATAATTTTGCCATTAACCTTTTAAAAGTAATATCTATCTGCCTTTTAAGTCGAGTTGGGCAAAATTTATTCGAATAACGAATAATAGATGAATCAATTTTTTTCATCTTTATTTGAATAATAATTAATTTCGTTTATTCAGTAACCAAATTATTCGAATAATAGATAATTTTCATTTACATATGTAAAAACAAACAAACATACAAGCAAACAAAATTTACAAAATTTTATTTAATACTAGCTGACCCGGCAAACTTCGTTCTGCCCAAAATAGATTTTTTTATTAATTTCTATTTCAAAAATTGTTATTACACCGGTATTATTTTTAATAGAAAATTAACGATTTTTCACTACTTCATTGTGTATACAACTTCAAAAATATATAATTTTAGTATTCAGTTTAAGGCTGCACGATACACAACATTTTTAGTTTTCTGTTCCGGATATTTATTTTCACTGAGTATTGGCTATTTTAACTAAGTAAGTAAGAGTATTGATATAGTATACCTCCATAATGGTTTTCAGGCCCCTCCTCCAACCCTTTTATATATATTCAGCCTCAAAAGTTTAATACGTATGGGAGGTGCAATGCCCCATTTTTCGATAAATCTTTTTTTTTTTTGGTGAACATGGTATTGATATCGTATATCTGCATAGTGATTTCTATGTACATGCCATGAACGCTTTTAGGGATATTTAGCCTTAAAAATTAAGAACGCGTGGGAGGTGCCACACCCCCTTTTCCCAAAACTACTGTTTTTTTTCATAAGCATGCTATTGATATCGTTAATCTCCTGATCAATTTTCAGGTCCCAACCTTTTGTAGATATTCAGCTTGAAAAATGAAGTTTGAATGGGAGGTGCCACGCCCCCTTTTCCGATAACCTACACTTTTATGCGCAAAAATTGTTTTGATATCACATAGCTCTGTACCAATTTCCAGGTCCCTGACTTAAATCCTTTTAAAGATATTCATCTTAAAAAATTAAGTCTTATTGGGAGGTGCCACGCCCCCTTTTCGTATAACTCCTATTATTTTGCGTTAATATGGAATTGTTATCGTTTATCTCCACACCAATTTCCAAGTCCCTAGCGTAAACAATTTTACCAATTTTCAGCTCCCTACCTTGAACAGTTTTAGAGATAATCAGCTTTAAAAATTAAGGTTGTATGGGAGGTGCCACGCCCCCTTTTCTGATAACCCCCACTTTTCTGAGTGAGAAGGGTTTTGATATCACCTACCTCTATACCAATTTTCAGCTCCCTACCTTGAATTGTTTTAGAGATAATCAGCTTTAAAAATTAAGGTTGTATGGGAGGTGCCACGCCCCCTTTTCTGATAACCCCCACTTTTTTGAGTGAGAAGGGTTTTGATATCACCTAGCTCTATACCAATTTTCAGCTCCCTACCTTGAACAGTTTTAGAGATAATCAGCTTTAAAAATTAAGGTTGTATGGGAGGTGCCACGCCCCCTTTTCTGATAACCCCCACTTTTCTGAGTGAGAAGGGTTTTGATATCACCTACCTCTATACCAATTTTCAGCTCCCTACCTTGAACAGTTTTAGAGATAATCAGCTTTAAAAATTAAGGTTGTATGGGAGGTGCCACGCCCCCCTAACATTTTTAAATTTTTCCTTCGACTAAACCTTCGCGGGGTAACAACAAACAAACCCACCTAAGGAAGTATTTGATTTGGTTCAGCCGTTTTCAAGTTTTAGCGTTACAATTAAATACCAAATCATTTTTATATATATAGATTACTCAGTTGTTTTTTTTTGTTGTACCCTGAGTTTTTATTTATTATTTGAAATAAAAATAAATTTCCAAATAATTTATTCGTAGGGAATTTATCTAAATAAGAATTTGAAAAATAAAAATTTATTCGAATAATGCCCAAGTCTGCTTTTAAGCACACAAAATAATTTTAAATCAATTAAATTTTTTTCTTGATAAAAACTCAATAGGTGGGCTGAGATCATTTCTATTTCAAAAATGTCTTATTTGAATGATTTTTAGCTTTTAGGTTGGTAATGCTGAATACGACTAATTTGTAATTGGATAAATGATAAAAAAAAATTTAAAACAATTAATGTACGAATTAAGACTTTTTATGAATAGTCTACATATCGTCGTACCATACGAAAACTAACATCAGATTTTTTGTGGCTGACGAAAAGTAAAAAGTTCAAGTTTTGGCCGACGAAAAGTAATAAAATCGAGTTTTGGCTGACGAAAAATAATAAAATCAACTTTTGGCTGACGAAAACTATCAATTTCGTATAAACAACAACAATTTTAATGTAAAAACAGTATATAATTACTGATACTTTTCGTCAGCCAAAAGTCGATTTTATTACTTTTCGTCAGCCAAAACTCGATTTTATTACTTTTCGTACAGAATTTTTTTATTGATAGCTTTCGTCAGAAATTTTAAATATGTTAGTTTTCGTATTGTACGACGATATGTAATTACTTTAGTGCATGTAAGAGATCAAGCAATCACAGAGGGAAGCATTAGGTATCAGATAGTATTGAAACGGCTCAAATTTATAACAGGAAGTAGAGAAAAGCACAAAGGGCAAGTTCGGAGAAGCAAATTGGTTCATGGTGCAACAAAATCATCAACCAAGATATGTAAGTCTGAAAAGCGGATGTAACAAAGTACAGCAGTTTCTATGCTGAACTATCGCTCACTCGACCATACCTAATCTGTTGTGATGATATTTTGTATATTTGTATATTTTTATGTGGTTGCACAATAAGACACGGTCTTTTATAGTACATCATCTTTACAAGTATTACAAGTATTACAATTCAAATCTGAAGCTACAAGCTAACAATAAAACTAAACTTAAACATATCAAGATTATAGACAAATAAGTAAAGCGAAAAAGAAAAAGTTAGAGAAAAGTAATAGTAATAATAACATTCAAATTGGATAGACAAGGAGAGAGGATAGAGAGATATAAAAATAGGTGTTAAGAGGCAATCACATTGCTTTCCGCACTAAAATAATTATGGATGACCTTTTTGTAGTTCGTTCCATTCAAACCAGCTTTAACGGAATCAGGCATTGAGTTCCACAGCCTCACAGCATTAACGAAGAATAGCCTTGCAGACGTTAAATAACAATATTTGGGAATGATCAATGTGTGCCCTCTTCTTGACTTTGTAAACTTTAATTTATCATACAAATAGCTCGGCGTTTTTGACTCGATAAGCTTGAAAACATAGATACAATTCCTGGCTTCGATATACTTAAAGATACTGCATCCCAAAATATTGTCCCTCCAAGGAGTGATATGATCAAATTTTTTTAGGCCATACACATAGCGAGTAATATTATTGAAAGCAAGATTAATTTTTTTTTCGCGAGGAAGAGTCAATTTATGTGCCAAGCTAAGCGAAAAAGTCATGAAATTTCCAATGATTGTTTTGTGACGAGAAAGAAACATTTGCTACTGTTTGTAAGGACTGCGTTTGAAAAAATTTTTCATTAATAAATATGAAATATTTGCTGAACTAATTGTCGGATTTTAATTTTTTTTTTTTGTAGTAGATAAGCTTTGCAATAAATGTCAGAAATATACATACGACTCAAAAATATTTTCCTCAAACCACTTTATTCAGTTTAAAATGGCACGCGAATTGAAAGTATGTACGTAAAGCTATTGTTGAAATTTCTTCACACTTTTAAAGACCACCATAAGTGAATGTTAAAATAAAAATATCTCGGGAGCTAAAGAGAAGCCCAAAAACTGTTTTCCGGGACTCATAGAACTTTCAGCAGAACTCTACTGTACCAGGAGCTCAGATTCCGGCAGCAAAAAGTGGTATCATTTAGCACAATTGAAATTAGTAAAATTGCCGCCATTTCGGAGAAGCACCCCAATATTACGGGCAGAAAATTAGTTAAAAAAGGTGGAGGTCTCTGAGGTTTTTAGATTTCATCATGACTTAATAGTTTTTAATGGCGATATTAAGGATCTTGGTACGAGGATATGATGGGAGACTATTTTTTGGACAATCATACGTGTAACAAATGCAGAAAATCGCAAAAGAATAGTCAAAAGCACTTACTCGCATCGCTCATTATTTATCCTCTCTTTAAAATGGCGGAATGCAGATATTTTTTATTCAATTAATTTTCTTCCCTATTAATCGCTGTTTTGAGATATATTGTACACTTAAAAACACGTAATAAATGGAATGAAACAATCTTAGGTATTACTCCTTAATAAAGTTTTATGAATAAACCCAATTTTGTTGTTTAAATTTTACTCTTCCGGAAAATTTTTGGTTAAGGTCTTTCAATAAAAATAGGTAAATATAAAAAATGGTACATCCGATTATTGCACAATTAGCCTTAAAATGTTCACAATTAAATTCTCTATAGGATAGAGGGGCTAACTTTTTGTCCCCCATACAATTTTTCTGATTTTAGGACAGTGAAATCTGAAATTTCTTTAAAAAAGCTCGATTTTTTTTCAAATTTTTTTCATTATTTTTGCCATTGTGACCAAACAAATTGACCAATTTTGGAGTTCGAAGGCAAAAGATGTTTGTTGGAGCTCCCTCTACCAGCACTTCCTAGATGTCAAATCGCCACGATGTCTAATAAAACTTTTTGATGCACTTATGTGATGCAATGTCTTGCATATATGGCTTTTTCCACATTTTTACCAATATCTGCCAAAAAAAAGGAGATGATATTCGGAATCAGCGTAAAATTTCGCTTTAGAAAAGTATTACATATGTCATTTTTGGTGGTTAAAGTTTATCAAAATTTGTCGAGTAGTGTAATGTGATTTTGGTGCCTCCAAAAACAAATCGGTCTAACTGCCTAAAACTGAGTCCGATTGGGAAATACTGGGCATTGGTCAAAAGAGAAATTACGGCAACGAAGTAAGTAACACAGAATGAAAAAAAATTTTCGCGATAAGTGGCGTTCAGAATCTCGAGAAATAACAGAATTACGGGTATTTGCTCTACGTATTATGTCATCATGTGTCCCTAAGCTAGCTAGGTATGGGTATGTATGTAGGTACTTACAAGTTCTCTTCCACGCCCGAAACTGATGATACAAAAAGCACGAGCAAATGCAAAAAATCATCGATATCAACACCAACGTCAGCACAACACCAATCCAAACTTCATTCATAAATTTGTCATACTCCAGCTGGCGTTCCATCTCGTCCATTGCCTCAAAGCCCGTCGAATCGATGGTAATGTGATTCGATGCCGATGGCGGCGCCAACGGTGGTGGCATACCAAAGCCATACACATCCATTTTATCACCGCCACTCACGCGTGCTGCCAATGGCGTATTATCAATTTTCATATATTTTTTCAATTGTATCGAATTAATTAGTGTTGCGCCAATTTTTTGTAAAATATCACTTGTTGGACGTTGTTGCAGCGGCGCTGAGGTAGTCGTGGTGGTCGTTGCGGTAGCCATTATTGTGGGCGTGACATGCGTTACTACGGTCTTACTATTTTCAAGTATCTGTTGCGCGTATATGCCCAAGGGCGGCAATTCGTGCGACAATTGGAAATTTAATGAGTGCCGCAACGCTGCCATTATCACGTTTATAGCGAAATTGTGTTGTGCTAAGTACTTGGCGGCGGCGTCTGCGGATGTTAAATTAATTGCGGCGTGATCGCGATCGCTATCACTTTTCTCTACTCTCTGGTTTTTTGGGTCAACAACTTTGCTTGTTTATTTACCTATTTGGGTTAATATACGCGAAAATAAATAACGTGCTTTTGGGTTTTGGCTTAATTGCTTCTGGTGCTGGTTTTGCGTTTGCAATTTATTAATTGTTTTCGGCGTTTTTTTTTCTTTTACTTTTGTTTTAAATGTTTTAACAGCTGTTTTTTAAATTTTGTTCAATTTGCTTTGTAATTAATTTTATATTTTTTACTGCCCTTTTTCGTTCTCACTTTTCGTATATTTTTTTTTTTACATTAGAGCTATTTTCTTTTGCTTTTAGCCTTTTACTTCGCGCTTTACTGAACTTCTAACAACATCCGCAACCAACGAAGTTTCTATTCAAACTGTTTGCTTTGTCGCATTTACGCATCCATAAGTTACAATGGCTCTCACCTTCAAGACAACATATGCGTACCATTGCGCGCTCACTTCTGCTCACCTTTGGCTGAGTGATCGTGTTCTCGCTTCTTCTACCAAACAGCATGTTGATCGCGTTCTCACTGTTTTGCGTCTTGCCTTGGCTTGCTGATCATCAAACAGCAATATAACGGATTTCGGAGCGACCGCTATGCTTGCTCACTACATTTTTCTCTTTTTCGCTCTCTCTCTCTGGTCTGCATGCTTCTTGTTGGCAAAAAGAATTGTAATAGATTCAGTGTTGCCAGAATATTTTGAAGCTTATAGCTAAATTAAATAAAAAAATTGCTAAAAATAGCTAAATAATTTTTTTCATAGCTAAAATAAATAGCCAAATTTTTTTTTTTTTTTTCAAAAATAGCCAAATAATGATTTATTTAAAAAGACGTGACATAAAACAACTTCACATATATTAATATTTATATATACATATATTATATATTGTAGCCATACATATATTTGTTTGTATGTACTTATATATGTACGTCGCATAATAAGATTATTACAATGAAAAAAATCACTTCATTACATATGTATGTATGTATGTATGTACATTCAATTGCAGTATTAAAATAAATTATAATAGCGACTAGTTAATATTTAAACTTTAGTTAAAAATTTGATTCAATAACATTTCAAAAATCACATCTTCTTCATTTAATTCACAGGTTGAATTATTATTAATTGAAGTCATTGCTTTAATAATATCGTTAGAAATTTTAAAATTATTACAACATTTTTCAAGCCTTTTTAGACCATACCTAACAGTCAATAGAGAGTTTAACATAAATAATTGCATTCTATTTCTTTGCTTTGTTTTTATTACGTTCATAACAGAAAATCTACGTTCTATTTCTGTATTACTAAGCGGTAGGATTAGAAAATTAAACACAAAAGATTGTAGTTCTTCAAACGGATTTTCGTTAAGAGCATTTCTAAGCTTTCTTACGTCTACCCAAAACTTTATTGTAGAGGTAGTTCCCTTCCATGGGTATGCGTGTAGTTTTTCCATTGCATTTCTAAAATAGTGATTTCCTCCGTGTTAAAGTGATCCTTTTCATCCTTGAAAGTGTCAAATATTTTTGGCTTATTTACAGAAAAAAATTCAATATTTTTTAAAGATTGAATATTCTGCGGTAAGCGTTGGCGGAGTTGCTCAATTAACTTGATAATAAAGTTCTGAAAAATTTTACGAATACACCGTGAAAAGGACGGTTTAAATATCGCGTATGCCAATGGTCATTTGCGAATTCAAATAGCAAAATAGGCAACAACAAAATGTATGGCAGAGTTGCTTTTGCGCACTGCGAAAACCTTATTGCATCCAAGGCAGATCTAGGAAGGTAGGCTCGGTGGCGAATTCAGAAACTACTTTTTTATTTACAAAGGTAGAGTGTAATGTCAAAATCAAAGCGAATTCACATCATGACCAATAGGAATGGGCGAGTCTCAAGCGAATTCAGATTTTAACTAAGGCGAATTGTCATTTTGACATTACACTCTACCAATTACAATAACAAAATACATGGGAAATTTCTGAATTCGCCACCGAGCCTACCTTCCTAGATCTGCCTTGATTGCATCAACCTTGCATATGAATGCACCAATAATCGATAAAATAAGGAAGGCATGCCAGACTATCAACTTTTGTATAGTTTGATAATCATAAGGATAAGTATACACTTTCAAGTTTTCATAAACTCGCAGATGACTCATTAGCTTAAAATGATAAACTGATGTGCAAAATAAAGAAATTAAGAAAAATAGCTAAAAATAGCTAAGCTATTAAAAAAAAAGCTAACAAAAATAGCTAATAGCTAAACGCAAATATCTGTAGCTAAACGCCAAAAGTTATAGCTAAATCTAGCTACAAAATAGCTAAAGTGGCAACACTGAATAGATTTCTTTTGCTACCAAGTTAATTGCTTGATCGTTCGATCGCTTGCTCTTGTCTTCTCAGTATCTCTTTGTTGGCCAACACACGCTCCCTCATCGTTTCTTCTTTTCTCATCTCTCCCTTTTCCTTTCCCTCATTCACTTTCTTGTGTTGCTGGTGATTGCCGTTGTGACTTCATCAACCACCGGCTACCTGCTTTACATCAATGCTTCAGCTTTCTGCACCATATCTGTGTTGTCTCTTCCAGCAATACTTCATTTCTTTTCCCTCTCTCCCTCTGCCACTCTTCTTCCATCTTTGTGTTTTTTAAATTTATAACAAAGAGCTAATTTTCTTCTGGAAATGGATTTCTGCCAGTTTAACTGCTCTTTCCATCGTACATCACCATTTGGCTGCTTGTGCCCTAATCCTCCCCTAAGTAAATCGTATGTTGTGGCGATGCATGCAACATTTTAGGCTTGTGTAGTAGATGTAGACCGTCTGTTCTTGCTCATTTGCCGCTCGGTTACGCACCAAGAAATAAAAATAGTTTTTCAGAACATTTATCTATTCTTATGTGCTGCCTTATTATAGTGTTGAATGGTTGGATGGATTGATGACTGGCTGATCGAATGTATGGGAATTTGTAGAGCTAGTCCGATTTTTATACCTTTCATGAGAATGAAATGGTATTATAACTTAGTGCCAAAAAATTTTTGTCGAAAGTACCAGAAGGAAGCGTGGGGGACCCACCAAAATATATACCGATATGATCAGAATCACGAGCTGAGTCGATTAAGCCATGTCCGTCCGTCCGTCTGTGTGAACGCAAACTAGTCCCTCAGTTTTTGAGATATCTGAATGAAATTCGGAATACAGGTATGTTGTTATATGCAGCTGATCATTTGTCGGAACCGGCCGAATCGGACTACTATAACATATAGAAAACAACCGATTATTCAGATATACATGAAATTTTTGGATGTAATTTGTGCATAACTTCCCCATTTAAACAGCTAAGGACATGAAACTTTGAAGTAGACGTGCCCATTTTGGCCCAAACAAGGTTACCGAAAATTGTCAAGATCGGACCACTATAACATATAGTTCCACAACATCCGATTATTCAGATATACACATTTTGGTGTATAACTCCTCCATTTTAACAGCTAACGGCCTGAAATTTTGAAGTATTTGTACCTATATGGACCCAAACGGGATTGCCGAAAATTGTTAAGATCGGACCACTATAACCTATAGCTCCCCTACAACCGATTGTTCAGATATACACATTTTGGTGTATAACTCCTCCATTTTAACAGCTAACAGCGTGAAATTTTGAAGTATTTGCACCCATATGGGCCCAAACGGGGTTACCGAAAATTGTCAAGATCGGACCACTATAACATATAGCTCCCCTACAACCGATTGTTCAGATATGGACATTTTGGTGTATAACTCCTCCATGTTAACAGCTAACGGCGCGAAATTTGGAAGTATTTGTACCCATATGGGCCCAAACGGGGTTACCGAAAATTGTCAAGATCGGACCATTATAACATATAGCTCCCATACAACCGATTGTTCAGATATGGACATTTTGGTGTATAACTCCTCTATTTAAACAGCTAACGGCGTGAAATTTTGAAGTATTTGTACCCATATGGGCCCAAACGGGGTTACCGAAAATTGTCAAGATCGGACCATTATAACATATAGCTCCCATACAACCGATTTTTCAGATATGGACATTTTGGTGTATAGCTCCTCCATTTAAATAGCCAAGACACCATTTTTTTCTAATAAATCTTTCCATAAATAACCCACAAAATTAAAATTATAAATTAAACTTAATCCGGCTATGTACATACATAGGTAACTTTTCATTTCCCCACTCATGAAAGGTATGAAGTCTTCGGTACGGCCGAAGACAGCCGCGCTTTTACTTGTTTTTTCTTTATTCTTGTCTATTTCTTTTACTTTCTTTTTACTTACTTATTCTTCCTTTTTTGTGTGAGAAATGTCTCTGTATTGAAACCTCCTTTGCCGTTGCATGCTCATGTGCTGTGCATTGTCAAGCCCAGCTCATGCAACAATATATTCAAATTATGTGGCCCATAATTGGCGTTACAAAACAATTTAGTTGTTGGTTAGTAACGCATAAAAAATATTTTTTTTTCCTGATATTCTACGACATTGTCTTGGTGACGCATTTATTATGATCTGCAGCAACACTTTTCTTCCTGACAGTGATCGTCAGCGAACAACAAAAATGGGAAAAGCAGAAGGAAAAAAACGGCGGGATCATCTTTTTACTCCTGTTGCTATCAGGAACTCGGTTGTCAGACGTAGAGAAGATATATTGTACGAATATGTTTTGTAGCATGGAGGTTTTAAATTTCTGACAGCAGCTCAATATCTTATCTATATATATAAAAATGGTGTAAAAAATGTTACTAACCTCATCAGATGAGAACGGCTGGACCGATTTCTGTAAAAATTTTTGTCAGTTGTTCGTATTCTCGAGGAGATGGTTCGTACGGAAGAAAATTTTGGAAAATCCATCCGGAAAAGTCCGAAAATTGGAAAAATCGGTATGTATGTGTGTATGTATGCATCTGTGGATGTGTGTCCTTTATAAACTTCCAAAGTAACCAACCGTTCTTTATAAAATTTTCACAGTAGATTCATGTGGTGTTAGTGCACATAGTAGGGTATATAGAATTTCGAAAAAGTGGGAGCTTCCCGGAATACAGGCCTAAATGAGGACCCAGATCGATCCAGCAAGTCTTCGAGCAATATTGGTATCAAATGAAAGGTGTTGAACAGGCCTTCAACATAAAGTTATTTTCATTGCGATACCTAGGCCGGGTTCCCAGATATGGGTTAAAGCGTGGGACCGAGTGACCCTCGAAAGTTTCTGAGCGATATTGGTATCAAATGAAAGCTTTTGAGGAGGACTTCAACAAAGAGCTTTTTAAATAGTGATGCCTAGGCCGGGTTCCGAGATTTGGGTCAAAGCGTGGACCCGGATAACCCCTGAATGTTTTCGAGCGATATTGGTAGCAAATGAAAAGCGTTGAGCAGGCTTCCACATACAGCTTTTTTCATTGTGATTTCTAAGGCTCTTTCCCAGAGATGGCTAAAGTAGTGGGCCCGGATGGTGATGGACGGTCCCGGTAAGGTAAAGGTAGGTAGCTGTAGGGATAGGGATAGGGATAGGGATAGAGATAGAGATAGAGATAGAGATAGAGATAGAGATAGAGATAGAGATAGGGATAAGGATAAGGGGAAGGATAAGGATAAGGATAAGGATAAGGATAAGGATAAGGATAAGGATAAGGATTAGGATAAGGATAAGGATAAGGATAAGGATTAGGATAAGGATAAGGATTAGGATAAGGATAAGGATAAGGATAAGGATAAGGATAAGGATAAGGATAAGGATAAGGATAAGGATAAGGATAAGCATAAGGATAAGGATAAGGATAAGTATAAAGATAAGGATAAGGGTAAGGATAAGGATAAGGATAAGGATAAGGATAAGGATAAGGATAAGGATAAGGATAAGGATAAGGATAAGGATAAGGATAAGGATAAGGATAAGGATAAGGATAAGGATAAGGATAAGGATAAGGATAAGGATAAGGATAAGGATAAGGATAAGGATAAGGATAAGGATAAGGATAAGGATAAGGATAAGGATAAGTATAAGGATAATGATAATGATAGGGATAGGGATAGGGATTGAGGTTGAGATTGAGACTGAAATAGAGATAGGGATTGAGATAGAGATAGGGATCGGGGGAAGTAGGTTTGTCGCGGTGAATATAACTATAACTTTTATTCAGAGAATAGACATTTTTTTATTATTCGCAGTCATTAAGATGGACTCTAAGATAATGGTTAGCAATACGGTAATCAAAGACTTTTCTTTAGGCTTCATAGGAATAAATTTTAGCAGAACAACGTCTGCCGGGTCAGCTAGTTTAATATGTTTTGTGTTTTTCTTAGACGACTTACGTATGTATTTAAATATGCTTAGTAAAATGTAGCAACGAAGAGTAAAAACCACAAAAGATCGGAATGTTTTTTTGTCTGTTTTATTATTTCTCACTTTTTGTACTTGTCCTTTGTACAGTTTTCCTATTAAACTATGAGATAATTGCTTTTTGCTTTTGTTGTCTTAAGCTCATTACAGGTGTACACTGTACAGCATGCCCACACAAATCTGTGAGCTTTGATCTACGCAGCGAAAGTCTGCAGCGACTTAATCTTAATAATGCAAGTCCGTGTACATATGAGGGAAGTCCGAGAAATCCCTTTCAGTTGATTTTTTTTCTCAAACTCCAGCTTAAGCCTTTTTGTTACTCTCTTTGCATTGGAAGTACATGGATATTCCTAGATTAATGTTTGGATCACTAAAGCCGCCGAAAATACTGCTTCCCATGAATTTATTTTCTGCATTATTTTTTTGCAGGATTTTCCAAAAAAGAGTTGCTTGGTTGGTTGTTTAGGGTGGCGAGTTCCGCAGATTCCAATTAGCGCCGGAGCGCCATTTTTATACCACGACTAAAGAACCAAAAAACCTGATGAATAGAGTAAACGAGAGTATCACTTCGCAAGCCAGGGCAGTTCCTACGTCCTATATCCATTCTGTTGAGTTCAGGTAGGTATCTAAGAAGCACCTCAGAGCTGACGTCTTTAAGTTAAGATAGGTCGTCGAAGAGGGGCTTACCAAGGAATTTCATTCTGCCTAGACAGTGCGAAGGACATTCGCATAGCAGGTGCTCCAACGTATCCTTCGTTCCTGGAAGATTACAGCTGCGACACTGAGTGCTGTATGATCCAATCCCAATCGAGCCGCATGGGTATCAATAGCCCAGTGTCCCGTGTCCCGTCAATACCGCAGTTAAGCGGGAAATGCACCTCCTGTTCATCTTTAATATGGCCGATGTTCGTATCTCATTGTACGAAGTTCACAAACTTCTGCAGACCCTGCAGGTTCGCAATCGCTTCCATCGGGTTTTTGCCTCCTCAAACCAGTGCGGAGTGATTCGGCCCTTGATGAAGGCCAGGGGCGCCAGAACCTCTCGCGCATCCGCGATATCAAATGCCGAACCCTGCCCGCTGATAAGCCATTTCGTTTGCCTTGACGTCGCGATGCCCCAGCACACAGATCGGAGAAACGCTATGACGACTTGCTAGGTCCAATGTTCCAATACCCACCCCGTACACTGTACACTGCCCGACCTCGTCCGATGAAACAGTTGCAGATCCCAGAGCCCTCAGAGCCGCCTGACAAAAAAGAATAATGCCTAAAATATTGGGAATTTTCATTCTACCTCATTACGGCAGTCGTTATATTAGTGAGAGAGTTGATCTACATATATGTACCTAGTCAGAAAGAGATCCTTGCTACATATTAGAATAAAATGCTTTGACCATTGGCTTCTCACTCAAGTTTCCAACGTGCTTTAAAATATCAATGCAAGTGACAAGATTTTAAAATCAATTACTTGCTACTTTAAAGAAAGTCCCTACTTTAAAGAAAATTCCTGGTAAGGAGGATATAGATCACACCCCGGCAAAATTATGAGAGAGATCGTGTTACAGAGCGCAGAGCAGTTTGCGCTGCATTGGCTGAAATGTGTGTAATATTTTTTATTTACTCACATGAGTCCAAATGCCGGAGACTGTTATGGATACAGAAGCAGTGGACATAAGCTCGTCTAAAGAGATAGTTATGAGATTATTTTTGTAATTCTAATTACAAATTCCCTATGATCATTCAAGATGTATTCTACATATTTACATAAAACCCTAAGCCTTAATAGCCCCGACACATAGCATACGTCAATCCGTCTACGTCGACGTATGTGACTGACAGCTCAGTAAAATGTCGGCATTTAAACGTACGTCGTCACACGTACGACGGATCCGTCGCCGCAACGTACCGAAGTTGCCCAAAAGTCAACTTTTGGTATACGTCAATCCGTCGCTATGTCAGCTGATTGCTTTTGATTGTTAACCTTTAGCTACTCTTGAAATTTACTTTTTTTGCAATTTGCTTTTCGAGTTTTTTCTCATTTGTATAACATTCCTCCATAAAACAAAATGGTCAAGAATTATCAGGAGATGTGAAGTTACTGAAAACTGAATTTCAATAGGGCAACTTAAAAGAGAAATTACAAAATATTCTAAAGAGTTAAATTTTTGCCATCACCTCTGTAGTTAAAGGTTAATCAAACAGCTGATTTGTGTATATCCGCCAACGTTTCCTATGTGGCGACCTCTCCGTCAAGTACGTGAGCTGTCAGTCACATACGTCGACGTAGACGGATTGACGTATGCTATGTGACGGGCCTATAAAGTCTACAGCCATCTAAGGATCACCCTCCGCGCTGTTTTTCTTTTGTCAAATATAAATGAAATATCAATTTTGTATGCCTTAAAGATAAATGTCTTTTATGCTACTCCCTCTCCACTAATAAGATCAGATTTACTGTCAATAAATGAAAACTAACCCTTTTCAAATTAAATTAAATGCATATACATTAGTATGTAGATATACATATATATATGAAGACAGCGAGACAGATTGAGGGTAAACACTATTAGAAGATTATCAATTGAAAAGGATCTTCGAAGAAAGCGTAGCAAAAGAAATACCAATCGAATACATGTGCTGCTGAAAGTATGTGCTTATTTATTATCCTTGGAAATGTATGCGAAAAGGATAATGAGTGAATGCACTGAATAGTAATGGATCAAATAACCATGTTTTTTGTTTTTTTGAAAGGAGAGACAAGCATCCTTCAAAACCGACTTGTTCATAAATAGTCTGAGATAAAGATCATGATGTGTTTGGTATGAGACATTGTCAAATTGTTGTAGTCTGCTTTAAAGGAATGTCGTTTGTTTTTGTGCTCTATATTTGGCAAATAGATATGCAGATAAACATTTTCTTTACTTTTATTTTATTTTTTTTCAGATGACTAGACAAATGGTAATGATCGCTGCAAGGCATGGCATGGACGCATTGATTTATTATATTTAATGATTTTTAAAGTGCAGAGTCGTAGAGTTTTCTGAGTATTAATGGAGGTAAATACATATATGATTTGAGAAACCTGTGTTATCATTTACATATGGCAACAAAATCTATAACTTATCCTTCGAAGTTCCTAAGGTTCCGATCTCAAAGTGATGAAGGAAAGTTTTTTTTTAAGATTTAGATAGAATGACTTACCTCTTAAGACAATAATAAGATCAAGAAACTCTACTGAAAAGATCGAAGAACATCATCTACACATACATACAATCATCTATAAAGTGCTTTCTGAAAAAAAAAACCTAGCAGAAAGGTAGCAAACTTACTTTACAAGCAGAGAAGAAGGGAGCTTCGAGCCCTTGTGGGGTTCATTACAGGACACAATCCATGGGAACAGCAACTGGGCACCATAAGAAGGCATCATCGAGAGCTCAGTATGCCTATCTTATATGGAGGAGGAGGACGACGACGGGACAGTGTATTTCCTCTGCACCTGTCCGGCCTTCGCTAGACTAAGATTGCACATTTTTGGGTCGAATGTATTGAGAATAGCGGAGGCTCATTTTCTACCACTTGACAAACTTCTCAGAATTATATTAAAAATTTTGGAAGTTTGCAGAGGAACCCTGTTTCCATTATACCACCTTTTTCATACCTCCTGATCATATATATAGTACTTCTATATTCGCAATACCTACGAGTTCCATCAGCCAACATTACAGTACATAAATATAAAAAAAAGAAAGAGAAAACCAAGCAATCAAATTTGAAAAATGACATATGAATTCAAGATAAACCGCAGTGACGGCACATTAAAAAAATTATAGGGAATTTACATATTTATTATTTGCTTCTCGTATTAAAAAATTAAAAAAATGTCGAAGCGGTGCTATATTTGTATTTGTGACAATAAGAGCCCGTGCACAATTGACTTCTACCTCGCTTTGCTTCAGAGTTTTGCTTTGACAGTTTCGTTCAGCATGTGCTTTTCAAAGGGACATGTTCACAATTGAGGTGAAGCGAGTAAAGCAAGGTATAAAGTTAGCCATCTTTCAACTTTTTTACACTTTGACAAACATCTCCCCTTGTGTGTGTGTGTGTGTATGTTTGTATAGCTACACTTATTTTAGCGATTTCGCGCAATTTCGTGAGAAGTGAACAGAGAAAAGTAAAAAATAACATTCGAATAAGCAGAAAAAAGCTAATTCCCCAAATATTTTACCAAAAATCAGGTTTATAAATTATAAGCAAAGAAGTGAAGTGGAAATTGTCAAAGTGTTAATTGTATCAAGCATCTGAAATTTCGCTTTGCTTTAAGGTTTTTTCTATCAAAGTTGGAGCAGACAAAGCCAATTGTGCACGGGCTCTAAAAGGGATAAAATAAATAAAATAGCTTTACATACGTAATAGATAGATAGATTTCGTGGGAACGTGTGAGTAGATGGTTTGCAGTTTTTAAGTGGTATGACCGAAGTATAATTTTGTTGATCTTGCAAGTTGACATCCACTGGGAATCGCCCGTACGTATCAATGCCTGAAAGATACTGCAGTAGTCCGGGACTCAAAAGGATTTTTTAATCCCAAGCTCCGGACGAAACACTCCCACCCGTCCACCTTTTATCCGCCTGTAAATATGTGGAACATATAGCGATTGGTTCGAAGTCCTTTCTTCCATCCATCTTGTTATATTATTACCTGTGGTCCCCTGTTGAGGTCGGTTTGGAGAGTAATGTAGTCTGAACTTTGGTTGTATATGTTGCTATGTCCAAAAGTTCGTTGTCTAAATTGTCCTGTTATTCAGTTTAGAAATTCGCAGTACTTTTGCTTAGATCACCGTGTTGGCGGTCTTCGAACGTACATACTTTACAAACATAACCCTCAAACGGCATAATTCTACTTTTTGATATAATGCCCATGGATCGGACCACAGTATTTTAACATGGAACGCTTTCGGTCGCGATTCATAAAAATATGAGTGCATAGAAAATAGATTTTTCTAGAAAATTTCCACTAATTTTCATACAAAAATTCACAAAAGTTTGCATCTCAAAATAAATGTGGCAAATTTCTTATATTAATTACAAACAAATTCAAAAACTAAAATCAAAGGGGTATAGGTCCCCTAGAACACAATGATTCCTCTCAATTTTTTTTTTTTCAAACGCCTCTGAACTCAATTGAATGTATTTGTCACACATATTCACAGATGACATTAAATGTAATTGAAGCGCATGCGCAGAACTGCCAGTGGCACAAAATTTTTGGATGAATTCATACACATTGCACAGATAGAATATTCACAATATAGAAGTACTATATACATATATACTCCTGATCCTTTGTAAAGACCTTAAGTACAAATGGGCAAATATGCCTGAGAGTGTTGGGGAAAGATAAAGTCTACCCAAATTCCATTTCATTCCAAGACAATAGTAAATAGTTTACGATTAGTGATATCCGATAGTGTTGTCCGATAGTGACCTATAAACCCGTAAACTTTGAATTTACTTTCTTGCTCTTATAAAAGTGTGGACCCAGATATTTTGTATCGAATACCTTGAGGCTTATGAGGCTAATGAAATCAGTTTGCAATTTCTTTTAAGAAAGCTGATAGCATCTATATTTCTAAGCAATTTTGTACTATTTTCAATACATAAAAAGAACTTTATTCCAACCAATATAAATCTGTGAACTACTGTATGCCAGTCATTTACAAAGAGCTTCTGGAATTTAAAGCATTTTTTTGTTTCCTTCTAAATATAAACTAAAATTTAATTCTAGGTACAATAGTTATCATTTTGCCTTTTTAGATCCTTACAAATCTTGACAAATGTTTTAAATTAACATCACCGTGGCCGGCCGCCCGCCTAAACCGCCGCCCATTAAGGTAAGCCGCAAGCAGAACTTAATTAGAAGCTGCTTAAGTTCATTAGTTGCTAGCTTAAGGCATTGGCACAATACAATGGTGTATTTATTTAAAAAAAAGGGTGTTTCAGAATGGTTAGTGTAATGTGATTCCTTGTGAATATCTTAAAGCTATTAACCCAAAGCTGAGCCAATTGGCTCCTATAGATACGGTGACCATAAGTTTGTATTAAAAAAACAGAACATTTTTTTTTATTAATAGGAACAAAAAATATTCACAAACATGAATCACATTTCACTGGCTTAGATTTCAGTCAAGTATTAGGTACATAACCAATTAATAAATATATCAAATTACTGATATTTTTCTAAGGCATATATTTGTTTAAGTACATTTTCCTCATTTTGTAATTAATTCTTAAATTCTAAGCAATTAAAATCATAGTTATATCTAGTTATTAAAATAGATTTCACAGTCTCAATTTGAATTTTTGATTTTTCATCAGTCCATATATTCTTTAAAATCGAAAATATCCTTTCAGTGGGGGCATTTGAACCCGGTAAACATAAATTGAATTCTACTATTTTTAAAAGGTATAGCATTTTTTTTTTTTTAAATGTTGAAATATTTCAACCATTTTCATATCGACTAGATTTCCTCCTTTCACCTATTCCTTCAGTTTGTTTGGAGTCACATAATTCTTAATACATGTCAACTCATCAAATAATTCGCTGTCATTAATTTTAGTCTGGGTTATCTTTTCCGAAATATAAATCAAATTTCTTTCAATATCATACCAAAATGGAACTGTAGGCAAAAGTACCAATTCCATCATTTCGACCTCTTTATACCTGTGTTTAAATAATCAGCGCAATTAATGTAAAAACGTTTTGCATGATCTTTTATTTTACTTAAATCAACAGTTCCTGGTTTTTCCAACTCTGAACCTATTTTCTTCATCATTATCGGTAAAAAAAATGCCATCTCTTCGTTTTGCGATTTTTAATTTAAGGTCTTTTATTAGTAAAGCAACTTCTACCATAAAAATATTTTGCGATTCAATTTGTGTAATGTAATTATGAAAACGAGATGCTTGGCAGTGGGTAAACAGAAGCCACATTTCTGATGTTGAATTTGTCTGTAATTTATGCCGAAAATACAAAAACTACTAAACTTCTGAACCAGCTGATTAATAGTGATTGCTAAGTGATATTGATAGGAACCTACATTTTGATCAGAAAATGGTTGCCGCTGTAAAACAATTTTTGATTTGCATAGTGGATAAAAACAGAACAAAAAACAGAACATTTTAAAAAAACAGAACAGTTTGTTGGTTTTCAGAGAAAAAAAAAAAATACGCAGAACAAGTGCCTGAAAAACAGAACTGTTCTGCTAAAAACAGAACGGATGGTCACCGTACCTATAGAGCGCCATGCAAAATGATGAATGAAATTAAGAATATTCAACTTGGCGGAGAAGTCTTAAAACAAATAATTCCGATGTATTGTGTAACGAATTTCTGTCATCTCTTGCCAATTTTGTTGTAAACCGGTTTCGTCGATGTGCCATCTTCAGCATCTTTTCTTCTTTCCAGTATGTATCATCTTTCTTCAGTATCTTTCGCAACACCCTTTACTATAGACAACTAAGATGCCTAGTCTTACCAAACGCAGTCAATTCAATTAATCAGCTTTTAAGTTCGCTGCCACCTTTTTGGAGCTTAGTTGCGTTGCCTCCTCTTTTAAGCACATTCCACCAACGGCAGAGACATTGTGGCTGCACATTTGGTATGTCTACATTCATAAATTTACAAAAAAAAAAAAAATTAATAAATAAAAGAAAAATTAATTTCACTTCGCATGTTGACACAAATGCGGCTTATTGAATGTATTTACTAAAGCTTCTAAACTCTTTGGTTCCTTTAAAGCGCTTTGAAACAAAAGCCTCGCTTGTCTTGCCAGCGCTACTGTTGCACCTCCAACGCATATTTTAACTACATACATTTGTTGCCAGTGAAAAGCAAAGCTGTTAAATCTATAAAATATGCAAGTAAAAAAGAAATTTATGTATGTGATTTTTTCTTCATTATTTTCACCTTGATCTCCGCCTATGTAAGTATGTATGTTATGGTCTTAGAGTTGCACTGTTGCATTGAGCTATTTGGTGTTCAATGAAAGGTAATCGCTTGCTTTGCTGGACTTCAGCGATATTTTTTTCTCAGCTCACGTCATTAATATTGTACAAGCTAACTTTATATGACATAAATAGTACATATTAACATTTTTGTACATATGTCGATAAAAAAAACACATTTCGAATTATGACAACACAATAGTTTTGTAATAGCGTTGTGGCACAATTAAATCGCTCTACATATACTTATACTTATCTTTATATATCTTTATATATATTACGCTAAGCGATTTTTTGTAAGCACAATAACTTTTACACCATTATACCGATTTTCGAAAATGTGGTGCAGATGAAAGAGCTTGACCTGTAGATGTGCAAGAAGGTTTAATTTTTTTGAAAATGGTTGCCAGATGTTTGAAAATTTAATTTTACTGTATAGTTTGTTTGATTTTAAAATTTTTGCCACCATATGAAGGGGCTTGACCTGATATTGAGCAATTTAATAAAAAAATTTCAAAAAGGGTTGCCACCTGTTCAAAAATTCAGTTTTACGCTATAGTTTGCTTGAGTTTTAAATTTGAGGTGTCATATGAAAGGACTTGGCATGGAAAGGAGTAATTTATTAAAATTTTTACAAAAAGGGTGCCACCGTTCAATAATCCATTTTTACGCTACAGTTTATCTCATTTTTAAATTTGAAGTGTCATGCAAGGCCTAGCACTGAAGATGGGTAATAAAAGGAAAGGAAAGAGGAAAATGAAAGGGACGGTTTTGGCGAAGGGCAGGAAGCGAAAGAGGAAATATGAAAAATGAAATGGATAAAGGGAAAATAAAGCGCAAATAAAGGGGAAAGGGGAAGAGAAAGAGAACTAGAAAGAAAAGGAGGAGCGCGCCAAATGGCCTGTTGTAGGTCGCTTTAAGGTTACCATAGTCTAGAAAAATATTCGGCACAAAACTTCACTATTGGGCTCCTTGGTCAAAATCTATGTATAAAAAATCTAGGTCCACAGAAAATAAAAATAACCAGTAGCTATGAAGGTATATCAAAAAATTTTCAAATGTGGCAATAAGTGGTCTTCCACCCTCAAATTGTCGCACAGTGTAATTGAAAGCCACAGCATCGCGTGGCCGGGTTTACTAGTATTTATTATTAGCTTATCTCTGTACCGGATATTTAAAAGATTAGTGTTAATAAGTATGAAAAATTAGCTTAATCGCTTTTGTAATCATTATTTACATATTAATTCATCATTACTATGGTCGTTTTTTAATTAAAAGATTTCTGTGTCAATGCGTATGGTGTATAGTGTGTCGAATGGTTAATGTTACAATTTTGTCATAATTATGTTTCTTGAAATTTCTTTTTTCTTTATGGCAACCTTAACGATCTATGCCAATGTCTACGGAAGAGCTATGAGTATGACTGCCCATAATTAAATCGCTCTCGATACTCGCCGTGGCCAACGCGCAAAAGCTTTTCTCCCAAACATGGACCTGTTGTAATTAGACTACAAATATTTAAAACAACTCTTAGAAAATAAAGAAGAATAAATATGATTTCAGAACTTGTATTAGATATTCTTTAGAATTTAATCCGACGGATGCAAGAAAGTACTACTTATTTACAGACGAACCTAGACTACTGCAGTATCTTTCACGCTGAGGTTTACGCTGCCTCGGAAGCAGCGGAACTTGCAGCTGCACTAATTTCCTCAAACTCTCCTATAAACAGCTTGAATCAGTGCAGGGTCAAGTTATGTATTCATATGAACTCTGTGAAAGAAGCGTTATGATCTACTGGATACCCAGACACCGGGGATTGGGGGGATTTGAGAGGGCGGACGTGTTAGCCAAAGCCACACTAGCGCAAGTAAGTGTAGAAAACATCTCCCACTCTCTAAATTACCATAAATCTCAAATAGATCAGGCACTGATACGTACAGGCGATTCCCAGTGGAGGACTCTGTCAACCTAAAAGATCGCCAAAATCATCTATCGATCATACAACGTAAAAACTGCAAGCCATCTACTCACACTTCCTAGAACAGACCGTAGAGGCATACTAACAGGGTCGGCATGCTAACAGGGCACTGTCTCACACCATTTCATGCTTACAAAATGGGACTGTTGCTGAGCGAGGAGTGCACGGCATGCAACGAACCCGAGTACCAACAGTCTGGAATATCTTCTCTGTCAATCTCCAGCTTTTTGCAGACTCCGCCTTAACTGCCCTGGTTCTGCACATTTTTCATCCCTAGAAAGCATTGCGGATCAGGAAATACACAAAATATTGAAAATTGCGAAGTCTTGCATTCCAAGCTTAATATAATGCCTCCAATACGCTGTTGGCAACACAAAGGATCATATGTGGTCAAAGCGAGGTATCACTGTATCCTGGTCAACCTAACCTAATATACATTAATCTCATTTAGAAGTGGAATATTCAACCTCTATTTTCGCTATATCGATCGTGTGTTGATACGCACGGCCAATAGTCTTTAACTTTAAGTGTTTTTGGATTTAGGAGTTGCTTTTATTAGCGGCCGCTGTGGTGCAGTGGGTAGAGTGCTCGCCTGCTATGCCAGAGGTCTCGGGTTCAAACCACGGTCCGAGCCAAAGACCAAAACAATTTTTCTAATTAGTAAAAATCCAATTATTGGGTTTTTTAAGAGCAGCGGTCACCTCTCGGCAGTGGGCGACATACCCTCCGAGAGTATTTCTGCCATGAAAAAGCTTCTCACAAAAAATGCATTCGCCGTTCGGAGCCGGCATAAAACTGTAGGTCCACCCAATTAGTAGGAAAAACAAAAAGGAGCACACCTCGAATTGGGAGAGAAGCTCGGCCATAAAACTCGTCAGAGTTATAATAGCGCCATTGTATTATTGTTATTATTCATTTGATATTGAACTACCAAGAACTTTTGCTACTTCTTAGGTATTTAAGTATTTTAACGATTTTCCCACATTTTGCACCCCCTGCACATTCGTAAAAGAAAGCCAATGAAGTGCATAAGACAACCGCAATGAAATTAAATGCAATTATTTGCGCTATAAAATTGCCTGAATGTATGTACATTTAATTATTACTTACATAGTATATTTTCCTTCGTTCGTCATAATTACAAATATTTCCTCTTTCCTGTACCTTTTTCAATTTTTATTTCTTGATTTCTTTGGAAAATGAAGTAGCAACCACCTCTGTTTCCTGCAAAGTTATTAAACGCTGCGTGACCAGTGTCTTGTGAATGTAACAAGTAGGGATGGCAACAATAACCGGAAAAACGATTATAATCGGTTAATTTCTTTCGGTTAACGATTAAAATGTATCGGTTTTTTCCTTTTGATTATTTTTTCGATTAACCTTTTTCCTCTCAAGTCGAGAATAATCGAAAGGAAATAATCGAAGTTGGGAATTTCCGCCTTTTCATCCGAGTCCGAATTCGGTTACCCACGGTTTTGTGAGTATATCCAAAAAAAACGCAATAAATGTTCCCACCAGTTCCCGAATAGACGATTTTATCGTCATTTTGACGATTTTTCTTAATAAATGATGATTTTTTTTCTTTTATTATATATTTTTTTTAAGGAATAATTCTAATCGAAAAACGGTTATAATCGGTTAGTTCCCCACAATTATTCACGATTAATAATCGAACGCTTTCGATTAACCTAAAAAACGGTTAATCGGTTAAATCATTTTTTTTGCCATCCCTAGTAACAAGTGCATTTTCTAAAGTATATACAATGTATGTATATACATGCTTACACACATATGTATGTATGTATATTAGGTAGGGTCGATTATTTTTCGATAAAATCGCATACGCGGATAATGTTCTATATACTATTCTAAGCAACTTTGCCAAAGAGACCATGGGTCTTAAACCAATTCTTAGTCCGCGGATTTTAAGCTGAAGTTTTTTTGTCAGGTAAAAAAAAAATTTGTAATTCGTAGGCAGACAAAAATGATTCGAACTTCTTACCAAGAAGCTAGGATATACTTTTCCGAAGGATTTTGATGTGCTGAATCCGAATCTGAAGTCAAAATGACCAAATTCGAAATAGTTTTCGAGATATCTTGACCTAAAAATGCAAGTGAAAAAAGTGCAATTTTCTTCAAATTTTGGAGTTAGGGCCAGCCGAAAGTTATGATTTCATTTAAAGTCTCCGACCATTATCTTAATAAATAGGCTTTGCACTTTCAAATGCCGTTGACCTTGTTAACGTGTCTTTTTTGGTCACCGAGATATCGCTGTTTTAAAATTCGCATACTTTTCAGTGCGTACACAATGTATTTTTTTCTTTAAAATACTTGCATTTCTTTGCTGTAATTTTTAACATGTTGCTGTTTCTTGACCATAATTGGTGGATCTGGTGACTGCAACAAAAAACGATGAAACCAGTGAACTATCGCAATTGGTTGAAGCGGTGAATTCAACAAAATCGATAAAACCGGTAAATTATCGCTATTGGTGGAAGTGCTCATTATTGGTGCAACCGATGAATCAAAAAAAAAAAAAAAAAACGATGAAAACGGTGAATTATAGCTATTGGTGTAGGTGCTCATTATTGGTGCAACCGGTGAATCAAAAAAACAATGTCATATTTGGTGGAACCGGTAAATGCAAAAAAATTATGAAACCGGTGAATTATCCCAATTGGTGGAATTGGTCATAATTGGTGGAACTGGTGACTGATGCTATTGGTGGAAGTACTCATTATTGGTGAAACCGGCGAACGCAACAAAAGCGATGAACCCGTGAATTATCGCTATTGGTGGAAGTGATCATATTTGGTGGAACCGGTGAATGCAACAAAAATGATGAAACCGGTGAAATCGCGATTGGTTCAAGTGCTCATAAATGGTGGAACCGGTTAATGCAACAAAAACCATGAAACCGGCGAATTATCGCTATTGGTGGAGGTGCTGATTATTGGTGGAACCGGTGATTGCAACAAAAATGATGAAACTGGTCAATTATCGGAATTGGTGGAATCGGTAAATGCAACAAAATCGAAAATCATTAAATTATCGCAATTGGTGGTACCGGTGAATACAACAAAATCGAAAACCTGTGAATTATCGCAACCTGGTGGATGTATTCTAAAATGTTGGAGCCGGTGAGCACGACACAACCGTTGAATGCGGAGAAATAGTGCGGCTGTTGGATGTTTGGTATATTGGTGGAGCCGTAGTTTGACAAAGTAGAAGAAACAGCAACATGTTAAAAATGACAGCAAAGAAATGCAAGTATTTTAAAGAAAAAAATACATTGTGTACGCACTGAAAAGTATGCGAATTTTGAAACAGCGATATCTCGGTGACCAAAAAAGACACGTTAACAAGGTCGACGGCATTTGAAAGTGCAAAGCCTATTTATTAAGATGATGGTCGTAGACTTTAAATGAAATCATAACTTTCGGCTGGCCCTAACTCCGAAATTTGAAGAAAATTGCACTTTGTGCACTTGCATTTTTAGGTCAAGATATCTCGAAAACTATTTCGAATTTGGTCATTTTGACTTCAGATTCGGATTCAGCACATAAAAATCCTTCGGAAAAGTATATCCTGAATTCTTGGTAAGAAGTTTGAATCATTTTTGTCTGCCTACGAAATACAAAATTTTTTTTACCTCACAAAAAAACTTCGGCTTAAAACCCGCGGACTAAGAATTGGTTTAAGACCCATGGTTTCTTTGGCAACGTTACTTAGAATAGTCCTTAGAACATTATCCGCGTATGCGATTTTTCACTTTTTTCACTCCCATACAAATGGACCCGCTCTTATGTATATGCTATTACTTTCTTATAATTGTTCCTATTATTAGAAATTTTCAACCCTCAGCATGAAAATTTTTTATATTTTATCACAAGAAGTGTTCCAGAATTGAATTTGCTCATAAAATTCGTCTGAGACATTAATAGACGAAGATTTGGTTTTTTTCTAGGTTTTCTGAATTTTTAACTTTCTCGGTATATTTTTCCTTTTCTTCTTTGTTTAATATTCATATTTTTTATTACTTCTCGCTATCAGTCAATCGACGCATCCTTTCTTCGTAGTAACTATCACTTCATAATTTATCCTTCTTATTGCCTTCTTTTTTATTGCTTTGCTACTGCCTTTCCATTTTCATATGTATGAATTTATAACCTCATCTTCTACTGCTTCTTGTGTTTATTGAAGTTAACTTCTTAGGCGGCGATGCAGAGTATTTTATTTTTCGAGCTTCATAGCCATGATTGATTAATTTTGTGCAAACACTTTTATTTATTTCAACGATCGACTTGTTTGTGATGGTTAAGAAGTGTGTTATGAGAGGTGCTAGATTCGGTCAATACACTGAAGACAAATATGGCATGGCAGTCGGCTCTAACTTAGAACTTCCAAGTAACAGAACCAGACCCAGATTTGTATATGGTATATGTCCGAAAAAGCGCTGCGATTCCGATTGAATTCATCACAACTTCCGTGGAGTAGTTTTTTGGAAACGACATGAAAACATATGTATGTACAAGTATTTATGGGTAATACTTTTTCAATAGATCCTCTATAGCCACCAACTAAACTTCCATACAATTTTAAGATGCCTTTCGTAGCAAACATTTTTAAACATTGAAGGTCACATCAGTCACTTAGATTATATACACAAATTGAATTAAGGTTTTTTTTCCGGAATGTTAAACGTCGTTAAAAAGCATTAATCTTTTGCAAAAGAAGTATTTCGATCGATTCAGTACAAGCGGAAATAAATTACATTTATCATTCCGAGGAATATAAGTTTTTTGTTTCCTGTGGTCTTTTAGGTTCATTTTACAAAGATTTTTTCTGAAAAGACTCCTACTGAAATTTTATGGTGGATAATTTTCTAGTACATTTTAGCCCTCTAGCGACCTTAAAAAGACTATTTCCGGAGTATACTCTATTTCCTGACTGTATAAAAAGGGGTCAAAATAATCTTATTTTAGGGGTGCTAGATGGTTAAAATGTTCTAGAAAATTATTCGGCGTAAAATTTCCGTAGGAGTCTCTTCAGAAAAAATCTTTGTAAAATGAGCCTAAAAGACCACAGGAAGCGAAAAACAACTATTCCTCGGAATGTTAAATTTGTTTTATTTCCCGTTCTACTGAATCGATCGAAATACTTCTTTGCAAACGATTAATATTTTTTGACAACGTTTAACATGCCGGTAAAAAAAAGTTACATTAAGGTAGTATAAACTAAGTACTGAGTGGAAGTGACTCCAATGGCACACATAGGGTTAATACAATTATAAATTAGAAACCCATCTCTAAATCAAAAGAGATTGGTGAATCAAACTTAGGGATCGGACCATAAATACCGAAGATACGAAAAAAAAAGAATTTTAGAGACATCTATCGGCGTCCAAAAAAAAAATAAAAAAATTTTTTCAGGAATGTTTTCGAAAAAGAAATTATATGGGGGAAGGGGGGTTGCGTACGGCGAACTTTTTTTCGCGATACGCTCTAATGTACAACTAATTTTGTCTTAGTAGGTAAACTGGACAGCTGTTCATACAATGATCCATTCGAACCCCTCCAAACAGCGCTTTAGCAGAGACGTTGCTAAAGGCAGCCGAAGTAGCAATAAAGACACCTATCGCACTCCCTGTAGTGAAGGGCCTTTTCGATATGTTGTACAACGTTGTGATTATTTATCCTGTTTACCTTCCATCACGACAAGATAAATGCGCTTTATGCCTTCCGCAAGGCACCTCGAACCATGACTGAGGCCGTCTCGCACCTCCCCTCCTCTCTCGCGCATTGAGGGGACCTATTCGATCGGACAACAGCTTTTTTAGCCCACCGCGGTCTCCATCCCCCAGTCTGCCCAGGAATAGGCATCGGGGAGGAGAGACGGAGGTCCATTGCCCAGACAGCAACCTCTTGGAGGTTTCAGGAACATTTTTGCCGCCCAACCAAGGAATCTAGCTCACTTACAAACTGGTATGGTATTTTGGATTTCTGCCTTTTGGTGTTCGGTTTTTTGCATTTCTTTTATTGCGGTTTGCGTTCTTTCTGATTTCAGTTATGGGACTTCTCTCATAGGGATTTCGTTTTATTGAGTTCCTTTTAATTTTTATGATACCAAACAGTTATCACCAGCCATTTAAATATAAGTAAATTGCAAAAAGGTCAATATTTCTAAAATTATTTACTACATCCTCCAGGTTAATGAACTCTACAAGAGTTTTAAACTCTGCAAAGTTATAAAACTGTGGGCAAGTCAATAAATTATCGCCATAAATATAGAAACAACAGACTTACTTACATTGATATGAAAAATGATTGATAAAGATTTACCGTTCATTGAACGCTTGTACACTTCAAAGCTGCGTTACGCAAATGGGATTATCTACCCTCCCCAGAAGAATTTATCAAATACAACAAAAAAAAAATTGAAACGAATTAAAACCAAAAAAGAAGCCAACAAAATGATAAGAAATTCAAAGTAGAAAAGCGGAATGCGTTTTTTGTTGTTGTTGTTGACTGGTAATGCATGCGCCGTAAGTCTTTTCCGAAAATTTGATTGATTGATTGATTGATAATTTAATTCAATTCCAGCAATGAACAAAAAATCAATATGTTTATTTAACATATAATGTACATAAGTATGTATGTATGTACCCACATCTGTGCATTGGCACTAAGGACCCTGCAGGGAACTTAATAACTAGTGAGCAAAATTTCCAGTTCCGAACTAGCGAAAAGGTGTCAAAAGGAAACTAGATCAATTGTAGTTAGACCCTCACCAGTTCAGAAGGAGTGAATTCAGTGACCATTATAAGACACACTTCGATTTGTATGCAATCGAAGTGACAAAAATTCTATGAAAATTTTTCGTTCGTTCAATTGCCGTCGGCTTTGTATATTTTTGCAATTCTCAGATGTTTAGTGAAGCATTTTATATAAAGAGTTTTCTATTTGCATCTTGTATGAAATGAAATGTTCCCCTAATTATGCTTTTCCGATCCCTCAGGCTTATTTTTAATTTTTTTTTATTTTATTACTTTATAAATAGTGTAAATTTTTATTAAATAAATAAATGAAAAAAATATTAGTTAAAAAAATTAAAAAAAAAATTATGATCCACCTTGACACCGACAGGATTCGAATCCGCGCCCCTCAGATTGGAATATGTAAAAATGTAGAATTTGTAGGTACTTGTAGCTAGTTCGGAACTATCGAAAATGTAGTGCAGAGAGTGAAAATTGATACCACCTAGGACATCGCCGTGTTAAATTCGCCAGTTGATAACATGCAAAAGAGATTTAGCTCGCACTAGTAGTGGCGAAAAATGCACTAGAGGCGACCTAGTTCGGAACTAGAGATTTTCCTTACAGGGGAAGGATAAAGTGTGTTTGCATAAAAGAAAAAGATACGCACATAGATAACGACATTTGTTTTTCGAGGGGAATTAGCCGGATAAAAAACACCTTGCATTAAATTCTCCACAAAATAAATACTTATTTACATTTATATAAACACATGTTAATCATACAATATAATAATATAATATAATAATACAATGGCGCTATTATAACTCTGACGAGTTTTATGGCCGAGCTTCTCTCCCAATTCGAGGTGTGCTCCTTTTTGTTTTTCCTACTAATTGGGTGGACCTACAGTTTTATGCCGGCTCCGAACGGCGAAAGCATTTTTTGTGAGAAGCTTTTTCATGGCAGAAATACTCTCGGAGGGTATGCCGCCCACTGCCGAGAGGTGACCGCTGCTCTTAAAAAACCCAATAATTGGATTTTTACTAATTAGAAAAATTGTTTTGGTGTTTGGCTCGGACCGTGGTTTGAACCCGAGACCTCTGGCATAGCAGGCGAGCACTCTACCCACTGCACCACAGCGGCCACATACAAACTACCCAACAAACCATCGAGATACAGAGAGCATGCGGAAAAGGTTATAAATGGGTAAAGAGGGTAACTCAAATGATGCTCCAAAGAGTATTTCACAGGAACCTATTTCACTTCAGAATCACTTCATCTACAAATTACTTCCTCCCTCGTATTATACGGCTACTGGGTTGTATAGATATGTAGGTGACTAGATTGCCATCCATTTACCTCCACCCAAATAATTTAGTTCAATCAACGCACAAGCTCATTATGCTTCAAATAAATTTCACCGAATGTAAATATTGTAATGATGATGAGTTTTGGGGGCGAATTAGATATTTATGCGTCTACACAGAAATTCGATTATCACATATTTATCAGCTACATATGCCTCCAGGTATCTACTAGTACCTATGCTTTGTTTTCTTGCATAAATAAATGCCTATGAATATAAACATTTTTATTTATTTATTGATCAGCACACACATAAAATTCGAATGCTTTTCTGGGGCCTTGTGTAAGCTTATGCAAAGGTGGAACGCAGTGCTTTTATGTATACGAGGGGTGTTTCATAAGTTCATAATTAAAAAAAATTAAACAAATCCAAAAACAGAATCCCCGATAACAGAACTAAAACGCTAATAAAAGAATGAAATCCTAAAGCCGATGAATCTAAAAGACTGAAATCCAAAGATCGATGGATCTGTGGTAAAAAAAGTAGAAAGTACTAGGTAAAAAAGGCCGATAAATCTCAAAGACAGAAATCCCAAAGTCGATGAATCCATAAGACACAGAGCTGAGTTTCCCACTCAATTCTTTCATCGAGTTGGGTGGAGCTACAATTTAATGTTGAGACAAACTTTTTCAAGGCAGAAATACTCTCAGAGTTAATACCGAATACTTAATAATCAATTTTTAAATTTTTAATAGGTAATTATTTTTATTAATTTTTGTACTTTGTGATAAGCGAAAAAATCCAAGTAACTCAAGCAGCGATGGTACAATCGATAGCTATTTCGAAGAAAATCACTTTCTTCATTATCAGACTTCTTTTCGGAAATGGCATGGCGCGTTTTGCCTATATTTACATGATCGCCTATAACTTTTCCATGTTACCATGGTTTTTCTTCGTTGATAGCTTATCTCTTTCCCATTAGAATGGAGCATCACGTAGTGGAGTAAAATTAAAAGAAAAAACTGAAAATTAAAGGAAAATCTGACAAATAAATTTTTTTCTTCCATTTTTTCATGAAAAATTTAAAAAACTCAAATTGGCTCAACAATAATCCAGAAACTAAGTATAAGACCTAGAGAAAAATGTTATAGGAGTTATGTATAAGAAATTTAATTTTCTTTCGTTAAGTGTCACTCCAACGTAGATTGCTCAATACGTTAAAGAGATATACATGATTAAGGGGAGCCAATGGCCGAATAACGGTAAATTGACGATATCTCAAAAACCTTCCTATAGGATAAAAAATGAACTCAATTTTTGGAATCAGCGTTCGATTTTACATATACATATAGTATAGTGGCATCCAGAGTACAGAAAAAAAATTTTTATTTTATGATCCAGTGTAATTGAAGATTAGACTTCTATAGCCGCCTTTGTTCATGATATTTCTTAAAATGCTGAGGATAGAGTTCCCAACGCAATTATTCTTCACAACGAATAGTATAGTGGAATTTAAAGAGTTGAAGCAAGGCAAAATAAGGTCACATAGTAGAGTCGATTTTGGAAAAATCTGCTTGTTGTAAAGATAGAACGGAGTTTTACTAAGCATAAGGCGAAAAAGGAAGATATACATAACTTCTGGCTTTAAAGTAATATAAGATAATGATCGGCAGAAATGCGAGAGAGAGTTTGCCTATGTCTGAACTAAGATTCTCCAGCGGAACATGTGGTCAAATCGATGAAATGACTGAATAGAGAGCCGAATACCACAGAGTTTATTTTTAAACGGTTTTATTTAGCTCACCCCGTTTGTTTTATTTATTATTTATTCTTGGGTCAAATTTAGTAATTCAAATTTCACCCTCTTCCTGTCAACCGATTAATCTGAAATTTTGTACGCATGTATAACCCCGATGACAATGCAATATTATGAGAAAAAAAATTCCGATAGGTGGCGCGTGGGTCGCTATATTTACAAAAATCGCATTTATGGTCCGATTTGGCTGAAATTCGGAACATGTATTACTACCTTGAAAAGAAATATTTTCTTTAAAAAAATTCCGCTAGGTGGCGCGTGGGTCGCTATATTTACAAAAATCGCATTTATGGTCCGATTTGGCTGAAATTCGGAACATGTATTACTACCTTGAAAGGAAATATTTTCCTAAAAAAAACTTCCGATAAGTGGCGCGTGGGTCGCTATATTTACAAAAATCGCATTTATGATCCGATTTGGCTGAAATTCGGAACATGTATTACTACCTTGAAAAGAAATATTTTCTTAAAAAAAAATTCCGCTAGGTGGAGCTGAGATCGGGGTAATTAAAACTGAAAATCTTAGGTGCGAAACTGTTTGAAGAAGGTCAAGCCTACGTGGCTCTTAGTAGAGTAAGAACTTTGCAGGGACTACGTATAGACGCGTTGGACTGCAATAAACTAACGGGCAAGAAACCTTGAAATAATGAAGCACTAAATGAATTAAACAGAATGCGAAATAAAAACTAAAAACTAGAAAATAAAAATAGGTAAAAAAACTTTTTAAGTTAAACGGTTTTATGTTATACATACATTGCAATGTTTAAGATAAATGTACTAAAAACCAAAAAATAATAAAATAGATACAGTCGTGGGAATTATAAACATTTGCATAGACTAGACTAAAATAAAACCGTGGGGCACGTCAATTGTCTACAATCGTTGATTAAAATGTTTGTTTTGTAATGTTACACTATAATTAGGCAATTGTTCAACCGACAACGATGGACGTGTGATAAGTAGGGCTAGAATGTGGAAAAAAGCTAGCAAGCTCGATTATAAGCGAGTTTTAGGGTTTCTTAGTGGTGAGCGAGTAGTACTTTTATCATATGTTTTGTCGATTAAAGACAAACTACGAGCAGTGAAACGATTCCTCGTGTGAATGTCCAACGATAAACTAGTTGAAACATCTCTTTTATTAACATGGAGTGTATAACTATTGGAATTTCCATGAGCAAGAAAATAGTAAGTAATTTCCTCACCGTCTGCGCGCCAACTGCCTAACGACGAATTAAACGATTCTTCTATCGCACATTAAGTCGATAATTTGTAGACAATTGACGTGACCCCCGGTTTTATTTTAGTCTAGTCTATGCAAATGTTTATAATTCCCACGACTGTATCTATTTTATTATTTTTTGGTTTTTAGTACATTTATCTTAAACATTGCAATGTATGTATAACATAAAACCGTTTAACTTAAAAAGTTTTTTTACCTATTTTTATTCGTTAAAAAAATGCTTTTCAAATCAGTCTTCACGAACTTATGAATCAGCCCTCGTGCAATGTTAAACGTTCAATATTATGAATAACATCAATAAATTTAAATATGCGGGTGAATTCAGATGGAAAAGAAGAAAACACATTTTTGTAGGTATGTATTTATTTTATGTTAAATCTCGTCTAGCCATTTGGCGCATTAATTCTTTCGACATTCTGGCATTATGTCGCCGTTGATGTATTGCTGTTTTTTGAAGACTTTTTTTGTTATTCTCCGCTTGCGAAATGGCTTAACTTGTTGGAAAATTTAACAGTAATGTATGTAGTTACATTTGAACATACATATGTTTTGATTACTATTACCTCATCAATCTTCGCTGTCACTTTTTAACATATTACATATGTAGTTTTTGTCGGTTAAGTGAACATTAAATTAGAAGAGCTCTGTTAATTTGTTTATAATTCGTAATTATTGATTAATTTCTTGAAATGTTTGTTATTTTGGTCATTAAAGATAAATTTTTGGCTAGAAATTTGGCGTCAAAGTCAATTGTGTGGCATTATTGTCGTACAAGGTTGAGTGAGTGCAATGTTTCAAATAAGAATACGGGGTGAGATGCGCATTTCTCTCGCTGGCAGTCATGCCAGGGTATTGTTTTTGAAGGCAAGAAGCTGTACACTCAGAGAAAAACAGCATTTTAAAATCAAAAATAAAATTTTTGTTTTCATAATGCACGTTTTAAACCAAACCATTTTTATTTTAACCATGAAAATTTTTAAATTGAAAATGAAATTTTTGAAGTAAAAATGCATTTTGGATTTAAAAAGAAACATATTTAAATTAAAAATGAAAAAGAATGTTGATTCAAAAACTCGCTCTTTGTTTAAAATTTTTTTGTGAGAAAATATTTTTTTGTGAGAAATCTAACAAAAACAATAATGAGAATCGACTTTTTTAATCTTGTTTTTACAATGCTTCATATAATTCATGGATTCTTTTTTAGGAAAAGGGAAGTATAAATAGGTTACTACAATTCAATATAATGTTTAATGTTCCACTATGTGATGACGTTGGATTGAATTTCAGGTTGATGTCATGGTTCGAATCCGGATAATAGAAAATAAAGAAGAAAAAGGAGAATAAGGCGAATAAGAAATAAAGATAGCAAACAGTAGGGCGAAGTAGAAAAGAAGAGGAAAACAAGCGGAGGCTATATTTTTGTAGTTGGGGCTAGGACTAAGAGAAGATGAAGGGAATGCCGTTGGATACAATTTCGAATCCGGAAGAGAAAATGATATAGAAAACACTGCAACGTTTTTTTTTTTCATAGTGCTTAAAATAAAAATAAACATTTTTAAATTTAAAATGTTTTTTCTTGATTTAAAAATTTTACAATGAACATTTTTAAAATAAAAATGTTGGTATTTATATCACTTTTAAATACGTTTTTGCCCATTTTAAGCACGTTTTCATATGTTTTTATATTCTTCTTTCCCTCAGTGTAGCTATGCCTTGGGTTTTTTTCCTCTAACAAATTGTTAAACAAATATCTCATATTTGTTCTAGTTTGAATTTAGTTCTAGAACAAACCCCGTCAAAATTATGAGAGGCATCGTGTGGAAGATCGCAAGGCCGTTTTGCGCTACATTGGTTGAAATGTGTGTGATGTTTTTCATTCACCCACATGAGTTAAAATGCCGGGGCCTGTTCTAGAATGATTTCGAAAGAACTAGCTTTTGTTGTTGCAAGAAGAATAACTGAATATCGAAGTACGCACCGAGGTACTAGAATAAAAGAGATATACGGTTCTTGAGAAGACCATATGTACGTATATTATAAGTTCACAGACGTCAGCCCAAGTGTTTGTTCGTAAGTGCTCTTTGTTGATTGAAGTCACACTTAGGCACAGACAAAACTGTAAGATAGGGAATACTAAGAAAAAAATAAATAAAAAAAAATTATCTCAGACAAATTTCTAATAAAATAAAAATTGGAATAATTAAAAAACTAAACCAGCTACATACGTACATATGTACATATGATTTTTCAGCTTGGCTTAAGCAGATTTTCTTCGAAAAACATGATAAACCAAACTTCCGAATCAAGGTAGACACTTCCTGCTTAATAAAATTTTCCATATTTTCTAGGTATATGATCATAATCATAACAAATAAAAATTTCACAAACAATTAATTTCTAAACTAAATTTATTGTATGTATACATACATATACATATGTATGGTATGTATAAATGTATGTTTGTCCAAATGCATACATACAAATGCATTTATTTCTTCAGGATAAAGTAATAAATTGTATGGCTTGCCGAAACATAGATGTATGCCATTTATTTCACAAAAACAAGGCTAAATTGTTAAGAAAGGCTGTACAAATATTTCAAAGAAAATCTGAAAACTTTTATGAATTGATTTCTTTACCTTATTGATTTTGTTCAACATGTCCTTTAGGCAGGATAATCACAATAAAACACAAATATATGTACATGCATGTATATATACATAAATTTGTACGTGTCAAAGAATAATAAACAAAATAAACAAACAAGTGGCAAATAGAAAGCAACAACAGGAAGTCGGCTACTAAAAATTTAGAGAAAAGAGCAAAAAATAAAAAAAGAGAAAAAAGTAAAAAAAAAACCAAATATTAAAATAACCTTAAAACTCATATCTAAATGTTTACTTTTTCGCCAACAACAAACACAATGCTCCTAAATACACTGTCGACGTCCAAACACGGAGACACGAAGTTGAGCAACCCGCTGCTTTTGTTCGTTTGTGGGTGAGAAGGCGACGAGGAAAGGAGGGGGGCACCAAGTCGACGGTGCTCGGACAACACGCTTTGTGCAGCAATTCTTATCGCCAGTGACCAATCAGAGCGTTCGAAGAATGCCAGAACAAAACATAATGAACAAAAGTTGGCCAGCGACGAGTTGATGTGTTTGGACAAATGGAAGACAGAACAGCGGCACAAAAGAGAATCGTTGGATAATTTCGCGGCAGAGTTGCTGTGTTTGGACACGGACACTTGAGATTTGTATTTCCTGCTGCTGTCAGCAGGATAATAATTGAGTTAACAATGAGCGAGAAAATACAGAAGAGCAACACAAATTCTGGATACTGGAAATACATAAAAAATAAAAGAAATTTGCAGTCAATGTGTTAAAATAAAAAAAATGCAATTGTAATTTAACGTATAATCATTTTTCTGCAAAAATTTTAAGTGACTTAAGTGCCAAAATGCCAGTTTGTCAGTTGGAGTGCACAAAAACTCACACAGTGAGCCACGCTGCATGGCTGAGCAAGACTGCCTGGATGTTCGCTGCAGGGAGTTAGAAGTAGTAACTGGAGGAAGCATGACAGCGAAAAAGATGTCTTGTTCTATTAAAATGGCAGTAAAGATTTATTTTCTTTTTGAAAGAAGTGTGAAATAGTTATTTATATAGCCAGTTGCGCTTTCAACAAAATTTGTAAAATTAAATTGTGTGTTTTCTATGGGAAAGCTTTAGACAAATATTCGTGTTTTTTGGCTCATAGAAAAGCTTGAGCTTTAGTATGGCCATTGTGCCACAGATAAATGATAGCCAAAATAAAGCAGCCTATACCACTGACTATTTATCGCTCAGCGAAAGTGAGGGCTTCCTGCCTGGTATAATATTTCGGACCCTTGAGAGAAACATTTTTAGAACATTATATATGGATCAAAGTTCGAAATGTTTCCATATGTATTTTTGCAGACAGTTGGATTCTAGGAAGGGTAAATTAGATTTCAGAACAGTCAACTGTATTTCAAGAAACGTAAGTCGATTTTTGGCACAGTTTTAAAGAATGAACGCCAGTTCTGGCGAAAGTGCTCTCGAGGATTGTTTTTATATACTTCATAGAGTTTTGTCCAACATTTTGTTCTCCATGTAAATGCTGATAATTTATCATAGTCTGAGGTTAATTCGATGAAAAACAGTATTTAAATTTCGCGCCCTTAATTAAAGAAAAAAAAGATCACAAAAGACTAGGTGAAATGTCTTTGAATTCGAAAATAAGTTGTGCACTATGACTCAAAAATTTCGGCACGATATTGAAGATCAAACTAGCAGATGTGACATAAAATGCGTAAGATGTTTGTGACTTTTAATAGAATATGATTCTCCAAATATTCAGTGAGAGTTGAATATGAATGTTGAGAACAAAATTGTTCCAGAAAAGATCGCTTTATCAAAATTTCAGCTTATTAGGCTATACTGTTCTGGTCACTTCGCTATGGTGTCAAAAACATTTTTAATATAAGGATAGACGATAGATCCAACAGAATGAAGCCGAAGAAGGTGGATAGTTACCTAGATGTAGGAAATTAATTAAAAACATTGACAGATAGGTATATAGAATAGAATAGACAGACGTAGAAATGAGTGGAAGAAAAAATAACAGATCTACGAAGGAACTGGCAGAAAGACCTATGCAAACTGGATGAAAGTTATGGCCAATTGGACGGAAAGCCAGACGAAATGATATATTTTAAACTGTCTTTCTCTTCATTCCAAGGATTTCGCTAGTAACGGAGCTCTAACTATACACAAATATTGATTTCACCGTATAATTGACACATAGCATTCTGGTATATAAAATTTGTTATTTCCTACACTCAGGGAAAAAGAATTATAAAAACATATGAAAACGTGCTTAAAATAGGCAAAAACGTATTTAAAAGTGATGTAAATACCAACATTTTTATTTTAAAAATGTTCATTATGAAATTTTTAAATCAAGAAAAAACATTTTAAATTTAAAAATGTTCATTTTTATTTTAAGCATTATGAGAAAAAAAGCGCTGCAGTATTCTCTATATCATTTTCTCTTCTGGATTCGAAATTGTATCCAACGGCATTTTCTTCATCTTCTCTCAATCCGAGTCCCAACTACAAAAATATAGCCTCCGCTTGTTCTCCTCTTCTTTTATTCTTCGCCTTAACTGTTTGCTATCTTTATTTCTTATCTTTCTCCTTATTCTCCTTTTTTCCTTTATTTTATATTCTCCTCCGGATTCAAATCATGACATCAACCTGAAATTCAATCCAACGCCATCACATAGGGGAGCATTAAACATTATATTGAATTGTAGTAACCTATTTATACTTCCCTTTTCCTAAAAAAGAATCCATGAATTATATGAAAACAAAATTAAAAAAAAAATCGATTCTCATTTTTGTTTTTGTTGTAATTCTCACAAAAAAATATTTTCTCACAAAAAATTTTGAACAAAGAGCGAGTTTTTGAATCAACATTCATTTTCATTTTTAATTTAAGTATGTTTCTTTTTAAAACCAAAATGCATTTTTACTTCAAAAATTTCATTCTTAACTCAAAAATTTCATTTTTAATTTAAAACTTTTCATTGTTAAAATAAAAATGGTTTTGTTTAAAACGTGCATTATGAAAACAAAAATTTTATTTTTGATTTTAAAATGCTGTTTTTCCCTGAGTGTAAAAACTGTATTTCTTCTCGCTTGCAGTTATGGATTGTCTCTTATATGTAAATATGATAATACGCAGTCACTAATTCCAACTTCTTTGCTGTTTCTTCTGCTTCACATACTCCTTATATGTATGTATACGGATGTATGTTTCAATATAGGTCCTATTTGTCTTAGCACCAAACTCACATTGTTCCGTTTGTTGCCAAATTGAAATGTTACACTGCATAATGAAGCGATCAGCATGCAGCATTTTTGCCATAAAAATCACTAGAATAGAATGAAATAGAATGCATAGATGATACAAGTCGTGCAAACTTAGACAGACAAACAGTCAGTCAATGTATCTGACTCAATTGAATAAGTTAACTGAGCCACTGAAGGTCTGCGCTGTAATAAAGGCTGGATGCTGAACTGACTGATGATGATTGTGCGTGTTGTTTGCGTGAGGTGATGTCCATTATACGCGCATGGCGGCTTGCTGTGCAATTGAGTACGGGCAACGGTGTGTCCTGCTCAGGGTGCGAAGAACGCTCAAAATAAACTCACTCAAACGAATTATCACTCTATAATTCTGAGCTATGCCATGTTCTCATGAGCGCAAATACACAGTGACAACGAACGCAAATGAACGCACGTCAACAGCGATCGATGGGTCTCTGCAGTGGTGATAAGCTCTTACATAAATTCATTTTAAAATGAGAAATCGTTTGAAAATTCATTTTTTGAAAATTCATTCTATGAGTTTATTTTATAATTTTTTGCGCTAGCGATCATTTTTTGAGTTTATCATTTTTTGATCGCTCTTTGAGTTATCATTTTATGCGTTCACAAGGGTTTGTTGTGATGTTTAAGCAGCTAATGGCATTGTGAAGGCGCAATTTTTGGATGATGGCGTGCGTTTATTAGACCATAAATATGATGTATGTATGTATGTACATACATATTCATGCATGTGTGTACGTATATATGGATGTATGTACATAATTATAATATTTTAAAAAGCCTTAGCTCTCATAGCGATTGGTATGTATATGTACATATGTATGTAGGTATATCGAGTTTAAATTTTATTAAGTATGTATTTATTTAAACTAATTAAATTATTCAATTTATTTAAATTAATAGATATTTATAAAAATTTATATTTACATACCGATGTACCTACGTATAATATATTGATGTACATTTGTAGTCTATATGTATGAGTTAAGGGTTGTTAAATATTTTATTTAACATAGGTACCTACATACATATGTATGTATGTATTTAGGTCTTACTTGAAAACTAGAATACAACAATTGAGCGTTCAAAAAATAAGTTCGCATTTTATTTATTTGTACACATGTATGTATGTACATACATATGTATGTATATAAAATGAATGTATGTACATATGTAATATGTATGTATGTCTATTCAATGATGGAATGTAGGTATTGATATTCCAGGTTTTTTATACATTATTGCCCTTTTTTGTACCTACACAGTAAAAAAGTATAGTTTATTTCTAATATCAGTTGGTACTTAATTTAATCATTCCTGGAATTAAATATATTATAATACCGTCACAGTATTTTTGGTTTAAAATCAAAACCAAAAAAAATATTAGGAAAAAAAACCAGAAAAAGGTACCTATAACAAATTAATACAAACCGTTTCTGAAAGTGAAATAGGAAGAATAAAGTAAACTCATTAAAATAAATGGCCCAAAAAGCGAATTCTTCATGTCTGATGTAGAAACTAATACAGGAGATTGGTTAAATATCTTATCGTGAAAACTGCGGGATGTGGGACATACGCATATGAACATACACACATACGCATGTTGGTATTTGCTCTCGTCCTTTTACTTAACTGATGGGCGGTACAATCTTAACCAAAAATTATAAATTTGCTATTGTTCGGAATGCTCATGCAAGGTTACAGTATGTGAATATGTGCATATGCATATTTTTAAGTACAAAATATGTATCGAATGTATGACTGCCTTAAAGTATTTAATTAAATATAATAAATGTATGTACATATATATATATATATATATATGTATTGAGGTAGTATTTAGGTAGTGCTTACTACGCAAGTAAGCACTTTCAGGTTCCACAACAACAGATAACGGGGCAAACATGCTGAAGGCATCCAAACTGCTCCAAGAGGATTTAGCAGATTTGAATGAAATGGAAATTCTTTCAGAATATGAGGATGGTGACTACGAGGAAGTTCATAACCATTTGGGTTCAGCACTCACTGTAGTACGGTGCGCTGCGCATACAATCCAATTGGCAGCCTATGATTTTTTGAAACAAATCGAAAAACAAGTGGAGGAATGCAGAAAAATTGTGAAACTGCTGAGGACTAATATTAGAAATGGCCTAGATAGTATGAATATACGTTTACCGCCAATTGATAATAAAACCAGATGGAACTCGACATTTGAAATGATGGAATCCCTTTTAAATTTGAGACCGCATATTGGAAACGAGTTTGAGCTTTCTAGTGGCTGCGAAATTGATTGGAACTTTGTAGAAACCTTTGTGAACGTGTTTACACCAATGGCAGAATGTACCAAACAATTCCAGGCTGAGCAATACATTATCGGAGATTTTTATAGAGACTGGCTTGTATGTGAAGCCAAGCTAAAGAAAATGGGCAATAATGAGCTTGCAATAAAGTTATTGGAATACATGGCAAAAAGAAAGGATAAACTACTCGACAATGTTGCGTTTCTTTCTGGCATATACTTCGACCCAAGATTCAACTTTTTGGATTCTCCATATATTAATGATGACCAAAAAAGAAATGCGGTGCTACATATATTAAGAACAAACTCAACTCTTAGTACACTAAGAGGGGAAATGAATGCAGCTAACGAGTCTCAAGAGGAAATACATGCTTCGCCAAATGATCCCTATAACATATTAGAGGAAGAACTAAACAAAACGACCAGCAATACATTAGGATGTCAAAATAGGGCCAATATTCGCCAAAAACTTGAAAATTTAGCCTACGGCCAGAGAATGCCCTTCGCAACAAATGTGCTTGATTATTGGAAAAATCTGTGTTATAAGGAGAGAGACTTGTCCAGGCTCGCTGAAGTCGTTTTAGCTGTTCCCTCAAGTCAAGTTTCCGTGGAACGAGCATTCAGCGCTCTTTCTACTATTATAACCAAACAGCGCTCAAGATTAAATGGTGACACAATTAACAACCTATTAATAGTTAAGCTGAACAACAATTTATTCGATAAAATTAGGTTATAGTCTTGTAATACTAGTGCATTGATTTTTAATATATACATATATATGTGGTATATAAAAATATATATTTCTTGTGTTTTTTTCAAATGAAATGGATATCTACATCACCAAGGGAATGCATATTCTTTTCGTCTATGTATAACGGTATGTATGGCAACCTAAATCGTAAAGTGAAAGAATTCAATATCCATACATAGGTAATTTTCATTGCTGGTACGTTCAAAAAAAAAAAAAAAAAAAAAATCTCCATATCTTTTCACTCCTTAATGCATATTCGATTTAATTAAAAATATATATACATACCTACATATGTACTCTTCTTTCTACCTAGCCTGTGTAGGTACAAAAAGCGCAGTTAAGAACTCTTTACATACATACATACATATGTATGCATTTAGAAAATAGTACTTATAAAACAAAAGATTCAATAATGTACGTAGGTATAATAAACATGGAAAATATCATTACCCGCATTCCATTATTGAATAGACATACATATGTGCATGCATTAATATTATATATGTACATACATACATACATATGTACAATTTAATAAAATCCGAACTTGTATTTTGAACGTACACTGAGCGTTCAATTCCAGTTTTAAAGTACAATCTAAATATGTATGTTAAATAAAATATTTATATAGACTACATATCGATGGCTATTTCAAAAATTGTTTGAAAAACGTCTTATTTCAGACTTTTTTCAATAACGTCCTATTTCAGAAAATTATTCAAAACGCCCTATTGCAGAGAAATACATACATATATACATATGTATGTATGTGTCGAATGAACACAAATACATATGTATGTAAACACATGCATATATAAAATTTTTATTAGATTGAATAAATTCATAAAATTGTTAAAGTGCAACTTCAATATACATATGTACATATATATCGACCTAAGGCTTTTTAAAATATTATAAATATATACTTACATATGTACATACATATATACGTACACACATGCATGAATATGTATGTACATACATACACCCATCATATTTATGGTCTAATAAACGCACGCCATCATCCAAAAACTGCGCCTTCACAATGCCATTAGCTGCTTAAACCTCACAACAAACCCTTGTGAACGCATAAAATGATAACTCAAAGAGCGATCAAAAATGATAAACTCAAAAAATGATCGCTAGCGCAAAAAATTATAAATTCAAACTCAAAGAGTGAATTGACCAGAGAAATTGTACGATAATTCATTTTTGAGTGAATTTATGCAATGAGTTTAACGCCACCGCTATGAGCGATCGCTTGCTGTTGTGCTTTAGTTCGCTCGCTATTTGAGTGTTTATACATTTTTCTTTGAATATTTGTTTATGATATGAGTATAATGTATTTTTGAGCGTTCATGAGTGAGTTTTTCCGTACCCTGGTCCTGCTGTGTGTGGCAGACAGCGTTGCCACAGCCAAAATAAAAAATTTACCAAAAATTAAAAAAAAAATTACCAAAAAATTACCATTTCCTTTATAAATAATAAAAATCACATCTCTGACTATAAGTTTTCATTTTAGTACACAGATATCGCATATTATATATCAAACTCTTTAACTAACTTATAATAATAATACACTGGCGCGTTTACAACTCTGGCGAGTTTTATGGCCGAGCTTCTCTCCCAATTTGAGGTGTGCTCCTCAACTTTTGTTTTTCCTACAAATTGGGTGGACCTACAGTTTTATGCCGGCTCCGAACGGCGAATGCATTTTTTGTGAGAAGCATTTTCATGACAGAAATACACTCGGAGGGTATGCCTTCCACTGCTGAGAGGTGACCGCTATTTTTTAAAAACCCAATAATTGGGTTTTAATTAATTAGAAATTTTTTTTTTCGTGTTTGTCCGGACTGGGGTTAGATCCCGAGGCCTCTGGTATAGCAGGCAAGCACTCTACCCACTAGCGGCCACTAACTAACTTACTTCAAAAGTTACACATTTTCTTCTGGAAAGCTACGGTTACAAAAGCGGGTAAAGTGGGGTTGCCACAAACATACTGGCGACAAACGTCGACAAATTCACTGATGCTGGATGGTAGGGTTTAAAAAGAAAAAAACAAAAGAAAAAATAATCCAAGCAAAATGCAAGGTGGCGGTAGCCTATTGGTTATGCCATTAGTTTACCAACCGAAAAATCTTAGGTTCGAATCTCGGCGGGCGCCCAGAAAAAAAGTAGTCTGAGGAAAAGATGTGGTGATCTCCGAAATATATTTAGGCATAACATCTCCCAAAAAAAAATTAAATGTTTAACACCAAAATGTTTCTTATATGGTTGTAAAAAAAGCCCAAAATTGAAGCACCTACTTAATTAATAAAATTATACATTTTTTTTATCTGTAGGATGCCAACCTGCTCTATTTGGTTATCCCTTATACATTAGGGTGTAGTGAAAATTTTTTTTTGGAAATTCAATTTGTTCTAAAGCCAAAACGACCTACTCGCATGTACATCAAATTAAAGGGAATCAAAATACCTATCGAATGGTATAAAAATATTCGAAATCGGTTCAGTAGTTTTTAAGTAATTGCAATTTAAAAAATACACAATATAAATTTGACCCTTAATAACTTTTGTTGTTGTTGTTTCCAAAAAAAAAAAATTCACTTTAATACTCAGCTTAGCCATCTTTATCAATCCTCATACTTCGTTTTTTGATTTTATAATTTTTAAAATTTCATGTTTGTACCAGATCGTGCTTATTGCTTTCAACTTTGCGGGGCTGGGGGCAGTTCAAAACGTCATCCTATCGCCATAAAATTTTGTGGGGTTCATTAACTCGTATAAAGGCAACTTTTCATTGCTGGTACGTTCAAAAAAAAGAACAAACAAAAAATCTCCATATGTTTTCACTCCACCATATTATACATATGTATATGTTCCAAGTAGTTTAGTTTGTCATCTATATATTAATACACAAACATATTCTTTTGTTGTACCAAAATGAAGGTCTTAATGTCGTCGTGTCGGAATAAAATACATATATATCATATGAAAGGAACCCTTCCATAGATGTGCAGAACCTTTTTTCATGCCGATGCGATGATGGAGATGTCAGTGAAGAGGGGGGTGATTCTTCGCTTGAAAACTGACATTTTCGCGTTGTATATGTATTGAACTATTTGTGTTAGAGCATTGAAATATAGAATATAATTATATGCTAAATGTGTCAAAATTGCCGATATCAGACAAGGTGGATTGGTACCTCTCATATAATGGTGTATTAGCCCAAGGTATAAAAAAATTACCAAACCGGAAAAAATTTTACCAAATTACCAAAATCAGTTTTAGAAAAAAAAAATTACCAATTTTGGTTAAAAATAACCAAAGTGGCAACGCTGGTGGCAGAATAAATTAGTATGTAGATAGTTATACGTATTTTATACGCTATATGCCTTGTGTATCACTTGCAGTTTCTCTTCTGTTTTTTTTTCTACGTCAGAGTTTCTATGTCCTTATTGTCAACTTCTTTGCTCGAAATTCGCAAAAAAAATCATCAAACTCAGGTACTAACTTCGTCATCTTCCCTACACGTCTTTCCCTACGTTTCTTTTATTCACGTCTTCGTCTTTCCCTTCACAATCAACGTCTTTATCTTCATTTAAGCACAATAGAAAATTTATTCCATTCTATCTACCCCATTTAGATTTGTTGTAAGCGTGAGCATAATTATGTGTTCACAATTGCTACGCAGAATTCTATTGTTCTGTTTGTGTTGTTGCTTGAAAGGCAAAGCAAATCGTCCGTGAGAAAACGTGTAAATTTGCGGTAAGCGTAGGGTCTTCCTTAGAAAATAGTACACATCTACATACGTATGTATATATGTACATTAGGGCGGTCCTAATCAAATTAGCGATTTTCTTCGGTCTCACCCCTATAGATCGGCAACAACACAGTCAAAGATATCACACATAAATTTTGGAGCCGATCGTAGATAGTTAAAGGGTGTCGCAGAGGGCTCAAATTTCAGAAAACTCTATGGAGATGCAAAAAATTAATTAATTTTTTTTTTATATATATCTAATGCTCGAAATCGGTAGTCCTGAACTCAAAGCTATTAAATATAACTTTGGTCCAGATCGGAGACGGTTAAAGGGTGTCACACAGAGGTCCTAGTTCAGACCAAAATAAACATCAAGCAATTTTATAAAATTGTTTATATTTAATGCCCAAAATCGATAGTCCTATACTCGAGAATGCCAAATAAAAATCTTGGTTTCGGTCGGAGACAGTTAACCGCCTTCAATCGGAACCAAAATTTATATTTGGTATCCTTGAGTGGAGAGCTATCGATTTTGGGCATTAGATATACAAAAAACTAATGGCGTTTTCTTTTTTATGAAAAAATGTTGCCCTCCTATATCCCATCTATCGAATTTCGTATCCTGACTTTCTATAAAATGGCTGAATTTGTAGATAAGGGTGCTCTCTTACTTAGTTAGAGGTCAATATTTGCTGAAAGGACCAGACAAACTTACAAAATGGCTAAGAAAATCAAACAGGGCAACATTATTTCGAGAAAAGAAAACGCCATAAATTTAATTTGTTCTATATAAATGACTAAGAGCTTTTTGGCCGGTTTGAAAGAAAAGCAAACAAAAAGTTCCTTTTACCCTCCTACGCGTTTCGGCGTTATCATCGCCTTCCTCAGGGAGTCTAATTTATTTGAACATGTAACAATTGAAAAAGTACACAACACATTAATATTTAAATAATTACAAAACTGATATAACATAAATTAATTTGTTCAGTCTCCACAGAGTTTTCTGAACTTTGATCCCTGTGTGACACGTCTTAACCGTCTTCGATCGGGACAAACATTTTTATATTGTATCTTCGACTATATTAGCATCGACATAGGGGCTGAGGTTGAAGAATATGATATAAAATTAGTCTCTACACATTTCGGGACCATCCTAATAACCATACATATGCACATTAGGGTGGTGGTGCTGGTCAAACCAAACAAACGGCTTAATTCAGTCTTACTCCCTCAATCGGGAACAGCGTGATAAAAGATATCATATACATACATACATCCATATAAATTTTGGTCTGGATTGGTGAAGATTAAGGGTGTTCTACAGGTACCAAAATTCAGACACCTTTTTGAAGACAAGATTAATTAAAATAAATTTTTTTGTTCATCTGATATCCAATATAGATAATAGTATAGTCGAAAGTGGTTACATACGAGTATAAATATTGGTCCTGCTTGGAGAACTTTGATCCCTCAGCGACATCCCTTAATCGTCTCCTATAGCGACCAAAACTTGTATGTGGCGCTTTAAGAACCACCCCAATGTACATAGTCTGCGCTAAATTACTACGTCTTATTCCCTCATAATTTTTTTCTCTCAATTGTTTTTTGAAAAAAAGAAAGGGAAATTCATCATCATGCGTCTCTGCTGTATACGGTTTATTAAGTTATTGTTGTTGTTGTATTTTAATTGCAAATTTTTGGTTTATAATTAAAATTTAATGAAAATTATTGTAATCACGTTTGAAAACCAAAATTTTAATGAAATGCAATGGGACAGTTGACAAGTACAAGTTGACAAAAAGCACAGGAAACTCCCCTAAATATCGGTTTGAATCTTAATACATAATCAAATAAGGCTTGCTTGATAATTCGAAACGGTTGATACTCGATTCGAGAACTACACTCAAAAAACCTTCTCACGATCAAAAAAATATTTTTCTTTATTTTGAACACGCGTTCCCATACACTATTTTATTTGTTTTGAGTAAATTTTCTTAGTGTAAATTTTCGTACTTCGTTATGAATTCGAAATCAAGCCCATTCTCGTAGGGAATTTCTAAAAAGAGTTAATTTGCTAAAATCTTCTAAATTTGTGCTTTTCATTAGAACAAGCATCGTCGAAACTTTTAGCAAAATCTATATACTTATATAAAAATGATTTGGTATTTAATTGAAACGCTAAAACTTGAAAACGGCTGAACCAAATCAAATACTTCCTTAGGGGGGTTTGTTTGTTGTTACCTCGCGAAGGTTTAGTCGAAGAAAAAATTAAAAAATGTTAGGGGGGCGTGGCACCTCCCATACAACCTTAATTTTTAAAGCTGATTATCTCTAAAAGAGTTCAAGGTAGGGAGCTGAAAATTGGTATAGAGGTAAGAGATATCAAAACCCTTCTCACTCAGAAAAGTGGGGGTTATCAGAAAAGGGGCGTGGCACCTCCCATACAACCTTAATTTTTAAAGCTGATTATCTCTAAAACAGTTTAAGGTAGGGAGCTGAAAATTGGTATAGAGGTAAGAGATATCAAAACCCTTCTCACTCAGAAAAGTGGGGGTTATCAGAAAAGGGGCGTGGCACCTCCCATACAACCTTAATTTTTAAAGCTGATTATCTCTAAAACAGTTTAAGGTAGGGAGCTGAAAATTGGTATAGAGGTAGGTGAAATCAAAACCCTTCTCACTCAGAAAAGTGGGGGTTATCAGAAAAGGGGCGTGGCACCTCCCATACAACCTTAATTTTTAAAGCTGATTATTTCTAAAACAGTTTAAGGTAGGGAGCTGAAAATTGGTATAGAGGTAAGTGATATCAAAACCCTTCTCACTCAGAAAAGTGGGGGTTATCAGAAAAGGGGGCGTAGCACCTCCCATACAACCTTAATTTTTAAAGCTGATTATCTCTAAAACAGTTTAAGGTAGGGAGCTGAAAATTGGTATAGAGATAAATGATATCAAAACCATTCCCACGCATATAAGTGTGGGTTATCGGAAAAAGGGGCGTGGCACCTCCCATACAACCTTAATTTTTCATGCTGAATATCTCTAAAATTGTTTACGCTAGGGACTTGGAAATTGGTGTGGAGATAAACGATAACAATTCCATATTAACGCAAAATAATAGGAGTTATACGAAAAGGGGGCGCGGCACTTCCCAACAATACTTAATTTTTTAAGCTGAATATCTTTAAAAGGATTTAAGTCAGGGACTTGGAAATTGGTACAGATCTATATGATATCAAAACAATTTTTCCGCATAAAAGTGTAGGTTATCGGAAAAGGGGGCGTGGCACCTCCCATACAAACTTAATTTTTCAAGCTGAATATCTATAAAAGCGTTTAAGGTTGGAACCTGAAAATTGACGATAATTAACGATATCAATAGCGTGCTTATGAAAAAAACAGTAGTTTTGGGAAAAGGGGGCGTGGTACCTCCCATGCGTTCTTAATTTTTAAGGCTAAATATCCTTAAAAGCGTTCATGGCATGTACATAGAAATCACTATGCAGATATACGATATCAATACCATGTTCACCCAAAAAAAAAAAAAGATTTATCGAAAAATGGGGCATTGCACCTCCCATACGTACTAAACTTTTGAGGCTGAATATATCTAAAAGGGTTGGAGGAGGGGCCTGAAAACCATTATGGAGGTATACTATATCAATCCTCTTACTTACTCAGTGAAAATAAATATCCGGAACAGAAAACTAAAAATGTTGTGTATCGTGCAGCCTTAAACTGAATACTAAAATCATATATTTTTGAAGTTGTATACACAATGAAGTAGTGAAAAATCGTTAATTTTCTATTAAAAATAATACCGGTGTAATAACAATTTTATAAATGAAACTAGCTGACCCGGCAAACTTCGTTCTGCCCAAAATAGATTTTTTTATTAATTTCATTTCAAAAATTGTTATTACACCGGTATTATTTTTAATAGAAAATTAACGATTTTTCACTACTACTACAACTTCAAAAATATATAATTTTAGTATTCAGTTTAAGGCTGCACGATACACAACATTTTTAGTTTTCTGTTCCGGATATTTATTTTCACTGAGTATTGGCTATTTTCACTAATTAAGTAAGAGGATTGATATAGTATACCTCCATAATGGTTTTCAGGCCCTTCCTCCAACCCTTCTAGAAATATTCAGCCTCAAAGGTTTAGTACGTATGGGAGGTGCAATGCCCCATGTTTCGATAAATCTTTTTTTTTTTGGCTGAACATGGTATTGATATCGTATATCTGCATAGTGATTTCTATGTACATGCCATGAACGCTTTTAAGGATATTTAGCCTTAAAAATTAAGAACGCATGGGAGGTGCCACGCCCCCTTTTCCCAAAAGTACTGTTTATTTCATAAGCACGCTATTCATATCGTTAATCTCCTGATCAATTTTCAGGTCCCAACCTTTTGTAGATATTCAGCTTGAAAAATGAAGTTTGAATGGGAGGTGCCACGCCCCCTTTTCCGATAACCTACACTTTTATGCGCAAAAATTGTTTTGATATCATATAGCTCTGTACCAATTTCTAGGTCCCTGACTTAAATCCTTTTAAAGATATTCAGCTAAAAAAATTAAGCGTTGTTGGGAGGAGCCACGCCCCCTTTTCGTATAACTCCTATTATTTTGCGTTAATATGGAATTGTTATCGTTTATCTCCACACCAATTTACAAGTCCCTAGCGTAAACAATTTTAGAGATATTCAGCATGAAAAATTAAGTTTGTATGGGAGGTGCCACGCCCCTTTTTCCGATAACCTACACTTTTATTCGCAAAAATTGTTTTGATATCATATAGCTCTGTACCAATTTCTAGGTCCCTGACTTAAATTCTTTTAAAAATATTCAGCTTAAAAAATTAAGTGTTGTTGGGAAGTGCCACGCCCCCTTTTCGTATATTTTATTTTGTGTTAATATGGAATTGTTATCGTTTATCTCCACACCAATTTCCAAGCCCCTGGCGTAAACAATTTTAGAGATATTCAGCATGAAAAATTAAGTTTGTATGGGAGGTGCCACGCCCCTCTTTCCGATAACCCCCACTTTTATGCGTGGGAATGGTTTTGATATCATTTAGCTCAATACCAATTTTCAGCTCCCTAGCTTGAACTGTTTTAGAGATAATCAGCTTTAAAAATTAAGGTTGCATGGGAGGTGCCACGCCCCCTTTTCTGATAACCCCCACTTCTCTGAGTGAGAAGGGGTTTGATATCACCTACCTCTATACCAATTTTCAGCTCCCTACCTTGAACTGTTTTAGAGATAATCAGCTATAAAAATTAACATTAACCCTAACATTTTTAAATTTTTTCTTCGACTAAACCTTCGCGAGGTTGGGGTAAGGGCAACAATTAAAAATTGAATTAAAAATAAAAATTTCGTGCTAAGCACTAAAAACTCTTTCAAGTAAAATTGTTAACGTTGTTTGGTATATACATGAAATAAATACCAACAACAATGTTCATTGCGAACTGCCTACAACAAAAATTCAGCACGTTTGTGGAGAATATATGCAAAAGCATATACACACTAACGTTAATGTTGAAAATGAAAAAGGCAAAAGTGGGGAAAATCCAACAGCTTGCACAGAGCCTCAATGGCCGAGTGTGTTTATCCGTTGGGTCATTGCGGCTGAAGTTGGAATGGACTCGGGTTCAATCCCCGGTGCATCCACTTCCGAAAAGAGTGCTGATGATCGAAAGTGGTTTTTCGTGAAATAGCTATACACTCAACCTTCGCTGTAAATAGTTGTTGAATTTTTTTCCACTTACCCCAACAATTAAAAATTGAATTAAAAATAAAAATTTCGTGCTAAGCACTAAAAACTCTTTCAAGTAAAAACATTTTAAGCCATATTTCTGTCAACTATATAGATCTATAATTGAAATTTTGTCGCATGAGTCCAACTATGGACATAAAACAAAAAACATAAAAATTTTGGAAAATGGGCGGTGCCACGCCCACTTATTAAAGGGCAAACATTGAAAGTTTTATGAGTCATAACTCAGAAACCGTTGAAGATATATCGATGAAATTCGGTACGCGTGATATACTTACTTAGGCAAATGTTTGGACGAAAAATTTCCAGAATCGGTTGACGTCCACGCCCACTTTTATATATGTGTATTATAAAGTGGCCTAATAAAAACATTTTAAGCGATATCTCTGTCAAATATAAAGATATATCACTGAAATTTTATGGAAGGTGTCCAACTATGGACATATAACAAAAAATACAAAAATTTTGGAAAATGGGCGTGGCACCGCCTCCTCTTAGAAGCTGGAATATACGAGATTTCTGAGCCCATAACTCGACAAATAATTTAGATATTGTGACGAAACTTGGTGTGTACACTTTTATTACTTGTGGTAATACATGTTCAAAATTTTAGCGAAATCGGTTTGACGACCACGCCCACTTTTATACATGGGAACTATAAAGTAGCCTAATAAAAACATTTTAAGCGATATCTTTGTCTAATATAAAGATAATTCATTGAAATTTTGTGACATGAGTTACACAATAGACCGGAAACAAAAATAGAAAAATTTTGTAAAATGGACGTGGCACCGCATCATTTTAGACAAAGGAATATACGAGATTTCTTAGCCTCTAACTCGACAAATAATTGAGATATGACGAAACTTGGTTTATACACTTTTATAACTTGTGTTAATAGACACGCAAAAATTTATTGAAATCGGTTTATGACCACGCCTACTTTTTAATGACGAAACTTGGTTTATACACTTTTATAACTTGTGTTAATAGACACGCAAAAATTTATTGAAATCGGTTTATGACCACGCCTACTTTTTAACAAAGATATTTCTGGAACACCCTTTGGGAATTTGTAACGTGACATCTTTGCAAAAAGGAATGAAATTTTGCACAAAGAATAATATTCATATGCTTAGTTGGATGACTGATAAAAATGTTGAAAATGGGCGTGGCTACGCCCACTTTATGCGGCACTCGCTTTATATTAAGTACACCATGTTTCCATCGCAAACAAACAATGAAAGCATACAGCTGAGTATCTAATGTTCGATTCCACTCGAACTTAGGCTTCCTTACTTGTTATATATATAGATTAATAAAAAAATCTGTTTTGGGCAGAACGAAGTTTGCCGGGTCAGCTAGTATACATATAAATTTCGTCATTTATGTGCTGCAATGAATTATCTTAGTCCAACAAGCATCTTAGTGTCTGAATCCGCATCCATACATAGACTATAGAATGGTTATTCACTATAAGGGTTCTAGTTTTGCGTTATCACCTGGAAATGAGAAGATCACTCGACTAATTTTTTTTATTGAGTTATCAAACTCACAAGGCCATAAAACTATCAGATACATGTTTTTAACATACATAGGTACGCGTACAAGAAAAAATAGAAATTCTTTTTATAAGATCTTGGTAAATCACATCTCCTTTACCAAGAACGGAAATATTTCAGCTAAAGGTTTCTTGCGCCAATATATCCATTAGCTTGGCGTTGTAAGGTTAATATGTATCCATACCACTGAACAAACTTTAGTCGATTTTTCTATTAAACGACCGTGGAAAGAACACTGAACTTGCTAGACATTAATTTTAGTCTTATACAAGCATCCCACGATAGAGGGATTCGGACGGATTCGAATTTTTGCCATTCACCCAGCAAAGTTCGGTGATGTTGAGGTAGTTACCAGTTGTTGTTGTTATAGCGATAGGCTCATAGCTCATCGTCAGGCTCACTTAACGGGAGGCCCAGGAATGAGGCAGCGTTTTTTGGGCTAGTACATAGGAACAGGGGGGTTAGGTGAGTAGGTTTGAGTGGACATTAGAAGAGATGCTGTGTGTCATGTGGCGTCTCTCCGCGTGCCGGACATGTATTAGGTATGCCAGGTTCGATTCTGGCCCTATATGAGTTCAGGCGGCTGAAAAAGCCTCATCGTAGTTGCGCTAGGGTGACGCCTGTTTCTCTCGGCAGCTCCAATTCTTCTTCTGCTATGGGGGGTGGGACGGCCTGAAACGAATATGATGATGGTGTCGATGTGTATCTCCTTTAAGGCCTGCCTGTAATCCGTTGGGTCTAATGGTTGTTTTATGTATTTTTCAACCTCTGGGGTGAGGTCGAGAAGATGTCTCCTGTTGTGCCGGGGAGGAGGTTCCGGTTTTAGCAGGTGGCTATTAGGATGGCCCCTGCGGTGGCATCCCAGCAGGAACTGTTTGCTGAGCATAGTGTTGTGTTCTATGACTGGGAGTATATTAAGCTCATGGTAAAGATGGTGTTCCGGCGCCATAAGGAGACTATCCATGGTAGTTCTAAGGGCAGAGTTTTGGCAGTCGTGGAGTTTCTGCCATTGTGTTGTTGAAGTCCCCGGCGACCATACAGGCGATGCATAGTTGAGGACCGGCCGGCCGGCCGATTGCTTTATATGTTGCTATCATTGTTTCTTTGTCTTTACCCCACGTGCTGCCGGCAAGCGATTTGAGGATTTTATTGCGGCTATGGGCCTTGTTAGCGATCGCGGTCGTATGCGCGGAGAAGGAGACAAGACTGTCAAAGGTAACATCCAAGATCTTTGTGTTGTTTACGGTAGGGATGGGTATATTCCCTATTCGTATGCCTAAGTCCATTCCCACCTCCCTCGTCCATGTCGTAAATATGGTCGGGGAGAACTTCGCGGGCTGTAGCTCTAGTGAACGGGACGCAAAGTAACAGCAGAGATCAGAGAGATAATCGTTAATACGAGAGCACATGCTATCTATGTCGGTGCCAGTGGCCATGATCGAGCAGTCACCGGCGTAGGAGATCAAGTCGACTCCTTCGGTTGGGGGTGGGTAGAGTTCGCTGGTGCAGCCTCTATATACAAGAATACGATCTAGCTAGCGATTTTTTCGAACTTGCGTGCAAAAGAATGTGGCTTTTATCTACGAGTTACTAACTGTATTAGTGACAGTATGTATGTATGTACATTAGGCCGTATCGCCTTATATGGACCATAAAAAAAAAGTTCACCGTATGCCCCTCCATATGATTTCTCTTTCGAAAACATTTCTGGGAATTTTTTTATTTTTTTTTTGGACACCACTAGATGTCGCTATAATTGATGTATTGTGGAACGATCCTCCGTAATCCCTTGTCAAGTTTGGTTTGGAGACAAACCGGTTTCGGCTAATATGCGCCATCTTCAGTGTCTTTTTTCGAACGAAAAAGGACACTGAAGATGGCGCATATTAGCCGAAACCGGTTTGTCTCCAAACCAAACTTGACAAGGGATGACGGAGGATCGTTCCACAATACATCATATTCCTACCCTGTCGGAAAAACAAGCAACCAAAAAGTCGCTATAATTCGTTTTTTTTTTTTCATATCTTCGGTATTTATGGTCCGATGCCTAAGTTTGGTACACCAATCTCTTTGGCGTGAGAGGAGGGTTTCCACTTTCTAATTACATTAACCCTATGTGCCCCATTAGGGTCACTTCCACCCAGTACTTAGTGTGTACCACCTTTATGTAACTTTTTTTTTCGGAATGTTAAACGTGGTTAAAAAACATTAGTCTTTTGCAAAAGAAGTATTTCGATCGATTCAGTAGAACGGGAAATAAAACAAATTTAACATTCCGAGGAATATAAGTTTTTCGCTTCCTGTGGTCTTTTAGGTTCATTTTACAAAGATTTTTTCTGAAAAGACTCCTACTGAAATTTTATGGCGGATAATTTTCTAGAACATTTTAGCCCTCTAGCGACCTTAAAAATACCATTTTTCCTGACTATACTCTATTTCCTGACTGTATAAAAAGGGGTCAAAATAACCCGTTTTCGGAGGTGCTAGATGGTTAAAATGTTCTAGAAAATTATTCGTTGCAAAATTTCAGTAGGAGTCTCTTCAGAAAAAATCTTTGTAAAACGAACCTAAAAGACCACAGGAAGCGAAAAACTTATATCCCTCAGAATGTTAAATTTTTTTTATTTTCCGTTCTACTGAATCGATCGAAATACTTCTTTTGCAAAAGTTCATATTTTTTGACGACGTTTAACATTCCGGCAAAAAAATATATTAAGGTGGTATAAACTAAGTACTGGGTGGAAGTGACCCCAATGGCGTACATAGGTTTAATACAATTATGAATTAGAAACCCTCCTCTCAAGCCAAAGAGATTGGTGTATCAAACTTAGGGATCGGACCATAAATACCGAAGATATGAAAAAAACGAATTTTAGCGACATCCAGCGGCGTCCAAAAAAAATAAAAACTTTTTCCAGAAATGTTTTCGGAAAAGAAATCATATGGGGGGCGTACGGCGAACATTTTTTTTTGTGATACGCTCTAATGTACATACATATGTACGTATGTATTTATAAGATTTTCCGTTTTGATATTGCCAGTCCATTTGGGCACTGTTTGCTAAGTATTTCCCAAGCCACTGCAGTGAAGCGAAGTGTAGTTGTAGCAACAACTGTCATGCTCTTGCGCGCCAAAGTCGTCGTCGATCGTATAATAAATGCTTTTAAATTTGTTGCGATGCATTGCATTAGTAATGTTGTTGTTGTTGTTGCTATTATTGTCGACGCTTGATTGCATTGCAATCGCCGTTGTCTTGCCACATACATATTTCTTTATTTCTTGCACCATTTGCGACATCGTTTCATGTCTCTACTATTTAAGTTGCTTTTTTCTATCGTTTTTCGTCTTTGCAATTTTGTGCTGCGCTCGACTGGTTGAACAACAATTTCGCACATACTTTTCACATTCGCATTTACCTACTATTTAGTAAGTGGGTTTAGATTACTATTTTTTTACAGTTTTTTCTTTAATAGCTTTTAATGTCTACTTGTATAGATAAAAAAAAATTTCTTCATTCATTTCATTCATTACTTTTACATTCTGCTAGTACTACTAAAGTGTTTGGAAATTGTTTTGGCGGCTTTTACATATGTACATTGTTCGTAGTTTCTTTTATGTCCATACATCCATATGGGAGCATCGGTGCTTTCTTTTTGTATTTTTGCTGCCGCACATTTTTTGCTTTTTGAATTGCAAATTACACAGAAGGAATTGCCTATTAAAGCTCAACATTATACTTTAAGCCTAACTAGCTAACCAGTTTGCGGGTTTGAATGTGAGAAAGACGTAATTGTAACTTGTTCAATGTCGCAACGATTTATGGTTTGGCGGTTAGTGGGTTAAATTGATGGTTACAATCTCTGGTGTGAGCTAAAACTGGTTTTTTAAATGTCTTTTATTTTTTTACAAGCTTGTATTTAACTTCACTTTTTGTATGGGTGTATGTCGTGGAATTTTGCAACGAACATTTAAGATACTTCTAGTTGAGCTAGGTACTTGAAATTTGGAACATAGTTGAGGACCCGAAGACAATGCAATGTGAAATAAAAAAAAATCCGATAGATGGCGCAGGTGTCGAGATATTTGCAAAATTCGTATTTACCGACCGAATTTGTTCATATTCGGTATATATGTTGCCTATGGGAAAGTTAATACATCCGTGGAAAAAAATCGCCGCTAGGTGGCGCTGGTGTCAAGATATTTGTAAAATTCGTATTTACCGACCGAATTTGTTCATATTCGGTACATATATTGCCTATGAGAAAGTAAATACATCCGTGGAAAAAATCGCCGCTAGGTGGCGCTGGTGTCAAGATATTTGTAAAATTCGTATTTACCGACCGAATTTGTTCATATTCGGTATATATATTGCCTATGAGAAAGTAAATACATCTGTGGAAAAAAATCGCCGCTAGGTGGCGCTGGTGTTAAGTTATTTGTAAAATTCGTATTTACCGACCGAATTTGTTCATATTCGGTATATATATTGCCAATGAGAAAGTAAATATATCCGTGGAAATAAATCGCCGCTAGGTGGCGATAGTGTCAAGATATTTAGAAAATTAGTATTTATGAACCAATTTTGTTCCTATTTTGAACACGTATTACGAAGTAATCTATTCACAAAAGAGTATAGTAAAACCACTTAAAAGACTCCACAGGAATTGGATAATAAAAAAAACTGGCTGAGCAGAAACCATCAAAATGTTAAACATAGTGCACTTCATATTAAAAACTGTTGGACTATATTGATAGTGGGTGTGTTGACAAATATTAGATGTAATATGCATTGTAAAACTAAAAAGGCAAAAATAAAACAAAGTAAAAAAATTTTTTTAAAAAGCTTTTATTTAATATTAATATAAAAATTTACTAAAAAGGAAAAAAATAAATTTTTAATATTTTTGAACAAAATTTATATTAGTCCTTAATTCATTTGGATCTTAATTTCAATCTCAGCATACCTTTAACGTATTTCTTCAAAGCATTTCTGTATATGTATCAACATATGTAAATAAAAGCGCGGGTACTCATTAGATATTCATATTATAAAACAGTATTGGTGAAATGGAAGGAAGCGATAAAAACTTTAAATTCCAATTACGTAAGATATGCATTACGTAAAGAACACCCGCGCTTTTATTTATGTTGATACATATACAGAAATGCTTTGAAGAAATACGTTAAAGGTATGCTGAGATTGAAATTAAGATCCAAATGAATTAAGGACTAATATAAATTTTGTTCAAAAATATTAAAAATTTATTTTTTTTCCTTTTTAGTAAATTTTTATATTAATATTAAATAAAAGCTTTTTAAAAAAAATTTTTTACTTTGTTTTTTTTTTTAATGAAATTCTAACGCTTTTCTGCATTACAGTTTGGTTATGTTATGACAGCTTTCTTCAGCTACCTATAGAGGCTAAGACAGTTATAAAGATAATAATGTCAGGGTTGCGTTTTAAATGTTTTGCTTTGGTTAAGCCGGTTTTTTTTTATGGCAATGGAGGCACATCGAAACGTAAATTCACCAACCGCTTTTTCTTAAAGTGGTTTGCGCCCTAGGCTTTACGTCGGCTAGGCCTCATCAATAAAGAAGTGTATTCGTGGCAATTTCGATGTTGTCTCGTCACATATGGACTAAAATGTGGACCCGGATGGTCCAGGTATGCGTTTCAGCGATATGGGTACCAAATGAAAGGTATTGATCTGGGTTTCAGTAATAATAAGTGTCTTCATGGTAATTTGGATGTTGTCTCTTCACAGTAAACCGAATACCGTATACAAATTATAGTATAACGAATACCGTACACTGAATACTGAAAACCGTATTCATACCGTATTTCTACCGTATTAGGTTGTTGGTGTACCGTATCTGTACCGAATTTGTACCGCATTTGTACCGAATTTGTACCGTATTATATTTCCGGTGTACCGTATTTGTACAGTATTAGGTACATGGTATACTATATTCATTATACTGGTATTCATTATGAGCACTTCTTTACTGAAACACAGATCAATACCTTCCATGTGATACTTACTTAATTGGCACGTAACCGTCTAGACGATTTTGGCCGAATCCAACATAGCGCGCCAGCTATTTCTGTTTCGTGCCGCGTGGCGCCATTTGGGAATACCTAGGGAGCCAGCATCACTGTCCACCTGATCTTCCCAACGCAGTGGAGGTCTCCCCTTTCTTCTGCGTTCAGCGGGTTTCGACAGAAATACTTTCTTGGCCGGAGCATCTTCGTCCATTCTCACGACATGACCGGCCCAGCGGAGCCGCTGAATCTTTATTCGCTGAACAATATCGATGTCTGCGTAAAGCTCGTACAGCTCATTGTTAAATCTCCGTCGATACTCGCCCTCGGCAACGCGCAAAGGTCCATAAATCCTCCGAAGAACTTTCCTCTCGAATACTCCAAGCACCATCTCATCTGCTTTTGATATAGTCCATGCTTCTGCGCCGTACATGAGGACTGGAACGATGAGTGTCCTGTAGAGTGTGATTTTGGTTCGTCGAGAGAGGACTTTACTTTTCAATTGCCTACTTAGTCCAAAGTAGCATTTATTGGCAAGAGTGATTCTTCGTGGTTCCCAAATAGACGAAGTCCTTAACAGTTTCGAATTTGTACCTATCAACATTGACGTGGCTGCCAAGGCGTGCTGTTTCTTTGTGTGATGATAGGAGGTCTTCGTCTTGTCCTCGTTTACCGCCAAACCCATTTTCTTAGCCTTTTTATTCAGTTTGGAGAAGGCAGAACATACGGCGCGCGTGTTAGTGCCAATGATGTCGATGTCATCGGCGTACGCCAGCAGTTGAACACTCTTGTGGTATAAGATGCTTCCTGCACGGTGAAGTTTTGTAGCTCGTATTATCTTTTCCAGCATCAAAATGAAGAAGTCACACGAAAGGGAGTCACCTCGTCTGAAACCTCGTTTGGTCTCGAACGGCTCGGAGAGGTCCTTCCCAATTCTGACGGTGCTGGTGGTGTTAGTCAGCGTCATTTGGCATAGCCGTATAAGTTTAGCAGCGAAACCAAATTCAGACATTGCGGCATATAGGCAATTCCTATTCGTGCTATCAAAAGCGGCTTTAAAATCGACAAAAAGATGGTGTGTGTCGGTTCCTTTTTCATGAGTTTTTTCCAGGATTTGGCGTATTGTGAAGATCTGGTCGATGGTAGATTTACCAGGTATGAAGCCACACTGATAAGGTCCAATCAGCTTGTTGACGGTGGGCTTCAGTCTTTCGCACAATATACTTGCTAAGACCTTATATGCGATATTCAGAAGGCTTATCCCACGATAATTGGCGCGTACTGTGGAGTCTCCTTTTTTATGGATTGGGCAGAGCACACTTAAGTTCCAATCGTCGGGCATGCGCTCGTCCGACCATATTCTGCATAGGAGTTGATGCATGCTCCTTATCAACTCTTCGCCGCCATGTTTGAATAGCTCGGCTGGCAAGCCGTCAGCTCCCGGGGCTTTGTTATTTTTAAGCCGAGACATTGCTATTCGCACTTCGTCATGATCGGGTGGTGGAACATTCCTACCATCATCTGCTATTGGGGATTCGGGTCGAACATCTTCTCCTTCCACAATTTCACGGTCGCCGTTATCTAGCAGGGATGAGAAGTGATCCCTCCACAACTTAAGTACACTCTGGACATCAGTTACCAGATCGCCGTTATCATTCCGGCAGCAATTCGTCCCGGTCTTGAAACCTTCAGTCATCCGCCTTACTTTTTGATAAAATTTTCGAACATCATTCCTAACCGCCAGCATCTCAAGCTCTTCACACTCGCGACTTTCGGCCTCCCTTTTCTTCATTCGAAAAAGGCGCCTCTCCTCCCTCTTAGCCGTCCGATAGTGTTCCCATACGCTTCGTGTAGCGCCCGCACGCAATGTAGCCCTGTAGGCGGCGTTCTTTCTTTCCGAGGCGTCGTGGCATTCCTTATCGTACCAGGTGTTTTTTCTGCAGGCTCGCTGGTATCCAATAGTTTCCTCAGCGGCGGTACGAAGTGAAAGAGCGATGCGCTCCCATTCCTCGGATACATCGTTTGGTGGAGAGTTGCTCTCAGAGAGCAGGAGTGAGAGCCGGGTGGAGTATTGGCTGTCTGCGTCATGTGCAGTCTCTCGACTTCAAACTTTCCTTGCTTCCCTGTTGGCACATTCTTTGCTGCACAGAGGCGAGTGCGTACCTTGGCCGCCACAAGATAATGGTCCGAGTCGATATTGGGACCACGGATTGTGCGCACGTCTAGGATGCTGGAGCTGTGTCTGCCGTCGATCATGACGTGATGGATCTGATTTCGCGTTTTTCGATCAGGTGACAGCCATGTGGCTTGGTGTATTTTTTTGTGCTGGAATCTGGTACTGCTAATGACCATGTTTCGGGACCCGGTGAAATCGATCAGCCTCGTCCCATTAGGGGTAGTTACGTCGTGGAGACTGAATTTTCCGACTGTGCCACCAAAGATACCTTCCTTGCCCACCCTGGCATTAAAATCGCCAAGCACGATCTTTTTATCGCGGCGGGGGCAGCGGTCATAGATTTGTTCTAACAGCTCGTAGAAGGAGTCTTTGGTCGCATCGTCCTTCTCTTCCGTCGGGGCGTGGGCACAGATGAGCGATATGTTGAAATGCTTCGCTTTGATGCGGATGGCGGCTAGACGCTTGTTCACTGGCGTAAAAGACAGTACTCGGTGGGTGAGTTTCTTTCCCACCACAAAACCATGTGATACCAATATCGCTAAAACAAATCATGGGGACCTTCGGGTCCAGATTTAAGGCCTGAACCCGGCAGATTTTAATAACATTTTATGGCATATTTTATGCCTATATATACTTTGGATCCACGCTAAAAATATTCATAATTCGGTTGTGTATTTTCGGAGTTCATAGCAGAAGTATTTATACACTCGCAAAAACGCATTAATTTTGTATGTGTATACTACATACTATCTGCATAATATACTAAGTAATAATTGCTAGAAAATATACTATATTTGTATATATTGCGTAAAAATCGTATTTTAATGTTTATACACCTTTCACAAATATTTAATTGCAGTATTGCTTCAGAAAATCTTGTCTATATACCTACAGTGGTTTTTAAATTGTTTCAAAGAGACCTTTTATGATTTTTCGGTCATAGATTTATCTCGTTGTCCGAGAACAATTTTTATTTTAATTACAAAAGGTTTTTCTCTGAACGAATACGAAACAGCGCGGTTGTAAAAATGATGGTTGTTATAAGACCGTTTTTGTTTCTATCTGTAAATAACAGATATACATATGTAACTGTTATTTGGGATCTCTGGAAAAAGCAAAATTTTAAATTTTCTAATTTTATCTATTTTATGTTTATTTAGAGGTAAACCACGCCTACATATATATGTTTTTTCTATTCTAAAAAGTACAACATAAAAATTTACACCATGTTTATTTTAAGTGGTTACTCACTCACTCTGGCCAAACGCCTGCACGGCAAGGAAGTTGAAAAAATAGAATTGGAAAGAAACAAAAACCGACCAAACGCGCTTAAGTACTTAAGTGCATACTTCAACAAACAGACAAGTATCAAATAACCCAATACACTGCCACCATACGTAACACTCGCTTCCTGCAACACTTATGTAGGTAAATACTTTGATACATACCTACGAGTACAGCACGTAGCCCCCATCAGGCAGCCTTCTTAAGTATACAAATTGCCTTTATTGATCTTGCAGTTGTTATATGTGCATTAAGGTGGAGTGAAATTTTTTTTTTGGAAATTCAATTTGTTCCAAAGCCATAACGGCACCTTTGTAGCCCAGAAATAAGCCTGTAAAATTTTATTGACCTACTCGCATGTTTAGAGGTGCCCCCAGCCCCACAAATTTGAAAAAAATAGCACGATCTGGTACAAATGTAAAATTTCTAAAATTATAAAATCAAAAAACGAAGTATGAGGATTGATAAAGATGACCAAGCTGCGTATTAAAGTGAATTTATTTTTTTGGGAAATAGCAACAACAAAAGTTATTAAAGGTCAAAGTATATATTATGCATTTTTTAAATTGCAATTACTTTAAAACTATTGAACCGATTTCGAATATTTTTATACCATTCGATAGGCATTTTGATTCACCTTAATTTGATATACATTTTATGTGGGTTCCATAATACCCCCTGCGGGGGTCAACCCCCCTTTTACCCCCCTTACTTTTCATATATAAAATGTATATTAAATTAAAGGGAATCCAAATACCTATTGAACGGCATAAAAACATTCGAAATCGGTTTAGTAGTTTTTAAGTACCTAATTGCAATTTAAAAAATGCATAATATAAACTTTAATAACTTTTGTTGTTGTTGTTTCAAGAAAAAATAAATTCACTTTAATACTCAGCTTAGCCATCTTTATCAATCCTCATACTTCGTTTTTTGATTTTATAGTTTTGAAAATTTCATATTCGTACCAGATCGTGCTTATAGCTTTCAATTTTGCGGGGCTGGGGGCAGTTCAAAACGTCGTCCTATCGCCATAAAATTTTGTGGGGTTCATTAACTCGTATAAAGGCAACTTTTCATTGCTGGTACGTTCAAAAAAAGAACAAAAAAAATCTCCATATGTTTTCACTCCACCTTAATGTGCATACATACTACACGCCATTCACAAATGATCTCTTACAAATTCTTAAACAAATTTCTCAAATTACAACACTTTTTCTTGTTTTGTGTACTCAAAGCAAAAAACAAACTTCTTAAGGTATTATCACGTGTCCTTTTGCGTAATAAGCGAGCAAACATACGTATGATCAGTTTTTTTTTTTGTTTTTTTTTCGAGTGAATGGCCACGGCTAATGTTACTTTTTATTATGAATGTACATATTTTGTAACAGGAACTGTATGCAGATCACATTCTTGCCATAAAATCTCACAAAAATGAAGTAGCAAAAAAAAAATCATACAAAATAAATACTTCCTGCGCTGTTTTTTCTTTACTTTTCTCACCTGCTTTTGCTTGTTTGTATTGCTGCATTATATCTACATATGTATGTAAAATTGCGAAATGTAATGTGAAACACCTCTCGGCTTAATCACTTATCAAATATCATCAACGAGATAAAAGTATCTACTCAAAAAGGCAAATTCAAAGGCATGTGTACTATTCGCAGGTAAATATCTGAATCTCATAACAGCTGTTCATCTGATTATATTAGTCGATTTTTCTATTAAGCGACCGTGAAAAGAACGCTTAGGCTAGACTGTCTGTCCGTTAAGGGCCTCACATAGACTGAATGAGTCTGTAGTGAAAAGTTCTTGAACATAAACACGCCTATACTAAACGCTTTGCTTAAGACTGAAGAACAACCCCGTCATTTTGGCAAATACCAAGAGTTTATTTACTCCTATTTTGGATACCGATTCAAGATCACTAAATCCGACTTACCCAAGTAGCCAAAGCCTTAGGCTGGAAAAAGCAGGACAGGGGCAGAGAACATGCTCTACCGTCTCTTCATGCAATTCGCATGCCCTGCAATCTATTTCACCAACTAGTCCACTTTTGAACACATGTGATGCGAAAAGAGCGTGTCCTGTTAGGACCCCGATGATAAGTCTACGTTCATCCCAGGGATAGCAGACATTTAGTTGGCTTCGGATCGTACGATTTACACATAATTTTGGAGACCCTATAGCCCTGCGATTGTTTCCACGACTTATCGGCCTGTTCCATCATATACATATACATACATATATAGTATCTATACTTAGTTCCACTGAGTGGCATGGGAACGTCCATGGAGTGTTCTACTCCGAGACCTGCACCATTCTTTGCCAGCTCGTCAGCTTTCTAATTCCCGTCTATCCCCTTGTGGCCCGGGATCCATTATAAATGGACATAACTATCCCTGCATATTACCCTTAAGGCTTCCTTACACACTTGGATGGGGTGCTATGCGACAGTATCGACTTTATAGCCGCCTGACTATCTATATAAAAATGTATCCGTTCTATTCCTAAGGGATTACAGACTAATAGCCCTGCTGCCCTCCTTACCGCTAATACTTCTGCCTGAAAATCACTAAGGTGTGCAAATTCTATTTTCCAGAGGGTCATCGAATTTGTGCCTTGGCAGCCACATCATTGTAGACAGTTATCTATTAAATGGATGCTTTAATTTTACGTCATCGATAGTCCACTCCATACACCATCCCGGGCTCTGATGTTGAATGTTTGCTTTCTTTTTCTTAGCTTCCCACAAAGACTTGCTGCTGCTAGCCGAAAAGCGTAACATTTGATGTGCTTCTTACGTTGTTTTTGTGATGAAATTCATTTCTTTTGCCATTGATAACATTTTTCAATTTAAAAGTGCTCAAAACAACAGCAACAAAAAAACTCTCCGCATATTTGCATCTGCAGAACCCGAGCTCGCCTTTAACTACCAGTCAAAGCAGCAGTGTGAACTCCACTGATGGTTGGTGTCGTGGAAGCGTGAATATTCCTTTTGGAGCAAGTGTCGCTGTCACTCCAAAAGTAAATGTATCTATGTATGTATACATGCAAGTGCGGATAGATACTCGTAGCTCATATAAGCGGAATTGGCGCGAGAATTGGGTCAGCAGTGCTGCGATGTACGCAGAAACACTTTTATGTACATACATACCCACTCCTTTTTTATCACACTTATGCTCAACAACTTGTTTAGAAACAAGAAGAAGAAGAAAAGCATATGTTCCATGGCTAGTGTGACTAGAAAAAACGACAACTAAATGCTTTAGCGTTCGCCAACGATGTCCACCCACTTCTAGCCAACACCACCTACATACGATCTCCCACATTCACCTACCACAGTTACCCACCACACCACCATGATGCTACGCATCTACGAGTCGAGTAGCATGTCACCGTAGCAGCTGTCATCAGAAGCGAGAACAGCTGAGAGCAGCGCGTATGAAGGAGGCCAACTTAATTACGATTTTGCTGCTCGTGGATGAGTTTAAAGTGTTTGATAACGCGAAAATGCTGCACCAGTGGCATTCAGCTTTGCAAACGAAGTTTGGTTGAAGTGAGTTTGGGGGGAGGCAAGCATTTGCACAAATTGGACGATGGCAGTGAGCTGTTGTGCTGTGCGAACTTTGTTTTGTGGACAATAGACCGAAAAGTGAGGCAGCCACAAAACGCCAACTCTAAGAAGAAGAAGAAGAAAAGAAAAAAAAGAACAACCGAAAACAATTGCAAACATTATTCACTGGTGAATTAGAGCAACCACAACAAGAACTAGCACAACAACAGCAAGCAAACAAATAACAACAACAATCATCAGCTTGGCATTGTTGTTTGTTTGCTCTACCCAAAGCTTGTTGCACTTCATCGCATTGCATCTCAATTCATTTCATTGCTTTTGTTCGGCAACGAGTGGGAGCCGTTTGCAAGTGCTGCCGCTAGGAGCAAAACAGTTTTCACAACAAAATGTGTTGGCCACAAGTGGTGCGATTTTAATTGGATTTAAATTTTTTTTGGCATACCACCATGCCACTCACTTAACAGCAGAGTTTTGTGGTTGTTTTTGGAATTTTCTTGTTGATTTTTTTTTTCTTTATTTCTTTTGACTTTTTGCAAATTAAGTATTCATTCCATCTTGTATCTTTGACAATTATTATTTCAATTTAAATTAAATTAATGTTTAATATGTTGAACGATGTTCTTTTATGTTGGTTACGGAAGGCTGCTATTTTATTTTTATAAGAGTCTGCTTTTATTCTTAAGAAGATCCGAGTTCCATGAAATGAGGTTAAGTTGAATTGTCTGCTATTACAGATCGAATCTCTAATAAAGATTCCTTTCCACCGTAGTTATGTACTTTTTATGGCCAAAAACGTCCAAGACGTCAGAAATCAATCTAATCTAGAAAACTTTTCAATAAAAACTTCAATAAAAACCATTTCGAAATCGATTGGATGACGCATCTCTTTTTCAAGTCTCACCTTCAATAGTAAATGTGGAAAAGTTTGTTATTTGATACGAGAACTAGATCATTCTCCAGCAAACTGAAAATTTCATTATACGTTTTATTTAACCTTCGTTAGGAGTTCGAAATTCAGTCCATTCTCGAGAGGACATTTTAATGAAAGAAAGTTGCTGTCGCAAAGGACTTAATTATTTAAAAGTAGCTTCAGGATATTTCTTCTACGGACTTTGGTGTTTTTTATGTTCTAGTGATGATTTTATCAACACAGGGTAAAATTAGACATTCTATGAGCTATAATTCTTTAATTTGGTTACTAGATAGAAGCTTTCAGATTCAGTTCAGATTGCATTTTTGCTGTTTTCAATGGTCAGTAGGTCTGTTCTTTACATTTAATTAACATACATACTACTCCTCCAGACCTCCAAGTGATTGTCTGTGGTGGCAAGCATACGTGGACAGCGCGGGACAAGAGCATAGATAGTGTTCTACGCTTTCTACCTCCTCCTCTTCGCTAAAGCTGCGACATAAGTCGTTTGTGAGGAGGCCCATGCGGGTTCCATTGATGCCCATGAGGCAGTGGCCCGTTGGTGGCCGTGGTTGCATTTAATAGGGTTTATTCCCTTGCCAACTCGTCCGCGGCACAGTTTCCTGGCATGTCGCTGTGCCCTGGGACCCATACGACATTTAGGCTGCACCTTTCGGCAAGTTGGTTAAGGGATTCCCTGCATTTAATCGTGGACCTGCGATGCGGAGTTACTGCACTCCAGAAATTTGATGGCTACTTGGCTATCAGAAAGAAAAAACGTGACGGCTTTGCCTAATTGCAATTTTCCTAGGAGACGGATTGCCTGGGGAATAATAATTCATCGCTTTTTTTCCGGCCCCATACTCTGCACTTGCTCCCAGATGGTCGAAATTTACCATATCTGAAGTTTATATTTTAATTTTTTTTACATATTTTTAAGTCCTAGTTTCAACGTGAATATTTATAATTTAAAAGCATTTTATTTAAGTAACCGTAATGAATCCTAAAACTTCAAGTAATTATTAACACTTTTCAATAATATCCTTGATTTCCAATAATTCTAAGTTCATAGTTTTAAGCTTTTAAAGTTGGAGTATTTTAAAAAATAAATATCACTCTTTTTCGTGTTCAAAATTGATTTTGTTATGTTGCTCTGTCAGACTCAGTCAAATTAACCCTCGGACATGATATTTAGTACAATTAGAATTTTTCCGGCAAAAAATTACGTCGCACAAAGCCGCACTTCACTACTAGATACAGGGTTTTTCATATGTACCTACAATAATTTTCTTTTTTGTGTTTTATATTTGATTTTAATATTTATATTTCTAACGCATATATTGGTTAATGTAGGTGATGCTCGAAAGTAACCGAGATATTTATCACCGATTATTGTTAAATTTTTAGGCAGTATTTTTACTATTTCCAATTTTTCAAAGTCAAGGAAATAAAAAGGGGCTAATAATTCTAAAGCTACATTTTTTTTTAGAAGATTTTTGAGTATGCAATTTTGCAGCTCATTCAATTTTAATATAATAACATGCAGCATTCAACTTTTTTGAAAATTTTCATTGGCTTTTCGGAAATTTTAATTGGAACGGTCTCACGTAGATATATGGCAAACACCCTACAAAAAAAATTTCAAAATCGACGGAATTTTTCAGAGCATTGAGAATTGCACTTTTTTGCACTAAAATTGGTTGGCTACATAACAGTACACTTAGAAATCTCCTCAAAATCTTCTATAAATTCTGGCCTCGCTTTGAAATTTTTAATCCATTTTTCGAAATTTCTACGATTTTTCGAATTTTACCCATTAACCGAAAATAAGAAAGTTAAATTTTCGACAGAATTCTTTGAAATAAATTTAAAAATTCTGGTGTATGATTTTTTTTTGGAGTCACTGTATATATTTTTCAATAAAATCGACTTTTAACACAAATTATTAAAATTTTGCATTAAACAAGCAATTTGGAATAGATGTAGACAATAAAATATTTTTGGCCGCATAAAACTTGAAAATCTACCTATGTGCAGCGTTTATTTTGAAATCCTCCGAGAAGATTCCACTGTCTTTCTTGTAAAAATTTACAGAGTGTGAGATAAGGGTCCAGTCAGATCCCCCCCATTCGCTCCTTTCAATGATTCGGATAGAGAACTTGTTGTTCTAGCATATAGTAGGTGATGTATAGTCTAAATCAGATAAGTTTTTTGGGACCGTATTCTTCCTTGAATAGCAACATTATATGAAAGGAAAACAGTTTCAATAACAAAGAAATATTTGTCTTCGAAATAGTAAGTATCGCTGCTTCAAGCTACTAATTTTACTCCAATCAGCTGCGTAACGATAATACTGACTTTTCACTGAACTAAGAACAAAAGAAGCTGAAAATAGTCCCCGTGGGTAATACTTATTAGTATATATATATGTATATGTGTGTACATATTTTGCTGGAATTTAGTTAAAACGGTTTTAGGTTCTAGAATACTTTTATTTATATTCCATGACAGCCTATTAACAAAAAATATTCTAAAAAATTTTATGTTACTTTGTATTGCTCAAAAATGATTTTCGCACGAAAAGAATATTAAAATTTGAGTTTCTATTTATTGCACTTTTAGTTAAAAATAAAATCTTAATGACAGTTACCTTTTCTTAATAGGCAATTAGTATTTAAGAGCACCGTACGCTAGTTTCACGTTAATATGTCGTATATTTTCGACCGATCTGTGTTAACTTGCACAGCTCGCATAATTTGAAATTTCACACTCTATTTGCTTAAATAGGTATTCGCACGAAAGAATGTAATGATTTGACGTTTCGCTGAAGGACAGCACGCGTTTGCTGAAGGACATCACGTGTTTGCTGAAGGACATCCAAACACGAGGTGTCAATAAATATTTTCTTAACAAATAGCTGCAATAAAGGAATACCTGGCTTGTAAACGGCTGGCTAATCACTGCCCTTTAATGTTTCACTGTATAACACTGTGTATATGTTACTTTGTGGACATTTTAGGGCAGAAATGTTTCTAGTTAACCATACATACATATCGCACGTTTTATGCAATAGGGATTTAACTCAAAAAAAAATTTTTTTTTGGGAAAACGCAAATAAAGTTTTATAATTTCAAATAGTTTCCTTCTACGGCTAACTACAAAATCACTTTTATTTCCGCCATTTTTATCTTTTTGAGTATTTTATAAGACTAGACTCAAAGGCACGACCAAGTTATTGAAATATATGGCAAAATCCCAGAAATCGAAAATTTCGAGTTAAATCCCTATTGCATAAAACGGGCGATATGTGCGTGCTACTTAATTTTAGTTTTTCATCGAAGTCCATAGTTTATGCCCATTTATTAAATCTACTACTATTCTGCATGCCTATTTACTAACTAAATTATTCGTCTACAGATAAACTAACAGACCACCTACTAACTTAGTTAAATATTCTAAAGAAATTCAGCTTAAAATTTAGAGCATTAGCATTAAAATCTGTGACGTCCGAGACTTTTTAAAAAATCCTCAACTCACTCGCCATAAAATGTGCTTTTTATCATTACGAATATGTTAACAACATATTGAATAAATGAATATTATTTTTTTTTGCTGCTGAAATATTTTAGTTTACGGTTAATGACTACAAATTAGTTTAATTTAGTTATTCGCCGAAATTTGTTTTACATAAAAATACAATACACAACAACAATACATATGGCACTGTCTACATAAATTCAATTTATTGTTTTATTGTTTTAATTAAAATGAATGAAATGTTAATGAGCAACACCTGTAAATTAGCTAAAATTGGCGGTTTATATATATATATATATATATATATATATATATATATATATATATATATATATATATATATATATATATATATATATATAAAAATATGTACTAAATATCTGCGAACGTAAGCCGAAATTTAAATAATTAATATATTTTCCATTCAAACACGCGATTAGTATTTGTTTGCCGCATAATCCCAGCAGTATTTGAGGTAAGGAGGTGCATATTCAGTAGAATATTCAGTATGAAAAATAGCCTGAAACTGAGTTCAAAATTCATTGCTGAAAAAATAACTGAACACGCAGTGAAGCCATCAGGTGTAATGAAATATATGCTATGGAAGTGCTCCCTGCGTATTCAGGCTTTTTTCATACAGAAATTCTCCCTTCTCGTTCGGTAGTTGTTAGGTAGTTGATTTTCGACGCCACCTTTATATAAAAACGAAAGGGAAAGTTCAGATTTTAGAACTACATCTCTACTGAATATTCAGTAGAAAATATGTGCTGTTTTCCAGCTGATAAATACTGCTGGGATTATATACCATGTATGTATAATAGCAATATTAGCTCAGTACATACTCGTACTGATTAAGTATTTAATATACAAATGTAGGTATTGATTGGTATGCTTGCGCAGGCTATTTAATTCAATAATATTTTAGAAAAATTTGTTTATTTATAGAAATGACCTACTATTATATCGTATGAATTGTCGTCAAGCAGTTGGCATACGTCACTTACACCATCCCATGCTTTAAAAATGCAATGAAACGAAGTCGAAGCTATCGGTAGTTTGGAACATCTCCTCTATTCCGGGAATAATATCAGATATTGAAATAATGGTTATTACCAGGGATTGCAAATAATCGTTATTTTTTAAATTTTGACTAAAAAAATCATACTGAAGGAGAAATGCTAAACGCAAAAGAAGTACACAGATGTAATCACCATAACACATACTATCTCTAGGTGCATTAACTTTTATTTTTTCGATTTTTATAAAAAAATTGATTTTTAATCATTATTTTCTTTTCTGCTCAGAAAATAATAGTTATTTCTTGAGTTTTATTTTTCCATCAGAAAACAAAAGTTATTTCTTGAGTTTTACTTTTCCCTCAGAAAATAAAAGTTATTTCTTGAGTTTTATTTTTCGATCAGAAAACAAAAGTTATTTTTTGAGTTTTATTTTTCGATCAGAAAATAAAAGTTATTTTTTTAGTTTTATTTTCTGCTCAGAAAATAAAAGTTATTTCTTGAGTTTTATTTTTCCATCAGAAAATAAAAGTTATTTCTTGAGTTTTACTTTTCCCTCAGAAAATAAAAGTTATTTCTTGAGTTTTATTTTTCGATCAGAAAATAAAAGTTATTTTTTTAGTTTTATTTTCTGCTCAGAAAATAAAAGTTATTTCTTGAGTTTTATTTTTCCATCAGAAAATAAAAGTTATTTCTTGAGTTTTACTTTTCCCTCAGAAAATAAAAGTTATTTCTTGAGTTTTATTTTTCGATCAGAAAATAAAAGTTATTTTTTTAGTTTTATTTTCTGCTCAGAAAATAAAAGTTATTTCTTGAGTTTTATTTTTCCATCAGAAAATAAAAGTTATTTCTTGAGTTTTACTTTTCCCTCAGAAAATAAAAGTTATTTCTTGAGTTTTATTTTTCGATCAGAAAACAAAAGTTATTTTTTGAGTTTTATTTTTCGATCAGAAAATAAAAGTTATTTCTTGAGTTTTACTTTTCCCTCAGAAAATAAAAGTTATTTTTTGAGTTTTATTTTTCGATCAGAAAATAAAAGTTATTTTTTTAGTTTTATTTTCTGCTCAGAAAATAAAAGTTATTTCTTGAGTTTTATTTTTCCATCAGAAAATAAAAGTTATTTCTTGAGTTTTACTTTTCCCTCAGAAAATAAAAGTTATTTCTTGAGTTTTATTTTTCGATCAGAAAACAAAAGTTATTTTTTGAGTTTTATTTTTCGATCAGAAAATAAAAGTTATTTTTTTAGTTTTATTTTCTGCTCAGAAAATAAAAGTTATTTCTTGAGTTTTATTTTTCCATCAGAAAATAAAAGTTATTTCTTGAGTTTTACTTTTCCCTCAGAAAATAAAAGTTATTTCTTGAGTTTTATTTTTCGATCAGAAAACAAAAGTTATTTTTTGTTTTATTTTTCGATCAGAAAATAAAAGTTATTTCTTGAGTTTTATTTTTCGATCAGAAAATAAAAGTTATTTTTTTAGTTTTATTTTTTGCTCAGAAAATAAAAGTTATTTTTTGAGTTTTATTTTTCGATCAGAAAATAAAAGTTATTTCTTGAGTTTTATTTTTCGATCAGAAAATAAAAGTCATTTTTTGAGTTTTATTTTTCGATCAGAAAATAAAAGTTATTTTTTGAGTTTTATTTTTCGATCAGAAAATAAAAGTTATTTCTTGAGTTTTATTTTTCGATCAGAAAATAAAAGTTATTTTTTTAGTTTTATTTTTCGATCAGAAAATAAAAGTTATTTTTTGAGTTTTATTTTTCGATCAGAAAATAAAAGTTATTTCTTGAGTTTTATTTTTCCATTAGAAAATAAAAGTTTCTTCAGTTTAATTTTAGCTGCAGCTGTCGATTTTGCCACAGTAAAGGGACCTAGAAGGGACCTAGAAATTGGTACAGAGCTATATGATATCAAAACAATTTTTGCGCATAAAAGTGTAGGTTATCGGAAAAGGGGGCGTGGCACCTCCCATACAAACTTAATTTTTCAAACTGAATATCTATAAAAGCGTTTAAGGTTGGGACCTGAAAATTGATCAGGAGATTAACGATATCAATAGCATGCTTATGAAAAAACAGTAGTTTTGGGAAAAGGGGGCGTGGAACCTCCCATGCGTTATTAATTTTTAAGGCTAAATATCCCTAAAAGCGTTCATGGCATGTACATAGAAATCACTATGCAGATATACGATATCAATACCATGTTCACCAAAAAAAAAAAAAAGATTTATCGAAAAATGGGGAATTGCACCTCCCATACGTACTTTTGAGGCTGAATATATCTAAAGGGGTTAGAGGAGGGGCCTGAAAACCATTATGGAGATATAATATATCAATACTCTTACTTAGTTAAAATAGCCAATACTCAGTGAAAATAAATATCCGGAACAGAAAACTAAAAATGTTGTGTATCGTGCAGCCTTAAACTGAATACTAAAATTATATATTTTTGAAGTTGTATACACAATGAAGTAGTGAAAAATCGTTAATTTTCTATTAAAAATAATACCGATGTAATAACATTTTTTGAAATAAAATTAATAAAAAAATCTATCTTGGGCAGAACGAAGTTTGCCGGGTCAGCTAGTAATGATTAAAAATCAACTTTTTGGATATAACTCATAACCGTTACAGTCCCTGGTTATTACGATATACTCGTAACTACATACATACATATACATGTACATGTACATGTACATGTACATATATGAAAATCTCATATTTGCCAATTTAACTCAATTTAATAAATATCATTCACACTCAACCACATTTCCTTGGCGGCTCACGAATACTCCATAAATACATATTTAAAAAATTTGATTTCTTTTCATTCTTTACTTAGTCAAGCTAACCTATGGTTCTAGAATTTAATTACAGTCTTTTGGTTCATTTTAATGAAATTCACTCTACGTGTGCGGTGTGCACTACAAAGTGGTCGCCACATCTTCATCCCGACAAAGTCATTAAAGTGATAATAAGGACATTATTAAGGCGACCGAGAGCTAAAATGTTGGCGAGATGCGCGCCACTTTGAAACGATTAAAGCAGGAAATTGGTAATGAGGAACAAAGCAGAATGTGTAATATAAAGTTAATTTACCGACGGATTTGTAAGAGAACATACTTTGCTATGTGTGTAGAAAACTAGACGACCCAATTTAAAATTGTAGATGAGTCACATATACATACATACATACATACATATTCACACGCGCCGGGAAGTTGGTAAGAGTAATCGCCAGCGACGGCGACACACAACCAATTTTTGGTAGTGTTAGATAAGGCATTCCAATGTTGATACAGTAGCGGACGTTTAATTGGAGACAGTTGCATATTCTCATCGTTATATGGGTATTTCCACTGAGAGGTCCACCGCGAGCGAAATGTAATATGCATGCAAAACAAAGTTTTTAGCTTTTATTAAATAAGAGGAGATATCGAATTATCATTATCTTATGGCGTTTTCGATTCTGGCAAAAATGTCGCACTTATTCTGCATTTTTATCGGGCTGTCAAATTTTTTTGTTCTATTCCACATAGATTCCACACATTTTTTCAGGGTTGATTGTTCTATTGTCAAAAATGTCGCACTATGACCCACACAGGGCAACATTTTCTGCCACTGACAAAATTGAAAGGGTCGCCCTACAACAGCTGTGTTTCTTGTGTGTGAAGTCTTGCATTTTTATTGTCATTAAACAAAAAATAAAAAATGGAATTAAATCAAGCAATTTTATTAAATTCCATAAAAGTAATTGTCAATGAATTGATGGAATCTTCCTCATCATCAAGCGATTTTGAAATAAATATGTTAATCGAAGGTAATTCGCTTCCACGAGTGAAAGGATTTGTTGAAGATGTTGTGGGCGCCTACACGGATACAGAGGTAAAAATACAAATGTTTCTAGCAAGTTAAATACATATTTTATTTTTATTTATTATTATTTTTAATTGCAGTTCAAGAAGAATTTTCGCGTCAGCCGGGAAATCAGCGATTACCTTGAGTCCAGCTATGCAGTGAGTTCTTGGTACGGCGCAAGGATCTATAGAGGAGGAAAAATTCAAGCGCCACCAAAAACACATATTCTCGCATTTTTGTGGTACGTTGATAAACCCATATGCTAAAATCCGTTCAAAAATATTTATAAATATATATATCTATTTAATTTAGGTTCTCGGCAAATAAAACAACTTTCCGGGAAGTTGCGAACTTATTTGATTTGGCCTTGTCAAGCATGTTCAATATTTTTAACAAAGTTTTGAATTTTATCATTAACGACGTTGCGCCAGTTGTAATAAAATTTCCAATGCAAGCCCACGAAAAAGAAGCAACGGCAAGAGAGTTCGAAAATGTAAATATTAATCACTGAATATAATGTAATGTTGGTATACATTTTGTATTATTTTTAGATATCGGGGTTTCCAAATGTATTGGGTTGCATCGATGGAAGTTTTATCGCGAGTAGAAAGCCGAAGCACAAAATACGCTCTACATACACTAACAGGCATGATTGTGTATCCATTACCTTGCAGGGGATATGTGACGCTAGGTTACGGTTTTTGGATGTATTTACTGGTGTACCTAGTAAAATTCATGACTCAAGAGTTTTGAAACTATCTTTCATCGGCAAGGAATTGGCAAATATATGTGGACCTAATTACCATTTGCTGGGTGATTCAGCTTATCCACTAAGGGAGTATTTACTGACACCATTCCGAGATTATGGTAACTTGAGAGAAGATGAAAGATTTTACAATACTAAATTTTGTCAAACCAGAGTAAAAATTGAAAATGCTTTTGGATTACTGAAATCACGATTCCGGCAGCTAATGCGACTAGACTTTCACAACGTGCAGTGTATGGCAAAGTTTGTCATATCTTGTTGCGCTCTTCACAATCTGTGTATTGAAAGGGGAGACTCCCTCGACAGCAGCGATGAAAATATAAATGACGAGGATGATAACTCTTCCGCAGGAGGGGAAGATAGAAGGGAACAATTACTTACCCAACTGGGACAAATTAAGCGAAATAGTATTAAAACCCAGTTGTTTTCACAAAGAAATCAACAAATAAGTTGAACTTTTATTAATTTTATTAATGTAATTAAAAAACATTATTTAATGCAAATCACTTTTGGTTTTCTTAAGTAGTTTTAGTATTAATACTGCAGGAATATGTTCAAAAAAATGTTTTCTTCATTTAATAAGGTACTTCGTGGTTCTTAATACTAAAGAAATGTGCACATAAAGGAAATTGACATCGGTATTTTGATAAGGCACTTCATGTTTCTTGATACTAAAGAAATATGTACATAAAAACAAGGATTGACATCAGTCTTTTAATAAGGGACTTCATGTTTCTTAATATTAAAAAGCTTTGTACATAAAAACAAGGATTGACTTCAGTCTTTCTTAATACTAAAAAACTATTTACATACAAACAAAAAAATTAATTCACTTTTTCTTAATACTAAACAACTATTTACATACAAACAAAAAAATTAATTCACTTTTTCTTAATACTAAAAACTATTTACATATTTACATAAAAAAATTCATTCACTTTTTCTTAATACTAAACAACTATTTACATATTTACATAAAAAAAAATTAATTCACTTTTTCTTAATACTAAACAACTATTTACATACAAACAAAAAAATTTATTCACTCTTTCTTAATACTAAATAGTTATTTACATGAAAACGCCTAATTCTTGTTGAGCAGTTCCGCAAGAATTTGCTGTATATTGTTCAGGGACTGCATCTTTTCGGCATGTCGCCTCTCCTTCGCCTCTTCTTTACGGTTGGCGATTTCCAGCATTGTCTCCTGAACGGTTTTTTTCCTTTCGCCCTCTCTCACTCTCGAACTTGAACTTGGCTGAACTGGAACTCGCACCTGAACTGCCTGACTGCTCATCATCACCTCCGGCTCTATTGTGTCGTCTAAAGCGATGATTGTCTCAAACTCCTCTTGGTATTCAACCCTCTGCCTCTTCGCACCAGATGTATGGTTGTTGTCAACGGCGTTTTTTCTCCTCTTGAGAATAGTTTTGTAGCGCTCCTCGCATTGCTTTGCCGTTCTTCCTTCGACCTCTGATGCTATTTTTTCCCACATCTCCTTCTTGTTTCTTAATGCCTTCATAGGCCCGATGTTGGGAAAATAGCTGGCGTATTTGTCCAAAAGGAGTCGAGTTTCACTATCAGACCACACTGAAACAAAACATTATTATTACTGTTCTTCAAAACGTGTATAAATATACTTACTTTGTATGCGTTTAAAAAAAAGATTAGAATTTTGCTGCTCCATTTTGTTTATTTTATTTGCAAAAAATATTTTAAAAATCCCAAAAGTGTACGTGCGCTTTTCCACAGATAACAAAAATTAATGCTTTCAATTGTATGTATTAGAGCTGTCAAACTATCGACGATACTATCGATAGTATCGATAGTCTAGTCACTTGAAATAACTATCGATAGTTTTAGTACTATCGCCACTATCATGTATACTCTTTCCCAGTGCATTTGACATTTACCCATTTCCACATTAATTCTGAAAGCACAATTTTTTACTGAGAACACATTGTCGTATTAGAAACCAAAAATTTCCAAAGTGTTGGATCAAAAACAGAGAGCAAAAAAAGTCGATGTAATCCTGAAGAAGAGACAGTACTTGGAGCAAGTTAACTCAGAACCAAACACAAACCCGCTATTGTATTGGAAGGTAGATACCGGAAATCGTATAATTATTATAACAGATATAAAACATATATGTATGTATTTATTCGAAACCATCCTTTGCTCTTCAGGTGTTAGAAAATCAGCTAGAGTCTCTGCCTGGTCCTGCAAAAATTTTTTTTTGTATCACGACATCATCTATAGAGTCTGAACGCATGTTCAGTAAAGCTGGTTTAATTGTAAGTGATAGGCGGCCGAGTTTAAAACCAAAAAAGTCGATGTGTTATTATTCTTACAAAAAAATTTTAATGAATTGTAAAATCAGTTGGTATTTTTAAAAGTAAGGCAGCGAAAAATAAATGGATTTGAAGAAACATATAAAATGGGTCGATACTATCGATAGTCACCCTTAGGACTATCGTAAAACATCGATGGTCGTGACTATCGATAGTTTGACAGCTCTAGTATGTATGCATGAATTCATGTGAACAGCTGATCCGCAACAGGGTCGCATTATTTTTGTTTCATTCTTCACATAAAAAATGCAACATTTTCTTAGGGCACAGGGCGCATGTTAATAATGTTGCCTTGTAATAATGCAACATTTTCTTCCAGAATCGAAAACGCCATTAAACAAATTTAGATTTTTCAAAGTTAGAGGTATAATAAAAAGTGTTTGACAATTTCAGGATAGCCCTTTCTTACTATTTCTAACATTTCAATGAAGATTCATCCTAATGATTATTTCTTGACAGAGATGTTCCATTTTCAGTAATAGCAAATTTATTTTGATAATATATATTTCTTTCCTACATGTACTAAAATATATAATAAAAACTTATGTTAAATTTTTTCGTTTAATAAAAGCTGAAAAATCAGTTTATGTATCTAAGTCATTTCTTCAGTAGAGGACGCTACGAACGTTACGTTACGTACCTTATAATATTATGTACAAAATAATTGAAGAGATGTTTTCAAGAAAAAATGAAGGCAGTAATACAAGTAAATCAAACTGATTAAATTATAGTAACTTGCATTAAAAAATGTGCAGAATTTCGCCTTTTTATAGGTGCAGCTGAGAATGACGTATATTTTGTGTCACGTTACCAACCGGTGTTTGTTTGCAAATATTTTTGAAGCGTTTTTTGCTGTCGATCCAACATTTTCACTAAACATAGTGCTTGTAAAGAGCTATTCAAAGGCCACATTGAAAAAAATTAATATACATATTTATCAATAGTTTTCTTCACGTTGAATCCGTACGAATATCACGTTCGTCACCATGGAAATACCCATATGTTATTGGCTTGAAAAAGCTGATCAAATATATTTGCTGAAATGCTGTTGCTTGGAGACTCTGTGTTCATTAGTTTGGACTTCTTCCTTAACCTATCACTTGTGTGTCTTTTCTGAAGGAAATTCTCTTCTGAAAAACGTGCTTGGTTTTGGCTTTCGCTTTGAGACTCGGTTTGTATGAATTAGGACTTCTATGAAGGTGTACTTATACTTTATGGGAATTAGGGATGATAAGAGAGACTCTGTTGCGGTGGAAATTTACTTTCGGAAGTGTCTGATATTGGTGATTTTTTTTGTAATGCTACTCTTAAAAAAAAAAAAAAATTACTCAGTTTATGGAGAATTGGAAATCATTCGGCGCTAAAGACATATTTTCATTGTTTTGAATACAATTTTCTTGAAAACGTGGTTTTTATTTCTTGATTTGAAGAAAATTGTACGTTAAAGCACTGAAAATAAGTCTTTAGCGCCGAATGATTTCCAATTTTCCATAATCTGAGTAAGTTGTTTTTTCAGTGTAACTATAGAGTGTCAATTCTTGGTCGTATTGATCTCCGTTGCTAATTTGTTTCCGATTGGAGATTGTATCGTTAGGAAATCTTATTGATCCATTTCAAACAGCTACCTTGACGCTGTCCTTTTTAATTTATTTCGTTATAATCACAGTTCTTTTGCAGCGAACCTCAGCTCTCAAGACATACCTAAATATATTTTTTTTACTCTTACCCAGTTTGCATGATAACCTTATTCTTTGCTATATCTGCAAGTGACTCTAATCATATAAACGGCACTGTCAATGCAGCTTGTTGATCTATCCATGTTTGAAGCTGAGAATCAATCCATGTTTTTTTTCTAAAATTACCTTGACACACAAATAATGGACATGGAATGATAACAGCGCTATAATGTAGAAAAAATATGTCGCACGAGGAAGTGTTATGTTAATACGTTTGTGTTGTTATTTTCTTTTTCTTTAGAGATTATGCCAGTGGCGGCTACTAGAAACAAATTTGTATGTTTACCGCATGCGGTGACTGACTCCTCTATTTTCTTGTTTTTTTTTTTAATGCGATAAGCTGCGAACAAATTCCCTTTCTTTGGCTTATCACTTTAGTTTGCGTTTAATTCTTACGTCATTTTATACGTCACTCGGTGAGGTAATCTACAAGTCTAACAAAAAAAAGCGGCTAAAACAAAAATATTGAGTGGAGGTATGTAATTTATATTCAGTTGCCGCACACTAATTTGTAAAGTAAATTACTGTTGGTGGGGTGAAATAAGCATCAATGCTCGTTTGATTTTTGGTGCTAAGTAAGATTCAAAATTTCAAAGTTCGATCTTTACTTTCATTAGCATTTTTTGAGATTCGGAGACTTCCGCTTTTGCTGATGGCGAGTATTTAAATTTTTGGAGTAAAATTGATTTTGGGTGGCCAGTGACCACACATAGCTTCTTCTGGCTTGAGGTTCAAAAGCGAGACTGAGTCATGTTGGTGTTAGATGCTCTGAAAAAAAAAACGTTGTAAATACAAAGACTTTTGCAGTTAAATGAACAACTTTCCGCAGTTGAAATGTGCCCAACAACGCTCCGTTGTTGTTTCAAAGATGCGAGCGTTTTTGATTCAAATACTTTTCGTATTTAAGTTAACAACGGAAACTGTTGAAAGAAATACTTTTACATTTAAGTTAACAGTTTTTGCTTTTGAATTAACAGCAAAAATTTTTAGTCCAAATGCGAGCACTGTTGATTTAAATACTGTTCGTATTTAAGCTAACAACTTTTGCTTTTGAATTAACTGCAAAAGTTTTTGGTCCAAAAATGGGCACCATTGAAGCAAATACTTACGCATTTAAGTTAACGTCAAAAAATTGTAAACAATAGTAATTTTTTTTTCATTATAATAGATATTATTTTATTTAGTTTTTTTATATAATATCTGTTTACATACATAGTAATATTAATACTAAAGCCCGGTTTCACCAAACAAACTTTTTCCATTCAGTGATGGTCATTTGATGCATCATTTGAATAACACGATGCGTGGAAAGAGACACGGCCACAAAGGTTTGCATCACATTTTCACACCGCCAATATAAAGATTATGGAAACTTGTAGGCAGTAGTGGCAGAAATATCCATCAATCCTGCACCTCAAATGATATATCAAATGACTATCACTGCCTGTAGGGCTTTTTACACACACAAACACTTAAACACAACTGATTTTATTTTATTATTTCATAACACATTCTTTATATTAACTTACATTGTTTTCCGACCGCCAGATTTGTAGGTTTCTGCGCAATCATCGCCGATAAGTTTTACCTCGATTGCTCGCTATCGGAAAAACGGGATAATCAAACATATTTAATCTGAAAATACAAAATACATATATGTATTTTTAAACGTACATATGTACATATAATATTAAATTATTATAATAATATATAAATATTTTTATTGTGACTTACCTTTATTTGTAATTATATATTGCATGTACATACATATATGTATGTATAAATTTTTCCCGAAAATTTAAGTTTGGAAAAAAAAATTTCTATTTTTTATTTACTTCAAAATTTTTCAACAGCAAGGGAGTTTTTGAATCAAAAACGCCCGTCTTTGAATTAACTATGGAAAGTTGTTGAATCAAAAACTTTGCCGTTAAAACAAATACTTTTGCTGTTGAATCTAAGACGGAGATTCAACAGCGGAAAGTTGTTGATTTAACTAGGGTATTTTTTTCAGAGTGGTGATCTTTAAAGGCCTAGACATGCAAACAGTCGTAGCAACAAATTAAAAAAATTTACAAAGTCTAAACTGCGAAGCTTGATCTACACTGAGAGAAAAAAAATATATGGAGCGGTCAAAGAAATTGGTCACCTATTTTGAACACTACTTTCTTTGTTTTGAGTAAATTTTCCTTAAAACATGTTAAAAGGTTTATAAAATATTGTTGTTACATGCGTTACCATGGTTTCATATACTTGTTTTGAAAAAATTCATACATTAAAATAATGAAAAATTCTTTAAGCGCCATTCCATTCCCAACTTTCCTTGTTTTGAAGACTTGATTTCTTTAATTTTGAGAAATTAAATTCCCATACAAATCCCCATGGCAACGAATTTGTTTGAAAGTTTTTTTTATGTTTTTTCCACATTTTTGAGAAAATTTACACAAAACAAAAAAAATTTTGTATTGGGACGCGTGTTCAAAATAAGGAAAATTATGTCTTTGATCGAGAAATTTTTTTTTTGAGTGTAGTAAACCAGGTAGCGTTGGAATTGGAAGAAGATAGTTTTATAAAATACTTAAATAGGTTATTGATTCACTATTTTTTCGCCCGTCGTGAAAACTCGTAATCATAATTAATTTTGTTTTTATAAGCACCCTTTTGCCTTTTAAGCAAGTGCTTCAGTACATGCCTTTCCCATACAAACAACCAGTAAATGTATACGAATTGCTCTATTGGATAAATTTACTGCGCAAACGGAAACCAAATTTCTTGCGCTTAAATTTTTTTATAAAATTAAAGAAAAGAAAAAAGTCATACATTTTTGCTCATAAAATCACAGATGTCAGGAAAACGTAAATAAATACAAAACAAAGTAAATAAAAGTGACAAACTAACGTAAAACAAAGTAAGAAAGGCTTTGCTCAGTTAGCGATAGGAGGAATTATATACCCAGTATCGATTTTTAACGATTATGTGAATCTAATATTTTACACAGAAAGCTGCCCGACCACAGCATGTGCCGGCCGAGGAGTAAACGTTTTCGCTTGGCATATATTTTTGCATTTATCCAAGAGAACCCTTTCAAATTACTCAACCGAAATTTTCAAGATACGAGTACCTTCAGTGGACATTAAAAAAAATTGTTTGGGAGCTAAAAGTAGGCCCCAACATCCTTTCATTAGTATTCAAGGAGGATTTGGTTGTTGCTAAAAAGTTATGCTTGGACAGAAACCAAAAAACTGTCACAATTTTGTAGAGGAACAGAAAATTGGCACAAAAGATGAACCTGAGACCAAGTGAAAAATACTAGGCGTTGGTTAAAAGAGAAATTAAGGCAAGTCCGGAATAAAAAAAGAGGTTTGCAGAGTTGCGATCCCCACCAAATGTTGGAGTCGTAAGAAAATCCTCTAGACACTAGCAAACAGCATTTGGTCGTACGTCGAGTTTTCTGTACTTACGACATCCAATGTCTTATACTAAGTCCGAACATAACAATACAATCTAAATTCATCAGTGAGTAGTTCGGAATCATCACAACAAGACCGCGCTGCCCCCCGCCCCGACACAAGAGCTAACAGGCAAACACCAGGAGAAAGGAAGAGAAACTGCGTGCCCCAGCGGGGGCTTAGAATATACCCGTGGTAAGGAATGCCTGTCGTAAGAAGCGACTAAACTCCACCGGCCTAGAAGGTTGATTATGGCCAAAAAAATCGTTCGCACAACAGTCGGGCTAGTGTCAGAAGGGACTAGTACCCGAGCGTACCGCATTTATCCGGCAAAGTACTGTCACATCCCCTACACTCCCCAAAACCTTCGGGGAGTGTCTTGGTGGCTACAACAACAACAACAAGAGGAACTGCATATGCTGTTAGAGACCAACATCACTAATTTGGCACAATTTTGCTCTGACTACCTCAGCCGCCTCAACTTTCACCAGTTCATAATTGAGTCCAATACATCGGCGCTTCCAAACAATACTGTTCTAAGTCCACTTAGTACTTTTTGCCGTTTTTTTCGATTTTCAAGTACCTTAATTTAGATGCTGTAAAAATTTGGCAAGTCGTCATCAGCTGTAGCGCTGCTGGGTATACAAAACCAAATAACTAGGCACACAAAATTAATCAAAAAATTAGCAAAACAAATTGTGTGCTAAAAAAACTAAAAACGTACCTAAGGAGTCTTAATGAGCAGCGCATAGCATTCAACAGTAGCAATATTTGTTTTTGAAATGTCCGCCCACAAAGAAGGAGCAGCAACAGACAAACAGACAGGCAGGAAAAAAAAACAAACTATTGACGCGCGACCAAGTAATTTGCATGCAAGGCATAACTTTGACACGCTGACAGTGACAGCGAGCGGCGAATGATGATGAGCAGTTTGCGAGCAATAATTGTTAGCGTTTTTGGATGCCGAATACCTATAGCTACACATTTATACCGTATAAAATTATTAATTAACATATCGCACTACATACATATAATGGGAATTGTCGTGCTTTTTCTTTTGTCTGTACTGATATGTATAGGATCTGTACTATGGATCAGGGCCGTAGCCAGAAATTTTTTGCGTGGGGGGTTTCAGCGTTGTGGATTTTTTTTTTTTTTTTGAGAAATATATATAACCTATTTCGTGCACTAAATAAAAATAATAAAAAAAATTCTGGTTTTTGAAGTGCTATTTAGAAGAAATTCTTTTTTACAAAACTTTTGATTTTCAAATTTGGGGTTTTATAAGAAATCAGGAAACTTTTATTCATTTAAAAATTAGACCCTTCTATTGCAAACACAATGAATATTTTATTTTTGGTGATTTTATCCAAGTGAAAAAAAAATATATATTTTATGGACGAAAAACTCGGTTAGATTACCTAACCATGTGGAAACGAAAACAACTGTAAAAGTCCGTCCCAATATTTTTAGCTTATGTTGAGACACTAACTTGTTTTATTTCTTTCAACTTTGTTATTTGACATTCGATTTTTAAAATTGATAGATACATATTAGGGAAAATGTTTAAATCAGTGTCTCCAAGCTTATACAAAAATTCTGAAAATTGGAAGAAATTTCAAAAATATTCAAAAAGTTTTCTCGAATTTTCAGAGTTTTTGTATTAGCTTGGCGACACTGATTTAAACATTTTCCATCAATTTTTATGAGAAATTAGCAAATTAATGTTATCTAACTAACGAATTTTATGCATCTGGAGCATTTTGTTCATTCTTTAATGGAATAATAATCGCAAAAAATCAATAAAATTTTGACTTTGAAAAGTTAGTATTGAAAATAGGCGATATCGGACTATAACAACGCACATATCCCATATATGGGATCTTTCGAAAAAAACACACAAAATGTTATAATTCAGACACCAATATAACCCGAGTAATGAATTTTCAGCCATGCTAAAGTCATTTCATTGCAGTTATAAGGAAATAAGCTAAAATTTTACAAAATGTATGTAACATACATAATTTAATTTATAAGTGGTATGTCGTTAGAAGCGTACTTTAATTACACAGGCCGACAAGAAATTTGACCATAAACCAGACCATACTTTCCTAAAGGTTTTCGATGCGCTGAGTTCAAATCTGGACGCAGAATTGCTCTATCACGTCAGGATTTTGAGATATCCTAACCTAAATGTGCAAAAAACACCGTTTTTGCCCATTTTTGAGGTTATATATAAACGACAAATAATTTTTTAAAAAAAGTTCACACATAGCATCTTAAAGAAGAAGTCTTTCTCTTACGAATGGCGTTGAGTTTGCTCAAATATCTTTTTTTTTCGCTAAGATAGAGCAATTTAAAGTTTATATGAATTAACGTAGGTATGATGCAGTAGAACACATACCTCTTACGATAAGTCTGAAAATTTCAATTGCTCCATCTTAGCGGAAAAAAAATATATTTAAGCAAACTCAACGCCATTCGTAAGAGAAAGACTTCTTCTTTAAGATGCTATGTGTGCTTTTTTTTTTTAAAAATAATTTGTCGTTTATATATAACCTCAAAAATGGGAAAAAACGGTGTTTTTTGCACATTTAGGTTAGGATATCTCAAAATCCTGACGTGATAGAGCAATTCTGTGTGCAGATTTGAATTCAGCGCATCGAAAACCTTTAGGAAAGTATGGTCTGGTTTGTGGTCAAAAAAATCGGTCTCATTTTGTCGGCCTGTGTTATCTTTCGAACGGAGTAGATACGGTTTGCTGCGGGTATTTGTAACTTCAGCGAAAAGAATTTTTGATTGAAGTTGTAATCAAAAAACCCAAAATTACGTTATCTCAAAACCCTAACCATAAAAAAATGGTTTTGACCTCAGCAGATTCCTGCCAGCCCTCCCCTATATCTGAAATTCTTGGTATTTTCTCAAATTAATTATTTTTAAACTAGTGTTTTCAACATATAGCTTTGAATATGATAGAATTAAAATTTATATAACAGAATTTCGTGTGGGGTTGAAACACCCGAAACCCCCTCCCCACTAAATATGGGGTAAGTACACGGAAAGAAATTTGTATACTTGAATCAAGAAAAATGCTTTCTTGAACTCAATTTAGAAAATTTTTATGAAAATAAGAAAAATTGACTTAATTATTACTGGAATTAAGAAATTGAGTTTTCCAAAAATGAGACAATTATTTTCTTATTCAAGAACACTAACAAAATCTATAGAAAAAAAGTGTTGAAAAAAAATGTTTAAATAAATAAGAACATCTTTTCTTAAATTTACTTAAATAAAGAAAATATTTTTGCTAATATCAAGAAGAATTTAAGAAAATTGTGTTTCGACGAATTGGAACAACAAACTAAAATTGAAAATAAATAAGAAAAGGTTTTCTTGAGCGAAGTAAAATATTTCTTGCTCAATTTGAACGCCAAAGTTCTTTAAGCACATCAGTAAACTACCGCAAAAAAAAAAAAATGAAAATAAATAAGAAAACGTTTTCTTAAGCGAAGTAAAATATTTCTTGCTCAAGTTGAACGCCAAAGTTCTTTGAGCATATGGCCGATTTTCTGGGAAAGTAAACCAAGTAGTTTTTTTTTTTTTGTCAAATATTGCAAGCACTGGGGTCTTGCGGGGTTCATGACATATTATAGTAGCTGTTGACAACAGTGGCATTCAATTTTAATCGTTTTAATTTAAACTTTTCGCTCTTTTTATAAAACGTTGTGATTTAAAAAAAATATGGTCGGAAGTAGTTCAGTAAACAAAAAGGTAAATATAACATGTTTGTTGCGACTACATTTAGCCGTTCAAGTTTTATCTATTAGAAAATTAGCTATAATATCATAACACGTAAAGTTTTTAAAAAAGTTATGTTCCAACTAGGAGTTATGTGAAAAGTAAATGTGCCGCAAAAATCTTATGTAACGTTAGCAGTGCAAAACCAAAAAAGTTTTTTTAAGACATGTTAAAATACGTTTTAATTTAATTTGTTTATATATTTTCTTAATACTATACGTATATCTCACGTTCCAATTAAAAAAAGTTAAACTTCCAAAGATTTGAAGACATTGTTAGCTTAAATAATATGTAACGTTAGCAGTGATTTTTTATCTATATAATACATATAATAAAATTGTAACAGCTCGATGTCTGTACATTGAAGATATTCAAGAAAAACTGATAGGAGAGGTCATTGTTGGACCAGCGGAACCCAAATCTAAAATTTTTAGAAGTCTATCTGTCTGTCGATTGTGCGCGCATCTGTAGGATTGTGCGCGCATCACGCAAAAACTACTGAATATAATTGCATGAAACTTTCACCATTCTTCACTTAACGCCATTCACTTAACGCCTAACTTAAAATTCAGGACAACTTTCATTTGGATATCTCATCCCGTTCCCGAGTTATTGACCAAAATGTGGGAAAAATGTGACCAAAAATGTGTTTTTTTACCATAACGCCCGCATCACATAAAAACGACTGCATAGAAATGAATGAAACTTTCAATAATCATTTTCTGGATGAAAAAATGAGAGCAATTGGAAAAGGGGCGTGGCACAACCCATACAAACTTAATCTTTCATGCTGATTATCTCTGGAAGTGTTTTCCGTAGGATATCAAAACTTGGAGGGATAGGGATAGGGAGATATCTCCGAAACCAATCGAGATATTGAATTTAATAGAATTACTTATTGCAGCAATCATCAGCACCTTATATTTGATACCCATATTGTACTAACAAGTTTTGGATCACCCTTGGTCCACATATTGGTCGATAGCTCCAAAAATAGTTGAGCTATAGAAATAAGGGATATCTTAAATCTTAAAGTAGACATCTATAATAATAATAATACCATGGCGCTATTATAACTCTGACTAGTTTCATTCAATTCCATCATTCCAATTTTTAGTGACCCGCGCACAAACATAAGGACAGACAGACAGTCAGACCGACATAAATTTTAAAAACAGTTCATTTGGATTCCTCTGGCTCCTTTTTTTTATTTTCTGTATATCTGCAATGTACAGAGATCAACGGTTACAATTTTATTATATGTAGAGATACTCAGTTTTCGCACGTGTAACGTTAGCAGTGCTTTGTGTAACGTAGGCAGTGCCTTATTTTTTGTTGAATTTCGTTAAAAAATCCTAAAGATTTTAGTAAAGCGGTATGCCATGACCTTGTGACATCCTTGCTATATAACATGAAGTAAAATTGGGATGATTGTCTCAGCAAGTTCGCAGAAATTAAACCAAACATGATCTGTATCTTGATCTCACTTCCAAATGATGTAACGTTAGCAGTGCGTTTCACGCGCTTATAACTTTTAGGGTATGGTAGCCATCAGAATAATTTTACTCTTAAAATGAAGGTATAGGTCTACCTGATAGCATAAGTAGCAGAACCTTGGACGTTTCTAACATTTTTGTTATTATTTCGTATAAACTAAATAAAAACTCCATGCGAATGTAACGTTAGCAGTCAGAAAATTGACCATATGAGCAAACTACAGCAAAAAAAAAATTGAAAATAAATAAGAAACCGTTTTCTTGAGCGAAGTAAAATATTTCTTGCTGAATTTGCATTTCCAAAGTTACATGTATTTTTTTCATTTGCCATCCGCTTTGCATATTTCTGAATATTTCTGCAATTCTCAGATTGTTAGTGAAGCATTTCGTATAAGGAGTTCACTATTTGCATCTTCATTTATATTAATTGAAATGTTGTCATTTCAGTGAACAAGTCCTAGGAAAATAAGTACTAGTTGACTAATTATGGTTTTCTAAACCTTCATGATTAGTTTTCATTTTCCTTATTTTTTACGTTTTTAATATTTTTAGAAAATATTTACTTAATTTAATATTTTACATTTTCTTATTTATTTAAGCTCGTATAAGAAAAGCTTTACTTGCAACAAAAAAATAATTTCTTCTTCATTTATTTCTAAAAAACAAGAAAAAAACACTTGAAGCAAGAACATGTTTACTTATTTATTTAAAATCCAATTTTCTTTGACTTTCTTGATATTAAGAAATTACCCAGTCAGAACACTACTCGTCAACTAATGCGTTATCTAACGCACAGTCATAACGTTCGGGTGCGTTAGTCCGCCATACAACGGGTGCGTTAGTTTTGTTCTAGCGATATGACAAAACTAACGCACTCATCTCTGTACGTGTGCACACGTATATGACTTTCATCTGATGTATTGTGGATTAACGTAGAAATGATTTAGGCATAACAGTATTAATTTTAGCTTTAAAATTTATATTTCTTATATATTTATTTATATTACAATACAAAACTTAAATAAAGAAAATACATGTCTTAAATTTATATAACTCCATTACCGTCCTCATTGAAATTTTCTGTACTTTGTAATCCCATTTCAATTTCAGCTCACCGTCTGTTTAGGGGCCCATTAGTGGACAATGACAGTTCCTCTTCTGCATTCTTGATTCTGAAATAGTAACAATAATAAATACTTTCATTAACACATACGTGATAAATTGTTTATTACCATTTGCAGCTCATTAAATATATTTTAATATTTTTCACTCTGATTTTAATCACAATGAAAATGACGCGTTTGATGTTTCGGTTTTACTTCTTCGTTTTTCGTTTCGCAGCTAACTTTGCTCATTTTTCATCAATCTGTGCTCTCCCTCTAACATATTGCTCATTATGCATATAGGCATACCATGTTAGCGCTAACGTAAACATGAGTTAGGCATAACATGTTATCGCTAACGGCGAAAAGCGCTAAGAATACCATGTTAGTGAAAAGAGAGCGAGAAAGAAAGAAGAAAGAAACAAAAAAATTTACAAATACCTTTCAGTGTGTTAGTAAAAATGGAAATTTGGTTTGAATGTATTGGTGAATGCGTTAGTTGTGTCTGGCAGGGTATTTTCTAAGTTCAAAATTAAGTCTAATTTTTCTTGTCTCGGCATTGATTCTAGTAAAAAATTCTTTCCGTGTATACTGCAGTCATTTATAATGATTGATAAGATATATACATGTATGTTGTATATACTCTTAATACGGAACATTTGACGATTATAACGCGTACTATTAAAATTAACATACAATCAAATAAACCGGTAACTAATGTGATTTAATTATAAATTTCAGGCACGTGTTTATGACTGAAACGGGCAAGAATCTCATTATTTATATGTACCTAGTTGGTTTGTATTTGATCGCCGATTCAGCTTAATTTGGATATAACTATTCGCCACAATTTTTGCAGATTGATTCAAGTCTTGAAATTCAAGATAACTTAAAAAAAAATGTTTAGAAAAAACTATGTTCAATCAAAGCAGACAACAAACTAATCTATTGCTCACATCAATCAGCTTTTATCACATCTATCTTTAAAAGTGGCAAGAAAAAATGGCTTAGGTAAGTATTAGCCCATTTATATTATAATTATATTATTATTATTACTTGTGTGGTATTATAATCGGTGCAAATAAGAAATACGAGCGATCTCAAGTTTCTGAGATGTTAGCATTTAAATTGTGATGTCAACGTGACAAAATGTGGAAGAAATTCTTAGGTGCTATGAGAGAAGTGCTAAACTCTGCAAATTTTGGTCCAGCAAAAGTAATGATTAGCGATCAAAGTAGAATAATGTACCGCTCCATTGATGGTTTTAACGTGAAAATATATGCACTAGTTTGATTTTTATAAGCCTAGGAAAGAAATTGTAACGTGCCATGGCGAAAGGGGCATATTTTTCCAAACGTGGCCATAACGATTACTTCGAGTAATTTAAACTTAGAATAACTTAAATTAACAAAAAATACTGAGCGATCGATTGTATGGCAGCCGATTACGACAAATAATCAGCTAGTCATAGAAAATTAACCGCATACCGAATTTCTCTAACATATGTTGGGAAATACCCCGTGATTTTTAACATTTAATTTTTTCCGCATGCTGTTTTTTTTACACGGATTTGCCCATGTCTGGATTTAATGCTTTCGGATCGATGTTATTTAGATTGATTTTAAAAAGACTTTCGACAGTTTCTCTCAAGGCTTGAGTAAGTATGTCTCTTTCATCTGGAGGTCATATACTTATAGATAGCTGTAGGGATATTGATTTTCTGTTCCTGTTGTAAAACAATATCATTAACTCAGAAAAAAATCAGGAATTTTTCTATTAGATCAAGAATTCTGCTTTCAAAACTGATTTCGCCCGCATTTAAGAACGATGGGTTGTATTTAATGAACTACATATTTATATATTCTTGGAATAAATTAGTAATTCTTAAGTTAAAATCGGTTAAGTTTTATTTACAGCCAATTTTTTTTTATCCTAAATCTTACCTTGATTCACTTTTCAAAAACACAACAATTTTTTACTTTATTTTTGTAAATATTATTGATTAGTTTATTTATATTTATTTCATAATTTAATACTCATCTATGATTAACAGTTAAAGCAGATTGATTTGTTTGATTTTTCTAAATTATCAAAGAGTCTTTTTTTTACTTTCAGCGCTTTTTATAATTTACGCTGTTAGATATATTATGTGTGTTAAACCTTAAAGTGTTTTTCTATTAATATCTGCAGCTTCATTAATTTTTTTTTTGTACTCAAATTTTATTTCTTTTTATTTTGAGTAAATTATCTAATTTTTTTAGGGTGCGTTATTCAAAAGTGCTGTAAGTAATATTTATGTGTGTAGATTTGTTTGAAATACAGTATGTACATTTATGCATTTTAACATTCAGTTTAAAGCTTAGCAGAATGCAGAAAAATCGCTTTATCTTCCAAAAGCAGAATAATGGTGTGGTGTATGTTTTTAACTTTAAGTGATATTGAAATTGTGCAATTCATTTTATGAGCAAAATATTTTTTGTTTTTAATATTGTAGTATACTTTGTTTTGAAACCGAATATTTTCCACACAACTTTTCAACATTTTTTTTTTATACATATTTGCTTAATTTATTTTACATACATAACTATTTATTTTGTTATAGTAGAAAAGTAGTTATGAAACCCTTACTGAGCTCATATAGTTTTAGATGCACGTGAGTTATTTTGTATTTGTTTTTTTTTTTTTGTTTTTTACTAAAAGTGGGTTTTAAATGTGTAAATGAATGATCGTATGTGTATTTTGTGAAACGTGCTGCAAAAAGGTTTAAAATTTGAGATTGTTTGAACGATGCATGCTTCAGCTATCGATATTGCAACGTTGAAAAGACGCGCTTAAAGCGGTTTTAATGAAGTGAAACTATAAATTTGACTTTAGTATGTAAGTGAATACTCAAGTCGTTAGTTAATAAAGTAAGGTTTTTGTTACAAATCTTCAGCTGAAGGTTAAGCGAGCTGCCTTTTCCTTGTCCTCTTACGCTCATCTGTCGAAAGAGCAAATAGTGATTTTTTGGCTACAGCATAAGCTCGTATGTTAAGCTTTCCTGTTGAGCTTTTTTGTATTGAATCTAAAGCTAGTGAAATAGTCATTGTAAGGTTAAACTTTAATTTAGTAACTAAAAAGTTTACAATTATACAAATCTGAAACAAAAATATATAACAAATATAATAATGCTTTTTTTTTTTGATAATAACACGGCTGTTTATTGGTACTCGCAATTTTGATTACTCCAAACGTTGTGGCACTGCAAAAGGTTTGAGATTCTCGTCGTCACTTTAAGCATGTGCTTTCCATTGCATTATTTCTATATTAAGTGCGGCTAAGCTTTCATGTGGTGAAAGCTCTTTAAAAGTTGAAACGTGTGCTTTGCAAGATGTTGTGAAAGCTTGTGCTGAAAGAATCAGATGTTGTGTGAGTGAGTTGTGCATTTGGTTGAGTATGTGAATTATACATACCCAGCAGTATTTATCAGCTGGAAAACTGCACGCATTTCCTACTGAATATTCAGTAGAGATGTAGTTCTAAAATCTGAACTTTCCCTTTCGTTTTTATATAGAGGTGGCGTCGAAAATCAACTACCTAAAAACTACCGTACGAGAAGGGAGAGTTTATGTATGAAAAAATGCCTGAATACGCAGGGAGAACTTCCATATCATATATTTCAGTCAGACCTGAGTAATATCAAGTACCAGTACGACTTATGACAAGTACATTTTAAAGGAATTTTACTGGTACTGGTACTGGCATTCCCAAAATTTTCAAGTACAAGTAAAAGGAATTGAAAAAGAATTGAAGTTTTAGCAAATACCTCAAAGTTTGAAAAGAATTGAAAGTACTTGAAAAGAATTTAAAAATGTACTTGAATCGATTTTTCAATTTTTTTCAAGAACTTTCAATTACTTACAATCTTGAAACCAATATTTAAAAAAAAATTACAAAGGTAAACGATATTTTATATTTTTTACATGGCGCTTGTAGTCCATATTATGTTTATTTAACAAAATGCATTTGAAATTTAACATAAATAAATAATTAAATTTAATTTAAAACAAAAAATAATAATTCAACATAAATAAAATTATAAGAAAAAATATAACGTATCTTAATTCCTAAATATCTAGAAAAACTGTCGAAATTCGACAGTAGGCGCACTCTAGTTTTTTTTAAACATTGGTTTCAACTTGACGTTCCGTCGTCGATTGTAAGTAATTAAAAGTACATACTTGAGAAGAATTGAAAAATCGATTCAAGTACAGTTTTCAATTCTTTTCAAGTACTTTGAAGTATTTGCTAAAAATTGATTTTCAATTCCTTGTACTTGTACTTGAATATTCTGAAAGTACGTAGTACGGACTAATTATATAATTAATAATCAAAATATAAAGTATTTATGTACGTAATAGTATTACCCAGGTATGATTTCAGTACACCTGATGTCTTCACTGCGTGTTCAGTTATTTTTTCAGAATGAATTTTGAACTCAGTTTCAGGGTATTTTTCATACTGAATATTCTACTGAATTAGCACATCCTTAGCTCAAATACTGCTGGGTACATACCAGTATCTTGATAAGGTGTAGCTTTATAAATGAAATAAAATTTTCCAATTCAAACTAAAAAAATAAAAAATTTTCCAATTTAACCTAAGAAAAAAAAAAAAACAAAATTTTCCAATTCAACCTAAGAAAAAAGACAAGTTTTACTTACTTAAAAAATCCACACAAAATAAAAATCGTGTACAAAAATAAAATGAAAAACAAATAAATTTTTTTTTTAAATTTTGTGTAATTATAATTTGATTTGTTTTAACTTAAAACATTCAAGTTTGTTTTTACTTTTAAGTTTAAATATTAATTTTAAATTTTCTTACTTACTAAAATGCTTAGCTAACTAAATAATTTTTACAATTTTCTACATTCATCGACTTGCTAGCTAATTACTTAAATATATGTATGTACTAAATTTATGTATACTTTTGTACATTTACATATATAAAACGCATATGTATGTATGTATATTCATTTGACATGCATTAACTAGAGTAGTACTTATATAATAAATAATCAGTCTTTTACAAAAAAAAATCAATTAAAATAAATTACATAAAATTAATTTGAACGATATAATAAATAATTTACACAATAATGATACATAATAAAATTAATTAAATTATTTTAACGGTACTAATTATGACATATTAAATGGACGAAATCAAAAAGCAATTATGAAATCAAATGCAATAAAACCAGATGATGATAGTACTTAATCAAGTGCAGAATTGCGCGTACTTATCTATGTACATATGTACATATGTATGTATGTAAATATGTTTTGTATTTCTGTATTAGGGATGTCATATTATGGAGTGCGTAGTTTTTAGTAACGAAAAGTCTTGATATGCGAAAAAAAGTGTTTGATATGCGAATAAATTTGATTAAAATGATCTTAGAAGTGTCTTTGATTCTAGAAAAAGTTTCTTAGGAAATTTTCGAGGTCAAACAAATTTGAAAAATTTGTACGAATTATATTATATTTCAAGAAACAGATTATTCCAAAATTTATAAATTCGGTATCAATTAAATTTGAACGAGATCATGAAATTTAACTTGATAATACATACAATCTATCCAAAAATTCTAACAGCGAGTCTCACGAAAAAATTTAAATGAAAATTTTATTCTTTCCCTCTCACACTGAGAGAAAAAAAATATATGGAGGGGTCAAAGAAATTGTTTACCTATTTTGAACACTACTTTCTTTGTTTTGAGTAAATTTTCCTTAAAACATGTTAAAAGGTTTATAAAATATTGTTGTTACATGCGTTACCATGGTTTCATATACTTGTTTTGAAAAAATTCATACATTAAAATAATGAAAAATTCTTTAAGCGCCATTCCATTCCCAACTTTTCTTGTTTTGAAGACTTGATTTCTTTAATTTTGAGAAATTAAATTCCCATAAAAATCCCCATGGCAACGAATTTGTTTGAATGTTTTTTTATGTTTTTTCCACATTTTTGAGAAAATTTACACAAAACAAAGAAAATTTTGTATTGGGACGCGTGTTCAAAATAAGGAAAATTATGTCTTTGATCGAGAGAAATTTTTTTTTGAGTGCAGTTTTCAAATAAAATGCGAGTAAAAAAAATTAAATTTCGTGAAACTGGCTGTAAGAAAAAACAAAAAAAAAATGTATTATCAAAAAATTCGGTATCAGCAAAAACCGGGATCAAATAAAACTAAACTTAACTTATCTTAAAAATACAACCTATGTTAAATTTTAAGACAATCCCGATTTTTTTCTTTTTTATTTCGGGAAGAACGCTGAAAAAATTCGGTATGAAATAAAACTAAGTGATGTAAATTATGCTAAAAATATAGCCTACGCAAAATTCAAATACAATCTCGAAAAGTCAATGTCAAAATTTTCGGGATCAGGAAAATTATTTTATTCTATACTTTTTCTCGATACTCTATATTTTTATTGCAAAAGTTTTAAACATTTCGCGCTTTTTCATAATCCCGAAACACCAAAAAAAATCCTGTTGCGACATCCCTACTACGTTAATACATACGGTTGTGGCATCCCTACTACGTTAATACATACGTACATATTGCATACACACATACTGCAGATAATTTCATCCGATATACATAAAATATGTTCGTAACTAATGATGCGCTTTACGGACTCATTCGAAATTTCATTACGTTATATCATGTTCAGACATAAAAATTAATTAAGTCAATTGGGGTTGATTGAACATCTTTAGATTTGGTGTTCAGACATATTTAATTTACTTGGCCCATTTAACAGGTCGGCTCAAGATACATACACACATACACGCCGTGAGCTGAATATCAAACTCTCGTGACCTAAAGGTCAAAATTGCAAGGAGGACGAAATAATTTGACATTCATCTCACAATTTTTACCAATCGTAAACACGAATGCATGTATAAAATAAGCAGAAATAAAAACAAATTTGATAGGTGATGAAGAAGAACAAGAATGCAGCTGATCTGACGAACCAACCTGTTTAGTGGACACTGACGCTAATCACATTTCTCTTTTCATGACATTTCATTTTACTTATGAAACAAACCTTTTAACAGGGTTGCATGCAGAATTGTTCTTCATTAACAACTCATTAATTTCTAATGAAGCATTAACTTGGTCAATTTTTGTATGGTAAATTGAGAATCATTGGGCTTGAAAATTGAATGAAGGCTCTTAATGTTCAATTAAGGTTGTGTCTGAACATAACATTAATTAGTCACTTGTTCGATTTGTAAAAGTTCACTCAGCTTCGTTTGCCTTTTTGTTTTTTTTTCTTTGTTTTTGTTTGATTCATTTTACATGGTACATACTAGCTTTATCCTGTAGTGCTTTGCTTTGTCTTACAACCAATGGCTGCCTGTGTATATGTACATATGTATGTATTTACAGTGGTCAGCGGTGAGGCAGTCTAGGCCAACCAGCATCATCATCAGCATTCATTCATGCCCGGCCACCAGTTGATTTCGCATAGCAAATGAGCGCATGGAGTTTTTTTTTTCTTTTAATACGATCACGCTATCGTCACCACGCCAAGTTCTGCGTTGTCAGCAAGGATTTGTGGATGCTGTTGCTGCCGCTGTTGTTGTTGTTGCTGCGGCTGTTGTTGCTGTTGTTGCACATCATTAAAGTACAACGTTGGTAGTCTCAGTGTCGTTGTCGCCGATGGCGCTGATGTGGCCGCCAGCGCAATTGTCGGTGTCATGTCATCCAAGCGTATGGTAATCACTTCGTCCTCATACTCTTCGTCCTCATACTCTTCGTCCTCATACACTTCATCTTCTTCATCCGCTTCCACGCCTTGCTGTGATGTGGCATTGACAGCACTCAACAGCAATGGCGCAGCAACGCCCAGTTCTGCTGATGGCAAATTCAAGTTATGCAGCTCGGCAATGTCCCAATCGTAGGTGGTGTTGGCGGTGGTGTCGGCATTAGCCGCAGGCGCATCCATTTGCAATACGGCCACCTCAGCTGACTCGTCAACTGGCGTCAGCACTGGCGACACTTTGTATGATTTTTGCTTTATTAGCTGCTCGAGTTGTGGTTGTTGTTGTTGGTGCTGTTGTTGCCATTGCTCGCTGAAACTTTGTTGCTTCTCCATCACGATGGCAATATCTGTGTTATTGTTGTTGTTGTTGCTACCACCATTATTACAATTTCTATCATAAATGCCGGCCAAAGCAAGTGGCTGCTGTTGAGCGCTCAGCGCCGTTATCATCGTAGGATACACCAATTTCATGCCATAAGCGTAATGCTGCTGCTGCTGTTGCTGCTGCTGGTGCTGCTGGTGATAAAGATGATGATGTTTATGCAAATGACGATGCAATGCCTCATCATAGCTTGGCAGCCCGGTGGCGATGGTGTAGCAGGGCGGTGATTCGATTTGTTGGTAATAGGCAGCGGCAGCAGTTGTTGCCGGATGTTGGCCATGGGCATCCATTAAGCGATCACAGCCGACAATATGGCCATCGGTGGTGTACATGTCATTATGCAAGTGATTGCGTATGTCCTTGTCTGTAATGAAAGGAAGAGAGAGAGAGAGAGGGTAAAGTTAGAGATGTGATTTAAACTTTTTGTGCAGGAATTTTAAAATGTAATTAATTTTTCTATTATGTACTCGATTCTACGCGAATGTGTTCAGCTTATTTTAGTTTAAGAAACTTATGTCCAAGCAAATAAATCCTGAGGAGAATTTCTTTGTTGTTTTTTTTTTATAAATTTTGGTGTAAAAATGGCTATTTCCTTTCGCTTAAATCTACACTCAGAGAAAAAAAAATTATAAAAACATATGAAAACGTGCTTAAAGGCAAAAACGCATTTAAAAGTGTTGTAAATACCAACATTTTTATTTTAAAAATGTTTATTGTAAAATTTTTAAATCAAGAAAAAAACATTTTAAATTTAAAAATGTTTATTTTTATTTGAAGCCTATGAGAAAAACGCTGCAATGTTCTCTATATCATTTTCTCTTCCGGGTTCGAAATTGTGTCCAACGGCATTCTCTTCATCTTCTCTCAATCCGAGTCCCAACTACAAAAATATAGCCTCCGCTTCTTCTCCTCTTCTTTTTTTTTACTTCGCCTTAACTCTTTGCTATCTTTATTTCTCATTCTTCTTATTCTCCTTTTTCTTCTTTATTTTATATTCTCCTCCGGATTAGAACCATGACATCAACCTGAAATTCAATTCAACATCATCACATAGTGGAACATTAAACATTATATTGAATTGTAGTAACCTATTTATACTTCCCTTTGCCCAAAAAAGAATCCATGAATTATATGAAGCATTGTAAAAACAAAATTAAAAAAATCGATTCTCATTATTGTTTTTGTTGGATTTCTCACAAAAAAATATTTTCTCATAAAAAAAATTTGAACATAGAGCGAGTTTTTGAATCAACATTCATTTTCATTTTTAATTTAAGTATGTTTCTTTTTAAATCCAAAAAGCATTTTTACTTCAAAAATTTCATTCTTAATTCAAAAATTTAATTTTTAATTTAAAAACTTTCATTGTTAAAATAAAAATTGTTTGGTTTAAAACGTGCATTATGAAAACAAAAATTTTATTTTTGATTTTAAAATGCTGTTTTTGCCTGAGTGCACGCAGTGAAACCTTTTCAGTCGAAAGTTATTGCCTTCAAATAGTCATCTGTCTAGCGACTAGAGCTCTAGATACCCGAGTATCGAGCAATTCCATCTGATCGTTTTTGTTTGAGGCCCGTTTGTTGTTCAAATGCCCGTACAAACATTCAAGCATTCGAGCTTACAAACAAAAAAAAATGTTCAAAAAAATCGAGACTAGTAGAGCCCTCGAGTTGATCTCCTACCACCAATAACGCTCTAATTTCCTATTATGACTGATTGCTCATAGCCTCGCAAACCGAAATTACCATAGATAGTCTGATGTGGGTTCGCTCATATTCTAATATTCAGTGTAAAGACACGATGACTAAAAAACCCAGACAATTCACAATTTACACACCTATCCAGAATAGATCACTCTGTTCAGCTGTGCGTCATTATAGCTAAAACCTCAAAAACTTTGCGATAAAAGTAAGAGATTGAGGTATCTCGAAGACTGCAGCAATCAGCGCAATGCTAAGAGAAATGATATATTCCGACATATCCAACATTAGCTCTAGTTATATTAAAGAGCGGCACAGGGGGCACCGAAGTGTTTAGCGGTTTTGAAAATTATCATAAAATTCAGATTTTTTCAATTTTATTTCTCCAAGTGTTTCAGTGTTTCTCCTCGAAATATGAAGGCATTTTATTTGTACAATTGAAATACTTTTTACATTGAACCCTTTCATGATAATTTCGTGGTATGAAAAGTGAATTGAATCAATGTTCTGTGAATGCATCAGTTCACACTCAATTGATTTATATGTATACAGGGAATATATGAAAATACAATATCGATTCTTTCATTCATAAGGGCATAAATACAAATTTACATGCATCTATATATACGTACATAGTAGATACCAAGGCCGTATTTATGGGGGGGGGGGATTTGGGTGTTTGAACCCCCCACGAAATTCTGATAGAAAAATTTTACTTCTATCATATTCAAAGCTATATGTTGAAAACACTAGTTTACAAATAATTAATTTGAGAAAATACCAAGAATTTCAGGTATAGGGGAGGGCTGGCATGAACCTGCTAAGGTCAAAACCATTTTTTTATGGTTAGGGTTTTGAGATAACGTAATTTTGGGTTTTTTGATTACAACTTCAATCAAAAATTCTTTTCGCTGAAGTTACAAATACCCGCAGCAAACCGTATCTACTCCGTTCGAAAGATAATTAAAGTACGCTTCTAACGACCTACCACTTATAAATTAAATTATGTTACATACATTTTCTAAAATTTTAGCATATTTCCTTATAACTGCATAAAGTCATTGCATGGCTGAAAATTCATTACTCGGGTTATATTGGTGTCTGAATTATAACATTTTATGTATTTTTCGAAAGATCCCATATATGGGATGTGTGCGTTTTTATAGTCCGATTTCACCTATTTTCAATACTAAATTTTCAAAGTCAACATTTTATTTATTTTATTATTGAAAAAATTTGGTGTTTATTGGGGTTTCTATAAGAAGTTGTAAAAATCAGGAAAGTTTTATTCTTTTTAAAATTATTCTGTTTTATTGCAAACATTTTAAGCGTAATATTAATAAGATGCGATGAATACTTTATTTTTGGCGATTTTTTTCAAGTGAAACAAAAAGGATGTTCTATGGTCGAAAAACTCGGCTAGGTGACCCAACTATATGAAAACGACTTCACAGATCAAAGGACATTAGAGGGAAATATAAAGGCTTCCCAAGCAGTGTTTGCCAGCATTACACCAACAGTCTCAAAAAATAAGCTGTTGCTGTTCTGCGAAAGTTATCATAATTTTTTGAGAACTTTTGAATTTCGATTTCCTTTGAAAATATCTGAAGGCGAAGCTCAGAACAGTCGAATATATTTGTTTGTTTTTTGTGCTGTTGCTTTACTGTATAATTTCAAACAGATCAGTCGACAGCAAAGCACAGATAAGCAGAATTTTAGTTTTAAGTGCGGCTTTTTAAAATTGTTTTTTTTTGTACATTACAATTTCGATTGTGTTCCCATAAATTAAAAAAAAAACAATAACAACAGTGCTGTAAAAACTCGAAATTATTTTTGCCCTTTACTGTGCTGTACAAATTTCCACAATACAGCAACAATAGGGTGACCGCAGTGATAGGGAGGGGAAATTTTTTGAGGAATTTTGTCAAGCGGAACCCCATAAAATGATCAGCCTTTGCAGATTTTAAGATAGCCAAAGTTTAAGAACGATTGGATCATATTAACACGTACCGCTTGGCGCTTAAAATTTCAAAAAACTTGATTTTGTGGCCGATGAGCGACGTTTTTGGGCTGTATCTCCGGAACTCTTCATTATTTGCTCATGATTCACATATCCAGGTAAAGGCATGTTGTTCCCACTAACTTATATTCTATGCATACCTCTAGGAACGCACATCTATTAAAAGAATTACACGTTAAGTTATGTAACACTTCGCATTCCCTTGTATGGTAAGGGGCCGTTCATGTATTACATAAGCAAAGCGAAATTCCAGATGCTTGCTACAATTAACACTTTGACAATTTCCACTTCACTTCTTTGCTTTAATTTATAAACCTGATTTTTGGTAAAATATTTGGGGAATTCGCTTTTTTCTGCTTATTCGAATGTAATTTTTTACTTTTCTCTGTTCACTTCTCACGAAATTGCGCGAAATCGCTAAAATAAGTGTAGATATACAAACATACACACACACACACACACACAAGGGGAGATGTTTGTCAAAGTGTAAAAAAGTTGAGACATGGCTAACTTTATACTTTGCTTTACTCGCTTCACCTCAATTGTGAACATGTCCCTTTGAAAAGCACATGCTGAACGGAACTGTCAAACCAAAGCGAGGTAGAATTCAATTGTGCACGGGCTCTTCCAGCGCGCTATTTACTTGCCGGTCTTTTCGTGTTAAATTACTTATCGAAGTTTCTGCAATACCAATGTTTTCAATTTATTGAGTTGTAAATGAGAATTTGAGTAGTTAATATAGCAGAAGTCCAGGTATTTTCAATAAAAACAATTAAATATGAGTGATTTGTGTTTTTTTTTTTTTCATTTTGTGCTTCGAAACTAGTGAATGTCTTTTTTCCCCCTCTATTTTTAAGGTTTATCATTCTCATTTTTATCCCTAAAATAATGGCTTCCACTTCTGCCATAAAAAGACGAAACAAAGATAAAATTTTCATTGTAGGCTATCCGGCCCACCAGATAACCGGCTGTAAATTGCTCTCTAATCGCCAAGTTCTGGCCACTTTATTTTACAATTTGCGTAGTGTGAAATTGAGCTTAAAGGATTCAGCAAAAATTATTATTCAAGAAATACTTGTATTTTGGGGAAATGCTCGAATTCCTATAAAACATGAAAAAGATGCTATTACTAAATTAGAGAAACTTTACGCAGAGTGGATAAATTTACAGAAGGACCAGAAAAAACAATCGGAAGCTGCAAGGAACAAAATCAAAGAGTTCGCCTTAAAGATATATGATATCTTTGATATCGCTCATCGAGACGCCTTGGCCATGATGACCTCATAACCTCAATTATTTCAAACAACCTCATTATTTTCCTTAGTTACGGTATTTTCCCTTTTCCTTCATAGATATAGATAGTGATAGTGAAGAAGACGAGGACAGTGATGGAGCGTATGATGGGGATGATGATGACAAAGAACACCCCAGTAGCTGGTCGAAAAACCATAATTTTAAGGAAGGATTGGAGATTGTGAAGTCACTAAAGTTCGTTAACGATATTGCAGAACGAGGGGTGAAATTAATTACTGACTTCAATGATCTTCTAACCAAAGATGAGGAGCAGAAATAATATATTTTGCAAGTCGTAAGCCAATGCCGAAAGTTGTATCCTGACTGTTCAAAAAGAACATTGAGGAAACCTGTAGAATAGAGTATTCATTATTGTATCCTTGTGTCCTTAAAAGTAATACAAATAATAAATAAATACATTAACGTATGTAAAAAAAACCGTTTTCCCAATCCAACATTTATACTTTAAAGAATACTAGTATCGCCGGTGCTCGAAATTCGACCATGCAATTTATTTTTTCAACTTTTTATTGGTACAAAAATTGTTCCTTTTCGCGGAGATAAGCAACACTTTCCAAATTCCAGTTGTACCGCAATACTGATTTGCCCTTTTGATCACGGTCCGACGCGAAATCATGGTCAAAATCAAGGCAGATCTAGGAAGGTAGGCCCGGTGGCGAATTCAGAAATTTACCATGTATTTTGTTATTGTAATTGGTAGAGTGTAATGTCAAAATGATATTTCGCCGTGGTTAAAATCTGAATTCGCTTGGGGCTCGTCCATTCCTATTGGCCATGATGTGAATTCGCTTAGATTTTGACATTACACAGTGTAATTTACACTCTACCTTTGTAAATAAAAAAAGAAGTTTTTCAATTCGCCGCCAAGCCTACCTGTTAGATATGCCTTGGTCAAAATTAAAATTACTCAATATGCTCTCCCGCACTCTCTCTAATTTTTCGCTTTAATGGAAAAGCAATAGGAGATATTTGGCCCGCGTTGATTTTGATCTCAGCGTAAACTGGGCCAATGCATATAAAATAGAGAGAGCGCTTTTAAATTAAAGCGACTCTTCAACTGTGTTTACGATATTTGTAAACACGTTTACGATATCTATTTCTCTTAACTAAAAATTTTATTTATTAATTATAAACAAATTAAATAATTTATAGAAAAAATTATATGCCTATGCACTGCTCCTGACTCATACGAACACATCCATACCAATTTTATGTGGATATGAGTATGTTAAATGTGCTAAACAGCCTGGCAATTGTTTGTATGGAAAAAATGTTAGCCTATTAATATATAGATAAGAGATTTTTCATGATATCATAAGTTTGTTCCTAGAGGTACCTATTAAAATTTTTGGTGACAAAGGCTGTAATAGCTCGCTTCGGTTACAAATAACAAAAAATATGTATGGAATATAAATTAGTGGGAACAACATGCCTTTACCTGGAGATACGGCCCAAAAACGTCGCTCATCGGCCAAAAAATCAAGTTTTTTCAAACTTTAAGTGCCCAGCGGCACGTGTTAATATGATTCAATTATTCTTAAGCTTTGGCTATCTTAATATCTGCAAAGGCTGATCATTTTATGGGGTTCCCGTTGACAAAAATGTGACATCGATTTTTTACGGTCACCCTAAGCAACAGTCGACTGTAATTTTTTGAAACTTAAGGCTGCGCAGTTGCAGTACAGTAAAACTTTTTATTTTTTATACTTCTTCCGCGCTGTTTATTTTTTAATTTTCAAATGAAAATGAAATTCAATGGAAATGAAAAAAAAAGTTGAAAATAATTTCAAACTGTGCTCAAAAAACTAAAATAATGACCTATCTATCAATTTTAAAAATCGGATGTCAAATAACAAAGTTGTAAAAAAAACAAGTTATAGTCTCAACATAAGCTAAAAATCTTGGGGCGGACTTTTACAGCTGAAAACAGCTGGGTAATCTAACCGAGTTTTTCGTCCATAAAATATTTTTTTTTTTTCACTTGGAAACAATTTTTGAAATAGGGCGATATTTTTCTCAAAAAAAAAAACAAAAAAAAAATCCACAACGATAAAACCCCCCACGAAAAAAAATTCTTGGCTACGGCCCTGGTAGATACATATGTGTATAAGCTTTCTCCACTCTTCTCCTCCCACCATATATTTCATCAAAAACCATTATCATTAAAATGCGCACAGCAAATCACTTGAATTCAATATATGTACACCAAACAACAAGTGTTTTCCATCAATGGTAGGTGAAAATGGTTGTTGGCAGCTTTAAACACAAACAAAAAGAACAAAAGTATTGTTAAAGAAAAAACAACACGAAAAAAAACGAAAAGAAAAAAATAAAAGGAAAAATAAAACTGAAAAATTAAGAAGAAATAAAATTAAAAAATTCATAGAAATTTGTCTGAAAAGCGCTGAAAAGCGATGCAGTTTGCATCAGAACGAATGACTGACAGTTCCACATTCATATACATACAGTATGTACCCATATATATGTACATATACATGCATACATATGTATGTATATATTTTAGTAGAATAACTTTGTTGTTATATTGTTTTTTAGAACTTCTTTTGTTGCATTACATTGTCTTCGCTTCTACAGAAGTTGGATGCCAGCGTCGGTGAAGAGAAGGTAGCCCAGCTCAACCACACTTGTTGGTTAGCCGCACTTGTCTTCATGCTTTGACAGCTGCAATATGTGCATTGTTCTTTTACATATGAGATGTTTCCTATTTAAGACAAGTTGTTGTTTATATATATATTTTTTTTTTTTGTAGTTTTATTATTTCTGGTTACTTTTACTTTACGCGAGCTAAAGGTAGGTATTTAGTGGTTTAGTGCTTAAGTTATCAAAAAGCAATAGGCTGAGTGTAGGGCTGAAGGTAAGTGGCTTCGATTTCCACACACCAAACAAGTCGCCTCTTAGTGTGCCTATAATACTTTTTCTCTTTTTTCCCTAGATTATCCCTTTGTATACTCCGTTGTATACTAACTGTGTCTGGTATCTTGCCAGTCTTCTTGTCAAATACTTTGAATGCCTTTGATTGACAGTTTGCTTTCGGTAACCCCAAACTACTTGCCCCAGCTTACTTTGCTTAAGGTCGCTTGTCACTTATGTTGTTAAGTGCGACTTAAAGAATTTCATTTTGATGTTATTTATAAATAAGTAAAGTATATTTTATTTGAATTTGTTTTGATTGATTCTTAAGGATAAGAAGGCTTATTGGGCATTTCCTTAGGTAAGAAAATATATATGTATATAGGAACAGGGTAGAGTAAATAAGAACCTAAATAAAATAAAATAAATGAAAATTAAAGTAAAATAACAGAAGATAAATTTAAAATTAAAATAAAATAATATTAATTAAAATAAGTTAAAAAAAAATAGAATAAAATAAAATAAAATAAAATAAAATGAAATAAAATAAATTAAAATTAAATAAAATAACACAAAAGATAAATTTAAAAATTAAAATATAATATTATTAATTAAAATAAAGTAAAAAAATAAAATAAATTAAAATAAAATAAATTAAAATTAAAATTAAATAAAATAACATAAAAGATAAATTTAAAATTAAAATAAAATAATATTAATTAAAATAAAGTAAAAAATTAAAATAAAATAAAATAAAATAAATAAAATAAAATAAAATAAAATAAAATAGAATAAAATAAAATAAAATAACATAAGAGATAAATTTAAAATAAAAATAAAATACATTAAATTAAATTAAATTAAAATTAAATAAAATAACACAAAATATAAATTTAAAATAAAATATAATAATATTAATTAAAATAAAGTAAGAAAATAAAATAAATAAAATAAACTAAAATAAATTAAAATTAAATAAAATAACATAAAAGATAAATTTAAAATAAAACAAAATAATATTAATTAAAATAAAGTAAAAAAATAAAATGAAATAAAATGAAATAAAATAAATTAAAATTAAATAAAATAACACAAAAGATAAATTTAAAAATTAAAATATAATATTATTAATTAAAATAAAGTAAAAAAATAAAATAAATTAAAATAAAATGAAATAAGATAAATTAAAATTAAATAAAATAAAATAAAATAACACAAAAGATAAATTTAAAAATTAAAATATAATATTATTAATTAAAATAATAATAATAATAACATAAAAGATAAATTTAAAATTAAAATAAAACAATATTAATTAAAATAAAGTAAAAAAATAAAATAAAATAAAATAAATAAAATAAAATAAATAAAATAAAATAAAATAGAATAAAATAAAATAAAATAAAATAACATAAGAGATAAATTTAAAATAAAAATAAAATACAATAAATTAAATTAAATTAAAATTAAATAAAATAACACAAAAGATAAATTTAAAATAAAATATAATAATATTAATTAAAATAAAGTAAGAAAATAAAATAAATAAAATAAACTAAAATAAATTAAAATTAAATAAAATAACATAAAAGATAAATTTAAAATAAAACAAAATAATATTAATTAAAACTAGTATCGCCGGTGGTCGAAATTCGACCATGCAATTTATTTTTTCAACTTTGTATTGGTACAAAAATTATTCCTTTTCGCGGAGATAAGCAACACTTTCCAAATTCCAGTTGTACCGCAACACTGATTTGCCCTTTTGATCACGGTCCGACGCGAAATCATGGTCAAAATCAAGGCAGATCTAGGAAGGTAGGCCCGGTGGTGAGCGCTTTTAAATTAAAGCGACTCTTCAACTGTGTTTACGATATTTGTAAACACGTTTACGATATCCATTTATCTTAACTAAAAATTTTATTTATTAATTATAAAGAAATTAAATAATTTATAGAAAAAATTATATGCCTATGCACTGCTCCTGACTCATACGAACACATCCATATCAATTTTATGTGGATATGAGTATGTTAAATGTGCAAAACAGCCTGGCAATTGTTTGTATGGGAGAAATGTTAGCCTATTAATATATAGATAGTGGGCACATTTGCCAACGAAGCAAAAACGAAGTAAATCAAAAATGGTACAAAACTAAAAACTTTATTTATTAATTATAAAGAAATTAAATAATTTATAGAAAAAATTATATGCCTATGCACTGCTCCTGACCCATACGAACACATCCATATCAATTTTATGTGGATATGAGTATGTTAAATGTGCTAAACAGCCTGGCAATTGTTTGTATGGAAAAAATGTTAGCCTATTAATATATAGATAATGGGCACATTGCCAACGAAGCAAAAACGAAGTAAATCAAAAATGGTACAAAACTAAAAACTTTATTTATTAATTATAAAGAAATTAAATAATTTATAGAAAAAATTATATGCCTATGCACTGCTCCTCACTCATACGAACACATCCATATCAATTTTATGTGGATATGAGTATGTTAAATGTGCAAAACAGCCTGGCAATTGTTTGTATGGAAAAAATGTTAGCCTATTAATATATAGATAATGGGCACATTGCCAACGAAGCAAAAACGAAGTAAATCAAAAATGGTACAAAACTAAAAACTTTATTTATTAATTATAAAGAAATTAAATAATTTATAGAAAAAATTATATGCCTATGCACTGCTCCTCACTCATACGAACACATCCATATCAATTTTATGTGGATATGAGTATGTTAAATGTGCAAAACAGCCTGGCAATTGTTTGTATGGAAAAAATGTTAGCCTATTAATATATAGATAATGGGCACATTGCCAACGAAGCAAAAACGAAGTAAATCAAAAATGGTACAAAACTAAAAACTTTATTTATTAATTATAAAGAAATTAAATAATTTATAGAAAAAATTATATGCCTATGCACTGCTCCTCACTCATACGAACACATCCATATCAATTTTATGTGGATATGAGTATGTTAAATGTGCAAAACAGCCTGGCAATTGTTTGTATGGAAAAAATGTTAGCCTATTAATATATAGATAATGGGCACATTGCCAACGAAGCAAAAACGAAGTAAATCAAAAATGGTACAAAACTAAAAACTTTATTTATTAATTATAAAGAAATTAAATAATTTATAGAAAAAATTATATGCCTATGCACTGCTCCTGACCCATACGAACACATCCATATCAATTTTATGTGGATATGAGTATGTTAAATGTGCTAAACAGCCTGGCAATTGTTTGTATGGAAAAAATGTTAGCCTATTAATATATAGATAATGGGCACATTGCCAACGAAGCAAAAACGAAGTAAATCAAAAATGGTACAAAACTAAAAACTTTATTTATTAATTATAAAGAAATTAAATAATTTATAGAAAAAATTATATGCCTATGCACTGCTCCTCACTCATACGAACACATCCATATCAATTTTATGTGGATATGAGTATGTTAAATGTGCTAAACAGCCTGGCAATTGTTTGTATGGAAAAAATGTTAGCCTATTAATATATAGATAATGGATACATTGCCAACGAAGCAAAAACGAAGTAAATCAAAAATGGTACAAAACTAAAAACTTTATTTATTAATTATAAAGAAATTAAATAATTTATAGAAAAAATTATATGCCTATGCACTGCTCCTCACTCATACGAACACATCCATATCAATTTTATGTGGATATGAGTATGTTAAATGTGCAAAACAGCCTGGCAATTGTTTGTATGGAAAAAATGTTAGCCTATTAATATATAGATAATGGGCACATTGCCAACGAAGCAAAAACGAAGTAAATCAAAAATGGTACAAAACTAAAAACTTTATTTATTAATTATAAAGAAATTAAATAATTTATAGAAAAAATTATATGCCTATGCACTGCTCCTCACTCATACGAACACATCCATATCAATTTTATGTGGATATGAGTATGTTAAATGTGCAAAACAGCCTGGCAATTGTTTGTATGGAAAAAATGTTAGCCTATTAATATATAGATAATGGGCACATTGCCAACGAAGCAAAAACGAAGTAAATCAAAAATGGTACAAAACTAAAAACTTTATTTATTAATTATAAAGAAATTAAATAATTTATAGAAAAAATTATATGCTTATGCACTGCTCCTCACTCATACGAACACATCCATATCAATTTTATGTGGATATGAGTATGTTAAATGTGCAAAACAGCCTGGCAATTGTTTGTATGGAAAAAATGTTAGCCTATTAATATATAGATAATGGGCACATTGCCAACGAAGCAAAAACGAAGTAAATCAAAAATGGTACAAAACTAAAAACTTTATTTATTAATTATAAAGAAATTAAATAATTTATAGAAAAAATTATATGCCTATGCACTGCTCCTCACTCATACGAACACATCCATATCAATTTTATGTGGATATGAGTATGTTAAATGTGCAAAACAGCCTGGCAATTGTTTGTATGGAAAAAATGTTAGCCTATTAATATATAGATAATGGGCACATTGCCAACGAAGCAAAAACGAAGTAAATCAAAAATGGTACAAAACTAAAAACTTTATTTATTAATTATAAAGAAATTAAATAATTTATAGAAAAAATTATATGCCTATGCACTGCTCCTCACTCATACGAACACATCCATATCAATTTTATGTGGATATGAGTATGTTAAATGTGCAAAACAGCCTGGCAATTGTTTGTATGGAAAAAATGTTAGCCTATTAATATATAGATAATGGGCACATTGCCAACGAAGCAAAAACGAAGTAAATCAAAAATGGTACAAAACTAAAAACTTTATTTATTAATTATAAAGAAATTAAATAATTTATAGAAAAAATTATATGCCTATGCACTGCTCCTCACTCATACGAACACATCCATATCAATTTTATGTGGATATGAGTATGTTAAATGTGCAAAACAGCCTGGCAATTGTTTGTATGGAAAAAATGTTAGCCTATTAATATATAGATAATGGGCACATTGCCAACGAAGCAAAAACGAAGTAAATCAAAAATGGTACAAAACTAAAAACTTTATTTATTAATTATAAAGAAATTAAATAATTTATAGAAAAAATTATATGCCTATGCACTGCTCCTCACTCATACGAACACATCCATATCAATTTTATGTGGATATGAGTATGTTAAATGTGCAAAACAGCCTGGCAATTGTTTGTATGGAAAAAATGTTAGCCTATTAATATATAGATAATGGGCACATTGCCAACGAAGCAAAAACGAAGTAAATCAAAAATGGTACAAAACTAAAAACTTTATTTATTAATTATAAAGAAATTAAATAATTTATAGAAAAAATTATATGCCTATGCACTGCTCCTCACTCATACGAACACATCCATATCAATTTTATGTGGATATGAGTATGTTAAATGTGCAAAACAGCCTGGCAATTGTTTGTATGGAAAAAATGTTAGCCTATTAATATATAGATAATGGGCACATTGCCAACGAAGCAAAAACGAAGTAAATCAAAAATGGTACAAAACTAAAAACTTTATTTATTAATTATAAAGAAATTAAATAATTTATAGAAAAAATTATATGCCTATGCACTGCTCCTGACCCATACGAACACATCCATATCAATTTTATGTGGATATGAGTATGTTAAATGTGCTAAACAGCCTGGCAATTGTTTGTATGGAAAAAATGTTAGCCTATTAATATATAGATAATGGGCACATTGCCAACGAAGCAAAAACGAAGTAAATCAAAAATGGTACAAAACTAAAAACTTTATTTATTAATTATAAAGAAATTAAATAATTTATAGAAAAAATTATATGCCTATGCACTGCTCCTGACCCATACGAACACATCCATATCAATTTTATGTGGATATGAGTATGTTAAATGTGCTAAACAGCCTGGCAATTGTTTGTATGGAAAAAATGTTAGCCTATTAATATATAGATAATGGGCACATTGCCAACGAAGCAAAAACGAAGTAAATCAAAAATGGTACAAAACTAAAAACTTTATTTATTAATTATAAAGAAATTAAATAATTTATAGAAAAAATTATATGCCTATGCACTGCTCCTCACTCATACGAACACATCCATATCAATTTTATGTGGATATGAGTATGTTAAATGTGCTAAACAGCCTGGCAATTGTTTGTATGGAAAAAATGTTAGCCTATTAATATATAGATAATGGATACATTGCCAACGAAGCAAAAACGAAGTAAATCAAAAATGGTACAAAACTAAAAACTTTATTTATTAATTATAAAGAAATTAAATAATTTATAGAAAAAATTATATGCCTATGCACTGCTCCTCACTCATACGAACACATCCATATCAATTTTATGTGGATATGAGTATGTTAAATGTGCAAAACAGCCTGGCAATTGTTTGTATGGAAAAAATGTTAGCCTATTAATATATAGATAATGGGCACATTGCCAACGAAGCAAAAACGAAGTAAATCAAAAATGGTACAAAACTAAAAACTTTATTTATTAATTATAAAGAAATTAAATAATTTATAGAAAAAATTATATGCCTATGCACTGCTCCTGACCCATACGAACACATCCATATCAATTTTATGTGGATATGAGTATGTTAAATGTGCTAAACAGCCTGGCAATTGTTTGTATGGAAAAAATGTTAGCCTATTAATATATAGATAATGGGCACATTGCCAACGAAGCAAAAACGAAGTAAATCAAAAATGGTACAAAACTAAAAACTTTATTTATTAATTATAAAGAAATTAAATAATTTATAGAAAAAATTATATGCCTATGCACTGCTCCTCACTCATACGAACACATCCATATCAATTTTATGTGGATATGAGTATGTTAAATGTGCAAAACAGCCTGGCAATTGTTTGTATGGAAAAAATGTTAGCCTATTAATATATAGATAAAGTAAAAAAATAAAATAAAATAAAATAAATTAAAATAATATAAATTAAATTAAATAAAATAACATAAAAGATAAATTTAAAATTAAAATAAAATAATATTAATTAAAATAAAGTAAAAAAATAAAATAAAATCAAATAAAAAAATTAAAATAAAATAAAATAACAGATAAATTTAAAATTGAAATAAAATAATATTAATTAAAATAAATTAAAAAAATTAAATAACATAAAAGATAAATTTAAAATTAAAATAAAATAATAGATATTAATTAAAATAAAGTAAAAAACAAAACAAAATAAAATAAAATAAAATAAAATTTGATACAAAAAAAAATTAAAGAGAATACAATAAAATAAGCTTGCCTTCAAGCTCAAAAAATGGAGTCTTCGAACGTAACACATCTCAAAACATCCTTATGTACATTTGTATACGTGCATGCATATCTATGTAAGTAAATATATACCTACGTACATGCACGATGAATGCATGCGATGACTTCTTTATGCTCCATTTATATTGCAAAACTTAAGCCTTTATACTTTTTACAAGATCACTTTGAGCGGCAATCAAAGTTTAAATTGAATGGAAAAAAAATGAGTAGATAGATATGTATGTATGTATTTCTCATGTGAGAATGGCGCTTTCATAAAAACGAATTTGTTATTTCCGCGCACAGCACACGCTTAAAGCCCAATGCATGAGAACGTAAAAAAATATATATCTATACAATATAAGTCCATACATCAACGTTTCATTCGGCATTAAAATTTAATTGCATGTGCCTTAAATATATATCTATGTATATGTATTAAGGTGGAGTGAAACTTTTTTTTTGGAAATTCAATTTGTTCCAAAGCCAGAACGGAACCTTTCTAGCCCAGTAATAAGCCTGTAAAATTTTATTGACCTACTCGCATGTTTAGAGGTGCCCCCAGCCCCACACAGTTGAAAGCAATAAGCACGATCTGGTACAAATATGAAATTTTGAAAATTATACAATAAAAAAACGAAGTATGAGGATTGATAAAGATGGCTAAGCTGAGTATTAAAGTGATTTTTTTTTTTTGAAACAACAACAACAAAAGTTATTAAAGGACAAAGTTTATATTGTGCATTTTTAAATTGCAATTACTTAAAAAGTACCGAACCGATTTCGAATATTTTTATACCATTCGATAGGTATGTTGATTCCCCTTAATTTGATATACATTTTATTAGGGTTCCATAACACCACCCTGCGGGGGTCAACCCCCCTTTAACCCCCCTTAATTTTCATATACAAAATGTATATCAAATTAAAGAGAATCAAAATACCCGAATGGTGTAAATATATTCGAAATCGGTTTAGTATTTTTTAAGTAATTGCAATTTAAAAAATGCATAATATAAACTTTGACATAACACCACCCTGCGGGGGTCAACCCCCCTTTAACCCCCCTTAATTTTCATATACAAAATGTATATCAAATTAAAGAGAATCAAAATACCCGAATGGTGTAAATATATTCGAAATCGGTTTAGTATTTTTTAAGTAATTGCAATTTAAAAAATGCATAATATAAACTTTGACCTTTAATAATTTTTGTTGTTGTTGTTTCCAAAAAAAAAATTCACTTTAATACTCAGCTTAGCCATCAATCCTCATACTTAGTTTTTTGATTTTATAATTTTCAAAATTTCTAATTTGTACCAGATCGTGCTTATTGCTTTCAACTTTGCGGGGCTGGGGGCAGTTCAAAACGTCATCCTATCGCGATAAAATTTTGTGGGGTTCATTAACTCGTATAAAGGCAACTTTTCATTGCTGGTACGTTCAAAAAAAGAACAAACAAAAAATCTCCATATGATTTCACTCCACCTTAATATGTATGTATATGTAACTATCTAGTGCCACTATACATATGGCACACTTTTAGGCGCAAAAACGCTACATTTTAAATGCTGTTTGTTTTGCATTGAAATGTCGGAAAAATTGCAGACATTTAACCATTATACCATTACGCAGACAAACGAAAAAAATGCAGAACACAGATCCAAAAAAAAAAAAAATATTTAAAAAAATATGAAAAGCTTAAACAGCCGAGCAAAAAAATGCGAAAATGTTGTATAAAAAGCCAGTTGCTTTTGCATAGTAATTCATTGTAATCGTAAAACAATAAATGTTTGCCAATATTCAATAAATCTTTAAAGCGCCTTGAAGTATGCAACAAGTGCAATAAAAGTAAGCGCGGCATACACGCATTCATGTATTCATTCAGTCATTCATTCATTCTCTCGTTCATTCATTTGGTCAAATCGCTTAGCGCGCACGATTCATAATTTAATTGTGCCAATGCAAATAGAATTGATTGCATTTAATGCGCTTGGCTGCGCCTAAATGTAGGCCACTTATCAGTTTAAACATTTATTTAATTATGAGACGTGTTTTGTGTGCAGGAAATACATATGAATTAGCTGTTTTTATTAACAAACAGTGATTTAAAGCTGAATATAAAAGTTTTTATACAAAAAATAAAAAAAAAAATACCATTTTCTATTTGAATTACTTGCATGTAATATTTTGATTGCATACTTTTTGCCTAGCCATTTCATTAACTTTTTAAATGGCTGCAAATTGCAAATACTTTCAACCACATGTGACTACGTTGTTTTCACATGCATAAAAAATAAACATTGAATTTAAAATTTATATGATTTTAGTGCATGCAAGCGACTGTAAAATGGAAAGCAACTATTCAAAATTGATGGCGCAACATATGCGCCCGAATGTATGCTACATTTATTTGCTATTCATTTTGAAACGCGTGCTTTTTTCTTCACCCTTTTTTGTTTTTGTTTTTGAAAGTCATCAAGTACGTGTGTGTGTTAATGTAAATTTGCTGTAGAAAATTTTTTTTTGTTTTTGCTTTTGCCTTTTTTCGCTTCTGTTTCTTGACCAGTTTGCTGTTGCTGCGCTACCGTTATTTGCGCGCCATAAAGTATGCAAACGTGTTGGAATGTCGCGTCACAATTTCACAATTCAACGCGTACGTATTTATGTTTGTATGCAGATGGAATAACGGTTAACGGCGCGGTGGTATATAAACGACGCTGACTTAAATTAAATAAGCTTTACAAACGGACATATATGTATGTATATGTATATTCGCTTTTACAGATCCATAAATACATATTTACATACATACATATGTACATACACAGTACATACATTTATATGAACAATATTTTTAATTTACGTTCAGCAATTAAACGTGAAATATCTCGCACAAGTGTTGCCCTACAGCGTTGCCATATTTTTTGCGTTATTTGTTGATTTTTTTCTGTTTGATGATGAATTTCCATTTTAATAAATACAAAAAAAAATTAAAAATTTCACTACATTTATTTTGCAAACATGTATTTTTTTCCTCTTGTGCAAATAACCTTTAGCTTATCAACGTGCTTTCCACTCATATTTGCTTGTTTATTTTTATTTTTTATGAATTACTTCTTTATTTGTTTTTAGTTTGGACTCATGAACATGTATTTCAGGTCGCTTTATCGCTGCTTTGCAATGTGCATGTATGTAAATTTGTCGCTTCATCGCGATTTTGCTTTAATTTTATTTTCCTTTATGACCTTTTGCTTTTTTTAGTATAAAGTGCATCAAATTAATCCTAAAAATGTCGCTTTCGTAAAAAAATAAAAATAGAAAAATATTTGATAAAAAATAAAACAAAAAAAGAAAAAAATAATCAGAAATAAAACAGTAGGGAATTTTAATAAAAATTGATGTAACCGTCACTTGTGGTAATTTAATATGATTTTTGGCAGATTTTATTTTATTTGATTTTATTTTGTTTTTGTTTATTTTAATTTTTTTTACTTTATTTCATTTTATTTTATTTTATTTTATTTTATTTTATTTTATTTTATTTTTGTTTATTTTAATTTTTTAATTTTACTTTATTTTATTTTATTTTATTATATTTTATTTTGTTTATTTCATTTTATATTATTTTATTTGAATTTTATTTTAATTCATTTTTTTAATATTTTTTTAAATTTTTTTATTTTTTTTAATTTAATTTAATTTTGCTTTGTTTTGTTTTATTTTATTTTGTTATTTTATTTTATTTTATTTTATTTTTTTTTTCATTTTATGTTGTTTTTTTCATATTATTTTATTTTGTTTTATTTTATTTTGTTTATTTCATTTTATATTATTTTATTTGAATTTTATTTTAATTCATTTTTTTTTTAATTATTTTAAAATTTTTTAATTTTTTTTAATTTAATTATATTTTATTTTGTTGTTTTATTTTATTTTATTTTATTTTTTATTTTATTTTTTTTATTTTGTTTTTTTTTTTCATTTTAATTTATTTATTTTTCATTTTATTTTATTTTCTTTTATTATATTTTATTTTGTTTATTTCATTTTATATTATTTTATTTGAATTTTATTTTAATTCGTTTTTTTTAATTATTTTAAATTTTTTTTAATTTTTTTTTTCATTTTATTTCATTTTATTTTATTTTATTTCATTATATTTTATTTTGTTTATTTCATTTTATTTTAAATCATTTTTTATTTTTTTTTTATTTTTTGAAATTTTATTTTATTTTGTTGTTTTGTTTTTTTTATTTTAATTTTATTTTATTTATTTATTTTTTTTTTTTTCATTTTATTTTATTTTGTTTATTTAATTTTTTATTATTTTATTTGAATTTTATTTTAATTCATTTTTTTATATTTACTTTTTTTATTTTATTTTATTTTATTTTGTTCTGTTTTCTTTTATTTTATTTTATTTCATTAATTTATTTCATTTTCATTAGATTTTGTTCTAATTACTTTACTCACATCCTTTTAAGCATATCCCTTTATTTAAACACAGCCAGTTTCACGAAAAAATTTAAGTGAAAATCTAATATTTTCCTGTCAGATTTCATATAAAATTCAAGTAAAAAAATTAAATTAAACTTAAATTCTTTCGTGACACTGGCTGTTAATCCAATTAAATTCTCCTCCACTTACCTACCAACTACTGATTTATTACTAACTGAAACAAGCTTGTTGTAAATGCTACACAAAATTCATTAATAATTAACTCAGCAGTGTCACGGACGCCACTTCATTTCACTTCACGTTAATAATTCGGAACTTGTTGTCCTGCTACTTACAAGTATTTATGTAAATATATATGTATGTATGTCTGAAGAATAATCTAAAAGCAACAATGCTTTACGCTTAATTACTGTTCGTTGTTATTTAATTTATTCAAAGAACAGAAGCACCTCGTCGACTGAGGCGTGTCATATCCTGCGTGGGCAGTGCGTCAAAGATGGTGAGAAAGGTGGCAATGTACTGTAGGAGGCGTTTGTAGCGGCTGCATTATATTTAATTAAAGCAATAATAATGTGGCAAACAATAATTTTTTTTTTGCGTGAGTAGTTGTTAAATATTAAGCATGCCATACGCACAATCAGCTTATTTACTTGTACTTGTCGTTATAAAGTTGTATGGATATTGTTCATAGGTAGTAAATTAAGCAGCTAATTGATTGCAACTTGAAGCTCCACTTGAATTTGTGCGGGAACAACATAAATATTTGATACACTATATACCATTAATAATGTAAGGATTATTATTTTTTTTTTTGCATTAAAATCTAAGCATGGTTTTGTCTTTGTCTGTGACTACCTAAGCTATTCAAGTTAAAGCTGAAATCTTCAAATAAAAGACCCATATTTGGGTAGAGCGAAATTTTGCTACTAAAGGCGCCTTTGCTTACTAAACAATGAGCTCTGCGTATTATTTTAGAATTTTAATTTTTATCTGTACTAAACTTGGTAATTAAGAATTAGATAAACCTATTTGAAGTTCAATATTGTTGTGCCTAAGCCACTCAATACGAAAAAAAAAAATATTTCTTTCAGCGCAATATTCTGCTTTCCTGCAACTTTGCCTGAAAACTTTATTTAAGTGACTTGCATAGAAATGCGCTTAGATAAAGTTAACGCGCGCACTAACTAACAGCTTAATAAATGTGATTAATACGTAAATTTGTTAATCGAATTCGTAAAAGCTGCTTAAGTATTTATAGAATAAAGCAATGAACGTAGTGTAGAGTGAGAAATGATACGAGGAAGTGTCTATATGTTTGCTGTCACTTAGCGCACAAAACAAGGAAAATGAGCAATGAAGCAAACAAAACAAAATTAACACAAACGTGAAAAACAAACTAAATAATGTATAGCATACATAAAGGCGTAGTAGACATACATAGCCCCAAAAGTATGCAGTTAGCCAACAACCAGCTGACCGACCGACTAGCAAACCTTAAGCATACTTTCTTACCCAGTAACAAATACAAAAACAAAAAAAAGGAATACTTAATTATAAATGACACATGTGCAGCAGTAAGCAACTCAATTTGAAACCAAGCAGCAAACAAAGTGAAGAGAAGAGATAATATACATATATATATCTATGTAAGTATATATCTGCATATATGTATGTATTTACGTTCGATAAGTTCACTTCTATAGCCAACCAACAGGCAAGCAAAATGGTAAGCAACGCACAACCACAACTAATTCAACTCCAAAACTGAACTAATTAAGCTGTTTATGGTTAAGCGCCTAAATGTAGGCTACACTAAGCAACGTAAACAAATAGAAGCAGCAACAGCAGCAGCAGAAGCAACGTATTGAGTAGATTTGAGCAAATATTTACACACACACATACGCTCGAGTCCATACAAGCCACAAATCCAACAATTAATATGATCGATGCTCGAGAAATTGTTGTTATTGAAAGCATGCGATGTGGTTGGTGCTAGTGATGGGCGAGTCCGAGATGTTTAGACAATCGAGAGAATCGCCATCGTTGCAAAATCACAATCGAGTCAAAAGTTGACTCGCTCCTCGACTTCACAATCGAGATGTTTTTGCGATTGTTCCGAGTCGGCGTGCCTGCTGTTGTTTTGATGATATGTTTTATTGATAAAATAAACTGAATGAGTATTGTTGATGAAGAAAGTAGGATTTTTAATTGAAGTGAGGCAAATACATAAATAAATGAACCAAATTGAAAAATATGTTATATATAGACGCTGTATTTTTGCAATCACAACCAAAGAGTGTCGTGCATAATAATAATTAATTACATATTTAAACATTAATAAATTAATAAATTTTCTGAAGTGAAACGCTTACGAAACAAATGAATTTTACGAGCAGCAACAACGGCAATAGATTTTTACCACTCTGTATGTTTTTTTAAACCAATTTTGATATTCAAGCGGCAACAACAAATGTTATGTATTTTTTGCAGCGAGTCCGAGATGTTGTAGGGCTGCTTTGAAAACGAGAGGAAGCGTTGGCAAGTCCGAGATGTTTTAGCGATTATTTTGACTGACGGCCATTTACGACTTGACTCGAATACGAATGAAAACCATCGAGAGAATTCGAGATATTTCAACAATCGAGAGAATCGAATAAAACATCTCGGACCCGCCCATCACTAGTTGGTGCGCTGGTCGAGCGCTGGCATGGAATGACGCAAGCATTTGCTGAAGCAAAAGGTGTGGCTCCTTTACTTTTTGCTTTTCCTACTTTTGCTTTCCGAACAAAGTTTTTCCTCATACTCCATCGCTTAATTGACAGTTTGACACAACGGGATCAAGTCATTTGTGAAAGTTGCACATTTAGGGATTTTGTATGTATATGCTTGTTTATTTTTTGTTGGCATGTTTGAGGTAGTAAACAATTGTGGAAATTGCCAATGAAAAAGCTTAAAAGAACGTTTTTTTTTGTTATTTGAAACACATAAACAAAAGTAAAAAGTACCTACCCTAGAAGCAGCTAAACTCATAAAGAAGATTGAAAAGTTGTGTAGCATGCTTTTAGGCGTTAAGCTTTCTTTCTCTGCTTCAAAGTGTAGGCGGTTGAGCGGTTGTGCGTATAATGTGGATTCAAATGATTTATGAGGCATCGTGCTTTAAAAAGGCAAGTGGGTATGTAAGCACGTGCCTTAAATTAAAATGAGCAACAAGTGCAAAAAAAAGTAAGGAAGTTTGAGGAAGGCAAACAATTTTTAAAGATAATTGCTTATTGAACAATTTTGTAAAAAGCTGCGCGTGTTGAAATTTTTTTTTTTTTTTTTAAAATTTTTGGAGATAATCAATTTAGGTTTGTTAGAACTTTTCATTTTTAATTTCCGATTATGGTGCTACCAGACTGTGACTGACGTCAAAACCCTCTTGATGCGCAATCAAAACACAAGTTAGGCATAACCCAAAATGTCTATAACTTAACAATCAGTGGTGCGGATGCTATACTTCATATTATTAAGATTTTATCGATTCTGACTAGAGCTCGGAAAAATAGGTGAAATCAAGCGCCTAAAAAATGCTACATTTTGTAAATTTTGTTTGTTTTCAGTGGCGGGATTACAATTTAAATATAAAGAGGTAGCATATTGGTATGGTGGGTGAAGATTTTATTAGAAAAGTTTTTAATCATGTTACACAAATTTGCAGTTTGAATAAACATACAGTGTGTGATGAAATAAAGTCAAAGAGGGACTTAGTTTCTTTGACATTTTTACTGAAAAACAGTCGTAAGTCTTGCGTTAAGAAAAAAAATAAAATTTATTTCAATTTTGTATTTTATATTTTTGTACATGGTCAAGCTTTTTGAAAGAAAAGCAAAACTAGCTGTAATGAAAATAAAATTTGGCACAAATAAGTAAATTATGGCATAGTTAATGTTTTAATAACTCATAAACAAAAATGCAGAACCGTTTTTACCACGAGAGAAATTTTCATTTTTACAGATATGGAATTATGCCGAGTATCCAATTGGAAAAATGTAAACACTGAAATGGTCATAAGAAAAAATAGGAAAGTTCAAATCAAGTTTTTTTACCTAAAATATGCAAATGTTTAAAGTCAGACCACTACAAATTAAAAATCTGTATTATATATTCCCTTTGCTAATATGCACTTGCCTCATTTTCATTCAAAATATATTTGGTTTGAAACTTTAATTGCTTTTCCTTCACGTGCGAAGATTTTGTCTCAAATATAAGCGAGTCACTACAAATTTTTAATTTTTTTCTTTATTCTTTATAATTATATACTTTTTTATTATCTATTTATTATACTTTATTTATTATTCTTCTTTATTATTATATTTATTTATTGTAGCTTTCTTTGCAATTTTTCACGTGCAACCCATAAAAAACCTTAATAATTTATTTTTCTGGCATCCTAGTAAGCAAAAAATCCATTTGCATTCACGGGGGGCTTAGACCCAAACTCGCCCCACCCTTAAACTTGCCACTGGATGTGCTCACAAACATTACGTAGCATAATTTTAGGCGTTTGATTTTCACCTATTATCCGAGCTCTAATTCTGACAAATGATCATTTGCACGTAAAAATGCATCCATATGCCGAATTTAAAGTATCAAAAAATGAGGCACTATAATTTGCGTTTACATAGACAGACGGGCATGGACATGACTCAGTTCATTTATTTTGATCATACAGAGGAATCACTTTTCTTACCGGTGTTTGCAACAATCGTGTTTTGTTTTTATTTCAATCTTATAAAAATAGTATATTGCTCAATGGGGCAATAAATGAAAATTTATGAAGGTTTTATAAAAGTGCACTCCGACTCGAAAAAAAATAACTTCTTCAGTGCGATAGAGTTGATCTCACAGATCACAAAACTGAAGTAAAAATTAGCGCGATGCGTAGAAAACTGTTAGGCGCTTGACAAATAAATATCTTCAACGCCTAGAACCCTCTTTCCGGAGCAATAAATATATATGTACGAACTGATACGGTTTAGCCGATAGTGTTAAAATTAGTAGAATTACCAACCACAGAACATTTTCTGCAAGTTTATTTAAAAAATAGGCTTCGGTTTGCAAATAAATGCAGCTGGTCGATTATCATAAAGTCAAGCCAAAAATTTATGTTCTACAAAAAGTAGACACCAAATTCCTTTCACATGTATTTCTCTTACTATCGACCCTAATGTGCACACATATATACACCAACATATGTACTTTCCACGCTTGGAGCTCTCTTTCCGGAGGAATAATACATACGGACCGATCTGGCTTAGCCGATAGTGTTAAAATTTGTAGAATTACCAACCACAGAACATTTTCTGAAAGTTTAATTAAAAAATAGGCTTCGGTTTGCTATTAAATGCAGCTGGTCGATTATATTAAAGTCAAGCCAAAAATTAATGTTCTCCAAAAGATATACATACACACATACACATATACATACAAATATACATAAATACATGTATATTTAACTTTATCGGGCTGTTCGTTGTGATAATGAAAACGCAGGGAATAGCCCGGGAAGTAGAGGAGGAAAATACACACAATTTTTTTTTTCAATTCCTGGTCTTTCTCGATTTACTCAAAAATAAAAGCAAGAAGCAAGAATTATACCAAAAATAGTCGCAATTTCAATGTACTTCTTACTTCTTCTTCCTTTTCCTCTTCTTCTACCACTTCCACTTCTTTTACTGATATGTACATACATACATAGATAGATACTTACTGCACTTCTTCCATTGTCGAAATTTGCGATAAAAGTAGCAGGAAAATAATATGAAAATCACCGACAACACCACCAACGCCGTCACAACACCAATCCATAAATAATTAATGACCACATGCATATCGGCATCGCCAAATAAACTTTCCAAGAAACCGCCACCCACACCAGCATTGGCCGCCTTCAAATCGGCCAAGTTCAGTACAGCGCTTCTGGAGATTTGTTCGCTCGTTATGCGTTGGCCAGTCGCATCCACACCAACACCAACGCCAACGCCAAACGGATGATGCAGGGACAGCGGTCGATCGTCCGGCGTACCCAACGCCCCCACTGATGGTGACCTAGCGCCGCTGGATTCGCTGCCGCCGCTACTCATAGTGTGCGCGCTCGTGGCAAATGTATCATATGCCACATTGCCAATGCGCTGCAGCAGCGTATTGAACTTGTGCAGCGTGTTGATGTGCTCGAGATCGTGATGTGATGGTATCTCAAAGGTAATTTGATTGTGTTGTTGTGGCATTTGTTCGCCGGAATTTAACAAACGTTCGATTGTGCTGCTTGCTGGCGTCGCCGTCACCGCCGCCGAAGCGGACAAGTCAAAGTGGAGTAGAGGACTAGCAGTACTGCTGATGATGTAGTCTGTTGCGTCTGAGCTGGAGGTTGGTGGTGCAAAGGTGGTTGTGTCGTAAATATAATCAGCTGTTGTAGTTTCTGCCATTTTTTTTAATGAGATCGCTGCTTTTTGTTTCTAATTTTTTCTTTGTGATTAATTTTGGTTTTTTTGTGGGATTTTTGCACAAAAAAGGTTTTAATTTTTTTTTTCAAATATTGTATTTATTTTTTTCTAAAAAAAATTATTTTTTTTATTTAAAATTTTTTTTATTTAAATTTTTTTTATTTAAAAAAATTTGTTTTTTTTTTCACTTTTTGTTTCAAAATTTTCGCACTCTTATACAGTTTTTCTTATAACCTTTATTAATTTCTATATTTTCCAAACTTATTATTATTCTCTTTTTGTTTTATTTCCTTCAGTTATCATCATCTCTGTTTCACATGTGTATAATTTTTGTTTGTTTATCTTATCTACGAAAACATTTTCATGCGCCAAACACTTCGTCGTCACAAATATCTGTTTTCTCCGCATCAAAATTTACCCACTTTACAAAAGTATTTCTAGCACCAACACGTCACGTTACGTCCGCTTTTGTGTCTTCGCGTGTTGGCCGTCCAATTTGAACTGAATTGTTGTTGAATGCAACAGCAGTGAAGTCACTTGCTTGCCACTTGATAAGCCACCACGCAAACCGACAAGCAGCCAAAACAGCCAAAGGCGAGGCAGACAAACACGGGCTAGCTAGCACCAACAAGCTCAACCACAAAGATAACTTGATACGAAACTCTTTTTTACTCTCTCACTTTTATGATTTTCCCACGGGTTTTCTGTGGCTTTGTTGCCAGCATCAACACAACAGAAAACCCGGCCGATCAGCTGTTTGTACAAATTGCAGGTGCCAGAAGGGAAAACACGCCAAAATAAATAGGCGCATTTGGTGGATTTAGATTTTTTGTTTTGTGTGTTAAATTTTGTTGAAATAATAATGAATTATGAAAAATATCGAGGTAATTGTATTGCTCGTGTATAGTGCAGTGCAGTTTATTGTTACAACTGGAAAAAATTGTGTTTCAGTTAAAATTATAAAAAATATGTTAATGAGATGGAACGCGGGCAGCGGTTATTCAGTAGATTTATATATATGTCCGGTTAAAAATTATTATATTTCAGTTCTAATATATTCACATTTTAATAGAATTGCAAAATAGGGTAAAATATTTCTTAAAAAATACCACCCAACTACATGTATTATCGTTCACCACTTTTTGTGCGTTATTCTTAATTTGTCTAAGATTGGGTTTTGAACACGAATATTCAGAATGTGGGAAAGTCATACTATCCTGTGTATCACTTTTGTGGTTATATCCTTATATTAATTTGGTATAAACAAAATTTTATTATTGCTAGTCTTCAATAGCATAAGGAAGCCGAATAATTCCCAGAATTAATATGTAAAATACCCATTTTCAGTTTTCGAACAGAGTGGCACCAATGAAAAATGTTATAAAAAATGCGCATTTTGACAGCGCTCTCACGAAATGAAGAGTTTCGTATCTAGTTATCTTTGCTCAACCAGCCGGCTCGTGTGCTCATTCTCTACAGAGCCATTGTTTGCCTCTGAAAAAAGGGAAATTTTCATTTATGCGTTCTCTATGTCTCTCTTGGTGTGACTTTTTGAGCTCTCTATACCGTAACATTCGCACCACCACTAACTGTGTAACCTAAATCAAACGCACGCCGTCAATTTACTGTCAAAAATTTCTCATGCCCATACAACTTATATGGGAGTAACCGAAATTGAACGGCGTGCGTAAAAAGCAAATTCGACGCCCAATTTTTGTTTTGCGTGACAGTTGAAATTAAGCATTGTGGGTGATTGTTTGCAAAAAAATTGACACTTGCTTTTGATATCGTGTCTGTTAGGTACATATTCCACAAAATAACAAGATTTTCTCTGATTTTCTGTGTTTTTCTATTTCTTTATCTGAACACGCACGCAAGTCAATTTCGGTTCAACGCATATGAAAAATTTGCGTGCGTGCGTTAAATTGACGACTTGCGTTTGATTTAGGTTACACAGTAATCTGCCTTATTTCATCATTTCTCATGTACATATGTATAGCTATAACGTGCAATGAACATTTCACTCAAAACCGCTCGTTTTATGGTCCTCAATTGGCATACGGTCGGTTGACTGTCTTCAGGGTTGCTAGTAAGGCATTTCTTTTCACTACTAAACCTCATCTCGAAAACGTATCAAAATTGCCTTTGCTCACCCTGGTCGAGATCTATTCGCGTATATTTCTTCCATCTGTCATTCCGAGTCTGCCTAAAACTGTAAATACCCCAATCTATTTAATATTTTAAACGGAAATGGCTACAGCAATGTTCATTAAATTTGGTATGCCAAGGGCTTCGTAGGCAAAACTTTGAAAAACTCCATTTTTTTACCCACTTTTTTTCCGGGTACCGAGATATGTTTATGTATGTAGGTCAAAACGTGTAACCGGATGACCCCGGAATATTTCTGAGCAATATTGGTAGCAAATGAAAGGCGTTGAGTACGGATTTTACATAGAGCTCATTTCATTGTGTAAGGATAGCTTAAGTATATTTTTGTATTTTTAGTTTTCTTTAATAATATTTAATTTACAAGACAAATAAAAGAAAAGTTGAATACAATGCGTTTAGAATATGACATGTTGAATATAACGCGTTTAGGGACACGAATTTCGATACGATACGATACCAAATCGATATTTTTTGCATTTGATACCGATACTTTTTACTCGATTCTTTTGCGGCGATATTTTTTGGTATCGAGTACTTCAACCACGGTATCGAACAAATGAGTACATTCAGTGTTGGAAAATTAAAATTGTGTCATATTTGTCCAAAAAATTGTGCAACGCAAAATAGTGCCGAAAAATGCACAAGCACGAGTAATTTTCACTGGTACATATTGAAAAATAGGTCTGATCCACGTGCTGAAATAAGTGCAGGTTTGGGCCTTCGTAAGGTTTTTGTATGAAGTTGTATGAAGTTACCCAAATCTGTTTATTGATTTTCAACCAACGAAATACCATTTAGGCGGTTAAAAACAAATGAGCCAGCTTGTATTTCGATAGGTTTTTTACATTCGGCACTTTTTCTGACAATTTTTTCAATTTGACAACTATAAAATAAATTATTTTTAAAATATAAAATATATGGAAATACAAATTTTAAATTTGCCTCCTGTAAGCTTCTGGTTTGGCCGTAAGTGGAAAAAAGAAGTCCGGAAGAAAAATCATAATGCGTAATGGCTTCTCTTTATAACATGGAATGCACAGATATTCTGCCACTTGAGTTTCATCATTTCTTTGTTTCGATAATTTAAATTCAAATTTCCAAAAAAAATTCAATGATGGATACATATAATCTCAATGAAAATTAATTGTTAATGTTATTTAAGATGTTTATTTTTCAAAATACTAAGTATTTGGCAAATATATTTTTACAACTGTGATTGCATTAAATACACCTGTTGTTTTGAAAAACTGTTGGTTTGTAAAAAATGTTTTCAAGAACTTAATAAACTTGTATATTTTTTTTTAATCAGCTAGAACTATTCTTATGAGTTGGAAAAGGATTTACGTCAAAATCAAAACTTTGGAACCAGCCATGGCATACTATGCCATGGAATTAGCACTAATACAGCGACATGCGTATGCCTCAGGATGCAGTTTTATTGCGTTTTTGTTAACTTTCTAGAAGACGGGGCAACTTTAAACCGTTTTAATAAATATCTTTTAAATGTGGAAAAATCTTTTATTTCCAGTCAAATTAAAATTGATAAAAAATAAATTTCGTGCTAGCCACTAAAAAATTGCATTTCTTTTATTTCCGCTTTCGAATTCATAATCTAGAGGTCAGAACGTGTCGATTGGTACCTCTTTTAACTATTTTAGAGGATATTTTAAGGTTGCACCTTCCAGAAAATTACCGCTTTCGATACCGATACTTTGAGTATCGAGTAGTTTAGTTTCGATATTATCGGGTTCGCGATTCTTTTTAACCGATATTTTAAATGAGTACCAGATCGATGCTTTTGATTCGATATCGTGTCCCTAAACGCGTTTAAAACAAGACTGAGCTGCTCGCCCACACCACACTCGTACATCTGCTGGTATGCGCCTGCGTTTGTCGCTTTGATGTTGTAGCGTTGTTGCTTTGTTGCTTACAACTCGGCCGTTCCTGACATTTTGGGGCGGCCCTGCTCCAATTCTATGCTGTTTCGCTGGTCATTTTCACCTTCTTCTTCGTCGTCATCTTCATATGGTGGTAACATGCACCACAATTTCATTTTATCTGATGCGTACACTGATGAGTAATGCCGTTGTTTTCGTTGGGAACCCGGTAAATCTTCTACTACATACCGGTCATTACCAAGGGTCTGTGTAATGATGAAAGGACCTTTATAATGTGGTTCTAATTTTCGCGAGTGTCCGGTACTGGGTGCCTCATTTTCAACCAGCACCAAATCGTTTATTTGATATAATGTTGGTTTACGGTTTTTATTATCATATCTAAGTTTAGCCTTTTCCCTTGCCTCTTGAATTTTAGCCGCTGCATTGAGTCGCACCTCCTGTATATCGTCTTCTGTGATATCGTTAATATCGTTTTGTAAAGTTAGTAATATTTTATTTTGTAAAGTGTCTCGAGGTGTAAAACCCAATAATAGTTCTTGTGGTGTTTTTGTAGTTGTTTTATTTTTCATAGAATTTATTGTCCACTGTATTTCCCGCAACTTCTCATCCCAGCGTTTATCTGAATTGGTTGTTGGTAATAGCATTGATAAAATTGTACGATTCGTCCTTTCTGCGTGGCCATTTGCTCTCGGTGTACGTACTGCATTCTTTATATGTTTAATTTCATTATCGCTGCAATATTTTGAAAATTCTTTCGACGTAAATGCTGTACCTCGATCCGTAACAATACGTTCAGGCATACCTACATAGCTGCAAACTTCATTCAATATATCTAAAACTGGTTTCGTCTTTGTACTCTTAACTGCTCTTATAATAGTGAATTTGGTGAATGCGTCAACGAGAACTAGTATGTGTTCATTCCGCTGAATACTCTTTGGGAAAGGTCCTAAGTGATCCAAATGGATCGTTTTAAACGGTATTGGGTCTATGTCGTCAAAATGATATTCACCTTCCTTCCGACCTCCACGTTCTTTGTTGTATGCGCATTCAACGCACGACTTTATGTATGATTTTACGTAATTACGCATTCTAGGAAACCATAAATAACTCATCAATCGTTGTATTGTTTTTTCTACACCTAAGTGTCCCGCTCTGTCATGACAATCGTTAACTACTTTCCAGCGCAACGCTTTTGGAACTACCCATAATTTTGTACTTGCATTTTTTTTATATAATCGACCTTTTTCTTCTACGTATTCATCATGCATTTTATCATTTCGTGTGTTCAGCTGGTTTACAATGTTCCTGATGTCAGCATCCTGCAATTGCATGCTGAATAACCAGTCTGTTTCGTTTAAGTCTGTTTTCATTACGCACAAAAAAGCCTCGTCGACTTCATGTGATGGTTCTGCTGGAGCTCGGCTTAGAGCATCTTTATGTTCCATACGCTTACCGGAACGATGTTCTAATACTAAATCGTATTCTTGGACCTTAAGCCACCAACGCGCTATTCGTGGGATAAGCTCTCGTTTTTGCAATGTTGTTTTTACTGCATTACAATCAGTTATGACGGTGACTTCTTTACCACAAACATAATACTTAAAACGTTCAAGTGTCACTACCACAGCTAAAGCCTCTAACTCGTAACTCGTTGATTTTAAGGACATCCCGTCTAGGCCGAGGGCTAGAGTGTGGGTTCCGTCCATACCAGGCGATCCGGAGGGTGTCCTGGAGATTATCAGGACCTTCAACCCCGAGCTCCCAGCTCACAACTGGCGAGTGATGAGGTTGGAGCACACCTCCAAGGCGACGCTACAGGCCGTCCTGATACTCAATAAGGAGTCACTCCCCTTTCTTGAGCGGACGAAGGGCGTAATAAAATACGGTTTCGACACCGCAGTGATTAAGGTCTACTCTAGTGACCTGAAGGCGGCTACGGACCTCGATCTGGAGGTTAAGCCTGAGGAGGCGGAGAGCGGGGAGGAAGACGACGCGGAGCCTGTTGATGTCAGTCCGATGGATGACACGGCGGCAGGCGATGCGGCATCAACCTCTTCACGCCTATCCGGCCATTTTTCGTGTGGTTACACTGGCGATGAGCTGTTGTCGGATGAGGACGATGGCAATATTACGGTGGTCGGGGTGGACATCGGTGATCATGGTGCGAGTCCTCCAAATAAACCTCCACCATAGTAAGGCAGCGTCGGCTGCGTTGCTGCTCCAACTAACATCGAAGGGAGCAGCTGACATAGCCCTCATCCAAGAGCCATGGGTGGTAGGGCGGAAAATATGCGGGCTGAAGGCAGCTGGGTTTACATTGGTAAGTGGGGCCACAAATGGGAAGCCAAGGGCTTGTATCTTGGCGAGATCTAATTTGAATGCTCTTTTTCTTCCACAGTTCAGTGATGAGGACACCACGTCCATTTCAATGTTGGTCAACGGCTTGGTGTTGACCTTGACTTCGGGCACGATAGGCCAGTACCTACCCCACTAGTCTGCAAGATAGTGGGGGATACGCTTGGGGCGGTTGTTTTCGGAGGTGACGTAAATGCACACAACACTGCCTGGGGGAGTGGAGACACCAACGAAAGGGGTGAGTTACTTTTTGACTTTATCCTACAACATAATATTAGTATATGTAATAATGGTTCTGTACCTACGTTTGTGACAAAAAATCGGAGGGAAGTCTTGGACGTCACCCTGGCCTTGGGAGGCGGGGAAGCCATGATAAAGAACTGAAGGGTGCTTGATGAGCACTCCTTTTCTGATCATCGGTTTGTTCGCTTCGACCTGGACAGGGTGCCAGTCAGGACTGTCGCCTATAGAAACATTAAAACTGCCAATTGGCACTTGTATAGAGAGGAGCTTCATAAGAGACTCTCGGGTTTTAGTTGCCGTACTCCGACCAGCTCGAAGGAGCTGGACGATATGGTTCATACGTTTACGAAGGTGTGTGGGCAGGCGCTGGATAAGGCCTGTCCCTTGAGAAAGCCGAGAGGCAAAACGAAACCACCATGGTGGAATCCGGATTTAGACTCGGCTCGCAAGAGGTGTCGTCGGTCGTTCAACCAAGCTAAATCCTGCAATTTTATATAATTATTTATTATACAACTCTACCACGATCTTAAAATATTTTTTCACATATTTTCGCTGCGCCGGCAACCCTTTTCTGTCAATGGAACCAAAAGTGGTAATCACAGCGTAAGCACTGTAGAACTGTAGGCAAGCTTTGAGATGGGATTTTGGGAAATTCACCGCCCAAACGAACATCGGCAGAAGAGGGCTGCCAACACAGCGAAAATATGTGAGATAAATATATTAAGGTCGTGGTAGAATGGTGGTATATTTTAATAATATAGAAAAAAAAATTTGTGTTCATTTGCATAATTAGAAAATGCTCTTTGACCTCACTACTTTATTACAAATACTACACATTTCTGTTTTTTTTTTGTTTTCAAGTTCTAAAGTTTTTTAGAGCAACTGATATGCAACTATGATGTGTGGTGTGATAATGTCCGCTATATTCACCTCCAGAAAGACCAATCATTTTTAACACGCTTTTATTAGCTTCACCTGTATGTATGTATGTATGTATGTATGTATGTATGTATGTATGTATGTAACTTCATCCCATCCTAAAAACTAAATATTATATCTTTCAAACATTCACTTTTTCGTGTTCTCTCTATTATTTCTATTCTCCTCCGGATTCGAAACATGACATCAACAGCCCAACGGCATCATATAGTAGGACATTCAAAATTATATTTTATGCTTCATTGCGGCTTTTATGTTACCTTTCTTCAAAATAGCCTCTATGAATTTCAATTCACTCCCGTATACAAGCCAATAAGTAACAAGCTTGCAGGGTCCGGAAAAACTCACTCACGAACGCTCAAAATTACATTCTTCTCAAATCACAAACAAATGTTCAAAGAAAAACGTATAACCACTCAAATAGCGAGCGAACTAACGCACAACAGCCAGCGATCGCTCATAGCGATGGCGATAAACTCAATGCATAAATTCACTCAAAAATAAAGCTTGAAGCTTTCTGTTTTGGGTTTGTTGTATTTGCAATGAAATCAACCGCATGTACAATGTACATACATCAGACATAGGCAGCCCATACCACAATTGTGGGAAGTCGATTCACACGTATTCTTACTCTCTTCATCAGTCGTTTGCCAACTGTCGACAGTGTTGCCACTTTAGCTATTTTGTAGCTAGATTTAGCTAAAACTTTTGGCGTTTAGCTACAGATATTTGCGTTTAGCTATTAGCTATTTTTGTTAGCTTTTTTTTTAATAGCTTAGCTATTTTTAGCTATTTTTCTTAATTTCTTTATTTTGCACATCAGTTTATCATTTTAAGCTAATGAGTCATCTGCGAGTTTATGAAAACTTGAAAGTGTATACTTATCCTTATGATTGTCAAACTATACAAAAGTTGATAGTCTGGCATGCCTTCCTTATTTTATCGATTATTGGTGCATTCATATGCAAGGTTGATGCAATCAAGGCAGATCTAGGAAGGTAGGCTCGGTGGCGAATTCAGAAATTTCCCATGTATTTTGTTATTGTAATTGGTAGAGTGTAATGTCAAAATGATAATTCGCCTTAGTTAAAATCTGAATTCGCTTGAGACTCGCCCATTCCTATTGGTCATGATGTGAATTCGCTTTGATTTTGACATTACACTCTACCTTTGTAAATAAAAAAGTAGTTTCTGAATTCGCCACCGAGCCTACCTTCCTAGATCTGCCTTGGATGCAATAAGGTTTTCGCAGTGCGCAAAATCAACTCTGCCATACATTTTGTTGTTGCCCATTTTGCTATTTGAATTCGCAAATGACCATTGGCATACGCGATATTTAAACCGTCCTTTTCACGGTGTATTCGTAAAATTTTTCAGAACTTTATTATCAAGTTAATTGAGCAACTCCGCCAACGCTTACCGCAGAATATTCAATCTTTAAAAAATATTGAATTTTTTTCTGTAAATAAGCCAAAAATATTTGACACTTTCAAGGATGAAAAGGATCACTTTAACACGGAGGAAATCACTATTTTAGAAATGCAATGGAAAAACTACACGCGTACCCATGGAAGGGAACTACTTCTACAATAAAGTTTTGGGTAGACGTAAGAAAGCTTAGAAATGCTCTTAACGAAAATCCGTTTGAAGAACTACAATCTTTTGTGTTTAATTTTCTAATCCTACCGCTTAGTAATACAGAAATAGAACGTAGATTTTCTGTTATGAACGTAATAAAAACAAAGCAAAGAAATAGAATGCAATTATTTATGTTAAACTCTCTATTGACTGTTAGGTATGGTCTAAAAAGGCTTGAAAAATGTTGTAATAACTTTAAAATTCCTAACGATATTATTAAAGCAATGACTTCAATTAATAAGAATTCAACCTGTGAATTAAATGAAGAAGATATGATTTTTGAAATGTTATTGAATCAAATTTTTAACTAAAGTTTAAATATTAACTAGTCGCTATTATAATTTATTTTAATACTGCAATTGAATGTACATACATACATACATACATATGTAATGAATTGAATTTTTTCATTGTACTAATCTTATTATGCGACGTACATATATAAGTACATACAAACAAATATATGTATGGCTACAATATATAATATATGTACTATATATAAATATTAATATATGTGAAGTTGTTTTATGTCACGTCTTTTTAAGTAAATCATTATTTGGCTATTTTTGAAAAAAAAAATTGGCTATTTATTTTAGCTATGAAAAAAATTATTTAGCTATTTTTAACACGCTTTTATTAGCTTCACCTGTATGTATGTATGTATGTATGTATGTATGTATGTATGTATGTATGTAACTTCATCCCATCCTAAAAGTTGCAAATGTTTAACTCAATTATTATTTTTTTGAAACATTCACCTTACTTTTATTGTGTTCTCTCCTCTATTATTTCTATTCACCTCCGGATTCGAAACGTGACATCAACATGGGATTCAACCCAACGACATCATATAATGAGATTCAACATTATACTCTACGATTCATTGTGGCTTTTATGTTACCTCTTTTCAAAATAGCCTCTATGAATTTCATTCAATTCACTCCCGTATGCAAGCCAATAACAGAGAACGTAGATGAACAGAGAAGTTGCAACTACGAATAATCGTGGAAGCCAGAGACCCAACAAAATTCTGTTAGTGCATCTGGTGAATAAAAAATTTTAATTCAACACAGCTGGCTGTTAAAATAACAGAAGTAGAGCGAGTTCGTCTGTAGAAAGGAATATGCACAGGCAAATAAAGAAGAGCATATCTCCGATTAAAAACTGAAATAGTTTTGCTTCGATAGACATTGTACATATTAGTTGATATTTTTTCGTTTAGGCTTCATTTTTGAGCTCTTATGACCAATTTTTTTTTTTTATAAGGAAAAAATGTATGTGAAAAATTAATATTTTTGGTAGAAGTTATAAATACATATGTATATAGATCATTCCTTCATCAGACTACTTTTTACTTTTATTCTTGCGTCCGCATAAAACATACTTTAATGAAAAATTTCACTAAAAAGTTAAAAATAAATAATAGCTTAAAAAAAACTAAAAAACACGCTTTAATCTTAAAAATCGTACTAAAAATTGAGAAATAATTTAATTAGAAACAAAATGATGAACGAAAATATAAGTATTTAAGGAAAAGCGTGGGGGTGCTCAATAATATTTGAACATGAAAATATTCGATTCGTACAACTAGTACAAAAATATACATACCTAGTTGCGAAATTAAAGAGTACGTTATATGAAATCTCAAAAAAGTCAAAATAAAAATATTAGTTAAAAACAGCGATCTTAAATATTTTTTGACATACTGAGCACCACCCGACGCTTTTCCTTAAATACTTATATTTTCGTTCATCATTTTGTTTCTAATTAAATTATTTCTCAATTTTTAGTACGATTTTTAAGATTAAAGCGTGTTTTTTAGTTTTTTTTAAGCTATTATTTTTTTTTTTTTAATTTAGCTATAAGCTTCAAAATATTCTGGCAACACTGGTTTTGTGTAACAAGCTTTCTGTTTGTCGTTGTTGTGTTTGCAATAAAAACAATCGCATGTACATACATATGTATGCAAAGCAAGAACTGGTTTTGTTTGTAATTCATTTAATAGTAAGTGCTGAATCAACGAAAAGGAACCCTAATTACATTTTTATACAATGTTTTGTAAACGTGAGGTGAAAAAAATTTCTCTAAAAATAAAAAAAATAAAAATAAAAAAAAATAAAAATGCGCCACTCGGGACTCGAACCTGAGCTCCTTGGTCTGTAGGCAGCATACCTCACCATTACGCTACAAACGTATTCGGAACTTTGTTGTCTAAATTCGAATTTATTCAATCAGGTTTCTTTTTATACTCAGCTGTACTAGTACACAGAGTATTATAATTTTGATTTCCTAACGGTGGATTGTAACAGAACGAAATAATCGAGATAGATATAGACTTATATATATCAAAATGATCAGCGTGAAAAGAGAAATCGATTGAGCCATGTCCGTCCGTCCGTCCGTCCGTCCGTCTGTCCGTCTGTCCGTCTGTACGCACGATAACTCACGCAAAAATCGAAATATTTTGATGAAATTTGGAATGCAAGTTGGTATCAAGACGAGAACGGATGGTATTGAAAATGGGCGAAATCGGACCATGACCACGCCCACCTCCCCTATATAGTAAAAATCGGAAATTTGGTATCTCAGTCACTAATATAGCTGGAGCGATGAAATTTTACCCACGTGTTGAGCTCAGGCCCCTATGAAGAAATTTGATGAAATTTTGGAAAATGGGCGGTGCCACGCCCACTTATTAAGGGGCAAACATTGAAAGTTTTATGAGTCATAACTCAGAAACTATTGAAGATATATAGATGAAATTTGGTACGCGTGATATATTTGCTTACGCAAATGTTTTGACGAAAAATTGCCAAAATCGGTTAACGACCACGCCCACTTTTATATATGGGTATTATAAAGTGACCTAATAAAAACATTTGAAGCGATATCTCTGTCAAATATAAAGATATATCAATGAAATTTTATGGCAAGATTCCAACTAAGGACATAAAACAAAAAAACACAAAAATTTTGGAAAATGGGCGTGGCACCGCCTCCTTTTCGGAGCAGGAATATACGAGATTTTGGAGCCCATATCTCGACAAATAATTGATATATTATGACGAAACTTGGTGTATACACTTTTATTACTTGTAGCAATACATGTTGAAAATTTTAGCGAAATCGGTTGACGACCACGCCCACTTTTATATATGGGTATTATAAAGTGGCCTAATAAAAACATTTTAAGCGATATCTTTGTCAAATATAAAGATAATTCATTGAAATTTTGTGGCATGAGTTCTACAATAGACTGGAAACAAAAAATAGAAAAATTTTGGAAAATGGGCGTGGATACGCCCACTTCATGCAGCACTCGCTTTATATAAAGTACACCGTGTTTCCATCAAAGGCAAACAAACAATAAGCATACAGCTGAGTATCTAATGTTCGATTCCACTCGAACTTAGGCTTCTTACTTACTTACTTACTTCTTACTTGTTTTTTTTGTTCTTTTCAAATGCTTCACCTCAACTTCTCTTCACTTTCTGATTGTAAAATATAACAAAACGTTTGGGAAATTTTGTATTTCCAAACTAGTTTGGAAAACCTTGAATAAAAGGGTTTGGAAAATATTGCATAATAAGCTAGTTTACTTCACTACATATTGGGATTTTTGGTAGAAGTTATAAATACATATGTATGTAGATCTATTTCGGAGAACACCACATCCCATCAGACTTCTTTTTATACTCAGCTGTACTAGTACACAGAGTATTATAGTTTTAATCACATAACGGTGGATTGTAACAGAGTGAAATAATCGAGATAGATATAGACTTATATATATCAAAATGATCAGGGTGAAAAGAGAAATCGATTGAGCCATGCCCGTCCGTCCGTCTGTCCGTCTGTCCGTCCGTCTGTAAACACTCTAACTCGCGCAAAAATTGAGATATTTTGATGAAATTTGAAATGCAAGTTGGTATCGAGACTGGGACGGTTGGTATTGAAAATGGGCGAAATCGGACCATGACCACGCCCACTTTTCCTATATAGAAAAAATCGGAAATTTGGTATCTCAGTCACTAATATAGCTATAGTGATAAAATTTTACCCACGTATTGAGCTCAGGCCCCATGAAGAAATTTGGTGAAATTTTAGAAAATGGGCGGTGTCACGCCCACTTATTAAGGGTCAAACATTGAAAGTTTTATATGTTATAACTCAGAAACCGTTGAAGATATATCGATGAAATTTGGTATGCGTGATTTACTTACTTAAACAAATGTTTGGACGAAAAATTGTTAAAATCGGTTGACGGCCACGCCCACTTTTATATATGGGAACTATAAAGGGGCCTAATAAAACATTTTAAGCGATATCTCTGTCAAATATAAAGATATATCATTGAAATTTTATGGCACGAGTTCAACTACGGACATAAAACAAAAATCACAAAAATTTTGGAAAATGGGCGGTGCCACACCCACTTATTAACGGTCAAACATTGAGGATTTTATAAGCCATAACTCAGAAACCATTGAAGATATATCGATGAAATTTGGTACGCGTGATATACTTACTTAGGCAAATGTTTGGACGAAAAATTGTTAAAATCGGTTGATGGCCACGCCCACTTTTATATATGGGTCTTATAAAGTGACCTAATAAAAACATTTTAAGCGATATCTCTGTCAAATATAAAGATATATCATTAAAATTTTATGGCAGGAGTCTAACTACGAACATAAGACAAAAACCGTACAAATTTTGGAAAATGGGCGTGGCACCGCCTCTTTTTAGAAGCAGGAATATACGAGATTGCTTAGCCTATAACTCGACAAATAATTTATATATAATGACGAAACTTGGTGTGTACACTTTTATTACTTGTGGTAATACATGTTCAAAATTTTAGAGAAACCGGTTGACGGCCACGCCCACTTTTATATATGGGTATTATAAAGTGACCTAATAATAGGCTTGCCATAATTTGTTCACCCCAATGCCTGACTAAAGCGAAATGAAAACAGCCTAAAGTTAGAAAACCATAAAATTCATTCAAGTATATTTAGCAGTCTAAAAATTACAAGTTTATATATGTATGTAAATTTATCACATTTAAAAAACAATTCACAATTAACTGATATTTTTTTGTCAAATATGGGATATGTATTTGTCTTTTTATGCTTATTAATTCTATTAGATTCTTCTGTTGATGACTTATCTAAATTATGTTGAAGGTAATAGCACCAAAAGCACAAGTATAAATGAAAAATTATTGTGACAATTCGAACAAACGGGGTTATATATTGCACCAGAAATTTATCTGGTTTTATTGTCCTTAAATCGTAGTTATTGCATTCGCATGTAAAATTTTTTATCTGGCACAGGATCGGCGTTAAATGATGCACGGCTAAAATAAATTACTCAAAAGCGCGTGTGAACGCACGTAATTTCGGGAAGTAATTTCGGCTAATCAACGTAATTTAAAATGTAGTCTGAATGTGCTTTTATGACACGGAATAAGAGAAAGAAAGAAGTTATCAATAATCGCACATGACTTAGAGCCTATACACACTTGCGACTCAATCGATTTAGTCGGGCTTTGATTTGCATGGGAATGTATGGAAGCATTCACACTAAATTCAACTAGTCGAACAACTGAAACAGTTGGATTTGCATACAACAGCCCAATTCGACTAAATCGATTGAGTCGCAAGTGTGTATAGGCTCTTAAACTTACGCCACTGTAGACCTGTAGGCAAGGTTAGGTGAAAAAGAAAAAATGACGGAACCCATTTAGGTGAATATAGCGGACAGTAGCAGCACAGAGTTGCATTTGAATTGCTCTAAAAAACTTTAGAGCTTCGAAACAAAACAAAACTAACTTTTAACTTTAGCCATATATATAGTACTTCTATATTCGTAATACCTACGAGTTCCATCAGCCAACATTACAGTACAGAAATATAAAAAAAAAAAGAGAAAACCAAGCAATCAAATTTGAAAAATGACATATGAATTCGAAATAAACCGCAGTGATGGCACATTAAAAAAATTATAGGGAATTTACATATTTATTATTTGCTTCTCGTATTAAAAAATTAAAAAAATGTCGAAGCGGTGCTATATTTGTATTTGTGACAATAAAAGGGATAAGATAAATAAAATAGCTTTACATACGTAATAGATACAGTAAAACCCGCTTTAGTACCTCCCCGCTTTAGCACCTAACCCGTTTTAGTACCCAAAATCTGCAGACACTATGGCTTTTGTAAAAAATATCGAACAAATTTACCCTTTTAAGTACCTCCCCGCTTAAATACTCAACCCGCCTAAGTACCATAATTTGTTGTGCATTAAATGAAATTTTACGTACGTTTCCCCCCGGTTAAGTACCTTTCTGAATACAATTGCTTTTTTCAAGCGGCAACTCATTATAATCGATTGTTTATTTATACCATTACTAATTTATCGAAAATCATGATAAATATATAGTACATATAAAATAAAGATTCGTAAAAACAAAGAGCGTATATCGCTAGCTTAGAGTGCAAACTGTGTAAGGCCACTTTTATGAAAAAGTGTTTTTTTATGTAGAACGCTAGAATCATCAAATACGCACCACGCTAAACAAGTCTGTGCTACTTGTCATATTTCTACTCGTTGTTATTCAGTGATACGCAAATTGTGTAAGTCCAAAATATTTACATAAACAGAAATTTTTTTTTTCATTTCGAAATTCTTTTATTTTTTGTTTTTTGTCTCTCCTACAAAGTTTAAAAAAAGGACTTACACAATTTGCACTCTAAGCTAGCGATATGCAATATGAAATACGTTTATAATTAATATGTAATCAAAATATTTTTTGTTGAATAAATTTTTTGTTTGTGTTTAAATAAGTTATTTTCAATATTCCTAAAATTATTAAATGTTTAACTACCCAACAGAAGGTACTAAAACGGGGTTGTTTAAGTACCCAACCTGAGGTACTAAACCGGGTTCTTATAAGTACACAACCCGCTTAAGTACCTCAAATTCCTGTCAATTTTAGGCAAGGCACTTATGCGGGTTTTACTGTAGATAGATTTCGTGGGAACGTGTGAGTAGATGGTTTGCAGTTTTTAAGTGGTATGACCGAAGTATAATTTTGGCGATCTTGCAAGTTGACATCCACTGGGAATCGCCCGTACGTATCAATGCCTGAAAGATACTGCAGTAGTCCGGGACTCAAAAGGATTTTTTAATCCCAAGCTCCGTACAACCCAGTGCATCTCCCACCCGTCCATCTTTTATCCAAATATGTGGAACATATAGCGATTGGTTCGTAGTCCTTTATTTCATCCATCTTGTTATATTATTACCTGTGGTCCCCTGTTGAGGTCGGTTTGGAGAGTAATGTAGTCTGAACTTTGGTCCTCTTATGTTGCTGTGTCCAAAAGGTCGTTGTCTAAATTTTCCTGTTATTCAGTTTAGAAATTCGCAGTACTTTTGCTTAGATCACCGTGTTGGCGGTCTTCGAACGTACATACTTTACAAACATAACCCTCAAACGGCATAATTCTACTTTTTGATATAATGCCCATGGATCGGACCACAGTATTTTAACATTGAACGCTTTCGGTCGCGATTCATAAAAATATGAGTGCATAGAAAATAGATTTTTCTAGAAAATTTCCACTAATTTTCATACAAAAATTCACAAAAGTTTGCGTCTCAAAATAAATGTGGCAAATTTCTTATATTAATTATAAACAAATTCAAAAACTAAAATCAAAGGGGTATAAGTCCCCTAGAACACAATGATTCCTCTCAATTTTTTTTTCAAACGCCTCTGAACTCAATTGAATGTATTTGTCACACATATTCACAGATGACATTAAATGTAATTGAGGCGCATGCGCAGAACTGCCAGTGGCACAAAATTTTTGGATGAATTCATACACATTGCACAGATAGAATATTATCAATATAGAAGTACTATATATATGACTTTAGCTATCCTTCGTTGATCACTTAAAAACCCTTTCTCAATCTGTTTTAAACCCTGCAATTTTATATAATTATTTATTATACAACTCTACCACGATCTTAAAATATTTTTTCACATATTTTCGCTGCGCCGGCAACCCTTTTCTGTCAATGGAACCAACAGTGGTAATCACAGCGTAAGCACTGTAGAACTGTAGGCAAGCTTTGAGATGGGATTTTGGGAAATTCACTGCCCAAATGAACATCGGCAGAAGAGGGCTGCCAACACAGCGAAAATATGTGAGATAAATATATTAAGGTCGTGGTAGAATGGTGGTATATTTTAATAATATAGAAAAAACAAGTAAGGAAGCCTAAGTTCGAGTGGAATCGAACATTAGATACTCAGCTGTATGCTTATTGTTTGTTTGCCTTTGATGGAAACACGGTGTACTTTATATAAAGCGAGTGCTGCATGAAGTGGGCGTATCCACGCCCATTTTCCAAAATTTTTCTATTTTTTGTTTCCAGTCTATTGTAGAACTCATGCCACAAAATTTCAATGAATTATCTTTATATTTGACAAAGATATCGCTTAAAATGTTTTTATTAGGCCACTTTATAATACCCATATATAAAAGTGGGCGTGGTCGTCAACCGATTTCGCTAAAATTTTCAACATGTATTGCTACAAGTAATAAAAGTGTATACACCAAGTTTCGTCATAATATATCAATTATTTGTCGAGATATGGGCTCCAAAATCTCGTATATTCCTGCTCCTAAAAGGAGGCGGTGCCACGCCCATTTTCCAAAATTTTTGTGTTTTTTTGTTTTATGTCCTTAGTTGGAATCTTGCCATAAAATTTCATTGATATATCTTTATATTTGACAGAGATATCGCTTCAAATGTTTTTATTAGGTCACTTTATAATACCCATATATAAAAGTGGGCGTGGTCGTTAACCGATTTTGGCAATTTTTCGTCAAAACATTTGCGTAAGCAAATATATCACGCGTACCAAATTTCATCTATATATCTTCAATAGTTTCTGAGTTATGACTCATAAAACTTTCAATGTTTGCCCCTTAATAAGTGGGCGTGGCACCGCCCATTTTCCAAAATTTCATCAAATTTCTTCATAGGGGCCTGAGCTCAACACGTGGGTAAAATTTCATCGCTCCAGCTATATTAGTGACTGAGATACCAAATTTCCGATTTTTACTATATAGGGGAGGTGGGCGTGGTCATGGTCCGATTTCGCCCATTTTCAATACCATCCGTTCTCGTCTTGATACCAACTTGCATTCCAAATTTCATCAAAATATTTCGATTTTTGCGTGAGTTATCGTGCGTACAGACGAACAGACGGACAGACGGACAGACGGACGGACGGACGGACATGGCTCAATCGATTTCTCTTTTCACGCTGATCATTTTGATATATATAAGTCTATATCTATCTCGATTATTTCGTTCTGTTACAATCCACCGTTAGGAAATCAAAATTATAATACTCTGTGTACTAGTACAGCTGAGTATAAAAATGTGTGTTCATTTGCATAATTAGAAAATGCTCTTTGACCTCACTACTTTATTACAAATACAACACATTTCTGTTTTTTTTTTGTTTTCAAGTTCTAAAGTTTTTTAGAGCAACTGATATGCAACTCTGATGTGTGGTGTGATAATGTCCGCTATATTCACCTCCATAAAGACCAATCATTTTTTCTTTTTCACCTAACCTTGCCTACAGGTCTACAGTGGTGATTACACTCGACAAGATTACATATCTAATGTTAAAATAATAATAATAATAATAATACAATGGCGCTATTATAACTCTGACGAGTTTTATGGCCGAGCTTCTCTCCCAATTCGAGGTGTGCTCCTCTTGTTTTTCCTACTAATTGGGTGGACCTACAGTTTTGTGCCGGCTCCGAACGGCGAATGCATTTTTTTGTGACAAGCTTTTTCATGGCATAAATACACTCGGAAGGTATGCCGCCCACTGCCGAGAGGTGCCCGCTGCTCTTAAAAAACCCAATAATTGGATTTTTACTAATTAGAAAATTTTTTTGGCGTTTGCTCGGACTGGGGTTTGAACCCGAGACCTCTGGCAAAGCAGGTGAGCACTCTACCCACTGCACCACAGCGGCCATCTAATGTTCATACGGCTTTGAATAAAACGAAATAAAATTTATACAAAATCTCAATGTACACAAAAAAAAATTTTCAAAATGCCTGACAAAATTCGTTAGGCGCCTGATTGCCTGACAAGGTTTGTAATGCCTGACAATCAGGCCAAATGCCTGACGTATGGCAAGCCTACCTAATAAAAACATTTTAAGCGATATCTTTGTCAAATGTAAAGATAATTCGTTGAAATTTTGTGGTATGATTTCTACAATAGACCGGAAACAAAAAATAGAAAAATTTTGGAAAATGGGCGTGGCACCGCCTCCTTTTAGACAAAGGAATCTACGAGATTTCGGAGCCCATAACTCGACAAATAATTGAGATATTATGATGAAACTTGGTTTATACACTTTTATAACTTGTGTTAATAGAAACGCAAAAATCTATTGAAATCGGTTTATGACCACGCCTACTTTTTAGCAAAGGTATTTCTGGAACACCCTTTGGGAATTTGTAACGTGACATCTTTGTAACTGGAAGTCATAAAGGAATGAAATGTTGCACAAAGAATAATATTCATATGCTTAGTTGGATGACTGATAAAAATTTTGAAAATGGGCGTGGCTACGCCCACTTTATGCAGCACTCGCTTTATATAAAATCCATCAAACGCAAACAAACAATGAAAACACACAGCTGAGTATCTAATGTTCGATTCCACTCGAACTTAGGCTTCCTTACTTGTTACTTTTATTCTTGCGTCCGCATAAAACATCCTTTAATGAAAAATTTCACTAGAAAGTTTAAAATAAATAATAGCTTAAAAAAACTAAAAAACACGCTTTAATCTTAAAAATCGTACTAAAAATTGAGAAATAATTTAATTAGAAACAAAATGATGAACGAAAATATAAGTATTTAAGGAAAGGCGTGGGGGTGCTCAATAATATTTGAACATGAAAATATTCGATTCGTACAACTAGTACAAAAATATACCTAGTTGCGAAATTAAAGAGTACGATATATGAAATCTCAAAAAAGTCAAAATAACATTATTAGTAAAAAAACAGCGATTTTAAATATTTTTTGACATACTGAGCACCCCACGCTTTTCCTTAAATACTTACATATATTTTCGTTCATCATTTTGTTTCTAATTAAATTATTTCTCAATTTTTAGTACGATTTTTAAGATTAAAGCGTGTTTTTTAGTTTTTTTAAGCTATTATTTATTTATACGCAGTTGTTTTTTCTTTTTCTTTTCGCTGCTCGATTGATCGTATGTGGTACATACGTATATTCATATGTACATACATACAGACTTTTTTTATATTTTTTTTTTTGCTTTACGTTTTATGTTTACTGCGTAGTTCACATGTTTTTGCTGACAACTTCGTCAACCACACACGATTCCACACATAGTATATCTAGCCGTTCCACGCGATTGTTACCGACACGTTATACATACGTACATATGCACATACATATATTCGTACATATGTATGATCAAGTTCGACTAGTTTGTTCTTTCTATCACCGTCGTTATTCACGTTCAACTTCGGCTCGCGCGTTGATATACATATATGTATGTATATATGTAAATTTATGTACAAACATACATATATTTTTTTTGGGTTTTTCACATTCAATTTCGTTTGCCGTTACGATGCAGATTAACCCTTTCGGAACTTCTTTTTTGTTTTTGACCTTAAAAATCTACATATATTTGCATTTTATTTACTGTTAAGGGGTTTGTTATGAATAATCAAAAGGAATTTTTAAAAAAAATTTTTTAAAAGTGGTTTTTTGGCACTATGCCATATGGCATAGATTTCACTCTACGGAAATAAAAATATGTACAGAATGAAATCAAATCGCAGTGAATTCGTGTTTTTTGATAACAAAATCAAGCAAAATTGTGGCCCATAAACTAGAATATACTTTCCCGAAAGTCCAAATATTTCAATTTACTTTAGTTTTCGAGATATCCTTATCCAAAACTGTAAAAATTACATTTTTTGTCAGTTTTCGAGATCATTTTGCATCAAAGTTTTTTTTTCAGTCAAGATACTATTAAAGTTATCTAAAAGTATGAGTTTTTTCCTTCTAAATTCCGTTGGCCGTTGTAAAATATCATTTTTCTTCACTGAGATATTGCATTTTTAAATGTGCATGTTTGCAAAGGATGCAAAGGATATTCGATTTAAAGATATAATGTATTTATTTTAAAAGATAGAAGTCATGCATAATAAAATACATTGACATAAACCATTCATAAAACAAAAAAACATTAAAGATAAGAGCTTAAATTCGCTTTAAAACGTTAGAATTATAGTGTAAACGATTTCAGCCCTTGTTCTAGTAAATTACTAGATCCACCTCTGTATCAGTCCTGAAACAAAGAAGAAAAAAGATAAAAATGAGATAAAATATATATATACATGTCTCTTAGAAGCAAATATAACTTACTTTATCTTTTATCATCTGGAACGGTTCCTCGGGCCATTAAGAATGCGCAACACGAATATCCTTCGCATCCTTTGCAAACATGCACATTTAAAAATGCAATATCTCAGCGAGGAAAAACGATATTTTAGCAAGCTCAACGGAATATGGAAGGTGATAACTCGTACCTTTAGATAAATTTAATTTTCTTGACTGAAAGAGTCATTTTATGCCACATTACCTCAAATAAAGGGAAAGACCCCTATCTTTACACTTTTAGGTCAGGATATCTCGAAAACTGAAGTGATTTGAGATAGTTGGACCTTCGGAAAAGTATACACTGATTTCCGGGTGACAATTTTGTTGGCCTCTGTTCTCAAAAAACACGCAATCGTTGCGACTAATTTCATCCCATACATTTTTTTTATTTCCATTGAGTGAAATATATGCCGTATGGCATGGTAGGAAATAAAAAAAATCCTGCAGCCTTATTAAAAAGTCCAGGGTCCTAATTTTTTTCGAGATGTTAAAACCAATAATTTTCTACTAATACATGTACAAAAGTTTGCCAAATAAATTTTTTTTTCCGTGAAATAACTGAATTTATGAAGTTACTTTTTCTTGCAAAAAACAAGACTCAAAAGAGATGATTGCTTTTGTAATTATCGCGAGTTACTGGTTGCAGTAATCAAAAATTTTTCAACGCTTTCTTATTCAGAATTCTTCAAAGAAAAATAAAAAATTAAAAAAAAAATTGGATGTTGAAGTTTTATATCATAAATCTGCCACTGAAGTGCGACTATGCCGTACGGCATAGAATAACCGAAAGGGTTAATGTTTATCTACAAATCGTTATGTACATATGTAAATTCATACATACATAAGTACGTTTGGTGATCGTTGCAAATTCGCATTTACTTATGTTGCTGACAATTCGTCAACAAACACTTTGCTATGTATTCACAAATATATTTACGTATATTAAGGAGCCGTTAGTTTCTACATATGTATGTACATATATGCTCCAATTTCGATTATGCCACTCTTTTCTCAGTTATTACACCAGGCTTCTTTTACGTACAAATATATATATATATATATATAGATATATGTATTATATGCGCGCCGCAAACAAAATGTACATACATATTTACATATAGCACACGCATTCGAACATATTAATTACGATTTCGACCGTTTGTCATTGTCTTTGTCTTACACTCTGTTTTTGCGACACTCGAAATTTGTACACACGCACGTATTTTTATTTTGTAGGTTTCTACATCCGACTTCTGAACTCTAAGGATAGCTTAAGTATATTTTTGTATTTTTAATTGTAATGTCTAAGCCGGGCCCCAGATATGGGTAAAAACCCCGGATGACCCGGGAATATTTCTGGGCTATATTGGAGTCAAATAAAAGGTGTTAAACTGGGCGTCTACATAGGGCTATTTCCATTATGATTAAGTATGATTATGATTCCTAAGATTCCTAGGCCGGGTTTCAAGGTAGATATGGGCCAAAGCGTGGACCCGCGGACCCAAGGTATTGCTATCACCTGAGAAGTGGAAATCAAGGCTTCAGTACAGAGCTCTCTTCGATGTTATGCTCAACATGGTTTCCAAAGAAAAGGAAAAGGAAAGAGAAGGGGAAGGGTAACGGGGATGGGAATGGGAAAGGAAAAGGAAAAATAAAAAGAAAAGGAAACTGAAAAGGGAAAGGAAACGGGCCGGAAAAGCAGTGGGAAAATAAAACGAGAATGGAATGGGAGAGGGAAGGAAAGAGAGAGAGTAGGAGAGGGAAAGGACTGAAGAATAGGAGTGGAGAAAAAATAAAGAAAGAAAAAAGGTTTGGTAAGGGAGAGAAATAGAGAAAAGAAAAGGTAAAGGGAAGGGCAAAGAAAACGGATATGAAAGGGAAATGTTAAGAGAAGGGTAGTGGGGAAGATTGTGAGAGACGAAAACTAAGAAGAAAGGAAGAAGGACATGAAAGTGCGAACTTTTGAAAATTTCAGTTTTTTCTTTCACATTTTATTTGACTTCTGTGGAAGCTAGGGTTGCCAGACGTACTGAATTGATCTGTACAATACTGATTTATCGTGCCTCGTAATGATAGTTTCAAAAACCTTAAGAAATACTGATTTCTTCAATTTTGTACTGATTTATACTGATTTTAAGCCGACACTAAAAAAATTCATTTTTATGACCCTGCACTTTTTTCAATTTTCCAACTGTTTTAATTTGACGTTTGTAATGCCGTGGTTATGCTTACGACAATACCCGACGAGCAACGTGTAATTGTTGTTGTGCACTCCGACGAGTGAGAGAATTTTCGGACTCTCACATCGATTAAATTTACTGGGAGAAACAAGCACCCAGCACGCCGAGGTTTCGGGGTAATAATGTGTTATGTTGAGTATGTGCGCTCTAATCATCGATTTAAGCGTAACCACCCCTCAACGAGGACGAAAATGTGCCCGAATTTCATCGGTGTTTTGCTCGTAAGCATAACCACGGCATAACCATGAAACAATTAGGAAGGAGGAAGCAACGCGAACGTTAAATGTCATAAAAACATGATTGACAGTTAACGATACGGAAGCAAAAACAAAATGCCAGTAATAAAGTCGATTTTCTTTGCATATATTGTTTTTTTTTTTGAAAGGCAATGTACTGATTTTTTCGGAAAATGTATCTGGCAACCCAAGTGGAAGCCTGTGAAAGCTCACAGTACTACAATGGTATGGCAGTACTAGTCAATGGTATGGCAATGCCATAATGGCGCCAATGTTTTTTTTTTATACCGCGTTGTACCGCACAGATATTCGAAGACTACTGTAGGTTTTATTTATTAGACGAAAAGAGTGATCCTATTTCAACGCGGAAAAGAGATAGAGTCATGGCAAAATCAGCAGAATAACACAGCGTCGCGTCGGTAAACCGTGATAGTCCAGTTAGTCGAGAACGTAAACCCGTGTACCGTGTCAGCTGATCCAACCAATTCAATGGGATTTGTATGTAACCGATTATTCAACGACGGACGACACAGATGCCCGTACCGCAGAAATCAAAATCATTTTGATTTTTTACATAAAAACGTGTCAGCTGATCGCTCGCATGGTTGCAAGGTAGAAGGGTTGGCGGTTGAACATTTTTAGCTATTAAATATTTAATCAGTAATTTTCACAGCATTATACAACTAACTCAACAAGATTGTAAAATGTTTTCGAATATACATATATGTGTTCACATGGAAAAAATAGTATGTCTACTTAAACGAACCATTTATTATTACTTTAATTTTTAAAAAGAAAGGAAAGAAAACGTTTATAAATTTTTTTTTTTTTTTAATTCCAAACAAAATGTAAATATATATGTATATAAATTAATAACAAGATAATAGATACTTTTTCGTTGCTTGTTTTTCCGACAGGGTAGGAATATGATGCATTGTGGAACGATCTTCCGTCATCCCTTGTCAAGTTTGGTTTCGAGACAAACCGGTTTCGGCTAATATGCGCCATCTTCAGTGTCTTTTTTCGTTCTGAGTTATTTTGTGTAAGTTCGATAGTACTTATAGTAACTGACTTCCTTCGTTTGGTCACGTACTTCGTGTTCGTGTGATATGTTCGTGTGTTCGTGCATTCGGGTGACGTGCATGCGTGCGTGCGTGCGAGTCTGTGCGTTTAGGTATGTAAATCTATTTTTGTATCCTCGTTAAACAGGCAGGTAAAAGTCCGTTATTGTCCTCTTGTGTGTTGTTTTGTTTATGTCGGTTTTAGGTTTTCTGTCCTCTTTTCGGTATAATAGCTTAAGCGGTTCAAATAATGTATCTGATGCGGTGTTTATTTGTTCATTTATTATTTTACCTACGAATGTCTTCTGTTTGTATATCTCCATATTTTCTAATACGTTAAGTCGTTTTCCCTTATGTTGTATGTGGAGAATTTTAGCTGTTTTTCCTATTTTCATGGGTGTACATTTGTTTTCTGCCATGTGGTTGGCGAAATTTGATTCCACTGTCGTTGATGATTTCCTTATTTTCTTATTGTAATCTCTTACGTGTTCTCGATATCTCGTCTTGATTTGGCGTCCTGTTTGTCCTATATAGCTATTTTGGCATTCGCAAGTCAATTTGTATACGCCTTGTTTGTCAAAGGGGTCTTCCTTGTTAATGTTGTTCCGTAGAAGTTTTTCCATGCTGTTCCTCGTTTTAAATGCTGCATTAATGTTATATTTTTGGAAAACTTTAGCCAACTTGTAAGATGTTGCTCCGGTATATGATAAGACTGCCCATTTCTTCTCTACCTTTTCTTTGTTTTCCGATTTCTTTGAAATTATGTTTTTCTGTATTTTCTTCACCAAACTTTTTTGATATCCGTTGTTCTCCGCGATTGTGTATATTGTGCTGAGTTCCTTGCTGTAAGCTTCCTTTTCTAACAGGACGCCAAATCAAGACGAGATATCGAGAACACGTAAGAGATTACAATAAGAAAATAAGGAAATCATCAACGACAGTGGAATCAAATTTCGCCAACCACATGGCAGAAAACAAATGTACACCCATGAAAATAGGAAAAACAGCTAAAATTCTCCACATACATACATACATAGATTTACGTTCTTTGGCATACATATCGGGCGTTAGTTGTGGAGAAACGCTATGCAAGCCGAATACAAGGCGCTAAAGCCGAAGCATAAGCATGGCTAAGTACTATGTGCATGTGAAAGCTTTTGATATCGTATTAAAAAAAAAGAAACAAAACAATTAAGAATGCGGTGGGAAGTGTAGCAAACAGGACAAAACATTTGTTATCAACTAACCATAACGATAGGCTTGTTCATTGAGGCGCTGCCTAATGGTTATTTATTTCTAATTAGCCACGCTTAGTGTTAGCACGCGTTGTTGTCTTTATTTTTAAAGTGCGAACTTTTGTGCCAAATGTGCCTAAAATTCTGACTTAATAAACAACTTAATTTATCCAAAGTATGTACATCAATGGTCTTCACAGCTATCGCGCTTCCGCGCTTTTTGTTTTTGTGCCGCGCTTAAGCATAGGCAAGCGCGCCGAAAATCACCGCGACCGCGCATTCTATCCTCTCGCCAACAAACGAAGTTTAATGCTATACCCATTAGGAACAGCGGCGCAAAATTACTATTAATTCATGTGAAATTACATATAAAGGAATAATTTTGGAATTTTTTTTGTATCAAACAATTTTTTCACTATCAGACCTGGAAGGCAAATTATGGTGTTAGTTTATTTTATTATATTGAACACTTTTAAAAGTATTTAATGAAACCTGAATTTTCAAAGCAATAAATTCCGACGGGGTTTGTATACACGCTATTTTTGGCTTCCATTTTTCTTTTTTATTTTCTGCAGAAGCGGGCTACAGCGAGTCGCCGCCTACACACTGAGACAAATTGTTGTAAATTAAGATTTGTTATGGAATTCAATAGTGCATGTACTTATGTAGATTTTTTTAACACATTTTTATTAGCTTCACCTGTATGCATATGAGTTATTTCTTTGTGCCTAAAAATACGCAATATATTTGCTAATGAGATTAATTCAATCAAATGGCGCTGTTTTAGCTATAAAACTTATACTATAAAATTTATAGTATAAATTAAACTTTAACTATTAAAGCGTGCGCTAATAATGAAAAATATAAAAACGCACAACATCAGCACCATAAAAAAATATCAATTTATAAATTTTCGAAATTTTTCGGGTGTACTTTTAATAATGGAGGAAGTGGGCGGCCGCAATTTTTTTGCTCTTATTGTCGGCCATGATTTTTATTTCAAAATAACGGTGCCCGCGCTTCCATAAGGGCTTTGTGGAGATCACTGATGTACATACATACATAATATGTGTTTGTTTATGTGCCGATTTGTGTACGCCAATGATATATCCATACATACATATGTATCTAGATCAAATGTTAGTTAATGGCCAAAATACAGGGACAGCAAATAAAAGTTACATAGTTATTAATCTTTTTTTTTTCGATGTTATAAAAGTTCGATTTTGGATAATGGGCTTGAAGAAAATTGTCATTTTTTTTCTTTTATCACAGGACCTCCAGTTTAAAAATTCAGTATACTTATTATTTTTTTAAACTTTTGAAAAAAAAGTCTATTTAGAACTGAAAAATTCAGAATTTTTTTAAGAACTACAATAACCCGAAGTTTGTAAGTGGATATTGAAAAAAAGTATTTTTGTTTGAAAAGTAGTACATTCACATACATAGTTTATTATAGTATAATTAACGATTGTTGCTTGCTTTTTCAGTTCAATTCAGTTTTTTAATGAAAATATTAAGAACCAAAATTAAAAAAAAAAATTGTTTCAACTACGAGTAATATAAAAATGTATGTACATATGTATTAAGGTGGAGTGAAATTTTTTTTTTTTGGAAATTCAATTTGTTCCAAAGCCAGAACGGCACCTTTCTAGCCCAGAAATACGTCGTAAAATTTTATTGACCTACTCGCATGTTTAGATGTGCCCACAGCCCCACAAAGTTGAAAAAATAGCACGATCTTGGAAAAAAGTTAAATTTCTAAAATTATAAAATCAAAAAACGAAGTATGAGGATTGATAAACATGGTTATGTTGAGTATTAAAGTGAATAAAAATACCTAAAGGGAATAAAAATACCTATCGAATGGTATAAAAATATACGAAATCGGTTCAGTAGTTTTTAAATAATTGCAATTTAAAAAATGCATAATATAAACTTTGACCTTTAATAACTTTTGTTGTTGTTGTTTCCAAAAAAAAATTCACTTTAATACTCAGCTTAGCCATGTTTATCAATCCTAATACTTCGTTTTTTGATTTTATAATTTTCAAATTTCAACTTTGCGTGGCTGGGGGAAGTTCAAAACGTCGTCCTATCGCCATAAAATTTTGTGGGGTTCATTAACTCGTATAAAGGCAACTTTTCATTGCTGGTACATTCAAAAAAAAAAAAAGAACAAAAAAAATCTCCATATGTTTTCACTCCACCTTAGTATGTATGTATGTCTGTTTATCGTTTTCAGGATTACCACAGTACGCATATAAAAACAAAAAAAAAACAAATTTTCATCTACGAGCCAACAATATCTACATACATATTCTGATTTCAATATGGAAATAAAAAACTACAAAATAGTCGCATTAGCCACTTTTGCCTTTGTGACTATATTTGCAACCACCACGGCCATGTTGGCTGCCCCGTCTGGAAAGCGTAATGGGGCCTGGAAATATTTTGGAGAATTTGACAGCTGCGCTAGCTGGCTTTACACTGAAACAATAACTGTGCCTGCAAGCGTGCCAAAAGACACTTGTTACTCCAAAACATTTCCTTTAGTAAGTGCTACAGAAATATGTATGTATGCACATTAGGCTGGGGCGAATTCGTAACCTATGTCGCGACATCGAAATAATGATTCCTGTCATTTTCCTGCTGCAATATGGTTCCAAAATAGGTTTTGATATTTCGTTACATGATTTCTATAGAACAGATCGAATTTTTGAAATAAATGTACGAAAATCGAAAAAAAAAAAAAACAGAATGTTATGCATATCAGGTTCAATCAAAATTTTATGCTGAATTAAAATAATGAATTAGAATGTAAAATGTAAATGAAGCGTTCTCGCGATATACATAGACTGATTGACGTGGAGAGAGAAATCGTAATATCAACCGCGCGATATCGCTTAATTTTGATCAATGTACATATCGTCGTACCATACGAAAACTAGCATACGTTTTTTCGTGACTAACGAAAAGTAAGAAGTTCGACTTTTGGCTGACGAAAACTATCAATTTCGTATAAACAGCAACAATTTTAATGTAAAAACAGTATATAATTACTGATACTTTTCGTCAGCCAAAAGTCGATTTTGTTATTTTTCGTCGGCCAAAAGTCGAACTTGTTATTTTTCGTCAGCCAAAAGTCGAACTTGTTACTTTTCGTACAGAAATTTTTTTATTGATAGCTTTCGCCAGAAATTTTAAATATTCTAGTTTTCGTATGGTACGACAATATGTAAATCGCCCCAGTCTAATATGGTTTTATTTGATTTATTTTTTTTTTTTGATTGATGTATTTAAGTAATTTTAAATAATAAACTAACAGGACAATGCTGCTTTCTGGATTACTGCCATCAAAATTACAAAGGAAAGCGGTTGCGGAGATGTGGAGTGTTTGGAAGGTCCCGGTCTCAATTATGTGCAGCTAACCCGGCGTCTCCTCAAAACAGAATTCTGTCATCACAAGCACCATTATAACATAGATTTCAAATGGAGACCGCCTCTGTCTTCTGGTATAACAGAGATGCCAAGGCAATTGCTTTAACAAGATTGCCTTAACATGAGCTGTCAGTTTGATGATTTGACAGCTAATTTTTCATTTCAACGAAAAATTCACAGTGGCAACATCTCCACATTGAACGTGAAATTTCGCACGGCGTCCATTTGGCTTGAGTGTTTGGGCTTAAAAAATAAATAAAAAGAACATTAAGTGCATATATACAGTTTGCGAGCATCATCGCCAATTTTAAACAATTTTTTTTAACTTTCTAAGTGCTTCTGCGTACACGGCATGCCAACTCGGCGCCATTTTGCAAATTATGTCTAACATAATGAAGTGCCCACGCATATGAAAACATGGATTTTGGACATAATAATGTTCGACAAAAGTAACAGAATTTATGTTTTGTGGAGTTTCGGCGTAAGCTACAAAAAAGGCGCTGGTGGCGATTTTATGTTTACTATTCACATTTTTGGCAGGGCCTCGCACCGCGAATACAACACATTGTTATCAGAAAAGAACTAAGCATATCTTCATCTCGCTTTTTTATACATACATGTACGCAAAAGTATGTACAAAACTATCACTTATGTATGTATTTATATTAATTTACGTACCCCTTGAAAGAACGATGGGCACAATTGTCTCAAAATTATAGTCCTAGGTATAGTTATATCGTAAGTAGACCACAGAGCGTTCAACCAATTAATGCAAGGCATTGCTTAGCCGGTCAATTTTCTCGCAAATGACGCAAATGTAATGCGGTGTAGATCAATTGTGCTTAGATTGGTCCGAATATAATGCACAATAAGCATACATACATATGTACATAGATATGTATATCAACTTTATATATGTACATATTTATAATTATAAATTACAAATTTGTAATTTATTTCCTGCAACATTTAATTATTTACTTATTTGCAATATGAATTTCTTTAATTAACTTTTAGTTATAATGTACACTTGTTAAATCAAATAAAATAAATGTAGGTAATAAATACATAAATAAATTATGGGGAAATTGTTTAAATCTATATAGCATAACTATAGGTACTCCGATTTTATTGAGAAAAGGTCTAGACATGAAATGGTTTCAATGTATACAGAAAAAGTATACCTCTCCGATTTTAATGCGCAAATGTCCAATCGATCTAAAGCTGGTCCGAATTTAATGCAGACTGGAGCAGTTGGTCTTAGACTGGGACATGCAATGTTAAATGTATATAGAATTTTACATGGGATTGCGCCAAATTTTGTACCATTTGAACCAGTTACAATCACTTACAAACTAGTTTGTTGATTAGACTAAGTCTACTACCGAATCCTGCAGGGGCATTCTTCGATACATATACATATGTACAATCAGGGAAAAAAATTATAAAAAACATATGAAAACGTGCTTAAAATGGGCAAAAACGTATTTAAAAGTGATGTAAATACCAACATTTTTATTTTAAAAATGTTCATTGTAAAATTTTTAAATCAAGAAAAAACATTTTAAATTTAAAAATGTTTATTTATATTTTAAGCACTATGAGAAAAAAATGCTGCAGTGTTCTCTATATCATTTTCTATTCCGGATTCGAAATTGCATCCAACAGCATTCTCTTCATCTTCTCTCAATCCAAGTCCCAACTACAAAAATATAGCCGTCCGATTGTTCTCCTCTTCTTTTCTACTTCGCCTTAACTGTTTGCTTTCTTTATTTCTTATTCTCCTTATTTTCCCTATTCTTCTTTATTTTATATTCTCCTCCGGATTCGAACCATGACATCAACCTGAAATTCAGTCCAACGCCATCACATTGTGGAACATTAAACATTGTATTGAATTGTAGTAACCTATTTATACTTCCCTTTTCCTAAAAAAGAATCCATGAATTATATGCATCATTGTAAAAACAAAATTAAAAAAAATCGATTCCCTTTATTGTTTTTGTTGGATTTCTCAAAAAAAAAAAAATATTTTCTCACAAAAAAATTTTGAACAAAGAGCGAGTTTTTGAATCAACTTTCATTTCCATTTTTAATTTAAATAGGTTTCTTTTCAAATCCAAAATGCATTTTGACTTCAAAAATTTCATTCTTAATTCAAAAATTTCATTTTTAATTTAAAAATTTTCGTTGTTAAAATAAAAATGGTTTGGTTTAAAACGTGCATTATGAAAACAAAAATTTTATTTTTGATTTTAAAATGCTGTTTTTCCTGAGTGTAGTGTCGCCAACATCGTATTGGAGGCGTTATGCTAAACTTGGAATACAAGACTTCGCAAGTTTTAGTATTTTGTGTATTTTCTCAAGAGAATTTTGTGTATTTTCTGAATAGTATTTTGTTGATCACTAGATTCCACAACAGGAGTGAGCGTACTCTCGCTATGTGCTCTCCGTAACATCGTCGTAAGGCCCCACCCACTAGTCTGCGTCCGTCAACTCAAAAGTTTTCGATCCAGCGCTGAATGAATGCCGGTATTCCGATCCAAACGAACCCCTACAAACAGCGCCTCAGCAGAGACATTGCTAAAGACACTCGAAATATCTAGAGAGATACCTATCGCACTCCCTATAGTGAAGGGCCTTTTTGATATGTTGTACCGACAACGTTGTGATTCTTCATCCTGTTTAAACACCATCACGACGAGATAAATGCGTTTTATGTCTTCCGCCAGGCACCTCGAACCACGACTGATGCCGTCTCGCATCTCAAGGTCGCCCAGTAATGATTTCCGCAAAGGATGTACGGAACCCATCATATGGCACAAAAACCAAAAATTTGCATTTTTTGTAAATGTTGGTAACTTTTAATTTTTTTTTTGGTGGCAACACTGGTTGTGTGTCAAAAGGCCGGAGGAGTTATTGAGTTGGCGGTTGTGAGTGAATAATGCAATCGGCAGGATATGCTGCTACTGACCTACATAAATTCAGAGCAATGTTCCATACAACGAGGTACTTACTATCTATTGGTCTTTTTGTGGTTGTTGTTGTTTTTGCTGTTGTTGTTGTTGGTTTTGCTGTTGTTGTTGTTGGTTTTGCTGTTGTTGTTGTTGTTTTTGCTAGTTATGTATATATATGTAAACATATTTTATTGAATTTTATATGGTTTCGATTGCTGACTTTCCTTCGTAGAGAGCAGAAACGGTTGAAGTATGGAAATTTTCTATCCAATATCCATTCTATTGGACATGTGTGTACATATATTTAGGTCAGCCTGGCGTAATGTGTTGTAGACAAATTTAATGAATTTTCTGAACTTAAATTGCAAATTTTGCGAACTTTAAAGACAACTTTTAAAAGAATTTTTTTCGTTTTTTTTCGTTTTTTTTTTTGCTTTTTTTCAAGTGGTCATACTTGGATCCTGTGCTACTAGGCCACCATATGCTTCCAAATTTTAACTAAATTTAATCCAAATCTATTACAAACATGTTAGAAACTCACTCAAACTCCATACTAAACAAACAATATTAACTCAATACTAATTTTACTGAATTTAACCAGAGAACTTATTTAACCGTGAAAATCTGCTCAAAAGCCACGTTAAACGAGTGAAAAAGAAAGAGAAAAACAACTCAAGAGCAGCGTTGCCGTTTTAGCCATTTAGTGGCTAGATTTAGCCACCGCCGTGTTTTTTTAGCCACCAAAATTTGGGTTTTGCCACTAGCCACGTTTTTAGCCACCGCTTGTAATGAACCATAATTTTGCACATAGGAAGGATGTGGTAACGCTAATTCAATTCAGCGATTATCACAAATCGATTTAAAGGTCCTTGGCAACTTACAATCTGGATTGTCCAGTTTGAGTGTTTTTTTGAGTGAGCTAGTCAAATTTGATTGTTTTTGTGTATGTTAGTGCAATCGGCAGCCGTCGTTCTACGCGTATTTGTTGTCGGCTCGCTGTCGGCTCGCGGCGACGAAAATCAAAAATGTTTGATATTTGCGTCAATCACCCGACACTCACACATATACACTTCCTCTCAATACAGATTGTAAGTTGCCAAGGGCCTTAAGTGTTAAAAAACAAAACAAGTAACGCAACTATCGATAAATGTCTGTTGATACTTGCTAGTGGAATAGTAGGCTGTCGATGAAAGTCCGTATAAGGATCTAACTGACTTTGTATATTGTTTGCTACTTCTACCACTTAGCAACGCCGAAGAGGAAAGAACCTTTTCCGTAACGAATATTGTCAAAACCAAAAATCGAAACAAAATGAATCATACAATGTTGAATGCAATTTTAACTATAAGATATGGCTTAAGGAATGTAAAAAAATGTTGCAATGAATTTGAAATAACAGAAGATCTCATTAAATTAATGAAGAAAGAATTAATTTATGAAGAGAAAGAGTCAATTAGTGATGACGACATAATGATAGATATTGAATGTGATATATAATTGTTTTAGATATAGTTAAGTACATGCTATGTATGTATGTATGAATATTTTATTTTTACACAAATTTATGATTTTTTCCTTATATTGTTTGCAATAGTTTTGTGCCTGAATTTTAAAAATAAATTTAAAACATGTTAATTTGAAACAAAATTTTTTAGCCACCATTTTTAGCCACGAACCAAATTTTTTAGCCATTTTTAGCTACAAATTAAATCAAATCTAGCCACCACGAAAATTTTTCAACGGCAACGCTGCTCAAGTGCATAAACAAAGTTTTTCTCACAGTGGGTAATTTACTCATCATGAGCAAATTTCCCTGAAGTAGCGTGTTTGAAACGGCAAACAGACGGTGTGTTTGTCGTTATTCAATATGCCACAAGCCAGTCAGTTGCAAGTTGCCTTTTGAGGGCAAAGGTCAAATGATTTGAAATTGAGGGGTGACTTTTGAATATTTTTTTTCTGTTTGCATTTGAATGTACGTAAATTAACGTCAACAGTTTGCTATTTGTACTTTTTGATGTACAGGGAAATTAATACCATGTACCTATAATCGAAAGTTAATATATTAAAGAGAGAGCAAAGGTTAAAATACGTTGGAATTATTTACGCACAGTCTAGTATACATTTGTATGATTAGCATAACAGTTTACCACATTTAACCAAAATTTTCAAACGCATGCCTGCAAAATTCTTACACAAAATACTCTTCAGTGCCCCTGAAAATTCTGTTTGGTTTGCAAGGAAAATTTTATTTGAATAAGACTTCGTAGAAGAAGTATAAGGGAGCAAAGTAAAGAAAGTAGTTTCTCTACCAATTCATTCAAGTTGAGAAATGTGTTAGGAAATTGAACTGACTACCCAAGAAATAAACACGAGCTAAGCCTTTCTTAATCCAAATCCATTGTTCTAGATCAAGTGGACAGCGGTGCTGCCTCCCTAGCTATTCCCATGTCGCGCCATGCTGCACGAAACGGAAACAACTGGCGCGCTCTATTGGACTCAGCCAGAATCGTCTAGACGGTTACATGCCAGTTAAGGAAGAAAGGAAGGCAGCAAATGTTGTTCTAGCAATAACTGTAGGCTTTCCTATCAACGTGAAGGCTCGTTTGAAACAATATTTGTGTGCCAAAACTACTGAAGGAAAATCATTCTGAGTTGACAACTTCCACCTCGTTGATATTTGTGAAAATACGATCACTTAACGAACAAACTTAGTATACATTATCATTCCATCATATTTCTTTCACTTCCCTCTCGCTTTTTTTAATAGATATGTTGAGCGTTTCACCTTTAAAAAAACAAATGTGTTTTGTTATTGCATATGGGCAAATCCTGGGCGTTGCGGACGTTACGTTCGCACGATTTTTTGAATTTTTGAGGCAGAAATATCGTGAAATACTGTTATTATATAGGGAAAGATTTAGGCCACATCTGATGATAAAAATATGTTGGCGACACAAATTTAGTTTAATACCTTTGTTTTAGCCACTTAAACTGCGTTGCGGACGTTACAAAAAATGGAAGTGGTTTTTAGGTTATTAACTAAATCAGCGATTTTCTGCGAATTTCAAAGTATAAATGATAAAATTCATTAGAGAGGAATTGAAGAGAAATGTCAAGGCTTGTTAAAAGCCACCACAGAAATAAGCCAAGAACAACGTCTGATTAGAAAATGTTAACTGACCTCGTTATAAAGAAATATGCGAAAGTTTCGAAAATGGTTGCACTAATTAAGGGACAAAATTTTAAAGTTTTCTTAGTCATAACTCAGATACCGTAGGAGATATATCGACGAAATTTCCTACGCGCAAGATTTGTCCAAATCGGTTGAAGGGATTTAAAATTTCAGAAATTTCCGCGTCATTACAAATACAGGCTATTTTGTAATATAGAACTCAATAGAGCATAGACAAAAGATGCGAAAAATTAAAAATTGACAACAAAATTTCTTTTCTGAGGTTAGTGAGAGCTTAAAGAAAAAGACAAAAAAATAGGGAAATACTTGGCTTTGAAAAGTGGACATGAGAATTTCCATTTTTTTTCATTAAAAATCAAGAAATATATGTATAGGGAAATCACAACCTATCATATTGCGTCATATCGTCATAATTCATAATATTTTGTGGTTGCATTCTATGCTATATGTGTACTAAATAAATACAACTCTGCACGATATGTTTTTGGGTCGCCGTATTTGATCATCTGTTTTTGTTTACTTCTTCACAGGGCTTCGGAAAGGTCTTTTATAACTATTTCCGTACAATATTTTAATATGACATATGACTTTATGACACTTTGTGAATCACCTAATAGTAATATTTGCTCTTTTACACGATAGATTAAATACTAAGCTCCTTTCATAACAGCAGAACTATACAATTAAAGCAACTTTAAATTTTCGTGCTTGGTTGACTTTTCCTGGGAAATGCCCATATTTCTCACATTTTTATACTCAGCTGTACTAGTACACAGAGTATTATAGTTTTGATTTCCTAACGGTGGATTGTAACAGAATGAAATAATCGAGATAGATATAGACTTATATATATCAAAATGATCAGGGTGAAAAGAGAAATCGATTGAGCCATGTCCGTCCGTCCGTCTGTCCGTCCGTCCGTCTGTCCGTCTGTCCGTCTGTACGCACGATAACTCGCGCAAAAATTGAGATATTTTGATGAAATTTGGAATGCAAGTTGGTATCAAGACAGGAACGGACGGTATTGAAAATGGGCGAAATCGGACCATGACCACGCCCACCTCCCCTATATAGTAAAAATCGGAAATTTTGTATCTCAGTAACTAATAGAGCTGGAGTGATAAAATTTCACCCACGTATTGACCTCAGGCCCTTATGAAGAAATGTGGTGAAATTTTGGAAAATGGGCGGTGCCACGCCCACTTATTAAGGGGCAAACATTGAAAGTTTTATGAGTCATAACTCAGAAACCGTTGAAGGTATATCGATGAAATTTGGTACGCGTGATTTACTTACTTAGGCAAACGTTTGGACGAAAAACAGTTAAAATCGGTTGACGGCCACGCCCACTTTTATATATGTGTATTATAAAGTGGCCTAATAAAAACATTTTAAGCGATATCTCTGTCAAATATAAAGGTATATCATTGAAATTTTATAGCAGGAGTCCAACTGCGGACATAAAACGAAAAACACAAAAATTTTGGAAAATGGGCGGTGCCACGCCCACTTATTAAGGGGCAAACATTGAAAGTTTTATGAGTCATAACTCAGAAACCGTTGAAGATATATCGATGAAATTCCGTACACGTAATATATTTACCGAGGCAAATGTTTGGACGAAAATTTTCCTAAATCGGTTGACGGCCACGCCCACTTTTATATATGGGTATTATAAAGTGACCTAATAAAAGCATTTTAAGTGATATCTCTGTCAAATATAAAGACATTTCATTGAAATTTTGTGGCATGAGTTCCACAATAGACCGGAAACAAAAAATATAAAAATTTTGGAAAATGGGCGTGGCACCGCCTCTTTTTAGACAAAGGAATATACGAGATTTCTTAGCCTATAACTCGACAAATAATTGAGATATTATGACGAAACTTGGGTTATACACTTTTATAACTTGTGTTGTGTGGCCGCTGTGGTGCAATGGGTAGAGTGCTCGCCTGCTATGCCAGAGGTCTCGGGTTCAAACCACGGTCCGAGCAAAACACCAAAATAATTTTTCTAATTAGTAAAAATCCAATTATTGGGTTTTTTAAGAGCAGCGGTCACCTCTCGGCAGTGGGCGGCATACCCTCCGAGAGTATTTCTGCCATGAAAAAGCTTCTCACAAAAAATGCATTCGCCGTTCGGAGCCGGCATAAAACAGTAGGTCCACCCAATTAGTAGGAAAAACAAAAAGGAGCACACATCGAATTGGGAGAGAAGCTCGGCCATAAAACTCGTCAGAGTTATAAAGCGCCATTGTATTATATTATTATTATATAACTTGTGTTAATAGACACGCAAAAATTTATTGAAATCGGTTTATGACCACGCCTACTTTTTACAAAGATATTTCTGGAACACCCTTTGAGAATTTGTAGCGTGACATCTTTGTAACTAGAAGTCATAAAAGAATGAAATGTTGCACAAAGAATAATATTCATATGCTTAGTTGGATGACTGATACAAATGTTGAAAATGGGCGTGGCTACGCCCACTTTATGCGGCACTCGCTTTATATAAAATACACCGTGATTACATCAAACGAAAAAAAACAATGAAAGCATACAGCTGAGTATCTAATGTTTAATTCCACTCGAACTTAGGCTTCCTTACTTGTTATAATTGTTTTTCCCTGAGTGTAGTTGACAGAATAGCTTAGTTAGACTTTGGTCTACGAAGCTTCATTACACAAGTTAACGGAAAGCTTCGAAATAACATATTTTTCACAATTTTTTTTTTTTAATTGAACATAATTTTTTATTTCCTTTCAACAAAAATTATTGCCAAATATGGTAATGCTCATCCCAGCTTGCCTATTGGTATGCCCTTTCGCAGAACCCAACCCAAAAATCATCAGCATCTTTAACCCATTAAAGTCTATTGAACCAGCTTTTATGCATTTTATCAAATCATATTTACTTTGTTGCGGCACATCACTTTGCTTGTGCGCTTTTGCTGCCTGCCACAAGCATTACTCGTACAGAGCAAGTGTAGCAAGTAGTCCGTGAAGCGCGCGAGTGGCAGGATGTCAGTTAGTCAATCAGCGAAATTGTAAAACACAACATTTTGGCATGTCAGCATGCCACCATATGACATAGTGACATAATAAAATAGCTTGACAGCAGCAACAACAACAACAACAACAACAGCAGCAAGAGCAAGTGTATCGTAGTGAGCAGCGAGCGATACAATAAAGTAAGCCGTGGCAATAGAACCTACGGAAACTGCAGCAGTTGCTTGTCATGCTGCTGCGTGCCAAGTCACACATAGCCAAGTTAAGTTGACTAGTCCTTTTAAGCATGTACGTCTGTTTATTTAGCAGAAATGAAAGAAATTTTAGCATTATGCGAAAATATGAAATATGATGATGACGTAGCATGGAAAAAATAGCCAAGCGGGGAAGGAGGGAGAAATTGTTCTAAAAACTTTTATTATACTTTAATGGGAAATATATGTACGAGTATGTTATAAAAATATGTATTTTTTATGCATGTATGATATATGTGTGTATGTATGTAAGTATGTATCTAAATTGAGGATTTATGTTAGGAAATTTTACGCACAATCGATTTTGCTCCCATAATGGCATTTGCCCAAAAAATGCATTATGAGTGAGTGTATAAAAAACAAAAAAAAACATTTCAAATTATATTGTTGGTTGGCTACTGAAATTTTGCGCATACATATCTATGTATATATAAGCAAATCATTGGTATAAGGGACATTCCATCGTGACTCCTGGGACATTTGACTCCAGAGCTTAGTCAACTTTGAATTATAAAACTGACATCGGGACTTAAATTGCTATGAAATATATTTATCGACATGGAGAAATATCCAATACAACAAAGGCATAAAAAAAATTGGCTAAATAATAACAAATAGCTTTGTAACTACTCAGTAAATGAGTGTGACTCCTGGGACACCGAAAAATCCCTTTGTTGCACCTTTATGAGCACGAATACGAATTTTATTTCAACTATTCAACTTCCACCTACAATTTGTATATGGTCGAAAAAACATACTGCATAGTACCATATTCTATAAAAATATTTTATATATTCAAATTCAATTAACTATTTTCAATATTTAAAATTGTGACTCCTGGGACAAGTTTTTGTGACTCCTGGGACAAGTGCGAAATATGTAATATACTAGATTATTGAAATCAGTTTTATTATTGTTTTAGCCCTTTTTGACCAAGTTATTCATAAATTTCTCCCAGCAGAATTGAAACCAAGCCAATTAAATAAAAAAAAAGTAAAGCGAATGCAAAATAATATTTATATTTACTTCAAAGTTCTGATTAAATATTTATTTAAAACAAGTCTAATTCAACATCTCTCGAAACAATTATTTAAAACTCGCTGTTTCCTTTTCCTCTGTGCGGCATTCATCTGAATAATGCATTAGAGTTCAGACTCGTGTGACTCCTGGGACACATTTAAAAATAGTCTAGAAACCACAAACTCTATTAACTTAAAAAATGTATTTAGACGATGAACAGCCTCTTATGCCCGAATCGCAATTTGGCGTTAGGTCGGTCGCGCGTTGATCGTACCTCAAAGCCGCTTCACACTGACATTCGATATTAGATATTGGATTGCAAACATGTTCACTGCCACTAACATATTTTCTTGAATTTTTTCATAAATTTCTAATTTTTCATCGAAAGAAATCAATTCGGATTTATTTTATGTCAAACGCCCGACCTAGTAGAGAAATGTTCAACTCAGGCGTTATACAGGGTTGCAATAAACATACGATATTACAAAAATTTTACGATCAAACGCTTGAGGTCACAATGCGATTTGCTCCATATATTTCCATACATTTCTACTCACTTGTCAGAAGCGCGACCGACCGAACGCCAAATTGCGATTCCGGCATTAATCCTTACTTCCATAAATATCTAGTTTCGTAGGGTCATACCTGAAGTTACCAGACCAATTTTTATGCCTTTTCGTGTGACTCCTGGGACACCCCATATGAATCAATTTTATGAAGATATACACAAAAATCACATACCTTTTTTAATTTTTTGTTATGCAATTATTTAAATTTTTCCTCGCTTTACTTGAATGACTTGCAAATTTTTTTTTACAAATGAAAATATAGCTAATATAGCAATGCAAACATGACCAAACATTTTCCGCAAAATAGTTATGTGTGAATTCAAAGTTCTATGGACAAAATTTTGCGTTTTTACATATTTTTCTATATTTGTGTTACCAGATTAGGAAAATATACACATTTAGTTACAGGTAACTGAATAAATAGGAATGATTAGTAGTATTTTAAATTTTATATCGTTTTCCTCTTTTGGCTGGAATGTCCCATAAGGAAGTTTGCCGAAGTTTTTCAATACATACCACAGAAGTACTTCAATCCAAAAGAGGAAGAACTCGATAAAACAAGGCAAAAATCTGTGGAAATTTTCTCTATTATTAAATATCTCGCAAACGTGTATTAAAAATTGCAAAAATCTAACCAATTAGCTGAGCACGCATATCCATATAATCTATATACATATGTATATATAAAAATCAAGCCCATTTCTTTGTCGCCGGCTTTCGCCGAAACGCGTGGAGGGATTTTGACCAAATTTACACACCAGCTTAGTACCTTGCCCTAGATGGTTTATATGCATATTTTTTCCAAATCCGGAAGTTGGTTCCCGAGATATAGGTCAAAACGTGGATCCGGCTTTCCCCTGAATATTTTTGGACGATATTGGTATCAAATGAAAGGTATTGAGCAGAGAATTTACATAGAATAGTACTCATTGTGATTCCTAGGTCGGGTCTCCAGATATGGGTCAAAACGTGGACACGGATGACCCCGGAAAATTTCTCAGCGATATTGGTATCAAATGAAATGCAGGGCGTTTACATAGAGATGAACTCATTATGATTCCTAGGTCAGGTCCCCAGATGTCAAAATGTGGATCCGGATGGCCCCGGATAATTTCTCAGCGATATTGTTATTTAATCACGGCGCATGACGATTCCTAGGTGAGATCCCAAGATATTGGTCAATATGTGGACCCGGATAACACCGGGATATATCTTAGGGATATTGGTATCAAATGAAAGGTGTTGAGCGGACTCTCATGTAGAGCCGTACCCATTACGATTTCTTGGTCAAGTCTCCAGATACCGTAACCATTATGGTTCCTAGGTCAAGTTCCCACATGTGGGTCAATAAGTGAACCCGGATGAGCCCGGGATGCCTCTGAGCAATACTGATATAAAATGAAAGGTGTTGACCGGGCCTGCTATGTAGAGATATTTTCATAGTGATTCTTAGTCCCGATACCCAATTATGGGTAAATGAGACGATTCGGACGCCACGGAATGTTTTTAAGCAATGGTGGTATCAAATGAGAAGTGGAATGCAGGGTATGTTGTGCTAAACCCAGTTCCCTAGGGAAAGGGGAAGAGTAATGAGACTGGGAAAGGCAAAGGGACGGAAAAGGAGAGGGAGAATATAATAAAAATGGAATGAAGAGGATGGAGAGAGACACAGTAAGACAGGGAATTAGAGAAGGAATAAGAGGGGGAATAAAAAGGAGAAAGACAGAAAAGGAGAGGTAAGAGAAAGCGATAGAGAAAGGGAAGTGGAAATGTGACGGGAAAGGAAAAAGGAAACGGAAATGAAAGGAAAGATAAATGGAAAGGGAAAGAGAAAGACAAAAGTAGAGGGAAAGGGAGTTGGAGATTAATCGAAGAAAAATGGGATAAGAACATGAAGAGGGCAAACTTTTGAAAATATCAATTTTTTGCTTCACTTTTTTAAACTTATCTGAATTGTGCAGAGCTCTGCAGCCCGAGGTAATTTCGGTTTCTAGATACTTTCAACATATTTTAAAGTGTGCCATTTTTCGCTTCAAGTACCTATAATAGGAAGTGGGCCAAAGCAAAGCTTGGCCGGGTACAGCTAGTACTGCAATAAATCTGCTTCAGCTCGTAAAGAAGCTCTATTTGTATACGCTGGTGCCAGAAGCGAAAAAGGTAGGTACTTCCAGTAATAGTTTGGAATAAAAATGCGCTATTTTTGGTCAGATGGTAGAGAAAAGGTTTGCAGAAGAATCAATAATCATTTAATCCTTCGCGCCTAATTTACTGCTCGTGAATGTTATTTTACGCTTATTTCTTAAAAAGTAATCTAGTACGGCTTTGTTTAATTACTTGACTCTAAGCTACTCAAATTGCCTCCATCTGCCCGCATCATTTGCGCCTAACACATGTCTCAATAGCAAATATTTATTTTTTCTTTTTTTTTAATAATTTTGATAGATTTTATTTCTTCAAAGCATATACATACATAGTATATATATAGTACATATGCATTACTGCATGTGCATTATAATAATATAATACAATGGCGCTATTATAACTCTGACGAGTTTTATGGCCGAGCTTCTCTCCCAATTCGAGGTGTGCTCCTTTTTGTTTTTCCTACTAATTGGGTGGACCTACAGTTTTATGCCGGCTCCGAACGGCGAATGCATTTTTTGTGAGAAGCTTTTTCATGGCAGAAATACTCTCGGAGGGTATGCCGCCCACTGCCGAGAGGCGACCGCTGCTCTTAAAAAACCCAATAATTGCATTTTTACTAATTAGAAAAATTGTTTTTGGTGTTTGGCTCGGACCGTGGTTTGAACCCGAGACCTCTGGCATAGCAGGCGAGCACTCTACCCACTGCACCACAGCGGCCTGCATGTGCATTAAGGTGGTAAAAAAAAATTAAAAATCAACAAGTCATTGCGAAACAAGGATATTTTTATACTATTACTCCTAAAACAATATGTGTTCCTTTTTTTAATGCTAAAAAGAAATCTTCCTTTTCTTTCCTTATAGGTACATATCAGGGACTGTAACGGTTATGACTTATATCCAAAAAGTTGACTTTTAATCATTATTTTTTGAGTAGCTTTTATTTTCTGAGGTTTATTTTGCGATCAGAAAATAAAAGGTATTTTTTGAGTTTTATTTTTTTGCTCAGAGAATAAAAGTTTTTCAGTTTAATTTTGGCTGCAATTGTAGATTTTGCCATATAAATACGTAAAGTAGATAAATAAATTTTTAATTTTTTTATTTATAAACTTTACCTACGTGTTAATGTGGCAAAATCGACAGCTACAGCTAAAATTAACCCGAAGAAACTTTTATTCTCTGAGCAAAAAGGTAAAACTCAGAAAGCAACTTTTATTTTCTGATCCAAAAATAAAATTCAAAAAATAACGAAAAATAAAACTAAAAAAAACTTTTATTTTCTGATCGAAAAATAAAACTCCAAAAATAACTTTTATTTTTTAAGCGATAAATAAAACTCAAGAAATAACTTTTATTTTCTGATCGAAAAATAAAACTCAAGAATTAACTTATTTTTTAAGCGAAAAATAAAACTCAAAAAAAAAAACTTTTATTTTCTGATCGAAAAATAAAATTCAAAAAATAACTTTTATTTTTAAGCGATAAATAAAACTCAAGAAATAACTTTTATTTTCTGATCGAAAAATAAAACTCAAAAAATAACTTTTATCTTTTAAGCGAAAAATAAAACTCAAAGAATATCTTTTATTTTCTGATCGAAAAATAAAACTCAAGAAATAACTTTTATCTTTTAAGCGAAAAATAAAACTCAAAAAATAACTTTTATTTTCTGAGCAGAAAATAAAATTTAGAAAATAATGATTAAAAATAAATTTTTTATAAAAATCGAAAAAATAACATTTAATGCACCTAGAAGTATTCTACGTTACGGTGATTACATCTGTGTACTTCTTTTGTGTTTAGTATTTCTCCTTCAGTATGATTTTTTTAGTCAAAATTTAAAAAATAACGATTATTTGCAATCCGTGGTACATACTCTGAAAAAAATACCCGTTGTTAAACCAACAACTTTCGGCTGTTGAATCTCCGTCTTTGATTCAACAGCAAAAGTATTTGTTTTTACAGCAAAGTTTTTGATCCAACAATTTATTCAAAAACGGCCGTTGTTGTTTCAAAAACTTGCTTGCTTTTAAAAAAATTTTTGTGAGAAAATATTTTTTTGTGAGAAAACCAACAAAAAAAATAATGATGGAGAGAAGATGAAGAGAAAAATTCAAACAAAAGTTTATTTTTAACAACAATTTTCTCCCCGTTGTTGATTTAAAGGCAAAAGTAATGAGAACAAATTTTTTTAAATTTTGTTTTACAATGATTCAAATAATTCATGGATTCCTTTTTTGGAAATGGAAGTATAAATAGGTTACTACAATTCAATACAATGTTGAATGTTCCACTATGTGATGATTGGATAGAATCTCAGGTTGATATCATGGTTCGAATACGGAGCAGAATATAAAACAAAGAAGAAAAATCAGAATAAGAAATAAAGATAGCAACCAGTGAATGAAAAGAAGGAGAGAAGAATAGGAGAACAAGCGGAGGCTACACATTTGCAGTTGGGACCCGGGTGGAGAGAAGATGAAGAGTAAAATGCAAACAAAAATTTATTTTTAGGTCAAAATTGTTTCCAACAATCTCCGTTATTGACTTAAATCAACAACGCTCGCACCTTTGAAACAACAACGGAGCGTTGTTGGGCACATTTCAACTGCGGAAAGTAGTTGATTTAACAGCGAAAGTCTTTAGATTTACAACGTTTTTTTTTTCAGAGTATATTTCCGTAGTACAGTCGCATGAAATGCGGGAGAACTTTATTTTCTTCATACAATTTTGGATCACCCTAGTGTGCATTATCTACATACATATGTATATGTAGGTTATAAAATACAGTAGTTGTATAAATTGCTTTATTTACTCGAAGTATAGAATTTCAATCAAAAGCATGCCTGTGTACTTCCGAATATGCACACCTACATACATACATATGTACATACCTTTACTTATGTTTGTTTGCACTAAAATTAAGAAAATGCAACTGCACGCCAACGCATAGACAAACATCCATACATATATGTATGTACACTTAAAAAAAATGATAACAAACATGCCACAAACAGCAGAGATAGTAGGACGAGATAGAGCAAATTTCTTTCTTCATTTCAAGATTTTTCAAATGCCCGCACATTTTGTTTGTCCTTCTTCAATGGACAATCGTAGTTTGCCAAACAAAGGACATAAAGAAATGTGCACAAGCAAATTGTTGTTGTTCCGTATTAATGTACATATGTACGTATGTAAGCATTCGGAGTCTGTTTGTTCTAAAGTCGTGTGCTGGCATGTATTTTCTATTGAGAATGATATTTTCATTATAAAGTGTTCTTATGTATGTATGTATGTGTTTTGTATGCATTTCTACTTATGTACGTACATTCCCTTATTTAAGACTTTTTTTGGATAATGGTGAGGCTTGAAAATAATGCCTGGAAATTCTAAGGGACATAAGATGTAAGAAGAAAGGCTTATTTTTCTGTGTTGGTGTCATCAGGCCATAAGGACTACCCTCTTTGAGAGGAAACCGTATTACCAAGGCTTATTCGCCACGGGAAATAAGTCTTAGATAATTCCTTATAAAAAGGGCTTTTGTGGTGTTTAGTTACTTTATAATTATAATTGATAGCACGAATAGGAATTTCCTATATGCCGCAATGTCTGAATTTGGTTTCCATGCAAAACTTTTACGGCTATGCCAAATGACGTTGACTAATACCACCAGCTCTGTCATAATTGGGAAGGACCTCCCCGAACCGTTCGAGACCAAATGAGGTTTCAGACAAGGTGACTCCCTTTCGTGTGACTTCTTCTATTTGATGCTGGAAAAGATAATACGAGCTGCAGAACTTCACCGTGCAGGAAGCATTTTATACCACAAGAGTGTACAACTCCTGGCGTACGCCTATGATATCGACATCATTGGCACTAACACACGCGCTGTATGTTCTGCCTTCTACAAGTTGAATAAAACGGCCAAGAAAATGGGTTTGGTAGTTAACGAGTACAAGACGACGTACCTCCTGTCATCACACAAAGCAACAGCACGCCTTGGCAGCCACGTCACTGTTGACAGCTACAAATTTGAAACTGTTAAGGACTTCGTCTATCTGGGAACCAGCATTAACACCAAAAATAATGTCTGCCCGGAGATCCAACGAAGAATCACTTTTGACAATAAATGCTACTTTGGACCAGGGCTGCACATTAACGTTATTTTTTTATCAATAACCGAAAAAATATTTTGTTTTCAATTCAATTTTGAAAAATTTTAACGTTAAGTGCTGAACGAAAAAATACTGTTTTGATAATTATCAAAAAAAAACTTATGAAAAAAAATTTCGTTTTGTTGATTATCAAAAAACAAATATTGAAAAAATTTTGTTTCGGTAGCCAACAAAAAAAAAAATATCAAAAAAAATAACGTTAATAAAAATTCAAAGTAAAATGAAGCCGTAAACCCGAAACAAATTTTTATTATTATTTTGTTTTTGGTAATCAACGAAACAAAATAATTTTGATAATTTTTTTTTGATAATCAACGAAACGAAATAATTTCAATAATTTTTATTTGATATTCAACAAAACAAAATTTTTTTGTTAATTTTTATTTGATATTCAACAAAACAAAATATTTTTGTTGATATCGTTGTGCAGCCTTGCTTTGGACTAAGTAGGCAACTGAAAAGTAAAGTCCTCTCTCGACAAACAAAAATCACACTCTACAGGACGCTCATCGTTCCAGTCCTCATGTACGGCGCAGAAGCATGGACAATATCAAAATCAGATGAGATGGCACTTTGAGTATTCGGGAGGAAAGTTCTGCGGAAGATTTATGGACCTTTGCGAGTTGGTGGGGCCAAGTATCGACGGACAGTTAACGATGATCTGTACCTGCGTAAGCTCGTTGTTGTTTTAATTCATCACCAAAGCCTATTTAGCTACATAAGAATGTACGAACTTACACATTACATGTTTATTTGTATGTACATACATACATATGTACACACATCAAATTGCGTATTATTTTACGTACGAAATTGCCTACAATTGCACGCTTGTTGTTTTGTGTAACAACAAAAAAAAATATGAATAAATGGAGGAGGCACGAGCTTTTGTGTTGGAGGTCATTGCCATGCTGCGGAAGCGAGGAAAGATAATAATAAATTGAAATCGTTGTAAACAAAATTTAGATCAATTTAATATGTATTTTACTGTACCTAATGTTTTGGGTTAATTTGAAACAAATCGACAAACGTACCTAAATCCCGTTAACGAAAATCGAAAAAACCGATAAAAAATTCAAAATACCGATAGAAAAAATTTAAAATACCGATAAGAAAAATTAAAAAAAAAGGGATAACAAAAATCCAAAATATCGATAAAAAAAAATCGAAAAAGTCCGAAACTCCGATACAAAAATCTAAAACAGCGATAACCAAAATCAAAAAACCGATCACGAACCCAATCCAATCTAAAAATAAATCCAAATTACCGATAACAAAAATCGAAATAGTCCAAAACTCCGATAACAAAAATCTAAAAAACCGATAACGAAAATCCAAAAAACCTATAAGAAAAACCAAATAACCGATCACGAAAATCCAAAAGACCGATAACAAAAATCAATAAAACCGATAACAAAAATCAAAAAAAAACCGATAACAAAAATCCAAAATTCCGATAACACAAATCCAAAAAGCGATCCCGAAAATCCAAAAGACCGATAACAAAAATTCAAAAAACGGATAACAAAAATCGAAAAAAACCGATCACGAAATCAAAAAAAAAGAAAACAAATACTTATCCAAAAAAAATCCAAAATACCGATAACTAAAATCCAAAAAAAAAAAAACCGATAACAAAAATCCAAAATTACGATAACACAAGTCCAAATATCGATAACAAAAATTCAAAATGCCGATAACAAAAAATCCAAAAAACCGAGAGCTAAAATTATAAAAATCCACAAAACCGAAAAGAAAAATCCAAAATACCGATCATAAAAATCCAAAATTCCGATAAGAAAAATCCAAAAAGTCGATCACGAAATTCCAAAAAACCGTTAAAAATATCTAAAAAAACCGATAACTAAACTCCAAAAAAAAACGATAACAAAAATCCAAAATACCGATAACTAAAATCCAAAAATTGATAACAAAAATTAAAAATACCCATAACAATAATCCAAAAAACCCATAGCTAAATTCTAAAATACCGATAATAAAAATCCAAAAAAAACCGAAAAGAAAAATTCAAAAAAACCGACAATAAAATCCAAAAAACCGATAACAAGAAACCAAAATACCGATAACCAAAGTTCAAAAATCCGATAACAAAAATCTAAAAAAACCGATAACAAAAATCCAAAACTCCCATAACCCAAATCCAAAAAACAGATCACGAAAATCCAAAAGAACCGATAACAAAGATTCAAAAAACCGATAAGAAAAATAAAAAAAACCGATCACGAAAATCCAAAAAACCGATAAGAAAAATTTAAAAAAAAACGATAACAAAATCCAAAATTCCGATGACTAAAATTCAAAACCTCGATAACAAAAATCCAATAAACCAATAACACCAAAAATGGGTATAAAAAAAGTCAAATATATAAATAACAAAAATCCAAAATGCCGATAAATAAAACCCAAAATACGGATAACAAAAATTCAAAAAAAACCGATGTCAGAGAAATCCAAAAGACCACTCCAGATTTTATGATCGGCACCACGCCCCCTTTTTATTAAGATCAAAAATATGTCTATAACCTTCCAGGGGTAAAAAATAAGCAAGTTTGCAAAGTTTTCTGTGATTTCGTGCAGCTCGATCGACATTGTTCAGTGAATAGATATACAGCGGCTGGGCAGGTCATGTCGTGAGAATGGATGAAGGTGCTCCGGCCAAGAAAGTGTTTCCATCGCAGCACATACTGCTCTCTTTGTCCAGGTTTGACTCATAAAACTCAAATTTCCTCTCTCTCTATTTGAGATTCATCTTTTTTACGCCTTAAGCAGGGTATCCACATCACAAGAAATGCTAAAGCTCCATATAAAAAAACGCATAAGAAATGGTCAAGAAATTTTCTTGTGTCAAATTTTCTTTGGGCAGTATCCACTTCACAAGAAAATCTATTACAATTTTTGACGAAAAATGAGGTTGGCAACGCTGGTTTTGCCAAGAAATATATATGATTGTATATATTTCTTGAAGAAAAAATCAAATATCAAAATTACTCAAGAAATAAATGCCAATTTTTTCTTGAGCAATTTCTTATGATGTGGATACCCAGCTTTAAGCTTATTATACTTTTTGTAGGGTACATACTCTGCATATGTATAATCATAAGTACGTTTTGGCAGCGGCAATCGTGTCTGTTGAAAGTGATAAAACAAATATTCGATAGTTGATTCAATAAAACCAAATAAAATGTTGCTATGCAAACCAAATATTTAGTTTGAGTATTTAAAATTGTTAGAGACTTTATTATTTGCACGAAACACGTACATATGGACATATAGACATATGTAACTGTGCATTATATCATGTTCAGACATAAAAATTAATTAAGTCAATTGGGGTTGATTGAACATCTTGAGATTTGGTGTTCAGACATATTTAATTTACTTGGCCCATTTAACAGGTCGGCTCAAGATACATACACACATACACGCCGTGAACTGAATATCAAACTCTCGTGACCTAAATGTCAAAATTGCAAGGAGGACGAAATAATTTGACATTCAGCTCACAATTTTTACCAATCGTAAACACGAATACATGTATAGAATAAGCAGAAATAAAAACAAATTTGATAGTTGATGAAGAAGAACAAGAATGCAGCTGATCTGACGAACCAACCTGTTTAGTGGACACTGACGCTTATCACATTTCTCTTTTCATGACATTTCATTTTACTTATGAAACAAGCCTTTTAACAGGGTTGCATGCAGAATTGGTCTTCATTAAGAACTCATTAATTTCTAATGAAGCATTAACTTGGTCAATTTTTGTATGGAAAATTGAGAATCATTAGGCTTGAAAATTGAATAACGGCTCTTAATGTTCAATTAAGGTTGTGTCTGAACATAACATTAGACTCTGTTAAAAAAGTATCTGTGAAAACGAATACTAAATCCAATAGTAACGGTTAAAAGGCTGAATTGGCAGGATATCTTACGCAGCGGCAATAGAACGCCAATCTGATGTGCAAGAGAACAGTCTTTTTGGGAGAAGCTTTGTTTCCAGTTTTCATGAAATAGCAATGGTTTTTAATGGGAAGAAACTTCTAGGTAATGAATATTGAAGATACTCAGTGTGTGATAACCACTCTCGTCGGGCGCTGGTCAACCAACACACAAACTATTGCACCTCACAATGCAACAGATATGTACATAAATAAGAACTTCGAAGTGAATTTTTTTAAGAGTTGAAATTCCAAGGCATTGCATGCTCACGTAAAGACCACTTTTCACAACATGCCAGCTTCTGTATGCAGATAAAAGCAAATAAAATGGCACCAAAGTGCAGGTTGAACTAATTTTGTGGTATCAGTAAGGGCTGCCGTTTTCTGGCCAAAGGTATCGCTCATGCAGAAAAATTTTTGACTTGTAGGTACTGAGCTTTAGTATGTTCATCATATCTATAGTCATCACTTTGTACTATAATTTACTGCAATTATAAGAGCTAAATAAATAAATATAATAATTTAATAATACAATGGCGCTATTATAACTCTGACGAGTTTTATGGCCGAGCTTCTCTCCCAATTCGAGGTGTGTTCCTTTTGTTTTTCCTACTAATTGGGTGAACCTACAGTTTTACGCCGGCTCCGAACGGCGAATGCATTTTTTTTGTGAGAAGCTTTTTCAAGGCAGAAATAGACTCGGAGGGTATGCCGCCCACTGCCAAGAGGTGACCGCTGCTCTTAAAAACCCCAATAATTGGATTTTTACTAATTAGACAAAAAAAATTTTTTGGTGTTTGCTCGGACTGGGGTTTGAATCCGAGACCTCTGGCATAACAGGCGAGCACTCTACCCACTGCACCACAGCGGCCACTATAAATAAATATATAGTGCGAAAATGTCAATTTCGCGTGTACATACATACATACATACACCACTATTTTTTTACGCTACTACAGTAGAATCGCACAAAAGTTAACTCGCGAGAAATTTAAACCTTCGGATAAGTTAACCAAATTTGAGCGTCCACGTGAGGCTCTAAAAAGTTAACTCTTGGTTAACTTTTCTGAGCTTATCGATTTTTTTTCAAATCCAATCATTTATTTCTCAGCAAAAACAAGCTTATTCCCCTTGTTTCTATGTATTCCCGGAATTTGCGCGTGCATTCTCCGAATTTCTGTGTAAAAAATTATTGTCAGTGTCGCGAGGTGCAAATGTATGCCACTATCACCAACACCGTCGGCGGTACCGAAATTACGTTTTCGGCAAATCGGCATTATGACAACCGAATGAACGAACAGTTTGACAGTTTTTCGTGCCGAAATTTGCCGCAAGTATTTGGTTGCGGCGATATTAACAAAATATCAAAAAATTACAATAAAAGTTTAAGTAAATTGTGTAAATACATGTATGAAGTTGGAATAAGTGTTAATAAGTGTGAATATATGTAAATATATTAATCAACCGGTCGCGAGAAGCCACAAACGGCATGAGTCCATTGCATTTTCCACCGAGATTGAATTGCTGTTATATGCAAAGAAAAACGGGTTTACCACGTTATCCCCAAAATCAAAATCCCCAAATCAAAATCCCCAAACCAAAATCCCCAAAATCAAAATCCACAAAATCAAAATCCCCAAACACAAAATCCCCAAAATCGCGGCGATTTCTAACCTAATTTTAATTTATTTCACACAGAACATGAGAATTCTACATTGGACATTATTCCTCAAACTGAAACTCATAAGAAATTGTATACGTGATGATTTCACAAATGTTTATTAATAAATTCATCTCAATAACTTATGATTACATATTTGCATACATACATACATAACATAAATAAATACAAACTTCGTTGTTTATCAAATAAGGAATGAGTATCGACATTTTTTTCGACATTTTCAAAAATTTGAAAATTTCTACATTGTTTTTTTCGACATTTCGAGGGTATTCCATTTACATACATACATAACATAAATAAAAAAAGACCGAAAAAAAATGTCGAAACCGAAAATGTCGAATCATAAAATGTCGAATCATAAAATGTCGAAGCAAAAAATACCGAATTTTAATCATGTAAAAATTTGGAAAAATTTCTAATATAGTATTAAAAAATAGCCCAACTTATGGAAGCTCGAATTTTACACATCAATAATAAAAAATAAAAAAAATAACCCTCAGCCGGCAGAATTCTCTTCCCTGAGTAATATCTATGGCCCGGTCCACAGTGCTTTTGCGCAGAACACTTTTCTGCGTTGGCGGCCTTCGGCCGCGCTTATAAAAAATAACCCTGGGCTACGCCATCCGTCCGGACGTGTGCCCTAACCGAGCCTACCGCCACGGTGATGTCTTCTGCGTAGTAGGTACACCCTTCAGCGGCGGCGATAAAAATGTAAGTATACAAATTTCGGGCTTTTTCGGTAATTTTCCTCATTTCGACATTTTTTAATTCGGTCAAAAATGTATTCGGTATAATAAGTACTCGGTTGGTCCATAGCGAGCACTCCATGGATTAGCGAATGGAGTACTCCGAATTTTTGCAGGGATATATATGTATTTTATATGTATGTATACATATATGTTATTACGTATCAGAGCTCAGATAAGACTCGGCATGTGGTTTTTTAAATATGATCTTCAACGTTGTTTATTTAGTAATCTTTTGGGGATTTTGTGACGCTATCCCCGAAAAATGTTGGGATTTCGTGTTTGGGGATTTTGATTTTAAGGATTTTGATTTTGGGGATTTTTTTTTTGGGGATTTTGTGCGTTGGGGATTTTGTTTTTTGGGGATTATGTGGCACTCCCAAGAAAAACTTCAGAGAAAAAATTGTGAAATAATGATAATAACAGTGATTTAAATACGTGTGTATGTAGGCTTTGGAAATTAAAATATATTTTCACCAAAGAATAATAATGCATTTTCTGAAGTTGATAACTATTGTTTGACTACTATAAAAAAGCAACTAACGAATTATGAATGTGTATTACCAACAATTTACCATTTCAGTAAAAACTTTCGTCTCAATAAAGACGCATTCATATAAATATTGCAGGTGGTGGAAGGTCGGCTTCAGTATAATGCGTCCGCCATATTTATTTTCAAACCACTAAGAATGTTTCAATGAATCCTTCAGGAAAAGTTCTGTGAATGATAATTTTACTAGTTATAACACTCCCGACTACGCAAAATTACTGTAAATCTCTCCAGATCTAACTCCAGAAAGGGAGTTCTGTCGGCTGAGGGTTACTTTTAAAAGCGCGGTGCAGTGCATAAGGGTGCTCTACGCAAAAATACTGTATTAATGAATTATAAGTTTCCGCAAGATTTCGTTTGCATTTTAGTGATCTATCGCCAAAAAAAAAAAAAAAAAGAAACGAAAAATTCCGGTGCCGGGTACATTGTTATTGTAATTTTCCCCTGTTTTTGTATACAATTTGCCTTTATGTAGTTCAAAATAATTCTATGAAAAACAGAAAAAAGGACAAGGTAAAGGTTTCTTTCACGCAAAATTAAAACTATTATTTTTATTTTCAGCCTCTAATTAAATTTACGCTTGTTTACTTAAAGTAAAAGGATTGCTATGATCCCTTAAAAACTTTCTCTCGTTTATCAGATTCCTTTGCTCTTCTTCATCTACTAATATAGCTGCTATCGCAATAGAATCCATTATTTTATTATTTAAATAAATAGTTTTTAGTAAAATAAACTAACGATGTATTTGCTTTTATCAAAAAGATAAGAAACATCAGAAAATCCCGCTCAATTCTGCCAGCCAGATTTAGAAAGGTAGGCGCATACGTGAATTCAGAACTTTAATATTGTAATTGGTATAGTTTAATGTCAAAATAATGTTTCGCCTTGGTTAAAAACTGTATTCGCTTGGGACTCGCCCATTCCTGTTGGCCATAGTGTGAATTTGCTTTGATTTTGACATTACACTCTACCTTTGTAAATAAAAAAGTAGTTTCTGAATTCGCCGCTGCGCCTACCTGTCTTGAATTTCGCATCAGTACATGGCAACACTGATTCGAACAAAGATCACATATTTGGCTACACTGAACTTCGAACCGTCGGGGTTGCTGATGCCATTTTCGGTGCCGCCGACGGCGTTGGTGATACACACAGTAGTTAGTCGTTTGAACTATTGAGTGGTGTAAACATAGTTTGTGTGTTAAAAATGGCAACAAAGCGGAATAAACCATCGCAAATTAGATTGAATTTACATCAAAAAGCTGATATTTTAAGAAAACTTCATCAAGGTATTCACGGAAACCGCTTGGCATTGGATTATAGTGTATCTAAAGTGGCCATCTCAAAACTAAAGAAAAAACGATATGAAATTTCGGAGGCAGTGCCAAGCACACAGGAATTGGCAACCAAGAAAACTTTGCACAAGTCGGAATATCCCCTTCTCGAAGCAAGGTTGTAAAAATGGTTTTTGAACCAAAGGCAACGCAATTGTGCAATTAGTGATCCAATTTTAAAATCAAGAGCTAAGCTTGAATTTGCCAAAATGTACCCTTGAGAAAATATTTATGCAAGTGATTGTTGGCTAGCAAATTTTATGTATGTAAATTAAATCTAAGTTTATGTTTTGTAATGATTAAAACTGAGATATTTAAATAAATTTGATATGTTATATCCCAAAAATTATGTTTATTACTGTATTCTATCAAATTTAAAAACCGCCTAGAAAAGTTAATATTTCGGAAAAGTTAAATGCCCCTGGGACCATTTGGTTAACTTTTGTGCGATTCTACTGTACTTATTTGTAATGACCTAGTAATGTTGCATGCAACATTAGGTAAAAGGCAAGCAAAACAAAAATAAATGATAATAATAATATACATTCATAAATAGTGGCGAGGAACACTAGTAGAAATGTGCCAACAACAGCAAACACTAAAGTAGAAAAATTGTGCACGACAATAACGCCGGCAACTGCAAACCAGCGTTGCAGCAACAAAGCAGCAACAACAGTGGCATGTGCAACATTATGTTGCATGCGAACTACTTGAGTGTAGAAAATTACTTATTTGCGTGTAACATGTACTTGTTTACAATATGTATTTATAAACATATGTACATATGTATGTGCGTAAGTGCATAGCAACTCCATACTTCAATAGGAACAACGCACCGTTAACAAGATACAAATGCGGGGGGAAGCTTTTGGGCGGTGCGTGAAGGAACTTAATGGATAAACAGAAGTACATATGTATCAATGTATATATGTATGAACATATGATTCTAAGCAGCTAATTGGGTCAGTACGCAAGATGTTGTCCTGATGGAAGCAAAACTATAAATTTGAAAATCAGTAGAGCTCAGAAGTTTTCGCTCGCAATTCAATTAGTGTTTTATTTAGAGCACAAATATACGGAACATGTTATAACTTTAGCTCAAGGTCATTAAGACACACTTGACTTAGAAAGTTAGGTTGCTATTCGATAAGAGAGCGAAGCATTATCCATAAAAAAGGAACTTTCAATAAACGATGTACATTGTACATATTAATCTTCCCACTAGGTCCATTTGTAAGGTGATGAGATTTTTAATACCTGTCATTATACTTGCTTTTTTATTTATTTATTTATTTATTTGTTATAGTCTAAATATATACAGACCATGTAAGATAGGTAAATATATGTATGAGTATATAAATATTATTACTTAAATCTAAACATTATAATATAGTACTGCAGGTACTCCTAAAGTATGTTGAGCGGCACGTACAAATTGAGCACAAATCATTTCTTCACTGACTAAAGTAGGATTTTAGAAGAGTAAGCCGAAACAGAAAAATTTATACGAATGAAGTACATAACAAAATTAGATGGTAGGCAGCAGTGGCGGACCTAGCATAAATTGTCTGGGCAACCCCATGTATGTGTGAAGCATAAACATTAGCCATTTACGTAATTTTCTTGCTGTATTATCTAAAAGTCTGATTGCGTTCCGTCATTGACTTTGATCTAGAGCTCTCGATTTTTGTTTTTAACATTTTCGAGTAGCCCGAATAAATGCTTTTCAAATGCTCAAACACTCGTTTGTTTGCTTATTACCCGTATGTTTGTACGGGCATTTGAACAATTCGCGTATTTGAAGTTTGTTTTTTCTCGTTTATTTTTTTTTTGTCTTCATATGTATTTTTTATTTTTGTTTTCTTGATGCACATTTTTTTGTTTGTACACTCAGAGAAAATGAATCAAAAATAAAATTTTTATTTTTATGATGAACGTTTTAAACCAGGTCATTTTTATTTTAAAAATAGAAATTTATAAATTAAAAATGAAAATTAAAAATTAAAATGTATTTAGGATTGAAAAAGGAGCATGTTTAAATTAAAAATGAAAATTAATGGAATAATTTTTGGGTTCAAATTTTCATAGTGCTTAAAAAAAAATTAACATTTTTAAATTTCAAATGTTTTTCTTGATTTTGCCATTTTACAATGAACATCTTTAAAATAAAAATGTTCGTATATATTTACATTATTTTTAAATACGTATTGGCCCATATCTGGGGGCCCGGCCTAGCCCTTACAATTAAAATAGTTCTATCTCGAAGTCTTCATCATTTGATGCCAATATCTCACAGAAACATTCGAGGGCCATCTGGGTCCACGTTATGACCCATATCTGGAGACCCGGCCAAGGCATCACAGTTAAAAGAGTTCTATGTATGTTGGAGTCCTCATCAAGACCAATTGCTACCAATATCGCTCAGAAACATTCGAGAGTCAGCCGGCTCCACGTTTTGATTGATGACGCTAAACTTATAGGGAAGTCTCACACAAAAACGCAGAGGTATTTTTAATTTCCTTATACTGACGGAAATTTCAGCAGTAGCAAGTGTATTTGCTTATTATCTAATATCTAAATAAGTGAATATTTTAAAAATATAAATACACGCGCGCCATCTGTTGGAAAATAGCGGTGGTTGTAACCTAATCTCATTAGTAAATATGTTGCATATATTTAGGCAGCAGCTAGAAGTTACATACCCACATACATACAGGTGAAACTAATAAAAGCGTGTTAAAAATGGGTGCTTTAGTGTTTGAAGAACTGAGGTCCAATTACCAAAAGTCGTGAAATGTTTGATTTTATTTGATTTTGATTTCCGTCGCTTTTTAAAATTATCTTGATATTGTGCCAATAGTCGCCAAAAATCACAATCAACGCTTTTATAATCTGGTATTTGATATTTATGTTTGCATGTACATGTACATGTAAGAAATTATGTACATACATAAGTAAGTACATGCAAACGAAAATATCAAATATGCATATGACTGTGAATACTATTGAATGCCGAAGCCAGCTTCTCATCCCCATACAAATTTCATGTGAAAAATAAAAAAGTGTTTTGCTAGTTTTTTTTTCAATTTAAGTATGAAAATAAGCAATTGATTTCTCCTTAGAGAAAGCGAGAAAACAAGTGTTGGGAATTCATACTAGGGCTAAGCATTTTTAAGAACTTTTATAACTTTTTACTACCATTTAATACAACCCTGTTTATGTATAACAACTGAATTCGTAAGATATAGCTATAACGGCTTCTTCCCGCTTCACTTTTTTACGAACTGCAAAAAGAGAAGCACGAAGAAGTAAGTAAAAATTTAATTTCCAATTTACTTTGTTCTTGTAATAATTTAAACATTTCCCATAGATATTAAAACTCTCCAATACATTTTTGCCATCGTATTTGTTGTTAATAAACGTCAAAATAAAACTAATATCGAGTTCTTAATAACTTCGTGTACTCATATATATATGCACAAGCACATGTACGTTGTACTTGCCGCAACATTATTTTAATATTTCTTCTACGAATTGCCACGAAGAAAAGTACAAAATTTAATTTTCAATTTTGTATGTCAATACATGAAACGCTACAACCTCAGGAGAAGAAAAATCTCGAAGTCATCAAAAATGCCAAAATCGGACAAAGACTCGTCCAGCGATAGCGAGGCTGATCGTACCGTGGTTGCACAGGACAAAGCAATCAGCGAACTACAGGAACAAATACAAAAGCTGCAACTGTCCTTGGAAGCATCGGAAAGAGACAGACTTTGCTTGGTAAACAAACTCGCTGCGACAGCCGCTGCTTCTATGCCCGGTGAATCATCATCCAAGTCATTAGTCCACTCTGATCACAATGCCGGAATGTATACTACTGCCGCCTCTCTACTGCCAAATAATATGTCTACTGCCGCCAATTATTCAGTCCATGCATCGCCATGTACTTCAGCCGCCGCCGCCACCGTCAATTATCCAGCCTTCATGCCGCCGAACACTACATTTACAGCCGCCAACATCACACAAACGCCAATGAATTCTGCTAGCATATTTTCAGCCCGCTCAGGTACTAACATTAACTTCGCCAACGCCGCATTATCGGAACAGCAGACGCCTGCTGGAGCGCACCCCTACGCGCCACAAGGAAACTTCATTGCAGGAAGTATCTCTGCAAATTTTTCGCCGGACCATTTTCCTCACATTTATCACACGCCTGGCGCATCGCTAAATGCGCCACTTTCGTCACCTATACAAAATAGCCACACACAAATGTTAATGCCGCCCTATAACCGAAAACTTCAGGATTTGCCACAGTTCTCTGGTCTGCCGGAAGAGTGGCCAATGTTTATTGTTGCCTTTAAAGAAACTACTAATATGTTTTCATACACTAATGTCGAGAATTTGCTTCGTTTACAGAAATGCCTTAAGGGAGAGGCTAGGTCAAAGGTTGAATCCCTATTAATTCACCCATCAAGTATAAATGCCATAATTTCATCGTTGGAGTTTCATTTTGGAAGGCCGGAGGTACTTATTCGTAGTCAACTTGCCAAAGCCAGAGCATTCCCGTCGATCACTAATGCAAAGGTGCACGAAATCGTCAACTTGTCTGCAATGGTAACTAATTTAGTCGCATTCCTGGAAAACGCTGGTGCTCTTCCTCACCTTTCTAATCCCACACTGCTGGACGAATTGGTAAGTAAATTACCAATTTATAAACGAGAGGAATGGGCGCGTCACACATTTGTTATAAATAAGCCATATCCCACTGTTGTTGAATTTAGTTTGTGGTTGCAACAAATTTCAATGTTTATTGTTAAAGCAACTGAGCTAAACACACCACTGAACACACCCAATGTCAAATCTGATCAGCTGACAAATAAATGGAATAGATCCGCGAAGGCAGTGCTTGCCATATCAGAAGAAACTGCGAAATGCTTATTATGTAAAGAAAGCCATAAATTATATCAATGTGTAAAATTTGAAGATTTAAATTACAATGAGCGTTGGGAATTTGTAAAAAGAAATCGTTTGTGTTTTTGCTGCCTTGTTGAGGGGCATAGCGTTCACAATTGTTTTCGACGCAGAGCATGTGGCATATTGTCGTGCCAAAAGTATCATAATAAATTGCTTCACAGTGAAGTTGTTAGCACGGGCAGCCCTACGGCTGTTGAAACATCTGTTGCTAATGTTAACACTTGCTATAACAACAACAATAGTCATCACAGCCATTCTGGCTATTCAAACGAAAACATAAACAAAACTTTTCTCAAATTTTTGCCGGTGAAATTGCATGGACCAAACGGAAGCGTGCAAGTTATAGCTTTCATCGATGACGGAGCAAAAGTCACTCTGTTGGAAGAAGACGTAGCGAGTAGAATTGGTCTCACTGGGGCAAAGGATTTGTTGCGTTTAAAATGGTTTGATAATCAAACAACCAGTGAGATGTCTAAGTGTGTAAACCTTGAAATATCGGCTAGCGATGCTAATGAACGTAAATTTTGTATGAAAGGTGTGCGAACCACAAAAAGGTTGTTTTTGCCCCCACAAACGTTATGCGCTGATAGGTTTAAGCAATTAAATGAGTCCATCAGGGATATACCGATTGATAGTTACGCTGATGCAGTACCTAAAATTTTAATTGGAATGCCGCACACCAACTTGGTTCGGCCTTTGAGAGTGGAGAATTTCAACGATGGTTTTACAGTTCATCAAACTAAACTGGGGTGGGTTTTATTTGGTTCAGATGAATACAGTACTGACAGTGCCGTGGTGTGTCATGTAGATATAGATGACGGGGGAGTAAAAGAGCTGCAAAAGCAAGTAGCCGAATATTTTTCGTTAGAAGGTTTCAACACAAATATAGCGCCAATAAAGTCTGATGCAGATATTAAAGCCGAACACATTTTACGTAGCACAACCAAATTGATAGGCGATAGGTACGAAACGGGCCTATTGTGGCACAGTGATGATGTAGTCATGCCAAAGAGCTATGAGGTGGCTTTAAAGCGACTTCAGTCGGTAGAACGAAAAATGGCATGCGATACGAATTATTCAGAATGGTATAAAGGGAAGATTGATGAATATTTGGAAAAGGGTTATGCAAGAAAATTATCCGTGGATGAAGCAAAACTGCAAAATCCTCGTACATGGTATCTACCCCATTTTACTGTTTACAACGTAAACAAGGCATATAAGCCACGCCTAGTTTTTGACGCTGCAGCTAAGGTTGACAACGTATCGTTGAATTCTGCACTTATGAAAGGCCCCGCTGAATACCAGCCAATACCATTGCAATCAATATTATTTAAATTCAGGGAAGGTAGAATAGCCATATGTGGCGACATTAGGGAAATGTTCCACCGTATATATATTAGAGAAGCGGATCAGCATTCCCAGCGGTTTCTTTGGCGTGAAGGAAATGCAAACAAGGAACCTGACGTGTATGTTATGAGAGCTATGATTTTTGGTTCTGCTTGCTCTCCGTGCTCTGCCCAGTATGTCAAAAATCTAAATGCGTCGAAATTTTTAAGTGAGCATCCGCGAGCCGTCGAAGCTATCGTAAATCGTCACTATGTGGATGACTATGTAGATAGTTTTCCAAGTATCGAAGAGGGTATAAGCACGACAAAAAACGTTATTGAAATTCACCGTAAGGCAGGTTTCGAGTTGAGAGGATTCGTTTCAAATTCCGAGGTGTTGCTCCAATCTATTGATAGCAAGCTTTTACGGCAATGCAGCTCTAAAAATTTATGTGGTACAGAGTCCGAATACGACAAGGTTCTTGGCATGCACTGGGATGCAAAGCGTGATGTGTTCTTTTTTAACCTGACTTTTGCCAGAATACCGAAGCCAGTTTTGAATGGCAGCCGCCGACCGACAAAGGCAGAAGTCCTAGGAATAGCTATGTCGATATTTGATCCATTCGGATTTCTGGCGAATGTTACGCTCGTTCCAAAAATTTTATTGCAGCGATTATGGGTATTAAATATAGGCTGGAACGACGCCATACCGGACGAGATTTATGAGAAATGGTACGAATGGTACACTATGCTTGATAAGCTAAAACAATTCAGCATACCTCGATGTTATGGAATCATGTTCCAAGATCCAGCTACTAAAACGGAGTTGCATATATTTGTGGATGCGAGCGAGTTAGCATTTGCTGCTGTTGCATACTATCGCGTATGTCATGAAGGTAAAGTTAGCATGGTATTTGTCGCAGCTAAGTGCCGTTGTAGTCCTTTGAAGCCAATGTCGATTCCTCGGTTGGAGTTACAAGCTGCGGTATTGGGAATACGTTTGAGCAAAGCAATTCATGACAGTCATACAGTAGCAGCGGAGACAACAGTATTTTGGTCGGACTCAAAAACGGTTATCCAGTGGATTCGATCCGAAGCTCGGCAATACAAACAATTTGTATGTAATCGTATTTCAGAAATCCTTGACGCATCTAGTGTCACGCAATGGCGGTGGGTTCCTGGTTCCTTAAACCCAGCCGACGATGCAACTCGACCGCAGTCTAGCAACATGTTTACTGGAAATAATAAGTGGATTAGTGGACCTGATTTTTTGAAAGAACACGAAAGCGAATGGCCAACCTTTCCGGACTTGATTAATCTGTGCAAGAAAGACACAGAGATGAGAACAAAGTTTCTATACACAATTAAATTAGATGCTAATATTATACCTTTTTCTAAATTTTCGAATTTCTACAAATTTCTACGAGTGATGGCCTGTGTCCGATATGCCATTAAAAAGTTTCGTTCTTTGGTACAACGTACCGAAATTGTAAAACCATTTAAGACCACTGCTAACGAGGTTAAAGAAACAGAATTAATGTTGGTTCGATTAGTGCAAAGGGACGCATTTGGCGAAGACATGGAAACATTGCGAAATAAGGAACAATTGTCAAAAAGTAGCCCTTTATACACTTTAACCCCTGTCATGGACGAGCAAGGAATACTGCGCCTAGGAGGTCGCATCGACAATGCTCAATGTGTAGATCCATCAACAAGAAGACCAATCATCTTACCAAAAGGCCATGTGTTGTCGCAGTTAGTTGTTCGTCATTATCACGAGATGTTTTATCACCAAAACAATGAGGCCATTATCGGTGCGATACGTTCGAAATACTGGATTCCCAGCGTACGACGTCTTCTCCGATCTATTAAAGGCACCTGCCAGGTTTGTAAAAATGCAGCAGCTATTCCAAGGAATCCTCTTATGGGTCAGATACCATCTGATAGACTATCGCCATATGTTAGACCTTTTACGTATACGGGTCTAGACTATTTCGGCCCTGTTTTTGTTTCTATAGGACGACGACGCGAAAAGCGATGGGTTGCATTGTTTACCTGCTTAACCATAAGAGCGATACACCTGGAGGTAGCCAAGGATTTGTCAGCTGATAGCGTGATATTATGCTTGCGGAACTTCGTTAATCGCAGAGGTGTTCCTGTACGTATTCGTAGTGATAGGGGTACGAACTTCATAGGAGCGAGTAAGATTGAGTGGTTACACGTTGCTGATCGCTTGGAGGATGAATGTACTCGTCGAGGTATTGAGTGGATGTTTAACACGCCTGGAAATCCGGAAGCTGGTGGTGTATGGGAAAGGATGGTCCGAAGCGTGAAAAGAGTGTTGGCATTCACTTTGAAAGAGGTAGCTCCGCAGATTGAAACGCTTCAAAGTCTGCTAATTGAGGCCGAGAACTTAATCAATTCTCGTCCCCTTACTCATCTGCCTGTGGAAAGTACAGACGCTGATCCATTAACACCGAATCATTTCATCCTCGGTGGCCCAAGCTATGTCCAAACTGCAGCGGACTCTGAAAATAATTGTTTGAGAAAACAATGGAGGATTTTACAAGGCCTTAAACAAACTTTTTGGCGCAGATGGATTTTGGAGTATTTGCCCACGTTGACCAGACGCACTAAGTGGTATGAAAGAGTGGATCCAGTAAAAGTGGGCGATGTTGTAATTGTGTGTGACGGCAACGACAATTTAGGCGAGTGGCGGCGTGGAATTGTGATGGAAGTTGTGGTGGCTCCAGACGGCCAGGTCCGATCGGCGGTGGTAAAGACACCTCGTGGCACCCTAAGAAGGCCAGCATCAAAGTTAGCAGTATTGGACGTACGGGGTGATTCTCAAGTCGCAGACGCTCCTTCGATTCACGGGGGGCGGGATGTTGGGAATTCATACTAGGGCTAAGCATTTTTAAGAACTTTTATAACTTTTTACTACCATTTAATACAACCCTGTTTATGTATAACAACTGAATTCGTAAGATATAGCTATAACGGCTTCTTCCCGCTTCACTTTTTTACGAACTGCAAAAAGAGAAGCACGAAGAAGTAAGTAAAAATTTAATTTCCAATTTACTTTGTTCTTGTAATAATTTAAACATTTCCCATAGATATTAAAACTCTCCAATACATTTTTGCCATCGTATTTGTTGTTAATAAACGTCAAAATAAAACTAATATCGAGTTCTTAATAACTTCGTGTACTCATATATATATGCACAAGCACATGTACGTTGTACTTGCCGCAACAACAAGCTATCTTATTCTGTTTTGAAAGCCAGGTAAAAGCCAATGTGTGGAAACGTTAAAGCATGCTAACTGTGCTGTGATTGGCTGTGCAAACAAAATACACATTGTGAGGTCAAAGAACGTAAGTCTATTTACGTTCTTTGGTGAGGTGGATTGGTGGTGTATTTGCGCTATTTTCTTAGAATACTTTTAGGCACCGTATGTTACAGTGGGGGCTATATTATTGAGAACTTAAATAGTAAACACATTTAAAACGTAAAATAACCAGATTTTAAAGAACTTCGTAAAATGAAATGAACGAAAATATGTACGCAAGCCGGGCTTCTCGGCTTGTATGAAGCGCCCGCCTCTGGTAGGCAGCTGTATATTCAGCACTACAGTACTGTACAATTCATGCTGAATACCTAACAACAATAGGTGAGTTCCCGTGGCAGTGATCCAGATGCGGATACAAATTTTGCAAGCAAACTAAACAACAATTTTGTGATCCTGGTATTTATCTGGATCAAAAAAATCGATTACAATATATACACATCCGAAATTGATACAGATAAACACCAAGATCACAAAATTCTTGTTGCATTTGCATGCAAACTTCTTATCCCGATCTGGATCACTGACACGGGAACTCGCCTAATATAATAACGACCATATGAAATAAGCATGCGGTTCGGAATGAAAGCCCGACGCTTAAGCTTCATTGCTATTTTACTATAAAAAGTCATTCATGCGGAGGCGACCATGGCCGTGCTATAATCATGGGACATAATCATAGAAATTGTTATCTTTCCTAAATGAAATGTAAGGAGGAGAGTATAGATGATTGTAGTACCTTTGGGCCATCTGGGTTCCCTTCTTTATGAATTCGTCGTAATCCAGCCATACTTAGAAAGATGCTTTATTTCAAATGAGATATTTGGAAACCTTTGAACCGGTTTTGAAATATCTTATTTGGAACATAAAATTTGGAAATGCCCCTTAACAACCTCAAAAAATTATTAAGACAAGCAAAAAATTATTAATCTGAATTAATTGTCGGTGGCGCAATTCAAACAATGCAATAAACGGAATTTATATGTACGTATGTTTGTATATATGTATGTGTATATGTATATATGTATGTGAGTTAATACCCATTAATGTTATGGAAAAGTAAAAGAAGCATAAAATCATTTTGCTTGCTGGCAAAAAGGTACTTATATGAACATATTATATGATTATTATTATAATATTATATGTATATGTATGCATGTACTTATACGAGTATACTTACTCCAGACATTGCAAACGTGACTTTGTTGCAATCCGTTGACTTACGCCAATTCAATGTTTGTGTCCTGCAATGCCATGTTGCACGCAGAAGAAATGGAAAATTAGTAGAAATGAAATTGCAAGCAGTTGGTGCCGAATAGGTACGTACATACCCGGCAAAAAATGTTTGCTTATTGTTGACATATAAGGTTTAAAAAAGGAGTACGCTGGCAGCGCTGCTTCTGTTGTGCACTCACTCTGTCTGCTTCTAATTCTCTCATACTTATCTAGGCCTTATTTCGCATAGCGTATAAGCCTTTGGAATAAGCTGTGCTCCCAGAGAGATAGAGAGTACTCCTTATGACCTGATGACATCAACACAGGAAAATAAGCCTTATTTTAAGCCTTACGCCATACAAATTTACTACCCTTATAATTTCGGGCCTTTTTTCGTTAGCCTTTAAATCTGCGGTTTTAATTCTTAAATAAGGCATAGATTTTTTGGTGGGTATTTACATACATGCATACGTACACAATCGCAGATGTGATGTGATTACAATGATTAAATGATCTCTGCCGTGGCGCATTTGCTGATTTACGGCAACCAACGAAAATATAAATATGATTATTGCAGGAATTGCAGTAGCAAATGCGCTTAAAGACAGCTGTTATGCGTTTCATATATGTAACTACAGTAAAGTACTGTGCACATGCTTATAACTGATATGGATAATAATTCGAACATGTCGCTCATTTGCTGCAAAACCGGCATAAGTAAAAAAAATCGATTGTCCAGAAAACGCTTTTAAAGTTTTCAACTGACTCCAATCTTACACAGAAAATAGGAAATCCTACAAATTCAAAACAAACCAATTCAGTATAATATATTTAACATATCCATAAAGCAAAATCAACACCAAGTATCCATTTATGGTTTTTTCCTGAATAAGAATCAACTCTCCTTTGCATAATGACGTTATTGTTGCAAAAATATATTCAATAGAGTGTCTTAAGTTATAATGTGTCATTATTGTTGAGAAAAAAAAACAATAAGTTCGTATTAATTCATTTTATTTTCAATCTTTTGAACTTCAAATATAAAAAAATTGCTGTGAATCCAAACACTTTTGCTGTTAAATCAACAATTTTCCGCAGTTGAAATTTTGTCACTTAAAAATAAATCCCTTTGTGTTTTACATGGCCATTTATTTCTAACAATTACTTTATAATGTGTATTTTTAGAGCTATTGGCAAGTTTTTTAAATATTTTGTTTGCATTTTTCTTTTCATCCTCCCTCCGTTCTGTTTCCAAGTACAAATATGTAGCTTCATCTCCGCTTGTTTTCCATTGCGGCACCTTCTTCGCCTTCACTGCTTGCTATATTGTTTTCTCTATTTTATATTCTCCTCCGATTTCAAACCATGACATCAACCTGAAATTCAATCCAACGGCATCATATTGCTAGCTTAGAGTTCAAACTGTGTAAGTCCATTTTTATGAAAAAGTGTATTTTTATGTAGAACGCTAGAAAAATCAAATACGCGCTACGCTAAACAAGTTTCTGATACTTGTCATATTTCTACTCGTTGGTATTCTGTGACACGCAAATTGTGTAAGTTCAAAAAAACGAAGAAAATTTTGTAAGTCCAAAATTTTATATGAACAGAAATTTTTTTTTTCATTTCGAAATTTTTTTATTTTTTTTTTTTGTCTCTCCTACAAAGTTTGAAAAAAGGACTTACACAATTTTCACTCTAAGCTAGCGATATGTATGTTGAATATTGAACTTTAGTGGCTATTATACTTACCTTTGTTCGAACAAGCATCCGTGAATTAAAACTCACACACGCAAGCAAAGCAACAATTAACAACGGAGAAAGCTGGCAAAATAAATACTTTTTCTTTTGATAGTCAACAGTAATGATTTGTTGAATCAACAAATAAATATAAAGGTTACAGCAACAGATATTAGGGTTAAGTTAACAGTGACTCAGTTATATCAACGAAAATTTCTTTTAATAATTGATGATCAGTTGTGTTGAACTAACAAATAGGTTTTAATAGATATATTTGTTAAAGTAAAAGATGTTTTCGTTTATATAACTCTAAATCTACTTAAACATATTTCTGTTAATTTAACGAATTTAGGGATTAACAGAAGAAAACTGTTGATACTACTGTGATTATTTTTCTGAGTGTAGAAACAGTCTTTTGAACTTAAGAAATTAAGGAACTCTTTAACATCTTTTCATCTTAAGTTATAATTCATAAACGAAAAATGTTAATTTTTTACTTCAAGTAATTAAAAAATTAATGGATTACATGTTTCGTCTTGCTATCCTCACTATTACTTTCTTGTTGTGGTGATTTTGGACAGTATGTTGCATCAGCCACGGAGTCGTCAAATTCTTCCGAAAAAGAGGATTATCGGGATAAACTCGAAGATGATTTGCTACTGTTGCAGTTTGACATTTTAAAATAACCTAAAACAACAACTTTTATTATTGTGATCGTGCGTTTTATTCATACATAGCTATATTTTTTTATCAGCAATAGCATCATATTTTGTGTTAGTGAGAGCAATTTATTGGTACTGTTAATAATTCTATATTCAACAACGACACATTTTGTTATAATGTAAAATGATGACTGTTTATTAGTCATTCTTTTATATGTAATAACGTCATATCACGAAATACTTAAGTTGGCGATAGTATTTTTATCAACTAGAACGTCATATTTTGTAATATACCATGTTTGAATTAAATCAAACTTTTCAACAAGATAGTCATAACTCAAATTAGCGCTGTGTACTTGAAAAAATCTAGATTAAAAATACCATTACCTTTTCACGAAGAACTCCACAACACAAAATATGCCTCTGTTTTAGAAAGCCAAACGATCTTAACACGACGGCAGCAGTGGCACAACTGAGATATGTCGTTCTCACGTATAAAAAAAGTTGAAACAGATGAAATGAAATAACGGCATATTCTCTTATCAAGCGGAGCATATAAGAGATATTCGTATGAATTTTTTACTCAACATGAAGTATGATATAGCGAACAATTCTGCATCATTAACTCAAAAATCACGTTTTTTGATTTATGCCGGTCTTGCAGCAAATGAGTGATGTGTATTCTGTTTGTATGGGGAAATACGCAGAAATTACATTAAACCAAAACGAATTTCTTTCCATCTATTTCTTATGACTTTCAGAGTTTAGTCGACGAAGAAGTGAGTATAGCCACTGCTTAACAGTCTGTAGCAAGGCCGTATTTAGGGGGCGGGGTTTGGGTGTTTGAACCCCCCACGAAATTCTGGTAGATATACATATTTTACTTCTATCATATTCAAAGCTATATGTTGAAAACACTAGTTTACAAATAATTAATTTGAGAAAATACCAAGAATTTCAGGTATAGGGGAGGGCTGGCATGAACCTGCTGAGGTCAAAACCATTTTTTTATGGTTAGGGTTTTCAGATGACGTAATTTTGGGTTTTTTGGTTACAACTTCAATAAAAAATTCTTTTCGCTGAAGTTACAAATACCCGCAAACCGTATCTACTCCGTTCGAAAGATAACTAAAGTACGCTTCTAACGACATACCACTTATAAATTAAATTATGTTACATACATTTACTAAAATTTTAGCATATTTCCTTATAACTGAATAAAATCATTGCATGGCTGAAAATTCATTACTCGGTTTTATTCGTGTCTGGATTATAACATTTTGTGCGCGTTGTTATAGTCCGATTTCACCTATTTTCAGTACTAACTTTTCAAAGTCAAAATTTTATTGATTTTTTGCGATTATTGAAAAAATTTTGTTTTTATTGGGGTTTTTATAAGAAGTTGTAAAAATCAGGTAAGTTTTATGCTTTTTAAAATTATTCTGTTTTATTGCAAACATTTTAAGCGTAATATTAAAAAGATTCGATGAATACTTTATTTTTGGCGATTTTTTTCCAAGTGAAACAAAAAGGATGTTTTATGGTCGAAAAACTCGGCTAGGTGACCCAACTATATGAAAACCACTTCACAGATCAAAGGATATTAGAGGAAGATATAAAGCTTCCCAAGCACTGTTTGCCAGCATAACACCAACAGTCTCAAAAAAATAAGCTGTTGCTGTTCTGGGAAAGTTACCATAATTTTTTGAGAACTTTTGAATTTCGATTCCCTCTGAAAATATCTGAAGTCGAAGCACAGAACAGTCGAATATATTTGTTTGTTTATTTGTGCTGTTGCTTTACTGTGTAATTTCAAACAGATCAGTCGACAGCAAAGCACAGATAAACAGAAGTTTAGTTTTCAGTGCGGCTTTTTAAAAAATTTTTTTGTACATTACAATTTCGATTGTGTTCCCATAAAGTAAAAAAAAACACAACAACAATAGTGCTGTAAAAATTTCCACAATACAGCAACAGTCGACTATAATTTTTTGAAACTTAAGCCTGCCCAGTTGCTGTACAGTAGAACGCTGTTTATTTTTTATTTTTTAATTTTCAAATGAAAATGAAATTCAATGGAAATGAAAAAAAAAGTTGAAAATAATTTCAAACCCTAGGCATGGGTAACACTGCGCTGCGCCGCGCAATTGCGCTGGCGCCAACCCTGGTGTTATTGCGCTAACTCCGATTTGGAAAATGCGCCAACTCAATATAGCGCCAACTCAATGTAGCGCCAACTCAATGTAGCGCCAACCCAATGTAGCGCCAACTCAGTATAGCGCCAACTCAATGTAGCGCCAACTCAATGATGCGCTATTGCAATATAACACTGACTCAATTTCGTGCGATAACACCAGCACCAATATAGCGCTAGTGTAAAATGGCACCACCACAAAGCCAATAACAGCACAGCGTATATGACACCGTCACAATTATGTATGCTAACTCCAATACCGAACCATCGCTAATACGAAAGGGTATTGATATTTTACTTTCACAAATAAAGAAGACAAAATTTACATTATCTGTGAATAGGAGAGAAAAATATAATACAAAATAAATTAAATAAAATATTTATTAGCATATAGTATATTTTTGTTACGCATGGTAAATGGTAAGGGGAAATTTCGATATAATGCGCCCGGACCCGGAATCTTTCTTTTTAATAGGGTGGAGCCGACCCTCGTATTTCATAATGAAGATGCCGAAAAACGAGATGCCAGCATATTTTCACAAATATACGCAAATTATTTTTAAAATTAAATTTAATTGTGGCACAATTATTCTGCCAGCGTGTATGTAAGCAGAATTGCGCCAAAAGAAATAAAACGGGTATAGTAGACAGTAAGAAGCGAACAAGTGTTATTTATCGATTATTCCATGGCAATTGCGCTAAAGGTGTTATTGCGCCAGAACCGTGCGCGGCGCCACGGTTGGCGCTGGTGTTATTGTATCAGCGCCAAAAAATTGCGCCATTACCCATGGCTATCAAACCCTGCTCAAAAGACTAAAATAATAACATATCTATCAATTTTAAAAATCGGATGTCAAATAACAAAGTTGCAAAAAAAACAAGTAAAAGCGCGGCTGTCTTCGGCCGTACCGAAGACTTCATACCTTTCATGAGTGGGGAAATGAAAAGTTACCTATGTATGTACATAGCCTGATTAAGTTTAATTTATAATTTTAATTCTGTGGGTTATTTATGGAAAGATTTATTAGAGAAAATGGGGTCTTGGCTATTTAAATGGAGGAGCTACACACCAAAATGTCCATATCTGAACAATCGGTTGTATGGGAGCTATATGTTATAATGGTCCGATCTTGACATTTTTCGGTAACCCCGTTTGGGCCCATATGGGTACAAGTACTTTAAAATTTCACGCCGTTGGCTGTTAAAATGGAAGAGTTATCCACCAAAATGTCCATATCTGAACAATCGGTTGTATGGGAGCTATATGTTATAGTGGTTCGATCTTGACAATTTTCGGTAATCCCGTTTGGGCCCATATGGGTACAAGTACTTTAAAATTTCACGCCGTTAGCTGTTAAAATGGAGGAGTTATACACCAAAATGTGCATATCTGAACAATCGGTTGTAGGGGAGCTATATGTTATAGTGGTCCGATCTTAACAATTTTCGGTAATCCCGTTTGGGCCCATATGGGTACAAATACTTCAAAATTTCAGGCCGTTAGCTGTTAAAATGGAGGAGTTATACGCCAAAATGTTTATATCTGAATAATCGGATGTTATGGAACTATATGTTATAGTGGTCCGATCTTGACAATTTTCGGTAAACTTGTTTGGGCCAAAATGGGTACGTCTACTTCAAAGTTTCATGTCCTTAGCTGTTTAAATTGGGAAGTTATGCACAAATTACATCCAAAAATTTCATATATATCTGAATAATCGGTTGTTTTCTATATGTTATAATGGTCCGATTCGGCCGGTTCCGACAAATGATCAGCTGCATATAACAATATACCTGTATTCCGAATTTCATTCAGATATCTCAAAAACTGAGGGACTAGTTTGCGTTCACACAGACGGACAGACGGACATGGCTTAATCGACTCAGCTCGTGATTCTGACCATATCGGTATATATTTTGGTGGGTCCCCCACGCTTCCTTCTGGTACTTTCGACAAAAATTTTTTGGCACTAAGTTATAATACCATTTCATTCTCATGAAAGGTATAAAAACAAGTTAGAGTCTCAACATAAGCTAAAAATCTTGGGGCGGACTTTTACAGCTGTTTTCGTTTCCACATGGTTGGGTAATCTAACCGAGTTTTTCGTCCATAAAATATTTTTTTTTTCACTTGGATAAAATGTCCAATAATAAAGTATTCATCGTGTTTGCAATAGAACAGTCTAATTCTTAAATGAATAAAAGTTTCCTGATTTTTAAAACTTCTTATAAAAACCCTAATTTGAAAATCAAGTTTTGTAAAAAAATTTTTTCCTAAATAGCACTTTAGAAACCAAATTTTTTTATTATTTTTATTTAGTGCACGAAATAGGTTATATATTTTTCTAAAAAAAAAAAAAAAATCTACGATGAAAACCCCCCACGAAAAAAATTCCTGGGTACGGCCCTGGTCTGTAGCAAGGAATAAGTAGCCCTGAAATGAAAACTATAAAGAACGATTAATGCGTGTTTTCAAGCGAACACTTTCCCCTATAAATTCTGTCAGGTCTATCGAATCTTCCACGAAAATATCAAGAGTCTTGATTCAAGACTATCATAGCGCACTAAGGCTTATTAATAATAATAATAAGTTATTATAACTGAAAACATGGGAGAATTTAAAAGTAAGTAAGGAACTTGCTTAAATTTATTCATCTACTCGCAATAGGCTTTCTGGCAGATTATCTAATTTTGACTCAATCTTCCGGAAATATCTGTCAAATGTGTTTTTATGAGGGCACTTCTTTGTCATACTGTAATGACAGTGCAAAATCATAACTTTTTTCATACATAAATCTAAACTTGCCTTGAAATTCTTGAAAATCGCGAGGTTTTTGTAGTAGCCCCATTCAGTTTTTGCAAAAGTAAACTTTTTTTCAATTTACCTACTCTACAATAAACCAGTTTCATATTCCGGTGCCGGAGTGAGTATCTAAAGAAAAAAAATGCATATAATGTGTATACATATAAAATTTGTTGCATATTTCATGGCGTAATTTGTGATTATTATATCCTTTGGTCGTTTGCGTTATTTGTACAAATATTTTGTCTGAGGGGACCCCTAGTGAAATTTTATGGCGAATAATTTTCTAGAACATTTTAACCCTCTATCTGCATTGTTAATTGATATTTTCTACATGTGTTCCCAAACAAGGGTTAAAAACAGCCATTTTCGTGGGCGTTACAGGGTTAAAGTCTACCGCAAAGAAATTCCTTATTAAATTCTGTAGAAGAAGTCCGAGCTCAAAAACTTCATTTGAGGTTATTTTTTATAAGATATTTTCGATAAAGTAAATGCTACTTTGGACTAAGTAGGCAATTGAAAAGTAAAGTCTTCTCTCGACGAACTAAGATCACACTCTACAAGACACTCATCGTTCCAGTCCTCATGTATGGCGCAGAAGCATGGACTATATCAAAATCAGATGAGATGGCGCTTGGAGTATTCGAGAGGAAAGTTCTTCGCAGGATTTATGGACCTTTGCGCGTTGGCGAGGGCGAGTATCGACGGAGATTTAACAATGCGCTTTACGAGCTGTACGCAGACATCGACATTGTTCAGCGAATAAAGATCCAGCGGCTCCGCTGGGCAGGTCTTGTCGTGAGAATGGAAGAAGGTGCTCCGGCCAAGAAAGCATTTCTATCGAAACCCGCTGAACGCAAAAGAAAAGGGAGACCTCCACTGCGTTGGGAAAATCAGGTGGACAGTGATGCTGGCTCCCTAGGTATTCCCAAATGGCTGACGCGCTATGTTGGATTCGGCCAAAATCGTCTAGACAGTTACGCGCCAATTAAGTAAGTAAATAAGTAATTGGACCTCCAGCTAAAACCATAAAACTTTAACCCCCTCTAAAAAAAAAAAAAACTCAGACCCTCTGGACTAGTACTCTGTTCGGGAAAGTTGATCTGGGAGACATCCTCTTTCGCAATTAATAGCGTTTATTCGTGTTGAGAAATCACTGTTGGACAGTGTAATTATCATTTCTTCCAACATTTATTTACTTTAACTCTTGCCGTCTTGTTTCTTTCTTCTGTTTTCTTATCTTTAATAATTTTGTATCGATTTGGTTATCGCAACTTCTTCTGCTGCTGATGCTGTGCTATGGTTAACTAATTTTGTAGAACTTGTTGTTATCCGTTAAACACTTTCCACTTGTCTGTAACTGTTTATAGCAAGTCGATGCTCGTAAATTTGTATTTAAATATATGTAAGTATATGTATGTACTATGTGCACATTTAGTATAATTTTTTATAAATGGAAATTGGATATCTTATCGTAGCAAATATCCATCAATTTATTTATGTATGTGATTGCATATTCTTGATATATTCCGTATTTATAAAATAACTTTCGTCTCGCTTGCGATCATTTTTCAACGTCTATCACGCATCATTACTTATAAAAATACATATGTACATTTGTATGTATGCATGTAAACAAAAAGGTAAATGTAAATTAAATGAATTTTTGTAGGTTTTCAATATTTTCTCTACACTAATGAAATTTAATCGATTTTTCGACGCTTTACGATAGCTTGTCTCTACATGCATCTAAATATGCCATGTATACCTACATACATACGATAATATTTTATGATTTTTCCGTCATGCCTGCCTCCACAAGTGCCTAACTTCTTTGGTAGCATTTGCCACCGTAGCTGCGCCTTGCCCAGAACACCCAATGCGTATCGAATGTGAATTTAAACGCTTTCCTCTATTTAGATTTTGTTTAATCAAAGTAAGAAACAGGTTACATTTTATATAAAATAGAAAAAACAATAGAATACGAGCATGTAGTTTGTAGTTCGATTTCATTTTTTCTTTTTAATTAAGCGTCTGTCTTTCATGTTTTAAGTTTGTAAGTCGTGTTTTTATTTTTGTTTGTTTTTAATTAGGTTTGTTAATCAGCATTGATTAGATTCATCGCTGATGCCAATTGATTTTGGGCTAAGCTGAACAAAAGTTGTAATTCTTAATTTACCACTTCTAAATACTATTTATCAAAATTCAAATCAAATAACCGTAGAATGAAGTTTTGCTCTTGAGAAATCTATGCTATTTGTACAGTTATCGGTAACAGATTTTTCCAAAATTGTTACTATGACTTTTTTGAGAGACTAAAGCCATAATGAAACACAGTAAAAATTTTAGTTTAAATTTAACACCATTTTGGTATTTATATATAACAATGCCAAAAAGTATAAAATTAAAATCATTCTGGTTTTAAAAAAAAAAAAGAAGAGAATATTGAGAGGAAGAAATTATTCTTGGTGTCAAATTAATACTTTCTTGGAATTAAATCAAAACCAAATTTTCATTATTTTTAGAATATTTATGATATTAAAAATAGTTGAAATAGTATAAGATCATTCAAAAATTGGAATAAATTCTATACTTTTATGGAATTAAATCAAAACCAAATTTTGATTATTTTTATAATATTTTTGGTAATAAAAATAGTTTAAATGGTATTAAATCTATCCGAAAATTGGAATAAATTGTATACTTTTTTGGATTTAAAAATAAATCTCTATAAAAATTGCAGTGGATATACTGCAAATAACCCAAAGATTAACGATTAATGGGCCACCTGAACCCAACTTTTTGAAAATATGCAATATTTGAACCTTTTTAAAAATTCGGGCCACTTTTGGTCCTTTTTTACTTTCAAAACTATAATTATTAAATAATTTTTAGTTTTTTCTTAAATATAAGAACAAAAACCCTCTTTGTTACTATTTTACTTTGCATTGGCAACTCTCCGTTTCGAAAGGTTCTTTATTTAATTTGTTTGCCAACGCTACCCTTGAATACTTTGAAATTTGGGCTGTTAGTTAAGATAATGAAAACGCGCGGAGCAGCCCAGACATACACAAACACATATAGCGTTCGTTGATCCGTAGGAAAGTGCAAGAAACGTAGGAATTTTACCACAATTTACATTCTTTGCACTCCTATTCGCTCTTTTTTGGTAAAATTCCTACGGTTCTTGCACTTTCCTACGGATCAACGAAGCTATAACAGTTTTTTTTTAATTCCTTGCCTCTCTCGGGTTATTCCGTCTGTTCAACGAACGATCATATTAACGCTGCGTTATTGTAGAGAATGTTTTAAATTCCATTTTCTTTAAGCATTAAATAAACCACAAAAATATATAAAAATCTGTTTTAGCTAAAAAAAAAAAATTGGGGCCACTTTTTTTAATTTTTTGGGCCACCTTTTGAAATTTTTGAGCGGCAACACTGGCTGAAATCGATAATTTTACACTGTTGTGGCGGTTAGGGCTCGGTATATATAAATATTGTCACCTTTATACTAATATTTTGGAGATGTCCAGGGAAATTTTGGCACCGTCGCGGTTCTTGCAGTGATACTGAAAGAGGGGCCTTCTACTGCCTTAGGACTGAAAAAATAAAGCAAAATGTACCCTCATGATATTTAATTAATTTTCTGCATTACTTAATTGATACAATTATTCGATTCGGGCCATTTTTTTGAGTAATTTAATTACTCTTCCGGATTGCAGTTTTACCTTTTTCTGATATTTTTTTTTAATATTTTTTTTTGGTTTTGATTTCAAACCAGAAATACTTTGATGGTAATATAATTGAGAAAGAGAAAATTTTTTATACTTTTCAGGATTTGTTTTTAAACCATAAATGATTAAACTTCTTTCTTTATTTTGAAACTATTTTGGAATAAGTAAAAAAAAAAAAAATATCAGGTTCTTGCTTAAAAATAGTATATCAGCGCTATTATTAGGTTAGGATAATCCTGAGGAGCTGTTCGTCTTCATATTCTTCTGTATTAAAATAGAAACTTTCAAAATCAAGTAAATTCAATTATTAATGAATCAGTTGGAAATTGCAAGCCACAATAAACACACGAAAGAAATCGTAATCGTATACATATGTAACTATATTCTAAAGCATAGAAGGCCAGCAAATGGCTCCAGTGGCTCCCAACAACAAGCAAATCAATTTCGACAGAATAACGCGCATATCTTTTTTTAACACGCTTTTATTAGTTTCACCTGTATGTATGCATGTATGTATGTATGTATGTATGTATGTATGTATGTATGTATGTAAACAAGTTACGTATACGCCGTGTAGTTCACTGTATGTTTGCTTGTACGCATTTATGTAGCAGAGTCCCTTTTGCATTGCTTAAGTTAACGCGAAAGCGTGTGTATACATACACTGAATGGGAGTTTTTCAGTGTGAGATGTGCTTATTTCACAGAAATCGTTGTCGCGGCGAGCACTCAAACCTAACGGTCCAGCATCGACCGACATTCATTGTGTAGTTACGCCTTCATACATACATACATATGTATGTACAACAGGGATGGGCACACAAACACATTCAAACAATCTCCGAAAATTAGAGTGTGTTGGTGCGCCTACTGTAGGCCAAAGTGGAAAACGACGAACAATAATCAGTAGCCATGGGTAATGGCGCAATTTTTTTGGCGCTGATACAATAACGCCAGCGCCAACCGTGGCGCCAACTCACGGTACTGGCGCAATAACACCTTTAGCGCAATTGTCATCGAATAATCGATAAATAACATTTTTTCGCTTGTTACTGTTTACCATCCCCGTTTTATTTCTTTTGGCGCAATTCTGCTTACATATACGAGGGCACAATTAATTTTAATTTTCATAATCATTTGGAAAAATAGCACACATAATTGTGACGTTGTCATACGTATCCATATACTATGATGCTGTTATTGGCGTTGTGGTTGCGCCATTTTACACTAGCGCTATATTGGAGCTGGTGTTAGCGCACGAAATTGAGTCAGTGTTATATTGCAATAGCGCATCATTGAGTTGGCGCTACATTGAGTTGCCGCTATACTGAGTTGGCGCTACAATGAGTTGGCGCTACATTGAGTTGGCGCTATATTGAGTTGGCGCTATATTGAGTTGGCGCATTTCCCAAATCGGAGTTAGCGCAATAACACCAGTGTTGGTGTCAGCGCAATTGCGCCGCGCAGCGCAGTGTTACCCATGCCTAATAATCAGTCTGCATGCAGATGTTGAGCGAGCAGGGTCATGCTGCGCACGCTTTGCGAAATTATGAAACAACGTACATACTTTAAGGGAGCAGGAGTTATGCATGCTTTAATTCATTATTCGTAGTACTCAGTAAGTAACAAAAAAAATTGCATACAAAAATAACAAGTGTAAAAAAGTAAATAACTCCCGCGCCTTTAAAGTGCCCCAAAATTTTTTTTTTGCTAATAGTTACTAATGGAATGCCCAACAACATCATACAAAAGCGCCATGCGACCGCAAAAAAAATTATTTGCAAAAATAAGAAATGCAGTTTGCTAGAAGATGTCATCTTTTATATATATGTACAAATTTAGGAAAATCGGTTTGACCAATCGTGAGAAAATCGGCAAAAACTGAGGAACTTCGAAAAGTGTTGATAGCCATAACTTGGAAAATAATTCGAATTTCGAAAAAGCGTTAAATACGTATTTTTTTTTTAAGCGTTGTGAGCCATACTACCCACTTTCATTAAAATACATGGCCGTCGAAAAAATTTTAGGTGGCCCACTTCAAAAAATTCAACTCATATGTATGATGTAGATTTATATCTGCTACCTTGTTTATGTTGTTTAGCAAAATATTTGAATGCCTAGCTGCAGCATATCTGTATGTACATACATAAGTAAATGTTGTTGCAATAAGCCGTTATTTGGCAAAATAATATTTTTATAATTCCGAGAAGAAGGTTGTTGGATTTTTTACTGATGTTGTTGTCGTGTGGCTCCCTTACGCTTAAATCCTGGCCACCTATGTTCTAAAGTACCTACTAGCATGCATATGCTCAATATGTTGAAATATCATGCAGATGACATGTGCATAGGCGCTCTTATGTAAGAGAACGCGTTGCCAATGAATTTGGCCACCCAAAATGCAAAGCAAGATTCATGACGTAATCAACAATAAAAGCGCCGGCAGTTGACAAATTTGGTAATAAGATACGAAAACAGTAAAACAGTTTTGCGGTTTCCCGCATGTCAAAAACATATGTATGTAGAACATACGTATATCCTCTCATGTTAACAAATTTACATATGCTCATATACATGCATATGTATGTATTTACATACTGCTGAATTCGGCATATGTAACTAATGGTTTGCGGTCAGTGGCAACATATGCCGTTGACAAATTTTATCATACTCAGTCATTATTATTTGCTATGCTAAAATTATTATTACAGTGCTTGGTAGTTGCAGAGCGTTTATGTACATACCCAAAAGAGTGACACAAAATGCAACACAGGGCCGCCGAGAGAAAATCCGGGCCCGGGGTCAAAATAACTAAGGGCCCCCATACTAAATGAACAAATTCTCAAAATCAAAATTCAATGAATATATAGTTACGAACTTTAATTTATCTATACATGGCCGCTGTGGTGCAGTGGGTAGAGTGCTCGCCTGCTATGCCAGGTTTCTGTTTTAGTCACTCAAAAAGAAAAAAAAGTGGACGTGTTTTTGTAGCGTCCGGAACGCAGTTTAAGTGGCTAAAACAGAGGCATTAAACTAAATTTCTGTCGCTAACATACTTTAATCATTAGCTGTGGCCTAAATCTTTCCTTTTATCATAAAACGATACAATATTTCGCGATATTTCTGCCTCAAAAGTTCAAAAAATCGTGCGAACATACCGTCCGAAACGCCCAGGATATACCCATATCGCTGTATAAGAATTTGCATCATACCGAATTTTTCTGTTGCAACAGAAAACGAATTCAAATTTATGCTGCAAAGTCGACGCCAAAAACCAACAATTCCTTAAGTGGGGTGCAGACACTTTAAGAGATTTATAAAATTTGTTGAAATTTAAAATGATTGCTATCTACGAAAGGTGATTAAAGGTGTTGTTCGTTTATTTTCTGTAAGCAAAAACTTGGATATCATTTTGAGATTCCCGGGCCCTCTAAAGCCCGGGCCCGGGGCAATTGACCCCCTCAGCCCCCCCCTCTCGTCGGGCCTGATGCAACAAATTACGTTGTTTTGAAAATAAACTTTGAATTAGACACCATTTCAAGGAAATACATATCTGGATATCTTGTATTAATATCGCCCAGCTTTTCAGCTCTACACCATTTCCAGATGGATTTTAGAAAGCGTCAACTGGATTTTAGAAAGGAAAAATTGGATTTTAGAAATGTCAATTGGATTTTAGAAAAGGGAAATTGGATTTTGGAAATGTCAATTGGATTTTAGAAAGGGGAAAATGGATTTTAGAAATGTCAATTGGATTTTAGAAATGTCAATTGGATTTTAGAAAAGGGAAGTTGGACTTTAGAAACCGTAAATTGGATTTTCGAAAATTTATATAATTACGTATATGTACATTATAATTTCATAGGCAATAAAGAATTTCTATTCGAAAAATTCTGTGTAAAATTTATTTTACACGCACATTCTGAAATCCAATTCACGCTTTCGAAAATCCAACTGACATTTCTAAAATCCAATTTCCCCTTTCTAAAATCCAATTGACATTTCTAAAATCCAATTTCCCTTTTCTAAAATCCAATTGACCTTTCTAAAATCCAATTTCCCCTTTCTAAAATCCAATTGACATTTCTAAAATCCAATTCTCTCTTTCTAAAATCCAATTGTCGTTTCTAAAATCCAGTTAACGCTTTCTAAAATCCATCTGGAAATGGTGTAGACTCTTTGTCGGTGTGAGGCTGTCGTTGTGAAAGCTATAAAAAGCTCATCAACGCTAGGCGGATAGGCGCTGCAAATCACTGCTATAGATCACTAGTACCAGTAATTCACACACTAAATGCTTTGTAGCATTCGAGAAGAGCTCTTCATTATACTACACCTTTTCCAGATTGAATTCAGAAAACTCCAATTATATTTCAGAAAACACCAATTGGATTTCAGAATAGGTAATTGGATTTCAGAATTTGTCATTTGGATTTAAGAATAGTTATCTGGATTTCAGAATCTGTTAATTGGATTTCAGAATAGGCAATTGGATTTCAGAAAACAAAAATTGGATTTCAGAATAGGTAATTGGATTTCAGAATGTGTGAAATGGATTTCAGAAATAGAGAATTGGATTTCAGAAATAGAGAATTGGATTTCAGAAAATACCTTTCGAACTATTTTTGCCATGTAAATACTTGATTACATATATAGAGAGCCATGGAAAATGCAAAAATTATTTACTATGGAATAAAGTAATTCGTAATTTTTATGCCGTTCAGTTGTAATTGTATTTTTAAAAATGAAGTTTCGCGATAACTGCGTAATCTCTCATTTTGAATGGAACTTACAAATTATTTTCGAACTTTACGAAATAAAGTTTATGATATCTGAAATCCAATTTTCGTTTTCTGAAATCCAATTGTCTATTTCTGAAATCCAATTCACACATTCTGAAATCTAATTACTTATTCTGAAATCCAATTTTCGTTTTCTGAAATCCAATTGCCTATTCTGAAATCCAATTAACAGATTCTGAAATCCAGATAACTATTCTTAAATCCAATTTTTGTTTTCTGAAATCCAATTACCTATTCTGAAATCCAATTGGCGTTTTCTGGAATCTGGAAAAGGTGTAGATCACTTTAACTTCTGCACGGACTTGAGGAGTATTTGATAACTAAAATTGGCATGACAAACCAGTATCATCTTCTTTTTTTGGAATTGCGAGAAAATCTTTTAAATATAAAATAAGCAATTGACACTTTTCGTGTCATCTTGTGAAAATATACATATGTGAGTACACTGAGGGAAAAATCAACAAAAAATCTACAAAAACGGCGTAAACTCAACAAAAAAAACTGTTATGATAGTCAGCCTACCTTGAAAATTGTTGCATCGACTATAATAATTGCTATTTTCGGATTTTAATCACATGCATATTTAATTTGACAATGTTCGCATGAAGTTGACAGTGTTGCCATACCGAGTCAAAAATTTTTGTGCGTCAGATCAACAATACCCGCTTTAAGTTGAAAATGTAGACATGCCAAATTGGAAATATTGATGTTGAAATGAAATTGTTAAGTTATTGTTATAACAAACTATTGCTAAATTAACCATTTTACATTTAAATCAACTGAAAAATATTTACTTTAACTAGAAAAGTGTGATTCAACACGAACAATGAAAAATGTAACATTGTCACCGTTCGGAGCTATTTTTGCAATCCTCTTTTTCCCTCAGTGTATATTATATGTATTTTGGGGCTGGTAGCTGTCCTTTAGCCACTGCAATCACTCATATCCAGTTACAGAGCATGGTATATATAGAATCTATATTAATGATATATATATATATATATATATATATATGCATCCATTTGTATATACATACATGGTAGTAAATTCACAAACAAACATAATAAATTAACGTAAAAATTACCCTTTGGACATTTTTGCGGTTTCGTTGGCTTATCCGTCTTGTTAGTTGAACCGAAAAATCCAAAAACAAATATAAGTATGTAATATAAATTTTAATTAATTTCTATGTTCAAAAAAAAAAAAAAATATAACTCATATTCGCCGCTATCATATCTCCAAAAAATGCCACTGCAATATAATAGTTCTGCAGAAATATTAAATGTTGTTAATTTTTAGATAGATATACAATTTCATATCTACATACATACATACATACATACATATGTACATACACACAAATGCAGTCATGTCATCATGCCATTCACAGAGTCATTTGAGCCACACTCATAAAGTTTCAAGTGTTTTAGTTTGCTGTTTTATAGCCTTAATTTACTACAAAATCGTGAATATGAGCAGTTTTGTGCTCGGTTTGTTGGGCCGGCACTGTATGTAACTATGTATGTATGGCTATGTGTAGCTGTCAGTGCAAGCTTTATTCAGCAAATTTTGAATTTTTTAGTTAGTTTATGGTTCAACACTTTTTTGCCTACAAAAAAACTGTAAAGTTTCAAGCATTTTATTTGAACTATTTTAATTGAAATTTCACAACGAGTAAAAGAGTTTTTATGATTTTGTCTTTTGTCTGCTGCTGTTTAAATTTTTATTTCCAAAGTCGTAAGTTGGTTAATGGGAACTAAGAATGCTATTGGTCTCTCTAGAGAGAATGTCGTCATGTAATAGTTCCGAAAAGATGACAGAACGCACAAAATGGAAAAACTTTTTTGAAAACATTTAGTTGATATGTATAGATGGAACCCAACTTTGCAAAAATGGTAAAGAACAAACCTAAAAATGTTACTTATTTATTTATTTTTTTATTTTTTTAAACTACACCATTTCCAGTGGGATTTTAGAAAGTGTCAATTGAATTTTGGAAAATTGTACTTGTATTTCTAATCTACGTTTTTATTATCCAATTTTCACTTTCTAAAATTCATCTGGAAATGATGCAGAAGGAAATTCTAAAAAAAACTTAGTGAAGCGGTGGATGTAGCAACAGCTGTTTCAGTTTTTTGTTTTTGTTTAAGTTAAAAAAATTCAAACAGGTGGCAACCCTACAAAAAATATATATCAACAATCATATCTCTTAATTATCTTTAAACGCTTCCATATTTTATGGCTTTTTATAAATATAATTGAATTAAAAAATTTCAAACAAGTGGCAACCCTACAAAAATATATATCAACGATCGTATCTTTTAATTATCTTTAATTTGATAAACGTATTTTCATATTTTATGGCTTTTAATAAATATAATTGAATTTAAAAATTTCAAACAGCTGGCAACCCTACAAAAAATATATATCAACGATCGTATCTCTTAATTATCTTTGATTTGATAACCATAATTCCATATTTAATGGCCTTTTATAAACATTATTGAGTTTAAAAATTTCAAACACGTGGCAACCCTGCAAAAAATATATATCAACGATCGCATCTCTTAATTATCTTTAATTTGATAAACGTATTTTCTTATTTTATGGTTTTTTATAAATATAATCGAATTAAAAATTTCAAACAGGTGGCAACCCTACAAAAAATATATATCAGTGATCGCACCTCTTAATTATCTTTAATTTGAAAACCAGAATTCCATATTTTAGGGCTTGTTATAAATATAATTGAATTTAAAAATTTCAAATAGGTGGCAACTCTTCAAAAAATATATCAATGATCGCATCTTTTAATTATCTTTAATTTGAAAACCAGAATTCCATATTTTAGGGCTTGTTATAAATATAATTGAATTAAAAAATTTCAAATAGGTGGCAACTCTTCAAAAAATATATCAATCTTATCTATCTTAATTATCTTTAATTTGATAACCATACTTCCATATCTAATAAACATAATTAAGCTTAAAATTTTCAAAGAGGTGGCAACCCTTAAAAATAAAAATAAAAATCGCAATGAATTTTATTAGGTTTCTTCGCCGAAATACAAAAGATGTTGTAATGTTTTTATTTTATTATGTAATCTCTTTATGGGCACTTTTTATGTAATCTAAACTTTTAAAAAGGTAGCCCTACATTTTTTATATCGAAAATATTGCTGTTATTATAGTGAGCGATTCGAAGAAAAAATCATTCAAATCGCTTAAGCCATTTTCGAGTTTTTAAGCACAAACCATTACTATATATGTATATGTACATACATACATACATATAACCTCAAAATTTCAAAACCCGATAAAAATAATTTTACCGGACCCGAAAAAAATAAAAAAACACCCTCGTGATCGGGCGGAAAAAATACGTCAGATATACACTTTTCTCACTTTTTCACTGGTCCTCTCGTTGTGGGCTCAGTGTCAATTCAAATAAGGTGGAACTTGTCCTCTGTACTAGACGGTATAAAATACCACCGCTAAATCTACCAGAACTAAATGGCGTTCGCCTGACCCTGGCCGACAAGGCTAAGTTCCTAAGGGTAGTTCTGGACAAAAAGCTGAACCGGAAGGATAACATCATTCAGCGTCAGAACAAAGCATATATTGCTTTATACACATGCAAAAGAGCCATAGGCAAAAAGTGGGGACTTAGTCCCAGCATTTGCAGGTGGATTTACACTGCGATCATTCGACCAATCCTGCTATATGGGGTCGTAGTATGGTGGCCTGCTTTGAGCAAGGCGTCAAACCTTAAGGTTCTGAGCAGAGTCCACAGATCTAGCATGATCAGCATAAGTGGCGCACTCAGGACGACGCCTAGTGAATCTCTGCAGGCCATTCTAGATACCTTGCCATTAGATTTAGCAGATTTTCAAGTAGCGGCTACGTCAGCTCTACGTTTAAGAGAGTCATCCGGATGGCATACAAATGCCACAGGACACTCTAGCATTCTAAGCAAATTGAGTTTTCTACCCGGTAGTACGGACCGCTGTACTACTACAATAGTTGCAGACAGCAGCTACGAAACAAGGATTCCAAAAAGGGATGAGTGGGAAAAGCCAAATCGGTGCTACCCAACCCCAGGTAGCGTTTCCATCTATACCGATGGCTCGAAACTAGACAACAAAGTTGGAGGTGGAGTCTTTTCACATGACTTGAACCTACAGCTAGCTTTTAGACTACCCGACCACTGCAGCGTTTACCAGGCTTAAGTGTCAGCCATAATGGAGGCTGTCAACCGTATAGGACATGAACCTATCCACAGGGATCTATTCATCTTCAGCGACAGCCAAGCAGCAATTAAGTCTCTTGGCTCCAACTCGTTCAATTCTGAACTAACACTGGACTGTCACCGATCTCTGCAGGAGATGGCCAAACAGACCCGTCTGCACCTCGTGTGGGTCCCGGGACATAGAGATATCGAGTGAAATTGTAGGGCAGATGAGCTTGCAAGGCAAGGCACTACCGAGCAGGTTCTTCCTGACAAAGAACGCATAGGTATGCCGTTTGCCACATGCAAGCTAATGCTTAAACAGCATATCTATAAACTAGCAAGCGATAGATGGCAACAGAACCCAGTATTTCGAACACCAAGACAAACGTGGCCGAATTGGGATCACAAGCGATCTCGTCAAATATGTACTCTAAGGAGAGAGGAAATCTCGAACCTTGTGGGGGTGCTCACAGGACACTGCCTCATCGGGAAACACGCAGAGAGACTGGGTGCACCCTACCGTAGATGCTGCAGAAGCTGCAAAGATGATGAGGAAGAGGAGACAATCGAACACCTCATTTGCCATTGCCCGGCTCTTAACAGCGCCAGACGACGCTTTCTTGGGACACCTTTCCTGGAGAGCCTATCTAAAGTCGCGGTTGTCGACATAAAGGACCTGGTGAATTTCATTAGGTTATCAAACTGGTTTAAAAAGGAGGAGTAATCTGTTTTCTTCTTGTGGTATCACAATGGGCCTCTGCACTGGCCTAAGTGTGCCCCTATGGCAGCCACTCTAACCTAACCTACACTTTTCAAACCCCTTGAATTTTTTTGTTGTTGTACAGTGTAATCTAAGAAAGGTGTGTTTGTTTCCTTAAATCAACAGGTTGGTTAGTCTCCTTCGGCGTAATTTGCTATTTGACTGACACAAAAAAACCCAGGGCAAATGAAACTCTCAAGCTAAAAGTATTACCATATGCCAATCTACAAATGTAAAGTCCACTTTTGAAAAAGACATGCCGTACAACTGCAATGCAACAACTCACTCATTCACTCACTTGCCTCACTCGTAAAATAAATTATTTAAAAGACTTAGTTCTTTTAGCACTTAAGCAAAACATTCGCATAAAAAAGTACATAAAGCAAGTACATATGAACATATTTCAAGTGAAGGAAAAAAACAAACAAAAATAGTAGAAAAATTAACACCAATTTTCGCACAAAACTTTGAGTTATAAAGCAACATGTTACGAGTAATGCTGCAGCAAATAAAATGAAGTGCAAATTTGTAGCGGAAAAGGCCTTCAACACGGCCGCCTCTCTTCGCCGCCACCTTCCAATGCGCTTAGCACACTTTTACTTCGCCAAAAGTGTAACAACTTTCTCCGGTAGTAATTCGTGCCAAAGAACTTTTCATAAAAGTTCCATAAAACTTTGCGAATCAGCAAAAGGAAGGAGGAAGGCAGGCAGGCAGGCAGGCAGGAGGAGACGTCATAGTCGCTCAGCTTGATGGTGTTTTGTTGCTGTAGTACTATGTATTAGAGTGAGTAATTTCGTGAGGTGTTACATTTCGAACGACCAGCCATTTAAGTTGAATACATAGTCAGTATGTTTGTTGGCGAAAAAGTTTTGAAAAAGTAAAATTATTAGCTGAAGCACCGAATTGCCGTTGTAGCGGATATTGGCTGGCTGTAAGTAGCCGCAATAGCACAGACGTGCTAGAATGAGAAATCGCAAAGAAGTGTAGTTAGTTGAAGTGTTAGTTAAGGTTAGTTATAATGAACTGATAAATATAGGTATAGCCAGTTGTGTGTTTGAAATTTATTGAGAAAAAGATGGCATGGTGAGGATCGGATGGCATGGTGAGGATCGGATGGCTTTAGAACAAGCAAGTCCTAGAATACATCTACGGGTCCACCATGTCCTCTTCTTATCATCATCTCCACCGACTTAAGTACTTAATAATATTTTTGTTTGATGATCCTGATTTTGAGAGGTTGTCTACATCATAGTTTCTTATTGCCTTACAATCTATGAGGGACCGCTGTTATCTTCAAGTTCTTCTTTGAAGATTTCTTGAAGAAGAAACTGGCATACAGACGTACGAATGGATTTGTGAAGGTGGTCAACTAGAAAATCTATATATATATATAAAAAGTGGCGTTAGTACAAACGCGTATAACTCAAGAACGCCTGGTTCACACCAATTCAGATTGTTCTCTGGCCAGAATAGGAGAATATCCAATAAAATTCCAGAAAAATAAAAAATAAAATTTTTTTCCATACTTTTGGTATATCAGAGATAGAGATAGAGATAAGCCGTGTTTCACATACGGTGATCCTAACCCAGATAAAAATTTTTGCATGTAAATGCAACAACAAAGATTTCAGTTCGATTAATCCAGATAAATTGCTGGTTCAATTTCTGATCTGCCCTGTTCGATTTGTTTTTTCCGTGCTGATTTGGCAGCACAGTGCTTTTTTGATTTGGCAGAACTGAAAAGTGACATTTGTGTATGTATACATATACCCTGCAGTAAATTTGTTTCACTGCTAAATGATCATTGATCATTCTTTGTTGAATATTCATCACTATCGTTTTGCGTTGGTGCAAGCGTGCAAGCTATATTGAAAAACCCAAACGAAATACCATCTAGGCGGTTATAAACCCACGAGCCAGCTTGTATTTCGGTAGGGTTTTTGACATTCGGCAGCTTTTCTGACAAATTGTTCAATTTAACAACTATAAAACAAATTATATTTAAAATAAAAAATATATGGAAATACAAATTTCAAATTTGCCTCTTGTAAGCTTCTGCTTTGGCCGTAAGGGGAAAGAAGAAGTCCGGAAGAAAAATTATACTGCGCACTGGCTTCTCCTTATAACATGGAATACATAGCTATCCCGCCATTTGAGTTTCATAATTTATTTCAGTAATTTAAATTCAAATTTCCAAAAAAAATAATTTTTGAAATAGTTATTTTCATTTAGTTTGAAGTTTAAAGTCAATCAAATTGTTTTTGAGGGAGTATTTGTCTCTTTTCAACGTACAGAAGAATTGTTTTTGCGCTATTATAACTCTGACGAGTTTTATGGCCGAGCTTCTCTCCCAATTCGAGGTGTGCTCCTTTTGTTTTTCCTACCATTGCACACTGGTCAGCCCCCATACACAAAAGTCAAAAACGTTGGTGCTTGAAAAAGAAACTTCTGTCATGCATTTCCGTGGGAAGTATATTGAATTATATGGAAAACCTCCTTCTATACGCAATAGCCATCATTAAATGTTACTTTGGCTCATTTAAAGTCAACACATTTAAAAAAAATTTTTTCTGGTAAAAGTTTATGTAACTAAGTGTATTATGATTTTTGCGATATTTCAAGTTTGAGTGTTAAAAAAAATGCGGATAACTATGGAAACGCAAGAAAAACGTATGTTTCATGATTTAGCGAAAGGAAACAATGAAAACAATTTATTTTTAGCAAAATACAAGATGAAGAAATCTTGGCTTTTCTATGAGCGTAATTTTCAAGCATTAGCATTTTCATTTAAACTTTTAACAATTAAGGACCACTCTGGACCAGGTCTTATAAGCAGATTTGAGTTCGTTCAAGTCTTCTCTTAAGAAGTCTGTTTATACATTTTTCCCTTTTTTTCCCTTTTTCTTAAAATATCATATTAAATATAACTAGTCTATACAAAATATTGTTTCCCTTTTACAATTTTTGTACATATTTATATCAACTGTTTTCGATAAAACTTTATTTTCGATAAAATCTTAATAATTGAGTTCGGTCCCACTCTCCATACAATTTTTTTTTTGATCCCGCGAAATATCGCGGAATAATATTTTTTTTATTGTAACTTTGTTATTTGACATCGGATTTTTAAAATCGAAATGTCATTAGTTTAGTCTTTGGAAGCTCTATATTTTCTTTTAATGTCCTTTTGACCTATGAAGTCGTTTTCACATAATTAAGTCACCTAACCAAGTTTTTCGCCCAAAATATCCTTTTTGTTTCACAAGAAAAAAATCGCCAAAAATAAAATATTTATCGGATCTCTGTGATATTACGCTTAAAGTCTTTGCAATTAAACGCGGATAAAACTTTCCAGATTTTTACAACTTTTTATAAAAACTTAATTTGAAAATCAAAATTTTTTCAAAAATCGCAAAAAATCCAAAAAATTTTGACTTTGACCAGCTTTCGCTCAGCGAGTTTTTAATAGACCACTACAAGTTGTATGTCGTTTGAAGCGTATTTTAATTGCCTGAAACTGCTTGCATTTATCGCATTTGTAACTCCAGAGAAAATAATTTTTGAATGAAGTGATAACAAAAAAACACAAAATTACCGTTATCTCAAAAACCTAGCTATACAAAAAATTAAAAAAAATAGTTCCAAACTCAGCAGGTCAATTCCTATCCTCCCCCATTCCTGGTTTTCTTATTTTTTTTTGGCTGTAAACTAGCGTTAGTGGTGGGCGTGGATTACAACATATATGCTTTTAATTTTTCTGAAAGATGAGTCGTATAGTGGGACACCAATGTGCCAAATTTGGTTTCGGTAGGTCCATCCGTTTCCAAGAAATTGAGTTTTGTCCCACTCTCCATACAAATGAGACCAGTGTGCATTGGACAGTTTTATGCCGGCTCCGAACGGAGTCATATAGGCATTAGGAAAGCAAACCTTTTATTTGAAAAAATTCAGCAGCCTTTATATGAAGCATTCACTGATGCCTCCTCATGATGAATTTCATCAGTGATTCATAAAGGATTCATTTCAAATTTTTACTGCTGGGTATATGTTGTATATGTTTCTTCTTCTTTTTAGTTCTTTTCAAGTGCAGCCAATTTTCATTATGAGCCGGATTGTTTCAGTAAAAATTTATCTTAGCCCAGACCCAGATGTATTAACTGAAATGCGCCTATAGAGATAGAGATAGAGATAGAGATAGAAAAAAATGTTTCAACAGCTTACTGGGTCACGAGTAAAATAACGCATTTACAATTTTTGCGTTGTTTCATTGCCATTTCATTCTGACCAACCCAACCACTTGAATGCGTACCGCTTCAACCGCCAACTTCCAACTTCCCAACCAGCAAGGAATAAATAAGCCAAAAATGTAAAGTACCTCGCAAATCAAAGATCATAATTAAAAATCAGCATTAAAATTTGTTTTATTATACTTAAGGGGCAAAGCAAAGGAACATTTGGATTAAAATTTCATGGTTGCCACATGAGAAGCTGCGATGCCAATGGTTGGTTGGATGAACGGTTGTATGTGTGCAATATGGGCAATATTTACTTATGTAGTAGCCTCTTTCGTCGAATGCTTGGCATGTCGCCAAAAAGCATGCCACATCATATTTCACCACATAATTGCCTGTGCTGACGTTGGCAGTTCCACGGTAGTTGTTGGCGAGTTGCTGGTTGTGCCTGCTATTGCTGTTGTTGTTGTTGTTGTTGTTGTTGTTAGCTGGGCTAGTATTGGTGAGGCTGTGAAGCCTCAAATGCTACAAAGAGAAATCCACAAGTTCTACCGACCACAAATTTCCACAATACAAAATCCGTATTTGTGGTTGGTCGGTGGCAAGCGGCAGCTTCAGGAACCTTTTCAACAGCTCGCCCACATACTTACGTACATAAATATGTATATTTACACCTACACCCGGAAACACATACATACATATACATTCATCGCACCGCACTTATGTAGGTTATTTAACGTTTTCTGCCTCTATGCTTCACCTCCACAGCTCGCCGTTTCTCCTGTCAATCTTGCTATATTTTTTGCTGTTGTTATTGCTCTCATTTCTGTATTGCCTTTTGGCTGTCATTATCCTCATAATCGCTTTCATCTTCATTTTCATTTCATCTGCTTCATTATCATGATTAGTAGCAAGTAACGTTTAGCTAAGAGTCGCTTCACATTCAAACGCCGCCGCATTGCTTCGCTTATCTTATGCTTAAAGTGTTGCTAAGTAAGCCTTTACTGTTAGCAAGGCTAATCAGCTGGAAATTTTAGCTGTAAATGAACTTCTGTGAGACAGTAGTGGAACTGGAGAGGGTTTTGGTAGTGGGGATTTTAGTTTTAAAATGAAACCATCGTGGTGATTTCTGCCTCGGCTGGGACTGCGTATTGCTATTGCTTTAATAGGCAAATATGGCAATAGTACAACTCCCATACTCATGTATTTATTAAAAGATATTGAACGGTCTTATTCTAATATCTATGTACTTCTGAGATTAGCTGTTTAAATCTCCTTAAAATGTTCTTTGAGTACAGCTTCTGAGTTCTATCAAGTCCCTATATTCCCTCCATTCTTACCCTTGACTGACACGACACCTATTTATGTATCTTACCCTGCGAAAAGTGTGCCCTTTCGAGCTCACATGAATCTAATTAGGTACATATTACGTTTGTCTAGCTGTTAGTGACCAAAGAAAGAGAAGATGGGAAATTAAGTGCAGAGTAACGAATTCATTGCTAGTTCTTCATTAGGAGAACATGCAGATTTTAGCTAAAGTGTGGTCGTGATTCTTGTGAGTTTCTCAGTCTCTTCCTTTAACGCAATTCCTCATTGCAAGAATTTTGAGTTACGCCACTGTCCATAGCCACGGCCTTTCGTGTGTTAGTGTTTTGAAAATATGCCCCCCGCGCAAATTAACGCTGCTCTCAGCGAAAAGTAAATGTTGCTTCTCAGCTTTATTGCTGCTGTTAAATGCTGGAGGAAAACTATTTAAATGCCGGCTAAAAATCTGCTGCGAGTTGAGTTTAATTGTTATATGCTCTAATGAAGTGCAGCTCAAGGATATTTAAAAGGATTAAGAAACTCTTTTTGAAAATTACTAAGCTTTAAGGCTAACTTACATAAATGTAGTTGGTTCATTTGTTGGTTGGTTTTGCAGAAATTTATATCTTCTTAAGGAATAAAAATTAGCTGCTAAAAAGTTTCATCGGTATATTAAGCCCACAAGTAATTTTCATCTCCTTGATCTTCTCGATAGAGGTTAGATGATATGGTTTAAGAACAGGATATTTTTATGTGATGGGGATGGATATGGAGATGGAAATGGAGATGGGGATAGAGATAGAGATAGAGATAGAGATAGAGATAGAGATAGAGATAGGGATAGAGATAGAGATAGAGATAGAGATAGAGATAGAGATAGAGATAGAGATACTGATAGAGATAGAGATAGAGACAGAAATAGAAATAGCAAAAGGGATAGAGACAGAAATATAAATAGAAAAAGAAATAGATATAAAACAGAAGTAGAGATAGATACAAAAAAGAGAAAATGAAAATAATAATTATAATTAAAATTTAAGCGAAGAAGAAAACGAAATAAAAATATAAAAAAGGGAAAACTAAAAAGAATGCTACACAGAAAAAATTTTAGTTTAATTTTAATACCATTTTGGTATTTATATATAACAATGCCAAAAAGTATAAAATTAAAACCATTCTGGTTTAAAAAAAGGAAGAGAATCTGAGAGACAAAAATTATTCTTGGTGTCAAATTAATATTTTTTTGGAATTAAATCAAAACCAAATTTTGATTATTTTTAGAACATTTTTGGTATTAAAAATAGTTGAAATGGTATAAGATTAATCCAAAAATTGGAATCAATTTTATACTTTTTTGGATTTAAAAATAAACCCCCATAAAATTTCCAGCGGATATACCACAAATAACCCTTTATCCCAAAGATTAATGAGAAATTGAATAACGTTAACATTGTTTATTTATGTACATACATAGAAATCCAAAACAAACATTTCCCCCTAAGTATCCATGAGCAGCATATCGAGCCCCAATCCCCATAAATGTGTATCCAACAAAAACTAAATTTTACGGGACTTTTTTAATTTGTTTTACATACAGTTTGTATGTAGCCTTGAAACTTACATATTTAGTCTCTTACTTCCAAACTGCATTTTTCACAGGTATGCAATTTTTGGGAGTTGATGCATGTTATAATAAATTGTTGATTCCCATAAAAAATCTGAAATCGATAACTTTGTTGGATACACTTTTATAGCAGTTAGGACTCGATATATGTATATACATATTGTCAACTTTTACACCAATATTTTGGAGATGTCCAGGGAAATTTCAGCACCGTCGCGGTTTTTGCAGTGATACTGCAAGAGAGACCTTCAACTGCCTTATGTCTGTAAAAATAAAGCAAAATTTACCCTCATGCTATTTTATTAATTTCCTGAATTACTTACTTGATACAATTATTTCATCAGGCGTAAAAAAACCGATTCGGCCATTTAATTACTCCTTCGCATTGTACTTTAAGAAAAATTTTGTTTATTTATTTTGACTTTTTTTCTGAAAATTGTTCTTAATATTTTTTTGGTTTTGATTTCAAACCAAAAAAGCTTTGATAGTAATATACATTGAGAAAGAGAAAGTTTTTTATACTTTTCAGGATTTGTTTTTAAACCATAAATGATTAAACTTCTTTAGAGAGAATTTTAATACTTTTCAAGGCTTTAATTTGAAAGTATTTTGGAATAAATAAAATTGTAAAACTTCTCATAGTTTAAAAAGAAGACTTTTTGGCATTAAAATTCAAATTTAATTCCAAGAATGATTAAACTAATTACCAAAGGATATTATAAATAAACTATCATTTTTTACTGTGTAGAGGTAGAGACTCATTATGACGTTAAACTAATTTTCGTCACTGGTACCGAACGGGTATTTTCTTGTATATACATATATTAAACTCCGTCTTCCGATCACATACGAGAAATAAAAAAAGTGTTTTAATATTATAGATTACTTGTGGAGATACTAACCTCACCATCTTCCTAGAAATCAGTGAATTTTAACAGTTATTTATTCAGCCCTCTCATAATTATTCCAGAGATAGTACTCTTGTATCGTGCATTGCTTGCTAAAATTTCTACTTTTAATTTTTTCTTCGGTATTTTATTGCAGCTTATTCTAATCTTCTGATATATTTCCCATTTTATTTTTATTCCTTTCATACCAATGCATATTAATTATGAGAGCAGCTAAAATTATTAAGTTTTGCTTTAGAAAATTTTGTACGACTATTCGCTCATCTGTCTGGCTGTTCCAGCAGTATCACAGCAATCTAAATCGCGTCAATTGCCACGGCAAGTATATCTTGGCCCACAATTAAAAAAAAAAAAAGAAGTGATTACAAAATTCGCTCTTCATTTGCTTTTCTTCAATTGCAATGCAATTCAAACTTGACAAAACTAGGTTAGCAAACTTTAAGCAAACCAATTTTCTAACGCTTTTTCCCCGTTTTGTTTTATCTTTTAGTTTCATGGTTGCTGGTTGGTTGCCGCTTTACTTTTATCTTAGTTATAAAACCACTCAAGAAGTAATTAACACAAGAATTTCAAAAGTCGCCAAGTTTCTAATTATATTTGTATGTATGTATTGAGTAAATTAGATTAAGTGGCGGCGGCGACATTTGGAAGCTGCAAGGAATATTGGCCTAACTTGATTTTGACGCAAGTGTTACCAAGTTACGCGCCTACATAGCAGCGAGTAACTGGCGGTTGACTATTTGATTCTGGGATTGCGAATGAACACATAAATTTACGTAGAAAGCATAAAATCTTGTTGAGTTTGATGCTGCTTTAAGTTTTACCCCTCCTTACGCGTTGTATTGGGTACTTTATTGGTGAGGGAAATGGAATGATGAAGATGGAAATAACTAGCAACAAGGGCGTAGCTAGGATTTTATACAGGGGGGGGGGGGGGGGGCAGGCACATCAAATATTTGAAGTAGTCAAACATCAATCTGTTTGCGACTAAAATCAAATGCTGCTGTTCCACTCTTAAATGTCAAAAATAATACTAATTTGTGTGTGCGACTACAGCAACACTGCTAATATAAAAATGACAACAACAACTGTCAAAGAAACTGGGTTGCGCAGTCAAAAGGTAGGAAATAAACTACTAAAATACTACTATGTATAAAACAGCTCATCGGGTTGTTGTGTGCAAAATTATTCAAGTCGCTCATTTGGTGAAACCCAAAAGTAAGTTAGCCCCAAATCTGGCTAGCTAGGTTAGGTTAGGTAATAGTGGCTGCTGGTACACACCAACAGACTTAGGCCCATAAGGACCCATTGTGATACCACGCGGATCTAAACCCCTACTCGAACCAGAAAGTGGATTCAGTGAATCTTAGGAATTTTACAGGCTCTAAATCGGCCAAATCGCCGAGGCCAGAAAAGTGGGGTGCCCCCAGAAATTTTATCCTCTTAGTCCACAGCGCGGGACATTCACACAGCAAATGTTCTACAATTTCAGGCTCCTCCTCATCTCTACAGCTCCTACAGAAGTCATGAAAAGGAGCGCCCAAGCTCTCAGCATGTCTGCCGATAACGATGTGGCCCGTAATCAGGCCAACAGTAAGCGCCAGTTCTTTCCTCTTTAGAATAAGTAGCCCTTTAGTACGTCTCGCATCCCAATGAGGTCATACGAGTCTAGAATGAATGCAGGTGCTAAGGCGTTTCCATCTAGCACCCGCTTCTGCATGGAAAAATCCCTTAATATTGAGCTTGCATGTAGCGAGCGGCATTCTTAAACCCTTCCAAGATGACGAAAGCGGAGCAGATGTGCCCCCTCTTGCAAGTTCGTCTGCCATCTCATTGCCTGGTATATTGCAGTGTCCAGGCACCCATACCAGCGTTAGAGAAGCCTGCGTAGCCATCTCGTCAAGAGATTTGCGACAACCCTCTACAGTCCTGGATTTGCAAGTAGCAGACCCAATCGCCTTCAGCGCAGCCTGACTATCAGAATAAATGTAAATATTGTCGTGCATGAGGACTCCTTTACGAAGATAGTCCCCCGCCTCTTGAATGGCAGCAACCTCTGACTGGAATACGCTGCAGTGATCCGGAAAGTTAAAGGAGAGTTTCGTACCGTTTGGGCTACGAAAATTCCACCACCCACCTTACCATTCAGCTTCGAACCATGAGTATAAATGTGGAGGGCACCCGGCAAATCCGGAGGTCCATTGGACCAAAACTCCCTATCCGGAATAACAACATCGAAGTTCCTCCCGCAAGTGGTGGTCGGTGCACAGTAGTCCGTTGCACTCGTCAAAGAAATGCTAAGGATCTCAGCATGACCACCTACATTTACCTTCCATCCCGGAAGTTCCCTTAAGCGCATTGCCTACCCATCAGGACAATCGGCAGGACATTAAATAAAGTGTCCAGAGCCTCCTTGGGAGTGGTGCGCAGTGCGCCACCAATACAAATCAGCGCTTCTTTGCACCTTTTTTAATGCAAGAAGGATTGAACTCTTTTCAAGACATTTCCACCACACCAGAACTCTGTTCTGTGCTAACTTAAGTCAAAACTTAGATTTAGCTTTAGTCACGCTGGTGAAATCGGGCTTTAGATTCTGCTTATCAATGCTAATGCTAAAATATTTAGTGAACTGTAGACACGAATCGAAACAAATCTCACTGTTTTATTTTGACATGTAAATTTCTGTACTATTCTCTGATGCCATTATAATATTAAGCAGTAGAGAGGGGGGGGGGCAAATGCCCCCCCCCCTGCCCCTACCTGCCTACGCCCTTGACTAGCAAGCCAAAGCAATGCTGAATTATAAGCATTATTTTGTTTTTGATTTATATTACAGATTATAACTACTCGGTATTAAATGGCTAATTGCAAAGTGGATTTTATGCAAAAGTACAATTTTCGTTGAGAAACAAATTTTGTATGGGTGAATAATTTGTTTTCATTGAGTTTTGTATTGACGGGGATGGGGAGTAGCTAATTAAATGGGATAATAAATTCTGTATTGGTAGGTACATTGGAGGGAGATTGGGGAGACTTATGAAAGCAAATTTTTTTGGGAATTAATTAAATATGAAAATACAAATGCTCAAGGACATGTATTTAAGATAGTTCTCTGACTTTTGGGTCAAAGTTGTCTTTTGTTATAAATGTGTGTTTTTGGGGTAAAATTTATTTGCTTGTATATCTATATATTAATAGGCTAACATTTTTCCCATACAAAAAATTGCCACGCTGTTTAGCACATTTAACATACTCATATCCACATAAAATTGGTATGGATGTGTTCGTATGAGTCAGGAGCAGTGCATAGGCATATAATTTTTTCTATAAATTATTTAATTTCTTTATAATTAATAAATAAAGCTTTTAGTTAAGAGAAATAGATATCGTAAAAATGTTTACAAATATCGTAAACACAGTTGAAGAGTCGCTTTAATTTAAAAGCGCTCTCTCTATTTTATATGCATTGGCCCAGTTTACGCTGAGATCAAAATCAACGCGGGCCAAATATCTCCTATTGCTTTTCCATTAAAGCGAAAAATTAGAGAGAGGGCGGGAGAGCACTGAGTAATTTTAATTTTGACCAAGGCATATCTAACAGGTAGGCTCGGCGGCGAATTGAAAAACTTCTTTTTTTGTTTACAAAGGTAGAGTGTAATGTCAAAATCAAAGCGAATTCACATCATGGCCAATAGGAATGGACGAGCCCCAAGCGAATTCAGATTTTAACCACGGCGAAATATCATTTTGACATTACACTCTACCAATTACAATAACAAAATACATGGGAAATTTCTGAATTCGCCACCGGGCCTACCTTCCTAGATCTGCCTTGATTTTGACCATGATTTCGCGTCGGACTGTGACCAAAAGGGCAAATCAGTGTTGCGGTACAACTGGAATTTGGAAAGTGTTGCTTATCTCCGCGAAAAGGAATAATTTTTTAACAATACAAAGTTGAAAAAAATAAATTGCATGGTCGAATTTCGAGCACCGGCGATACTAGTTCTTATAATTTAGCGTGAGTTTTAATGATGCGGTCAAAGTTAATTTAATTTATACAGAGAAAAGTATGAGGCCCTTTTTAACTCCGTTATTTATTTCACGGGAGAAGACTTTGAGGATTTGCTGGCTAGGAGTACAAAGATTAATAAGATTACATATTTAGTAAGAAATGAAAATGGAAAGGAAGCAAAAATGATGAAGAAGGAAAATATCACAGAATATCACAACCAGAAGATACATAGAAAATCTGTAAAAGATTAGCCAAGGACATATCGACGGCTAAGTAGAAGATCACCCCATTTCAAAAAATGTTTCAGAAACGCCCTATTTCAAAATTGTTTCAATAACGTCCTATTTCAGATTTTGCTTCAAAAACGATCTTTTACTCAGCCGTCGATATGTATACGAATTTGAATTATATAATAGTAAAAGTAGTGGTGTTTTTATAGCATCACTCTATCTGATTAAAGCACTTTTTATAACAAATTTTTGTAACAATTTTCTTACTTTTTTGATGTTTTCTTAACATTTTTTTTTTATCTATTTTTAACATTTTTCTTACTTTTTGATGTTTTCTTAATATTTTTTATCATCACTTGTGTAGCTTTTCAAAACAAGCGCTTGATGACAGTGACTAATTGCACTGCTCTAACAGCAGAAGCTGAACTAAAAACATTTTAATTTACTAAAGGCACTTCCAAATAAACATATTTAGACACAGATGTATGTGCATATAGTCTCATGTACGTATGCGACTAAAAAACCAATTTAAATAAGTGCATACGATCGTAAAAACTATTGCTAAGCAATGGAAATAAAAACAAAAAATCCCAAATAATAAAAGGATGCTTTTAGCAGCGTCAAGTTGAACACCTGAGCCATAATTATTATGCGTACACACGTATCATTTGTGGCGCACATATGAACAGAAGTTATTTAAACGTGACTTTAAGAGGCAGCATGAGGAAGTACTTAAAATTTACTTACGGTTCAAATGTATTTGCTTGATTTCAAAGTGGCAGATTTTGTGGGCATTTTAAAAGAATAAATACCAGGGATCGTAACGATTATGACTTTTATCGAAAACGTCAAAAAATAACTATTAAATTTTGACTTTTATTTTTTACGTCAAAAAATAACTTTTAAACTTTGATTTTTATTTTTTACGTCAAAAATAAAAATCAAAATGGCGTAGATCAATGAATATTGGTATCTGGGTCATATTTGGTATATAGGTCGATGCGTATACCAATACGGAAGCGAATGCGAATACCGAATATCGAACACGAATACCAAGTACCGAGAACCGAATATGCATACGAATATGCATATGAATATGAGTATGAAAAGTGTGTGAAGGGGAATACGGATACCAGTATGAACACGTACATATACCGAATACCGACCACGAATACTGCATATCGAAACGAATACGTATAGCGAATTCGAGTCACGAATTCAAATACCGACCAGTACCGAATATTAATCTGAAAAGTAGGTGAATGCATACATATTCATATGTATCATGACATCACATTATGATATCACATCACATAATCACATCACATCATGACATCACATCATGACATGACATGACATCACATCATGACATCACATCACGACATCACATCATGACTTCACATCACATCATGACATCACATCATGACATCACATTGTATTGGCATCCTCCTACTTTTCATATTAATATTCGGTACTCGGTGTTCGATATTTGAATTCGGGACTCGAATTCGCTATACGTATTCGTTTCGATATGCAGTATTCATGGTCGGTATTCGGTATATGTACGTGTTCATACTAGAGCTCTAGATACCCGGGTATCGAACATTTCGAATTGATCGTTTTTGTTTGAAGCCCGTTTGTTGTTCAAATGCCCGTACAAACATTCAAGCATTCGAGCTTACAAACAAAAACAATGTGTATCGAAAAAACAAAAATAAAAACAACTACATATGAAGAAGAAAAAAAATAATAAAAAAAAGAGAAAAACAAACTTCAAAATGCCCGAATTGTTCAAATGCCCGTACAAACATACGGGTAATAAACAAACAAACGACTGTTCGAGCATTTGAACAACAATTGTTCGGGCTACTCGAAAATGTTCAAAAAAAATCTGGAGCTCTAGTTCATACTGGTATCCGTATTCCCCTTCACACACTTTTCATACTCATATTCATATGCATATTCGTATGCATATTCGGTTCTCGGTACTTGGTATTCGTGTTCGATATTCGGTATTCGCATTCGCTTCCGTATTGGTATACGCATCGACCTATATACCAAATATGACCCAGATACCAATATTCATTGATCTACGCCATTTTGATTTTTATTTTTGACGTAAAAAATAAAAATCAAAGTTTAATCGTTATTTTTTGATTTTTTCGATAAAAGTCAAAAAAATAAAAATCACATCGGATTGACCATCTGTGGCCCAGGAGCATCACAATGGTATATATAAATGTTAAAAATATTAACCCTTTCCCTTTGACTTTTTGAGTTGAACTTTCAAAAATAACAATTATTTTCCATCCCTGATAAATACTGATTGAAAATTTTAACTTAAATTGTGCTGTTGAATAACTTCAAGGTCATGGTCTAACGGTTGAATGACACCACATCATATGAAAGAACTATAGTCATTTAGTTAAATGATTTGCATTTTCAGATAAAACTATGTGTTTTCAGAAGAAGGAGTTAAATGTTTAGAATATTTTAATCAATTAGCTCCCTCATAAAAAGCTCATTTTGCCCCAATTTTCAAAATGCGCATTCAAAATAGCGTTTGGGGGTTCGATAGAGGGCTAGAAGTGTTCTAGGAAAGTGTTCGCCGCAACATTGCAGTGTATCAACATCGTAAAAGAGACGGAATAGAAAAAATTTAGTTAATGTGTTGGATCTATCTTATACAAATCTGGTTATCTACAGTTTCTATACGAGAAGGAGCCGAAAACTTTACTACATTTACATATTGCTTATTGTTCTAAGAGGCTAAAGTTTTTGGGGTTGCCCTTTTTCTGCGATTTCAGTGACTTTGTTTATAAGTATTAAATCTTTGAAAATTTCAAAATTCGCTTACATGATCTCTTGCTTTTAGTAACGATTGAGATTCGCGATTTGAAATCAGCCACAACAACAACAAATATCAGTGACATTTAGGCACTTTTGAACTAACCTAACCTCAAAAATAAGCTTAACCTGCAAAACAAAAGAAGAGTAAGAAAAAATAAGGAAGAAGCTAAAAAAGCATAACTTTCCCACTAAAAATGTCAACGTTCGAAATAACATGAGCAACCAAAAAAACCAGCAGAAATTAAAATAAATTGTAATGTCACAAAGCAGAACAAAAACAAAAAAAGAAACTACACCCAGAAAAAAAATAGTGTGAAATCAACCAAAAATCAACAAATTTTGTGGTTAATTTTTTTCAACACGATGCTTAATGTATGCCATCATGTAATCGTGTAAATTTAACACTACTGTCAAGTGTTAGTTTAACAGGATGACAACTGTAGAATTAACACTAAAAATTATTGAGTCTTCCTGTTGATTTTACAATTTTAACTAGTTAATGTTACAATAAAAGCTGGTTAAATTAACACGAAATGGTCCTGTTGAATTAACAATAACATCTTTTTGATTTTACATTAAATTTATTGTTAAATTAACTAGAAAGTCTTGTTGGTTGTACAATTTATTTTTTTTTTAATAAAAAAAACATATAAAACTTAAAATATATAATCATCACTTCAATTAAGCACATTCGTACATCACCCGCACAACTGACCAAATTGAAGGCGTCCTTCTCATACGAACACAAATGTACCGGCGATAGTTTATACATGGGCGATAGTACTATCACTTGCACCGAGTAATGTTTGGCCGCTAATGCAACGACCGCATGCTGCACGCAAACCCGCATTCGCTAAAAAACCTCCTCGTGATATTGCAACCTATGAAGAGGAAAAATAAAATATTGAACATTAAATACTTTTAGAAACAAAAATGTAATCCTCTTTTAACTCACCTGCAAACTGAAAATATAAATCGAAAACCCACTATCGCGAACTGACAATGATGCTAAACTCGCATCACTGCCACGGCACAAAATTTTCCTTTTTTTTTTTAAATTATAATTTGTGTTTTGCACGAAAATCAGACTTCAAATGATCAAAAAAATTATGTATGTTTCAAAATAGTTTTGACGTTCTTTTTTAACACTTTTTTTAGATTACATTGACACTATGATCGTGTTGAATAAACCAAAATTACAAATGACGTTTATGTTTGAACATTGTTTCGTGTTATATCAACCAAATTTTATTGTTAATTGTGGTTCTTGTTGTTTTCACATTTGTTTTCATGTTGTATTAACACTAAAATTGGGACGTCATTTTTCTAACATTTTTTTTAGTTTATATTGACACTATCATCATGTTAAATAAACCAAATTCCAAATGACATTTAGGAATAAAATTTTATATTTGAATCATCTTGTATATTTTAAAATTTCTTCATGTTGTATCAACAATAAAATTTGTTTGAATTTACCAAATTTTCAGATGACAGTTACAAAGCCAAAATCATGTTTGAAACATCGTGTAATTTGAAAAAAATTGTTGCTGTTCTATGTGTAAAGATCGATCGTGTTAATTTTACATGAATCGTGTTGATGATTTTTTTTCTGAGTGTAGAAGAAAAAAATATAAAACTTATATAGTCCAAACACACATTTTATGTTTTAACCACGCACAGTTTATAGCGGCGAAGCGTAACGAGCATAACGCGTTCGTTCACAGGTGGTCAGCTGAGCATGAATAATGAGCAACGCTGCGCCAGAGCAAACATAATTACAGGAAAGCAACCGAAAAAATGTGAGTTAAAAGAAAACAAGTAAAAGCGCGGCTGTCTTCGGCCGTACCGAAGACTTCATACCTTTCATGAGCGGGGAAATGAAAAGTTACCTATGTATGTATGTACATAACCGGAATAAGTTTAATTTATAATTTTAATTTTGTGGGTTATTTATGGAAAGATTTATTAGAAAAAAATGGTGTCTTGGCTATTTAAATGGAGGAGTTATACACCAAAATGTCCATATCTGAACAATCGGTTGTATGAGAGCTATATGTTATAATGGTCCGATCTTGACAATTTTCGGTAACCCCGTTTGGGCTCATATGGGTACAAATACTTCAAAATTTCACGCCGTTAGCTGTTAAAATGGAGGAGTTATACACCAAAATGTCCATATCTGAACAATCGGTTGTTGGGGAGCTATAGGTTATAGTGGTCCGATCTTAACAATTTTCGGTAATCCCGTTTGGGCCCATATCGGTACAAAAACTTCAAAATTTCACGCCGTTAGCTGTTAAAATGGAGGAGTAATACACCAAAATGTCCATATCTGAACAATCGGTTGTAGGGGAGCTATATGTTATAGTGGTCCGATCTTGACAATTTTCGGTAACCCTGTTTGGGCCCATATGGGTACAAATACTTCAAAATATCACGCCGTTAGCTGTTAAAATGGAGGAGTTATACACCAAAATGTGTATATCTGAACAATCGGTTGTAGGGGAGCTATAGGTTATAGTGGTCCGATCTTAACAATTTTCGGCAATCCCATGTGGGTCCATATGGGTACAAATACTTCAAAATTTCAGGCCGTTAGCTGTTAAAATGGAGGAGTTATACACCAAAATGTGTATATCTGAATAATCCGATGTTGTGGAACTATATGTTATAGTGGTCCGATCTTGACAATTTTCGGTAACCTTGTTTGCGCCAAAATGGGCACGTCTACTTCAAAGTTTCATGTCCTTAGCTGTTTAAATGTGGAAGTTATGCACAAATTACATCCAAAAATTTCATGTATATCTGAATAATCGGTTGTTTTCTATATGTTATAGTGGTCCGATTCGGCCGGTTCCGACAAATGATCAGCTACATATAACAACATACCTGTATTCCGAATTTCATCCAGATATCTCAAAAACTGAGGGACTAGTTTGCGTTCACACAGACGGACGGACGGACAGACGGACATGGCTTAATCGACTCAGCTCGTGATTCTGACCATATCGGTATATATTTTGGTGGGCCCCCTACGCTTCCTTCTGGTACTTTCGACAAAAAATTTTTGGCACTAAGTTATAATACCATTTCATTCTCATGAAAGGTATAAAAAGAAAAAAATAAAAATAAAAAAACGACAAGAATAAAAAGTACCCAAAAAAGGTAGGTAAAAAGTTATACAAATGAATTAAAAAAAGATGATTAAACCTTAAAATAGTAGCAACAAAAGCAACAACAAGGAGAAGTAAGGGCTTGACAATCAAACGACACAGTTTATAGAGAAGGGAGACTGACACATGTGACAGAGGGGCATGCCTACTTTGGAAGCAGCAGGAATAAGTCAGTGTATGCTTAATTATACATCATTAACTATACATTCGCTTGCCTATTTTTTTTGTTTTTTTCATTGGTTCGCTTCATTTTCATATTATTTTTTGGGTAAGAAAAACAAGATCAAAGTTGATAAAAATAAAAAAAAAAAATGGAATAACATGAAAACAGTTGTTTTTTTTGTTATAAGCTGGTGATGAAAAGTGATAAAAACAAGCAAAACAAACAAAATAAAACAAGGAAAACGTGGGAAGTGCGCGTTGAAGGCCAGCAAAGTCGTAAAGGGTTAATAATGTCATTTGTTGTAATTGTTGACTTAAGATCTTATTATGAACAAAATTAAAGTATTTTTGTATTTTTTTACATAGATCATAGCTTCATTTCCAAAAAAATCCACAAAAATTATTTGAGTATTTAGAAAAAAAATTATATCTGTATCTGAAGCGTAGCCGGTACAAATTTACACTGAAAACTAGCACGTTTCACTATTCATATTTGCCACTCATTTAGCCTTAAACTATAAATTAAATTAAATTAATTAAATACTGCGTTTATACCCATATTTTGCTTTATTTTATGACCTAATCGGTTAGTGCGCCTTGAGGTATGCCACATTTAAGTTAAAGCGCGTTATTATCGGTTTTTCATCTATTCTATTGTTTTATTACTCTTCTTGACTGATTTTTACTGTTTTTTTACTGCTTTTTTCCTGTTTATTTCTATTTTCTTTGTTTTTTTTTGATTTTTACGTCCTATTTTACAGCTACCTTTCATCTGATAATTGCTAATTTATTAACCGTAATTATGTGTTAATAAAAAAATATTTTTTCCCTCTTATTTTTATTTTGTATTGCTTATGTTGGCCCTTTTTTAGTTCTTTTTATTTAATTGATTTTATTTTATTTAGTCCTTGCTTTGGCTCCTTTTAAAGCAGTATTTTTTTAGTTGAATATAAAGTCCAGAGTAGTAGTGAAAAATATAAATTTCTTGGTATTAGGGTGGTTTCTTTTTTTCATTGGAAATCAGTTCAGATAACGAAGGTTTTGTTTCGCTGGATTCTCGAATCGAATAACAACCTATTCTACACATCTTGTTGTAGAAGAGACTTGAAAAAGAAATTGATTTTCAATCGTTTCCAAATTATTAACCGAGCCTAATGCTTATAGTATTCTTTTAGACGTAAAAATTTCAAGTTTTCTAGATCATTTTAAGCTAGATTATTAATAGTTTGCACATCTCCGGCAAGTTCATTTATCTTCCAAGAAAATCCCCGAAATTATGATTCAGTACATTGTTTCTTAAGGGCTGCTAAGAACCACAATGACTCTGACTATTCATTAATCAGCGTCTTTACTTTGAAATAAGTCAACCTTCAATAAGATTTGGAAGAATCAGTTCGAAATTACAAGAAATACCTTATCAGCTAATCAATCCAAGGTTTGAAGCTCAAAACAGATCGCTATATTTTCCATAGAAGAAAAGTGAATGCCTTGACAAATTAAAGCGTGAGTACAAAAATATCTAACATATAATATATATATATATATATAACACAAAATAGACAACTTCAGGATTAGGCCTTTCTCTGCATGCTCTTGAAAAAAGAAGAAGTTTTCCTATTAAAGCAAATATTAGAAAATTAATTAAAAGTATGTATTTCTGCTCTACCAGCTTTTGAGAAATAAAACCGCATACAATGTCAACAGCCTAATGCATAGTTACAAACATTAAAGCGCAGGACCTCTCTATGCTCTTTGGCCACATAAAATATGAACTTTATGACCCATTAAACTTAATTCAATGTGCGTTAAATTTGCGTGAAACACAAAAGCATGAGGAAATGGCTATTAAAAAGTTTGTGGTACAAATATTTATACTAGTTTTTTTTGTAGTTTTTATGGAAATGTTTTTTATTAGCATTTGGTTTTTTTGTTTGTTTTGGTATGTAAGTTGTGCCCGTTGATAGTTTTTTTTTTATGGCGGAAGTTGGTAATAATGAAAGAACTAATTAAATGCAAAGGCAGCTGCTATGCAAATATTTGTACATGCATGTGCACATTTTCTAAGACTTGGTTGGAAAACTGCAAACATATCCAAACAGAAATTAATGCTGAAAAAAGCGTAATAGTTTTATACGTTTATCAAAGAAAGAAGCACAAGCCAAAAATGTCGGGAAATATGTAGAAATTAGATCTGCTTTTCTTTTGCTTCGAAAACCACGCTTTTGAAATCAACGAATAGACTTATTAGCAACACTTGTTCTCTCTCTCCAATATACATACATATGTATCTACCACTCGGTATTGCCGCAGCCTCAAAAAATTGAGTATGACGAATTGATACTTTCATGGTTGTTTTCGTATTACCGAAAAATGTTGTTTGAAAAAAATAAAATAAAAATTAAAGTGGGAGAATTTCAGACCGCTTTTTTTATATTACCGAAAGTTTGCTGACCACATGTACACACATATTTCAATTGGCAATTTCGCATAATTTTTTTGTGTTTTTCTACAACTTATCTATCGAAAGCATTCGATTTAGTTACGAAGAGAAAAAAGACGGTTCAATATATGTACAATGGGCTGCCCTTTTTGGGATTTTTTGTAATGCACACTATTTTCAAGTAAAAAGCTCACAAATCAACTTTAGAGGGGACAGTGCTTCTTTAGCTATTAGTTTTAAAAATTTTCCTCTCCTTTTGATGAAATGTTGTCCATTTGAGATCTACCGATTTTTGGTATTTTCAAAGAGTTTCACAAAACATATTTTTCGTGGAATTCACAGATTGTTAAGCTTTTTAAGAAAGTCTTAAAAATGAAAAAGAATACATTAATATGCTTTGATATGAATTAAATGGTATACAATTTTATTAATATTACACGGAAAGAAATTTGTATACTTGAATAAAGAAAAATGCATTCTTAAACTCAATTTAGAATTTTTTTTAGAGAAATAAAAAAAGTTGACTGAAATATTGCTACAATTAAGAGATTGAGTTTTCCAAAAATTGGACAATTATTTTTTTATTCAAGAGCACTAACAAAATTTATAGAAAAAAAAATTTTGAAAAAAAAAGTTTAAATAAATAAGAAATTTTCTTTATTAAATTTACTTAAATGAAGAAAACTTTTTTACTAATATCAAGAAGAATTTAACGAAATTTAATTTCAATGAATTGCAATAACAAAATCGGGAAAAAATTTAAAATAAATAAGAAAGCGTTTTCTTGAGTGAAGTAAAATATTTCTTGGTAAAAATGAAAATAAATATGAAAACGGTCTCTTGAGCTAACTAAAATATTTCTTGCTGAATTTGCATTGCCAAAGTTACTTGTACTTTTTTCATTTGCCATCCGCTTCGCATTATTCTGGAATTCTCAGATTGTTAGTGAAGCATTTGGCATAAGGAGTTCACTATTTGCATCTTCATTTATATTAAATGAAATGTTGTCATTTCATTGAACAAGTTCTAGGAAAATACTAATTATGCTTTTCTGATCCCTCATGATTAGTTTTAATTTTCCTTATTTTTTACTTTTTAAATATATATATATATATATTTTTTTTTTTTCATTTATACTAAGTTTAGAAAATATTTACTTAATTTAAGTAGGTAAGTAAATATTTTCTTATTTACTTCAGCTCGTATAAGAAAACTTTTAATTGTAACAAAAAGTTATTTCTTAATTATTTATTTCTAAAAACAAGAAAAAACACTTACCGTAATTAAATGTTTTCTTATTTCGCTAGCTTAGAGTGCAAATTGTGTAAGTCCTTTTTTCAAACTTTGTAGGAGAGACAAAAAAACAAAAAATAAAAAAATTTCTAAATGAAAAAAAATTTTCTGTTCATATAAATATTTTGGACTTACACAATTTTCTTCGCTTTTTGGACGTACACAATTTGCGTATCACTGAATAACAACGAGTGGAAATATGACAAGTATCACAGACTTGTTCAGCGTGGTGCGTATTTGATTTTTCTAGCTTTCTACACTGAAAAACACTTTTTCATAAAAATGGACTTACACAGTTTGCACGCTAAGCTAGCGATTTATTTAAAATCCAATTTTCTTTTAGTTTCTTTATATTAAGAAATTATTTTCTAAGTTCAAAATCAAGTCTAATTTTTATTGTCTCGGCATTGATTCTAGTAAAAAATTCTTTCCGTGTATTTGATGTCGATTAAAAAGGTATAAAATTTGTTCTAAGCCAGAATAAAAAGTATCTGCATATCTTTGGCTTAAAAAAGTATCCCATTTGATATGACTGGAACAAAACGGCAAGACTGGCACCACTTTCATTACCATATACTCCTACAATCACTTTCCATTATTCATTTTCCACTTTCAGCGCAAAAGCACTCAAACATTAAGTTCATTAAATTTCATTTAAATGCTAAAATATACTGTCAACATTAATTTCTATAACTTTATGCATGCAAAATGGCTAAAATATTAGTTCTATTTGAGCTTGTTGAGCTGGCTGTTGTGTTGTTGCGCTGAGCGCGTTAATGCAAATTGTAATCTGATAAGTAAATAATTGCGCACACCATTTTGGTTGAAAGTGTTTTTTACTTACATATTTAAAGTTGGCACTGAAGACACCCTTTGGCTGAAAAGTACTTATGTTTAGTCAGAAACTCGTTCTCTGTCACTTAATTGATTTTCAAGGGTTGCCACGGTGTTTGCTTTAATGCAGGGAATGAAAAGCTCTTTTCTTATTTGTGATAGTCAAGGAAGTTCTACTGTTATTTGAGATATTTTATATTCGAATTTAATTATGTATGCATTAGTTGGTACTCCCTGAAGTAGACAGATGTCGAAAGACAAGCGAAAGCTTTTACTTTGAATTTTCGGCCTAAAAGCTCCAACCAAACCCAGTTGCCACAATAATGTCGTGGCAGATGATATCCGATATCAACACAAGACTATTCACCAAACTCGTGGAAAAATTTAAAACGCTTTAAGATTAATTTCGTGTCATTCTATTACACTGGATCACAAAATGAAATTTTTTGTCTGTACTTTGGACGTGACTATCCTATCTATATGTAGAATCGGTCGCTGATTCCGAAAATCGGGTTCATTTTTAATTCTATGTGAAGGTTTTTGAGATATCGGCAATTTATCGTTATTTGGCCAATGGCTCCACTTAATCCTGTATATCTCTTTGACGCAGTGAGCTATCTTCCTTGGGGTGACTCCAAATGAAAGAACAGTTCCTATAACATTTTTCTCTAACTCTTATAGTTTCTGCAAGTTTGACGATTCAATTTGAATTTTTTCGGTTTTTTACGATTTTTTCAAGACCAATGTTTTCACCTTCGGTTTTACTCCTTTACGTGAAGCCACATTCTATTAGCAAAAAAATAAGCTATCAACGAAGAAAATCCATGGTAAAATGGAAAAGTTATAGGCGATCAAGTAAATACAGCCAAGTCGCGCAATGCTACTACACGGGTATATTTTATGCATGTTATACCCGTAAATGTACTCGTATCTACTGCGCTGCCAATACGCTGCTACTGCAGATGTGCAGGTATTGGTAAAAAATGGCAAAAATAATGAAAAAAATTTGAAAAAAAAATCGAACTTTTTTAAAGAAATTTCATATTTCACATGGGGGACAAAAAGTTAGCCCCCCTATCCTATAAAGAATTTAATTGTGAACATTTTAAGACTAATCGTGCCATAATCGGATGCACTATTTTTTATATTTACCTATTTTTATTGAACGACCTTAACCAAAAATTTTCGGGAAGAGTAAAATTTCAACAACAAAATTGGGTTTATTCATTAAACTTTATTAAGGAGTAATACTCAAGATTATTTCATTCCATTTATTACGTATTTTTAATTGCACAATATCTCTCAAAACAGCGATTAATAGGAAAAAAAATTAATTTAATAAAAAAATATCTGCATTCCGCGATTTTAAAGACAGGATAAATAATAAGCGATGGGAGTAGGGAATTATGAAGATGTGAAGGAATTTTGGGCGGCATATTACAATCTTTTGCAATAAAGTAACTTTTTGTTACCTAGAAATCCATAAACAGTTTGTTAAAAACGGCTGCAAGCAGTAACAAAAAGCACCCGATATATCGTGAAATATTTAGAACTTTTGTTCTGTTTGTGGATTTCTAGACAAAAAAAAGCTGCTTTATTGCAAACTATATAGCAAGGAAAGTAATATTCCGCGTAAATTTCATTTCTAGCATTCACATCTTTATAATTTCCCTACAAGCTTAGGTGCTGAAAGTGATGAACACGGAGAGAGATTTCATCAGGACTTAATAGTTTTTGAATGGCGATATCAAGGGTCTTGGTACGAGAATATGATGGGAGACTATTTTTTGGACAATAATACATGTAACAGATGCAGAAAGTCACAAAAGAGTAGTAAAAAGTACTTACTCACATCGCTCATTATTTATCCTCTCTATAAAATCGCGGAATGCAGACATTTTTTTATTTAATTAATTTTTTTCTCTATTAATTGCTGTTTTGAGAGATATTGTGCTCTTCAAAACACGTAATAAATGGAATTAAATAATCTTGAGTATTACTTCTTAATAAAGTTTTATGAATAAACCCAATTTTGTTGTTGAAATTTTACTCTTCCGGAAAATTTTTGGTTAAGGACTTTCAATAAAAATAGATAAATATAAATAACGGTACATCCGATTATTACACAATTAGTCTTAAAATGTTCAGAATTAAATTCTCTGTAGGATAGGTGGGCTAACTTTTTGTCCCCCGTACAATTTTTCTGACTTTAGGACAGCCTATCTGAAATTTCTTTAAAAAAAATTCGATTTTTTTAAATTTTTTTTTCATTATTTTTGCCATTGTAACCAAGTGACTTGACCAATTTTGGAGTGTGAAGACAAAAAATGTTTGTTGGAGCTCCCTCTACCAGCACTTACTAGATGTCAAATCGCCACGATGTCTAATAAAACTTTTTTATGCACTTATGTGATGCAATGTCTTGCATATATGACTTTTTTCACATTTTTACCAATATCTCAAAAACTGGGTCTGCCACAAAAAAACGGAGATGTTATTCGGAATCAGCGTAAAATTTCGCTTTAGAAAAGTATTATTTCATTTTTGGTGGTTAAAGTTGATCAAAATTTGTCGAGTAGTGTTATTTTTATGTGAATTTAAATGAGCTATTGGCCATTTTTTTAATGAAGAAAAATTGAAAAAATTTTTTGGTAGAAGTGTTTTCGTTTTGTGTTACCCCAAGAGATATACAGAATTAAGTGGAGCCATTGGCCAAATAACGGTAAATTGCCGACATCTCAAAAACCTTCCCATAGAATTAAAAATGAACGATTTTCGGAATCAGCGACCGATTTTACATATAGATAGGATGGTCGCGTTTAGAGTATTTTTTGGCTGTAGAGCAGTGTTATTATTATGCTTATTTATTCAGGCTACTAAGTATGCATTTCATCTCAGCTATCATTTCTACCAGTTGGCGCACCTTGTTAACTACCCTCTACCTACTTTAAACTCTAACCCTTTCCCAAAGCCTTTCAATATTTCTATTAAATACACACAACTCGTCTTTAACCACATTAGCCGCTTAAGTCAACAATCATATCAAAAAGCCAGATGCCCATTAAATAATAAACAGAGTCGAAACAAGTAAATAAAAAAAAAAAAACAAAAGTGATTAATTAAATTTTAAAGCATTTTCCGCTGCGAAACAAAATACGCAATTCGATCGGGCAATGTGGGAAAACGGAAGTAGAACAGAAAACAAACCCAACACAGGAAAGGGTTAAAATGACAAAAAAAAAAAAACAAACAAAAACAGAAACAGAAACAAAACAAAAACAAAAACAAAAAACAAACAACAAAAAAGCAAAAGTAATGACAGCCGCAGCGACGACAGATAAAACATGCTGACATTTACAAGTAGTTGTCAACTGCGTAAAGCAATTGTAACACTGTAGGGAGGTCAAAATATCACAGCGAAACGCCGAGACACCCCAACTTAATTTTTGGCTGTAGAATACGATGGCATTTACAGAAAGTCAAAGTTAGCTCGCGTTTTCGAGATATTTAGGAAAAAAGTTTCAGAGCTCTGAAGGTAATTTTTTTTCCGTCTAAAAACTTTACTCATGCTTGGAACCCTTTTCCCGCATAAAAATTCTGACAGTTGTTCTTACGTAATTGGGATATTCTAAATTCAATGCCACCCTTAGTTTTCCAAAATTGGCTCCAGTTTTTGAAATAACGGTATTTAAAAATTACCATCAATTTGGACTTTTTTGTTAATAACTCAGTCAGTTTACGAGATAAATTGCCAAAACTTTGCACGTGACAATATTTTAGTATTACCTTAACTATTTCTGAAAATAATTGAAATCGGATCACTATAACATATAGTTGCCATACAACCGATTTTTCAGATATGGACATTTTGGGATATAGCTTCGCTATTTAAACAGCTAAGGACATGCAACTTTGGAAAATTTGTACTCATATTGGCCTTAATCTATTCCCTGAAAATTGTCAAGATCGGGTCACTATAACATATAGCTCCCATACAACTGATGGTTCAGATATATGTTTTTGCACTTTTATTTCTTTATAACTCCGAAAATAGTCATTCTGCGTGAAAATGCAACATAAACACTTTCATTCAAAATGAATAGGTGAACAATTTTCTCATATACGATTTCCACGTATCTGCATCAGTTATTGCAGTTTTGTGCAACCAAGGTTAAAATATCACCATAGGCATTTTTTTCTAGCCCAATAACACATATATCGTATTAAATTAATTGGATGATCTTTATATCGTCTTACAGAGAATTAAAAATACTTTTACGCAGTTTTAAATGAAGAAAATTAATGCATGTTTGAGGATTTTATATGCATTTATAGTAAAATTTTCCTACAAAAATATTGGTCGAAAACTATTGAAGCATACTTTTAGGCATTATTTGAAAAAAAATTTTATGAAAAATTAACAAAAAAAATTATTCAAAAGCGTATAAAATCCTCAAAAATGCATATATTTTCTTCATTTAAAAACTGCTTAAAAGTATTTTTAATTCTCTGTAAGACGATATAAAGATCATCTAATTAATTTAATACGATATATGTGTTATCGGGCTTGAAAAAAATGCCTATGGTGAAATTTCAAACTTAGTTGCATAAAACTGCAATAACTGATGCAGATACGTGGGAATCGTATATGAGAAAATTGTTCACCTATTAATTTTGAATGAAAGTGTTTATGTTGCCTTTTCACGCAGAATGACTATTTTCGGAGTTATAAGAAAATAAAAGTGCAAAACCACATATCTGAACAATCAGCTGTATGGCAGCTATATGTTATAGTGACGCGATCTCGACGATTTTCAGGGAATAGATTAAGGCCAATATGAGTACAAATTCTCCAAAGTTGCATGTCCTTAGCTGTTTAAATAGCGAAGCTATACCCCAAAATGTCCATATCTGAAAAATCGGTTGTATGGCAACTATATGTTATAGTGATCCGATTTCAATTATTTTCAGAAATAGTTAAGGTAATACTAAAATATTGTCACGTGCAAAGTTTTGGCAATTTATCTCGTAAACTGACTGAGTTATTAACAAAAAAGTCCAAATTGATGGTAATTTTTAAATACCGTTATCTCAAAAACTGGAGCCAATTTTGGAAAACTAAAGGTGGCATCGAATTTAGAATGTCCCAATTAAGTAAGAACAACTGTCAGAATTTTTATGCGGGAAAAGGGTTCCAAGCCTGAGTAAAGTTTTTAGACGGAAAAAAAATTACCTTCAGAGCTCTGAAACTTTTTTCCCAAATATCTCGAAAACGCGAGCTAACTTTGACTTTCTGTAAATGCCATCGTATTCTAGAGCCAGAAATTAAATTGACGTGTTTCGGCGTTTCTCTGTGATATTTCAAAAGTTAAAAATTTACCTACAGTGTAATATGAGCAAAAGACAAACAAAAACAATTAACAATAAACAAAATAACAACAAAGTGTATATAGCTACAACAAAAACCTAACAAAAAAGTTAATGTAAATAAAGTAAACTCACGCTGCCGCCGTCTAGTATTTCACGCGCCCACATTGCCACCCACTCTGCCGCGAACACTCCTTTTAACTCGCTTCACTCCCCCTCAGCGCTAAACTCATTTGACGCAATTAAACTCATTTTGCACACATAAATAAATAAAACACGCTTTTAACCTACTTTTTTTGGCTTATGTGCAGCAAATGAACTCACGACCGTTAGTTACTTCATATCTTTCCACAGTTGCACTATCTCTCCCATATGGCCGGCAAGCGGCAAACTGTTTCACTTTCAATGGAACAAATGTGTTGAGACAAACTCTCATATTGCATGTTCCAATAGACCACAGCTTCACCGCGTTTTTTTAGAAGTGAAGCTTCTATGCGCGTGTTGGGGGTAATTCCAAGCAAGAGAGATGAAAATCTAGTTCGATAAGGGAATGTAGGTATGCGATCCCTGGTGCACCAGGCGAGCACTTTACCCACTACATTACAGCTATTTTATATTCTTTACTAGCTGACCCGCCAGACGTTGTTCTGCCTAAAATTTATTCCTATAAAGCCTAAGGAAAAGTGTTGCTCATCATTATGTCAATACCCCTATCCCTATCCCTATCCCTATCCCTATTCCTTATCCCTAATCCATATCCCTAATCCCTATCCCTAATCCCTAATCCCTAATCCCTAATCCCTAATCCCTATCCCTAGCCCTATCCCTAAGACTATCCTATACCTCCACAGCTTCTAGGGTCACCCCTGGTCCACATTTTGTCGATATCTCGGAAAACGGTTCGCATAGGGTCTTGAAAAGCACCTCTTTATTAAATACTCACCAACACCTTTTATTTGATACCCATTTTGTAGAAAACCCGTCTGGAGTCACATTTGGTTCATATTTCGGGAAATACTTCGAATACGGGGTCTTATATGGGACCAATAACCACAACATGTTCAAGCACTCGTCAACACCTTTCATTTGATACCCATATCGTACGAACCCGTTATAGAGTTACCCTGGCCCACATTTTGTGGAATATCTCCAAAACCTTCCCGGATTCTTATACTTTTTTTGGCCATAAACCATGTCGGGCTCAATCGAAAACTACGTGCAAAATTTCATTTAATTCAGTCCAGTCGTTCTGGAGTTATAGCGTCAGGGAGGAAATCGCGACTTATTTTTAAATAATAGATTATGATCTTTTTTAAAGGAAACGAACTTCCATCTTTGCCACTCGAATCATGAACTCACTTGGCTTGCCGCAACCTCATTCTGTACGAGGCCTTCTTCACTTCAGATGCATCGTAACACTTCAGCATAGAAGTAAAGTGATTTCCACTTTCTGGGCCTGAGATTTTACTTAGTCCGACACTACTTTCTTCTGGTAGATTATAGGATCTCGGCGAGTACGTACGCCCAAAAAAACCGTCCTCCTTCCCATTACTACCTTAAGTTTGCCTCCAATAATTTTTATTATGTAACACGGTAGAGCGGATGATCGAGCACAACTCGTACTCTTTGGCCGCGAACTAGTCGCAGATAAAAGTTCTATGGTTATCGTTTAATCATTTTCGGCAGTTTTTTCTCACCTTGACTTGCGTGCATACCTACAGGCGACCCACATACCAAATTTAAAGATCTCCACATCTCCACATCTAAATCTGGAAGCTGAACCATCTTGTTGGCTTATTCTCAATGAGTATTGCTTATGTACTGTCACAATAATTATGTGTCAACAAATAGGTATTAAATGTACGGGGAAAATTTTCCAACAGTCTACCACGCGTTGAAAAAAAGTCATTGGGGGTTGTAGAGGAGATCCTTCTGATTCTAAATCCAAAAGTCCCGTCGACCATAGATGTTTGTAAGTTTTAAAATTTACCAAACAAACCTCCAAAACTGCGTACGATTACCGAGGAAAGGCACTTATAAAAACATGCACATATGTATATATGTGTGTAGAACACTTTTTTCTTCGAAAGTAATTTTTCTCGGACCGTGGTTCCCTAATGGAAAGCCGTCCCTTTCGGTAGACAGATGGAAATCTGAGCCAATGTACGTCACTGACCTAGAGAAAAGTGATATATGTGTATGCTGATTGATTTTGGAAGCCATGCCGGGATGTAACATTAATTGTGATACATTATTTACTTCCGCCGTACCTTAAACCAACGCTGCCCTACCTTAAATTTAAGTCTAGCTACGGCCCTGTTCCTGCCGTGAAAATGTTGCGCACCATGCTAGCAACATCATGCCAGCAACATTTTTTCACGCCAAATTAAATGTACAATGCCATTTATTTTCGAGCAAAGCCTAGTACTGAGTTCACTGCCGTGAAATTTCGCCAGCAACATGCATTTATTTTGCCGTGAAATGTTTCAAAAAAGTTTTTTTCAATTGAGAATAAATGCCAAAACGAAGACTGAGCAAATGTAAAAAGAAAAAATTTGGAGCATCGCCTCAGAACCAACTTTCAAATTTTGACCAATAAAAAAATTTTATACAAAATATAAATTTCAATTTCAACAAATGTCAGTTTTCACTCGAAAATAAATAGCATTGTATATTTTAATTGTCGTGAAAAAATGTTGCTGGCATGATGTTGCTAGCATGTTGCGCAACATTTTCACGGCAGGAACTCAGTACAACTTTGGCGTGAAATATCTGTGAAATTTCACAAATGTTTCACAACCAGTTTTTTTGTATGGATTTTGACAGCAGTTTCACGTGAAACTCGAACTCAGTACTATGCTTAAGAAGTGACATTTGTTGAAATTTGAATTTATATTTTGTATAAAAATTTTTTATTGGCCAAAATTTGAAAGTTGGTTCTGAGGCGATGCTCCAAATTTTTTTTTACATTTGCTCAGTTTTTGTTTTGGCATTTATTCTCATTTGACACAAATTTTTTCTTGAAACATTTCACGGCAAAATAAATGCATGTTGCTGGCGAAATTTCACGGCGGTGAACTCAGTACTAGGCTTAAATCGGTAGAGCGGATGATCGAGCACAACTCGTACTCTTTGGCCGCGAACTAGTCGCAGATAAAAGATCCACTGAAAAATCTTGCTTTGAAGCACAAAGAACTGAAGCAATCAAGACTTATTAGTTTGGCGGAAAGCTTTGGGTAGATAGATAAATAGATCTTGTTGAGAATTGTACTGCGATCTCTAGGTTTATTGTACCCTCTCCTCGATCACACTATCTAATCCGAGCTCCTGCAGAAATCGAAGGATATCGCTCGGCTTAAGAGTCTGATTATGCCACTGACCTAGCCAAGGCGTGCCCAGGAATCTTTCACGCTTACTTGCAATTGAATCGCACTCGACTACATAGTGTATGCTCTGCAGACTCATCTTCCCTGTCACAGAAGCGTCATAGACTACTTGACAAGATACCTAGTCTATGCATATGTTTCCTAAGCCTGTAATATCCTCTGAGAATTCCTGTCAACATTTTCAGATTATTCTTAGCGAGGTTGCGAAGTCCCATGAAGCGACTTATGTTATACCCTCCCATTAGTGCCAGTATTGTTTCCTTAACTTTCTTTCCTCGTTTCTGAGCTCATTCCTGATAGTATGTGAGCCTATTGCAATAAATGCCTTAGGTCCTATTGGTTTGGAAGCCTCCGTCTGCCAGGCCAGGCTGTCCGCCTGCTTATTGCGCTCTATTCCTCTATGGCCTGTAATCCAGTCTAGTAGGATGGGGTTCCTGTTATGCTGAAAATGGAGCCGTAGCTATGCATGGAATCAACCACATAATAATTTATTTTATTTTTTTTTATTCCAATTTAATCTCATTACACGTTTTAGCACAAATGACAACAACAACGCACACACTCAAACATACACATGTCATTTACAACAAAAGCAAAAAACAACAGCATCAGCATAGAAAACATGTTGCAAGCACGAGTATGTACATACCTGCTGCACAAAGTGTGCTTAGCTGCTAGCGAAAGTTGGCTAGAGGGTAGGTGAGGTGGAAAAGGATTGCTGTGCTGAGTGCAGAGTTTGTAGCATACGTGTGGTTATTAAGTAGAATTTGTACAGGACGACAAAAACATGATATGCAAATTTTCTAAAAGTCATTATGTAAGTACATGTATGTAATAAGTACATATTTACATACAAACGTATGTGTACAAAAGTGTTAGAGTGAAAGTGAAAATGTGTGTGATTTCGCCCAGAAGGTTTAGGTACATATGCACGGCATTGTTTGTTGGCACATTCATAATCCTTTGAGAGCATTTAACATCACGTTGCAAGTGATTTGTTTAGTTGAAGATTTTAAAGGAAATTATTTAGACATGTTTTACAGCATACTGTAAAATTACCGGAGAGGGGTAAGTAGAAATTAAATTTGAAGAGCAGAAAGGGGGTTAATAGCGAAATATGTTCTTGGTGTGATATAAAATAGGGACTCAGACAGTTACCCTAACTCTAAGCGTCCATACCGAAGACAACGTAGATATATCAGGGACTTGTAACGTGTTTCGGTTTCGGTTTCTGTTACACAGCTAAGTAACGAAACTGAAACAGAAACGAAACTCCTTTGTAACAAAAGTCGTAACAAAACTCCGAAACGTTTCCAGCAGAAACAAAACCTGTAACGAAACTAAATTAATTTTGTTCCTTGTAACAAAATCCGTAACGAAACTAAATTAATTTTGTTTCTCAGTATCAGAAGCAAAATTAATTTTGTTCCTTGCAACAAAAACAAAACCAGAAACAAAATTAATTTTGTTTCTCAGTAGAAAAACTATATTTGCAGAACATTAGGATGGACTTGTTATTTTTAGGTATATACTAGCAAATACCCGTCCCGCTTCGCAGCGACCAAAAAAGTTTTCCCATTTCCCTTTACTTTTACCTTTACCTTTACCTTTACCTTTACCTTTACCTTTACCTTTACCTTTACCTTTACTTTTACCTTTACCTTTACCTTTACCTTTACCTTTACCTTCACCTTTACCTTTACCTTTACCTTTACCTTTACCTTTACCTTTACCTTTACCTTTACCTTTACCTTTACCTTTAACTTTACCTTTACCTTTACTTTTACCTTTACCTTTGCCTTTACCTTTACCTTTACCTTTACCTTTACCTTTACCTTTACCTTTACCTTTACCTTTACCTTTACCTTTACCTTTACCTTTACCTTTACCTTTACCTTTACCTTTACCTTTACCTTTACCTTTACCTTTACCTTTACCTTTACCTTTACCTTTACCTTTACCTTTACCTTTACCTTTACCTTTACCTTTACCTTTACCTTTACCTTTACCTTTACCTTTACCTTTACCTTTACCTTTACCTTTACCTTCACCTTTACCTTTACCTTTACCTTTACCTTTACCTTTACCTTTACCTCTTTACCTTTACCTTTACCGTTTCCTTTACCTTTACCTTTACCTTTACCTTTACCTTTACCTTTACCTTTACCTTTACCTTTACCGGGACCATCCGTCACCATCCGGGCCCACTAATTGAACCATCTCTGGGAAACCGACTCAAAAAATAACAATGAAAATATCTGTATGTTGAAGCCCTGCTCGACACCTTTCATTTGATACCAATATCGCTTAGATCAGCCGGGTCCACGTTTTGACCCATATTTGGGGACCCGGCCTAGGCATCGCAATGAAAATAACTCTATGTTGAAGGCCTGCTCAGCACCTTTCATTTGATACCCATATTGCTCAAACAGTTGCTGTGTCACTCTGGGTCCACATTTGGGCCTATATTCCGGGAAGTTCCCACTTTTTGGAAATTCTATATACCCCTTTATGTGCGCTAGTACCACATGAATCTACTGCATTGGTGGGCAAATGAAATGTAAGCATGTATTGGTAACCGCGAGCGTAAAGTGGCTACCATGGGACAAAGAACATTTGCAGTCAGTTGATTAACAAACAACAGCGAAGCAACATCGTGCACCGCTTGATTGTTTTATGATACTATTTATGTGCGTACCTACATATGTATATGTGTTTGTTCACTGCTTGTTAAATGCTTTCATTCATTAAATAGCGCATAATTTACTATTGCATAAAAAATAAAAGCAAAGCGACGATACGTGTCACCCCTTTGCTTGCTGAAACACAACTGACATGAAAATTCTGTTCTAACACCACTGTGACTCAATTGATTTTTCGCTCTCAACAGCAACTGAAATAAGAGCGTAAGAATACGTGTGCTGAGAGTAACGCTCATATGAGTCAAAATGCCCACCATTGATCTACTGTGAAAATTTCATAAAGATCGGTTGATTACTTTGGGAGTCCATAAAGGACACACACACACACACACACACATTCATCCCAATAAACCAAAAGGCTTGAGAATAATATTATAACAAGCTTACAAATATAAGCGTTAAGCTTGAGGAATGCTTGTGTAAAGTATTGAGAAAGACTTAAGAACAATTGTAGAAAAATCAAAACGGCACCCTTTTTATAAGATTACAAATGTAATTGTATAAAAATATTACTTGTGAAAGCTTGTTGTAAGCTTATAAATATAATTGTATGTATAAATAGTAGAAAAAATAAAAAAATATATTTTTATTTGCATATTTCTTTTCATTTTATTTCCTTCTTCAACTTTACTGCAATTTTCTTTATTTTATATTTTCCTCCTGTTTCGAACCATAACATCAACCTGAAATTCAATCCAACGGTATCATATAGTGGGACATTCAACATTATATTGAATTTTATTGAGGCTTTTATACTTCCCTTTTCGAAAGAGGAATCAATGAATTGTATGAATCATTGTAAAACCAAAATTTTAAAAAAAATTTACAGCAAGCTTAAAACAATGTTATTATTAATAGTTTTTTAAGCTTTCATTGCAAGTGTAAAGTAAGCTTATTGTAATATTGTTTTCAAGCTTTTTAAGTAAGTGTTCCTCAATTATTACAATCGTGCTTGTGAATAAGCTTACAATTAAGCTTATAAAAACTGTATTGCAATAAGCTTACAATGGACAATTGTTATAAGCTTGTTCTCAAGTCCTATTACATTTCGCTTACATCCTGGTCTGTTGGGATTTTTATATAATAGATATGTATGTCTGTGGCAACCAACTAAAGTATGGAATAAGACATATTTTTTTAAATATTATCGTAAGGGACATTTATTCAAATACGCTCATAAAACATTGAGAGCGAAATTATCGTAAGGGACAAAATTATGATTTTTTCGCAAACTGCAAATTTTTTCAAGAAAAAAGATATCAGGTTCAATATATTAATTAACCATCTAAACGCGTGTTCAATTTCATATTTACCAGTAAAAAACAGTGCAAAAAACAAAAAAATGCTCTCCTAAAAGAACTTAACTCGACCTCTGTTCAAATCCAAAAATATCTTAAGTGAAGTTAAAAAATGTGTATTTGCTTAATTAATCAAGCTTTATTACATTTCTGTCAATCTATCATTTCGCGCAGTTTCTAATAGGTATTAGTTAATAAAGCAAATTTTAAGGGTTTTTTTTAATTTCGCCTTAGTAAATTTTGACATATTTTCCTAACTCCAGTTGGGTTAAAAAAAAAGGAAACGTGAGTAAGAAGTACTCATGAACATTGATGTGTAATCAGTTTCGAAATAGGACTTTTATTCCCTTTCCCTTTCCCTTATTCCTTTTTTCACTGGTTTTCTATCGATTAAAATGCGACTATCGTTTTTATAATTTTTTGTTGCCATTGTCACTGTTACATTTTGTTGTTTTTATTTGTTTTGTTTGTTTTGGTGTTTGGTTTTTGATTTTTAGTTTTTGATTTTTGATTTCTGATTTTGATTTTTTTTGTTTTGTTTTGCTCAGAAACATGCAAGATCATTCGGATCCACGTTTGACCCATATATCGGGGCTCCGTGTAGAAGTCCTGCTCAAAACCTTTCATTTGATACCAACATTGCTCAGAAATATTCAAGGATCATCCGGGTCCTCGTTTTGACCCATATCTCGCGACCCGACCTAGGAATCATAAAGAATAGGGCTCCCTGTAGAAGCCCTGCCCAAAACTTTTCATTAGATACGCGTAAACTTTACCTGTTTTTCGAAATTACTCGTAGCTACAGCAAAAATGTTTACACATCAAAATGCCACAGGTATACCTAAAAATAATAAGTCCATCCTAATGTACGGCAAATAGTATTATAATAATTTTTATAGTTTTGCCACAGAGAAGCAAAATTAATTTCGTTTCTGGTTTTGTTTTTGTTGCAAGGAACAAAATTAATTTTGTTTCTGATACTGAGAAACGAAATTAATTTTGTTTTTGAGAAACAAAATTAATTTAGTTTCGTTACGGATTTTGTTACAAGGAACAAAATTAATTTAGTTTCGTTACAGGTTTTGTTTCTGCTGGAAACGTTTCGGAGTTTTGTTACGACTTTTGTTACAAAGGAGTTTTGTTTCTGTTTCTGTTTCTGTTACAAGGAACAAAATTAATTTAGTTTCGTTACTTATTGAAACGTTACAATCTTTTGGTTTCGAATTTAGTTTCTATCCTTTAATGTTTCTTGGAACAGAAACGCCAGAAACGAGAGTTTCGTTTCGTTACGAGTTTTGTTACAAGTCCCTGAGATATATAGACGTAGAATCTTTGACGCAGCACAACTGTTGATCTGGAGGCTACTCTCTTTAAAATTTTTTTGTTACTCAATAATCAGAGAGCTCTCTAATGTCCCATTGACCTTTCCAATACTTGGAAAATAGGGACTCAAGTACAGGCTATTGAATATCACATTTTCAACGAAAGCACAGCTTCCTCGGAACTGTTTAAGTTCCTCACAACGAACAACATATTTTCCGTTATCAATAAATTATTTCCGCTTGTAAATTAACTACTTTTGTTCAAAGTCACCACCGCTTATTGTTCCTGCATCGGAAAAAGTAACGTAGTTATAACTTTTAATTGCTTTTGAACAAAAATTCCCCAACCAAAAAAAAAAAAAAACATCTAAAGCGTATTCATACGGATTGTGTGAGTGAATTTAGTTTAAGAAGATAGATGAGCGTTTGTGGCACGTGCAATGAAAATTCGTACGCGTGACGAGAAGTTCTTACCCCAGGCACGTGTTGAAACATTCCATTTAGTCAATGACATTGTTGACTTCTAGTTGCAAGACATTCACCTTTTATGCTATTTATGTATGTATGTACATAGCTCATCACGAAGACAGGTTGAGAGTGTGCAATTTAAATGTTGATTGAAATTGATCACTTTGCAAATAGAAAGATAAAACTGGAGGAAAATGGCAAGGAAGTGCAGCGGAAATTAAAGGAGAGCATTTGAATAAGAAATAAAGTTGAAATAAAATAAAATGAAATAATATAAAATGAAATAAAATAAAATAAAATATATAAAAATAAAGTAAAGTAAAATAAAATAAAATAAAATAAAATAAAATAAAATAAAATAAAATAAAAAAAAATTAAATATATTAAAATAGATTAAAAAATGAAATAAGGAAAACAGTTTCGTAAAATCGACTGTATTAAAAAAAAAATAAAAATATATAAATAAAAACAAAATGCAAAACACAAAAAAATTAAAATATTATGAGCTAAAATAAAATAAAGTAAAATAAAATAAAATAAAACAAAATAAAATAAAATAAAATAAAATAAAATAAAATAAAATAATATAAAATAAAATTAAATTAAATAAAATAAAACAAATTAAAATAAAATAAATTAAAATAAAATAAAATAAAAAATATTAAAATAAATTAAAATTTAAGTAAGAAAAACAATTAAGTAAAAAATTAATTCAAATTAAGTTAAATAATAAAATAATAAAATAAAGAAAAATAAAAATGCAAAAAGGAAAATAAAATTAAGCAAATTTAAAAAATAAATGAATTAAAATACAATAAAGAAATTAAAATTAAAGTGGCAAACCAACTTCTTCTATATTAACACCGCTAAGGCTAATTATTGAGGACAAGCTCGGATTCGATGATTTTTATTGAATCTAATAAAATCTCAAACACGTTTTGTTTGCTTGTTTTTCCGACAGGGTAGGAATATGATGTATTGTAGAACGATTTTCCGTCATGCCTTGTCAAGTTCAGTTTGGAGACAAACCGGCTTCGGCTAATTGCGCCATCTTTAGTGTCAGTGAACGAAAAAAGACACTGAAGATGGCGCATATTAGCCGAAACCGGTTTGTCTCCAAATCAAACTCGACATGGGATGACGGAAAATCGTTCCACAATACATGAAAATCTCAAACACTTTGAATATATAATTTTCTACTATTAATAGGTGGTATTACTTACAAAATTTTAATTCAATCTGTATATTCCTAGTGCCAGATCAGCAAATCCAATTAAGTTAAACGCAACTGACTAAAGCTTAACGCTGTCAGTTGCACTTTCAATTTTAAATTTTAAATAAGTAATTAAAATTAAAGTATATATAAAAAAAATAAATGCAATCGATTTAACTTTGATTAAATTAGCTTACATTACAACAACTGCAATCGAATCTACATATCTATGTACTTATCTATTTATAATTCCACTCCACATTTATTCATCTACATAAATTAGGTTGCTTGCTCTTATTACGCAATTTTCACTTAATGTCTTTAAAACTGTAAACAAAATTGACAAACTCAAAATTGCAATTGCATTACCTAATTATGCTGCCGCATCACATGTGACTGGATAGTGTAAAGCTGAAAATACATACATACATCTGTACACTGAAAAAACAACTTACTCAGATTATGGAAAAGTGGGAATGATTCGGCGCTAAAGACATATTTCCATATTTTGATGTACGATTTTCTTCAAATAAAGGAATAAAAACCACGTTTTAAAGAAAATTGTACATCAAAATATGGAAATATGTCTTTAGCGCCGAATCATTCCCATTTTTCCATAATCTGAGTAATTTTTTTTTTTTGAGTGTATTACACTATGCAGTTTGAAGCTTTACAACTCCTGTTTTGCCGCTCACCTGCCACTCACGCGCTTATCGCCGTTTTCGTTTTTGTTAGCCATTTAATATGTTCATTTGCTGATTGCACATTTATCGATTTTCATTTCATTTCATTTTGCACGACTACTCAACTCGCCGTCGTATATACGTATTTGTATTTTAGTGTAGTTGCATTTTTGATATGGCTTAGTCATTTCGTGGCAAATTATCATCACTGGGGCACAAACAAGCCGTAGTTGGCAGGGATGGAAAATGGGTTTTCTGATTTTGTACTAATTGAGCAAGTAAAATGTACCAAATCAAAGGAAAATGTACCATCATTTTTGGTAGCATATTTTTTCTAAGGACTTATACAAATCCCAAATTATATCTTCTTCTTTAGCCATTCAAAATATTATTGCTTTTCCAAGCAAAATCTTTCCTCTAAAAATAACATTATAAAAGCTTAAATTCATTAAATTTTTTATTAAATAAAAGTTACTTAAACCAAAATTATTTTAAATACACAGCCCCATTCAATGCAAAAATATTTCACAAAACAAAAACGTTTTAGGTACCTATATATTCAAATTTCTAAATTTTTTAAGGCTCTCATGTTCTGCTCTAAACTCAGCATTTACTACGTTTATACATTGGCAAATTCATGAAATCATTTCATGAATTTTCCCCGCATAAACGAATTTTCATGAATTTAATTGTTCACGAAAATTATTCATGAATTTCGCCATCATTTCATGAAATTATGAAGTACAAGTCCGGCAACGCCAAACCAAGAGCTGTTCATTCAGTCAAGGCAGATTTAACAGGTAGGCTCGGGGGCGAATTCAGAAATGTCCAATGTATTTTGTTATTGTAATTGGTAGTGTAATTTCAAAATTATATTTCGCCGTGGTTAAATTCTGAATTCGCTTGTGACTCGCGCATTCCCATTGGCCATGATGTGAATTCGCTTAGATTTTGACATTACACAGTTTCAGAATTCGCCACCGAGTATACCTGGTAAATCTGCCTGGACAGCTGATGTCGTTAGAACGTTGCCACTTTTTAAAAAAGCTGAATTTCATGAGTTCATTAATGCTGCATAAACAAGACCAATTTCGAATTCATGAAATTAAGAGTTCACGAATTCTGCCGTATAAACGTAGTAATTAATTTGCTCTATTTTGTCAAATTCACGCTTTGGAAATAACTCTAAAACTAAAGGGACAATACTATTTGTTTTGTTTTAATAGATTTGGGATGCAGTGATGTATTATTTTACAAAAATTTACCAAATATGTCAGCGAAGTACCTATGTACTTTTGGCTACCGGAATGTACCAAAAAAAAGTACAATTGTACCACATTTTCCATCCCTGGTTAGAGGGCAGTGCATTATGCTGTTGGAACTCGTTTGTGAAAAAGAGGCATGGCGGAGTGGGATTACAAATGCGTATCACCTGCGTAAGCCAGCAAAAAAAAACCAAAAAAAAAGAAATACATAGATTGTGGTTACCCCGCTAATGGCGCACGTGTGACTGCAAATTGCAACCGTAATGCACGCAAAATATTTGTGCTTAAATATCAAGTGAATCAGAATAATCGAAGGGTACCGGGAGGCTTTGATAGACGCAAGGCGAAAGGACGTGCGCGGCACGTGCGTTTACGCGACATTCGCAGCTCAAGTGCGTAACAAAAAATTCTGGTTGATAGCAATCAATTAAATGTGCATTTATTTATTGCTATAAAGTCTAAATAAAACAAAAGATTTCGAGAAAAATAATGGTCTAGCAATTTTGCCATTAAACTGGTTTTTGGTTAAGCAGAAACGAATTGATTAATCTAGTTTTAGTTAGATTGGGCAGGTGTGCCCCGAAAGGTTGTCTGCTTTGTACTTGGGAATAAAAAAAAACCGAGATAGCCACAGTTTACTACATTCAAACGGTGGAGATTAATCTCTCAATATGGTTCACACATGGACATGGACGGAAGTAATAGATTGAAGCATTCAAGATTCATAAATCAAGAACCAACGATCCACGACCTCAGCGGATCTATCAATGAATGTGTTTTAATCTATATATGTACATATGTGTAGGTATGAATTTATTAGCTATCGCGACATATACATACATACATACATACACTCAGAAAAAAATCGAGTTCTAAAATTAAATCCAACTGTTACTAAATTTATCTTTTTTCGTTCTTAAAATTTTAAGAATAATTCGTTCTTAAATATTCTAGAAACAAGATTTTTCCATCCTTCTTTTTAAAAATTAATATTGCGAAATATCTAATATGGGAATAAAGTACTTAAATTAAGAAAAAAGGTCTTTAAACAACCCCAATTTGTGCTCAAATCAAGAATATTCTAGATATCCTTATTTCTAGCTTGAAAATTCTTTAAATAAGAATAAAAATTCTTAAAATTCAGTTCAACGACGCTCACGAGTTTGTTTCTTACAACAATAGGAAGCAGTGAAGGCGAAGCAGATGCGACAATGGGAGATGAAGAGGAGAACAAACGGGGGTGATACTACATATTTGTAGTTCGAAAAACTTATTTTTAGGTCACATTAGGGGGCATAAAATATATGTGAGAGAGAGAGAGAGAGAGCAATTGTAGTTAGAAAATAAACCGAAATTATTAGTTCTAAATTAGGAATAAATATTCTTGTTTTGACAAATTTCAATGTTAATCTAAGAATAATTATTCTTGAAAACCTACTGTTCTTAAATATGAACGAAATCACCGTACTTTCGTACCCAAAATTCTTGATTTAGGCTTGATTTAAGTACAAAATTCTTGATCTTTTCTCTGAGTGCACATACACTCAGGAAAAAACAGCATTTTAAAATCAAAAATAAAATTTTTGTTTTCATAATGCACGTTTTAAACCAAATCATTTTTATATATATAGATGCAAATTTTTAAATTAAAAATGAAATTCTTGAATTAAGAATGAAATTTTTGAAGTAAAAATGCATTTTGGATTTAAAAAGAAACATAGGTTAAATTAAAAATGAAAATGAATGTTGATTCAAAAACTCGCTCTTTGTTCAAAATTTTTTTGTGAGAAAATATTTTTTTGTGAGATATACAACAAAAACCATAATGAGAATCAATTTTTTTTAATTTTCTTTTTACAATGATTCATATAATTCATGGATTCTTTTTTAGGAAAAGGGAAGTATAAATAGATTACTACAATTCAATATAATGTTGAATGTTCCACTATGTATGATTGGATAGAATTTCAGGTTGATGTCATGGTTCGAATCCGCAGGAGAATATAAAAAAGAAAAGGAGAATAAGAATAAGAAATAAAGATAGCAAACAGTTAAGGCGAAGTAGAAAAGAAGAGGAGAACAAGCGGAGGCTTTATTTTTGTAGTTGGGACTCGGACTGAGGGAAGATGAAGAGAATGCCGTTGGATACAATTTCGAACCCGGAGGAGAAAATGATATAAAGAACATTTCAGCTTTTTTTCTTATAGTGTTTAAAATAAAAATAAACATTTGTTAATTTAAAAATGTTTTTCTTGATTTACAATGAACATTTTTAAAATAAAAATGTTGGTATTTACATCACTTTTAAATACATCTTTGCCCATTTTAAGCACGTTTTCATATGTTGTTATAATTTTTTTTCCCTGAAAGTATTTATTTTTAACATTATAAATTTAGTACTGTGGGCCTCTGTTAAAATGATAAATTCATATTTTTTTCTACGTAACTTGCAGTTGACAGACGAAAGCACGAGAAAAAAAAGCGACAGTTAAAAACTTCCACAATCCAGAATGACATTTCAGAGCAGCAATTAGTTAAAAGCCATCAAGTGCGACCGAGAATATTGTAACAGAAGAAGAACAAAAACAATTGTACCCTGCGGCCAGCTGAGGTATTAATGCATTGCAACTTTTCGCACCATTTCATCGCAACAAACACACACACACACAAATACGCACACCTCACTTACACCCTGCACTTCGCCTTATCAAATGGCGCACTCACTCCCCTCGCGGCATCACATGACGCACTTGAGCGCCAGCGTTGCATTGCAAGTGTCAAAAATGAAGTTATTAAGTGAACCGCCAACAAAATGCGTTCACTTGGCCAGCCACAGATGACAGCCACAGCATATGAGTGTTGTCAACAAGTTCTTTTTTATGGCTTTTTTGTTTTGTTTGTGGTGGGCAAAAAGTGAATAACTGCAAATATGTAAAATATGCAACAGCAAACGGCAACATTGTCGCATACATATGTACATAAATACATACATACTCGCATGCAGATATGTTTGTAACGTCAAAAAGCTGCGAAATATGCGAAGCACTTCAGGCGGCATTTGCGCCCAACAATTGCATTGCTGACGTTTCGTGAAGGCCAACGAAGCGAATGCAAGTCGATTAAGTGCGAATTGAAGGCGCACTTGCCATATGCACATCGTCGCATCGTGTACAAATATGTATGTATGTATGTTTGTAAGTATGCAGGCGGCAGTGAAGTGAAGAAGTCATAAATGTCAATCAAAATTGAAGGTGGTAAATGCGTTTTGAACGTCAACAGGAGGTTCGTAAATTGAAGCAAAATAACAAAATGAGAAAGAGCTGGATATTTAACGAGTGAAGAAAAGTGATGTCAAATATCGCTTTAGTAAATGTCTAGACGATTTTTCGCGGGGTAATGCAAAGCACGCCAGTGGATTTTGCTTGATAAAAACTGGTGCCAATTAGAAAGACAAGGGTGACCAAGTCTCTATGCAAGTGATCTTTTCAGAACAGCAGGGATCACCTTTTCCTCTGCCTACCGGTTTATATAATACTGAGAATCAATTATTTGGTAATTTGCTCATTGGATGACTTGAGTTGTTGTGAATCCCACTTCAAAACTCAAGTCCGAGAGCCAAATTTATTTACGGTCAAAGCTTAGTGGAGTTGTTTGGGAAAGGCAATGCATTCTCAAAAATATTAAGAAGTATTACTCCAAATTCATATATGTAAATATTGAAAGCAGGGACCGTAATCATTATTATTTTTATAATAGAAATCGCTATTTAATCATTATATGTTGAGTTTTTTATATTTCATCAAAAATAGTCATTATTTTTTGAGTTTTATTTTTTTTTTTTGAACAGAAATAACACTTATTCCTTGAGCGATATTTAATCCTTCAGAAATAATCATTATTTTTTTAGTTTTATTTTTTTGATCAGAAATAATCGTTATTTTTTTAGTTTTATTTTTTTGATCAGAAATAACACTTATTCCTTGAGTGATATATTTATCGCTCAGAAATCTTTATATATATTACGCTAAGCGATTTTTTGTACGCACCATAACTTTTACACCTTTATACCGATTTTCGAAAATGGTGTCAAATGAAAGGGCTTGACCTGTAGATGTGCAGGAAGGTTTAATATTTTTGAAAAGGGTTGCCACCTGTTTAAAAATTTAATTATTCTATATAGTTTAATTGATTTTTAAATTTCAGGCACCGTATGAAAGGGCTTGAGCTGAAAATTAGTAATTTATTAAAATTTGTACGAAAAGGGTTGCCACCTGTTGAAAAATTCAGTTTTACGCTATAGTTTGTTTGATTTTTAAATTTGAGGTGTCATATGAAAGAAAACTAGAAAGAGATAGAGAACTGCGACAAATGGCCTTTTGGAGGTCGCTTTAAGGTTAACATATTCTAGAAAATTATTTGGCAAAAAACTTCACTATGGGGCTCCATAACCAGTAACTATCTAGGTATATACTTCATTTTATATTTTATTAATAAGATTCTATGGGCTTACATCCCATTCATATTCTGCCAATTTTAAGGGGAAGTCAAATTTAAAATGACAATCAAAAAAATTGTCAAATGTGGCAATAAGTGGTCTTCTACCCTCAAATTGTCTCACATTGTAATCAAAAGCCACAGCATCGCGTGGCAGGGTTTACTAGTAATCATTATTGTGTTTTATTTTTTTCGATGAAAAATATCACTCATTCACGAAGTTGTATCGATGGCAATTTTTTAGTAATTATGTTCCAGAGCACTTTAGAGACGATTTGAGTTTTTCGATCTAAGCAAAAAAATAAAACTCAAAGAATAATGATTATTTCTGAGCGATAAATATATCACTCAAGGAATAAGTTTTATTTTTTGATATGATCTAAAAATTTTAAGCGATATCCATAAAAATCAAAAATAATCATTATTTTTTTAGTTTTATTTTTGATAAAAAAAAAATAAATTTTTGATAAAAAAAAATAATGATTATTTTTGATTTTTATGGATATCGCTTAAAATTTTTAGATCATAGTGGATTCGGATAGTGCTCTTTCAGACATGCACATACACAAACTCAATACTCTTCTACGATGTTTGCAAGTATTTGATTTTTTTCACTGAAAATATAACGAATAATGATTATTATGGGTCCCTGATTTAAAAGGTTTGGCCACTGTCGTGCAGTGGGTAGAGTGCTTGCCTGCTATACCAGAGATCTCGGGTTCAACCCCCAGTCCGGACAAACATCACAAAATTTTTTCTAATTAATTAAAATCCAATTATTGGACTTTTAGAAATAGCTGTCACCTCTCGGATGTGGGCGGCATACCCTCCGAGTGTATTTCTGCCATGAAAAAGCTTCTCACAAAAAATGCATCCGCCGTTCGAAGTTGACATAAAACTGTAGGTCCAACCAATTAGTAGGAAAAATCAAAGTTAAGCAGCACACCTCGAATTGTTAGAGTTATAATAGCCCCAGTGTATTATTATAATATTATTATTCAGTCTATAAGGAAATCGGAGAGATACCGCAGATATGCACTTCAGCAGCCACTGAATTTTTATTCGCTGAACAATGTCGATGTCTGCGTAAAGCTCGTGCAGCTTCTCATTAAATCTCCTTCGATATTCGATTACCCGCCCTCGCTAACGCGCAAAGGTCCATAAAGTGTTCTCGCAAACACTCCAAGTGCCATCTTATCTGATTTTGACATTCTCCATGACTCTGCGCCGTACCTGAGGACTGGAACGTACCGACTGGAATGATGAGCGTCCTGTGGAGTGTGATTATTGGCATTTAACTCTTGCTTATATGAGCCAAGGACCCCTATTTCTCCTTGAAGAAATTCAGTAGCATTCGAAGGGTAGTCTTCTCTCAACCTAAACACAAGCCAATGCAATGTCCAATTAGACCATCAGTTAGCTGATGAGAATTCTAAGTTTGCTATTAGGGATGTACACCCCTCAGCATAACCACCAAACTGGCCCAGTCTAAACCTTTGAATTTATATCTGCTTTTTGGCCCGAGCTCATGGAACCCTAGACAACTCTACTAAAAAACTACACTCAAAAAAAAAAAAAAAAAACTTACTCACATCAACTTTCCTACCACACAGTCTGGCCTCTTCTGTCGGTGCATCACAACAAGTGCTGCAATAAAATGTCACCAAATGACACTTGATGACAGCGTTACTTTGTTGTTGGTTGCGAAGTTTGATGTGCGTGTGTGTGTGAATACTGCATCTTGTCAAACTTTTGACAAGTGAATACCGACAGTGTCCACCAAAGATTGAGTGTGTGTGTGTGTATATATACTCGTATCACACCATTATTGCAACATGTTGCAACATTGCTCCTGCACCATAGCAATTTTTATTACTTTTCGCATGAAAATTTCTCGTCTTTTTACCACTCATTTTTTTTCCTTGCTTTGCTGTCTTCTTTTGTTTTTTTTTTTGTTCTTGTTTGTCATTGTGGTGACGATAAATGTTGAAGATGAAACATATACTACTTTTTTGGCATTGAAAGCTGCCAGAATTCTTTGTTGCTCCAAATGTCATTAAAATGTCTCTACAAAGCATACAAACAAACGCGTGTGTAGCTATGAAAATGCGAAATAATAGCAATGAGAACAACGGGAGTAAATGATTGACAAGAAAATAAGTAACAACAAAGAAAAAAAAAACAAGTTGTTGGTGCTACAATTTAACACTCAACTGTGACATAATAAATTTAGTACCAAACCTGAACATCATATGGTTTAAATATTCCCTGCCGCTCGCTTCGCTGCCATTAACCCTTTCGCTGCTGTTGCGTTCAAGCTTTGTTTTGTGTCTGTCTGTCTTCTTTTGTTTTAATTTATTTTTTTTTTTTTTTTCATTTTCATTGCATTTTATGTGTGACATTTAATTGTTATTACCACATTTTTGTGTTGATGAAAAATATTTTTACTCATTTCAAATGACATTTGATGGCTGGAATGTAGAAGTGACATTATTTGAAATCATATGATGTGATGAGTTGATGGCAGTTTTAAAAGAATATCTATCACATTTATTTAATTATGGAACTGATAGTGAGTTCTGAATAGAGAGTTTTGTTATAACTTAAGAGATAGGTTAGGTTAGGTAGTGGTGGCTGTTGGTGCAAACACCAAAGGTCAAAAAGTCCCAGTGTGATCTAAACCCCTACTCAAACCAGAAAGTGGATTCAGCGAATCTAATCACCGTTTTAGGCTGCATCTTACCCAAGTCGCCGAGGTCAGAAAAGTGTGGGGGGGGGGGGGGGGGGTGAGGGGCAGAAATTTCAGTCTCTTAAACCATTCACACAGTAAATATTTTACAGTTTCAGGCTCCTCCTCATCCCTGCAGCTCCTACAGAATTCATTAAAAGGAACGCCTAGGCTTTCAGCATGTCTGCCGATATTAATTAATATGAGCGGTACTCAGGCTAACAAGAGAGATGTCCTTCTTACTTAGAGTGATTAGCCCCTCAGTAGGCACGTCTTGTATTCCAGTTCGGCCACACGAGTCTTGAGTGAATGCAGTATCTGAGACATTTCCATCGAGCGCTCGCTTTTTCGAGAGAAAAGCCCTTAACAGTGAGCTAGCATATGACGAGTGGCATACCTACTTAAATCCTTCCAAGATGACGAAAGCGGAGCGGATGTGTCCACTCTTTCAAGTACGTCTGCCATCTAATTGCCTGGTATATTACAGTGTCCAGGCACCCATATCAGTATTAAAGAAGGCTGTGTAGCCTTCTTGTCAAGAGACTTGCGGCAACCCTCAACTATTCTGGATTTGCAGGTCAGGATAGATAAAAAATTTGTCTTGCATGAGGACTGCTTTACGAAGATAGCCCACCGCCTCTTGAATAGCAGCACCCTCCACCTGAAATACCTACCCCAGCGGGTTAGGAGTAGTGATGGGCGAGTCCGAGATGTTTAGACAATCGAGAGAATCGCCATCGTTGCAAAATCACAATCGAGTCAAAAGTTGACTCGCTCCTCGACTACACAATCGAGATGTTTTTGCGATTGTTCCGAGTCGGCGAGTCGGAGGTTGTTTCGATGACATCTCGACTACACAAGCGAGATGTTTATGCGATTGTTCCGAGTCGGCGGGCCGGCTGTTGTTTTGATGATATGTTTTAGTTGATAAAATAAACTGAATGAGGTTTGTTGATAAAGAAAGTAGGATTTTTAATGGAAGTGAGGCAAATACATAAATAAATTAACCAAATTGAAAAATATGCTATACATAGACGCTGCATTATTGCAATCACAACTAAACAGTGTCGTGCATAATAATAATAACACTGGATCACAAAATGAAATTTGTTGTCTGTACTTTGGACGTGACTACCCTATATATATGTAAAATCGGTCGCTGATTCCGAAAATCTGTTTTATTTTTAATTCTATGGGAAGGTTTTTGAGATATCGGCAATTTACCGTTATTTGGCCAATGGCTCCACTTAATCCTGAATGTCTCTTTAACGCAGTGCGCTATCTTCCTTGAAGTAATACCAAACGAAAGAAAATTAAATTTTCTTTTCATGGCTCCTATAACATTTTTCTCTAACTCTTATAGTTTCTGAAATATTGGCGATTAAATTTGAATTTTTTCGATTTTTTACGATTTTTTGAAGAAAAAATTGACTTTGTCAGGTAATATCTTTAAAACCAACGTTTTCACCTTCGGTTTTACTCTTTTACGTGAAGGTCCATTCCATTAGCAAAAAAATAAGATATCAACGAAGAAAATCCATGGTAAAATGGAAAAGTTATAGGCGATCAAGTAAATACAGCCAAGTCGCACAATGCCTCTACACGGGTATATTTTATGCATCTTATACCCGTAAATGGGCTTGTATCTACTGCGCTGCCAACGTGCTGCTACTGCAGATGTGTAGGTATTGGTACAACATGCTTTTTATTTACTTGATCGCCTATAACTTTTCCATTTTACCATGGATTTTCTTCATTGATAGCTTATTTTTTTGGTAATTGAACGGAGCTTCACACAAAGGAGTAAGCCCGAAGGTGAAAACTTTGGTTTTAAAGATATTGTCTGACAAAATCAATTTTTTCTTCAAAAAATCGTAAAAAATCGAAAAAATTCAAATTTAATCGTCAATATTTCAGAAACTATAAGAGTTAGAGAAAAATGTTATAGGAGCCATGAAAATAAAATTTAATTTTCTTTCGTTTGGTGTTACTTCAAGGAAGATAGCTCACTGCGTTAAAGAGACATTCAGGATTAAGTGGAGCCATTGGCCAAATAACGGTAAATTGCCGATATCTCAAAAACCTTCCCATAGAATTAAAAATGAACCCGATTTTCGGAATCAGCGACCGATTTTACATATAGATAGGATGGTCGCGTTCAGAGTATTTTTTGGCTGTAGAGCAGTGTAATTAATTATTTAAACATTAATAAATTTTCTGAAGTGAGACGCTTATGAAACAAATGAATTTTACGAGTAGCAACAACGGCAATAGATTTGTACCACTCTGTATGTTTTGTAAAGCAATTTTAATATTCAAGCGGCAACAACAATTATTATGTATTTTTGCAGCGAGTCCGAGATGTTGTAGGGTTGCTTTGAAAACGAGAGGAATCGTTGGCGAGTCCGAGATGTTTTAGCGATTGTTTCGACTGACGGCCATTTACGACTTGACTCGAATACGAATGAAAACCATCGAGAGCATTCGAGATGTTTCAACAATCGAGAGAATCGAATAAAACATCTCGGACTCGCCCATCACTAGTTACACTCTAAAAACTGCGTGTAAATATGCTACCAAAATATATGTAATTTTTAGTTGAAAATTACATTTCTTTCGTAGATTTACACTACAACTGTGTAATTTACAGTTCTAAACGAAATTTTACGCACTTTTCAGCAAAAGTGAGCATATCATGCGATTTTACACGCATTTTGGATTAAAATTGCATACAGAAATTGTAATTTCAAATCTCGTGCGCGAAATTACAATTGACTGGAGTAAAATTACATAGCGAATTTGTAATTTTGTTTAACTTATATGCGAAATTACAATTTATTACTCGATTGGTGTTTAGATTTAAAGTTTGTTTGTGTAGGCTTTACACTTTTATTGTTTAAATTTAAACAGCTTATCTGTTGAATTTTTCAGTGTGCGATTTTGCGCATAATAAGGTAGGAAAAAAGTAACCTACCTTTTTGTATGCAAAATTACACGAAAATTTCTAAGAGTGTAGGAGGCTTGGAATATACCAGGGTACGGAAAAACTCACTCATGAACGCTCAAAAATACCTTCTACTCATATCACAAACAAATATTCAAAGAAAAATGTATACACACTCAAATAGCGAGCGAACTAAAGCACAACAGCAATCGATCGCTCATAGCGGTGGCGGTAAACTCAATGCATAAATTCACTCAAAAATGAATTATCGTACAATTTCTCTGGTAAATTCACTCTTTGAGTTTGAATTTATAATTTTTTGCGCTAGCGATCATTTTTTGAGTTTATCATTTTTGATCGCTCTTTGAGTTATCATTTTATGCGTTCACAAGGGTTTGTTGTGAGGTTTAAGCAGCTAATGGCATTGTGAAGGCGCAATTTTTGGATGATGGCGTGCGTTTATTAGACCATAAATATGATGTATGTATGTATGTACATACATATTCATGCATGTGTGTACGTATATATGTATGTATATATTTATAATATGTTAAAAAGCCTTAGGTCTTATAGCGATATATATGTACATATGTATATTGAAGTTGCACTTTAACAATTTTATTATGTATTTATTCAATCTAATAAAAATTTTATATATGCATGTGTTTACATACATATGTATTTGTGTTCATTCGACACATACATATGTATATATGTATGTATTTCTCTGCAATAGGGCGTTTTGAATAATTTTCTGAAATAGGACGTTATTGAAAAAAAGTCGGAAATAAGACGTTTTTCAAACAATTTTTGAAATAGCCATCGATATTAGTCTATATAAATATTTTATTTAACATACATATCGCACGTTTTATGCAATAGTTTTTTTTTGGGAAAACGCAAATAAAGTTTTATAATTTCAATTAGTTTCCTTCTACGGCTAACTACAAAATCACTTCTATTTCCGCCATTTTTATCTTTTTGAGTATTTTATAAGACTAGACTCAAAGGCACTAACCAGTTATTGAAATATGGCATATATAGGTATTTTGTACTTAAAAATATGCATATGCACATATTCACATACTGTAACCTTGCATGAGCTTTCCGAACAATAGCAAATTTATAATTTTTGGTTAAGATTGTACCGCCCATCAGTTAAGTAAAAGGACGAGAGCAAATACCAACATGCGTATGTGTGTATGTTCATATGCGTATGTCCCACATCCCGCAGTTTTCACGATAAGATATTTAACCAATCTCCTGTATTAGTTTCTAGGTACATCAGACATGAAGAATTCGCTTTTTGGGCCATTTATTTTAATGAGTTTAATTTATTCTTCCTATTTCACTTTCAGAAACAGTTTGTATTAATTTGTTATACCTTTTTCTGGTTTTTTTTCTAATATTTTTTTTGGTTTTGATTTTAAACCAAAAATACTGTGACGGTATTATAATATATTTAATTCCAGGAATGATTAAATTAAGTACCAACTGATATTAGAAATAAACTATCCTTTTTTACTGTGTAGGTACAAAAAAGGGCAATAATGTATAAAAAACCTGGAAAATATCAATACCTACATTCCATCATTGAATAGACATACATACATATTACATATTTACATACATTCATTTTATATACATACATATGTATGTACATACATACATGTGTACAAATAAATAAAATGCGAACTTATTTTTTGAACGCTCAATTGTTATATTCTAGTTTTCAAGTAAGAACTAAATACATACATACATATGTATGTAGGTATGTACCTATGTTAAATAAAATATTTAACAACCCTTAACTCATACATATAGACTACAAATGTACATCAATATAGTATACGTAGGTACATCGGTATGTAAATATAAATTTTTATAAATATCTATTAATTTAAATAAATTGAATAATTTAATTAGTTTAAATAAATACATACTTAATAAAATTTAAACTCGATATACCTACATACATATGTACATATACATACCTATCGCTATGAGAGCTAAGGCTTTTTAAAATATTATAATTATGTACATACATACATCCATATATACGTACACACATGCATGAACATGTATGTAAATACATACATACATCATATTTATGGTCTAATAAACGCACGCCATCATCCAAAAATTGCGCCTTCACAATGCCATTAGCTGCTGCATAACAAACCCTTGTGAACGCAAAAAATGATAACTCAAAGAGCGATCAAAAAATGATAAACTCAAAAAATGATCGCTAGCGCAAAAAATTATAAAATAAACTCATAGAATGAATTTTCAAAAAATGAATTTTCAAACGATTTCTCATTTTAAAATGAATTTATGTAAGAGCTTATCGCCACTGCAGAGACCCATCAATCGCTGTTGACGTGCGTTCATTTGCGTTCGTTGTCACTGTGTATTTGCGCTCATGAGAACATGGCATAGCTCAGAATTATAGAGTGATAATTCGTTTGAGTGAGTTTATTTTGAGCGTTCTTCGCACCCTGGAATATACCCGTGGTGAGGAATGCCTGTCGTAAGAGGCGACTAAAATCTACCGGCCTCGAAGGTTGATTAAGGCCAAAAAATCATTCGCACGACAGTCGGGCTAGAGTCAGAAGGACCTAGTACGCGAGCGTACCGGATTTATCCGGCAAAGGACTGTCACATCCCCTACACTCCCCAAAACCTTCGGGGAGTGTCTTGGTGGCTACAACAACAACAACAACAACCTGAAATACCTTATAATGATCGGGAAGGTTGGAGGAGAGTTTCGTTCCCAGCTGAGCTGCGAAAACCCCTCCACCCACCTTACCATTTGATTTAGATACATCGGTGTAGATGTGAGATGTGAAGAGCACACGATGGATCCGGGGGCCCATTGGAGCATAAGTCTCTATCCGGAATGATGAAATCGAAGTTTCGCCCGAACACGGCGGTCGGTGCACAATAATCCGTCGCATTCTTTGTAGAAATATTTAAGATTAATGATTAAATGATCAAGTGGCAATTGATTAGGTATTATGTTTTTTACATTTTTTTTTTTTTTGGGACCCCAGTTGAGTACTGAATATTATTTTGCTTAGTAGTAAGAGACGATTGTGCTTATTTTGACAGCGTTTTATATGTACATCTATGAAAGCGTTTAAGGTAAAGCCAGTTAGCAATAGCTCGAGATCTGGGAACCGCCTAAATTGTGGCAGTCGATATATGAACGTGCAACAAATTGAAGCAGAACTTCCCTCGACTTAAATCTCAATTCAATGTTCTAATATTATTAAATACAATTTTTGCAAATTGTAATGTTTTTTTTTTTCAACTTTTTGTTTGCTTAAAACAATTTTGCAATTTCCTGTGGCGCCTGCAATTTTTCTTCGAAATTTCCATATACGATGACTGGCCTAAAGTTGTATGTATGTATGTAGGTAAGTATGCTAAGCACTATAATACATAGAAAATAATGCTTACCCTTATATTTATTTATGGTCATATGTATGTTCTTATTCCTCAGACGCCAATATGCCATTCTGCCACATTCATTTCCATTGAACGCATGCATGCAATTTTATTGTCATTTGTTGCAACTTCCGCACTGGCGCGCCAATCCGCCACTCCTAATTCAAACAGACACTATCTCACTCACTACAATTTTCTACTGTTTTCTTTCCATATTTCTTTTTGCCATTCGTCTCATGAATTTTTTATTTAGTGGAAAAAATTGCAGCATTGCATAAATTTACACTTGCAATAGAACTTATTTATGTATGTACGTATCCAGAAAATGTACTTGTGCATATGTTGCGTGACCATGCAATGCCTTCAGGGAGCGAAAATAGTTGTTATAATATGTTATAATTGTTCTTCTTCTTCTTCTCGATTGACGCGTAACCGTCTAGACTCTAGACGCTTTTGGCCGAGTTCAACAAAGCGCGCCAGTCGATTCTATTTTGTGCCGCCTTTCGCAAATTGGAAATACCAAGAGAGTCAGCAGCACCGTCCGCCTGATCTTCCCAACGGAGAAGAGGTCTCTCTTTTTTTCTGCCTTTCGCGGATCTCGATGGAAATACTTTCTTAGCCGGAGCACATTCAACTCACATGACCTGAAGAAACCACACAAAAAAAAAAAACAAAAATGCAAAAAACAAAAACCACAATCAAAACAAAAAAGCAAAAAAACAAAAACCAATACAAAAGAGGCAACCAACAACCAAAAATAAAAAAGGAAAAAAAAAACAAAAAATTATAAAAATCTATCGTCAAATTTTAATCCCAAGAAAACCATAAAGGGATTAAAAATCCGATTTCGAAACTGTTCACAAAAAAGCAAGAAACAAAAACCAATACAAACAAGGCAAAAACGAAAACAAAAAAAAAACAAAGAAAATAAAATAAAATAAAATAAATTAAAATAAAAAAACAAAATCAAAATAAATATAAAAATAAGAATAAAAAAAGCAAAAACAAAAACAACCAAAAATAAAAAAAGGAAAAAAACAACAACAACAAAAAATTATAAAAATCTATAATCGAATTTTAATCCCAAGAAAACCAGAAAGGAATTTAAAATCCGATTTCGGAACTGTTTACATATCAATGTTCATGAGTACTCTTACTCACACTTTTGGATTCTTGTTTTTCGAAAGTATTGATTTTTCCGAAAATATTGATTTTTTCCAAAAATATTGATTTTTTATACAAAACAAGTAGTCTAGAATTGTAATGTATGTATTGTGGAGCGAATTTCATCCCTTATCAAGTTTTATCTATATATATAAAAATGATTTGGTATTTAATTGTAACGCTAAAACTTGAAAACGGCTGAACCAAATCAAATACTTCCTTAGGGGGGTTTGTTTGTTGTTACCCCGCGAAGGTTTAGTCGAAGAAAAAATTAAAAAATGTTAGGGGGGCGTGGCACCTCCCATACAACCTTAATTTTTAAAGCTGATTATCTCTAAAACAGTTGAAGGTAGGGAACTGAAAATTGGTGTGGAGATAAACGATAACAATTGCATATTAACGCAAAATAATAGGAGTTATAAGAAAAGGGGGCGTGGCACTTCCCAACAACACTTAATTTTTTAAGCTGAATATCTCTAAAAGGATTTAAGGCAGGGACCTGGAAATTGGTACAGAGCTATATGATATCAAAACAATTTTTGCGCATAAAAGTGTAGGTTATCGGAAAAGGGGGCGTGGCACCTCCCATACAAACTTAATTTTTCAAGCTGAATCTATATTATTAATACGCTAACATAAATTTTGTTCCATCTTCTCCGTCGAAACTACTGAACCGATTTTAAAACTAAGCACACCATTAGAAAGGTATTGCTCTCAAATAGAACTGCGCCAATTTTCATGAAAATTGGTTGGAAAATGCGTCCCCAATCGTCGTTGGAAAATTGCCGTGTGGTTGTTGTTGCATGCTTTTGAACACAACAGAGCTGTCTCAATGCGCAAGCATATGTACCTGACTTTGTGCGTTTTCACCAAACTTATCATGCAATTGTAAACATGTTTGGCTGGATGTGGTGTGTAGTTTCATAGAAACGTAAAAAGGTAGCAAAAGCACTACAACAAAAACACAAAGTCAATCACTAAAATGATAAGAAGGAATAATTAGGAAATAAATTGAGTAAAGAAAAGAGCAGAAATAGAAAGAAAGAAGTAGGTAGGAGAATTTGGAAGACGAGTAACGACAATAACACCAACGACAACAACAACAACAACATAGTAGCAGCTACGGTAGCAACAAAAGGAGCAGCATCAACAGGGACAAGAAGAAAATGGTAGATAACAGTGACAACAACAAACAATTATACAAAAACTATAGTTGCACTTTAGTCATAAGAAAACATCTAGAAAGACTGCCGAGTTTCGACAGTAGGCAGCACTCTAGTATCTATAAAAGCGTTTAAGGTTGGGACCTAAAAATTGATCAGGAGATTAACGATATCAATAGCGTGCTTATGAAAAAAAACAGTAGTTTTGGGAAAAGGGGGCGTGGCACCTCCCATGCGTTCTTAATTTTTAAGGCTAAATATCCTTAAAGGCGCTCATGGCATGTACATAGAAATCACTATGCAGATATACGATATCAATACCATGTTCACCAAAAAAAAAAAGATTTATCGAAAAATGGGGCATTTCACCTCCCATACGTACTAAACTTTTGAGGCTGAATATATATAAAAGGTTGGAGGAGGGGCGTGAAAACCATTATGGAGGTATACTATATCAATCCTCTTACTTACTTAGTGAAAATAGCCAATACTCAGTGAAAATAAATATCCGGAACAGAAAACTAAAAATGTTGTGTATCGTGCAGCCTTAAACTGAATACTAAAATTATATATTTTTGAAGTTGTATACACAATGAAGTAGTGAAAAATCGTTAATTTTCTATTAAAAATAATACCGGTGTAATAACAATTTTTGAAATGAAATTAATAAAAAAATCTGTTTTGGGCAGAACGAAGTTTGCCGGGTCAGCTAGTTTGATTATAAACCGGTTTAGGCGATGTTCCATCTTCATTCTCTTTTTTCGTGCTCTTTTAAGTCATAACCTTTACGTACCCTGAACACCTTCTGCATTGCCACCAGCCAATTGCCGTCTCCTCTCGCACCCTGGCGTTGCTCCTCTTGTTCTTAGCGTCATTGGTTTATTGAGGCGTTATAATTTATTTATGATAGTCTAGTTGTAATGTACATATGTCCAACTGTCTGCCATACTGTCTACATACATATCTATCGAGCTGACTAGTGTTTGTATACCTAATTCTTCTTCTTCTGATTCTTCTTTTTAGCGTACTCTTCTACATATGTCTTATTTTTGAATTCTTTTGTCTATTTTTGGATTTCTCTTGGCTGAATGCACGCATATAAATCTGTTTTAAAAGCTTATCCGCTCAGTGGAAAACATTTTTCTTCAGAAATTTATTGCAAAAGGAATTTTGGCATTTTTTTGGAGCTTTCAAAGGCACAGCCCTTTTTATGGTATAAGAGAATGTGATCTATTTCCAATGGGGTGAAGCAAGTCTTGAAAGATCTGTGCGAGCCTTGAGGGATATTTGATTTAGGCTTATAAATTTATGATCTGCAAGTAAAAATATATCATAATTTTTGCGATTCCTTGTGTCTTAAGTGTATCTATAAATATTTCTGTGCGAAGCATAAGCTTTATTTGTGAAATACTTCAATCCGGGCAAAGTAAGTACATTGTATGTATATTACTTAATACTAAAAGCAGGTGTTTATCAAAAATTATTACTTAGGCTGCCGCTTACTTCATGGGAAATTATCAGGCTTTTTGAAAGCTTATTTTGTTCGACATAAGGCGCATTTCTGTCGTACCCAAGCATGAAAAGAATACTCGCTTATTCATAAAATTACCTTCAAAGCAACAACACCAACTCGACTATTTTAAAAATATTTTAAAAATAGTCGAGTTGGTGTTGTTGCTTTGAAGGTAATTTTATGAATAAGCGAGTATTCTTTTCATGCTTGGGTACGACAGAAATGCGCCTATATTAACCATCATCGTCTAATGGGAGTGTCAAGTGCTTGAATGTTTACATAAACATAACGATAAATAGTATATTAAAATACATATATACATATGTACATTTAATTTTCCCCTACGTAACATTTTCACTCTATATAACTTTTATATATATGTATATGTATGTATTACATAATATATGTATTTTGGCTACGGCTGTTTTTTCCATTTCTGCGGTTAAGTTGGTTGGATTTATTTGTCAAACACTCATCCTGTTATGTTATTTTTGTTTTTTTTACAAACTCCCCCACAATAAAAACTTCACTCCTATACATGTATGCCTACCTACATTTTTTTTCGATTTCCTTTCGTGTGTATGTGATTTGTATGGCGTTGCTGTCAATTTGCTGTCATATTTTAGTATTGACATTTGGCTTAAAATACGCTCATTTTTATTATTCGAATGTGATTTTAATGCCGTAAGCTTTTAGTTAAAGTGCATTAATTTGTTTGTGGGCGCCTATATACTATGTACATATGTATGTACATATGTTTGTTAATGCATGTACTACATGTTTTTTTTTTTTTTTTTGGAAATACAGATCGTAGGTTTATTAATTTGATTTCGCTCAAAAAGTAAATATTAAATGCATTTTTTAATAATCTTTTAACGCTTATTTTGATAGTGCATTATCTGATGAGCTTATGTATGGATTGATGGGAAAAGCAATCAATGGAATCAATTAAAGAGCTTTGTATTTCTACAAATGATTTTGAAACATAAATTAAACAAGCAAAAATGCATAAAAAATCGCAACTAAAACAATTTAAAACCTCTTCTTATCTAATCAAATGCCACTCGGAATTCTTTGATAACAAAAATACTTTGAAAATCAAACAATCACTTTTGACAGTAACAAATTTGAGACCATTAAGAACTTGGGAACCGGTAATAACACCGCTAACAATGGAAATCCAACAAAGAATCACTTCTGCCAACAATTGCTACTTTGGAAGAGGGAAGCCTCCACTGCCATCTCAATCAAAATTGTTGAGGCCGTTCAGCGCAAATTAGGGCAGGGTGCATCTTAGTTTTTGAGGGCCCTTTTTGCCAATTTTTTATATGTAGCTACCTTCTCTTTATATTCGTTTGTATACCTACTTGCTTTAAAGAAAGGCTCTAAATTTATCAAATAGGCGTAACTACTCTGTCTTCATTTAAATACAACCATTTTAAAAATTCACTAAATTGTGCCAAGTACACCTCTATTAATGAGTTTATGCATAGATGTACATATGTACATACATACATATGTATGTAGACATGTACATTTTCTTCTTTGTAGGAGGCCTAACTAAATTCTAACAAGCGTATGAATTATGAATTTTTAATGCATAAATTATGAATAAATTATGTGTTGCCTTTGCAATTCATTACCGCGCACTATTTTCACGTATTTAAAATATACTTGAATATATGTACATTCGTACATATGTACATACATACGTATGTACAATCATGTACAATTATACATAGATACATAATACCTGAAGCGCGAACAAAAGGTGAAATTTAAACGTTTAACATTTCTGTGGACATTTGGAAAAGCAACTTAATTCTAAATTCGCAATTTTACAGGAGAGCAAAAAACAGTTTTGCAAGTGCACAGAGCCTTTCCATCACATATTTTCATAGAAGTAAGAGCGTGGCATGATAAAACAATCTTCTGTTATTCATTTTAAATAGAATTTTTATTTCTTGGCGTAATGGTTTTTATTTAAATGGATTTCAAATCAAATAAGTGCTTTTTCCAAATTGTTTTCTGAAAAAAAAAAACACCAACTTATCTCAATTTAGGTTCTTTTTTCAAATTGATCTTCATCAAAATTTTATAGAATTTTAGCCTCCTTATTGGAATTAAGTTCATTTGGCAAACTGAAATATGATAAAAAATCGACTTAAGTTGCTAATTAGGTTGGTTTTTCAAAAGCATATTGAAAAAAATATGCCACCTAAATTAAATTACGTTCTTTTTCCAAGAGGAATTCTTGCAATTTTTCTTATCACTTCTATCTTATCTTAAGTTAAGTTGCTTTGGTAAAAGCATTTGTGAAAAATATAGACTTAAGATGATTTTCGATTCATCATATCTCCTGAAACCGAAATGATATCGTAACACCGATGAGACAGAAAGAAGCGTATTTTAAAATGTATATTTATGATAAAAAAAAGCTGAAAATGCACCTAGGTCGACTTAGGTTGTTCTTTCAAATGTCCACAGATTTGTACTTTAGTTTCTGCTAAATTACACACAGAAAATAATGCCAGAGTTGCTATAGAAGACAACAACAAAAAATACTTATGTACCTACATACATACTAGGGATTCCAATTTTTCCGATTTTTACGATCCCGGGATTTTCGAGATTTTATTTTATAATCCCGGGATCCCGGGATTTGGACTTTACTTACACAGGCCGACAAAATTTCCAAAAAATTTTCTAACTCAAATAAAATTCTACTTTTCTAAAGGATTTCGGTGCGCTGATTTTGAATCTGAAGTCGGATTTTCGGTAAAAAATTCGATTTTTTGCCATATTCACTGCTCAATCTGTTAAATTACTTTCATTAAAAGATGATTGCAGCTGTTGAAAGAACGATCATTTCTCTTGAAAACAGCGCTTTGCTTTTTCGGGTATCTTATTCAGATATCTACGTTGTCTTCAAAAGAAATGATCGTGCTTCCAATAGATGTAATCAGTTTTTAATGAAAGTGAGTAATTTTAAAAATATTGAGAAGTTAATATGGCCACAAACTGCGTTTTTCGCCTCTTTGGATATGAATATCTCAAAAACTACACCGAAATCCTTTTGAAACGTAGAATTTAATTTCTGTTACAAAAATTTTTCGACCAGTATTATTTTCCCACATTTGGGGTCGAAAAAAGTAAATACATTTTTAGAGAAACGCTACAACTTTAAAATGCAAAGAAAAAATAGATTTTTATTGCCATTTTTTATTATTTCATTAGTTAGAAAATAAAATAGGAACGTAAAATCATGCGTATTACTTAATAATACCTAAGAGTTACTTTAAAAAGCACAACCAACAACGAAAATTACATACATTTGATGAACAAAACATTTGCCTTTGCAGTTGGTACTTTTAGGATATTATTAAAAAGGCTTGCAATCATTTGATAATTTCCAATAAAAAATTTTCTAGAATTTAACGACGCACTTTGTTTAAGCGAATATTTCCAAGCTTGCCGAAAAATTCAGAAAATTAATGCAACTTCTGAATAGATAAATATCGGAGGCACAAATTTTGATATGAATTCCGAGTATGCAGCTGGGTATTTAATTTTAGTACAGTGTTGTAAGACTATCAAGTCTAATTAAAATTTTGTTTCCAGTTTCTTCCATTATTTACTTTCCATGTGGGAAAATTCCAAAAAACATTTCGCCGTACCATACGAAAACTAGCATACGATTTTTTGTGGCTGACGAAAAGTAACAAGTGGGTAAGAATTTCTGAAACGGGCCACCCAAAACATAAAATATTTCCGTTTTGGTCGGCAGTCGCGTTTTTGGAAAGCTCTTTGTGACACCAATAAACACCTGATGTTGTTTTTGGCGACAAAATTTTTTTTTATTATATATAAGCAATTAAATTTTTTTGACCTTTTTTTTTTTAAAACGCGATTGCAGACGATCTACCTAACAGATTTTGACAACTAAACCAGCATTTTCTTTGTTTTTAAAAGTTTTTTATTATCATATGTTTAATAAAAAATTAAAAAAATTTTTAAGTTAAATTCTTATGAAATTTCATGAAAGATGGTCGCAAAAATTGTGTTCTCCGCCTCCTTTCCATAAAAAAAAATTAGCCACATGTGCAAAATTTTACTACCCATAATATTCAGAAGTCAAAAAAAATGGATCGCAATAGGGAAAAAATTAGTAATTTTTTATATGAAACTGAAATATGAAAATCTGTTCATTTAAACGCTTACAACTCTTGAACCGTGGTACGGAATCGCACGACATTTAGTACGCTTATTTACTATAATACCGTGAAGCCCTAAGACATAATCTAACCATCATCGGAAAAGTGGGAGTGGTAGGGTAGATGTTCCAGTGAACGGACAATTAACTTTTTTTTCAACTTTGTGCTCAAGTATAAAATAATCAGTTAACTTTATTAAGACATTTGTATTTTATTTGGGACCACTAATTAATTCTTAATCGAATAAGCATATAAAAATGTTCTTGTAATTATTACTTTTTCCAGAATAAATATATTTTTTGAGAAAAGTAATTTTTCACCAGTGACTGGACACTTTTTCCAGTGACCGGACAGCAAGGATCCAGTGAACGGACATATGTTTTTTCGAATAAAATATAATTAAAACTATGCTTAAAAGCAATTTAGACTTGAAATTAATGAAGGAGAATTCTTTAGAAATAAGAAATTATCTTGGTTTATTTATTTTATATTATTTAACAGTTTATAAAAGGATATAATATATTGGTCATATGTAAAGGACTTAAAGCGATTTAAGGAGACATGTACTTTAATATGTATGTGTTACCTACTGTTAATAGTTTTTAAAAATCTTTAGTTTATATAAAACTTTAAATTATCTACTATATGAAAATTTGGTTTCTTAAATATAAATATTTCAAATGTTGAAAAATTAAGTGAAAACTATTATGGTGGGATATATATGTATGTAGCTATTTCGAAAGGGGCTTAATATTTTCCATCAGTATGTACCACTTTCGGAATGGGAAGTCTAAGCTGAGATAAGATTTTGGGACCTCATAAATCCCACTCCTATGACCGATTGCTTTATGCTTTCTGCTATAAGATTGCTATATTAGCTGACAGTTCATCTCCAGTTTGCCTTTCCATATATATGTATGTGGGCATTTTGCTAATGATGCTTATAATACAGCAATATTTTAATCGATAAATACAATTGCAGCTTTTTCTTTCGTTAAAAACTTGAATATGAGAGTCCAACTTTTAGAAAATTTAAAAAAAATATTGTGAAATTATATTTTTTTCCGTATATGATATTCTTTAGGCAGTATTTCACACATCTGAACCTGAAATTTTAATATATTTTTAAAATTTTTCTTTCCGGAGCTTGCTTTTTGTAATAGTACATTCAAAATGCGTTCCAAACAGGTTAAATTTCAAATATAACGGACTGTCCGGTCACTAGATCAAGACATATTTTTCTATAACTCCAGTCAGCGGACACCTGTCCGGACATTGGAACAAGGGCTAAATTGGTGTTCCGGTAACCGGACAGCTAATTTTATAGAAAATTTTAATTTTTTCAACAAAGTTTCTGTTTAAATGTCATTATACATCATCTGCCAATAGTACTATGCACTATATGACATGTTTTCATGCCCAGATACCGATACTCATCAACTTTAAAAATCTGTATACCACTAGCAAAAAAATTACTTTTTGATACATTTCTCGACAACCACCTACTAAATGCTATATAACAAAGCTTGTGTCACATCTATAGAAAAATTAAATTTATAATATAGTCAATATTGAATGCCTGCTTTGATTTAAATTTAATTTAATGTTAAATTTTTAACGGTTTCCTATTTATAAGTGAAAAACCATGCTAGTGTCCGGTCACTGGGTACTGTCCGTTCACTGGAACATCTACCCTACCTCCCATACTAACAAATGCTTTCAATTCATGTAAATCTTTCAATATGTTTCATATTACCAAAGATACCTATTAAACTTTCGAGTTCCATTCCCTAACTATTCGGCGTGAGCGTATTAGCAAATTGTTGACTTGATCAGGGTTGCAAAACTAAATTTTCCGAAAACGAATATTGTGACATCACTTAACCAGCCCATGTTACAACATAGCACGCATCGTCAACGTTTGCAGCTAAGCTGGACTTAAATATATACTATGTAAATGTATCAATGACACTTTACACTAACCACAGATAACCCTATAACATTTATTTTTATTCGCAATAAAATAAACAAGTTCCAGTGTTTTTGTATGTATTCAACATCCACTTTACTTATCTATCTATCGCCACTGTTTTATGGGTGACAGGTAACAAGGTCAACGGAAATTATGTCAATTGACCTTATTTCCCACCCGGTCAACGAAAATTTGGAAATAAAATAATTGACCTTATTTCCCAATCCAAATGGAAATAATGTCAACTATGCTTAAAATTTGTTCATTCATGAAAATATTTGCTGAGTTCTTCTGCAAACCCGTTATGAGTACCGTTTGTTAATGAATGAAAATACAATTTTACTCGCTCTTATGTTACTACAAATTAGTTGATAAGTGAATTTAGTGAAGTGTGGTCGTCGAAGAAGAGTTGCCAACACAGCAAAAATATTTCAATAAATTATATAATAATGTAAAGTATGTTAAATATCTAGTTATACTAAAATTTAAATAAAAATGTATATAAAAACTATGTCTACTTGCCTTATCCTGCGGCATGGCAAAAAAGTAGGAAAATGAAAATTTGGAATTAAAAATCGCGCGATTTTTTATTCCAAATTTTCGCCTGCGGCGCATTTCTTTTCTCATAAAAAGTAGTTTAGGAAAATGAAAATTTGGAATTAAAAATCGCGCGATTTTTTATTCCAAATTTTCGCCTGCGGCGCTTTTCTTTTCTCATAAAAAGCAGTTTAGAAAAATTAAAATTTGGAATTAAAAATCGCGCGATTTTTTATTGGAAATTTTCGTCTGCGGCGCTTAACTTTTCTAATAACAGCAGCGACGCGAACCGACACGGACCGATGCGAAGCTAAATGCTCGAAAACGCAATAAAGTCAATTGACCAATTGCGGGTGGGAAATAAGGTCAATTGACCTTATTTCCATTGACCTTGTTACCTGTCACCGTTTTATGAAAAATATTGAAAGATTTACATGAATTGAAAGCATTTGTTAGTATGGGAGGTACCACTCCCACTTTTCCGATGATGGTTAGATTATGTCTTAGGGCTTCACGGTATTATAGTAAATAAGCGTACTAAATGTCGTGCGATTCCGTACCACGGTTCAATAGTTGTAAGCGGTTAAATGAACAGATTTTCATATTTCAGTTTCATATAAAAAATTACTAATTTTTTCCCTATTGCGATCCATTTTTTTTGACTTCTGAATATTATAGGTAGTAAAATTTTGCACATGTGGCTAATTTTTTTTTATGGAAAGGAGGCGGAGAACACAATTTTTGCGACCATCTTTCATGAAATTTCATAAGAATTTAACTTAAAAAATTTTTTAATTTTTTTATTAAACATATGATAATAAAAAAACTTTTAAAAACAAAGAAAATGCTGGTTTAGTTGTCAAAATCGGTTAGGTAGATCGTCTGCAATCCCGTTTTAAAAAAAAAGGTCAAAAAAATTTAATTGCTTATATATAATAAAAAAAAATGTTGTCGCCAAAAACAACATCAGGTGTTTATTGGTATCACAAAGAGCTTTCCAAAAACGCGACTGCCGACCAAAACGGAAATATTTTATGTTCTGGGTGGCCCGTTTCAGAAATTCTTACCCAAGTTCGACTTTTGGCTGACGAAAACTATCAATTTTGTTTAAACAACAACAATTTTAATGTAAAAACAGTATAGAATTTCTGATACTTTTCGTCAGCCAAAAGTCGAACTTATTACTTTTCGTACAGAATTTTTTTATTGATAGATTTTGCCAGAAATTTTAAATGTGCTAGTTTTCGTATGGTACGACGATTTGAGAAATAAATGACAAAAATCAGGAAATAGAAATTATCAAATGAAACAAGCTAAAAGCTTTAAAAATACCTAACGTAAGTTTCCTTACACCGCGTACTTCAACACAAAAAAATTTAATTATTAAAAAAAATCAAAAATTTGAATCCTTACTTTTACTAATGGACTTTTTTATTCTAGTTGCACTTTCTTCCAGCTGTCACATTTTTTTGTTCTCTTCCACACAGACTCAGCACTTTTTTAGGGCTGTTTGTTCTATTGACAAAATATAAAACTGGCTCGACTACGGGCAACATTTTCTGCTCTTAGCACAAGTAAAGGGTTGCATTATTTTTATTTCATTCATCACATGAAAAATGCAACATTTTAATAGGGCACAGGACACATGTTGATAATGCTGCAATGTAATAATGCAACATTTTCATTCAGAATAGGAAATGCTATTAGTATACAGATCTGAGACCAATAAAAATTATATAAAATATAACTTTTCTTCGCTATAATAGCGGAATATTCTCTCTTTATCTTATCCCGAAAATCCCGGGATAAAATTATAGCTATCCCGGGATTTTCGGGTGTCAAAAAGGGCGGGATCCCGGGATCCCGGGATTGGAATCCCTAATACATACATACATAAAAGTACAATCATTTACCTTATTAAAAATTCACCCTTCCGCTTTCTCATTTGGATTCATAGTTATAAAAGGCGAGCATTTGTTGAACACGAAACATCTACTCGTGGGGAAAGTTACAAAGCAAGAAATAAAATTTTTGGAGGCGTTTATGATTTCACAAATTTTCTCACCTTTTAATGTATTAAAAATTTGCTTGTTGTGTTTTTCTAAACTTACATATTATCTAGTACATAGTACATGCACATTTATCAGAGTTTTAAGATACTTACATGGGTACATATGTACTGCCATGTCCTACACCAAATGCATGAGTACCTAAAAAAAATATTTAAAAATTATTAAAATTAAAAATGTGAAAGGTCACGGTCCAACAGACTAATCAACAATTGAAATTACATAAATTTGCTTTAATTACAAGAGCACATCGGAAGTCAGGCTTAAAGCCCGTCTCCACATAACTTGATTCGCCAGCGAAACAGCTAGGGAAACATCTCGCTAAATAACCCGTCTCCACGTGGCTGATCGTTATTCAGTTTAACATTTCTCTTTCTTTTTCTTCTTAAATGTTTGTATGTTTGCTTATTTTTGCGTTTTTATTTTGGTCTGTGTGAGATTTCGATAGATTTTCGATACAAAATTAGAGAAGGCATCGATATCATCGCGTTTGGCAAGAGGATTGAGAACGAAGCGAGTGTTTCACTCTTCACCAGTGTTGCCAGAACTTTTCCAGAGTTCCAGCTAGATTCTCAAAAAAAAAAGCTAGAAAAAGCTAAAAAAAATTGTTAAACACATCAAAAAAAAATGTAAAGCTAAAAAAAGAAGCTAAAAAAATTACGAAATTACCCAGTAGAACTTGGAGCGAGATCTCCCCAAGTGAGAGCAGAACAGTACTCTGTTTGATATCCTTTCCGAGCAATATCAAAATGTTTTCAGTTTTGTTTTATTTTGTTTGTGTTTATTACTTCCCTTCCTAGGACATACAATGTTAAAAGCGAGTATACAAAATTATATACTTATACAAGAGGTACAGGGAGTAATGGAGTATCTATTGACTAGTACTCCCGGATTAATAAAACGATGATAATCCTACTGCGTATTTCAATGCTTTATTAATTAATAGGTGATTTCCCGGGGCAGTAATCCGGACAAAAAATTTGCAAGCAACTGCAACAACAATTTTTTTATCCTGATGTTTATATGGATCAAAAAAATCTATTACAATCTATACGGACCCGAAATGGATCCAGATAAACACCAGGATAACAAAATTGTTGTTCCATTTGCATACAAAATTGTTATGCGGATCTGTATCACAGCCAGGGGAACTCGCCTAATGTGTTTTCAAAACACACATAAATTCAAGGTCAATTTAACAGGTCGGTTCAAGATACATATACACATGCACGCCGTGAGCTGAATGTCAAACTCTCGTGACCGAGATGTCAAAACTGTAAGGAAGACGAAATAATTTGACATTCAGCTCACGTGCGAATGATGGATAAACTCAGAGAATGAAGAATTTGACGAATTTTAAACGCGAATGCATGTATAGAATATGCAGAAGTAAACAAATTGGATAGCTGTCGAAGAAGAACAAGAAGTCAATTTATCTGAAGAACCGAAGTGTTTAGTGGAGCCTGCATAAGTTATTTATTTTCATATACTACATATATGTAAATTTGTACTTAAAAGTCAATAAAAATAACGAAATGTTAAAAAAAATGTTTTACATTCAAATAATGGTAACTATAATGACTGTATGAATGTATATGAGCAGTGAGCAGCGCTCATTTTTTGGGGAGTTTTAGCAAATAAAAAAGCTAAAAAAAAAGCCAAAGCTAAATCAGAATTTTTGCAGCTAAAATACAAGAAAAAAAGCTAAATCTAGCTTGAAAAAAGCTAGAATGGCAACGCTGCTCTTCACTCGCTCTCAGAAATTTGTATGGAAATTGGCGAGTTTCGGCACTTGTTTTGAGGTCGAAACAAGATTGGAGAGCGAGTGCAGAAAAAAAGAGCGAAACACGTTATTTGGAGACATGGTATAAACACAAAATCTAGCTTGGTCGCTTCTTAGCACTACACCAAAAACTTCATATACTCGTAATCCCTTATTATAAGAAATAATACAGGTCTTATTTCTTATAGAGAATAAGCCTTCCTATAAGCTATATATGTAAACAAAACATAAGGCCTTATTATACGGAATTATCTAAGCCAATGGTCAGCGAAATTGTGAGAGGGATTGTGTTGGAGAGCGCAGAGAAATTTGCGTTACACTGTTTTATATGTACGTGTGAATCGAATCGGCACAATTGCCGTATAACGTGCCCATGGCGTATAAACCTTGGGAATGAGGTTTCCTGAGAGAGAGAGAGACTGAGAGAGAAAGAGAGAGTGTATGTAGTCCTTACAGCTGATGTCATCAATACAGAAACATCGGTCTTATTATAAGCCTTTGTCCATGCAACTTTTGTCGCTTAGATTTTCCAGGCATTATTTCATGAGCCTGGAATAAACCTTCTATAAGGCATATAGGGGGCTCACAACTTGTCATATTACGTCAAATTGTCATAACTCATAATATTTTGTTGTTGCATTCTATGCTGTATGTGTACTAAATAAATACAACTCCTCACGATATGTTTTTGGGTCATGGTATTTGATCAGCTCTTTTTGTTTACTTCTTCACAGGGCTTGGGAAACGTGATTTATAACTATTTACGTACAATATTTTAATATGACATATGACTTTATGCGACTTTGTGAATCCCCTAATAGATTTTTTGGTAGTTGCCTCTATCAAATATGTACTCATCAAAAAATCTAAGCCTTATTTAAGAATTAAAACAGCAGAATTACGAAAGAAGGCCTGAAAATTATAAGGGAAGAAAATTTGTATGGCGTAAGGCTTAAAATAAGGCTGATTTTCCTGTGCTGATGTCATCAGGCCATAAGGAGTACTCTCTATCTCTCTGAGAGCACAGCTTATTCCAAAGGCTTATCCGCCATGCGAAATAAGGCCTAGATAAGTATGAGAGAATTAGAAGCAGACAGAGTGAGTGCATAACAGAAGCAGCGCTACCAACGTACTCCTTTTTTAGACCTGATTTGTCAACAATAAGCAAACATTTTTTGCCGGGTATATGCATAAATACATATATATAGGGAAGAAGAAGCATTTGCGGTTAAATTTTTGGTAAATTCAAATAGATACTTTTCATATCATGAGAATATTTTATTGCAACAAAACTATGCATGTCTAACTACTATATTAACAACAACAAGCTAACAATTGTTGCAAAATAAGACAATAGCTTAAAATGCAGTTAGCAACCTGAGGGTGTGGCACTGTGTATCTATGTATGTATGTGTGGTGCGGTTAAAGAAGAAGAGCCGACCACTAAATTACCTACTCACTTTTACCCATGACAAATTTAATTGGGCACAAATTTGTGAAATATTGATTCGTGCATAATAGAATAATTCATGGAATTTGTGTTGCGGTTTTGAGGATATTTTTGCAATTGATATACATACATTCATACACAAGTACCTACGATTAATTTCATATTTATGTAGGTTTGCAGGCAGCAAAATTAATCAACTATAAATAGGGGTAATAAACTGCTAAAGTATGGCAAATGCATGGGAATTAGCTAAAAAAAAGTACATATATTGAATTTTGTATGAAAAGAACACAAAATTTTCAAAATTTCAAAGTCCAAATTGAATTGTGTGTGTGTGTTTGTGTGTGAACATTTCCCATTGTGCTCATTTATCCCGCTCATTTATGCAACAGTGCAACACAACAATGCACACGGCAAGCGCGACCTTTTCAATTGACTAGGCTCTGGCTAGTTTGTATGTCGCATGACTGCCCATCTAATTACCAGTGGCGTAGCTAGAGAATTTTTCGGGGGGGTCACAGCCAATGTAAAAAATTTACCAAAATTAAAATTACAAAAAAAAACTACAATTTTTTTTACAAATGATAAAAATCGCTAGCTTAGAATGCAAATTGTGTAAGTCCTTTTTTAAAACTTTGTAGGAGAGACAAAAAACAAAAAAGAAAAAAAAATTCGAAATGAAAAAAAATTTCTGTTCATATAAATATTTTGGACTTACACAATTTTTTTCGCTTTTTGGACTTACACAATTTGCGTATCACTGAATAACAACGAGTAGAAATATGACAAGTATCTCAGACTTGTTTAGCGCGGTGCGTATTTGATTTTTCTAGCGTTCTACATAAAAATACACTTTTTCATAAAAGTGGACTTACACAGTTTGCACTCTAAGCTAGCGAAATGTAATTTTTTCAGACTATAATTTAACATTATAGTACACAAATATCGCTTATAATACATATATCAAACTCTTAAGGCCCTTGGCCACTTAAAATCTGGAATGTTAAGAAGTGTATACATATGTGTGAGTGTCGGGTGATTGACGCAAATATCTAAAAGATTTGATTCTCATCAACGCGAGCCCGAACAAGAACGTGTAGCACGACGACTGTCGATTGCACTAACACACACAGAAAAACTCACACATATACACTGCTTGACATGCCAGATTGTCAGTTGCCAAGGGCCTTTAACTATACTTCAAAAGTAAGTCTCATATTCTCTTCTGGAAATCTACGCGCATAGGTAGATTTTCAAGTTTTATGCGCCCAAAATTGAATTTTGTAAAATTGTTACATTTACAGAAAAAAAACATACCCACATATAGGAAATAGAATGGGGAACAATGATTCATCGCTTTTTTCCCGACCCCATACTCTGCACTTGCCCCAGATGGTCGCAACTTAGCATATCTGAAGTTAATTTTTTTGTTTTTTTCTTACATATTTTTAAGTGCTAGTTTCAACTTGAATATTTATTATTTAAAGCATTTCATTTAAGCAATCGTGGTGAATCCTAAAGGTTCCAGTAATTATTAACACTTTTCAATAATATCCTTGGTTTCCAATAAGTTTATAGTTTTAAGCTTTTAAAGTTGGGATATTTAAAAAAAAATTATCACTCTTTTTCATGTTAAAAATTGGTTTTGTTATGTTGCTCTGTCAGACTCAGTCAAATTAACCCTCGGACATGATATCTAGTACAATTAGTAGTTAGCCGACAAAAAATTACGTCGCACAAAGCCGCACTTCACTACTAGATACAGGGTTTTTCATATGTACCTACAATAATTTTCTTTTTGTGCTTTATATTTAATTTTAATGTTTATATTTCTAACGCATATCTTGGTTAATGTAGGTGATGCTCGAAAGTAACCCAGATATTTAGCAGCGATTATTGTTAACTTTTTAGGCAGTATTTTTAGTATTTCCAATTTTTCAAAGTTAAGGAAGTACTTATCATAAAAAGGGACTAAGAATTATAAAGCTACATTTTTTAGAAGATTTTTGAGTATGCAATTTTGCAGCTCATTCAATTATAATATAATAATATGCAACATTCAAGTTTTTGAAAAATTTCATTGGCTTTTCGCAAATTTTAATTGGAACGGTCTCACGTACATATAACGCAAACACCCTACAGAAAAAAATTACTAAAATCGACGGAAATTTTTACAGCATTGAGAATAGCACTTTTTACACTAACATTGGTTGGCTACATAACAGTACACCTAGAAATCTCCTCAAAATCTTCTATAAATTCTGGCCGCGCTTTGAAATTTTTAATCCACTTTTAGAAATTTCTACGATTTTTCGGATTTTTCCATAAGCTTAGAAATCCTGCTTAAGGCGATTTTTATTGAAAAATTGTTTACATTTTTAAACGAAAATAAGAGAGTCAAATTTTCGACAGAACTGTTAGAAATAAATTTAAAAACTCTGGCGTATGATTTTTTTTTTTAGTCACTGTATATATTTTTCAATAAAATCGACTTTTAACTAGAGCCCTAGATACCCGGGTATCGAGCAATTCGATCTGATCGTTTTTGTTTGAAGCCCGTTTGTTGTTCAAATGCCCGTACAAACAATCGAGCATTCGAGCTTACAAACAAAAAAAATGTGTATCGGAAAAACAAAAATAAAAAAAACTACATATAAAGAAAAAATAATAATAATAAACAAAAGAAAAAAACAAACTTCAAAATACCCGAATTGTTCAAATGCCCGTACAAACATACGGGTAATAAACAAACAAACAACTCTTCGAGCATTTGAACAACAACTATTCGGGCTACTCGAAAATGTTCAAAAAAAATCGAGAGCTCTACTTTTAACACAAATTATTAAAATTTTGCATTAAACAAGCAATTTGGAATAGATGTACACAATAAAATATTTCTACCTATGTGCTACGGTTATAAATAATAATTTTCGTATATAATTTAGTTTTTTTAATATTCCATTTTGACAGACATTAAGTAAAATCTCAAGTTCAGATACTCTTATACATTGCATATTTATTCCCATTGTAGTTTATACTAATATTATTTGATTAAGATGATAAGTAATTGAAAGAAAACTTGAAATTTAAATAATTGGCGTTACTTTTCTGTTATTAGCATGTTAATAACAGCAATACCGTATAATAATTGTAGCGTTTGTTGAGCCGTAGGGAAGTGCAGGAACCGTAGGAATTTTACCACAAAAGAGCGAATATAAGTACAAAGAATGTAAATTGTGGTAAAATTCCTGCGGTTCTTGCACTTTCCTACGGCTCAACAAACGCTAGAATTATTATACGGTATGCTGTTTGTCCCCAAACCCCCCCCCCCGTTACTACGCCACTGCTAATTACCCTATGGATGCGTTACTATTTAGTCGCATAGTCCACATATGAACCCCTCTGCCGAAATTACATATGTACACATAATAGATGAGTGAATTAATAATGTACGATGTTTGTAATGCGCAAGCAAGAATGCAAGTCAAGCGCGGAATGCCAAGGGCGCGCGCCTTGCAAGAATGCCTGAAAGTGTTTGGTATGCAGTTGCGCATGCGTGGGAGAGTTTATTTTTGGACAGTTACAAATTGACATTGACCTTTACTGTGTGTGGCGGGCGTTTCATGCGTGGCTTGCTGTGGCAACCCTTCTCTGTGACTTTGAGCTTACGTAGACAAATGCAGCCGCACCCGTTGATGATTCTTGGTGGACATCGTAGATGATTAAGTAACGTAAGCTGTAGGAGTTCTAAAAATATAGAATCTGCAGCATGGCCTATATCATATTACGCAAATGAAAGATTAGAGGAAAGAGTTTAGTGTGAGAAATAAAGCAAAGAACTGAAAATAAATTTCAAAACACCATCAGTTGCAAGGCAATTGCTCAGTAGGTACTGACTCGTAAACGCGTGATATTCCGGTTTCAATTATATTTTATGATTCATGCGAGGTTTCCGTAATTCTACCTTGTAGAAGAGGCCACTATTTCGAAAAACAGTGAACAATATGAACAATATTTATGAAAACTATTTATAGAATTCATTCTTGTTCAACTAGTATGCGAAAGACAAATTCGATGTGTTTCCTTCGTTCGTCAATGCCAACGGCTTTGCATATTTCTGCACAATTCTCTGACGATTAGTGAAACACTTGGTGTAAAGAGTTCATTATTTGCAACTTCACTTATATGAAATGAAATGTTGCCCTCTGTGTGCATAAGTCCTAGGAAAGTTCTCGTTGACTGATTATGTTTTTCCGATCACTTCGGCTTTTACTTTTACTTTTTATTTATTTATTTTACTTTTTAAATATTTTTATATTTTTTTTTTTATATTTTTGTTAAAAAAATTAAATTACAAAAAAAAAACAAAAACAAATCAGTCGCCTTAACATCGACGAGATTCGAACCTGCGACCTGTTCGATTCCAAACCAGACGCCCTACCACTATGCCATCGCACCACTTGCATTGAGCATTCAGCAAATTCTGGACTTAAACTGTAAGTATTTGTCTTCAACTGTAACAAATAAATTCATAAAATCTATGAAGAAATTCATAATATTTTATGAACCCGTTCATACAATTTTTATGAACACTTTCATTATTTCGTTCATATTCATAAACCTCGTTCATTAAAATATCGAGCTTGTGAACGCCGTTCATTAACCCTGGACGGTTACTATATTTTTACCCTACGTTAAAGTTACACTTCGTCGAATCGACTACTCTTTCTTTGTTTAGTTATTAAAAAATAACTTTTGCATTAAAAAATAAACAAAAATTATTCATCATTAATTTCTCTATTAGAGTAAATAAAAAAGGTAAAACATTGAGATAATGTGTAAAAATGTTAAGTTAAACGAAAATAAAGTTCGTATGTCTTTTTTTATTCTTTTTAATGTATTATTTTTTTTTTAACCAACAAAACTTAAAAAAAATAATTAAATTGACTTAGTTCATGCACAGTCTTTTAAGGATATATATCAAATTATAAAAAAGTAAAAACATTTTTCTTTTTAGGTTGATTAGTTTAAAAAAAAAAAAATAAAGAAAAAGGCCATTTTAGTTTTCAGATATGTTATATATATTAAATAGACCTTTCTAAACAAAATCTGTATTTTTCAAAATCGCTTGATCTTTGAAGTGTTTTTTCAGTTTCAAATTTTATTTTGGAAAACATTTTTTTTTTTTCAGTGTACTAAAAAAAAAATTTTTACAGTGTATTTTTTTTAAAGCTAATTTCAATACCTTTCTAATGGTGTAAAGATCTTTGAAATCGGTAAAGCCATTCCCTAGTAATCACACTTTAAAAGTACCTATTATCGTCATTTTTCGATTATTTTCGGGTATTTTCGAATATTTCGATACCTTGCCACGCCCACAATATTTCGAAAATGCAATTTCTAAAAATGAGGTTGTGTTTGAGTAGGTAAGATGTACCTCTATGCAAAATGTCATCAAATTCTGAGGTGGTCGGGTTCAACGCATATTGGGTTTGATATGAAATTCATCACATGAGTCACAAAGCTCGACTTTGGACTCGCCGCAGGTAACTTTCTTACATGCCGTACATGCAGATTTAGTCGTTCTGTGTTTTTTGACAGACAGTAGTTACATATTTTTCAATTTCTGACCTCCTTTTCATTATCAGCAACTTATTCGGACGATAGAGGAATATTTTTTTTATATTTTCCTCCAATGATGTTCGCATATTAGGAGTTCGAAGCCTTTTTATACCTTTCATGAGAATGAAATGGTATTACAACTTAGTGCCAAAAAATTTTTGTCGAAAGTACCAGAAGGAAGCGTGGGGGGCCCACCAAAGTATATACCGATATGATCAGAATCACGAGCTGAGTCGATTAAGCCATGTCCGTCTGTCCGTCCGTCCGTCTGTGTGAACGCAAACTAGTCCCTCAGTTTTTGAGATATCTGAATGAAATTCGGAATGCAGGTATGTTGTTATATGCAGCTGATCATTTGTCGGAACCGGCCGAATCGGACCACTATAACATATAGAAAACAACCGATTATTCAGATATACATGAAATTTTTGGATGTAATTTGTGCATAACTTCCCCATTTAAACAGCTAAGGACATGAAACTTTGCAGTAGACGTGCCCATTTTGGCCCAAACAAGGTTACCGAAAATTGTCAAGATGGGACCACTATAACATATAGTTCCACAACATCCGATTATTCAGATATACACATTTTGGTGTATAACTCCTCCATTTTAACAGCTAACGGCCTGAAATTTTGAAGTATTTGTACCCATATAGGCCCAAACAGGGTTACCGAAAATTGTCAAGATGGGACCACTATAACATATAGTTCCACAACATCCGATTATTCAGATATACACATTTTGGTGTATAACTCCTCCATTTTAACAGCTAACGGCCTGAAATTTTGAAGTATTTGTACCCATATAGGCCCAAACAGGGTTACCGAAAATTGTCAAGATCGGACCACTATAACATATAGCTCCCATACAACCGATTGTTCAGATATACACATTTTGGTGTATAACTCCTCCATTTTAACAGCTAACGGCCTGAAATTTTGAAGTATTTGTACCCATATGGACCCAAACGGGATTGCCGAAAATTGTTAAGATCGGACCACTATAACATATAGAAAACAACCGATTATTCAGATATACATGAAATTTTTGGATGTAATTTGTGCATAACTTCCCCATTTAAACAGCTAAGGACATGAAACTTTGCAGTAGACGTGCCCATTTTGGCCCAAACAAGGTTACCGAAAATTGTCAAGATGGGACCACTATAACATATAGTTCCACAACATCCGATTATTCAGATATACACATTTTGGTGTATAACTCCTCCATTTTAACAGCTAACGGCCTGAAATTTTGAAGTATTTGTACCCATATGGACCCAAACGGGATTGCCGAAAATTGTTAAGATCGGACCACTATAACATATAGCTCCCCTACAACCGATTGTTCAGATAAACACATTTTGGTGTATAACTCCTCCATTTTAACAGCTAACGGCGTGAAATTTTTAAGTATTTGTACCCATATGGGCCCAAACGGGGTTACCGAAAATTGTCAAGATCGGACCATTATAACATATAGCTCCCATACAACCGATTGTTCAGATATGGACATTTTGGTGTATAACTTCTCCATTTAAATAACCCAGGCACCATTTTTTCTAGTAAATCCTTCCATAAATAACCCACAGAATTGAAATTATAAATTATACTAAATTAGGCTATGTACATACATAGGTAACTTTTCATTTCCCCACTCATGAAAGGTATGAAGTCTTCGGTACGGCCGAAGACAGCCGCGCTTTTACTTGTTAACATATGAGAAGCTACCAGCGTTTCATGCAGATCTCTGAGGAATGCTTGTCGTTTCTTTGGCTTTTACCTTTTCGAAAACATCTTGTTACAATGAAGGATGTACCTGTTCGAAAAATACTAAACTAAAAAAATTCACATGACAACAAAAGGGAACAAACATTACACTACCATACAAAATCAAAATGTCACACTAAAGTTATACTTCGTCGATTCGACGAGTACATGCCTGTGAATCTCCGATTTCAAGACAAGAATATGTGGTGAACGTCAGTTCACTATAAGCTTTCGTAATCCACTAGCATTGCTGTAAAATACAGCGCAATTCCATAAAACACAAAAAAGGTACGGGAGTAAGATTGGGAGGTCGTCGTCGATTCGACAAAGTGTAACCGTCCAGGGTTAAATTTAATGAATCTACGAAAGGATACCAAATACCAGATACGTCCTCAATATTAGACATTTGGCTCTCATACTCAATATACTCACAGATCTCCCAGTGTTGCATCCAGAATTGTTCTATAATACTATAAGATTTTTTAAAATTGGAAGCAAAGCAGTTCATGTGGTACTGAATTTACATATCTAATAGTAGTTTACCGAACTGATTCAATCATTATTTAACCCTCAGAGCAGCAAGTATCTGGGATAAAAAACAAAAAGTCAACCACATATCTTTATATATATTACCCTAAGCGATTTTTTGTAAACACCATAACTTTTACACCGTTATACCGATTTTCGAGAATGTGGTGTCAAATGAAAGGGTTTGACCAGTAGATGTGCAGAAAGGTTTAATTTTTCTGAAAAGGGTTGCCAGCTGTTCAAAAATTTAATTTTCCTGTATAGTTTGTTTGATTTTAAAATTTTTGGTACCATATGAAAAGGCTTGACCTGATATTGAGTAATTTAATAAAAATTTTACAAAAAGGGTTGCCACCTGTTCAAGAATTCAGTTTTACGCTTTAGTTTGTTTGATTTTTAAATTTGAAGTGTCATATGAAAGGGCTTGACCTGATAGTGAGTAATTTAATAAAATTTTTACATAAAGGGCTGCCACCTGTTCAAAAATTCAGTTTTACGTTATGGTTTGTTTCATTTTTAAATTTGAAGTGTCATATGAAAGGGCTTGGCATGGAAATGAGTAATTTATTAATATTTTTACAAAAGGGTGCCACCTGTTCAAAAATCCATTTTTACGCTACAGTTTATCTCATCTTCTCATCTTTATATATATTACGCTAAGCGATTTTTTGTACGCACCATAACATTTACACCGTTATACTGCTTTCCGAAAATGGGGTGTCATATGAAAGGGCTTGGCCTGTAGATGTGCACGAAGGTTTAGTTTTATTGGAAAGGGTTGCCACCTGTTTAAAAATTTAATTGTCCTGTATAGTTTGCTTGATTTATAAATTTCAGTTACCATATGAAAGGGCTTCAGCTGGAAATTAGTAATTTATTACAATTTTTACAACAAGGGTTGCCACCTGTTCAAAAATTCAGTTTTACGCTATAGTTTGTGTGATTTTTAAATTTGAGGTGTCATATGAAAGGAACCTGCGTGAAAATAAGTAATTTATTATACTTTTTATAAAGAGGGATGCTACCTGTTTACAATTTAACTTTTATCATAATTTTTTCAAAGAGGGTTGCAACCTTCTCCAAAAATTTATGATGAAAGGTCTTGCCCTGTAATAAAAAGAAAGGGAAGGGGAAAATGAAAGGAACGGAAATGGCGAAGGTAGGGAAGAGGATAAAGGGAAGAGGAAGCGCAAATAAAAGGGAAAGGGGAAGAGAAAGAGAAGTACGACAAATGACCTTTTGGAGGTAGCTATATGGATAAAATATTGTAGAAAATTATGCGCATTAAAACATTAATATGGGACTCCTCGGACAAAATCTTTGTATACAAAATCTAGGTCGACGGAAAATAAAAGTAACCACACGGAAAAAACTATATTGATGTCACATCCATATTTATGGATAGTTCTGTCTGGTCTATAAACTATGGATGTCATATCCGTATAATGGGTGTTATATCCAAAAACTATTTGTAATATATAGATATGACATCCATAGCTTATGAATTAGACAGGATTATCCATAAATATGGATGTGACATCAATATAGTTTTCTCCGTGCAGTAATTATGTATATGCTTAATTTTATATTTTATTATTAAGAATCTATGGGCTTAAAGCCAATATATATTCTGCCATTTTTAAGGAGAAGTCAAATTTAAAATGGCAATAAAAAAAATTGTTAAATGTAGCAATAAGTGGTCCTCCACCTTCAAATTGTCGCACAGTATAATTGAAAGCCACAGCATCGCGTGGCCGGGTTTACTAGTACATACATATTAAGGTGGAGTGAAATTTTTTTTTGGAAATTCAATTTGTTCCAAAGCCAGAACGGAACCTTTCTAACCCAGTAATAAGCCTGTAAAATTTTATTGACCTACTTGCATGTTTAGAGGTGCCCGCAGCCCCACAAAGTTGAAAAAATAGCACGATCTGGTACAAATATGAAATTTTGAAAATTATAAAATCAAAAAAACGAAGTATGAGGATTGATACACTCAAAATAATATTTCGTAAATATTACGAAATCTTTCGTACATATTACGAAATACTTTCGTAAAATTGAGCAACGAATGGTTTCGTAAATAGTACGAAAGCTATTTCGTACTATTTACGAAATACTTTCGTAGTATTTACGAAATACTTTCGTAGTATTTACGAAATACTTTCGTATATTTAGGAAGGCTTTCGTACTATTTACGAAATACTTTCGTACTTTTGAGCAACGAAAGGTTTCGTAGATATTACGAAACCGCTTTCGTACATTTACGAAGGCTGTTAGAGCTATTGAATTTTTGTACAATTGACCAAATTATTTTTTAGCTTAAAGCTAAAAAAACCCTAATTATTACATACATATACATATATATGTATATATGATGTATATTTCAACGAAATTTGAAAACTTTTTCGAAATATGTATATCAATAAAATAATGCTAAGAGAAAAATGTTTTGTATATGCATATGAAATAAGTTTAGATAATTTCATTTTAGTTTTAAATATCCACTAAAATAAATTTATTCAATCAATTTAAAGGTTCTTTATTAATTTAATATTTTGCATTTATATTTATATTAATTTTAGTAACTAAGGGCACTGTCAGACGATGCAAGAAATTACTTTCAGAAAGGCAACAAATACAACAATTTGAATTTTTCACTTTCCGAAAGTAATTTCTTGCGTCGTCTGGCTGTGCCCTAATAAGATAAGAGGTACATATTGCTTATACATACGTCTGACAAACATAGGAAACTTTGGAAATCGCAATTTGCAAATGTGGACGTCGTTCCGATCCACTTAAATAGATAACCCTTTGAAAAAGAAAAAGATAAAAAAGAAAAATAAAAATTAAAAATTAAGACTAAGATAAAGATAAAGTTAAAGATAAAGATGTATTGCGGAACGATCCTCCGTCATCCCTTGTCAAGTTTGGTTTGGAGACAAACCGGTTTCGGCTAATATGCGCCATATTAGCCGAAACCGGTTTGTCTCCAAACCAAACTTGACAAGGGATGACGGAGGATCGTTCCACAATACATCATATTCCTACCGTGTCGGAAAAACAAGCAACCAAAAAGTATTTAAATATAAAGTTAAAGATAAAGATAAAGATAAAGATAAAGATAAAGATAAAGATAAAGATAAAGATAAAGATAAAGATAAAGATAAAGGGAAACTACTTAAAACCTTAAAATTCAAGCAGCTACACTCGGAGAAAAAAAATTAAAAAAAAAATCCTTTTTATTTAAAAAATGAAAATTTGTAAATTTAAAATGAAAGTTTTGAAATAAAAATTTATTTTGGATTAAATAGAATTATTTTTAAATTAAAAATTAAAATGAAGGGAATAAAAGCGTAACTTTTAGGTTCAAAATCTCATAGGGCTTGAATTAAAATAAACATTTTTAAATTTAAATGTTTTTTCTTGATTTTACAATGAACATCTTTAAAATAAAAATGGTCGTATCTACATCACTTTTAAATACGTTTTTGCCAATTTTAAGTACGTTTTCACATGTTTTTAAAATTTTTTTCTCTGAGTGTAGAAATATCTTTTTATATTATTTTATTAAGTATTTATTTAGGAAAATAGATAAGATCAAAAAAAAAGGAAAAAGTAAATGCAACTAATGTACTTACCCTTAAGTTTAATCAAGTTGGAAAATATCACAGTTTATTTTATATATCAATATTGTCTTTTTATATACAATGCATTATTTTTTTATACATTATTTCATTACGCACTTACTACTTAAAATAATTTTTGATATTATTGCACCGACTCAACACTTTACAATGAAAGAAAACTTGTACAGTAAAATATTATTGTACGAAAGTATTTCGTAAATCTTTTAATCCTTTGATAATGTTACGAAAACTTTCGTACAATATACGAAATTATTCGTAAAGATAATTTTAAGAAAATTTACGAAAGTGTTTCGTAATATTTACGAAATATTTCGTAATATATACGAAAAAAATATTAGAAAATGGTTTACGAAAGCCCTTTCGTAATATTTACGAAAGATTCGTAAAATTAGATTTTGTTGAGAAAAATTCTTTCGTAATATATACGAAACTTTCGTACATTTTACGAAACTCTAAACTACGAAAGTCTTTCGTAGTTTTTTTACGAAATTTTATTTTTAGTGTAAAGATAGCTAAGCTGAGTATTAAAGTGAATTTTTTTTTTTGGAAACAACAACAACAACAGTTATTAAAGGTCGAAGTTTATATTGTGCATTTTAAAATTGCAATTACTTAAAAACTGCTGAACAGATTTTGAATATTTTTATACCATTCGATAGGTATTTTAATTCCTTTTAATTTGATATAAATTTTATTTGGGTTCCCCTGCGGGGGTCAACCCCGCTTTTACCCCCCTTACTTTTTATATATAATGTAATGTATACCAAATTAAAGGGAATCAAAATACCTATCGAATGGTATAAAATTCGAAATATTCGAAATCGGTTTGGTAGTTTTTAAGTAATTGCAATTTAAAAAATGCATAATATAAACTTTGACCTTTAATAACTTTTGTTGTTGTTGTTTTCAAAAATAAAAAATTCACTTTAATACTCAGATTAGCTATCTTTATCAATCCTCGTACTTCGTTTTTTGATTTTATAATTTTCAAAATTTCATATTTGCACCAGATCGTGCTTATTGCTTTCAACTTTGCGGGGCTGGGGGCAGTTCAAAACGTCATCCTATCGCCATAAAATTTTGTGGGGTTCATTAACTCGTATAGAGGCAAGTTTTCATTGCTGGTACGTTCAAAAAAAGAACAACAAAAAAATCTCCATATGATTTCACTCCACCTTAATACATATCTATGTACATACATATGTATGTAGATACAAACACTTCCCATCAATGCCATATACTCATAAAAAACTTGATGTACTACCACCAGGTGGGTCTTAAAAAATAGATATTTCTGGTTTTTACTAGAAGGTAAATACATATTTAAGTACAAAAACAAATTAACAACCCCGTTATCGGTCAATTATCTTTAAGCTTATCTACAAAACACACCAAAAATTTACTTCTAGGTATATAAATATTTGCATTTGACGAAAAGGTGTGTTGTTGACAGCCAAACAAAAGGCAAGCTATGGCAATGAAGGGTTGAAATATAAGAATTGATTAATTAAATTTATTATAAATTAAACGCATAAACAGTTAAAAATGCTAACAAAGTAGCAAAAAAAAAGGCATTAGAAGAATAAACAACTATCTACTATTTATGTACCTACATAATATTTACTTTATTAAGTATAGTTGATTGCAAAGTAGCTTGGGTAGCTTGAGTTTTAATTAGAAAGCATGACAAATATTAGGTTTGTTTCTTATTAAACTAGCAGCTAGCTGTCAAGTGAGCAAAACGGGAAGAATTGCGCTCATAAAGAGCGAAACGAACAGAAAATCAAGAAACGGAATAATAGTAAAAATTAGCGATTAGTAATTTGAATGCTATTTTTGACTGTTAATGGTTATTTTTTGTAAAAAAACATTTAATTTTCTTTATTTCTATTTCAAAAATTCAGAAAATTTCAAAAGTAATAAAATAAAAAGTATTCGCTTGTTTATTTTTTCAACAGCTGTTTCTTACTTTGGCAGCAAATAATTTCAGCTAGGGAAAATTTTACTAGCTGAAATTTGGAGCTGTCAATGGCTCTCTTCTGCTATTTTTTTGACTCAAGAAACGATTTGCCAGCCAAAACTTGGCTAACTATTCATAACTAGCTAATAATAAACGGACCTATTGTTTGTTGTTTTTTTAGTTTAGGACAGCTGTGAAATTTTTTGCTTGACTGAATATTTAATGCCCTCAAATTTTTTGTTGAGAATGTCTCAAGAGTTGGTGATTTTATGGACGCATGTAATTTAGTTTTACAATAAACGAAATTGTACCTATGTACAAATGTATGTATGTAAATACTTTCCAGTGCAGCAGCAGAAATAGAAAGATTCCTTTATAGAATACTGTACCTACTCCGTTAGCTAGTTTTTAGACTGTGCTACTTGCGGTTTGGTGCTGAGAATATGAATCCATATTGTGAGGTTGTTTTTTTATTAGGTACAGATGTCCCGGAACACTTAAAGTTCCAATATACTGAGCTTACTCAGTACAGTGTTGACTCTGTATCTACACTTCATCGTACCTTCATAATGTCATTGGATTTTCAAAACAATTGTGGTTTCACAAAAACTTTTATAACACCAAAATCAACAGTTTCAAAACAAGCAAACACTACAGAAGTTTCAATAAAGTTTATTTATTTGCTAGTTAAATAAAGCGCCTAAAAATACACACAAAAAACAAAAAAGCCGCGTGTAGCACAGTACACGTGATAGAAGTTAACTGCTTACATTAAGCATAATTATAAAGAAAACATCTGAAATGATGCTTGTTACTTTGTGTTATTTTAATGAAATTGTTTAAGCCATGTTCAATTTATTCAAATTGAAGTGGCGTATGCTATACAAATATAAAGTTTATGGTTTCAGAAAAATTGCATAATTGCATTGTTAATATGTTGCATAATTTTAGGCTATGATGAAATTAAATACATAAATATATACAGGACCCGGATTCTAAAAATCGCTATCGCCAAATGAGCGCCAAAAATTTAAATTTATATCAGACCCGCCTAAAAGTATGTATCTCCTTTATTTATTTATATCGTCTCAAGCTACAGCATGCTGGCCGCATTGATGAGTCAGTTTTGTATGTCAGACATTTTACCAGATATTGCATATTTTTAGGTGCGTCTGATATAAATTTAGCAAATTTTGGCGATCTAATTTAGCGATAGCGATTTCTAGAATCCGGGTACAGGTGAAGCTAATAAAAGCGTGTTAAAAACCACTGATATTTCTGTGTAGAATAACAAACGAATGAATCAGGGGAAAGTATGGTCTGTTTAAAAGGGCAATATTTGCAGTGATAAACATAAAATTTAAATTGCTTTTCCCTCCTTTTCCGTCAACAACTGTCATTTGATAACAATATTGCTCAGAAATATTTCTGGGTTATCCAGGTTCACATTTTGACCCATATATGGGGATCCGACCTAGAAATCATAATCGGTACATATCTATGTAAAAGCCGTGCTCAACACCTTTCGTTTGATGCCAGAGATGGAATATATGAGTTATTTTTGAAATTTCAACTCAAAAAGTCAATAGGAAAGAGTTAATATTTTTAATAGGGCTCTAGATACCCGGATATCGAGCAATTCGATCTGATCGTTTTTGTTTGAAGCCCGTTTGTTGTTCAAATGCCCGTACAAACATGCGGGTAATAAACAAACAAACAACTGTTCGAGCATTTGAACAGAAATTGTTCGAGCTACTCGAAAATGTTAAAAAAAATCGAGAGCTCTAATTTTTAACATTTATACATGACATCATATCATTACATGACATGATATCACATCATGACATCACATCATGACATCACATCATGGCATCGAATCATGACATCACTTCATGGCATCACGTCATGACATCATATCATGGCATCACATCATGACATCGCATCATGACATCACATCATGACATCACATCATGGCATCGAATCATGACATCACATCATGGCATCGAATCATGACATCACATCATGGCATCACGTCATGACATCATATCATGGCATCACATCATGACATCACATGACATGACATAACGGGGTTATCCGGGTCCATATTATGACCCATATCTGGGGACCCGACCTAGAACTCATAATCAGTACCTACATCTCTATGTGAAAGCTGTGCTCAGCACCTTTCATTTGATACCAATAATGCTCAGAAATATTCCGGGGTCATCCGGGTCCACGTTTTGACCCATATCTGGGGACCCGACCTGGGAATCATAACGAGTAAATCTCCATGTAAAAGTCATTTTCAATACCTTTTATTTGATACCAATATCGTCTAAAACATTCAGGGGAAAGCCGGGTAAACGTTTTTATCTTTTGCTGTTTCCTGTTTCCTGTTTGCTATTTCCGTGCAACGGAAGTGTACCTGCTATTTCCTTTTTAAAATTTTACTCACCATAAAAACTCTGTATCGCCGCCTAAGAAGTTAACTTCAAGAACTTTGTTGCTTTTGCGTCAAGAGTTGATTTCTAACGCAATAATCCCCACAAGTGAACAAACACAAATACACAAAAACTAAGGATGAAAAACAAAACAAAAGAAAAAAAGAAAAAACAAGAACCAAAACTAAAAACAAAAATAAGTGAAACATAATAAATAACTAAAAACAAAAATAAGTAAAACATAATAAATAACTAAAAACAAAAATAGCAAGCATTGCTAGCAACACAAACAAAATGACAACGCTCGGCAAAATAAATAAACATGCAATGAATGAAAAGGTAAAATAATGAAGCGGCAGAAAAATTACGCAAAACAGAGCAAGTAGAAAAAAAACATGAAAACACAGTCAACAAATCTTCAAGTTCACAAAGGATAAACAAAACAAAATAAAACGTAAACAAAAACATAAACAAAACCGAAGCCAAAGCCAGGGCCGCAAAAGGAGCAAAAGTACTTGAATGAGCTGCCAGCACAAATTTTGCTTAAATAAACATGAAATCAAATAGTGTGAGAAAAGTTTTATCCTGTGAGATTCACAAGGATGTACAAGGATATATGTATGCACGCATATAAAGACCGTTTTTATGTGTGTGCGTTTATAATGGATTAATATAATATCCAGAGATAATAATAATAATAATAATAATAATAATAATAATAATAATAATAATAATAATAATAATAATAATAATAATAAACCCAACGGTTACCCTCCACCCGCCCTACCGCACGAGGGGCGCATCCACATGACGTGCGGATTTTTTTAATTTAAATTTAAATTTAGCCAAGGTGTTGAGTGGGAGGAGTTTATTCAACGTCGAGGTCTTACACTACTCAGCTACAGAAAATAAATTCATTCAGCTAGTTGTATGTATATACATAATATAATAATATAGAAGAAAGAACTTACAATTAAAATAATAGTACAAATAAAGTAAATATTGATATACGTTGTAATAAGTGTAACAAGTAAGGTATCTGTTGTCACTTGTTAAGAGCGAACAACAGGGATCTTCTTATTTGCAAAATAGATTCTGAAATATCAAAATTAGTATAATAAGAATTGAAACTTTTACATAAGCAACGGAATGGTTCATGTAATTCAAAATTTGTTCTACACTGCTTTAAGACGATTGGTTGAAAATATCTTGATGGGCGAGTAGGAACATTTAAGTTTACCTCGGTTAGAAGAGATGGGCTGTCAACTGATCCCTTTAACAGTTTAACGAGGAATACCACGCCTAACATCTCCCTGCGGCTTGATAATGTTGGAAGATTAATAAGCTTCAGCCGACTAGTGTACGGGGGAAGACTGCACCGAGGGTCCCAGTGCAAATCTCTTAACGCAAAAAGTAAGAACTGTTTTTGTACTGATTCGAGTCGATCAGAATGAACTTGATATTGCGGACTCCATATTATAGAGGCATATTCTAGTATTGGTCTCACTAACGTTGTAAAAAGGGGTTTAGTTATATATGGGTCTCTAAATTCCTTAGACTAACGCTTTACAAATCCCACCCCAAATGACACCACCCAACTTAAGCCGAGTTGAGTTAAAACGACAAGTGAATTGCTTTGCGGGCATGTTTTACTAATTAAAAACAAATTTTGTAGCCTTCGAAAAAAGAAAGTTTTTTTTTGGAAAATGCATTTCAGCAGCAGGAGTTTAAATAAACAACTAAACCAAATTACAAAAGCAGACATAGCAATGCAGCTTCTTTTATTTTTCCAATGCCTCGGTACATCGCGACCTTTGAAAGAGCACCTACGACAGCGACCATTTCATTGTCAAGTTGCGTTTGCAAGTCGTGAAGTTGTCAACAAAAATGCACTTCACACTTCAAGTGCCACTGGCTGCTGCTGCTGCTGCTGCCATTACTGCACCTCATTGACAGGATGATGAGATCAAGTAGCTGACAGACAGACGCGGTTTGTATGGGACAGAGATAGACAGTAAATGTTTAGTGGGAGCTTAAATAGAAGACAGATAGAAATATGTACATATGTATGTAGCTGCAACACAAAGGTCAAAAGTTAGGTACTTTCGAAATCTATTGAATTTTGGAGCTGCGAAATGTCAATGGGTAAAATGAATAAACTAGACATTATCCGTCAAGAAATTTTTGTGTGGAACAAACATAAAATGAAGGGGTGCAATTAATTAATGCTGACGCGCCTTTTTGAGTGGATGGCAAGAAAGGCGCGAACGAAATGTTTTCTTTTATATTCATTTTGGCTAAATATCAAGAGTCTCAGAGTTCTTTTTTTCGCTAATTACACAGTCCAACAAATTTACAAAAATTTTACTCAACACGAAAAAACGCTATTAATTATGAAAGAGGATGTCTCCCAGACCAACTTTTCCGAACAGAGTACTAGTCCAGAGGGTCTGAGTTTTTTTTAGAGGGGGTTAAAATTTTATGGTTTTAGCTGGAGGTGCAATTACTTTATCGAAAATATCTTATAAAACTGACCTCAAATGATGTTTTTGAGCTCGGACTTCTTCTACAGAATTTAATAACGAATTTCTTTGTGGAAGACGTTAACCCTCTAACGCCCACGAAAATTGCTGTTTTTAACCCTTGTTCGGAAGCACATGTAGAAAAATCAATTTATAATGCAGATAGAGGGTTAAAATGTTCTAGAAAATTATTCGCCATAAAATTTCACTAGGGAAATTCGTTATTAAATTCTGTAGAAGAAGTCCGAGCTCAAAAATATTTTTTTTTATGAAATAAGCAAAATAATAAGTTAGAACAACTAAATCATATTTGATACTTTGAAGTCCACCGACGTGGTGTATTTTTTATTCATTGAGTTACTTCAGAAATTTGATGACAGATTTCTAGATTTCTATTTATTCACAAGAAAATTAACACAGGGTTCTGGATTACAACTTACGAATGATTACAATAAAATACTTTGGAATCTAGGGTCTGGATACTAATCACACAAGGCCCTTCAGGCTTTTGATTAAATCAGGACGGTATTTTTTGCAAAACTCAATACACCGAAGTCGTGGATATTCGTTTTAGGAATTGTTAGGTTAGATTAGGTTAGATTGGCCAGGATACAGTGATCCCTCGCATAGACTACATATGGTCCGTAGTTAGGGTTGCCAGACGTACTGATTTGATCAGTACAATACTGATTTTTCGTGCTCCGTACTGATGGTTTTAAAAACCTTAAGAAATACTGGTTTTTGGATTTTGTACTGATTTTTAGCCGACACTAAAAAAATAAATATTTATCACCCTGCACCTTTTTTAATTTTCTAACTGTTGTCATTTGACGTTTGTAATGCCGTGGTTATGCTTACGACAATACTCGACGCGCAACGTGTAATTGTTGTTGTGCACTCGACGAGTGAGCGAATTTTCGGACTCTCACATCGATCAAATTTGCTGGGAGAAACAAGCACCCAGCACGCCGAGGTTTCGGGGTAATAATGTTTTATGTTGTGTATGTGCCCTCTAACCATCGATTTAAGCGTAACCACCTCTCACCCATGACGAAAATGTGTCCGAAATTCATCGGTGTTTTGCTCGTAAGCATAACCACGGCATAACCATGAAACAATTAGGAAGGAGGAAGCAACGCGTACGTTAAATGTCATAAAAACATGATTGACAGTTAACGATACGGAAACAAAAACAAAATGCTAATAATAAAGACGATTTTCTCCGCATATATTGTTTTTTTGGAAGACAATGTACTGATTTTTCGGGAAAGGTATCTGGCAACCCTATCCGTAGTGTTGCCAACATCGTATTGGACGCGTTATACCTAAACCTAGAATTCAAGATTTCGCAAGTTTTAGTATTTTGTGTATTTCCTGAAGAGTTTTTTTTTGACCACTATTGATTCAACAACAGGGATGAGAGTGCATCCCATTTCGGGGGTGCCGCTATGTGCCCTCGTTGACATCGTCGAAAGGCCCCACCCACCCGTCACCGTCCAAGAACTCAAAACGTTCTCGATCCAGCGCCGATTGACTGGGGGTATTCCGATCTCAAATATTTCAAATTCCATCAAAAGAGGTTTAGAAATTCTGACTCCTAAACGCAGCTCCACATACTGTTTTATTTTGATTTATCCATACTAGAGTGCTGCCTAGTGTCGAAACTCAGCAGTTTTTCTAGATGTTTACTTGTGACTATGGTGCAACTATAGTTTTTGTATAATTGTTTCTTTTTGTTGTCACTGTCACTGTTACTGTTGTTGTTGTTCCCGTTGATGCTGCTCGTTTTGTTGCTACTGTCACTGCTACTCTTTGTTGGTTTTTGTTGTTGATATTGTTGTCGTTACTCGTCCTCACAACACCTCCTACCTACACCTTTCTTTCTATTTCTGCTCTTTTCTTTCCTACTTATTCTTTCTTAGCCTTCTTATTACTTGACTTTGTGTTTTTGTTGTAGGGCTTTTGCTACTTTTTGATGTTTCTACTTCTTTGAAACTACACTCCATTTCCAGCCAAACATGTTCACAATTGCATGGTAAGTTTGGTGAGCACACACAAGCTCACCTATGCATGCGCATTGGCATACATACATACACAGCTCTGTAGTTCAAAAGCATGCAACAACAACCACACGAGAATTTTCCAACGACGATTGTAGGCGCGTTTTCCAAGCAATTTTTGAGAGCAAAACCTTTCTAGTGTGTTCTTAGTCTTAGGGCCTTATTTTGCAAAGCGCAACGCGACGCAACGAGTCACCCAGAGTCACTTTTTGTCGTGTTCGTATTTTGTATCTCTTTAGGTGACTGAAAGTGACTGTAAGTGACTCGAAGTGAATAAGTTACGTTTTCTGGTGAGTATGTTACGTTTTTGGTATTTTATAAAACGCAAAGTGACGAAAACTTGACTGTCAAAAGAGTCACTTCCTTTTGTTCGAGTGAGCATTCGATATGGTTTAATTTGCAACGGCTAAAATTAGCCAATTAAAAAAAAAAAAAAAGGGGTATCAATCGACACGTTTCAATCTCGCGAACCCGAATATGATGCTGAACTAATTTTTTATTTGATTTAAATAATAAGTTATCAATAAAAACGTTTTAACTTTTGTCTTGCTTCTTGAACACACGCGAACACACAAATGCATTTTTTAACATTGGATAACACGTACATATATTTATTTATTTATTTATTTAAATTTCAATTCAATTATTTATATTTTATTCAAAAAAACAAACTAAACAAAACACGTATGTATGTATTTACACACAATGTCAACAAATACTTTTTTTTATTTTTGTTGACTTCCCATTAAACACTGAAAAAGAAATTCTAAAACGTTGAGAAAATATTGTTTCTAAATTTGAGAATCAGCATATCTATACTAATTATATAAAATTGATTGTATGGAAAATGTATGTAACGCTATAACTCAAAAAGTACTGCACCGATTTTAATAATTCTTTTTTTAAAATGTCACAAATGGTAAATTCTCGAAAACCATGTACTTTCTTTTGCGCATTTCTAAGACTTTAATACCTTTTTTCCGGTTTTAAATTTCGAAAAACTCAAAAAAGCGCAAGCATAGACAGATTCGTTTGGTCATTTGCCGTGTTCAGTGGAGGCGTCGCAGTCGTGCCAGGCAGCGCAGCGCAGGCGACTCATATGTTTGTTTTTGCACGGTTTGTTCTTTGTCTCGGTGGCAATCAAAAACCTGTTTACACATGCATACTCTGCTATAACTCAAGAACGCCTGCACCTACACCTGCGATATTGGTATCAAATGAAAGGTGTTGAGCAGGACTTCAGCATAGTTATTTTCATTGTGATGCCTAGACATCGTCCCCAGGTATGGGCTAAAATGTGGACCCGGATTACTCCGGAATGTTTTTGAACGATATTGGTATGAAATTAAAGGTATTGAGTAGGGCTTTAATACAGACCTATTTTCATTGGGATTTCCATGACGGGTCTTCTGATATGGGTCAAAAGGTGGATCTGGATGACATCGGGATGTGTCTGAGCGATATTTGTACCGAATGAAAGGTCTTCATCTGGACTTCGACGTAGAATTATGTTATTTGTGATGGCTGGGCCGGGTATGAAATGAAAGGAGCTCTATTCATAATAATTCCTAGGCCGGGTCCCCAGATATGGGTCAAAATGCGGTCCCGGATGTTTTTGAGCGATATTGGTATCAAATGGGAAGTGTTGGGAACGGCTTCAACATAGAGCTGTAGTGATGGCCAGACAAGGTCATCAAGTGGACCCGGATAACCCCGGAATAACTTAACTTAACATAACTTAACTTGACTTGGCTTAACTTGACTTGGCTTGACTTGACTTGGCTTGACTTGACTTGACTTGGCTTGACTTGACTTGAGCTGACTTGACTTGACTTGACTTGATTTGACTTGACGTGACTTGGTTTGACTTGACTTGACGTGACTTGGCTTGACTTGACTTGACTTGACTTGACTTGATTTGAGTAGAGTTGAGTTGACTTGACTTGGCTTGACTTGGCTTGACTTGGCTTGACTTGACTTGAATTGACTTGATTTGAGTAGAGTTGAGTTGACTTGACCTGACCTGACTTGACTTGACTTGATTTGACTTGACGTTACTTGGCTTGACTTGACTTGACTTGACTTGATTTGAGTAGAGTTGAGTTGACTTGACTTGACTTGACTTGACTTGAATTGACTTGACTTGAGTTGACTTGATTTGAGTAGAGTTGAGTTCACTTGACTTTGGTTAACTATTATTCCTCATTGCGAAGCAACGGGTATTTGCTAGTATGTATATAATTTGAAAATAAACATATTTTCAAGTGTTCATGAAACATTGTTTATCAGTTTTAGAATAACTTACAACACAAAAAAAATTGTTTCGCATTTTGTACCATTTTACGAATTTCATCATGTCAAGGTTTCAAGGAACGAAGAAATTTTGTACCTATGTTTGCAAATTTCAATCAGCGTTCGTTGTTTTACGTGAGCAGTCTCTTAACGGTTGAAATTATGATAGTTGAAAATGATTGTGTGTAATAATGATTCCGTATTTCTTACTCTTATTTTATTTGTTTGTTGCTTTTTGTGAAGTTACACAAACTTTATTAAAAACATAGTTTGTTTCTCATATGTATGTACATATGTATACATATTATGACTGTACAAAAGGCACAGGCGAAATTCACCCGCACGGGTAAATAAAAAACATCACATCAGAGTACAAATATGTAATACATATCGTCGTACCATACGAAAACTAACATACGTTTTTTTGTGACTGACGAAAAGTAACAAGTTCGACTTTTGGCTGACGAAAAATAACAAGTTCGACTTTTGGCCGACGAAAAATAACAAAATCGACTTTTGGCTGACGAAAACTATCAATTTTGTTTAAACAACAACAATTTCAATGTAAAAACAGTATATAATTACTGATACTAGGGCTCTAATACATACATCTATTTATTCCATTCCATTTCAGCGCTCAGAACACAAACTCTCTCACTATCCCTCAATTTTTCTGTACTCTAGAGTACAAATATGTAATACATACATACATCTATTGATTGCATTCCCTTTCGTACCAACTTTGAAATTGGAGAAAATGAAATCTATCAAATTGAGAATCAGCCCGAAATCCCATACTAAAAATGTGCCTCAAATGAACCTCAAATTGAAAATAAAAAAAAATGTTTATTGGGTTGCAAGGTGCCAATTTTCCAGGGTTAACCACTCAATAAAACAGTTCGATTAAAAAAAAATACACCAAAAATTACTAAGGAAATGAAGAAAACCAGAAAAGTGGTAAATAGGCTACGTAAAGCGTTTGACAATCGTCGTGACTACGCAACGGAGCGAACGAAAAAACGTAAAAGCTTATAAAATACCAACTTTTAGGTGAAGGTGAAAGTGAGTGAACGTGAGTGACTGCGACGCAACGAGTCACGGCGTTTTGTAAAATAAGGGCGTTAAAATCGGTTCGGTAGTTTCGACGGAGAAGATGGAACAAAATTTATGTTAGCGTATTAATAATATAGATAACGATATCTGTTCAATGTGGGTACTCAAGCGAGCAATAGCTAGCAAACTCGTTTAAAGAATCTTCTAATCAAATATTGCATTTTATCAAGACAGTTCCATCCAGCTGACTCATCTAGTTTTTAAAATTATGTAAACCGAAGTTTTTTTTCTTCATAAAATAAATCAGCTGTCACTCAAAATTGCCAAACACGTAATTAAACACAAAAGCAGAACGAAACAGAAATACGAAAAAAAAACTAAACAAATTATAGGCATGTATGTAGATCATATCTGTCTGCTGATCATGAAGAATTGTCGTAAGAAGCCGAAAAATGGGACTCATACGAAAGCGACGAAACAAAGCTGTGCAAACAAAGCTACACACATACTATGCACTTACATACATAACTATTGTAAATGAATCTAATAGGACGCCAAAGGTTAAACCCATAATTTAGTAATTATTTACCGAATTGTACAAATAAGAAATGCCAGAAAGCTTTTTTTCGGTGAGCAAAGTATTTAATGAGCTGAACACGCATGCGTAAACAAATAATTTTAAAGGAATTTTCTTTTTTGGAAATCCAGAAAAAACGAGAATGCTAAAATATCATAAAACAAATTGGCTCTACCACGCTAAACACGTAGACACAGCACCCGCTCGGAAGAAAAATTAAGGTAATAAGTCAAAATGATTTGTACCGCTAACAAAAGAAAACATTAGTGCATTTTGAAAGTGATTATATTATACCCAGCTGTTGTACTGGCAGTTGGTAGAAATATTTAGATATGTATAGTAATGTCTTCTCAGGCTCTCCAGCGTGTTACTTCGACCACACGAGTATTGCATTACTGCAAGTGCTGAAACGTTTTCATCTATGGCTCGCTGCTTTAATGAAAAGTACCTGAAAAATAAATTGAGAGGTGGAGAGTATAGAGTATATTAATATGGAAGATACTGGTGCGACTATTATACAAGAACCAAAACACAAGATTTGTACAATAAAGACCCCACAGCTGGGTATATGTATGTATATATGTATGTATACAAGTAATATGTGACTCCAGCCGAGCTGCATTAATTTTTTTCTTGCTATATTTTCTCTCAAAAAAACGAACCTAATTACCTACAACATAAATGAGTAAAACAGGAAGTGCACCTTTTTTTATTGTGTGGATTAAAGCAAAAGTAAATATTTTCTGTACTTAAATACCCAAACAGACATGCTTAAGTAGCTATATTCACTTTCATGTACATATATATTAGATGCGTTTTTTTTTTGGCAAAGTTTCTCAGATCTTCCCTCCGGCCACAGAATATGAAAATAGGATGTTGTAGGATAACTAAGCTGATTTTTATTTTTTTTTTTTTTAGAAAAAAAAAACTGAGTGGGCTACTCCAAAAACTGCGATTTTTTTTTAAATTCCATGATAGGTTTAGATTCATATATGAAAAAAAAAACACAGAATTAAAAATAAAAAAACAAAAGATACATATTCTCATGTAAAATTAATGTAGCTTGGATAAAAAAAGCTCGATTTCGATCAAATAAACTTTTCTGAAAACTGCGTTAATTTGCGCAGATTTCTGTATATTTTGATTAAAAAGAAATTTAAGGTATCTTGAAAATCCCCGGTTCCAAACTTGAAAATCCGTGACTAAAAAAAATAAAATTACACTTTAGGCGATCTTGGTACCTTCCCTATGGCTCGCACTAAAAAATTGACTACACTGAATATGTATCTTTTGTTTTTTCATTTCTAATTCTGTGGTTTTTTTCATATATGAATCTAAACCTATCATGGAATTAAAAAAAAACGCTGTTTTTGGAGTAGCCCACTCAGTTTTTTTTTTCTAAAAAAAAACAAAAATCAGCTTAGTTATCCTACAACATCCTATTTTCATATTCTGTGGCTGGAGGGAAGATCTGACAAACTTTGCCGAAAAAAAACGCATCTAATGTACATATAGCATTTCCATATTTCTGTGCATGACTTTTTCTTTTGTAACAATTTTCAACGTACATACCTAAATATTTTGTACAGTAAAACGATAAAGACATCAATGGTTGTTTCTTAAAAAACCAAAAAAAAAATGGCCAGCGGCGTTTGCTGTCGTTACATCTTTTCATAAGCATTGAGTAGTGAATAGAAGCAAACTAAGTTACAAAAAAAAAAAAAACAAATGATAATAAGGACAAAAACAAAAAAATCGATTGAGCTCCAATGGCATTTGGTGATGACACGTCAGATGTCAGTCGTCTATATCGTTTTATACAATCATGTACATACATACAACTGAAATTATTACCTGTGCATTTGCTGCTTTTCGCTGCCAAAAAAAAAGAAACATTTTTGATTTTTAGTAATTACCCTTCGGGCTACTAATAAGCCGATTTATTCCAATGATATACAGATTTTTTAATGATTCGTTAAGTTGGGAAATCGAAGTGATTTTTGGGAATGTATTCTATCTACTTTGATTTTTATATGTTTGCGCTTAAATAAAAATATATTGAGTATTTACATACATTTAGGTACCAACATTTAAACTGATTTTACTGTTTTGAGAAAGTTCGGGGCGAAAAATTATTGAAAATAGAGAAGGATAATGAATTTTCTTTTTGTTTTTGCTTGAACAAATACTATTTATAGTACAAATAGAATCACGGTTGCCGAACTTGGTAATGAATTCCCAAAATAGGTAATTTTTTGCTCTTGGTTTCTTGGTAACTTTCACATGTTTCTGGCTATTTTTATTTTCAAGAAATTGTTTACTATTTTTGGTATACAAGAAAATATGGAAGTGATTATAGGACAATGAGAATATTTTGGAGCACTGACTGTTCATTGTGAATATGCACAGGCAAACAAAGAAGAGCATATCTCCGATTAAAAACCGAAATAGTTTTGCTTCGATACACATAGTACATATTAGTTGATATTTTTTCGTTTAGGCTTCATTTTGAGTTCTCATGACCAATGTTTTCTATAAGGAAAAAATTTATGTAAAAAATTAATATTTTTGGTAGAAGTTATAAATACATATGTATGTAGATCTATTTTTGAGATCACCACTTCCCTTCATCAGACTTCTTTTTACTTTTATCCTTGCGTCCGCATAAAACATCCTTTAATGAAAAATTTCACTAAAAAGTTAAAAATAAATAATAGCTTAAAAAAACTAAAAAACACGCTTTAATCTTAAAAATCGTACTAAAAATTGAGAAATAATTTAATTAGTAACAAAATGATGAACGAAAATATAAGTATTTAAGGAAAAGCGTGAGGGTGCTCAATAATATTTGAACATGAAAATATTCGATTCGTACCTACAACTAGTACAAAAATATACCTAGTTGCGAAATTAAAGAGTACGATATATGAAATCTCAAAAAAGTCAAAATAAAATTATTAGTAAAAAAACACCGATTTTAAATATTTTTTGACATACTGAGCACCCCACGCTTTTCCTTAAATACTTATATTTTCGTTCATCATTTTGTTTCTAATTAAATTATTTCTCAATTTTTAGTACGATTTTTAAGATTAAAGCGTGTTTTTTAGTTTTTTTAAGCTATTATTTATTTAAGCTACTATTTATTATGACTGCTTGTTAAACATCGTCAAAAATCATTCACCTTTTGCAAAATATGTAAGTATTTCTATCACTTCAGTAGAAAACATTCAACATTCCGAGGAATATATATGTATGTATGTTTTTTGCTTCCTATGGTCTCTTAGGTTCATTTTACAACGCTTTTTTCTGAGGCGACCCCTAGTGAAATCTTTATTTTTCTAGAATATTTTAACCATGTAACACCCCCACGAAAAGTTTATTTTGAGTCCTGTTTTAGAAATTCTACAAGAAATTGTATTTTTAAGGTCGCGGATTTATCGAAATAAAGGGGAGCATTTTGTTTGAGAAATTTAATTTCCATATTTTTTATTAATACATGTTATGTATGCGCTCATATTTATATTTGGGGTATGTTCGTACATATATCGGAAAGAATTTTTAAAGACATTTTACTTATGTATGTATCTTATTTTATTTTTTTCTTATACATACATATTTATGTAGTTACCCCAAAATTATTTTTTCTTTCACATCTGCCTCGAGAAAGCCATAAATCGCGTAACTCAAGCAACGCCTATAAAAATGTTTTCATTTAAATTGTCACTTGATGAGCGCATAAATCTCAAAAATATGACAATATGAACACATAAACACATGACCAAAATGAAAACCGAAAATACATACATAAATATAACAAACAATGAACAATAAACAATCGACAATAATTGGATGTGCAGCATCAGGCGACAGAACAAGCCGCAACAGCAAAATTCCAAGGAAATTCAGCGGTGACATTCACAGTTCGGCGCTTTCGGTTGGCTGGCTGGTTGTTTGGGTCATTAAATCTTCGTGAACTACAAAATGCGCAGAGAATGAGGAAGTGAAAAACCCTTCAGCAGAAGAACACACGAAAATCACATGCACCACGTGAGTGCAAATCTTTGTGAGACTAAGGAGAAATGCATCTGTTTGAGGGGTGTTGCTGCAACACCGTCGTTTTGGGTCAAATACATGCATGAGGCGGTGTTGATCTTCTTTGGATCACTGCAACAAAATATACATATTTTAATTTTTAGGGTGACAATATGCACATTAATATTGTACAAAAATATGACGATATTTAAATATGTGCATACATATGTACATACATAAATACATAAATACGTATTAAGTTATTTATTCGAATTTCACGCGGTAATGGGATATGTAGGAGACAGCCTCTGCTAAGATTTCTAAAGACATTCATAAATTTTAGTTTTTTATTAATTTTTATTTTAGTTTGACTTTTATTTGTTCAATAATATTTTTATTAAGAACTGCGCATATGTGTTTTCTACACTAAAGAGTTTTTGGTGTTACTCGTAGACCTACTTTAAGACCAGGTTGGATACTCCTTTAGAGATCTTCATTTAAAAGTTGTTATCTTCCTCAAATCCTTTCTGCAAGTTCCCAAAAACATATTATCGTATTGTTGTCCAAATATACTGGTTAAGATGTTCCTTCTTATTGCAGAGAGCATTTCATTTGCAGAGACCAAATGTAAAAGCCCGTCTCCACATAACTTGATTCGCCAGCGAAACATCTAGGGAAACATCTCGCTCAATAACCCGTCTCCACGTGGCTGATCGTTATTCAGTTTAACATTTCTCTTTCTTGTTCATCTTAAATGTTTGTATGTTTATATGTTTGCTTATTTTTGCGTTTTTGTTTTGGTCTGTGCGAGATTTTGATAGATTTTCGATACAAAATTAGAGAAGGCATCGATATCATCGCGTTTGGCAAGAGGATTGAGAACGAAACATAACGTGTTTCGCTCTTTTTTTTTGCATTTTCTCTCTCAATCTTGTTTCGACACGGAAACCAGTGCCGAAACTCGCCAATTTCCATACAAATTTCTGAGAGCGAGTGAAGATTGAAACACTGTTTCATTCTGAATCATCTTGCCAAGCTCGATGATATCGATGTCTTCTCTAATTTTGTATAGAAAATCTACGGAAATCTCACACAGACCAAAACAAAGACGCAAAAATAAGCAAACATACAAACATTTAAGAAGAACAAGAAAGAGAAATGTCAAACTGAATCACGATTAGCCACGTGGAGACGGGTTATTGAGCGAGATGTTTTGCTACATGTTTCTCTGGTGAATCAAGTTATGTGGAGACGGGCTTTAAGATAGGCAGTTATTGAAAAATACCCTTTGCGGTAAGGCCAAGATTGTCGGGATTTATAAAGTGTCAACCCATTAAAGTCTAACGGAAATATGAGGATACAAAAAGTAGAATCTGTCTAAAAGCCCGTCTCCACATAACTTGATTCACCAGAGAAACATGTAGCAAAACATCTCGCTCAATAACCCGTCTCCACGTGGCTAATCGTGATTCAGTTTGACATTTCTCTTTCTTGTTCTTCTTAAATGTTTGTATGTTTGCTTATTTTTGCGTTTTTGTTTTGGTCTGGGTGAGATTTCGATAGATTTTCGATACAAAATTAGAGAAGACATCGATATCATCGAGGTTGGCAAGATGATTCAGAATGAAACAGTGTTTCAATCTTCACTCGCTTTCAGAAATTTGTATGGAAATTGGCGAGTTTCGGCACTGGTTTCCGTGTCGAAACAAGATTGAGAGAGAAAATGCAGAAAAAAAGAGCGAAACACGTTATGTGGAGACATGGTATTATAATATAGTAAGTTAGATTAAATCATTAAACATAACCAAAGCATAGAAAAAATGTACATACATATGTATGTATGTTCATACATATGTACATATACATATCAATATTTTACTCGGTATAAAATTTCGTTAAAAATTTTGAAAATTCTACTGCAATTAAAGCCCTTGGGCGGCTAATAATCTCGGTTGTTTTGGTAATAACAAGAAAAATAAACTCTTATTATTATTATAAAAACTCAAACTGCGTCACACCCTTCAATATACACACTCCCATCAACTCCCACCCCTCTGCTCTTATACTATACGCAAAACCACGTAGTGTGCTTTTTAATATGTCAATACATAACATGTGTACTCTTGAATGAAAAAAGCTCACAATAAGCAATAATACAATGAACTTGCTTTCAGTCGTATTTTTATACACTCCCTCAGGCTTAGAAAAGAACACCGCAAATAAAAGACCAAATACTTATGTACAAATTTTTTTTTATACATATTTTTATCATGCGTCAACTTTGTTGCTGCTATTATTGCTGTTGTTGCCATTAATGACTTGCTTGTGTTTTTTTTTGTTTGTGACATTTTTATGGCGAAAATTTAAGACACGCAAACTGGCTAAAATTGCTGTCAGTCACTGCGTGACATGTCCAAAATGAAATGAATGCGACAATTTAAGTTGAGCCTATTTGTTATCCTGGCGCAAACTGCAAAATGATGGAATGGATTTTAAAGCTTGCTAATTTTGTGGTTTTGGTTAGCTTGAATGGAAATTAAGGAAGATACATACATACATATGTATGTAGATAAGATGCGTTTTTTTGATATAACTTACCCCTCCGGCCACAGAATATGAAAATAGGATGTTGTAGGATAACTGATAAGCTGATTTTTATTTTTTTTTTTTTAGAAAAAAAAACTGAGTGGGCTACTCCAAATCAGCGATTTTTTTTAAATTCCATGATATGTTTAGATTCATATATGACAAAAAACCACAGAATTAAAAATAAAAAAAAAAACAAAAGATAAATATTCTCATCTATATATTAATAGGCTAACATTTTTCCCATACAAACAATTGCTAGGCTGTTTAGCACATTTAACATACTCATATCCACATAAAATTGATATGGGTGTGTTCGTATGAGTGAGGAGCAGTGCATAGGCATATAATTTTTTCTATAAATTATTTAATTTCTTTATAATTAATTAATAAAGTTTTTAGTTAAGAGAAATAGATATCGTAAAAATGTTTACAAATATCGTAAACACAGTTGAAGAGTTGCTTTAATTTCAAAGCGCTCTCTCTATTTTATATGCATTGGCCCAGTTTACGCTCAGATCAAACTCAACGCGGCCAAATATCGAGCTCCTATTGCTTTTCCATTACAGCGAAAAATGAGAGAGAGGGCGGGAGAGCACTGAGTAATTTTAATTTTGACCAAGGCATATCTAACTGGTAGGCTCGGCGGCGAATTGAAAAACTTATTTTTTTGTTCACAAAGGTAGAGTGTAATGTCAAAATCAAAGCGAATTCACATCATGGCCAATAGGAATGGACGAGCCCCAAGCGAATTCAGATTCTAACCACGGCAAAATATCATTTTGACATTACACTCTACCAATTACAATAACAAAATACATGGGAAATTTCTGAATTCGCCACCGGGCCTACCTTCCTAGATCTGCCTTGATTTTGACCATGATTTCGCGTCGGATCGTGATCAAAAGGGCAAATCAGTGTTGCGGTACAACTGGAATTTGGAAAGTGTTGCTTATCTCCGCGAAAAGGAATAATTTTTGTACCAATACAAAGTTGAAAAAATAAATTGCATGGTCGAATTTCGAGCACCGGCGATACTAGTATAAAATTAACGGCCTAATCGAATGGTGGTTTTTTTAGTGCGAGCCATAGGGAAGGTACCAAGATCGCCTAAAGTGGAATTATATTTGTTTTAGTCACGGATTTTCAAGTTTGGAACCGGGGATTTTCAAGATACCTTAAATTTCTTTTTAATCAAAATATACAGAAATCTGCGCAAATTAATGCAGTTTTCAGAAAAGTTTATTTGATCGAAATCGAGCTTTTTTTATCCAAGCTACTTTGGTTTAAATGAAACATTCCAAAATCACTTTCATATTGAACAACATTTTTTATTGTTGCAAGTACAAAATTCGAAAATTTATTATTTAAATACAAATGTATGTAAAAAAAACATTACTGGACTTACGAAACGAGGCTCCATAATTTTGTTAACGAATTTTCTAAGACAAGATCCCTGTCATTTCCGATACTAATTTTAAACAAGTATATACAAATGTTCCTACATACATATATACATATGTACATACATACTTACCCTGTATGGAAAATCTCTAGTTCGGAACTAGGTCGCTTCTGATGCATTTTTCGCCACTACTAGTACGAGCTAAATCTCTTTCGCATGTTATCAATTGGCCAATTTAACACGGCGACTTCCTGGGCGGTGTCAATTGTAACTCTCTGCACTACATTTTCGATAGTTCCGAACTAGCTACAACTACCTACAAATTCTACAATTTTACATCTGGCGCTTTAGTGCAGCATTTGACACACTTCATGCAAGTGGCTTGATGGCACACTGGCTAACGTGTGTGACAATCAATCTGGTGAGCGCGGGTTCGAATCGTATCGGTGTCGAGGCAGATGAAAATTTTTTTTTATATTTTTCATTTATTTATTAAATAAAAATTTAAAAAAAAATAGTTTAAAAGTAATAAAATAAAAAAAATAATTAAAAATAAGACTAAACAATCGGAAAAGCATAATTAGGCGAACATTTCATTTCATTAATTGAAGATGCAATTTGTATTCTTTATACGATAAGCTTCACTAACAATCTGAGAATTGTAGAAATACGCAAACCCAAGGTTTAAATGGATGAACGAAAAGAATACATGAAATTTTTGTCATTTCGAAATTGCATACAAATCAAAGTGTTTTTTTATAATGGTGTCTCAATTCACTCCTTCTGAACTGGCGAGAGGCTAACTACAATGGTGCAAGTTCCTTTTTGACATCTTTTCATTAGTTCGGAACTAGACATTTTGCTCACTAGTTATTGAGTTCCCTACAGGGTATTTATGATGTAACACAAGATATTATCAAGTAAGGATGGACCAAAATACGTTAAGAAGCCAAATTAATTTAGTGCTATAATCAGAAATTATATGTATGTTCGCATGTCTCCTAAGCTACGTTTAATAGAAAAATTTGAAATAAAAAACATTCGGTAAAAACTGGTTAAAAACTGATATCTACAAAACAGCGTTGCGTGATTCGAATCAATTTTGATTTAAAATCAACTTTCAAATAAAGAATCAACTTGATTCGTGATTCAAACTATTTTCAAATCAAAGATAATTTTTATTTGTGATTCATTTCTCAAAAGAATCAAAAATACCCTCTGATTGGTGATTCAAACTGTTTTCAAATCAAAGATAAATTTGATTTGTGATTCTTTTCTCAAAAGAATCAAAAATACCCTTTGATTCGTGATTCAAACCATTTTCAAATCAAAGATAAATTTGATTCGAATCAAAAATTTTATTCGAATCAAAAATTTATTTAGAATCAAAAATACTGTAGCATATCAGAAATATTCAAGTACATTCTCGGTAACTTAAAACACAAAAATGTATAAAATGCACCAAAAGTGCAACAACAGCCAAATTGTATGCTGACGCCAAATATGTACATATGTATGTACTAGGGATTCCAATCCCGGGATCCCGGGATCCCGGGATCCCGCCCTTTCTGACTCCCCGAAAATCCCGGGATAGCTAGAATTTTATCCCGGGATTTTCGGGATAAGATAAAGAGAGAATATTCCGCTATTATAGCAAAGAAAAGTTATATTTTATATAATTTTTATTGGTCTCAGATCTGTATACTAACAGCATTTCCTATTCTGAATGAAAATGTTGCATTATTACATTGCAGCATTATCAACATGTGTCCTGTGTCCTATCATGTGATGAATGAAACAAAAATAATGCAACCTTTTACTTGTGCTAAGAGCAGAAAATGTTGCCCGTAGTCGGGCCAGTTTTATATTTCGTCAATAGAACAAACATCCCTAAAAAAGTGTTCAGTCTGTGTGGAAGAGAACAAAAAAATGTGACAGCCGGAAGAAAGTGCGACATTTTTGCTAGAATAAAAAAGTCGATTAGTCAAAATAAGGATTACAATTTTTGATTTTTTTTTAGTAATTAAATTTTTTGTGTTGAAGTACGCGTTGTAGGGAAACGTACGTTAGGTATTTTTTAAAGCTTTTAGCTTGTGGCAAAATTCATTTGATAATTTCTATTTCCTGATTTTTGGTCATTTATTTCTCAAATGTTTTTTGGAATTTTCCCACACGGAAAGTACATAATGGAAGAAAATGGAAACAAAATTTTAATTAGACTTGATAGTCTTACAACACTCTACTAAAATTAAATACGCAGCTGCATACTCGGAATTCATATCAAAATTTTGCCTCCGATATTTATCTATTCAGAAGTTGCATTAATTTTCTGAATTTTTCGGCAAGCTTGGAAATATTCGCTTAAACAAAGTTCGTCGTTAAATTCTAAAAAAATTTCTATTGGAAATTATCAAATGATTGCAAGCCTTTTTATTAATATCCTAAAAGTATCTACCAACTGCAAAGGCAAATGTTTTGTTCACCAAATGTTTGTAATTTTCGTTGTTGGTTGTGCTTTTTAAAGTAACTCTTAGGTATTATTAAATAATACGAATGATTTTACATTCCTATTTTATTTTGTTACTAATGAAATAATAAAAAATGGCAATAAAAATCTATTTTTTCTTTGCATTTTAAAGTTGTAGCGTTTCTCTAAAAATGTATTTCGCTAGCTAAGAATGCAAATTGTGTAAGTCTTTTTTTCAAACTTTGTAGGAGGGACAAAAAACAAAAAATAAAAAAATTTCTAAATGAAAAAAAAAATTTGTGTTCATGTAAATATTTTGGACTTACACAATTTTCTTCGCTTTTTGGACTTATATAATTTGCGTATCGCTGAATAAAAACGAGTAGAAATAAGACAAGTATCGCAGACTTGTTTAGCATGGTGTTTTTTTATTTTTCTAGCATTCTACATAAAAATACACTTTTTCATATTTACTTTTACTTTTATTTACTTTTTTCAACCCCAAATGTTGGAAAATAATACTGGTCGAAAAATTTTTGTAACAGAAATAAAATTCTACGTTTCAAAAGGATTTCGGTGTAGTTTTTGAGATATTCATGTCCAAAGATATTCATGGCCATATTCACACCTCAATATTTTTAAAATTACTGACATTCATTAAAAACTGATTACATCTATTGGAAGCACGATCAGATCTTTTGAAGACAACGTAGATATCTGAATAAGATACCCGAAAAAGCAAAGCGCTGTTTTCAAGAGAAATGATCGTTCTTTCAATAGCTGCAATCATCTTTTAATGAAAGTAAGTAATTTAACAGATTGAGCAGTGAATATAGCAAAAAATCGCATTTTTCGCCTCTTTGGACATGAATATCTCAAAACCTATACATATTACCGAAAATCCGACTTCAGATTCAGAATCAGCGCACTGAAATCCTTTAGAAAAGTAGAATTTTATTTGAGTTAGAAAATTTTTTGAAAATTTTTTCGGCCTGTGTAATTAAAGTCCAAATCCCGGGATAAATCCCGGGATCCCGGGATTATAAAATAAAATACCGAAAATCCCGGGATCGTAAAAATCGGAAAAATTGGAATCCCTAGTATGTACATATATACATATTTCTGATTGTCGTATTTACGTTTGTGCTACGCCGTACGTACATACATACATACATACATATGTATGTGCATAGGCACTTGGGTGCATACCCTGCAAAAATCATTGGATTATATGCTCCATTTGTGGTAAGTTGGAGTACTTTCAAAGTGACCACTAACATAGCCCAAACGACCGATTCATGTATCTGCATCGGTTCGTAGTTAGCCGAACATAACAAAAACCAAATTTTTATCGCGACGAAGACGATATGTGTATCCATACATAGCTACATACATACATATGTTTGAATGTATACACGTCATTCGTCGTCGTCGCGATAAACATTTGGTTTTTGTTGTTATGTTCGGCTAACTGTTAGGTACTCCATCAATTAATCCAATGTAGGTACTACATGGATTAATGTGATTGTTATGCGGGACTGGAGTATATACTCCATTGCAATGACATGCAATGTTAAATGGACCATATTTTTTGTATGAAATGTGGCAAGTTATGGAGTAATCGGTTGGTCCATAGCGAGCACTCCATGGATTAACGAATGGAGTACTCGGAATTTTTGCAGGGTATGCATACATACATATGTATTATATGTACATATGCCCTGCAAAATTCATTGGATTATATGCTCCATTTGTGGTAAGTTGGAGTACTTTCAAAGTGACCACTAACATAGCCCAAGCGACCGATTCGTGTATCTGCATCGGTTCGTAGTTAGCCGAACATATATATGTACATATCTACATAGAAGTAAGAATTAGAGTAGATATACATGTATTATAGTAAATAAGTAGTGTGTACATAAGAAATTTTGTGTATAGGTAAATAAGAATCAATTTTACCAATAAATTCCCTGATTGAATTGCTGTTCGTAAAGCAATACAACAAACCACTTTCGTTTAATTTGAACGGGTTTAAAATATACATATGTATGTATGTACCTATAGTGAATCCTAAATATATTTCAAATAAAAGATACTTTTAGTACGAGATCATTTTGGGTAAATGCATTATTATTATTTATTTTTAAATTCTGTTATTTTGTTCTTTTATTGGGTTCATTCAATGTATGTAAAATATATAAATTATAAGTACATAAGTAAGTACATATGTGTGGAGAAGTCAGGAGGTAAGTGTTGGTCCCCATGCGAAAAACAAAGTTATAAAAGTCCGCCCCTAAATTTTAAGCTAATGTTGAGAGGGTTAAGGAACAAAAAATTTTTTTTTTGATTCCGCGAAATGTCGCCAAATTTTTTTTTTTATTGTAGCTTTGTTATTTGACATCCGATTTTTAAAATTGATACGTCATTATTTTGGTATTTTGAAGCTCTATATTTCCTTCGAATGTCCTTTTGAACTCTGAAGATGTTTTCTCATAGTTGGGTGTCAAATAACAATGTTACAATAAAAAAAAAACAATTTTGGCGGCATTTCGCGGAATCAAAAAAAAAATTTTTTGTTCCTTAACGATGCGCGCACTACAGATACACTTTCAACATTAAACCATGGTTCGGATATTCTCATTTAAGATTACTCATTTCCATTCATTTGTGAGAATTTTCACGAATATTTCTTCGTTCTTTTATCACGAGAGAGAAATGCAAAAAAATATGCTCCTCTCTCGCAAGAAGCGATCAAACAAAAAAATCCAGTTATTCCACTTGTGCGCGAAAAATAACAAAACAATATTTCTCCTTCCTTCCTTAATTGGCACGTAACCGTCTAGACGATTCTGGCGGAATCCAGTAGAGTGCGGCAATTGTTTCTGTTTCGTGCAGCATGGCGCCACTCACATGTGAGACAAACTGATCGCGAAAACTAACAAAGCATTCGCGAAAACAATTTATCACGAACATTTTTCAGCTACGTTGTAGGGAAGGATATGCATACATACAAGCAGATTTTCGCAGTTGCCTTAGCCAGCCATTTGCGCGTACATATGTATGTATATTCCCACCAAAAAATCTAAGCCTTTTTAAGAATTAAAACCGCAGATTTTAAGGCTTCCGGAATCAGGCCTGAAAATTATAAAGGTAGCAAATTTGTATGGCGTAAGGCTTAAAATAAGGCTGGTTTTCCTGTGTTGATATCATCACGCCATAAGGAGTACTCTCTCTCTGAGAGCACACCTTATTCCTAATGCTTATCCGCCATGCGAAATAAGGCCTAGATAATAAATAATGCCATGTTAAATGGACCATATTTTTTATATGAAATGTGGCAGGTTGAGGAGTACTCGGTTGGTCCATAGCGAGTACTCTATACACGCGTGCATGGAGTACTCGGTTTTTTTGCAGGGATTCTTTTGTATGCATACACCCAACCATAATTCATTCATCCTTTCATTCATTTATTCGTTATATATATGTATGTAAGTATATACATACATATGTATGCGCAAGTGCTTGGCTAAAGCAACTGCGAAAATCTGCTTGCATTTCCTCCCATACAACGCAGACGTTTGTTGAAATTTTAGATTTTTTGCATTTCAACTCGCGGGGGTGGTGGGATCACGTACTAAAGTATTTTTTATATGAAATAAAGTTTTGATTCAAAATAATTTTTTGATTCGAATCAAAAGTTTGATTCGAATCAAAAATTTGATTCGAATCAAAAATTTTATTCGAATCAAAAATTTTATTCGAATCAAAAATTTTATTCGAATCAAAAATTTGATTCGAATCAAAAATTTATTAAGAATCTTGATTCGAAATCAAGTTTGAATCAAGAATCAAAAAAGATTTTTGATTCTTTTGAGAAATGAATCACAAATAAATTTTATCTTTGATTTGAAAATAGTTTGAATCACGAATCAAAGGGTATTTCTGATTCTTTTGTGAAACGAATCACAAATAAAATTTATCTTTGATTTGAAAATAGTTTGAATCACGTATCAAAGGGTATTTCTGATTCTTTTTTGAAAGGAATCACAAATAAAAATTATCTTTGATTTGAAAATATTTTAAATCAAGAATCAGAAAATATTTTTGATTAGTGATTCAGTCAAATCAAAATCACGCAACCCTGCTACAAAATAGCAAAAACAATGTTAAGCTTTTGTAAAAAATATTTAAGGAAATTGCTCCAAATATAGAAAAGCTGCTCTTCTTCAAGACCTTTGGAGAAACCTTTGAAACAGGGTTTGAAATTGCTTAGCTACTTTTGCTGCATTTGCTTTTGCTTTGCTTTTGCTAACGAAAAGTAAATTAGCAAACTCGGCCAGCCGAGTAAAAAACGAGAACACGATTCATTCGCTTCAGTTTTCAGCTGAGCCGTGTTTGCTTGTATAGTTAAGCAAAGCAACGCGATTTGGGGGATTTCATTTTACTTCCAGCAATTAGTTGTGTCTTTGCATTTTTTCTGCTTTTTCTTATTTTGCTGAAACGATTTGGTTACGCATATTTCGATTTTTTATACATATTTACTTATGTATGTATGTATGTACACATAATATGTATGTATGTCCATTTGTAAACATCTTTTCATGTTGAATTCTGCTTAAAAACTAGTTTCAGCAAAATAAGCAACTGTAAGCAAAAATTTACCACTCAACTAATTGCTGGAAGTAAAAGCAACGCTCTCAAATTGAGTTGCTTGGCTTAACTACACAAGCAAACACGACTCAGCTGAAAACTGAAGCGAATGAATCGTGTTTTCGTTTTTTGCTCGGCTGAATTCAGCAATAAGCAAAAAACATTGGCTCCGTGAAGCTGGACCCCCCATTCATTGGATTTGAAAATTAATAGGCTAGGAATTATGTGCTATTTATGTGCTAATTTGTTCCAAAAAAAAAAAATTTTGTGCTCCAATTTTAAGGGGTTTTTTTTATATGTCAAAATGGGGGGTGCAGCTTCACGTGAAGCTGGACCCCCCCCTCAACGGATCGAAAATTCAATATGCAAAAATGAATGCCAGATTTATGTGCTAATTTCGTCCAACCACCAAATTTTTTTTTTTTAATTTAAAAAAAAATTTTTTTTTTAATTTCAAATTTGGGGTAAATTTTTATAAAATTTAATAAGCCTAAATGAACGCTATGATAACGAACTGTCATCTACCAAAAAGATTTTTTTTGTTTTTTGAATTTTTAAGACTTTTTTTTCAATTTCAAAGTGGGGGGTGCAGCTTCACGTTTTTTGAAAAACTCCCCCCTTCAATGGATCTGAAATTCAATATGTAAAAATGAATGCCAGATTTATGTGCTAATTTCGTCCAACCACCAATTTTTTTTTTTTTAATTTTTTAAAAAAAATTTTTTTAAAGTTCAAATTTGGGGTAAATTTTTATAAAATTTAATAAGCCTAAATGAACGCTATGATAACGAACTGTCATCCATCAAAAAGATTTCTTTTGTTTTTTGAATTTTTAAGACTTTTTTTTCAATTTCAAAGTGGGGGGTGCAGCTTCACGTTTTTTGAAAAACTCCCCCCTTCAACGGATCGAAAATTCAATATGCAAAAATGAATGCCAGATTTATGTGCTAATTTCGTCCAACCACCAAATTTTTTTTTTTTAATTTTTAAAAAAATTTTTTTTTTAATTTCAAATTTGGGGTAAATTTTTATAAAATTTAATAAGCCTAAATGAACGCTATGATAACGAACTGTCATCTACCAAAAGGATTTTTTTTGTTTTTTGAATTTTTAAGACTTTTTTTTCAATTTCAAAGTGGGGGGTGCCGCTTCACGTTTTTTGAAAAACTCCCCCCTTCAATGGATCTGAAATTCAATATGTAAAAATGAATGCCAGATTTATGTGCTAATTTCGTCCAACCACCAATTTTTTTTTTTTAATTTTTTAAAAAAAATTTTTTTAAAGTTCAAATTTGGGGTAAATTTTTATAAAATTTAATAAGCCTAAATGAACGCTATGATAACGAACTGTCATCCATCAAAAAGATTTTTTTTGTTTTTTGAATTTTTAAGACTTTTTTTTCAATTTCAAAGTGGGGGGTGCAGCTTCACGTTTTTTGAAAAACTCCCCCCTTCAATGGATCTGAAATTCAATATGTAAAAATGAATGCCAGATTTATGTGCTAATTTCGTCCAACCACCAAATTTTTTTTTTTTAATTTTTAAAAAATTTTTTTTTTAATTTCAAATTTGGGGTAAATTTTTATAAAATTTAATAAGCCTAAATGAACGCTATGATAACGAACTGTCATCTACCAAAAAGATTTTTTTTGTTTTTTGAATTTTTAAGACTTTTTTTCAATTTCAAAGTGGGGGGTGCAGCTTCACGTTTTTTGAAAAACTCCCCCCTTCAACGGATCGAAAATTCAATATGCAAAAATGAATGCCAGATTTATGTGCTAATTTCGTCCAACCACCAAATTTTTTTTTTTTAATTTTAAAAAAAATTTTTTTTTTAATTTCAAATTTGGGGTAAATTTTTATAAAATTTAATAAGCCTAAATGAACGCTATGATAACGAACTGTCATCTACCAAAAAGATTTTTTTTGTTTTTTGAATTTTTAAGACTTTTTTTTCAATTTCAAAGTGGGGGGTGCCGCTTCACGTTTTTTGAAAAACTCCCCCCTTCAATGGATCTGAAATTCAATATGTAAAAATGAATGCCAGATTTATGTGCTAATTTCGTCCAACCACCAATTTTTTTTTTTTAATTTTTTTAAAAAAATTTTTTTAAAGTTCAAATTTGGGGTAAATTTTTATAAAATTTAATAAGCCTAAATGAACGCTATGATAACGAACTGTCATCTACCAAAAAGATTTTTTTTGTTTTTTGAATTTTTTTTTTATGAAGTTTTTGGCCGTTTAATCGAATATATATATTTTCCTTATTGAGCTCCAGGCCACAAATTAAATTAAAAACAATTTTTAATTTTAATTTTTATTTGTCAATATTTCGATCTCAGCCTGAGATCATCATCAGGACTGGAAAAACAAACACAATGATTACATTTATATACATATATGTATTGATACATATGCTTAAATATAAACATAAACAGAGAAGCGAAACTTACACAAATTCCTTGTTTTAATCGACTGACTAGAAAATCAACAAAAAATATGGAACAGGTAACATTGGAAAAAATGAACAATGTAAACAAAATTTGGAGACATAAATACATATATAAGAAAAATGAAAATGTAAACAATTGAAAATATACCGTAATGGTAAACAAAAATATACAGGAACAACAATACCTTGGAATAAGACGAACAGTAAAGGCGGATTCATCGTTCGAGTTCAGAACTAAAGTTGAATTTGAGTTAACTAATAAAAATAGTTCACAACTTTTCGGAATTCCTCTCACACTCCGAAAACACAACAACAACCACATGGCAAAAAAGATCTGAACTCGAACGATGAATCCGCCTTAAGACATAAATATATACGTATACATATCGCTGCAGCTCTCCTTTGTTGTTGTTGCTTAAGCTTGGTTGAGAAACCAGTTTAGATGGGGATGCGCTCGAACAAACAAACATGCATTGTTATAATTGTTGTTGTCGAATGACCAAATTTCTATATACATGAGCGCAATTGTCAGTGTCGGACTTAAAGTTCATTCTCTTTGTACTAGGGGTGTTCAAAATGTGTAGCATTTCAAGGGTGTATCGCTTATGATAGTGTTTTTCATTGTCTAAAATTGCTACATTGTCAAAATCTGGATAATGTCCCGTACTGCCGCAATGGTATGACAAGGCTGTCTTGTTGTCCGAAGAATTATTCCTTAGTTTTATATTGGACTTATGAGCGGAAATCCTTGTCTTTAATTTGGATTTTGTTGTCCCCACATATACCTTTTCGCATACGTGGGACCGTCACCACTGCATGGAATTTCATACACAACGTTGGATTTCTCATATTTCGGGATTTTGTCCTTAGTATTACTGTATAAGAGTTTTAAGGAATTGTTGTATGTAAATGCGATATTATAATTTTCTTTGTCATATATACTGGACCTTTTTATTCTTTCCGATATCCCCGGGACATATGTCATTGCTTTATATATCTTTGGTTCTTTATTTAATCTCTCTAATTTATTTCCAACGTAGAAGAGGTTTATCATTTTATTTGTCAAGTAGGAAGGAAAATCGTTGTTTGTCAGAATTTTCTTAATTAAAGGGATATTTTTCTTGTGGTATATTTTGTCACTTATGGAGAGTACTCTAGTTATAAAATTTTTGGCAGTATTTATAATAATCTTCTTTTCATGCTTCGAATGATAATTTATTAGCCTCCCTGATGCAGTGATGCAATGAACGCTATGCACGGTAGGCAGGAAGCGACGATAGGTTGCATGAAAATGTCGAGAAAAAAGGAAAGTGGGGTTGTGTTATGTGATGTTTATAGATGAAACATCCGTTGAAATTAAAATCCGAGCTGCTCCTTTTTCAAGGATATCCACATTTTTTGTTTTTTTTGAAAGGATCAAATATTGAGGAAATCGAAAATTCGCCACCGTCCAAATTTTTCCTATTTCAATACATTATTTGGTCGCTAAGGGATACAAAAAAAGGTATTAAAAAGAAAAAAGGACACCTGTAGTGGAAAAATCCAATGTGAACAGGACCTAAAGGATAACCACTGAAATATAAAATAACACAAAAAGTACCCTTTTTAATTTGCGTATAACTCCTAAAATGTTAACTCTACGTGAAAATTCCTTATTATATGTTTCATTCAGAATAAATAAGGAAATATTTCTTTAATATACAATTTTGATGTACCTGCAGTGCTTAATGTACTTTTGTGCATCTAAAGTGAAAATTTCAAAAAAAAGTACGTTTTTTTTATAGTGCTATTTTAAGTTCAAATATTTTTCTAGTTTATGTAAATATTTTAATCTAATGATCCAACTCTCACTCCTACATATCTATACGTTAATACTAAAAAAGAGTTAGAGCTGAGATACGCGCCCGCTGTGCACGGTGGGCGGGAAGCAACAATAGGTTGCATGGGAATATCGTAAAAACGATGGCCCAACGAATATGTGCCTAGCTGTGTGCTGGTACTAATTTTCGTTTAAAAAAAAATGTTGGAGATTTTATTCACGCTTGCTGTGTGTTTATGAAGTATATTAGAATATCATTTTACGTAAGTTTTTAGCCGGCGATCGTTTTTTCGATATTTTCATGCAACCTTTTGTTGCTTACCGCCCACCGTGCACCCCTAGCGCGTATTTCAGCTCTAATTCTTTTTAATATTAACGTATAGATATGTAAGAATGAGAATTGGATCATTAGATTAAAATATTTACATAAACTAGAAAAATATTTGAACTTAAAATAACACCATAAAAAAAGTACTTTTTTTTTGAAATTTTTACTTTAGATGGACCAAAGTGCATTAACCACTGCAGGTACAACAAGATTGTATATCAAAGAAATATTCCCTTATTTATTCTGAATGAAACATATTATAAGGAATTTTCACGTAGAGTTAACATTTTAGGAGTTATACGCAAATTAAAGTGGGTACTTTTTGTGTTATTTTATATTTCAGTGGTTATCCTTTAGGTCCTGTTCACATTGGATTTTTCCACTACAGGTGTCCTTTTTTCTTTTTAATACCTTTTTTTGTATCCCTTAGCGACCAAATAATGTATTGAAATCGGAAAAATTTGGACGGTGGCGAATTTTCGATTTCCTCAATATTTGATCCTTTCAAAAAAAACAAAAAATGTGGATATCCTTGAAAAAGGAGCAGCTCGGATTTTAATTTCAACGGATGTTTCATCTATAAACATCACATAACACAACCCCACTTTCCTTTTTTCTCGACATTTTCATGCAACCTATCGTCGCTTCCTGCCTACCGTGTATGATAACGAACTGTCATCCATCAAAAAGATTTTTTTTGTTTTTTGAATTTTTAAGACTTTTTTTTTCAATTTCAAAGTGGGGGGTGCAGCTTCACGTTTTTTGAAAAACTCCCCCCTTCAATGGATCTGAAATTCAATATGTAAAAATGAATGCCAGATTTATGTGCTAATTTCGTCCAACCACCAAATTTTTTTTTTTGAAATTGAAAAAAAGTCTTAAAAATTCAAAAACCAAAAAAAATCTTTTTGATGGATGACAGTTCGTTATCATAGCGTTCATTTAGGCTTATTAAATTTTATAAAAATTTACCCCAAATTTGAACTTTAAAAAAATTTTTTTAAAAAAATTAAAAAAAAAAAAATTGGTGGTTGGACGAAATTAGCACATAAATCTGGCATTCATTTTTACATATTGAATTTCAGATCCATTGAAGGGGGGAGTTTTTCAAAAAACGTGAAGCTGCACCCCCCACTTTGAAATTGAAAAAAAAGCCTTAAAAATTCAAAAAACAAAAAAAATCTTTTTGGTAGATGACAGTTCGTTATCATAGCGTTCATTTAGGCTTATTAAATTTTATAAAAATTTACCCCAAATTTGAACTTTAAAAAAATTTTTTTTAAAAAATTAAAAAAAAAAAAATTGGTGGTTGGACGAAATTAGCACATAAATCTGGCATTCATTTTTACATATTGAATTTCAGATACCTTGAAGGGGGGAGTTTTTCAAAAAACGTGAAGCGGCACCCCCCACTTTGAAATTGAAAAAAGTCTTAAAAATTCAAAATACAAAAAAATCTTTTTGGTAGATGACAGTTCGTTATCATAGCGTTCATTTAGGCTTATTAAATTTTATAAAAATTTACCCCAAATTTGAAATTAAAAAAAAAATTTTTTTAAAAATTAAAAAAAAAAAATTTGGTGGTTGGACGAAATTAGCACATAAATCTGGCATTCATTTTTGCATATTGAATTTTCGATCCGTTGAAGGGGGGAGTTTTTCAAAAAACGTGAAGCTGCACCCCCCACTTTGAAATTGAAAAAAAGTCTTAAAAATTCAAAAAACAAAAAAAATCTTTTTGGTAGATGACAGTTCGTTATCATAGCGTTCATTTAGGCTTATTAAATTTTATAAAAATTTACCCCAAATTTGAAATTAAAAAAAAAATTTTTTTAAAAATTAAAAAAAAAAAATTTGGTGGTTGGACGAAATTAGCACATAAATCTGGCATTCATTTTTACATATTGAATTTCAGATCCATTGAAGGGGGGAGTTTTTCAAAAAACGTGAAGCGGCACCCCCCACTTTGAAATTGAAAAAAAGTCTTAAAAATTCAAAAAACAAAAAAAATCTTTTTGGTAGATGACAGTTCGTTATCATAGCGTTCATTTAGGCTTATTAAATTTTATAAAAATTTACCCCAAATTTGAAATTAAAAAAAAAATTTTTTTAAAAATTAAAAAAAAAAAATTTGGTGGTTGGACGAAATTAGCACATAAATCTGGCATTCATTTTTACATATTGAATTTTCGATCCGTTGAAGGGGGGAGTTTTTCAAAAAACGTGAAGCTGCACCCCCCACTTTGAAATTGAAAAAAAAGTCTTAAAAATTCAAAAAACAAAAGAAATCTTTTTGATGGATGACAGTTCGTTATCATAGCGTTCATTTAGGCTTATTAAATTTTATAAAAATTTACCCCAAATTTGAACTTTAAAAAAATTTTTTTTAAAAAATTAAAAAAAAAAAAAATTGGTGGTTGGACGAAATTAGCACATAAATCTGGCATTCATTTTTACATATTGAATTTCAGATCCATTGAAGGGGGGAGTTTTTCAAAAAACGTGAAGCTGCACCCCCCACTTTGAAATTGAAAAAAAAGTCTTAAAAATTCAAAAAACAAAAAAAATCTTGGTAGATGACAGTTCGTTATCATAGCGTTCACTTAGGCTTATTAAATTTTATAAAAATTTACCCCAAATTTGAAATTAAAAAAAAAATTTTTTTTAAAATTAAAAAAAAAAAATTTGGTGGTTGGACGAAATTAGCACATAAATCTGGCATTCATTTTTGCATATTGAATTTTCGATCCGTTGAGGGGGGGGTCCAGCTTCACGTGAAGCTGCACCCCCCATTTTGACATATAAAAAAAACCCCTTAAAATTGGAGCACAAAATTTTTTTTTTTTGGAACAAATTAGCACATAATTCCTGGCCTATTAATTTTCAAATCCATTGAATGGGGGGTCCAGCTTCACTGGGCTAAAAACATTGGCTATTGCTGTTTTGCAGCAAGCAAATTCAAACCCTGCTTTGAAAGACTAATAAGTACTACCAGCAACAGAATCCTTAAATCAAAAACATAAAAGATGCTTCACAGCAGGTTTTAGAAATCCACAACAAGATAACAAAACACCATAACTATGATTGTACTTACCTACTTATTTATTTTAAGTGTTGTCAGTTTTATTGAAGTTACATACATATGTACATAATTACTTAATTAATGTCTTATGTCTTACATATGTCATATTTTTCTCGTACCGTTTCTATGTACCTACCTCATAATATGTACACACATTAGATGAGTTTTTTTTTGTATGGGATTCTTTAAACCTTCTCAGATCCTCCCTCCGGCACCGGAATATGAAAATAGGATATCTTAGAGTAAGTAAACTGAAAATAAAATTTCACTTTTCCAAAAACTGGATGGAGCTACACCGAAAACCGCGCAAATTCCCAGAATTTCAAGGTATGTTTAGATTTATGTATGAAAAAAGTTAGGATTTTGCACAAGAAAAAAAATTGATACCCACCCATACGAAGAATTAACCGCTAAATAGAATGGCATGTTCAGTTTTTTTGGTACACTACCCAGGGAAGGTAATAACGCGGCCTAAAGTGACCATTTTCTTTTTTTTTTTCTCATGAATCTTCAACTTCTTGCCCTATAATAATACAATGGCGCTATTATAACTCTGACGAGTTCTATGGCCGAGCTTCTCTCCCAATTCGAGGTGTGCTCCTTTTTGTTTTTCCTACTAATTGCCCAATAATATTTTGGGGCCATCCGGATCCACTTTTTGTCCGTTATCCACGGTCTAGACCTTTGTATTTTTTTACAGTTGTGGAGTTACCCACCCACATAAAAAAATCACGAATAACCCAAAAACCGCCTTCAAGAGCAAAATTGTTAAAAAATTTAAGAAATTTTAAGATATGTTACCCTTTTATACCCGACTTTACTTCATTTAAACTTGATGAACTCATCCAAATTTTATTCGATTTTTAATAGATATACATTTCTGGAAAGGGCATTAAATAACGCAGCCTACGGTGTGATTTAGTTAAAAAATAATTTCCGATTTCGGGAAGAGTATAGGGCAAGAAGTTGAAGATTCATGAGAAAAAAAAAGAAAGTGATCACTTTAGACCGCGATATTACCTTCCCTGGGTAGTGGTAGTGAAAACGGAATACGCCATTCGATTTAGCGGTTAATTCTACGTATGGATGGATATAAATTTTTTTTCTCGTGCAAAATCATACCTTGAAATTCTGGGAATTTGCGCGGTTTTCGGTGTAGCTCCAGTTTCTGGAAAAGTCAAGTCCAGTTTTTGGAAAAGTCAACTTTTCTTTTCAGTTTACTTACTCTAAAACATCCTATTTTTATATTCCGGTGTCGGAGGGAATATCTAAAAAAAACTCATCTAATGTACATATGAACCTATGTATGTGTTTTGTTTTTTTCATATAAAATAGTACCTCTGTACATGATGCAACTAGACCATGCCTCTGTATGTTTCCCCTACAAGCTCCTGTTTTGAAATATTTATTACCGTGTTTTTGCATAGAGTTTTTTCAACTTTTAATTTATAATTTATTACTATTATCTTATTTCGTTGTCATTACGATCTCTATGTTCATAATTAGTGTGCGCAGGGTTTGATTGCTTTAGGAAATTATTAGCGTCAACGCGATATTTATGATCTTGCTTAACTACATTCATACATACATACATACTCTTTTTATACCTTTCATGGGAATGAAATGGTATTATAACTTTGTGCCGAAACACGAATGGTGAATGTACCAGAAGGAGGCGTGGCAGACCTACCAAAATATATACCAATATGATCAGGATCATGAGCTGAGTCGATTAAACCATGTCCGTCTGTCTGTCTGTCTGTTTGATCGTAAACAAGTCCCCCAGTTTTTGAGATATCTGCTTGAAATTCGGAATGTGAGTGTATTTTAGGTCAAGCTGATCATTTGTCGGAATCGGCCGAATCGGACCACTATTAGGGATGGCAAAAAAAATGAAATAACCGATTAACCGCTTTTTAGGTTAATCGAAAGCGTTCGATTATTAATCGCGAATAATTGTGGGGAACTAACCGATTATAACCGTTTTTCGATTACAATTATTCCTTAAAAAAAAAATATATAATAAACGAAAAAAAATCGTCATTTATTAGGAAAAATCGTCAAAATGACGATAAAATCGTCTATTCGGGAACTGGAGGGAACATTTATTGCGGTTTTTTGGATATACTCACAAAACCGTAGGTAACCGAATTCGGACTCGTATGAAAAGGCGGAAATTCTCAACTTCGATTATATCTTTTCGATTATTTTCGACTTGAGAGGAAAAAGGTTAATCGAAAAAATAATCAAAGGGAAAAAACCGATACATTTTAACCGTTAACCGAAAGAAATTAACCGATTATAATCGTTTTTCCGGTTATTGTTGCCATCCCTAACCACTATAACATATAGCTGCCATACAACCGATTGTTCGGATATATATATTTTACGGTATAACTTCTCCATTTAAATGATGACACTCCTTTTTCTAAGGAATCTTTGCATAAATAACCCACAGAATTGAAAGTATAAATTAAACAATAGCAGACTATTTAAATTTTCCTTGAAAGAGTTTTTAGTGCTTAGCACGAAATTTTTATTTTTAATTCAATTTTTAATTGTTGGGGTAAGTGGAAAAAAATTCAACAACTATTTACAGCGAAGGTTGAGTGTATAGCTATTTCACGAAAAACCATTTTCGATCATCAGCACTCTTTTCGGAAGTGGATGCACCGGGGATTGAACCCGAGTCCATTCCAACTTCAGCCGCAATGACCCAACGGATAAACACACTCGGCCATTGAGACTCTGTGCAAGCTGTTGGATTTTCCCCACTTTTGCCTTTTTCATTTTCAACATTAACGTTAGTGTGTATATGCTTTTGCATATATTCTCCACAAACGTGCTGAATTTTTGTTGTAGGCAGTTCGCAATGAACATTGTTGTTGGTATTTATTTTATGTATATACCAAACAACGTTAACAATTTTACTTGAAAGAGTTTTTAGTGCTTAGCACGAAATTTTTATTTTTAATTCAATTTTTTTCCACTTACCCCAACAATTAAAAATTGAATTAAAAATAAAAATTTCGTGCTAAGCACTAAAAACTCTTTCAAGTAAAATTGTTAACGTTGTTTGGTATATACATAAAATAAATACCAACAACAATGTTCATTGCGAACTGCCTACAACAAAAATTCAGCACGTTTGTGGAGAATATATGCAAAAGCATATACACACTAACGTTAATGTTGAAAATGAAAAAGGCAAAAGTGGGGAAAATCCAACAGCTTGCACAGAGTCTCAATGGCCGAGTGTGTTTATCCGTTGGGTCATTGCGGCTGAAGTTGGAATGGACTCGGGTTCAATCCCCGGTGCATCCACTTCCGAAAAGAGTGCTGATGATCGAAAATGGTTTTTCGTGAAATAGCTATACACTCAACCTTCGCTGTAAATAGTTGTTGAATTTTTTTCCACTTACCCCAACTATTTAAATTTTCATTTACACATTCATGAAAAGTATGAAGTCTTTTGGTCTTTATCATAATAATTTATGTATGTATTTATTTATTTATTTAATTTTTTAAAATACACGTAATGAATTTCTTATTTTCAGAGTGCTATCCAATCAAATATATGTACATATGTATGTTTTTGCGAACGATCTTCTTCTCGAGCCCGTTTCGTTGTACAGTGGCAAAACTATCTTGGCCGTTTTGACAATTTTTCTGGATTTCCGATAAATAAATTAAGACTTCAAAAGTAAGGTTAGTACTGATTGAAATTTATTTCGAAAAGGCCTGACGTCAATCAGACAGTCAAAATACAATTCGAGATCATTTGAGCGCCCTAAGAATTCGCAGATATTATAATAATCAATAAGATGACACTTGTCTTGCAACACGGCTTAAAAGATGTCTAATATCTCCGCTTAGCCAACATAGAGTAATTTTCATTTTATTTTGATAACCGGGAAACTTATTATGATTTGATAAGATCTTCTTCCTTTAAGGCCTCTCCGCAGCTCTCAAGAAAACGCTCAAGAAAAAAATTGCATTATTTCTTGAGCGTTGAAATGGTAGTGAGAAAGTAATTATATTTTCAAACGAAATGTCACATTTGAGTTTATTTACCTCTTCTGTCAAATTTTCTTGAAGAAATAATAGTAAATTCATTATTTCTTGGCGGAACCAGAGTTCAGTTGTGCACTTATTCTAAAAAATCTTAAAAAAATAGTAGTAGAATTTCTTTAGAACTGCGTACCGGAAAAGAAAATACGACAAAAGAAATTTTTCTTGAGCATTTCTTGTACGTCAAATTACATAGAGTTTTTGGTTTTCTTGGGAGCTGCGTATAGGGCTTTATAAATAAATCATATTAACCATATTTAACCACCTAGAAAACTTTGGCTTATATGTACCTAATTTCAAAAAAATGTCAACTAGTACCAAGTGTAAAACTGCAAATTTTTTAAAACAAGATATAGGTATATACCCTCATATATATATACATATGTATATACATATGTATATACATATGTACCCTAATCCCGACTACTTTCATATTCAACTCATTTAAAATGTCAAATGTAGATAAAGGTGCAATGACATCAAACGCTCAAACGCCGCATTGCCGCCGCCACAGCGACACTGTCAAACGGCAATCAACATTTCAACCTGAACGAGGTGCTATAGGGACCGACCGCAACACATTCACATGTGTCAACATGACAGCTAATCACAAAACATCAAATTGACACATGATCAAGTTATCGCTGTGACATTTTACCACCGCAATAAGAACAAAAAAAAAAAACAACAAGAACAACAATAAGAGGAAATCTGTGTAAAGAGTTGCCGCATTGAGTGAAGAAAATAAGAAATTTGCCGCTAATAAATATTCTTTGTAAGATTCTTGTTGGGTCCCTGAGAAGCAGCGCAGTCAATCACTTGCATGCCTTTGATTTCCTTTTGGCAAAGCACATCAAGAAATGCTTGCGCTGAATAGATGTTACCGCTGCCTCTGGCGTTTTGTGCAAGAGGTGAGCTAGCGTGAAATAAATATGTGAGATGATATTTCTTAACAGTTAATTGAATGTGACAATTTGTAAAGCTGACAGGGATGCGAGTGTTGTTGGTGGGCTAACGATACGAGTTTAACCTTAGTAGTTGCGGCATGAGCATGCTATAATCATGAATTACCTATTACAGCTAAAACAGAATGAAGAACTTAAATAGTAAACACATTTCAAGCGTAAAATAAGCAGATTTTAAAGAAATTTGTAAGATAAAATTAACGAAAATATTTAGGCAAGCCGGGCTTTTCGGCTTGTATGCAGCGCACGCCACTGCATATGTATAGGCATTTCAAAGATGTTATTTTTTCCTCACCTTGTTTACCTAAGAATAGTTTTCCTAAATAAGTAAATATGTATGGTTTTTATCAATTACGAAATACAAAGTTCAATGTACAAGTTCACGAACTATCTGACACCTTAATTACTGCTGCGCTCGTGATGTCGGAGCTGTTCAATGTCAACTAGCACCCGCAAGCGTAAGCGGCATAAATAAAAAACAAAAGAAAAATCACGTTAAATAAATGTAAGAAAGCCAAAACAAATAAAGTCAAACTTTAGAAAAATAGAAAAACTAAAAACAAAAAAAAAAAAATAAATATGTATGTATGTATGTACATATGTAAGTAAAAGGTCTGCAGGTATTCTGTCTGCGCAATAGTTCTTATATTGCCACATGCAACAAGCGCAGCATTTTTTCAAGTTGAATGCCACGTCAATGTCGACGTCCAAACACGGAGACACGAAGTTGAGCAACCCGCTGCTTTTGTTCGTTTGTGGGTGAGAAGGCGACGAGGAAAGGAGGGGGGCACCAAGTCGTCGGTGCTCGGACAACACGCTTTGTGCAGCAATTCTTATCGCCAGTGACCAATCAGAGCGTTCGAAGAATGCCAGAACAAAACATAATGAACAAAAGTTGGCCAGCGACGAGTTGATGTGTTTGGACAAATGGAAGACAGAACAGCGGCACAAAAGAGAATCGTTGGATAATTTCGCGGCAGAGTTGCTGTGTTTGGACACGGACAATGAAATGTTCAAGTCTTCTCTCAGTTGATTGCGAAGTTAGCGCTCGTTTATTCTAGCAAAAACATATACATATGTACTAGGGATTCCAATCCCGGGATCCCGCCCTTTTTGACTCCCCGGAAATCCCGGGATTACTAGAATTTTATCCCGGGATTTTCGGGATAAAATAAAGAGAGAATATTCCCCTATTATAGCAATGAAAAATTAAAATTGTCGATGTACAACTTGTAGTAATTGGACATAACCTCGCAGAGTGACAGCTGGTCGAAATCAAAATGTTATTAACTACTTGCGATTTTTGAAAAAAATTTGATTTTAAAATTAAGTTTTTGTAGGAAGTTGTAAAATTCAGGAAAGTTTTATTCTTTTAAAAATTAGCCTGCTTAATTGTGGTTATCGCATTTGTGATTTCCGAAAATAATTTTTGAGTGAAGTGATAACCAAAGAAACACCAAATTACCGTTATCTCAAAAACCTAACCATACAAAACATTACAAAAAAATAGTTCTGAGCTCAGCAGTCCCATACCTACCCTCCCCCATACCTGAATTTATAGATATTTTTTGGCTATAAACTAGTGTAGTTAAATTTTTTTTGTTGTGAAATACGCGTTGTAAGGAAACGTACGTTAGGTATTTTTTAAATAGTTAGAATTCTTGTGGTAAAATTTATTTGATAAGTTGTATTTCCTGATTTTTGGCCATTTATTTCTCAAAGGTTTTTGCAATTTCCTCCCAAGAAAAGTAAATAATTAAAGAAAATGCAAAAAAAAAAAATCAAAAATAAAATTAGTAAAAACCAGGAAAAAGTTTAATTTTATTTGAGATTTTCACATTGCGTACTAAAATAAAATACGCAGTTGTATACATGGAATTCATCTCAAAATTTCTGCATCCGATTTTTAATTTTTTTCCGAATGTTGTATTAATTTTCAGTATTTTTCGGCAAGCTTGGAAATATTCGCTTAAACGAAGTACGTCATTAAATTCTAAAAAATTGTATTGGAAATTATCAAATGATCACAAGCTTTATTATTAATATCCTAAAAGTACCAACTGTAAAGGCAAATGTTTTGTATGTAATTTTCTTTGTTGGTTGCGTTTTTTTAAAGTAACTCTTATTATTAAATAATACGCATGATTTTACGTTCCTATTTTATTTTGTTACTAATGAAATAATGAAGATGGCAATAAAAATCAATTTTTTCTTTGCACTTTAAAGTTGTAGCGTTCCTCGAAATATATATTTACTTTTTTCAATCCCAAATGTGGGAAAATAATCCCGGGACAAATCCCGGGATCCCGGGATTATAAAAACAAATCTCGAAAATCCCGGGATCGTAAAAATCGGAAAAATTGGAATCCCTAATATGTACCTATTTATTGTGCTTCCATTTCAAGTTAGTCTAAAGTTTTTATCGCACTTAACTATTTTATTTAGTTAAATTGTTTTTGTTCCGTTTTTTGTGTTCTTTTCTTTTGTTTTTTTTTTTTTGACACCGCTTAACTAACACGATTCATGTAAAATTAACACGATCGATCTTTACACATAGAACAGCAACAATTTTTTCAAATTACACGATGTTTGAAACTTGATTTTGGCTTTGTAACTGTCATCTGAAAATTTGGTAAATTCAACCAAATTTTATTGTTGATACAACATGAAGAAATTTTAAAATATACAAGATGATTCAAATATACAATTTTATTCCTAACTGTCATTTGGAATTTGGTTTATTTAACATTATGATAGTGTTAATATAAACTAAAAAAAAATGTTAGAAAAATTACGTACCAATTTTAGTGTTAATACAACATGAAAACAAATGTTAAAACAACAAGAACCACAATCAACAATTAAAGTTGGTTTATATAACACGAAACAATGTTCAAACATAAACGTCATTTGGAATTTTTGATTTATTCAACACGATGATAGTGTCAATATAATCTAAAAAAGTGTTAAAAAGAACTTCAAAATTGTTTTGAAACATACACAATTTTTTCAACGTTTGAACTTCTGCTGTTCGTGCAAAACACAAACTAATAATTTTTTTTAACAAAAAGAAAATTTTGTGCCGTGGCAATGATGGGAGTTTAGCATCATTGGCAGTGCGTGATAATGGTTTTTCCATTTATGTTTTTAGTTCGCAGGTAAGTTAAAAGTGGGTTGCATTTTTGTTTCTAAAAGTTTTTAATGTTCAATATTTTCTTTGTCCTCTTCATAGTTTGCAATTTTTACCACGAAGAGATGTTTAGCGAATGGAGTCTTTCACGCAGCATGCGGTGCATATTAGTGATGGGCGAGTCCGAGATGTTTAGCCAATCGAGAGAATCGCCATCGTTGCAAAATCACAATCGAGTCAAAAGTTGACTCGCTCCCCGACTACACAATCGAGATGTTTTTGCGATTATTCCGAGTCGGCGAGTCGGAGGTTGTTTCGATGCCATCTCGACTACACAAGCGAGATGTTTTTGCGATTGTTCCGAGTCGGCGGGCCGGCTGTTGTTTTGATGATATGTTTTAGTTGATAAAATAAGCTGAATGAGGTTTGTTGATAAAGAAAGTAGGATTTTTAATGGAATTGAGGCAAATACATAAATAAATTAACCAAATTGAAAAATATGCTATACATAGACGCTGCATTATTGCAATCACAACTAAAGAGTGTCGTGCATAATAATAATAATTAATTATTTAAACATTAATAAATTTTCTGAAGTGAGACGCTTATGAAACAAATGAATTTTATGAGTAGCAACAACGGCAATAGATTTGTACCACTATGTATGTTTTTTAAAGCAATTTTAACCCTAGAACCATAATGTACGTAAATTTTACGTATATAGAACTTTCAAATTGTGATTGCACAAGTATAACATACTGTAACGGTACCTAACTCCGGCAGTGCTTGCAGCATATATTTTTACGTATACACGAATATAAAAGTACAACAAATGTTGTCATTTGAAGGTGTGAGAGCGATTGGCGCAAATCCCTATACGTAAAATTTACGTATAGTTAGTAATAAGCGAAAAATCGTGTACGTAAAATTTACATATAGTTAGCAATAAGCGAAAAAATAGGATATGGTATTTAATATGAAAGTGTAATATTCTCATGTAATTTTTGTATAACGCGACAGTATATTATATTATTACTGCTCAGAAACGTTCCGGGCATCCGGGTCCACATTTTGACCCATATCTGGGGACCCGACCTAGGAATCATAATGAGTACAGCTCCATGTAAAAGCCCTGCTCAAAGCCTTTCTTTTTATATCAATATTTCTCAAAAAAATTCCGGGGTCATCTGGATCCACGTTTTGACCTACATCTCTGGACCTGGAAGAAAAATTAGTAAAAAAATTAAAAAAAAAATCGCAAGAAATTAAAAAATGTTTGACCAGCTATCGCTCAGCGAGGTTTTGTTCAACCGCTACAAGTTGTATGTCATTGTAAGCGTATTTTAATTTCCTTTCGAACGAGATACTGCTTGTGGTTATCGCTCTTGTAACTTTAGCGAAAAATAGTTTTGAATGAAGTGATACCCAAAAAAACACAAAATTACGCATCATCATATGTATAACCATAAAAAAAATTTAAAAAAAAGTTTTGAGATCAGGTATTTCTTGGTATTTTATTCAAATTAACCATTTGTAAAGTAGTGTAATCAACTTTGGCTGCAAAATGGAGAATAATGAGAGTTGTATTAGGCGGATTCTAATCACTACGTAAAATTTACGTACATTAGTAATAACGTAGTATGAAATATCGTTATGGTTCTAGGGTTAATATTCAAGCGGCAACAACAAATATTATGTATTTTTTGCAGCGAGTCCGAGATGTTGTAGGGTTGCTTTGAAAACGAGAGGAATTGTTGGCGAGTCCGAGATGTTTTAGCGATTGTTTCGACTGACGGCCATTTACGACTTGACTCGAATACGAATGAAAACCATCGAGAGCATTCGAGATGTTTCAACAATCGAGAGAATCGAATAAAACATCTCGGACTCGCTCATCACTAGTGCATATACCATTGCATTAGCGGCCAAACATTACTCGGTGCCAGTGATAGTAAGTACTATCGCCCATGTATAAACTATTCGTATGAGAAGGACGCTTTCAATTTGGTCGGTTGTGGGGTGATGTACTCGAATATGCTTTATTGATCTGATGATTATATATTTTATGTTTTATATGTTTTTTATTTAAAAAAAAATAAATTGCAAAATCAAGAAGACTTTCTAGTTAATTTAACAATAAATTTAAGGTAAAATCAAAAAGATGTTATTGTTAATTCAACAGGACCACTTCGTGTTAATTTAACCAGCTTTTATTGTAACATTAACTAGTTAATATTGTAAAATCAACAGGAAGACTCAATACTTTTTAGTGTTAATTCTACAGTTGTCATCCTGTTAAACTAACACTTGACAGTAGTGTTAAATTTACACGATTACATGATGGCATACATTAAGCATCGTGTTGAAAAAAATTAACCACAAAATTTGTTGATTTTTGGTTGATTTCACACTATTTTTTTTCTGGGTGTACAAGAACAAAAACTGATAAACAAAAACTATAGAATCAAAATAACGCACGTGAACTTTATACTAGAGTTGTTAAAAATAAATGCAGCAACAACAATAACAATTTTTTTCTTGCTTTCTTCTTCTTTATCAAATGCACTTGATTTTGTTTGCACGGCATAGGTACATACCATATTTTAAGAAAGTTTTTCTTTTGTCTATAAAATCTTTTGCGTAAACAAACAACGCGGTTATCAGTGTGTTCTGTTTTTATACTCAGCTGTACTAGTACACAGAGCATTATAGTTTTAATCACATACCGGTGGATTGTAACAGAATGAAATAATCGAGATAGATATAGACTGATCAGGGTGAAAAGCGAAATCGATTGAGCCATGTCCGTCCGTCCGTCCGTCTGTCCGTCTGTGAGCACGATAACTCGCGCAAAAATTGAGATATTTTGATGAAATTTTAAATGCAAGTTGGCATCGACACTGGGACGGTTGGTATTGAAAATAGGCGAAATCGGACCATGACCACGCCCACTTTTCCTATATAGAAAAAATCGGAAATTTGGTATCTCAGCCACTATTAAAGCTAGAGTGATGAAATTTTACCCACGTGTTGAGCTCAGGCCCCTATGAAGAAATTTGATGAAATTTTGGAAAATGGGCGGTGCCACGCCCACTTATTAAGGGTCAAACATGGAAAGTTTTATATGTCATAACTCAGAAACCATTGAAGATATATAGATGAAATTTGGTATGCGTGATTTACTTACTTAGGAAAATTGTTAAAACCGGTTGACGGCCACGCCCACTTTTATATATGTGAACTATAAAGGGGCCTAATAAAAACATTTTAAGCGATATATCTGTCAAATATAAAGATATATCATTGCAATTTTTCGGCAGCAGTCCACCTACGGACATAAAACGAAAAACACAAAAATTTTGGAAAATGGGCGGTGCCACGCCCACTTATTCAGGGGCAAATATTGAAAGTTTTATAAGCTATAACTCAGAAACCGTTAAAGATATATCTATGAAATTTGGTACGCATGATATATTTACTTAGGCAAATGTGTGGACGAAAAATTACCAAAATCGGTTGACGACCACGCCCACTTTTATATATGTGTATTATAAAGTGGCCTAATAAAAATATTTTAAGCGATATCTTTGTCAAATATAAAGATAATTCATTGAAATTTTGTGACATGAGTTCCACAATAGACCGGAAACATAAAATAGACAAATTTTGGAAAATGGGCTTGGCACCACCTCCTTTTGGACAAAGGAATATACGAGATTTCTTAGCCTTTAACTCGACAAATAATTGAGGTATTATGACGAAACTTGGTTTATACACTTTTATAACTTGTGTTAATAGACACGTAAAAATTTATTGAAATCGGTTTATGACCACGCCTACTTTTTAACAGATATTTCTGGAACACTCTTTGGGAATTTGTAACGTTAAATCTTTGTAACTAGAAGTCATAAAGGAATGAATTTTTGCACAAAGAATAATATTGATATGCTTAGTTGAATGACTGATAAAAATTTAGAAAATGGGCGTGGCTACGCCCACTATATGCAGCGCTCGCTTTATATAAAGTACACCGTATTTCCATCAAACACAAACAAACAATGAAAGCATACAGCTGAGTATCTAATGTTCGATTCCACTCGAACTTAGGCTTCCTTACCTGTTTGTTGTTGGTTTTTGTTTTTCTTTTCTTTGCTGACACTTCATCGTTTTCTCCTGCGGTCCAACTCCAACTCTCTTATCCTTTTGTCAATAAAGTTCTTTAACAAAGTGCATGCGGTGTTATAAAAATACACACTACACAAAATATTTATTTTATCTCGCTTAGATATAGAGATACATATATACATACATATGTATGTATGTATGTAGTTGAAATAAAAACTTAAGTAAACATGTTTTTACAAAATTTTGACTCTAATATTTGCTGAGGAACCGGCTAAGGTCATTCACATGTTCACCACTTGTGATAAATAAACATTTTCTTATCTAGTGATACCAATTGTGTAAGTTTGTGGCTCGAGCCTATAGTCTTATATTAAACTAGCACCATTGAAAAAGGTCTCTGGGTTATAATGGGTCTATCCATCTATATATCCCTTTACCTTTACCTTTACATTTACCTTTACCTTTACCTTTACCTTTACCTTTACCTTTACCTTTACCTTTACCTTTACCTTTACCTTTACCTTTACCTTTACCTTTACCTTTACCTTTACCTTTACCTTTACCTTTACCTTTACCTTTGCCTTTACCTTTACCTTCACCTTTACTTTTACCTTTACCTTTACCTTTACCTTTACCTTTACCTTTACCTTTACCTTTACCTTTACCTTTACCTTTACCTTTACCTTTACCTTTACCTTTACCTTTACCTTTACCTTTACCTTTACCTTTACCTTTACCTTTACCTTTACCTTTACCTTTACCTTTACCTTTACCTTTACCTTTACCTTTACCTTTACCTTTACCTTTACCTTTACCTTTACCTTTACCTTTACCTTTACCTTTACCTTTACCTTTACCTTTACCTTTACCTTTACCTTTACCTTTACCTTTACCTTTACCTTTACCTTTACCTTTTCCTTTTCCTATACCTTTACCTTTACCTTTACCTTTACCTTTACCTTTACCTTTACCTTTACCTTTACCTTTACCTTTACCTTTACCTTTACCTTTACCTTTACCTTTACCTTTACCTTTACCTTTACCTTTACCTTTACCTTTACCTTTACCTTACCTTTACCTTCACCTTTACCTTTACCTTTACCTTTACCCTTACCTTTACCTTTACCTTTACCTTTACCTTTACCTTTACCTTTACCTTTACCTTTACCTTTACCTTTACCTTTACCTTTACCTTTACCTTTACCTTTACCTTTACCTTTACCTTTACCTTTACCTTTACCTTTACCTTTACCTTTACCTTTACCTTTACCTTTACCTTTACCTTTACCTTTACCTTTACCTTTACCTTTACCTTTACCTTTACCTTTACCTTTACCTTTACCTCTTTACCTTTACCTTTACCGTTTCCTTTACCTTTACCTTTACCTTTACCTTTACCTTTACCTTTACCTTTACCTTTACCTTTACCTTTACCTTTACCTTTACCTTTACCTTTACCGTTTCCTTTACCTTTACCTTTACCTTTACCTTTACCTTTACCTTTACCTTTACCTTTACCTTTACCTTTACCTTTACCTTTACCTTTACCTTTACCTTTACCTTTACCTTTACCTTTACCTTTACCTTTACCTTTACCTTTACCTTTACCTTTACCTTTACCTTTACCTTTACCTTTACCTTTACCTTTACCTTTACCTTTACCTTTACCTTTACCTTTACCTTTACCTTTACCTTTGCTCAATATCGCTCGGAAACTTTCAGGTGTCATCCGATTCTACGCTTTGACATATATCTTGGAACCCGGCCTAGGCATCTTTATTTAAAGGGCTCTTTGTCCTCCTCAACAGCTTTCATGTGATACCACCGAAGTCAATCGGTTGCACCTTTTGACCCATATCTGGGGACTCGGCATATGCATCGCAATTAAAGTAAGGCCTGCTCAACAATAGCAATATTTTTTTTTTCTATTTCTGGGTCCACATTTGGGCCCATATTCCGGGATGTTCCCACTTTTTCGAAATTCTATATACTCTATCATGTGCGCTAATACCATATTAACCTAATGTGAAAATTTTATAAAGATCGGTACTTTGAGAGTCCATAAAAAACACACACACACATTTTTATATAATTTAGCAATAAGAATTTTATATTGAAGGAAATATGTAACTGTACTTGGCAGTATTGCTGAAGTTGATATACTCAGGAAATCTTGCTTGGATAAAGTTGAAATGAAGCCATTTTCTTTCAGTGCTATGGCTTAACTCTTTCATTCCTTCAGCAGTGATTTTCAATAGAAACAACTTCAGCTTCGGCTTGATGGTAATGCTTCAAAAGTTCCATGTCACAAGTAGATCCCACACACTTGGTGACATATTTTTCCGCCTTCTTATTATGGGGCTTATTGAATATACTATTCTAATCGAAATTTATGACCTGACCAAGAGCAGTTTCCAAGTTATTGTTTTTAACGCTCTTGTTACCTCAGTGATAGGCAGCCATATAGGTACCGGACTTTATAAAAACGACAACTCGTATAGAAACTCCAATACTCTTCTGCTCCTCTATAAAACATAGATAGTGTTTAGCTGAAGGGGAGGAACGAAAAAGGGAAATGGTAATTCTTTTTAGCTCGAAATTTCCCAACATTCTTAAATTTTAATTTTCACTCGCAATAAAGTTCAATTCAATTCAACTTCACATATGTACATACATAACTAGGCCAACCCTCCTTTTTTTGTGTGAAATTTAACCTAGCTAACAGACAAAATGCGCATAACATTGTGTAAATCAAAGTTGTTCAATTGAATTCCTATCGCCTTTTCATTAATGGAAATGCTGTTTTATGCGGTAAAATGTGTATGAGGGAAGTTGGATAAGTAAAGCATATACTCGTAAGAACATTTTCGCATGCCTTTTGATGAAAATGATCAAAATAAAAATACTGTAACAAAACTATGAAATGAGTGGATGACGCAAAGTCATTTTATGAAGAGATCAAGCAAATGCGCCCAAACGAAAGGGTTAGTATACGGTAAAGGCATACCTAGACCGGCTTGCCCTAACAGCTGCCTATGAATAATATATACTACGGCGCGAATATAACTCCAACGAGTTTTAAGGTTTAGCTCCTTTCCAAATTCGACGCGTGTTCCTTAATTTTTTTCCTACTACATATGACTCCTATGAAATATTCCAAATGTACATAACAGTGAACGAAGTAAAGCAGAGACTAGAAGTAAAAATTAACCCAAAGAGGTACTAAAACGATGTTAGGGCGGTGATGGTTGATATTATTTGGTTTGAAGTAAAAATATTCAGGCCAATTTCTTTACTAAAATAAACTATTTTAACCAAGACGTGGAGTTTACATTTAATCATGTGAGATTAGATACAGTTTTGCAATAAAATTCAGAAACCTGAAAAAACTCTCGATTAAGTTCACAACGAAATGATATTACATACTTCAAAATAAGCGAAGATTTCGATTAATAAAGGTTTTTAAGAAACAGTCCGCTTGACTGACTTATCAAACTCACGGACATATCAAACTATGCTCGTATAGAAAAGAACTACTTGTAAAAAGTTAGTTACGACTTTTTAAGTAGAGCATTCATTAACTGCAAACTCGAGAACACAACCGAGGCCCGCCAACGGTAGCAATAGTGGTTTGTCGAAACAAAAAAAAAATGTTCTTAATCAATTGAAATAATTTTAATATACAACCATATGTACATACATACATAGGTACATACATACATATGTGGGTCTCAAAAGCCATAAAAAGTACGTAAATAACGAAATTTCTTGAAACGTAAATTTTTGGGTACGCCATAAAAAGAGCATAAAATTTCGATATCCAATTGAATGCAATTTAAATTTTACGATTTTTCAATTACTTATGTATGTATGTATGTATGAGAATTAACAAATAGTGGCGCGTGTGACGGTCACACTTTAAGAGCTCAAAATAAATTAATAGTCAAAATCGGCGGGCGCTCTATTGTCTCTTGAATGATTTTAAAAGTGGTTTCCAATTAAATACAAACCGAATAGATAATGGAGAATAATAAACAAAAATTAACGCAATGTATTATAAATAAATAAATATAATATGTACATAAGTTGTATAGAAACTTAGAAAGTTTGTTGTAGGATATTTTAAGTTTCGCTGATGCTGAGATTTGTATACCCAATTTCGCTGGGGTGATTGTACTCAGTTGTAAAAAAATAAATTACTTGTTCATAACAGGTTTTATTCTGTACTGCAAAATGTTATTGATTCCAGCCACAATGGCTGAAGTGGCCTCCTACCTTCTCAGTTTTACTTTCGAAAAGGCATCCGGCTCAACTTCACCATGAATCTGAAACATGTTTACATCAGAAACTAGTTATATATATTTATATCTATAGTTATATCTAGGCTTTAGTATCATCTGCTAGTTGAAATTTGTGTATGAATTCATTTATTATAATTTTTTGTTTTTTTCAGAAAATTAATCTTCGACCCAAAACTGTAATTTAAGACCGTGTTTTCGAAGAATTACCAGCACCATCTAGGGGCAGAATTTATTGTTTTATGACATTAATGTGTGTTTCAATTTGTGAAGGGTTTCTGCGTCAAACGAGTTTATTAATAGCTCGACTCCAACGTCACTTGGCGCATATTTTTGTTTTTTTTTTTAAAGATTGCCTCGTTTGCTGACCAACATTTTCGTATTGAAGAAACCGAAGTTATCTTATGAATCAAAGACTTGCCACGAGGTTCTTTTTCGTAATCAAAAATTTTTTTTATTGTGGAAAGTGAGGTTATCTTAGGAAGCTCTAACTTGTCGCGTAGTTCTAAGAACTTTTCAAAGTTTTTCTCTCGACTTTTTAGTTTTTACTCTCGATTTTTTATCTCTTTTATCTCATGAAACTTTAATTAAAATTTCAAAAATTTCAAATTTTCATTATCGCAGAATGTATGGTTAACTTCTAAAGCTCTAATCTGTCTTGTGATGCTTAGAAAAGCTTCATATAATTTTTAAAATTTTCTAAATATTCGGTATCGAAGAATGATTTGATATCCGGTAAGTTTCCTTAAAACCTTAACAGATCTCTTATAAACTAATAAAACATTCTGGAAAATTGGATTGAGATACATAACTCAAATGGATGTGAACGTGTCACTTTATTTTCAAAAAAAAAAAAATAAAATTTTTAATTGTTGGGGGTAAGTGGAAAAAAAATTCAACAACATCCACTTCCGAAAAGAGTGCTGATGATCGAAAATGGTTTTTCGTGAAATAGCTATACACTCAACCTTCGCTGTAAATAGTTGTTGAATTTTTTTTCCACTTATCCCCAACAATTAAAAATTTAATTAAATAAATTTCGTGCTAAGCACTAAAAACTCTTTCAAAAAAATTTTGCCATAATACGAGTATCATATTAAAAACTTAACGCAACCGGTTATAAAACCTCCCAAAAACAGTTCGCCACGCTTAGTTAAATTCATAATCACAAACAACAAACAGCTTCAGCAACGATTCGTTAAGTTCTCTAATTTCGATTGCTTTGATTGTTGGAATTTGTGAATCCCTAATTGTGAATAAAATTTTAATTGCATTCAAGAAAATTTCGTTTTTCTTCTTCTCCAAACAAAATTTAAAATAAATGGCTATTCAACGCATTTAAATATTTTAATTCGGTTTCCTTTGAATTCAAATAAAATTTCAACGAAGCGCAACAAATTGCCAGCGCGACAAACAAATTTACGTTAAATTACGTTTTGTTTTTGCTCTTATTTGTGCTGTTTATTCTTCTGGTTTAACAAAAACGTATCTAAAGGAAATAAATAATTTGTCAAAATTTTGTTGTTTGTTATAAGAAATTCTAGGAATTTAGTCATTTGTAATTGTTTTGTTGTCGAAATTGTTGTTAGTGAGAAAATACTTTGTTTTCTACCATGTCTGGCGTGGGGGTGAATTTCCTCAGCTAATGTACCTAGTAGTTCGGAAAACTTACTGATGTAGTACCTACTGCTAAGTAGCCTAATTTCGTTATTATAGTGGGTTAAGAATTGAAAGTAATAATTGTGGAAGGAAAAAATAGGAAAAAATAAAAAAATAGGTCGAAGTTCTTGAACTATTAGTGAGACCTTGACTTTATTCAAACCACCTTGAATGGGGATATATATATATATACTTTCTATGAAATTTAAAAAAAAAAAAGCCTTTCTGATCTGAAGGATAAAATGGAACTCTCTCTTCTAAACATTAAAGACCTCAAACTCTGATGCTGTTAATTTGCAACTAGTCCTTCAAAGACGAAAAGGTTTCAAGTGAGGAAAAATATGCCTTGTGTTTCATTAATCAATTCCTTCTCTTTATTATTATTACTGTTTATTGAAGTAGTAAAAAAGGAATATTACAATAAAACCCTTTGGACGTTCATACAGAATATGGCTTAAACTTCCTTAATTCTTAAATAATCTATGTATAAGCTAGAGCTATTTTTGTGTATATAAAAGTTGAGGTAAGGGAGAAAAACTACTGGAAAAACCTTTATTAGACGTTCAGTTATTATTCAACTAACTCTAAGTAAGTCTAATATTAGTCTGTTATCCGAATAACTACACTTCCTTTTAAACTTTTCGTTAAGATCTTGTATTCGCAATGAGATCATCTAAAATTTTGTTACACTGTGTAAACGTTTGGTAGAATAATCCCAAGGTAAATTGAACATAATTTTTTTCTATAGATTTATGGGTTTTGCCACATTTTGACTCAAGAAATTTTGCTTTTCCTTTCTTTTGATGAACTGAAGATCTTTAACATACATAGGTGCCTATCTGTAGAAAAAAGTTAAGACCTTAGTTTACTCATGAAACTTTAATATTGTAAGGAAGAAAATACGATTCCGTGTTAAATTGAATTCGTAGTACATATAAACTTATGTTCTAGCTATGTATATCTCCAAAGCTACAGTTCTGAGAGAAATTTTGTGTCCAGTTCCAGATGAACTTCATTAAAGATCTCTCGAACTTCACTAAAGATCTTCACTTCACTTAAAGATCTTCTCAAAATTTTTATTGCTCAAATCGCGCATATTTTTTTCCTCTTTCTAACCCACTGTATATTAGTTCAAGTGCTAAGAGTATTTTTTCGGTTATAATTTTGTTAACTGACCACCGAAAATGTCACTGCCTCATTGTGCCTACGCTCAGTACAGATATACTTACTTCCATCGATGATAGCCAAAGTGTTATTAATGACTTCTTTTCAATGAATTTATTGCTTTATTTGGCTAATTCATTATATTAACCGCTGCAGCTGATAAACAGACCAAAAAAAGCAAATAAGGTACCTACTAGGGATTCCAATTTTTCCGATTTTTACGATCCCGGGATTTTCGAGATTTGTTTTTATAATCCCGGGATCCCGGGATTTGTCCCGGGATTTGGACCTTAATTATTTTCCCACATTTTGGGGTTGAAAAAAGTAAATATATATTTCGAGGAACGCTACAACTTTAAAGTGCAAAGAAAAAATCGATTTTTATTGCCATTTTTATTATTTCATTAGTAACAAAATAAAATGGGAACGTAAAATCATGCGTATTATTTAATAATAAGAGTTACTTTAAAAAACGCAACCAACAAAGAAAATAACATACAAAACATTTGCCTTTACAGTTGGTACTTTTAGGATATTAATAATAAAGCTCGTGATGATTTGATAATTTCCAATACAAATTTTTAGAATTTAATGACGTACTTCGTTTAAGCGAATATTTCCAATTACTGAAAATTAATACAACATTCGGAAAAAAATAAAAAATCGGATGCAGAAATTTTGAGATGAATTCCGAGTATACAACTGCGTATTTTATTTTAGTACGTAATGTGAAATTCTCAAATAAAATTAAACTTTTTCCTGGTTTTTACTAACTTTATTTTTGAAATTTTTTTTGCATTTTCTTCCATTATATACTTTTCTTGGGAGGAAATTGCAAAAACCTTTGAGAAATAAATGGCCAAAAATCAGGAAATAGAAATTATCAAATGAATTTTACCACAAGAATTCTAACGATTTTAAAAATACCTAACGTACGTTTCCTTACAACGCGTATTTCACAACAAAAAAAATTTAACTACACTAGTTTATAGCCAAAAAATATCTAAAAATTCAGGTATGGGGAGGATAGGTATGGGACTGCTGAGCTCAGAACTATTTTTTTTTTTTAATGTTTTGTATGGTTAGGTTTTGAGATAACGGTAATTTGGTGTTTCTTTGGTTATCACTTCACACAAAAATTATTTGCGGAAATCACAAATGCGATAACCACAATTAAGCAGGCTAATTTTTTAAAGAATAAAAGTTTTCTGAATTTTACAACTTCCCACAAAAAAATTAATTTTAAAATCAAATTTTTTTCAAAAATCGTAAGTAATTAACAAAATTTTTATTTCGACCAGTTGTCACTCAGCGAGGTTATGTCCAATTACTACAAGTTGTACATCGACAATTTTAATTTTCTTTCGAACGAGGTACTGTACTGCTTGTGATTATCCCATTTGTGACTCCCGCGAAAATAATTTTTCAATGAAGTGATAACCAAAAAAACCTAACCATACAAAAAATTAAAAAAAAAATAGTTCCGAGCTCAGCAGGCCCATATCTATTCTCCCCCAAACCTGAATTTCTTGGTATTTTTTTTTAATTATTTGTAGTGTTATTAAATCAAAAATATTAATCCTTACTTTGCTTTTTTTATTCTGGCAAAAACGTCAAACTTATTCTGCATTTTCTTCATACTGTCAAGTTTTTTTATTCTCTTCCACAAAGATTCCACACATTTTTTAGGGCTGTTTGTTCTATAGACAAAATGTGAAACTGGCCCGACTAAGGGGCAACATTTTCTGTTCTTAGCACAAAAGGGTTGCATTATTTTTGTTTCATTTATCACATGAAAAATGCACCATTTTCATAGGTCACAGGGCATATGTTGATAATGCTGCTATGTAATAATGCAACATTAGTATACATATCTGAGACCAATAAAAATTATATAAAATACAATTTTTCTTTGCTATAATAGGGGAATATTCTCTCTTTATTTTATCCCGAAAATCCCGGGATGAAATTCTAGTAATCCCGGGATTTCCGGGGAGTCAAAAAGGGCGGGATCCCGGGATCCCGGAATTGGAATCCCTAGTAGCTACATATGTATGGTTTTTGGGGTGTGTTTTACTTCATCGTTATGAGTGGTTTGGCATGGTTGTAAGCAGTTAAATGTTTAGATTGCCCGAGTGATAAGCATAATTAATGTTATACCATGTCTCCACATAACGTGTTTCGCTCTTTTTTTCTGCATTTTCTCTCTCAATCTTGTTTCGACACGGAAACCAGTGCCGAAACTCGCCAATTTCCATACAAAATTTCTGAGAGCGAGTGAAGATTGAAACACTGTTTCATTCTGAATCATCTTGCCAACCTCGATGATATCGATGTCTTCTCTAATTTTGTATCGAAAATCTATCGAAATCTCACCCAAACCAAAACAAAAACGCAAAAATAAGCAAACATACAAACATTTAAGAAGAGCAAGAAAGAGAAATGTCAAACTGAATCACGATCAGCCACGTGGAGACGGGTTATTGAGCGAGATGTTTTGCTACATGTTTCTCTGGTGAATCAAGTTATGTGGAGACGGGCTTTTACAGTTTGAGTTATACATATTTTCCTTTAGTGGTATCTATTTAAAGAAATATGACATTTTTAAATATTAATTTAGGCTTTTACGCTTTCTCATCACTAAATATTTCTGTAAGGTTCAAAAGTCTAGAATATTCTATCACTAAGAAATCATTCACAGACAAGTTGCTGACATTATTAGTTAGAATGAAAGATCTAAGTATAAATGTACTTATGTATGTATATAAACAACTTCTCCTTTTATAAACGCCGAAAATTTTAACCTTGAAAAGTAAAAACCTTTCAATTATTTCTCTGAATGTTTCAAGCTCAAAAACCTATTATGGATCTTTCTTCCTTTCTTAATTGGCACGTAATCGTCTAGACGATTCTGGCCGAGTCCAATAAAGCGCGCCAGCTGATTCTGTTTCGTGGAGAATGACGCCACATAGGAATACCTAGTGAGGCAGCGTCGGTGTCCACCTGATCTTGCCAACGCAGTGAAGGTCTCCCTCCTCTTCTGCGTTCTGTGGGTTTCAATAGGAATACTTTTTTGTCGGAGCACTTTCATCCATTCTCACGATATGACCTGCCCAACGCAGCCGCTGGATCTTTATTCGCTGAACAATGTCGATGTCTGCGTATAGCTCATCGTTAAATCTCCGTCGATAATCGCCCACGCCAACGCGCAAAGGTGCATAAATCCTCCGAAGAACTTTCCTCTCGAATACTCAAAGTGCCATGTCATCTGATTTTGAAATTGTTCATGCTTCTTCGGAGGATTTATGGACCTTTGCGCGTTGCCGAGGGTGAGTATCGACGGAGATTTAACAATGAGCTGTACGAGCTTTACGCAGACATCGATATTGTTCAGCGAATAAAGATTCAGCGGCTCCGCTGGGCAGGTCATGTCGTGAGAATGGACGAAGATGCTCCGGCCAAGAAAGTATTTCTGTCGAAACCCGCTGAACGCAGAAGAAAGGGGAGACCTCCACTGCGTTGGGAAGATCAGGTGGACAGTGATGCTGGCGCCCTAATTATTCCCAAATGGCGCCACGCGGCACGAAACAGAAATAGCTGGCGCGCTATGTTGGATTCGGCCAAAATCGTCTAGACGGTTACGTGCCAATTAAGTAAGTCATGCTTCTGCGCTGTACGTGAGCACTGGAACGATGAGCGTTCTGTAGAGTGTGATTTTTATTCGTCGAGAGAGGACTTCACTTTTCAGTTGCCTACTTAGTCCAAAGTAGCATTTATTGGAACATTCCCCACAAATGTCAATGTTTCCCTCGAAAATATTTTGACTGCATGATAAATAGTTTTATTGATAGAAAGGCATGCTTGACCGCCAACTGAGTTGTATGGACAGCGGTCTAGATATAAGACGATCTAGCTTAGGCATTCAATCTGCATGGCGGATTTCAAAGGAAGATAAGTATGCGTTGGACGGAGTTTCTCAAATCTTCGCACTAGAAAATTTATAAAAATGGAATCCTTTCAAGTGACGTCAAGCGTTTGATACGAAAGAAATCAAGTCATAAAGTCATGCGGAGCTCCGAACAGTTTCCCATATAATGTTCTCTTTAAAATTAAGTAATTCGTAGACACATTATATTTCTCGCTTTAATTTGCGTGCTTTGCTGATCAACACACCCACATGCGTAAAAAACTTAAAGCATAATAAATGTTTACATTTACTTAGTTACTACATTCATATCTGGCAACTTTTATCTTCAGCCAACCACTTTCAGCCAAAACATGCGCGTGTTCAGCGTCCATTAATTTGAACAATAAAGTTTAGTTTAGTTTTTTTTCGCTAAATCTACCAAACAATTTGCTGTTACGAGTATTTACACATGTAAGTCCATCCATCCAAACGTATATGTATGTATGTAGCAGGGCCGTGCGCAGGAATTAGCCTTGGGGGGGGTTTTTAATTTTGGTTTGCATTCGCATACATTTTTCGCTAAGATAAACATATTTGCTGAAACAGATATCCAGACCCATACACCATAAATTTAAATGTTCTCTAACTTTTCTGAAACTCATTATGATTCATCAAAACCTAGTTAACCAGGTCCTGAATAGTACACGGAAAGAATTTTTTACTAGAATCAATGCCGAGACAAGAAAAATTAGACTTGATTTTGAACTTAGAAAATAATTTCTTAATATCAAGAAAATCCAAGAAAATTGGATTTTAAATAAATAAGTAAAAATTTTCTTGCTTCAAGTGAAATTAGATTTTATATAAATAAGAAATCATTTTCTTGCTTCAAGTAAAATTGGATTTTAAATAAATAAGAAATAATTTACTTAGGATAAGTGTTTTTTCTTGTTTTTTGAAATAAATTAAGAAATTATTTTTTTGTTGCAAGTAAAACTTTTCTTATACGAGCTTAAGTAAGTAATGCGAGAGACACACATCGTAGTATAGTAATAATATTTCGATCTATACCACATATGTGTCACCCTCATATTGTAGTTTAATTGAAAATTTTAATAGCATAGCCAAATCATAATATTGATATTCTAATATTCATACCACATGTGTGTCCGAGGCATAAGAAAATATTAAATTAAGAAAATATTTTCTAAAAATATTAAAAACGTAAAAAATAAGGAAAATGAAAACTAATCATGAGGGATTAGAAAACCATAATTAGTCAACTAGTATTTTCCTAGGACTTGTTTATTGAAATGACAACATTTTCTTTAATATAAATGAAGATGCAAATAGTGCACTCCTTATACCAAATGCTTCACTAACAATCTGAGAATTGCAAAAACATTCAGAAATATGCAAAGCGGATGGCAAATGAAAAAAAATACATGTAACTTTGGAAATGCAAATTCAGCAAGAAAAATTTTACTTCGCTCAAGAAAACGTTTTCTTATTCATTTTACATTTTTTTTCGCTGTATGTTGTTGTTCCAATTCGTCGAAACCTAATTTTCTTAAATTCTTCTTGATATTAACAAAAAGATTTTCTTCATTTAGGTAAATTTAAGAAAAGATGTTCTTATTTATTTAAACATTTTTTTTTCAACATTTTTTTTCTATAGATTTTGTTAGTGTTCTTGAATAAGAAAATAATTGTCTCATTTTTGGAAAACTCAATTTCTTATTTCCAGTAATAATTAAGTCAATTTTTCTTATTTCCCTAAAAATTTTCTAAATTGATTTCAAGAAAGCATTTTTCTTGATTCATGTATACTAATTTCTTTCAGTGTACTGTTTACAGTACTTGTTAATTGAAACTGCTCACTGTTTTCACAAAATGAACATTTTTTGTTATCAGTACAATTTTTTTAAAAATGCCAAACGAACATATGCTACATAACTTTGTAATTTCGGAAAGCTCCAAGTGCAATTCAAAGTGCCGAACTTATGTATTGGCCAACCTTATTTTTTGCAACTTTTACCAATTCTTCTTCCGTAAAATTATTGTAACTAATATTGTCAAAAATTATGAGTCAAAATTCAATGCAAAATTTATAAACTGTATTTTGAAAATTTTTGCAAAATCATTGCAACTTAGATTTGGTCATGGGGGGGGTTTTAACCCCCAAAACCCCCCCCCCCCCCCGTGCGCACGGCCCTGGTATGTAGTATCTATTTTTGACAGTTCAGTCTGGCTGCGAAACTGCCAATGTCCATTACACGCACGCATTTGGAAGAGCCCTCGCTCCGCACGCCCGCCCTTCCAACAAACATCCTGCAATGTGAGCGAGTCAAGTTTTGCGCACAAAGTGGTCAACGTCAATTTTTATTGACCACAACGTAAGCAGACTCTCACGTATATTGATGTCATACTCGTATATATGTATATGTTTGTGAGAAAAAAAGTAAAAAAATATGAAGTGAAACCAATGAAACCGAACAAAGTTGCGTCGGCAAGTGACCACAAAAACCACAAAGTCACTTCACAAGCTGGAGATAATCGACATGGAATGGCTGGAAAAATACGCAGCGAAGCAGCGCGAGGTGTTGTTTCGAGAGCTACCGTGTGATTGCTCAATGCCGCTCGCTCCGCCCTGGTCGAATACTTATACATACAAACATACGTACGTGTGCAATTCACAATGAAAAGGATACTTTAGCCGGAAGAGAGATGAGATAGAATGTCGTGTATCCCTAAGCGGCCTGGACTCGAGTTCTGTTTACTTTAGGGCAGTTTTTTTTTTATGAGTTTGTTGCGTTTTGTATGGGAATTTTGCGCGCGTTTTGCGTGCGTGTACATTTTAGTGTTTTGTTAAAGTAGTCGAAGTGCTCGTTGTTGCACGGTGGGGCTGAAATGTGAAAGAAGCTGACGGTGATAAATTACTTGTAGTTTTAATTGATCGACCAGATCTTCATAATACGCCAAATCCTGGAAAACCCGATGAAAAAGGAACCGACACACGTCATCTCTTTGTCGCTTTTGATAGCACAAATAGGAATCGCCCAACAACCTGCAAATGTTATACGGCTTTGCCAAATGACGTTCACTAACACTACCAGCTCCATCAGAATTGGGAAAAACCTCTCCGAGCCGTTCCCAGACCAAACGAAGTTTCAGACAATATGACTCTTTTTCGTGTGATTTCTTCAACTTGATGCTGGAAAAGATAATTTGAGCTGCAGAACTTAACCGCACAGGAAGCATCTTATACCACAAGAGTGTGAAACTGTTGGCCTATACCGATGATATTGACATCATTGTTCTGCCTTCTCCAAGCTGAATAAAGCGGCCAAGAAAATTGGTTTGGTAGTTAACGAGTACAAGACGACGTACCTGGTGTCAGCACACAAAGCAACAGCACGCCTTGGCAGCAGGGTGACCAGATTAGGCGCTTTAGCGCCAATTGGGCGCTTTTTCCTGGACTTTGGGCACTCTAAAATTTGAAAAAGCGCATTAGGCGCTTTTGGGCGCTTTCTTGGTTTTGTGGGATTTTTTTCTTCAAACGCATTCACTATCAGGAAAATGCTTTCGTAACATTTCGACTTCGAAAAACTAATTACATAAGTATAATGTGGAATATATTTTTTAGTGTGATGTGGCAACCACTTTATGTTGTTATCGATTTTAATGAAGCGAAACTTGTATGTATATCGATGGAAACAGACGACCAAAAGCAGCGAGTTGCTCAACTGTTTGTCTCCTTGTTTGGACTTCGACATTAGCTGTGTTTTTATTTTAGCGCATATACATCTGCGCATTTTTTTCCGTAATGAATTCAACAAAAAAAAAAAAAGATTCGAAAGAGGATGGTGTTGGAAAGCCTAAATTTAATAGTTCGCATAAAATGCTTTATGAAGGCTAATAGTTTCTGCTGCAAAACGTTTCCGATATCCAAAAATATGTTGTAAAAATAAGCGATTCAGATGAAATAGGTTTCGAAGAAATTTTAGATGATCTTTTTGCACCTTATTTTTGTTATTATCATTCCTAAAATAAAAGATTTGTTATGTCGACTTTATCTGTTTTATAGGATTTGTGAATTTTGGGCGCTTTTTGTCTCTTTTGGGCGCTTTTTTCTTCTGAATTTGCGCTTTTTTTTAATAATCTGGGCACTCTGCTTGGCAGCCACTTCACTGCTGACAGCTACAAATTCGAAACCTTTAAGGAATGTGTCTCTTTGGGAACCAGCATTAACACTGAAAAAAATGTCAACACGGAAATCCAACGAGGAATCACTCTTGCCAATAATTGCTGCTTTGGACTAAGTAGGCAAGTGAAAGGTAGAGTCCTCACTCGACGCACAAAAATCACACTCTAAAGAACGCTCATCGTTCCAGTGCTCTAGTACGGCGCCGAAGCATGGACTATATCAAACTCAGATGAGATGGAACTTGGAGTATTCGAGAGCGAAGTTCTTCGAAGGATTTATGAACCTTTGCGCGTTGGCGAGTATCGACGTAGATTTAATGATAAACTGTACGAGCTTTACGCAGACATCGACATTGTTCAGCGAATAGAGATACAGCGGCTGCGCTGGGCAGGTCATGTCGTGAGAATGGATGAAGATGCTCCGGCCAAGAACGTATTACTATCGAGGGTCTGACACAAAAAATGGCCTGTCTTCACAGATGTCTTGTGATGAAGTCCGAAAAGTTCATAAAATTGCATCTTATGGCCGGCTGTTCTTTACTCTTTAAAAACCACAGTGCGTTGGCTGATTGCTCAATTTTACTTTATTTTTCTACTCGATGCGTCTAATGTCCAGTTTGTTTGTTTAACATTCTCCTGTGTGTGGGTATGCATGTCCTTTCGTTTCCAATCTCTCTTTTAGTTTTTGTAGTCTATCAATCGGATGAAATTGCAATGCGTTGAAGTGGCATGAAGTCGGAAAGTTGATATTTGCGTTGAGTGCTGCGTGCGTGTTGTGGAAAATTAAGGCGCGGACATTCCGTTGTCTAAGTTGACCACTAGTCATAAGTAAGTATTGTATGTATGTACATATGAATCAATGAAGCGATGTACATATGTATGTAGATGTTTGAATTAGTGCTGGAAAACCATCTATTGAACTATCGATACTATCGATGGGGCCGATGCCATAGCGATAACACTGCTCTACAGCCAAAAAATACTCTGAACGCGACCATCCTATTTATATGTAAAATCGGTCGCTGATTCCGAAAATCGGGCTCATTTTTAATTCTATGGGAAGGTTTTTGAGATATCGGCAATTTACCGTTATTTGGCCAATGGCTCCACTTAATCCTGTATACCTCTTTAACGCAGTGAGCTATCTTCCTTGGAGTGACACTCAACGAAAGAAAATTAAATTTCCTTTTCATCCCTGCTACAACATTTTTCTGTAACTCTTATAGTTTCTGAAATATTGACGATTCAATTTGAATTTTTTCGATTTTTTACGATTTTTTGAAGAAAAAATTGACTTTGTCAGGCAATATCTTTTAAACCAATGTCTTCACCTTCACATGCATAGAATATACCCGTGCAGAGGCATTGCGCGAGTTGGATGTATTTACTTGATCGCCTATAACTTTTCCATTTTACCATGGATTTTCTTCGTTGATAGCTTATATTTTTCCCAATAGAATGGAGCTTCATGTAAAGGAGTAAAACCGAAGGTGAAGACATTGGTTTAAAAGATATTGCCTGACAAATTCAATTTTTTCTTCAAAAAATCGTAAAAAATCGAAAAAATTCAATATTTCAGAAACTATAAGAGTTACAGAAAAATGTTATAGCAGCGATGAAAAGGAAATTTAATTTTCTTTCGTTGAGTGTCACTCCAAGGAAGATAGCTCACTGCGTTAAAAAGGTATACAGGATTAAGTGGAGCCAGTGGCCAAATAACGGTAAATTGCCGATATCTCAAAAACCTTCCCATAGAATTAAAAATGAGCCCGATTTTCGGAATCAGCGACCGATTTTACATATAGATAGGATGGTCACGTCCAAAGTACAGACAAAAAATTTCATTTTGTGATCCAGTGTAATCGATGGTTTTTTTAACCATCGATAGTATTTTACTTGGTACATAACTACAACCTCTGTTAAAAAATTAATTAAAAAAAACTGAGATTTATAATTTTAAGGTACTTGATTGGAATATGTGGGCTGTGAGTATATAAATAAAAGACTAGTGAAAAACTTTATGAAAAAAACTTGCAAATAAAACGGTTTTTTATTAAGAATTGAGCAATTAAGGCTTTGATTTCGGCTCTTCTATTATTTTGTGGATAACTGTATCTATATGTACAAATGTGTGTATGTAGTATTCTTACTTTGAATAATATTGACTTATTTCCCTGCAGTAAAAATCCGAAATGAATCCTTTATGAATCACTGATGAAATTCACCTACGACTGAGGAGGCATCAGTGAATACTTTCATATAAAGACTGATGAATTTTTCATATAAATGGTTTGCTTTCCTCAGAAAAAAAAACAAAAACAATAAAAATTGTACTCAGTTATGACGACAGTGATGAATATTCAACAAAGAATCATCAATGATCATTCATCAGTGAAACAAATTTACTGCAGGGTTTTTGTATTGAACTTTTTACATAAACTTTGGTTTTCTATTAATTTTATAATATGTTTCTAATAAAAATTTATATTTTTCTTTTAAATATGAGAACGTAAGTACATACATGCATACATATGTATGTATGTATATGTATGTATATGCATGAAATATTTGAGTACCACATTTCCCTTTAACGGGCCACCTACGTACATATTGTTACGTATTTGTCGATAGCTCGATTATTTCTATAGGGTTCGTATCGCTGAATTGTTAAATAAAAGTCTTTATTTACTTCTTAATTCACACTGCTTTATTTCACGACTAAAAAGTCTACACTTGTTTTACTTGACTTGATGTTAACACTTCTACGGTTAAATTACGACTGACTGCGGAGCGCCTGCTCGCCGCCTTATATAGTCTGTCAAACGCAATCTGGAAAATTCTGGCAACACTGGAAATTATCTGGTCTCTTCTTCTAGTTCTGGCAGTTTCTTTAGAGATGTGTTCAGTCATGTAGTGATGTGAGAGTGGAACCGATTATATTCGCCACAATATATTAAACCATCGATACTATCGATGGTTGCCTTTAAAACTATCGATGGTCCATCGATGGGACCACTATCGATGGTTTTCCAGCACTAGTTTGAATACACGCATGTCCGGCTGTCAAACGCTCTTCCATGTGTGGTATGTACTAGTGTGTATTTTGCTTCCTTCGTACATAATTGTCGGTTTGCGTGTTCAAGCGCACATTTCCGGTTTTCCTGCCACAATTTGTGTGTAGTTTTTTATTTCACTTTTTCCTTTACTAGTTTATGTGATTTTTTTGTTTTCTTAATTTTTGTCATTGTATGTTTTTGTTTTGGTATGTTTTGCGGTTCCATGCTGCATTAAGAAACAAAATGCGTGCGTCTCAAAGTTAAGTCATTAGAGTGGCACTTGAGAAATGTTTATGATGGCGCTGATTAGTTTAGATAAACGAAAATTAGTTCGGCTGTCAGTACATGCATAGGTTGGAATACAAAAACAAAAAAATTAGGACAATTCATGCGAGAATATTTGGAAAAGAAAATTAAGTAACTTTGAACAAGTTGTTTGTATTGCAATTTAATGAGTAGGTATGTATGTATGTGTTTTTTGAAGTGAATTGAGCTCTTGCGCTTGTGTGTAGTCCAAAAGTAAATTGAACAAAGGCTTAAATGATCCAAGGACTCATAAGAGTAGCGCTAACTAAGCTTAGTCGCCAATGAGCTCGCTTTTTACTTATCTAACTACAATTCGAACATTCTTTTGGGAGACTTGGTTGGCTGGTTTGAGTGGCGAGTCCCAATGACTCCAATTAGCGCCTAAGCGCGGTTTTGCTACCACGACTCGTGCCTAAAACCAGAAGAATAGATTAAAGAAGAGTGCTGATGATCGAAAATGGTTTTTCGTGAAATAGCTATACACTCAACCTTCGCTGTAAATAGTTGTTGCATTTTTTTCCACTTACCCCCAACAATAAAGAAGATTAATTCGGATGCAGGGCGGGTCCCACCCCTTATCGCCATACTGTTGAGTTTAGATATCTAAGAATCACCTCAGGCCTGACATCCTTGAGTTTCGAGAGGTTGTCGAAGAAGGGCTTACCAAGGAATTTCATTCTGCCCTTGCAGTGCGAAGGACACTCACACATCAGGTGTTCTACCATCTCCTCCGCACCAGCTGCGGCATTGAGTGTTATGGTCTAGACCAGGGCTGCTCAACGCTCTTGTATTGAAAGTACAAAGCTCAATACATCTACAAATTTTGTATATGCATTGAAAAATTTTTTTGCTCATTTAAATTTTTTTATGAATTCCAATAAAATATTATTTTAGATTTATTTTCAAATGGTAGTATCACATATGTACATACACATTTTTTTATTTTTTATATGAAAATTTTTTAAATACTAATTTTTTACAGTGCTTTCATTTTTTGAATTTTTTTTTCATTACACATTTTTTATTGTAAATTTCGATTTCTTACGGCAGTGCTCGAGCTCCTATACAAAGTGCCTTTGCTCTGCACATTCAATATGAATCATAGGCACATACATATAAAATTTTTTTTATATCTCAGTGCTTATGGCAGTGCAAAGAAAATTTTATTTTCATATTTGAAGTGAAAATATGTATCTGTGCCTATGATTCGGTACAAAACAAAAACAATTGTGCTTTGAGTGCCTATGAGGTGAGCAGCCCTGGTCTAGACCCAACCGGGCCGCGTGGTTACCAATAGCCCAGTGTCCTGTGAACACCTCAGTTAAGCGGGAAATGTCCCTCCTCTCCATCCTTAGAATGGCTGAAGACCACATCTCGTTGTATGAGGGCCACAGACTTCTGCAGACTCTGCAGATTTGCAACCGTTTCCATCTTGTTTTAGCCTCATCCAACCAGGTGCCGACAGATTTGGCCCTTGACGAAACACATGGGCGAAGAACGTCCTCCACCTCTGCAACATCAAGTGCCGAGCCTTGCCGGGCTAGCTCATCCGCCATTTCGTTTTGCTGAATATCGCGATACCCCGGCACCCAAATCAGCGACATGGTATGACGATTTGCTAAGTCCAGAGCTTAGATCTCAGAGCCTTCATAGCTGCTTGACTATCCAAGAAGATTCCGATCCTATTTCCGATACTGGCACTTTTCACTGCAAGCATGCCTCCCGTATGGCGAACACTTCAGATTGAAACATTCTCGCGTGTCCGGGAGCTTGATGGTACCCTGACATAATCCCAAGGGGCATAATCCCAAATTATTTATTTGGGATTATGTCATTCCCCCTAGGGTGACATAATCCCAAATTTTTTACTTGGGCTTATGTCACCCTCGGCGTAGTGACATAATCCCAATTAGGATAATGTCATTTTCAAGCCCAAAAAAACATTTCAGATTTTTTCTAAGATTTTATTACATTAAGCAAAAAAATTAAAGCTGACAATAAAGTTAATGTTGTTATACAATAATACATTGAGTATATGTATAAGATGAAATATGTATGTACTTAAATACACATGTTCTCAAAAAATTATTTTAAAACTAAAAAATTACAAATTCCTAAAGGGTGTTCCAGAAATATCTTTGTTAAAAAGTAGGCGTGGCCACAAACCGATTTGAATAAATTTTTGCATGTCTATTAACACAAGCTATAAAAGTGTATAAACCAAGTTTCGTCATAATATCTCCATTACTTGTCGAGTTATGGGCTCAGAAATCCGTATATTCCTGCTTCTAAAAAGAGGCGGTGCCACGCCCATTTTCCCAAAATTTTTGTGGTTTTAGTTTTATGTCCGCAGTTGGACTCCTGCCATAAAATTTCAATGATATATCTTTATATTTCACAGAGATATCGCTTAAAATGTTTTTATTGGGACACTTTTTAATACCCATATATAAAAGTGGGCGTGGTCGTCAACCGATTTTGGCAATTTTTAGTCCAAACATTTGCCTAAGTAAGTATATCACACCTACCAAATTTCATCGATATATCTTCAACGGTTTCTGAGTTATGACTCATTAAACTCAAATGTTTACCCCTTAATAAGAGGGCGTGGCACCGCCCATTTTCCAAAATTTTTGTGTTTTTCGTTTTATGTCCATAGTTGGACTCCTGCCACAAAATTTCAGTGATAGATCTTTATATTTCACAGAGATATCGCTTAAAATGTTTTTATTAGGCCCCTTTATAGTTCACATATATAAAAGTGGGCGTGGCCGTCAACCGATTTTGACAATTTTCCGTCAAAACGTTTGCCTAAGTAACTAAATAACGCGTACCAAATTTCATCGATATATCTTCAATGGTTTCTGAGTTATGACATATAAAACATTCCATGTTTGATCCTTAATAAGTGGGCATGGCACCGCCCATTTTCAAAAGTTTCATCAAATTTCTTCATAGGGGCCTGAGCTCAACACGTGGGTAAAATTTCATCACTCTAGCTTTAATAGTGACTGAGATACCAAATTTCCGATTTTTTCTATATAGGAAAAGTGGGCGTGGTCATGGTCCGATTTCGCCTATTTTCAATACCAACAGTCCCAGTCTCGATACCAACTTGCATTTCAAATTACATCAAAATATCTCAATTTTTGCGCGAGTTAGAGTGTTTACAGACGGACGGACGGACGGACAGACGGACGGACGGACATGGCTCAATCGATTTCTCTTTTCACCCTGATCATTTTGATATATCTATCTCGATTATTTCATTCTGTTACAATCCACCGTTTTGTGATTAAAACTATAATACTCTGTGTACTAGTACAGCTGAGTATAAAAACAAACTTCAAAATGCCCGAATTGTTCAAATGTCCGTACAAACATACGGGTAATAAACAAACAAACGACTCTTCGAGCATTTGAACAACATTTGTTCGGGCTACTCGAAAATGTTCAAAAAAAATCTGGAGCTCTAATCATGACATCACATTATGACATCACATCAACACATAATCACATCACATCACCACATCACATCATGACATCACATCACCACATCACATCATGACATCACATTATGGCATCACATCATGACATCAAATCATGACATCACATCGTATTCGCATCCTCCTACTTTTCATATTAATATTCGGTACTCGGTGTGCGATATTTGAATTCGGGACTCGAATTCGCTATACGTATTCGTTTCGATATGCAGTATTCGTGGTCGGTATTCGGTATACGTACGTGTTCATACTGGCATCCGTATTCCCCTTCACACACTTTTCATACTCATATTCATACATATTCATATGCATATTCGTATGCATATTCGGTTCTCGGTACTCGGTATTCGTATTCGATATTCGGTATTCGCACTCGCTTCTGTATTGGTATACGCATCGACCTGTATACCAAATATGACCCAGATACCAATATTCATTGATCTACGCCATTTTGATTTTTATTTTTTACGTAAAAAATAAAAATCATAGTTTAATCGTTATTTTCTGACGTAAAAAATAAAAATCAAAGTTTAATCATTATTTTCTGACGTAAAAAATAAAAGTCAAAATTTAATAGTTATTTTTTGACGTTTTCGATAAAAGTCATAATCGTTACGATCCCTGAAAAGAAGCATTTCGATCGATTTAGTAGCACGAGAAATAAAACAAATTTAACATTCTGAGGAATATAAGTTTTTCGCTTCCTGTGGTCTTTTAGGTTCATTTTACAAAGATTTTTTCTGAAGAGACTCCTACTGAAATTTTACGCCGAATAATTTTCTAGAACATTTTAACCATCTAGCACCCCTGAAAAAGGGTTATTTTGATCCCTTTTTATACAGTTAGGAAATAGAGTATAGTCAGGAAAAAAAAAAATTTTCCAGAAATGTTTTCGAAAAAGAAATCATATGGGGGGGCGTACGGCGAACTTTTTTTTTCGCGATACGCTCTACTGCACATAGCATCAGTGATGCCAATATTCCTGGACCAAAAATCCCTACGGCATACCAAAAAATTCGTTATTTTTCCCTACGCTAACGAAATTTTTCCCTACAAATTTCCCTACGACGTATTTTCTCTATATTGAAACACGCACAAAATTGATGGAAATCAAGTTTTTATTCAAAAAGCCACATATGCATACATAGAAATTTTTATGTTTATTTGTGTTTATATAATACTAGCTGGCCCGGCAGACGTTGTTCTGCCTAAAATTTATTCCTATAAAGCTATAAAACTGTAAATTCTCTGAACAAAAGAGATATATGTACATATATTCGCCGCGACAAACCTAATTTCTCCTATCCCCATCTCTATCTCTGTCTCTATCTCTATCTTTATCTCTATCTCTATTTCTATCTCTATCTCTATCTCTATTTTTATCTCTATTTCTATCTCTATCTCTATCTCTATCTCTATCTCTATCTCTATCTTTATCTCTATCTCTATCTGTATCTCTATCAATATCTTTATCTCTATCTCTATCTCTATCTCTATCTCTATCTCTATCTCTGTCTCTATCTCTATTTCTATCTCTGTCTCTATCTCTATTTCTATCTCTATTTCTATCTCTATTTCTATCTCTATCTTTATTTCTATCTCTATCTTTATTTCTATCTCTATCTTTATCTCTATTTTTTTCTTTTCTATCTCTATCCCTGTTCCCATTCCTATCACTATCTCAAAATGTATGGGAAAATATTTTTTTTTTACATTTTTCGGTAATTTTATTGGATATTCTCCTATTCTGAATTGGTGTCAATCATCCAAATCGGTGCAGGCGTTCTTGAGTTATACGCGTTTGTACTAACGCCACTTCCTTTTATATATATAGATATACAAAATATATGGGAAAATATTTTTTTTTTTGCATTTTTCGGGAATTTTATTGGATATTCTCCTATTCTGGCCAGAGGACAATCTGAATTTGTCTCCATCATCCAAATCGGTGCAGGCGTTCTTGAGTTATACGCGTTTGTACTAACGCCACTTCCTTTTATATATATAGATATACAAAATATATGGGAAAATATTTTTTTTTTTGCATTTTTCGGGAATTTTATTGGATATTCTCCTATTCTGGCGAGAGAACAATCTGAATTTGTCTCAATCATCCAAATCGGTGCAGGCGTTCTTGAGTTATACGCGTTTGTACTAACGCCACTTCCTTTTATATATATAGATAAATAAATAATGTATACATGTATTTATGTAGATATTTTCATATACAAAAATATCGGGCAGACATTTCCCATTAAAATGATCATACCTTGACTAAGAGAAATACAAATTTCATGTGGTCCCATCATGTATTGATACACATTGTAAGATGACAGTGAATACTTTTTTTGTTATCGCATTTATTTGAACAACAATCGCCCAGTGGTCGAATTTCGACCAGCCCTATTTTTTAATTTCAATTACAACATGAAAATTTCACTTTATATGATAGGTACCACGTCCACATTTCCGTATATACTTACTTCCTATACTGGTTTGGTAAGAAAAGTCCACAAACGCATCTCTGATCACCACAACCAAAATATATAAGCGAAATTTGGTGCTAAGAGCGAACCCAAAGCTAAAGCAAAAAATGTTGGGGGTGGACCAGAAGCGAAGCTAACGAAAAGAACGTTTGTCCTGAGGCCCTGTAAGCAGGTTGAAGAATATACCTATTCCCAGATCAGAATAAAGTACAACAGCTGACTTCTTCTTCTTCTCGTTTTTAACTCGCCGTGTACAGAAGAATACAGAAAAATGTCGAACAAAGAAATATTTGACTTTGAGTTTGACATTCTGATGGACAAAAACTTAAAGCGAATCGAAGGGAATATTGCCGAATTCGGTCTGCCATTACCATAATGAATTTGCCTTGGCAGAAACATTTTGTTTGTAGCTATTAAAAAATTTTAGGTTTTTAGAAAAAATGAATTCGTTGCAAAGAAAAAGAAAATATTTGTCTTCAAAAATTCCCTACATTTAGCTAAATTTTGAAAATCTGTCCTTTTTTCCCTACATTGCAAATCTGAGGTCGAATTTCCCTACATGTAGCCTCTTTTCCCTACACTTGGCATCACTGCATAACATGCATATTTAGCTTGACCTAGTTAGGTACTTAGGCACATAAAATTCACATAATTAAAAAAAAAAACATTTTATTAGCCTAGCTTATGAATTATTAATAAGAAAAAATCATAACAAACAATAAACTGTTCAAATCATCATGCCTAATAAGACGTAAATAAATCATAAATTATATTTTTATCGTTTTGAATTTATGACTAATTAAAATAAAGCAGCAAATTTATGAGGGCAAATTCTTAACGCAATGACATTCACATTTTCATTCTTGCGATCTATGCTTATTAACCGTTTAACGGCCGCACATAGCACAACACCGCATAGTTTTATACGCTCATTCACTTCAAATGTCATAATAAATTGTCATCATTAATGTCATAAATGGCAATTAACATTCAGCATATCGGCTGACAAATTATTATACATACAATTAGAAGTAGAGTATTGTAATGGAATGCCATTGCAAGCAAAATAGCGGCGAGAGCAAATATTCTCCTCCATTCTTACCTCCTACCCCAGCGATGATAAATCAAAAATCATATTTTCAGCATTTCCAGTTTTCTCTGTTTTTTTTTTTCTCACGAATCAAAACTTCAACAATTAGATTTTAATTAATTGCGATGACAGCAGAATAATAAAATCCTAAAAAGTAGTCAACGGCAATGCGTTGACAAACATGCGAACACAAACCTTACTTATCCGTTGGTCATTTTAGAAAAAGTATATAGGGTGGTCAGTGGGCATGGCACCGCCCATTTTCAAAAGTTTCATCAAATTTCTTCATAGGGGCCTGAGCTCAACACGTGGGTAAAATTTCATCACTCTAGCTTTAATAGTGACTGAGATACCAAATTTCCGATTTTTTCTATATAGGAAAAGTGGGCGTGGTCATGGTCCGATTTCGCCTATTTTCAATACCAACAGTCCCAGTCTCGATACCAACTTGCATTTCAAATTACATCAAAATATCTCAATTTTTGCGCGAGTTAGAGTGTTTACAGACGGACGGACGGACGGACAGACGGACGGACGGACATGGCTCAATCGATTTCTCTTTTCACCCTGATCATTTTGATATATCTATCTCGATTATTTCATTCTGTTACAATCCACCGTTTTGTGATTAAAACTATAATACTCTGTGTACTAGTACAGCTGAGTATAAAAACAAACTTCAAAATGCCCGAATTGTTCAAATGTCCGTACAAACATACGGGTAATAAACAAACAAACGACTCTTCGAGCATTTGAACAACATTTGTTCGGGCTACTCGAAAATGTTCAAAAAAAATCTGGAGCTCTAATCATGACATCACATTATGACATCACATCAACACATAATCACATCACATCACCACATCACATCATGACATCACATCACCACATCACATCATGACATCACATTATGGCATCACATCATGACATCAAATCATGACATCACATCGTATTCGCATCCTCCTACTTTTCATATTAATATTCGGTACTCGGTGTGCGATATTTGAATTCGGGACTCGAATTCGCTATACGTATTCGTTTCGATATGCAGTATTCGTGGTCGGTATTCGGTATACGTACGTGTTCATACTGGCATCCGTATTCCCCTTCACACACTTTTCATACTCATATTCATACATATTCATATGCATATTCGTATGCATATTCGGTTCTCGGTACTCGGTATTCGTATTCGATATTCGGTATTCGCACTCGCTTCTGTATTGGTATACGCATCGACCTGTATACCAAATATGACCCAGATACCAATATTCATTGATCTACGCCATTTTGATTTTTATTTTTTACGTAAAAAATAAAAATCATAGTTTAATCGTTATTTTCTGACGTAAAAAATAAAAATCAAAGTTTAATCATTATTTTCTGACGTAAAAAATAAAAGTCAAAATTTAATAGTTATTTTTTGACGTTTTCGATAAAAGTCATAATCGTTACGATCCCTGAAAAGAAGCATTTCGATCGATTTAGTAGCACGAGAAATAAAACAAATTTAACATTCTGAGGAATATAAGTTTTTCGCTTCCTGTGGTCTTTTAGGTTCATTTTACAAAGATTTTTTCTGAAGAGACTCCTACTGAAATTTTACGCCGAATAATTTTCTAGAACATTTTAACCATCTAGCACCCCTGAAAAAGGGTTATTTTGATCCCTTTTTATACAGTTAGGAAATAGAGTATAGTCAGGAAAAAAAAAAATTTTCCAGAAATGTTTTCGAAAAAGAAATCATATGGGGGGGCGTACGGCGAACTTTTTTTTTCGCGATACGCTCTACTGCACATAGCATCAGTGATGCCAATATTCCTGGACCAAAAATCCCTACGGCATACCAAAAAATTCGTTATTTTTCCCTACGCTAACGAAATTTTTCCCTACAAATTTCCCTACGACGTATTTTCTCTATATTGAAACACGCACAAAATTGATGGAAATCAAGTTTTTATTCAAAAAGCCACATATGCATACATAGAAATTTTTATGTTTATTTGTGTTTATATAATACTAGCTGGCCCGGCAGACGTTGTTCTGCCTAAAATTTATTCCTATAAAGCTATAAAACTGTAAATTCTCTGAACAAAAGAGATATATGTACATATATTCGCCGCGACAAACCTAATTTCTCCTATCCCCATCTCTATCTCTGTCTCTATCTCTATCTTTATCTCTATCTCTATTTCTATCTCTATCTCTATCTCTATTTTTATCTCTATTTCTATCTCTATCTCTATCTCTATCTCTATCTCTATCTTTATCTCTATCTCTATCTGTATCTCTATCAATATCTTTATCTCTATCTCTATCTCTATCTCTATCTCTATCTCTATCTCTATCTCTGTCTCTATCTCTATTTCTATCTCTGTCTCTATCTCTATTTCTATCTCTATTTCTATCTCTATTTCTATCTCTATCTTTATTTCTATCTCTATCTTTATTTCTATCTCTATCTTTATCTCTATTTTTTTCTTTTCTATCTCTATCCCTGTTCCCATTCCTATCACTATCTCAAAATGTATGGGAAAATATTTTTTTTTTACATTTTTCGGTAATTTTATTGGATATTCTCCTATTCTGAATTGGTGTCAATCATCCAAATCGGTGCAGGCGTTCTTGAGTTATACGCGTTTGTACTAACGCCACTTCCTTTTATATATATAGATATACAAAATATATGGGAAAATATTTTTTTTTTTGCATTTTTCGGGAATTTTATTGGATATTCTCCTATTCTGGCCAGAGGACAATCTGAATTTGTCTCCATCATCCAAATCGGTGCAGGCGTTCTTGAGTTATACGCGTTTGTACTAACGCCACTTCCTTTTATATATATAGATATACAAAATATATGGGAAAATATTTTTTTTTTTTGCATTTTTCGGGAATTTTATTGGATATTCTCCTATTCTGGCGAGAGAACAATCTGAATTTGTCTCAATCATCCAAATCGGTGCAGGCGTTCTTGAGTTATACGCGTTTGTACTAACGCCACTTCCTTTTATATATATAGATAAATAAATAATGTATACATGTATTTATGTAGATATTTTCATATACAAAAATATCGGGCAGACATTTCCCATTAAAATGATCATACCTTGACTAAGAGAAATACAAATTTCATGTGGTCCCATCATGTATTGATACACATTGTAAGATGACAGTGAATACTTTTTTTGTTATCGCATTTATTTGAACAACAATCGCCCAGTGGTCGAATTTCGACCAGCCCTATTTTTTAATTTCAATTACAACATGAAAATTTCACTTTATATGATAGGTACCACGTCCACATTTCCGTATATACTTACTTCCTATACTGGTTTGGTAAGAAAAGTCCACAAACGCATCTCTGATCACCACAACCAAAATATATAAGCGAAATTTGGTGCTAAGAGCGAACCCAAAGCTAAAGCAAAAAATGTTGGGGGTGGACCAGAAGCGAAGCTAACGAAAAGAACGTTTGTCCTGAGGCCCTGTAAGCAGGTTGAAGAATATACCTATTCCCAGATCAGAATAAAGTACAACAGCTGACTTCTTCTTCTTCTCGTTTTTAACTCGCCGTGTACAGAAGAATACAGAAAAATGTCGAACAAAGAAATATTTGACTTTGAGTTTGACATTCTGATGGACAAAAACTTAAAGCGAATCGAAGGGAATATTGCCGAATTCGGTCTGCCATTACCATAATGAATTTGCCTTGGCAGAAACATTTTGTTTGTAGCTATTAAAAAATTTTAGGTTTTTAGAAAAAATGAATTCGTTGCAAAGAAAAAGAAAATATTTGTCTTCAAAAATTCCCTACATTTAGCTAAATTTTGAAAATCTGTCCTTTTTTCCCTACATTGCAAATCTGAGGTCGAATTTCCCTACATGTAGCCTCTTTTCCCTACACTTGGCATCACTGCATAACATGCATATTTAGCTTGACCTAGTTAGGTACTTAGGCACATAAAATTCACATAATTAAAAAAAAAAACATTTTATTAGCCTAGCTTATGAATTATTAATAAGAAAAAATCATAACAAACAATAAACTGTTCAAATCATCATGCCTAATAAGACGTAAATAAATCATAAATTATATTTTTATCGTTTTGAATTTATGACTAATTAAAATAAAGCAGCAAATTTATGAGGGCAAATTCTTAACGCAATGACATTCACATTTTCATTCTTGCGATCTATGCTTATTAACCGTTTAACGGCCGCACATAGCACAACACCGCATAGTTTTATACGCTCATTCACTTCAAATGTCATAATAAATTGTCATCATTAATGTCATAAATGGCAATTAACATTCAGCATATCGGCTGACAAATTATTATACATACAATTAGAAGTAGAGTATTGTAATGGAATGCCATTGCAAGCAAAATAGCGGCGAGAGCAAATATTCTCCTCCATTCTTACCTCCTACCCCAGCGATGATAAATCAAAAATCATATTTTCAGCATTTCCAGTTTTCTCTGTTTTTTTTTTTCTCACGAATCAAAACTTCAACAATTAGATTTTAATTAATTGCGATGACAGCAGAATAATAAAATCCTAAAAAGTAGTCAACGGCAATGCGTTGACAAACATGCGAACACAAACCTTACTTATCCGTTGGTCATTTTAGAAAAAGTATATAGGGTGGTCAACCCTGCCGTGCCCTGCTCTGCCCAGCAACGCCAACAAGCAAACGCTAATTGAAGATTTGAATGCTGAAATGCTCGCTAGCTTGGCTGCTGCGAATTGATTGGGACAGCTGAACGGTCGATGAATGGTTGGCTGTTTGAATTACTTTATACAAATATGAATCAGTTATATAGCATTTTAGAGGTCGGAAACTATCGATAGTCAGCACCATCGATAGTGTACGATAGTTTTTTGCAAACTATCGATAGTATATCGATAGTTGACGATAGTTTCGAGTGATTTGGGAGAGTCTACGGCTACGCTCACACTGTAACCGCCTTTTGCCGTCCGGCAGCAAACACATCCACAAATACATCTGTTTTAAATGAGCTCACCCGATTTCACCCGAATGTAAACAAACTTTGCCCACCTGTCCTGGTCTTATTCTTACCAATACATGAAAGTAATAGAAGATGATCCAGTAAAACTTTTTTCAGTACATTGTTTTGTTTTATTTATTTATTAGCCATTTATTCTTGTTCAAAAAAATTAATATATTAACCAGAGGCCATAACAATTATAACAAATAAATATAAAAATCACTTGATAACAATTATTGAGCAATGGAAAAATTTTTCCATCATCAATAACAATTACTCAAAGATCGATATTTTTTCGATCAGATCATAAGTAATTGTTATGAGCAATTGATATTTTTTTCGATGTTCCATAACAATTTCTGGATGATGGATATTTTTTAGATCAGCTCATAATTGTTACTAACAATTAATATTGTTTTCGATCTTCCATAACAATTACTGGATGATGGATATTTTTAGATCATCCCATAATTGTTATGAGCAATTTATATTTTTTCGATCTTCCATAACAATTACTGGATGATGGATATTTTTTAGATCAGTTCATAATTAATTAAGACTCGACCAAATGATAGCCCTAGCCAAGCGCTTTCATTTGATACCCATTTTGCGGTGTTCGGTATTCTATATTCGTATTACGTATCCATATTTATCCGCTTTCCCACAATTATGAGCAGTTATCGATAAATTTATCGAAATACATCGTAGTCCAAATAAAACCTGGGGCCATCCCCTTTCGTTTGATACCCATATTGTAGTGTAATTTTAATGTTTTTGGGTAATCACATTTTAATCGACCATGCGACTAGAACGCATAGTCCTATTTATGTTGCTTTGACTACTTGCTAGTCGCAATTCAAACCCTGCATGGAATAGTTACCGTTTGTTTGGTGCCAAGTGGTCACATTTCAAATTTTCAATAAACTATCGATAGTTCAAACGATAGTCGAAAACCATCGATAGTGTAAACGATGTTCAGAAACCATCGATAGTGACGATAGTGCCATCGATAGTTTCCGACCACTATAGCATTTAAGAATTGCTGATGAAATGATTTCTACGCTTCTCTTGCCAATGGCGTTTGTTGCCGCGCTGCTAATTACCGCAATAAATGCTTGTCAATCTTAATTCATGCAGCCAAGTAGCTAGTAAAAGTGAAACGCAATGCGCATAAAAGGGAAATGAAACGAACGACAGACAGAGAACATCATTTAAAAGGTTAAATTTGTAGCTGGAAGAAATTTACATGATTTGGCAATAAATCAATTAAATTGAACAATAATTGATTTGGAATTAGTAATTAAATTAAGTGAACTATTTTGTATACATGCTGTTAAGGGTTAATGGTGTGGTAGTGGTGTGGGGGAAGTGATTGAACAAAGAGAGAGCTTAGCACAAGAAAACAGTTAATTCCCAACAGGCAATTGAGACACGATTTAGGTTACGAATTCGAAACGGAAGTGAATTATCATTCACAAAGATTAAAATCAGTCTTTATTAAATGCTTTATAAATTCCTTTCTCAGCATTTTGTGATAGAAATACATAATTTAGATTTCGCAGAATATCTTTAATAAAAGTTAAGCCTCATTGCAACTCGAAGAAAAAGTTCGTTTTTTTAAATTAAAACACAGTTGATTAACTGCTGAATTAATTTGCATTAACTAATTTAGGTACTTTAGGTTGAAAAACATACTCTGAAAAAAACGTTGTAAATCTAAAGACTTTCGCTGTTAAATCAACTACTTTCCGCAGTTGAAATGTGCCCAACAACGCTCCGTTGTTGTTTCAAAGGTGTGAGCGTTGTTGATTTAAGTCAACAACGGTGAGTGTTTTCACCTAAAAATAAATTTTTGTTTGCATTTTACTCTTCGTCTTCTCTCCACCCGGGTCCCAACTGCAAATATGTAGCCTCCGCTAGTTCTCCTCTTCTTCTCTCCTTCTTATCATTCACTGGTTGCTATCTTTATTTCTTATTCTGCTTTTTCTTCTTTACTTTATATTCTCCTCATATTTGTTCTCATTAGTTTTGTTAACAATGGAAACCGTTGGATCAAATACTTTTGCCTTTAAATCAACAACGGGGAGAAAATTTTCTGCTAAAAATAAACTTTTGTTTGAATTTTTCTCTTCATCTTCTCTCCATTATTATTGTTTTTGTTGGATTTCTCCCAAAAAAAGGTTTTCTCACAAAAAAAATTTTAAAAGCAAGCAAGTTTTTGAAACAACATCGCCCGTTTTTTAATAAATTGTTGGATCAAAAACTTTGCTGTAAAAACAAATACTTTTGCTGTTGAATCAAAGACGGAGATTCAACAGCCGAAAGTTGTTGATTTAACTACGGTTGTTTTTTTCAGAGTAAATTTTCGAAAAAATTGGACCATTGAAAATCATGATATATAGGCTGAGGCCTGGTTGGAAGCACGTTAATACTTATATTCAAAGATTTATATCAACCATTAGAGAACTTAAAATATCGATAAATTCAGTTACGATTCAAGAGAAAGGCAAAGAACAGAGCAGCGGAAAATCTACTGAGAATCCTTATTGTAATTTTCATACCGTCGACCCTCAGAATCTCAGACTGAGATTCTTAGTAATCCGAAAATCTCCATAGGAATAAAGTCTTTGTCTTTTTGCTTGATATGTCGGTCTACTCTATAAGCTCGAGGTTGAGATCTTTACCTATCAATATCATTTAAAAATATATTATTTTTCCATTTACATTTTCCAAGCATTACTTAACCCTAATCACCGAATTTTGAAAAGTTACGTAAAACCGAAAGTGAGACTCTGAGGCTCACCTATGGGGAAATTTTGAAACACATTATTTTGGTATTTGTTTTTTACTTTTATTTATGCAGTAATGAATGCAGAAGCATTTTTATACATTCTTATAACGGTTTATGACAATTTTTTTAGTATATAAAGATAAAAAAGGTAATTTCATAAAATAGGGGATATTAATGAACTGCAATTTTCACACATTTTTGTAGTTGTTGAATGTTCATGTTTATTACATCTGTTATAAATTTGTTTTCGTGCACACAATGAGAAAAACTAAGAATCAAATGAATATGAATAAATATTTCATATGATCGCCTCTAATATATATTTTCCGCGATCAAATTTAAAAGTTTTAAAACGCAACGTTCGTGGTGAAATTACTGACGCATAAAAGCAGACAATCGTTCGTTTCCCTATCTGAACGCATCTTTTCCGTAATTTAGAATCTCAGTAAACAGAAAATGATAAGATTTTAATGGTTTTGATATTGCTCACTTTACCGTTCTCCATAATTTTATGACATCATATGATCTATAGATCTATGGGGAAATACGACGAATTCACCAAAATCCGGGGGAAGTATGGTGAGTTAACAATGCAAAAACCTCACTGGATAAACCTTGTAAACAACGGATTCAAAATTTAGTTGAATTCTAGAAATGTAAGCTTATTACGATAAAGATACTTAAGGTGAGTCTTTGAGGCTCACTTTCGGGTTTTCGTTACAATTTTATACGATTGCAAAAAAAATGGTTAAAATAAATAAATAGCCCAAAGATCAACATTATTTCATAATTTATGAACACAAATGGAGGAATACCCAAAATTTCAAGCAAAAAGCTTTTTTGGTTTACGAATTATTCGCTTTTAAACTTTAAAGTGAGACTGAGAGGCTCACTTTAGAGGATTAGGGTTAAAAACTAACCGTCAACAGCGAAGAATGTACAACTAGTCTATGGAAGAACGGGGATATACATATGTATGAATATGTTTCTATATAAAATGTATGTAAATATGTTAATATGTTTTTGCTTTATATGGTTATTCAAATCTGCACTATATAATAATACAATGGCGCTATTATAACTCTGACGAGTTTTATGGCAGAGCTTCTCTCCCAATTCGAGGTGTGCTCCTTTTTTGTTTTTCCTACTAATTGGGTGGACCTACAGTTTTATGCCGGCTCCGAATGGCGAATGCATTTTTTGTGGGAAGCTTTTTCGTGGCAGAAATACACTCGGAGGGGATGCCGCCCACTGCCGAGAGGTGAGCGCTCTTAAAAACCCAATAATTGGATTTTTACTAATTAGAAAAAAAATTTTTTTTGGTGTTTTGTTCGGACCGTGGTTTGAACCCGAGACCTCTGGCATAGCAGGCGAGCACTCTACCCACTGCACCACAGCGGCCACAATCTACATTATGCCAACCATTTAAATAAGAGGAAATAATCATGTTGTAAAACTATTCCCTATTCCCAATGAAACCAATTGATACATACACAAATTCCTTATGGACACTGGGGTATTTGTATATAGAAGTACATACATAGAAGCAAATAGATAATAGACCTCTGCACAATACCATTTGCCTCTTCTATATTTTCGAATACTCTATGCATTGTACAATTAGTCACAGCACAATTTCAATGCAGATACGAATATAACCCATACTTTTCATTTGGAATACAAATACTATTTCTATTTGCTCTGTTGGAGCGATTAGTGTACACTATTCGCCACGATAGAATAGAACATAACAATAACCATGTTATGAAGTATTCGCAAACCTTGTTGCTTCTTTTTTTGTTTGTTTATTTACACTGCTATTCCGAGCGTTACCGGAAAATTACTTTACTGGTAATTTATGTTGCTGAAAATTGTTACCGTCTTTTCAATTGGTATTCTGGCACAAATGGTAACGCTGTCAAAGCATTTCCATACGAACGGAATGGAATCGGGCTGAAAATGGTAACAAAATGTTACCACGTATTGAGGTGGTAACTTAATTTTCTGCTGGCAGAATACGAAAAGAGTGTTTAAAGTACCAGATTCTTTATTTAACCAGTAAAGTAAATTATGTTACCACACCGGAATAAGGCCGTTAATGTACATATGGCATTAAGGTGGACAAAAAAATAAAAGCCCAACAAACATATGTTCCATTTTTTAATGATCAGAAATGTTTTTCTTGTTCATTAAGGACTTTGAAAAAAATTATGTATCATCACTGATATAAAAGCAGAAAAAAATTTGGAGGCATTTGCGCGACCTCTAAATTTTAATATAGGTATTAAGGCAAAATTTTAGGTATAGATTTCCGTATTATATTCGCATGAAAATCGGGTTGTTCCGCGAATTTCGGGAGAACTTTATTTCCTTCATACAACCACCTTAATATGGCAAATAATTTTCCTAACTAATGCCGAAAAAATCAAAAGAATCGAAGTATTGGTTACCGAGTTATTTTAAAATATATAGAACAGTTGGAATTATGTAGATCGTAAAAAGCTCTGGTTCGAAATTTATTTTAGACATATGGTTTCTTGGGCAAAAAGCTTGAAATTACCCAAATTTTTATAATTGTGATGTGTCCCTGTTAATTTTTTTTTTGGCCCCTACCAATCGACCCGCCCTAGATGTATGCATATGCACATACACACACTCACACTAGCAGCGTAATTTTGCTGAACACAACGTCTGGATGTGTGTTTATGAAAATATGTATGTACATACATATATGTATTTCGATTATATTCGAAGTATTCGCAAGTAGTGTACACTATTTGCAGAACCTTTTTAAGGTCATGTAATTGTCGCTACGAATAAGTAATTGTATTGGTTCTGTTTATGGTTGTGCTCTACTTGCGTTTATTCTAAAACGACAGAAACAAGTAGGTACTGTAATTGGACGGCCGCGAATATTTTGTTGGCCGTTTCGAATCCATTCGTGCAGCCTTCTAATAGATAAGTAAGATATACATATATGTACATACATAAGTATGTATTTATATTTACAATTTCGATGGTCAGTGAAGCGTATGACTTCACACACATGGCCTCCATCTCTTGCAATTTGTTAGTATTGGTCAGTTAGCGCAGCGCACTGGTCACTACTCATCATCATCATCGTCATCATCCGAATTAACGTCCATTGTTAACCACTTTGTTTTATGATTATTTTAACTGCGTTACTTCACAAGTAAGTTCAACCAAAAAGGCTAAAGTTTTATTCCCCCTTGGAATGTCATTAATTTGCTCGCAATGATAAGTTTTACTTGGAAATCTAATCTGTAGATATTTTATTTGATGCATCCCCATTGAGATTGACTGACCCTTCTCAAATCGCCTTAGAATATGCTGCTTTATTTCGCCTTCCGTGCTTAATTCTTTAATTTATTGATTGTTCTGTGATTATTTTTAGATTAACGGATATGTTTAATGAATGTTTTTAAAGTCTAATCTGTTTGTACAGTTCATTAAAGTTTTATTAAAGTCTATTGAGGGGAAAATTAACCAAAATAGTGATGAGGAGAAGCTGGACATAGGGAACGAGAGTTGCTCCAGTTTGTAGCAGTAGTATTTGATAGTATAAGTACTTCTTGATTTGAAACACATCAGCCGCATTCGAGAGCGAGCACTAAAAAGTAGTCAAAATTATACTCACAGGCAGTTTTATCAAAGGTACAAATGAAGTGAAGTGAGTGAAAGTTTGAAAACAGCCGTATAATGGGGCTTTTGAGGGTTTTCCCCGTAAACTCTTGCTTTCCCAAAGCCACTTCTTTTTATTATAACATTTTTGAAAGATCTCGAATTAAATAAAACAATGTAAATAGTGTCGAATACAATAGATTCCATTCCATTCTCTAACTAGTGATCAGCTAATCCACTTTCTCTACCTCTGATATGCTGTTATCTTATGTTATGTTATGTTATGTTATGTTATGTTATGTTATGTTATGTTATGTTATGTTATGTTATGTTATGTTATATTATGTTATGTTATGTTATGTTATGTTATGTCATGTTATGTTATGTTATGTTATGTTATGTTATGTTATGTTAAAAAAACGGAGATAATGGGCCTAATGCATAAAAATCGAGCTTTAGCTCATACTCAGTTTTTCGTAAAATGGGGAATTTGTAGCAGAAATATTATAAAAATTGGTAGATTTTGCCAAACAAATTTGGTTCATCTCATAGAAAAATTATAAAATAATAAAACCCCATCCAATAAATTTAAATTATTTGGTTATTTCTCGAGATTAAGTTCGAGTTGAGTCTCTTGAGAAAGAGCTCAGTTTTTATGCATAAGGGCCAATGGGTCCACAGTTTCGGGTTCAGCACATTAGAAACCTTAAGTATAGGTATATGTACAAGTATATCTGTCTTCAATATTTTATCGCTCTATGCCTTCCTTCCTCACCCATTCCCCTTTCAACTCAAATGAACGCTCCCGTATCCTAAGCATTCTGTTTACAATACGGCCCACTAAATGGCAATTTAAAAGCAGAGAACTCTTCTTTATAAAAACTTCTTCTGGACTTACAAATTCGTTTTATGGATCCAACTACACTCAGAGAAAAAGCAAGCTAAATTTCAGTATAGCAGGCTTAAATCAATCCGAAAACGTTATGAAAGTCTGTTAAGCTCGAAAATGCTAAAACCAAGAATATATTCTTATTTTTAGGACGATGTTTTTTGAGAAAAAAAGCTTATATTAAGAATTTTCCGTTTTCAAATAAGCTTGTATAAACTTATTTTTAGCATTGCCTATGATTGATTTAAGAATGTACATTCTTATTTTAAGAATGTTCAAATTTTTTTTAAGAATACTTATTCCAGCTTTTCCACTTTTTCGAAATTCAAAATTCGAAATCATTTAACCCATCTAACAAAATGAAAAAATAAAAGTGGTTATTTAGTTAGTTTTTTATTTTGTTTTATTTTCAGACAAGTACATATGTATATATATAGTAATATATATAATATATATAATATACAATTCAATTTTTACAAATGATACTTTGGCTTAAGAGGCCCAAACACTTTCATATAAATTGTATAATTTTTTTTAACTAAATTTTTAAAAGTATATAGTCCAACGTATTAATATATTGTTTTAAACAAAAAAAAATGTATTAACGTAACTTGTGTTAATTATTTCATTTGTTTCTCTACGTATATGTGTGCAAATTGGTTTGAAAATGCGTCACAATATCCTCTTCGAGATCATTAAGTTTAGCTTCGGCCTCTCCACTTCACCGTTGGCGGTTGCAGCGGCCGCAGCTTCCTTCTCAGCAACTTCCAGTTTCTCCTGTTTCTTTAGTTTGCGTTTCTGCAAATAATGAAAAAAGACACATTTTCAGTATATGTATACAATATTTGCTTAAGCTGACGGGATAAAAATTCAAACATTCTCCACTTACCGTTTTGTAAAGAGTCCCTGCAATTGTTTAGCCAATGCAACCCAAAGCCAATACAGCTAGCAGCACATACTTCATGCGGGCACACATCATAAAACCAGTCGATTCTCAGAGGCTATAATTTGAGAATGCCGCTTCCTTGTTGCGTCTGAACAACATACCATAAAACCCTTTGTCCACCACCCCATAGTCCAGACATCGCATATAAGATGAGTGGATTCTTTGGACTCGGCCGCCAGAAAAGCTCGATGGTGATTAATGTGAAATGCACAATAGCACCGAGTATGATGATTGGAAGACGTCCAATATATTTCATTACAGAACTAAACAAAATGGAGCAAATGGCATTCACCACACCAAAACAGATCATCACGAAACCAATTTGATTGATGCCCAATGCGCGTGACACGTAGGACTGTTAAATTGGCTCCAAAAATTCCTTTTCCAAGCCAATGAAACCCGTAATGGGAATGATCAATCCTTGATTGCATTTCTCCCTTTGACGGATAGTGGCCGAGTATTGTATGTTTGTATGTATGTATACAAATTTTTCCTTTTTTGTTAAAAAAAAATTTTGTTTGAACAAAAAGCAACGACTTTTGAAAATTATGTACATATGTACATATAAACATACATACATATGTACATACATATGTATCTTTTTTGAGAATTTCATACTTAAATCGAGAATTTTATTCTTAGAACAAGATATTTTCAGATTTTTATATTGCTTCAAGAATGCTATTCCTGTTTCAAGATTGGAGGAACTTAAATTTTGTACATTTCTCCTTAATTTCCGTAATTCTTAAATCAAGTACGACACAGATTGATTTTAGCCCGCAACTTTTCTCTGAGTGTAAAAATATAACAGCTGCACGGAGAAAACTGTTGTGCATTATTTATGAACAAGCTGTTCATAACTATAAAATTTTTAAATACATTTTTGAATATGCAACTTTGCACATAAATTGCGCCTAATAATCATAAATTCTGCACAATAATTAAAATTGTGCATAAGTTATACACAAAAAATGTGCACAGTTTGTGAACATTGTTCATAGCTTAATTATTTGAAAATCAAACACAATTGATCATAATATATGAACATTGTGCATAATATGTGACTATAAACACTTTCTTTGTGTCAAGAGTGCCGGATGTGTTTAGCAGCGACAATAGTTGAAGTGTGTTTATATTATTTCTTAACAACTGGAATTAACTGAAGGATAACATCATAGCAGTATGCAAAATGTTGTTAAATTTCCAGCTGATAAAAAAATTATAAATAATCTTGCAACAAACAAAGGTAAAAAAAAACAATTTAAACTTATGAAATAAAGAACTAATTTCAATATTATTTTTAAATGCTTGTGGCAAGAAAAACAGTTGAGAAACAGACGTGGAAGCTTAGCACAGGCGACGCTTGGAGGTCCTTCGTCGTTGAAATAAACAGCGGTGCTGACATACAAATACATGTTAATACTGAAAAATATGATCTATTGTATATTAATATGTATATATATGTACATATATAATATTAGTTAGAAGCATTTGTACTTTTAAAAAAAGACATTTGAAAATAAAATGAATTTTTTTCTTTAATATTAGCAGGAGGTGTCAAAATTTTTCCTATTTGTTCACAATCTATGAAACTTCTGTTCATAACCTATGCCCAGTTGTTCATAGTCTTTCCCAGTTGTTCAGAATCTATAAAAATGTTGTTCATAATCTATGCCCAGTTGTTCATAAAACATGCTGATAGTGCTGAACTTAAGTGTGCATAGATTATGAACAACTGTTCTTGGTCATTTTTCGTGAACAATTTGTGCATAAGTTGTGCCCATACCGCATAATTTCTGCACACAATTCTCTCCGTGTGTCTGTTGGAAAACTGGCTCTATCAACTGTAGTATTCCCGTCTACTAAACGATGTGTCAGCGCACATCTACCAAACACTTTTTTTCTGCTGGAGTTTATAATTTATTAAACCACCTGCTATATGATTAATTACCAATATTTAAAAAATATTCATATTTACTTTAATCTCGCATTTATATCTGCTGCTATTTAAATGTATGTAGAAAAACATAGAAAAACAAAACATTAATTAAGCATTTTCTACGCAACTTAGCCTTCTGCCTCATCAGCCTTCCTTTATTAGCTACGCCAACCAGCACGCTGCACAGTTAGGTAATAACATATTTTTGATTGAAAATCATCCATCTAAAATTTGACTTGTTCTTAAAGCCATCAAGCGGTCCAAAAATACTCAAAACGCCGCCTGCGGCGATATCGTAAGTATCAAAATGTCCATTGGACCGTCCATCACTCAGCTGCCAAGCGGTGGCTACCGCAGTGCGTCATGTCATATTTAAAGAAAGGAAATCTAAAAACAAATGCAACCACAACAAAAGCTGAAGATATGAGGTGATGAGAGAGATAAATAGTATGTCTGAATGCGGTTAAGGTGCATTGGATATTATTCATGCTGGTTTATGGGGTGACTCAAAATGAGTAAATCACAGTTGAAAACAGTCTCTTATTGCAGGGAAAATATCGAAAGGTCTATATTTTACAGCTAATAGATTTAGCTAGATTATCCATTATAGCAGCATATCATACTTTGTAGGCTGAGAAATACAAATGGGAAAACATCATAGTATTATTTTCTATGATATTCTTTTCAAGACAAAGTGCTAACCGAACTGCTATCTTCTACTAAAAAGTCGCTGTTTCTGATAACTATGAAAAGTGTTGAAAAAAAGATTTGAGACTTTCTAACTTCCAGTCGCCGTGGAATTTTAGCGCCTTATACCATGTCTCCACATAACGTGTTTCGCTCTTTTTTTCTGCATTCGCTCTCTCAATCTTGCTTCGACGCGGAAACCAGTGCCGAAACTCGCTAATTTCCATACAAATTTATGAGAGCGAGTGAAGATTGAAACACTTGTTTCGTTCTCAATCCTCTTGCCAAACGCGATGATATCGATGCCTTCTCTAATTTTGTATCGAAAATCTATCGAAATCTCACACAGACCAAAACAAAAACGCAAAAATAAGCAAACATACAAACATTTAAGAAGAACACGAAAGAGATATGTTAAACTGAATAACGATCAGCCAGGTGGAGACGGGTTATTTAGTGAGATGTTTCGCTAGATGTTTCGCTGGCGAATCAAGTTATGTGGAGACGGGCTTTTAGATCAGTTTTTGAATGCTTTTATTAATCCGTCAATGCTCTTAGATTGTACTCTTGAATTTCTGCTGGATTGGATTTCGATTTTTCTAATACGGGAATGTTTTGGCTCTGTTAATTACATTCAGCTTCCAGATCAAATTGGCGCACCCTGTACTTTGATGGTTAATCTTAAATCACACGAGCGTGGCTACTAGAAATCATAGATTAGGTAGGCGAACAGTGACCGTAACAAAACTAACCAGAACGAATTTTGTCGAAATCGTTTATTATTTTTGATTTTGTGTTGTTATTGGAGTTTATTGTTTTCTTTTTATTAATTTTCTTCTGTTCAAGAGGTTGAGAAGTATACGAAACGCCCTTTTTAGAGTTAATCTGGGGTGTTAACAGCTTATGAATATCTAAACCTTTGAAGGACTGTTAAAATCTTGAAATTAGGAAAAAAAATATTCTTAAGTATGAAAAAATAATTTTTTCAAACTGCCTTACTTGAAAAGGAGTCGTAGCTGCTAAAAGCGGGCTTCGCTATTTTTGTTCATTAATCAGGGTTCCCTTTCAAGACTTTCGTTAACGTATCTCCTAAGACTGAGAACATGTTTCTATAAAATTGTGCTGGTACCAAACCAGACCAACATTCGAAGATGTGAAGAAACTAGTATGCCCCTGTCGGCGGCAGATATCATTCCAAACGTCATGTGGTTTGGTAGGTAGCAGCTGCAATATAGACACTTCACCTCCCAGCTTATAGACTTTACTAAGCCTTTTCGTTAATCTTTGTCTTGAACATCCCTCCGGTATACGGTAGTGAGTATAGTGGTTATCCCAGTCTATAAACGAGAGCTCTGGCTAGAACGCACAATGCGAGAGAAGAGTTGACCACTCACAGCCCTTTTGAGTAGGACCGCTATATCCAGCTTATTGTGCTAGGATATTAAGTAAACCTTAGATTTATTGACCAAGACATCCACTACCATAACTCCGTTGTTTAGCAATAGAGTCGCTTCTTATGGCAAGCAAAACAACTGATTTTGTTTAGGTATTTCATGGCTCTACCAACATTCTAGCTGTCCCATTCTGTCTGACCGTTCTGTCGTTCCAATCAAAGTCTTCTAACAACTATAACTCCTTCCTCTTCTCTTTGCTATTTAGCTTCTTGTAACAGCAATCCGACAGTGGTGAGATTCTTTATTTTTGTAGCAGTACTAGGCCCAAGCCGACATTACTTTTCAGTCTCCTCTAAATGAAGCCCCCCGAAAATTTGCAGGCTTCTATGTGGCTGATCCATACGATATAAGGCCAGGGTCTGTTCTTGGAGGAATCTTATCTGCTATAATGCCCCGAGTCTCCATTCCATTATAAATTGTTATATTTCCCCTAAAACTGATGCATGAGTTACATAATTCGAGTATCCGCATGAAAATGAGGTCAAAGTTGACTGCAAGCAAATATCTCTTGTGCATTAAATCAACATTTTAATATACAAAATATACATAGGTATGTGTGTCAGTAATGTCACTTAAGCAAATTATTAAATAACTCATAGAATTAAGTAAAAAAAAAAAGCAACTTGCTCCCCTTAGTCAACAAGCGCACTCCCTTAAAAACCGCAGTGAAACTTGATACCCCACTGCATATGAAAATAAAGAATCTTTATAAATAAATAACTAACGTAATTTTTCAAGATTTTCATAATTTTTTCTGTACAAAATTGCTGCTTTTGACTTTCCCTCCACACTTTTTTTTTTTGGTATTTATTTACTTTATATCCAGAAGTTGTATTTTCTTCTCTATTTCTTCTACACTTCATTGCAGTGCCGTGGGAGCTGGTAGCAGGAAGAGAGAAACGGTGGATGTAAGGCGGTGATGAGGACTCAGTTCTTAAGAAAAATGCTTCTACTTATGCGTGAAGTAACATTGAATTTTTCACGGTACTTAAAATACATAACAAAACATGAGTGGCGGGGAAAAGCGCATGGCACATAACTGTGGATGTGGGTAAGTACATACATATGAAGAATATTAACCAAACCCGAAATTCATAGCAAAGAAAAGCCAAAATGAGCAAAATTAATAAATTTGTGCTTTTACTTGGCTTTTGCTGTTTCCGCTCTTGCTCTTGCTGCTTGTTCTTCTTCCTCTTGTATATGTAGGTACATATTTAAGTAGAACGTGGTAGAAAATTTGCACAAATTTTTAGTAACTTCAATCAGGATTTGCAATTTGTATTATATGTGCGTATGTATGTTTGCTTTTTGGCTGCTTTTGCTGCCTTCCATGTGAGAGATTTTACAATTTTTAACTGCGCTTAAGTTCCTGAATTTATTCGCACATTTGCTTCCCTGCAGGGAACTCAATAACTAGTGAGCACAATTTCTAGTTCCGAACTAGCGAAAAGGTGTCAAAAGGGAACTAGATCAATTGTAGTTAGACCCTCACCAGTTCAGAAGGAGTGAATTGAGTGACCATTATAAGACACACTTTGATTTGTATGCAATTTCGAAGTGACAAAAATTCTATGAAAATTTTTCGTTCGTTCAATTGCCATCGGCTTTGTCTATTTCTGCAATTCTCAGACGTTTAGTGAGGCATTTTATATAAAGTTTTATATTTGCATGTTCCCCTAATTATGCTTTTCCGATCCCTCAGGCTTATTTTGAATTTCTTTTATTTTATTACTTTTTAAATATTATTGTAAATTTTTATTAAATCAATATATTAAAAAATATTATTTAAAAAAAAAAAATAAAAAAAAAAATTATCATCCACCTAGCAACTGACAGAATTCGAACCCGCGCTCCTCAGATTGAAAGGCACATGCGTTAGCCAGTCGGCCATCGCGCCACTTGCATGAAGTGTGTCAAAGGCTGCACTTAAGCGGCAGATGTAAAACTGTAGAATTTGTAGGTACTTGTAGCTAGTTCAGAACTATCGAAATTGTGCCAATAAACGAACTAGTGTAAACTGTAGAATTTAGCACTAGTTCGGAACTATCGAAAATGTAGTGCAGAGGGTGACAATTGACACCGCCTAGGACATCGCCGTGTTAAATTCGCCAGTTGATAACATGCAAAAGAGATTTAGCTCGCACTAGTAGTGGCGAAAAATGCACTAGAAGCGACCTAGTTCGGAACTAGAGATTTTCCCTACAGGGTACATACACTCTGTTGCTCAATGCAGAGATTTTTCGTCCTTCCTTTTTTTGTTTTGACTGTGAAATTTTATTTATGACTAAATCTCTTTTTGGCTGGGGTTGGCTTTTAGCCAAAATTCAACAAATTGAAATTTAAGATAATTTAAGCGCTCTTATTTAAGTTTCGTGCAAATGGCAGCCAGAGGCAGGTGACATGGCGCTCCGGTAAGCTGTGTGTTGGCTGAGTGTGAGTACCGACATTTTGGCTTTTAAGCTGAGTGCATTCATTTTTGGCCTAAAATTTTTGGTATTTGTCATAATTTGTTTATGCTGTTGACTGGGCTTGTTTTTTTATGGGTTTCAGTTAGTTAGTAGGCGGATTATTTTTGGTGCTGAATAAATACGGCTTTGCTGTTGCTGTGTGGTTTTGCAGTTCATTGTTTTGGGATTTCATTTCTGCTCAGAGTATTCTTATTTATGTTAATAGAGGCTGAGCTAGTTTAACTAAATGTGAATTAGTACCTGGGTAATAAATTTGGCGACGATAAATTTTTGCGTAAAGTGAAAAAAGTAGAAAAGTGGGGTGAGAAAGAGGCGGGTGAATGGTTTTCGAGAGAATTTAAAGTGTGACACAAATTTCATAAAACGCTGAATACCTACACAGTAAAAAATGATAGTTTAATTCTAATATCATTTGGTACTTGATTTAATCATTCTTGGAATTAAATTTGAATTTTAATGCTAAAAAGTCTTATTTTTAAACTATGAGAAGTTTTACAATTTTATTTATTCCAAAATAGTTTCAAAATAAAGCCTAGAGAAGTATTAAAATTCTCTCTAAAGAAATTTAATTATTTATGGTTTAAAAACAAATCCTGAAAAGTATAAAAAACTTTCTCTTTCTCAATGTATATGTATTAGCATCAAAGCTTTTTTGGTTTGAAATCAAATCTAAAACAAATTTTCATAAAAAAAGTCAAAATAAATACATACATATGTATGTATGTACATAAACAAAATGTTTCTAAAAGTTCGTTGTACGTGAGGATGCCAAAGATATCGATACTGGCAAATATAAAATGCTTGTCGCAGAGGAGATAGTGGAATATTTACGTCCCATACGCAATAAAATCCAACAACAGCTGTTGCGACGTAATGAGTTAGTTTATTTGCTTGAGAAGGGCGCAGAGAAGGCGCGTGAAACGGTTGCGTCAACGATGGCGGAAGTTAGGCAAAAAATTGGTTTGGATGCACATACGCATATGCCATTGACGCAGCAGGCGTGTAAGGCGGAGGAGCAGGACCAAGGTGATATGAAAGCTTTGGCGTCAGTGACAGCTAAAAAGCCAAAGACTGAGTTGAAAAAGATGGTGGGTGATATTGAAGTGCCAGTGGTGCCCAAACAGATGCTGAGCGTCGAAAAGAAACAGCAAATACAAGTGGAAATTCAAAAAAATGTAGATATGGAACAACTATTGAAATTAGATGTTAAGCCTGTGGTGGCAGCAAAAACGGCGGCCAATAATAAGACCGAAACAACAAAAACGATAAATGAAACGGCATTCAGTTCAGAGACACCAGCTTAAAGCCCGTCTCCACATAACTTGATTCACCAGAGAAACATGTAGCAAAACATCTCGCTCAATAACCCGTCTCCACGTGGCTGATCGTGATTCAGTTTAACATTTCTCTTTCTTGCTCTTCTTAAATGTTTGTATGTTTGCTTATTTTTGCGTTTTTGTTTTGGTCTGTGTGAGATTTCGATAGATTTTCGATACAAAATTAGAGAAGACATCGATATCATCGAGGTTGGCAAGATGATTCAGAATGAAACAGTGTTTCAATCTTCACTCGCTCTCAGAAATTTTGTATGGAAATTGGCGAGTTTCGGCACTGGTTTCCGTGTCGAAACAAGATTGAGAGAGAAAATGCAGAAAAAAAGAGCGAAACACGTTATGTGGAGACATGGTATAAGACGGATGCTTCGACGACGACACCGACGATAACACCAACAATGCCTGGGCCCGACAAAGAGACAAAAAAAGATGATAAACAACAAAAACAGTTTTAGATTTAGATAAAGGCTTTTTGTATAAGCCAAATAATTTGTTGACTAAGAAGCTGCTTTACTCCCATTTTATTTGTATATATGTATGAGTGCGTGTATGGCTAGTGTGTATTAAAATTTTTAGTATTTAAAATATATATGAGCTATTATAAATCCAAAAAAGTATAAAATTTATTACAATTTGCGGATAGATCTTATACCATTTCAGCTATTTTTATTACCAAAAATATTATAAAAATAATCAAAATTTGGTTTTGATTTAATTCCATAATACCATGTCTCCACATAACGTGTTTCGCTCTTTTTTTTCTGCATTTTCTCTCTCAATCTTGTTTCGGCACGGAAACCAGTGCCGAAACTCGCCAATTTCCATACAAATTTCTGAGAGCGAGTGAAGATTGAAACACTGTTTCATTCTGAATCATCTTGCCAACCTCGATGATATCGATGTCTTCTCTAATTTTGTATCGAAAATCTATCGAAATCTCACACAGACCAAAACAAAAACGCAAAATATAAGCAAACATACAAACATTTAAGAAGAGCAAGAAAGAGAAATGTTAAACTGAATCACGATCAGCCACGTGGAGACGGGTTATTTAGCGAGATATTTTGCTAGATGTTTTGTTGGTGAAACAAGTTATGTGGAGACGGGCTTTAAAAGTATAGAATTTATTCCAATTTTTGTATTGATCTTATATCATTTCAACTACTTTTAATACCAGAAACATTCTAAAAATAATCAAAATTTGGTATTGATTTAATTCTAAGAAAGTATTAATTTGACAATTTCCGTCTCTCAATATTCTCTTCTTTTTTTAAACCAGAATGGTTTTAATTTAATGCTTTTTGGCATTGTTATATATAAATACTAGTGATGGGCGAGTCCGAGATGTTTTATTCGATTCTCTCGATTGTTGAAACATCTCGAATGCTCTCGATGGTTTTCATTCGTATTCGAGTCAAGTCGTAAATGGCCGTCAGTCGAAACAATCGCTAAAACATCTCGGACTCGCCAACGATTCCTCTCGTTTTCAAAGCAACCCTACAACAACTCGGACTCGCTGCAAAAAATACATAATAATTGTTGTTGCCGCTTGAATATTAAAATTGCTTTACAAAACATACAGAGTGGTACAAATCTATTGCCGTTGTTGCTACTCGTAAAATTCATTTGTTTCATAAGCGTCTCACTTCAGAAAATTTATTAATGTTTAATAATTAATTATTATTATTATGCACGACACTGTTTTCAATTTGGTTAATTTATTTATGTATTTGCCTCACTTCCATTAAAAATCCTACTTTCTTTATCAACAAACCTCATTCAGTTTATTTTATCAACTAAAACATATCATCAAAACAACAGCCGGCCCGCCGACTCGGATCAATCGCAAAAACATCACGCTTGTGTAGTCGAGATGCCATCGAAACAACCTACGACTCGCCGACTCGGAACAATCGCAAAAACATCTCGCTTGTGTAGTCGAGATGTCATCGAAACAACCTCCGACTCGCCGACTCGGAACAATCGCAAAAACATCTCGATTGTGTAGTCGAGGAGCGAGTCAACTTTTGACTCGATTGTGATTTTGCAACGATGGCGATTCTCTCGATTGTCTAAACATCTCGGACTCGCCCATCACTAATAAATAGCAAAATGGTATTAAAATTAAACTAAAATTTTTACTGTGTATAATTGAGAAACATCTAACACATATCATATGAAATGAACTGCTGGAATAGTCCCTATTTATATTTATTTTTGTCGGTTTATTTGGCAATTCATTTCCTTGAAAGCGGTCCATCTTCGATAAAATTGTGAAAAGAGGTTTTCTACGCTCTCTCATTGAACGATTTTCCACTTTCACATTTTCTAAAACAACAAGCCTTCTTCTACGTTAGAGATGTGTTCTAGTTATCTATTTCCTCATATAAAACTACTCTTGTTGGAAAAGTCGGGCTCCAACCCCTTTTTCGGATTTTTTTTCTATCTCATATCGAAGCAATTTCTTAAAGCTTTCTATGTCTTCTAATATTCTCTCCACAAAGAACTAACACCCCTGCAATCTTATTTCCTTAAACATTATATTATCTTCTTCTCTTTACTTTTCCAGCAAAACACTAACTAACTAACTATCTTACTAGTATCATGCAACGAAATTTGTGAGAGTAAAGTGACATTTTCTCCCATTGGGAGATGTTAGCAAAAAAGGAAAGAAATACGAAATTAGCTAACTTTGCTTGATTACCATGTTTTGGAATAAATTTGCTTACTGCTTTCATTTTTAACTTTTTTATACTCAGCTGTACTAGTACACAGAGTATTATAGTTTTAATCACATAACGGTGGATTGTAACAGAATGAAATAATCGAGATAGATATAGACTTATATATATCAAAATGATCAGGGTGAAAAGAGAAATCGATTGAGCCATGTCCGTCCGTCCGTCCGTCTGTCCGTCCGTCTGTAAACACTCTAACTCGCGCAAAAATTGAGATATTTTGATGAAATTTGAAATGCAAGTTGGTATCGAGACTGGGACGTTTGGTATTGAAAATAGGCGAAATCGGACCATGACCACGCCCACTTTTCCTATATAGAAAAAATCGGAAATTTGGTATCTCAGTCACTAATATAGCTGGAGCGATGAAATTTTACCCACGTGTTGAGCTCAGGCCCCTATGAAGAAATTTGATGAAATCTTGGAAAATGGGCGGTGCCACGCCCACTTATTAAGGGTCAGACATGGAAAGTTTTATATGTCATAACTCAGAAACCGTTGAAGATATATCGATGAAATTTCGTGATTTACTTACTGAGCCAAACATTTGGACGGAAAATAGTTAAAATCGGTTGACGGCCACGCCCACTTTTATATATGGGTCTTATAAAGTGACCTAATAAAAAAATTTTAAGCTATATCTCTGTCAAATATACAGATATATCATTGAAATTTTATGACAGCAGTCCACCTACGGACATAAAACGAAAACCACAAAAATTTTCATGTTCAAAATTTTGGCGAAATCGGTTGACGACCACGCCCACTTTTATATATGGGTATTATAAAGTGACCTAATAAAAACATTTTAAGCGATATCTTTGTCAAATATGAAGGTAATTCATTGAAATTTTGTGGCATGAGTTCCACAATAGACCGGAAACAAAAAGTAGAAAAATTTTGGAAAATGGGCGTGGTACCGCCTCTTTTTAGACAAAGGAATATACGAGATTTCTTAGCCTATAACTCGACAAATAATTGAGATATTATGACGAAACTTGGTTTATACACTTTTATAACTAGTGTTAATAGACACGCAAAAATTTATTCAAATCGGTTTATGACCACGCCTACTTTTTGACAAAGATATTTCTGGAACACCCTTAGGAATTTGTAATGTGACATCTTTGTAACTAGAAGTCATAAAGGAAAGAAATTTTGAGCAAAGAATAATATTCATATGCTTAGTGGGATGACTGATAAAAATGTTGAAAATAGGCGTGGTTACGCCCACTTTATGCAGCACTCGCTTTATATAAAATACATCGTGATTCTATCAGACGCAAACAAACAATGAAAGCATACAGCTGAGTATCTAATGTTCGATTCCACCCGATCTTAGGCTTCCTTACTTGTTAAATATAAATAACTAATTTCATTCATTGTTGACTTTTTTATTTCACACATATTTTCTTTAACATTTCTTCTTCTTTTTGCTAGTAACTTGCTAGTGGTGTCCAGTAAAGAAAGTTACTGGAACTATAATTTTCGCTCTCTCCATTTTCATTCAGTTCGATCTCTTTTGCTGGAGAGAAAGTAAAGAAACACGAATTATCTGTCAAATCTATATAATTAGGGATAATTAACGTTAGTTAGTGTGTAAAGAAACGCTCCTACTGGCAGAGTGGAATAAACGTCATTATTGAAGAAAAATGCATAGACAGTTGGTGAGAATATAAGTTTGGCTGGTCGCCCAAGTATGTTACTCTCTTCAAGTTCTAACACTAAACGTCAGAGTATTTCTCTCAGAGACCTCTAGACCTTAGATTATAGGAAAACGGATTAGTCCCATATATTCCAAATGGATTGAAATCGTATGAAAGCCAGGAGCTTTATATACTGTCCTCTATGGACCTTTACCTTTTCACTGCTTAGATGGAGATTTTGTGACTTTATGTGCATCCCTAACTGCTAATTTTTTCAGAGTCGTCACAATTTACTATACAAACAAGTAGATATTGTGAAATGCAGACAGGCTGAAAAACATAACTAAGTACACTTCTTTCCTAAACAATAAACAGGAATAATTCTCAGTTCTGGCAGTGAACCACACCTTTGTATGCCTACCAACAACATCCTGTTATGCACTCTGTGACTGCCAACTTGCCACACTCACCAACAACAAAAATACAGTATACTCTTTCTAATCCTTCTAATCCTTTTAGTATATGTATATGTACGTGTGTACTTCATAACTTCAAAAAAGAAATGTAAGTATGTATGTATGTGTCAATGGCATGTAGCATGTGACCAATGTGGCCATTTTTACTTTAGCTCCCTAATGCGAAGCACGAACTTCTCCAAGTGAAATTAATCGTTCGCAAACAATCACAAAAACTCAATTAGACGCAGACGCCTTTCCAAATGCTTTTCTTCTTTCTTTCTTTCACTTTTTGTTTTTGCTGCAATTCTTAGCTACTTTTTCTCTGTTATCCTCGATTAACACCACAGAGTTCATTGTGCAGTGCTTAAGAATTACAAAACCACAACCAGAGCCACAACGCAATCGTGCAAATCCATTTTAAGCTGCTTGTTGACGTGGAAATCACGTTTAACAAAAAAGAATGCGAACTTGTGATTTGTGATTTCTGTTAAGTCCAATTTTTAACTTTGTTGGCATTTAATTGGTTTTAATTTGCAGAGTAAATACATAGAAGGAGAAAGAACGTTAGCGAAAGATTGAGCAGAACTGAAAATAATGTAATAATAAACATTTTTAATTCGTATTAAATGTTGAGATAAAGAAGGTTATGTGACGTAGAGCAACGACGGTTGAGTGTACGCGCCGAAAGGATATCTTTCGTCCAAAGTCTGTTTCCTCCAATATCTATTACAGCAAGGCAAATAATATCGAAAATGTGGTTCTTCAGAGACTTCATTGAATCCCATTTCATGTTCGCTTTAGGTAAGGCTAAACTTGATAAGGGAAAACCCACCTTATTTTTGTACGTCCTGCTGAAGGAACTGAACCTTACAACACCACTCCTCGTGGCATAAAAAGGAAGCGTTCCAAATACGAAAATGTAATCCAATCTTTCACACGAAAAATCTTTTTCACTCACAATTGGATTAGGATGAGTACCATATCCCTCATATATAATGCTCATATAGTAGTTATCCATACATTATTAAACGAGTAATACATATTTATATTGCGATGATATATTTTCTAGAATTTTAGTGAAACTAATATTAGTGAAACTAATATTGCAAATGGTGCCGTATAATGAAAAAGTCCGCAATTCAATAAGCTAAACTAATGTGTAGGTAGTATGTGCGCAATATTGATTAATTCTGCAAATATTAAAAAAATCAACCACTTACGTATTTAAAAACTAACAACCATTTAATGAGTAAATCTTTTTTTAAACAACAACACTCACCCCTCAACTCTTACATATATCGAATGGAAGCGAATTGCACCCAGTCACGCCTTAAGCGTCCCAACTCAATGAGCTAACCAAATTGAAGCTGAGAAAAAAAATGTCATTCATTGTTTTGTATTCATTATTCCCACGTCTATTTACCGTTCTAGCTAAATACTTTAAAACATCATCCCTTCCTTCCCTTTACACTTTTCACTTTCGACTATCCTCTTCAATTTTTAACTTTCACTATCTAAAATTGTTTGTTTGCATAAGTGGTTTGGTTCAATTATCCTTATCAGCGGATGCTCTAAATGAATTGCCATGCCCACCAGTGTTTTGGATTTTTTTTTTCTTGTAAGAGATGGTATTTTTTAATAAATGAATACACACATATGCTACAGTTGTAATTATTATGCGAAAAAAGGCAAAAGGACACAAACTATATTTACTATATAGTTTTTTACGGTAAATTAGGTTTGAGTAGCGAGGAAAATCAACCCCCAATTGGCCGATAAAAAACTATGCTTTTTTATGTTAATGAGTTAAAATAACATAAAGAGGTTAAAGAATTAAAAACAATATCATAAAAATGTGTTATTTATGGTACATATGAAACAGACACAAGCCACTTAACCCTAAAAAACTAAACTTTTTTTTTTGTACATAAACACAAAACCTCGACTGTGAGGATACTTTTTTTAGAATGAAAATTTTTTCCTGTTTTTGTAAAATATTTTATTTAAAAAAAATTGCTTTTTCAAAGAAATACAATCAAAATAATATAAATAAGCAGGTAATTCATTGAAATTGTTTATGAAACCAAAGAAAATTCACATTAAAAATTAATTATTTTAGTTGTTTTTTACAAAAAGGTAATTTTTTAAAACTTATAAAAAGATATGAAATAAAATTTTAGAAACTTAAATTTTTATTAAAATTCATTTGTACTTATATGTAGTTTATTAAGCAAATAAAAGTTTTTCTGTGGATTTTATATATACATATTTTTTTTGCACACGGAAATAATATCAGATTTTTTTTTCGTACATCAGACTCATAACAATTTGGTGATCTGTGCTCAAAGTAATACGTTTTATTGCAAATACATAAATCATAATTACGAAGAGAAACTTAAATAAAAACCTGTAAAAAAATTAGCAGTAACACTAAACCTTGCCTCCCAGGCGACACGAGCATCTATATCTTCGAATTGACAGAAACACCATGCGATTAACGTAAAGTTTACGTCGTAAACACATAAGCTCATGTAACAGTCTACTGAGTTGGCACGAACACTAGATAGGGTCGAAAAAAAAATGTTGTAAAAGTCCGCCCCTAAATTTGAAGCTTATGTTGAGAGGGTTAAGGGACACAAAAAAAAATTTTTTTTTTACCCCGCGAAATACCGCCGAAATTGTTTTTTTATTGTAACTTTGTTATTTATCATCCGATTTTTAAAATTGATACGTCGTTAGTTTCGTATTTTGAAGCTCTACACTTCCTTCTAATGTCCTTTTGAGCTCTGAAGTCGTTTTCACATAGTTGGGTCAGCTAACTTATTTGTATGTCCACGAATTATCCTCTTTGTATTGCCAAATGAAAGTGCTTAGAAATTCATGACAATGTTGCCTTGAAACGGTTTTACTAAATTAATAAACAAAGAAGTTACGTCACAAAGAAGTTATTTAACGTAGATATTATTTAACTATTTTTTTTAAGTAATTCAGTATATGTAAAGTTGTAAAAGTCCGACCCTAAATTTGAAGCTTATATTGAGAGGATTAAAGAAAAAAAATTTTTTTTTTTTCTGATCCCGCGAAATACCGCGGAAATAGTTTTTTTATTGTAACTTTGTTATTTGACTTCAGAGCTCAAAAGGACATTAGAAGGAAATGTGGAGCTTCGAAATACGAAAATAATGACGCATCAATTTTAAAAATCGGATGTTAAATAACAAAGTTACAAGAAAAAAACATTTCCGCGGAATTTCGCGGGATCAGAAAAAAATTTTTTTTTTGTCCCTTAATCCTCTCAATATAAGCTTCAAATTTAGGGTCGGACTTTTACAACTATACATATATTGAATTGCTTAAAAAAATAAATTAAATAATAGATACGTTAAATATTCGTAGGGACGTAACTTCTTTGTTTATTAATTTAGTAAAACCCTTTAAAGGCAACATTGTCATGAATTTTGAAGCACTTTCATTTGGCAAAACAAAAAGGATAATTCATGGACATACAAATAAGTTAGCTGACCCAACTATTTGAAAACGACTTCAGAGCTCAAAAGAGCATTAGAAGGAAGTGTAGAGCTGCAAAATACGAAAATAATGACGTATCAATTTTAAAAATCGGATGAAAAATAACAAAGTTACAATAAAAAAACGATTTCGGCGGTATTTCGCGGGATCAAAAAAAAATTTTTTTTTGTGTCCCTTAACCCTCTCAACATAAGCTTCAAATTTAGGGGCGGACTTTTACAACTTTTTTTTTTTTCGTATGGGGACCAACCCTATCTAACGAACACCCAAGTTGATATTTTAGATTAATTTTTAATGCGTTCGTGAATGATTACAAAAAAAACAAAAATGCTGCGCCTCCGAGTCGAGGTTTAGTGTTCTAGAGTTAAGGACAACGAAATCATAGTATTTAATTTTGAAAGAAAAAAAATTAAAATTTCACCTACAGCTTAATTTTGATTAATGAATGTTAAATACTATAAAAGCTGTAATGTGGTATTTTTAAATAGTTTTTTTGCTAATAAAAAAAAAAATAGATCAACGCAACTTATGTATATCATTACTAGCTTATATTCCGGTAAATAACCATAAAAGTATCAGAAATATGATCTTCAACCATAACTCAATGCCAGCGTCATCTAACGGCTAATATTCTTCATGTGAGCTATTGATCTTTCAGGCTATCGAATAATGAAATTATAAAGTCGTGATGTGTATTTGAAATAGTGCTTTTGAGATGAAAAGAGAAGTTTTGCTGAATTATTGCTGAGTAGTGAGTAGTATGTATACAGAAATTATAAAAGCCGAGATACTTATCTAAATACGCTGACACCGCAGGAAGCACCTTATAGAGACTCTCTATAAGAGAGACCAACAGAGAAGTGCAGACTCACATTATGATGTGCCTATTTGATAGGAAAACGGAATCATGTTCCGGTAAAGCTAGATATCTATATTGAAGTTATGCTGTGAAACGTTCAGACGTTTTAACGCTGGTGATCGTTGAGCTTTGCCTCATATTAAGAGAACTGGTTTTATGTTTGCTACATTATCAGAGCAGTATTATCAGGATGATGTGTTCATTGAAACAATTCTTTGGGCTCTTGTAGAAAAGCAATAAGCCGCTTCCTTTTGCGAACTAAAGTTCCACGAAATGACAACAACGGAGTTCGAGTGCATTTTACTTCGAGGCATTGCATTTGGCAACAGTCAAAGCGGTCCTTATTTGGTATTTTAATGATATATCGATACGATTCATTAAGTCCGTAGGCTTTTAATATTTCAGAAGTCTATAGAACAGATATCCAAAATGCTGTATAATTTTTCAATGTGTATCTACTATGAAAAATTTGCTTCCCTCCTTTAATATTTAACTGAAACATGACACCTCCTCTGCCCATGATGCCATATATTGCAAAAAAAAAAAAAAAAGAAAAACGAATACAGCATGAACTAACCTTTTAAAGCGCACACAATCCCTTAAATATTCAATTTGAGTATTTGAGTGATGCGTCAATATTATTTCTAAATTTATACACTTCAATAAAATCAGCAGTTTAGTGAGGTGGGAAAATTTCCCACAACCCATTCACAGCAGTGCCATGCAATCACAAAAAAAAAAAACTTGAAACAAATGGATGAGTGAGAAAGTACACTTGCAAACTTACAAGCAAACATATGCAAGTTGTCAAAAGTTGTCACAAAGTTGTATAAAAATAAACAATAATAAGATTTCTGCTGGGAAAATATTCCACATACAAACAGACAGACAGCCGCTGACATTTAAATAGTGCTTAGTCAAAGCCATATGGATGCACTCCAGTGAGCACAACAGGGCTAACAGAGCAGGGTATTCAGGAAAGCGATGTACATATAAAGGAAGAGGGGAAAGAGACAACAAATTTTTTGTAAGTAAAAATAAAATTTATTTCTGCTTTGCTGCAGTAATTCATAACAAATTTGTGAGCTCCCTAGAGACCCACTTTGTACACTTAAATGCAGACAGGAATATTTTTTTAGTCGGTGGGTGTATGTATGTAGGTGTTTCAGAGTCAAGAGAGAATTTAGGGACGACGAGGCTTGCGAATGAAATACTGTTACTGTGTAATTTGAATTATTGTTGGATTTACTCGCGCTTTGATGAGGTCGTTTGTTATGCAATTTATGTAGGTATGTATATTTGTTGGTAGGTATGTGAGTGCTTGGGAAAGGAAGATGCAGGATACTAAAGGGAATTTCGTGATTTAGTTAAAGCGAGGTGTTGGAAATTCCCATCGCCGATTTTGAGTAAATAAACACGCTAGCAGCTCATAAAGGATGCCTTAGGAGACTTTGGAAAGTTAGCGGTTGGTGAGAAATTATTGATTGTGCGTATTGATTTATAATCAAGTTGAAAGGAGACAGCTTAAGGAAGTAGTCGGATATATGCAGGTTTGCGTGATTTTGATTTTCTGATTGCTGATTTAAAATATTTTCAAATAAAATACAACTTTTATTTGTGATTCATTTCTCAAAAGAATCAAAAATATTTTTTGATTCTTGATTCAAACTTGATTTCAAATCAAAATTATTAGATTTGATTCGAATCAAAAATTTATTTAGAATCAAGAATATTTTTTGAATCTTGATTCTAAATAAATTTTTGATTCGAATCAAATTTTTTATTCGAATAAAAAAATTATTTTGAAACAAAAATGTATTTCAAATAGAAAAATGCTCTAATACGTGATCCCACCACCCCCGTCGAGTTGACGAAATGCAAAAAGTATGTACCTATGTATATTCTTACATATAACAAATGAAATGAATGAATGATATGAAACTTTCGATTCTAAATAAATTTTTGATTCAAAAAATATTTTTGATTCGAATCAAAAGTTTTATTCGAATCAAAGATATATTTTGAATAAAGAATCAAATTTATTCTTTTGAGAAATGAATCACGAATCAAATTTATCTTTGATTTGAAAATAGTTTGAATCACGAATCAAAGGATATTTTTGATTCTGTTGTGAAATGAATCACAAATAAAAATTATCTTTTAGTATTTTGAATCACGAATCAAGTTGATTCTTTATTTGAAAGTTGATTTGAAATCAAAATTGATTCGAAATCACGCAGCCCTGGATATATGTAATTGTTCACACAACACAAGAGTGGTACTTATGTGCAAAAAGAAGAACTTAATTGGCGCTTAACCATCTAAACGATTTTGCTCGAGTGCAACAAAGCGCCTCACTCGTTTCTGTTTTGTGCTTACTGGGCCCAATTGGAAACACCAAAGGACGTCAAGTCATTCCACAGAAACAGACAATTCATTCACCAGAAGAAAGCATGTCCTTCTTTAGCTCTTTAAAGCTAAGATCACACGATTTGTACATTTGGCTAAAAATTTGCCAAATTCATAGGCAAACCGTGTGAACGGTAAATTTCATTTGACACAAATCACAAAAGCCAAATATTTAGCCTCTTGTGGCAAATCAAAAACAGCCCTTGTAGCCAAATCGTGTGAACACAAATGTGATACAGAAGGTAAATAAAAATGATGAAAATGGACAAATTTTGATTTGCCACTTGAATACAAATGATTGTGGCAAATATACAAATCATTTTTGACAACTATAAAATAAATTATGTTTAAATTAAAAAATATATAGAAATACAAATTTTAAATTGGCCTCTTATAAGCTTCTGCTTTGGCCATAAGGGGAAAGAAGAAGTCCGGAAGAAACATTATACGGCGCACTGGCTTCTCTTTATAAAATGGAATACACAGATACCCTGCCATTTGAGATGCATAATTTTTTTATTTCAGTAATTTGAATTCCAATTTCGAAAAAAATTAATTTTTGAAATAAATATTATTTTCATTTAGTTTGAAGTTTAATGTCAATCAAATTGTTTTTAATGGAGTACTTAGCTCTGTTCGTGGCCGCTGTAGTGCAGTGGGTAGAGTGCTCGCCTGCTATACCAGAGGTCTCGGGTTCAAACCCCAGTCCGAACAAACACCAAAAAATTTTTTTCTAATTAATTAAAAAACTCAATCGTTGGGGTTTTAGAAACAGCGGCCACCTCTCGGCAGTGAGCGGCATACCCTCCGAGTGTATTTCTGCCATGAAAAAGCTTCTCAAAAAAATTCATTCGCCGTTCGGAACCGGCATAAAACTGTAGGTCCACCCAATTAGTGGGACAAACAAAAGGAGCACACCTCGAATTGGGAGAGAAGCCCGGCCATAAACTCGTCAGAGTTATATTAGCGCCATTGTATTATTATATTATTATTTAGCTCTGTTCAATAACAAAAAATTGTTACGAATTTTTCGTAAAAAATGACAGCTCTCCATATGAAAATGACAGTTTTTATGAAAAATAAGTTACAAATTTTTAGTAATTGAGCACAGGTTTTGTCTCTTTTCAAGAATTGTTTTTGTATTTTGACTTTCGGCGGGTTTTTCAAACCAAATATACCAGAGAAAAAACGTAGTGTCATATAGGCCGAAGAAGCATTTTTTAACGTTTAGCTAGAAAAAATTAGGAATAATTTTTTATTCCTTATTGAGATAATTTTGTATAATGAATACATTTTTGACGTTATTCAATTATTCTTGCTAGTCACACAAGTATACTTTTTCATAAAGTGATTTTTCGAATACTTTCCCAAATTAGGAAAGAATATTTGCCCGAATTTGAACCGAATGTTTTCCCGAAACTGAACCGAATAATTTTCCAAATACTTTCCGGATCCTAAACCGAACCCCAATACTTTCCCAAATCAGGAAAGAATATTTGCCCGAATCTGAACCGAATGTTTTCCCAAATGCTTTCCCGAATCTGAACCGAATATTTTTCCAAATACCGGATCCGAAACCGAACCCGAATACTTAACCTATTATTTTTCTAATAATTTCCCGAATCCGAACCGAATATAAATAAACATGAACCCCTGGTAATAACTCAGTCAGTTTCCGAGCGAATTTAACAAAACTTTGCACGTGACTATATCCTACTATTACCCTAACCATTTCTAAAAATAATCGAAATTGATATATGATTTTGATCCTTCATTTGTTTCTAACTCCGAAAATAGTCATTCCGAGCAAAAAAGTAACATAATCACTTTCATTCAAAATGAGTACATAAACAATTTCTTCATATACGATTTCGACGTATCTGCAACATTTCATTCACTTTTGTGCAACCAAAGTCAAAATTTCACAATGACCATTTTTTTGGAGCTCGTTAGCACACGTATTCTATTGAATGAATTAAATTAACTTTATATCATCTTACAGAAAATTAAAAGAAGTATTATCCAGTTTTGAAATCGTGAAAATACATGTACTTATAATGATTTAATACCTATTTGATTAATTTTTGTTTGTTAATTTTTCATAAAATTTTCTTCCAAATAATGCCCAAGAAGAAGAAGCATACTTTTCTATATTTTTCATACGACTGTTTTATCATGATTGGTTAAATCGTGTGAACGAATGTGAACAAATTTGCCACTTTACTTCTATGTACACATGTGTGGCAAATCAAAAGCTAATAAATCGGGCAAATCGTGTGAACGCAAAGCAAATCATTTGCACATCGATATCAAAATGGGCAAATGTGGACAAATTTAAATTTGTCATTTTCTGTACAAATGCGTAAATCGTGTGATCTCGGCTTAAGTAAACAAGGTTGAAATATTTCCGTTCAAGTTCTACAAATCCTGCGTCATTAATATCCCTGCATTACTAAATATCTCAGAAAGAAGAAAGTAAACCTGAGCTGAATACGAGTGACGAGTAGCAGAAGGCTCATGAGTGCTTTAAATATCTACAATTCACATTGCTTAAGGGTACAGCCAGACGACGCAAGAAAGTGCTTTCAGAAAGTGAAAAGTTCAAATTCTTGCGCCGTCTGGCTGTACCCTTAAGCTTCAATATCTGAAAGGATTATGGGTTCGCCTTTTAGGTTGGATGTAAATTAGCGAAGAATAAGAAAAAATGATTTGATAAATATGAATGGAAGACCGACTCGTCGCAGAACGAAACTCTGTTCACCCAACACTTGCCGATTTCAATTCATTGTGAGACTTTGTCTTAAGTACGGCAAGTTGAGCTAACAGTATATACATACATATGTACATAGTTAATTAATTTGAAAATCGTCAATTATTACCATCCGAATAACATAAAGCTTGCTCATCAAAACCAACCCATTCATCAACTTACTGCCCTGCGCAATTCCAAATTACGATTTATGTATGTAGATTTTTGAAGTTTCATCGGTTTATTTCTACAGCAACTCCAATTTTCAACCACTCCACCTCACAAACACCGCGCGCCTTCCTTCCTTCCTCACTTCCTTCCTTTCCACCTAACTACCGGGATACGCCTCTTTCACACCGAAATCAACAGCTGAATGGCACGCGAACTGTCGCTTACCGTTAAAATTTTATAACGCCCTCTCCTACCCCCGCCCCGTCAACGCTAAAAATCCACGCCCCGAAACAGAATATTAATCACAAATTTCTGTATATGAAAACCTTTGAGAGTTGGCATTTTGACAGTTGCCAGTCCAATAAACGAGTAATTTGCATGTAAAAGCGGTGGCCCGTATCAGCGGGTATCAGCGGGCTGGAGGTGAGCGAGGGGCGCTCGCAAAATTGTTGCAGTTAAAGCTGTTTAAAGGGAGAGGTTTTGCAAATTAAATTGCTTGCAACAAAAAATAAACTATAACACGATATTAGCAATTTTGTGCCATTTTTGGGGAGTATAAATGTCATAAAAATGCATTTTATTTTAACACTCCCTGAAAATTGAGAATGCACATGCGAATAACACAAATACTACACGAAAAGAGTTATGAATGTATAAATGGATTTTTAAGAATTGCAACCGGAAATAATGTGAATATGAAAAAGTTTGTATGCAATTAGTGTTGAAAAATGAGGTGAATAAAATATACATTGTAGTACCTACATTTGCTAACAGTGTGTGCCATAAGTATGGGGAGAATAGAAAATAACGATTTTTTAAAAGTCACAGTGAACCGCAAATGAACTTCTGGTTGACCCCAATTTTGTAGTAGGTAAGACATTTTTGGGCCTGAGTAATATTTTTGTTATCCGGTTAAGGTTAGGTTAGGTTAGATTAGTTTGGCGGATAGAGCGATCCTTCACATAGACCACTTATGGTCCTTAGTGTTACCAGCATCGTATTGGAGGCGTTATACTAAAATTGGAATGCAAAACTTGGAAAGTTTTAGTATTTTGTGTATTTTCCGAAGAGTATTTTCTGTATTTATGAAGTGTATTTGTTGACCACTAGATTTCACAAAAGGAGTGAAAGTACTCCCCATTGTGTTGTGCCGCTATGTGCCCTCCTTGATATCGTCGAAATCTCCCACCCACCCGCCATCGTCCGACAACTCCAAAATTTGTCTATCCAGCGCCGAACGACTTGGGGGTATTCCGCACCATTCGAGCCCCTCAAACAGCGCCGCAGCAGACACGCTGCTAAGGGCACCCGAAAACCATCAAGAAAGACACCTATCGCTAGGGTTGCCAGATAACTTTCCCAAAAAAATCAGTACATTGCCTTCAAAAAAAAAATATATATTTGCGGAGAAATTCCTCTTTATTACTGGCATTTTGTTTTTGTTTCCGTATTGTTAACTGTCACTGTGCTTGTTTCACCCAGCAAATTTGATCGATGTGAGAGACCGAAAATTCTCTCACTCGTCGGAGTCCACAAGAACAATTACACGTTGCTCGTCGAGTATTGTCGTAAGCATAACAACGGCATTACAAACGTCAAATGAAAATAGTGAAAATTAAAAACAGTGCAGGGTGATAAAAATTAATTTTTTTAGTGTCGCCTAAAAATCAGTACAAATTAGTACAAAATCGAAAAAATCAGTATTTCTTAAGGTTTTTAAAACCATCAGTACGGAGCACGAAAAATCAGTATTGTACTGATCAAGTCAGTACGTCTGGCAACTCTACCTATCGCACTCCCTGTAGTGAAGGGCCTTTTCGATATGTTTTTGTTGTTGTTGTGATTATTTGTCCTGTTTATCCTCCATCACGCCAAGATAAATTCGTTGTATGCCTCCCGCCAGGCACCTCGAACCATGACTGAGGCCGTCTTGCACCCACCCCCACCCCCACTCCTCTCCCCCTACCTCGGCCCTTGAGAGACCGGAAAACAGCCTTAGCTAACCTCCCAAGGTCTCCCCTCCGCAGTCTACCCTGGAGCAAGCCCCAGGAACAGGCAACGGGCAGGAGAGACGATTTCCCAGGCAGCAACCACCCCCTGTTACGGTTAAGAGCCTATACACACTTGCGACTCAATCGATTTAGTCGAATGTTGATTTGCATGGGAATGTATGGAAGCATTCACACTACATTCAATTAGTCGAACAACTGAAACAGTTGGATTTGCAGCCCAATTTCATTCCAACTGAAACAGTCGGACAACTGCTTGATCAGCAACGCGCCCTTCTACGTATTCACACTAGAGACAATTTAGTCGAACGACTACAACAACAACAGTGATATTCGTAGTGGAGAGAGTTGCCATGCTGACAGCACTACTTTTATTTCACTTTTGGTAAATTGCAGAGATTGAATATTTCAATTAATATTTTCAAAATGTTTAAAAACAAAAGGTTCGTTTCTTATTAACTAGTTATAGACAAGAATTATCTAACTAAGGATATTTACTTCCGTTTTCATGTGTTTCTTGATATTGTTGTTCTGTTCAAATGTCACTAATCGCATTTTAAAATAGAAATAATGAAAATGAGATTGCATGGAAATTATTAATGGCTAATTTTTATTATTTTTCCGTTTCTTGTACTTCTGTTCGTTTCGCCTTTATGAGCGTAATTCCTTCCGTTTTTCTCTTTTCATTTACTTGACAGCTAGTTGCTAGTTTAATAAGAAACAAAGCCAAACAATGTATGCACTTTTTGTTTATTTTATTGTTTTTAACACGCTTTTATTAGCTTCACCTGTATGTATGTATGTATGTAACTTCATCCCATCCTAAAAGTTCCAACGTTTAACTCAATCATTATTTTTTTGAAACATTCACTTTACTTTTATTGTGTTCTATCTTCTATTATTTCTATTCTCCTCCGGATTCGAAACCTGACATCAACGTGAGATTCAGCCCACCGACATCATATAGTGGATATTCAACATTATATTGTATGCTTCATTGAGGCTTTTAACTTACCTCTCTTCAAAATAGCCTCTATGAATTTCATTCAATTCACTCCCGTATGCAAGCCAATAAGAAACAAGCTTTCTGTTTTGTTGTTGTTGTGTTTGCAATAAAAACAACCGCATGTACATACGTACATACGTATGCAAAGAAAGAACTGGTTTTTTGTTTTTCTTTGTTCAAATTCTATTTATAGCACTGATGGGCATTTTGACTCATATGAGCAGTTACTCTCAGCACACGTATTCTTACGCTCTTATTTCAGTTGCTGTTGAGAGCGAAAAATCAATTGAGTCACAGTGGTGTTAGAACAGAATTTTCTTGTCAGTTGTGTTTCACCAAGCAAAGGGATGACACGTATCGTCGCTTTGCTTTCATCTTTTATGCAATAGTAAATTATGCGCTATTTAATGAATGAAAGCATTTAGGGCAATTCTAAATAATTTTTCACTGCGAACAGTGCGAGTGAGAAACACATATAGGTACGCGCATAAATAGTATCATAAAACAATCAAGCGGCGCACGATGTTGCTTCGCTGTTGTTTGTTAATCAACTGACTGCAAATGTTCTTAGTCCCATGGTAGCCACTTTACGCTCGCGGTTACCAATACATGCTTACATTTCATTTGCCCACCAATGATTTATAGGCTATAAATTATAGCAATTATAGCACGGTTGCCGATCTTGGTAATTACCAAAATAGGTTATTTTTTCGCTGTTGGTTTCTTGGTAACTTTCACATGTGTTTGGCAATTTTTATTTTCTCAAGAAGTTGTTTACTATTTTTAACACGCTTTTATTTCGTTTAGGCTTCATTTTTGAGCTCTCATGACAAATTTTTTTTTTTATAATTAGAAACAAAATGATGAACGAAAATATAAGTATTTAAGGAAAAGCGTGCGGGTGCTCAATAATATTTCGATTCATACAACTAGTACAAAAATACACATACATACCTAGTTGCGAAATTAAAGAGTACGTTATATGAAATCTCAAAAAAGTCAAAATAAAATTTTAAATATTTTTTGACATACTGAGCACCCGACGCTTTTCCTTAAATATTTATATTTTCGTTCATCATTTTGTTTCAAATTAAATTATTTTGCAATTTTTAGTACGATTTTTAAGATTAAAGCGTGTTTTTTAGTTTTTTTAAGCTATTATTTATTTATTTATTAATCAAGTTGACAGCTGACAAGAAGGTGCTTTCATGTAAGAATGCAGATAAACTGATAAACTTTAGCAATTTAATACTTCATCACTTCATATGAAGACCACTAATGTAAAATTTGCTGTGTAAAATGTGAACATTGGCAACACTATGTCATTGTCAATCGCACGACTATTGGGTCTGTAGTGTGAATAGCTGCCACCGATTCGACTAAATCGATTGAGTCGCAAGTGTGTATAGGCTCTAAGTTGAAATAAATTTTATGTTTATGATTCCAAGTGTCTAGATAAGAATGTATATCAGACAATTTTTGAACCATTGCCAATTCTACTATTTTTAGCTAGCTCTATTAATCCTTCCTTCAGATATCATAACCTCCGACAGTGAGGCATATTTGAATTGGACGATCCATTCTGTTGACTTAAAGTTCATAAATTAAGATTCTAGAACGAAGTTTATGATTTGAATTTGATTTTTATGGACCAAGACGGATTTCACAAAATCAAAAATCGACAAAGATCGACAAAAAAAATACCCAAGCCAATATGCACATAAAGTTCAATCAAAATTTTATGTTGAATCCAAATGTGAAATCAGAATTCAAATCGGATGAGTTGCTTTCGAGATATAGCCTGTTTTCCGGTTTTGGAGGCTAAATGCTCAAACCCGCATTATCTTTTGCAAGAATTTAAAAAAAAAAGGACATTGATTTATGTCAGAGTTTCTAGAGCGCTATAAGATTCTGCATTTTAAATAGAATGATATGTTTCTGCTGGATCAAAGAGCCGAAGATTCGGGTTTCCTTAAGACGCATTACTGCAAACCGATCCAATATACACGACCTCCTAAACCCTTTAGTAATGATAACACGGCTTAGTTCCAGACTTACTATGGATTTCATGTTATTTTCTTCCATTGATTCTTAAGCGATTTCATAACAAAAGGGTGTCTAAGAAAGAGTACATCTTTCGCCAAACCGTAAAACCTCCAACTTTTTAATATGCTATTCCAAAAATGGTTCTTAAATATTTTAAGCCTAACTGAGTTTACTTCGAAATATGAAAACCAAACCGAACATCTGTATCCTTTCGCCAAAAGCCTATTTTATGCACGTAATTAATTGGTTATTTTATCGTTATCGTTCCCGCAATCTCATCAAAAAACTAGGCGACAATTTCTACAAACTTTTGCCTTAAAAAAGCTGTTCGACCCATTAAGGCACTTCGCCGTTCACACTACTTGCGTGTGAAGTTGGACAAAATGTCATTAACAGAATTTTACTTGTGCTACAAGTTGTAGCCTACAACAAATGCCCAATCAGCTACTAATTTCTAATGCAAATCCTTGTTGACCCAAATTAACGCGGAAGTTGCGCAAAGTGCATGATAATAGCTGCCCTAGGGGCACACTTAGGTGAAGTAAGTGCATGATTAAAAAAAAAATAATAATAAAAAAGCACAATATTAACGTGTATTGCAATAAATAAGAGGATTTACAGAAATAAAAAAAAAAAAAAACAAAATGCTGAGTAATGACTCTGTGCTGATTTCAAACATATGAATAAATGGAAGTTAGTATTACTTTAAATGAAATAAATGGAGGAATAAGTTTTCAGTCTACCTTTAGTTATGTGAAGTTGGGGCGTTAGATATGTACATTCATATATTGCTGCCGTTGAAATTACATATGAAGTAGATGCTCTCTAAAACGACGTCTGCAGAGCCCGTGGAGTCGAAGAGGAGCCTCAAACTACGAATCGTAGTCTACGATTCTTCCCGCATTATTGAGAAAACGACTGAAATACGTGAGATCTTGTTATTTTAGTTGTCTAGGAAATTGAATCAGAATGGAGTCCAAGAAACCCGCATGATAGACTTCGGATCCCGATTGTACCACATGGACACTTAGTTGCCAAAGTTCTGTCTTATGCATTAGAAGGCCTAATCTAACTTAACTTCGAATATTTGTACTTTACTTCAATACATATAATAATATGTAGGGCATATGTATTACTTCAAGCACTTATGCATATTCATATAGCGAGAAATCGGTTATTAAGCCTCCACAAAAAAAAAAATAAAACAATTCCTTTTGCCCATTCATGCAAACAGCAAATCCTTAAATTTGCCTTGTCTTAAAAGCTTTGTTCACATACAAATCCAGTATATAAATATTGCTTCTCATACACAACCGGAAGCTTTCTAATGCAACTGTGCCAACTGCAAGCTTAAGCAGCAGCACACCGACTTGGCCACCTCAGCCGGTAGCGGCTTTGCTTTTTTTAGTTAATGCCAAAATGGGCATGAAAACTATCGTTAAATGGGCTGGCATTTCTATTGTTTTATGTTTTTTTTTTGTTCTATTATTTTCTTCTTACTCTTTACTTCTATTAATATTCCTATGCCTTTTATTTTACTGCTGTTTTAGTGCTTTTAGGCTGTGGCTGCTAAAGTGCAACTCTTGGTGCCACACCTTCTGATATCCATCGGTGGCATGCAAAGAAATTTCGTTTTTTCAACTCACCTGTTCATGAATAAAGAAATTTTGAGGGAAACACACATCAAAGTTAGCTAAGTAAATGCAAATGGCACAAAAACATAGAGATAAAGAGTGCAAGAAATAAAGGAAGAAAGAAAGAAAGGCATTCATTCGATATAAAAAAGAGATTACGAAATAAACGAAATCGCTACGCTAAGCCATTAAGCATGGAAATATTCGGGCTAAGCGCCATGCATAAGCTTTGTAGCATACTTTTGGGAGTAAAATCGCATGTGCTTTTGTTTCCAGGTGTTTTTCCTTTTTTTTAATTTTAAGTAAAGAATATTAAACATAATTTTATATGTTACGAAATGTACTATGTAATGTAGGCCTCTTTTGAATTTTATTTTATTTTATTTTTTTCAAATATATGTAGAAAGAGGAAAAATACAAGAAACTAAGCATTAAAGCTTATGCAAAAGCTCTTAAGCTTTCTAGTGTGGGATTTTAATGCACGAACAACGCAAGAGAACTGTTAGAAATGGAATTACTGTGTTTAGGTCAGAAATGTTCAAAGAAAAATAGACTATAGTGTAGAAAAAGGATTAAGAACCTCTAGAGATCAACGCAAAAGAACTCTTAAAAATAGAATGCCGGTGTTTAGACCAGAAATGTTCAAAGAAAAAAGAGTTAAGGTGTATAAATAAGGATTAAGAACGTCTAGACTCTAGGGTTTAGAGCTTAGTAGCATCACGAATTGCCACGCATTAGGCACTAAAATGGGCGAACTTACGTGAATCTAAAACAAGTAGGTACTGTACGCATTTTTGGATGAGGTAGATGGATAGCTTAAATCTTGGACGATGAACATAAGTGACCTTGACATTTTTTTTTTTTTTTGGAGGCTGTGTACTTGCGAAGTCCGCACTGATTTTCCTAACATGTCAAAACTTTCGGATTCACTTTTCGGTCATAGAGCGGTCATTCTCGGAAGGTAGTACTCAGCTAATTTGAGCTCCAATTCTCCGGCCTCATCGATATGTATACTCTCAAATAGAACTCAAGAAGGCCAGACCGTAAAAACCTTGAGCTGATAAATGATAAATAAATTACCTACCTCCTTCGTTAATTTGCGCTTAACCTTAGAGATAATTTTGGCCGAGTCCAAAAAGGAGCAACTTTCAACTGCGTGGATGACCAAAAGCGTCCAAGTGATTATCCATCTGATTTTTAAATAATTTTTTGGCATTTTCTGACTATGTCCTGGAATTCCAGAATTTTTTATTTTATATGGAGTCCATTGGAACGTGTTTTCTATTTCGAGATCCGTTCTAATCCTGTGATTTTACATCAAACGCACTCTTGCTCAATCTAATTACACTTTCATGGCTGTTCAAGGGTTAAGCCGTAGGCTGGGGATTCCAAACGCTAAGACTTTACCTACTAAAGTGACCAGTGTCCCTGCAACATCGTTCTAAATTCATTCCCTTTCAGCTACAGCTACTTATTATTGCAACATTAAATTAAAGCCGCTTAAGGCTTCTTCTTAAATTTAATCTTGACATCTCCCTTAACCCACCGGGCTTCTAATTCTCAGAAATTTCCATCTTTAATGCATAAGCATGCACTTGTGTAATTTTCACTCACTTACTAAAATTAGTACAACAAGCAAACAAAAAGTGTAAGCCTCCTGACCGCATTTTTTAATCAAGCTCCACTTTACTTGTCTCCGTTTTTTCGTGAGCCAAAATCATGTCAACGTTTAATGAAAACAAAAGGAAAAAAAACTTTGCATCAATTCTGGAGATCTACTCCAAATACATAGAACATACATGTACATAACACTCAGGCACAACAATTCAGCGTTAATCAACATAACTAGAAAGAACAAGAAAAAAACAACAACAACTCAAACACTTCCTCATAAAGCCAAAAGCGTCGTTTTGAGCGCCTCCACGAGCAAAGCACCACGAGCCGCTTTTAGCACCAAATTTGTTTGGCGGTGTTGGTGTTAGTGTGTGTTGGCAACACTTGAAGCGCACTTAACCTCAAAATATGCGCGCAATTTCATTTTGTAAGCCATCCGCCGCTTGGCATAGATAACTAGATACGAAACTCTTCATTTCGTGAGAGCGCTGTCAAAATGCGCATTTTTTATAACATTTTTCATTGGTGCCACTCTGTTCGAAAACTGAAAATGGGTATTTTACATATTTTTTCTGGGAATTTTTCGGCTTCCTTATGTTATTGAAGACTATGGCAATAATAAAATTTTGTTTATACCAAATTAAGATAAGGATATAACCACAAAAGTGATGCACAGGATAGTATGATTTTCCCACATTCCGAATATTCATGTTCGAAACCCAATCTCAGACAAATTAAGAATAACGCACAAAAAGTGGTGAACGATAATAAATGTAGTTGGGTGGTATTTTGAAGAAATATTTTACTCTATTTTGCAATTCTATTAAAATGTGAATATATTAGAATTGAAATATAATAATTTTTAACAGGATATATATATAAATCTACTGAAGAACGCTGCCCGCGTTCCATCTCATTAACATATTTTTTATAATTTTAACTGAAACACAATTTTTTCCACTTAAAACAATAAACTTCACTGAATATTACACACAAGCAATACAATTACCTATGTATTTTTTATAATTCTTTATTATTTCAACAAAATTGGGCACATAAAACAAAACATTAAAATCCACCGAAAGTGACAATTTATTTTGGCGTGTTTTCCTTTCTGGCACCCGCAATTTGCACAAACAGCTGATCGGCCGGGTTTTATGTTGTGTTGATGCTGGCAACAAAGCCACATTAGACCCGTGGGAAAATCGTAAAAGTGAGAGAGTAAAAAAGAGTTTCGTATCAAGTCATCTTTGCCGCTTGGCATCATAACGCACGCCGTCTGCCGTTACGGCCGTCTCATGCTCGTTGCGCTGGCACACGTTCGTTCGTTTCACTGCAGTGAAGTGATATAACATTTAAACAGTTATGGGCATAAATTTTTTAGTTGCACTTGCTGTTGGGAAGCAGAAGAATAAGTAGTGTTTAACATGTAGAATAAGTGGAAGCTTTGGCGGAGAAGCGTGGGGGCATTGGTGCTCAAGAATGTTGTGGCGTGCAAGCGAAAAATGCTTGGCATGTGTGAGGAATTAACAATTTATACCCAGCAGGGCTTTCTCTTACATGTAATGGGTAAAATCATCGAGAAATCTTGATTCATCGCTTACACTTTCGAATACGGATTGCATTACTTTAACATAGGCATGTCATTGGCGGTATTGTCTTACAATATGGTAGACAGTAATGCATTATAAAGTCGCTACTAATATTGAGAAATGTAAGCTGGTACAAGTAATAAGTTCTTTCACTGGTATAAGTAATTGCATATATCACACAATCCAGTATAGTAATCTATAATGCATTATAATGAAAACTGGCAAAATAAACAAGAATGAGGGTAAATTTCTTTACAAAATTGCTAGTTACAAAAATTTAAATCAATGTAGGCTTTGCAAAATATATCGGCAGTGTTCAAAATCTTTTCGCTTATTTTATGCAATACCGGTAAGCGAAAAAAATAATTTTAAAACTATGAGTTAGCAATTTATGCCGAAAACAAATAGCAAACAGAATGAATAAAGAATCAAAACGTTCTTTGCAAAATGTATTTAAAAAAAAAAAACACTATTTGAATAATAATTATTACACTATGTATTTGCACAGCTATTGGCTTATTTAAAAAAATTTCAACGATGGAATAACGCGACTAACCACGACAGCTTTATAATGAAAACTGGCAAAATAAACGAGATTGAGGGTAAATTGCTTTGCAAAACTGCTATTTACTCGTAGAAAAGTTAAAATCAAACCAAAGCGTTTGCAAAAAAATAACGGCAGTACTCCAAACCTTTTCGATTATTTTCTGCATTACCAGTAAGCGAAAAAATAATAATTTTAAAACTGTCGCATTACAAGTAATGAGCAAAGTAAGCGAAGGAGTGTTTCTTAGCTATTTGTAATGCGTTATTTCATTGAATACAATTTCAAGCCATTACCAAAATATGGAAAAACCCTGCTGGGTATGAGTAAAATTCTAAGCTCACACAAGCGAAATGGGTCTATGTATGCATAAGCAAGCATTCAACGTTGAAGTGTACGTATATAACCTAAAAATTGCAGCATAACCTCAAAATTGCAACATAACCTCAAAATTGCAACATAACCTCAAAACCCAAAATAGGGTTTATCTTTTTAACTGTTACATATTAGCGTTTAGTAAAAAGGCGCAGTATGATATGAATCATGGAAGAGCATATTTTACTAGCTCAAATCTTGATTATACGATCGTAAAAGTGTAAAAAGCCGCCAGTTTGTTTTTGGCTCTCCATAAAAATTTTCGAATATGGAAAGATTTTCTTTTGCTAGAACTCTGAGTTATTTAAACAAGTGTGGCGAGAAATATTCCTTCTTATTCTTCTTCTTTTTTTTATCGCTGGACCATACAAAGATTGAAAACAGAAGAACCACAAAGCTACCTGAAGAAAGACATAATACTTATTAGTCACCTGTTCCAGACTTCCTCCAAAGTCTCCAACTTCTTTCCCACATAAATTAAAAAGGCCATAAATTGCATATAAAGTAAACACAAAAACAAGAACAAAACAAAGCAGAAGATTTGACAGTTACAAAATCAACTCCTTTTGCGAACAATAAAGAACTCGCGTCTGAAAAAATACAAAATAAAACCATAATGTTTCTATGCCTTTGAAACATTTATAAAATGTCTTTCTGCGCGCAGTCGCCAATGACTAACGATCTTTTCTATTAGAAAAGCCCTAAATTGCTTTTCCCTTATACTTTTTTTTTCGTTTTCTTCCTCTTTTTGTCATACAAATGCACATGAATCTGTTCGATTTTGTGGCAGAAAAATTATAGCGAACAATGGGCGCGCATGCGCATGCGCCATAAATAATACAAATCAAATTATTCGAACAAAAGGCGCACAAAAAAGCACTGAGGCACCCAACAGCCAGCGATTAGCATCAATACAATGTAAAACAAGTGTTGGACCAGCCAAAGGTGAAGAAGATCAATTTTGAAAAGACTAAAGTGGAAAGAAAAAGAAATGATATAAACCGCATGTGGTTAAAAATAATTGAGAAAAACAAAAATTAATAAAAGAATAAGAAACGAATAATGCACTGAAAAGTAATTTTTTATACTATTGTGCTATAAATAATAATTGGAATTGATTTTGGGTTTATAAGATATATGACTTTTATTGAAGTTGTATTTTTACAAGTATATTTTGATTTTTTTAGGGTTATTCTTGTCTGTTGCAGGACATTTTGTCATTCTAGAAAAAAATTGCATTTTATGTCGGTTAGCGTATGTGTTTTAAACCTATTCTCGAAGCACGAGGGTCATCTTGCTTTGGATGTCAACATTAAATTCTAGAGACATCCTTAGTACTTAGTTTTACTCGAATAAATCATTATAACAATAGATCACTTGAGGATGTATTTTCGATAGTGGAGAGGAAGTTCTTTTGAAGCAATGAAATCAGTATATTAAGGGAACATTGTTCAGTCTCAAAATATGAGTACCCTCAAATAAATTTTGGTATAAATTTTAAATTTTTTGGTCGATATATAGGACACGACCGAAAAATTATTAATATTAAAACTTTGAAAGGTTTAAAAGATTTTTAAACTTTTAAGGTTTCGATATCATTCCAAATTAAAATTTTTTTTAAGAATTTCAAAAGTTTAAAATTTAAACCTTTTTTTGGTTTAAATTAAAATAAAAATGTCTGCTCCCAAATTCTCTTCATACTTTTCCCTCTTGTATCTTCTTTCCTATCCTTTTTTTCTCCTTTTCTCCCATATTGTTCTCCTCCCAACATCCCCTTATTCCATATTGTGTGTTTTTCCTATCCTCATCTTCACCTTTTCTTCCTTCTTCATTTTATCTGTTTCAATAATTATTTTGTGTGTGTTTGTTTCTCCATTCATTCATTCAAATTGTCTAATAACTATAAATATATTGTTCATTTCCCGAAAAAGCAAGTTGGAATTTCAAATCCAAAATTAAAATTTTTTTGTTGAAACCAAATTTTACGACCAATAAAAGTTCAAAATTTATACTTTAAAAGTTTAAATGAGAAAAAGTGTAAGATTTAAACCAAAAAAGTATGAAATTTATTCCAAAAAATACTTTGAAATATTTGAACTTTTGTAAGTTTGAATTTTAAACCAAAAAGGAATAAGAAACTTTTAAACTTTCGAATGTTCAAAATTTAACCCAAAAAAGTTTTAAATTTCTTTCAAACCAAATCAAAGTTTAAAAAATATTCCAATATTTATAACAGTGTATGAATATCAAGAGTCAAAGTTAAGTCTGGGTGCATATAATTCTAGCGAGGTCGTGATTCTTCCCGGATTGGCGACGTGTCCTTTATTTTTTATTTTCGTAAGAATCCGATACACATACAGCTTAAATAAAAAAGATTTTTAAACTTTTAAGGTTTAGATTATATTCCAAATTAAAATTTATTTTAAGACTTTCAAAAGTTTAAAATTTAAACCTTTTTTGGGTTTAAATTAAAAAAAAATGTCTGCTCCCAAATTCTCTTAATGTTTTTCCCTATTGCATTTTCTTTCCTATCCCTTTTTCTCCTTTTCTTTCATATTGTTCTCCCACCAACATCCCCTTACTCCTTTTCCATATTGTGTCTTTTTCCTATTCTCTTCTTCTCCTTTTCTTCCTTCTTCATTTTATCTGTTTCCATAATTATTTTATGTTTGTTTCTTTCTCCATTCAAACAACGCCACACAATCATTCATTCAAATTGTCTAATAACTATAAATGAGCTTTTTATATTGTTCGTTTCTCGAAAAAGCAAGTTCAAATTTCCAATCAAAAATTTAATTTTTTTTTTTGCTGAAACCAAATTTTACGACCAATGAAAGTTTAAAATTTAAAACAAATAAGCACATCTCACACTGAAAAACTTCAGTGTATGAATACGCACGCTTTCGCCTAAAAGTTTGCAGTGGTTACATACATACATACATACATACAGGTGAAACTAATAAAAGCGTGTTAAAAAGGATGAAATTTATTCCAAAAAATACTTTGAAATATTTGAATTTTTGTAAGTTTGAATTTTAAACCAAAAAGGAATAGGAAACTTTTAAACTTTCGAAGGTTCAAAATTTAACCCAAAAAAGTTTTAAATTTCTTTCAAACCAAATCAAAGTTTAAAAAATATTCCAATATTTATAACAGTATAAATTGATTGTTCGAACCCTGATTACACACCAAATATGCTGCAAACAATCTTCTTTTAATAAAAAGGTAACAGCCAAAACTCCTTTGATGCTCGTATGAGTAAAAATGTCGATGTCTGCTTTAAGTCATGAACATGAATCTCGTAACTATTTCAGGAATCAATTATGTGTCAGATACTGATTCGACAGAAGTTACACGGCCTTACTTTATATTTAATCAGAGAAATATGGACTTGTATGCTTTCACTGAGCAAGTGACAATCTCTTTGCCAACAGACCCGCTTCAATTTTTTCTGTTTACTACGAAAAAAGCTATTGGAACTATGGGAGAAATCACTCTAGTGGAACTAAATAGAGTATATCGTGGAGAGCTAAGCTGATACAGGACGGCAACCACTTCAATCTAACCTAACTCATCGCCTCCGTCTGCAGTGGGTGAAAGGACTGCGATGAAAAGATTTAAACAAATTTTTCAAATTAAATTGCCCTTTAAGCACTAAATCCGTTAAATTTTATTTTCCAAACTCCTTTAACTACATACATACATACATATGTAGGTACATATATACATATGTGCGTATAATACTCTGCTCAACAATCTGTTTGCTCACAACACTCCACGGACCATTTAGGACAAATGTTCTAATTTTCTAAACGCAATTTTTTGCGTATTAAAAGCAAATACGTTAACGATTGACGCAATTCGCAGGGTTTTCACCTAAAAATAATTGCAAAACGCATTGTTGAGTCGTATAGATTGTCGTTAACATCGTTGCAACCAAAAAGTATCGCTGTTATCCTTACAAAATCTGGGACATGCTATGTATGTCGGATACTTTTAGTTTTGTATAGAGAAAGAGAGAGAGGGAAAAAGGTACATGTACATATGTATATCCCAGCTATAATCAGCAAGCAAGTCAGCAAACAACTCAATTAAATTCCCTCGAAACTATTCATATCAACCAACTATTACAATCAGTGTTGCCACTGTAAAAAATTTTTACCGACCAAATTACCGCCCAAGTCCGCCAAAAAAGCCCAAAAATTAGAAGTCAACTTAAAATGGGATTACATATTTATTTTTAAATACATATGTACATACTAAGTAATATCCATTTTAACATACGTAAGTATGTATATACTATGTATACATACATATGTTCATATAGGAGATCAATCGCGTTATAAAAACTCACATTGGTTCAAAAATTATATTCGCAAATAACAACTTAACAATTCACACATTTCTAAAAAGAAACAAAATATGTACATATGAATTATATGAGATCAATGTACATATCATATAGTTTTTCGCGTTGTAAAAAATTGCATTACTTCAAAAAGTTATATTCAAAAATAAGATTTGTTGAACTAGTTCATCCAAGTGAGTGAACGAACTAGTTCATGTTCCCAAATTACATACCATGGCTTACTCTTAAAGTGGGCTCATCTCGTCAGCAGATTTCTCCTTTTTTTATTTGCAAAGTTAATTGGGCCCTGCGCCCTCACTCTGCAGTTTAATTCGAAAGAAAATTCGTTCGATTTCGAGTTCTATTCCATATATTCTATACAATAAAAATGTGCTTTCGAATCGAATTTCTCTTTCAAATAGAACTACAGAGTGAGGGCCCTGGTGAACTGCATTAGGTTTTCAAATTGGTTCAAAAAGGAGGAGTAATCCGCTTTCTTCTTGTGGTATCGCAACGGGCCTCTGCACTGGCCTAAGTGCGACTCTATGGCAGCCATTCCAACCTAACCTAATCGTAGGATAGCCCTGTTCGCTGGCGCTTTTCAAGTGAAACCTAATTTGTCTCAAATTTCAGCATTTTATTTGCAAAATAAATGTCAGATTGTCTGATTTTGACGTTTCATTAAACTTAGCATGCGAGACGAGTTCCAAGCGAATTTAGATATAACTAGTCCCAGGCGAATTTATGCGAATTGTGTGTTTCACTAACAATAAAAGAACTTTACACAGGAAAGATAAAATGTTAAGCGTCAGATAAAATGTTAAGCGTCCACTAAAAATATTCATATTGCAAATCGGACCAAAATTGATTTTAGCCGCTCAACAGCCCAAAGTAAATTTATCGGACCAGATTTGGTCCGAAAGGCCCAATTTCGGCATCACTGATTACAATGCCATAGAAGTTGCTATGCATACATACATACATACGTAGTACGAGTAGAGCTCTGAGCACACAGTGGGTCAACAAGCAATTTAGTACATACTTCATACATACATACATATCTACTGCCTACTGCTATCCATTTCGATTACATGCCTATAATTCGCACACATCAGCATGGAAAATCCTTGGAGCATCATCACCAATGAGCCAAATAACCAAACGAACAGTAAAACTAACCCAAGTTGCATAGACACACACACACACACAGTGATGCAACTATATATGTATGTATGTATATTTACGCAATCTCATGCTTATCCCGCCACCAAGTGGGCTGGAGACAAGAGAAACACATGTTATCAATGCAATTTCCCATTAGTAAAAGTGCTTGCAAATGTTTCATGAAACACAAACACACAGACCCTTTCATTCCATGCATACAAAAGTACATATCTACGTACATTAGACTGACCACAAATGCAAAAGTGCTGATTTTTTTTGCTCCCCGCGCATTTTCTGATAGCTTGACAATAGAAAATAAGATCTGCATAAAAATCTGACCATCTGTAGTGGGAAATAGCCACGCGCATTTGACCTAAAGTTCAAAAATTGACCTAAAAATTATGCATGGCTTTAGAGACCAATATCTCTTTAAACAATGTTTTTCTGAGAAATAATGTAATAATCGTTTTTATACAAAATGAAACTGGGAACATATTCTCCATGATATTTATACCTACCGTTATCCTTTCAGGACATATTGAGTCCTTAAAGTGAAATTTAAATTTTTTTCTTTGTTAAAAAGGCAAAAATAAATGTTTAAAAACTAGAGAATTGTATAAACTATACATCATTTAATAGGTTATTTAAAGTAGTTTTACATATCATAAAAAAAAATAAAATAAAAAAAAACAAAAAAATTTAAATTTCAATTTAAGGACTCAATATGTCCTGAAAGGATAACGGTAGGTATAAATATCATATGGAGAATATGTTCCCAGTTTCATTTTGTATAAAAATGATTATCACATTATATCATTGTTTAAAGAGATATTGATCTCTAAAGCCATGCATAATTTTTAGGTCAATTTTTGAAATTTAGGTCAAATGCGCGTGGCTATTTCCCACCACAGGTGGTCAGATTTTTATGCAGATCTTATTTTCTATTGTTAAGCTATTAAAAAATGCGCGGGGAGCGAAAAAATTCAATACTTTTGCAAATCCCATATGTTTTGTGGTCACTCTAACGTACATGTCCATAAGCGACCCAATAAAGGATATTTACAGGTTCACAAACAAACTTATGCGTATTAGTAGGTGTGTTCGATTAGGGATGGCAACAATAACCGGAAAAACGATTATAATCGGTTAATTTCTTTCGGTTAACGGTTAAAATGTATCGGTTTTTTCCTTTCGATTATTTTTTCGATTAACCTTTTTCCTCTCAAGTCGAAAATAATCGAAAGGAAATAATCGAAGTTGAGAATTTCCGCTCTTTTCATCCGAGTCTGAATTCGGTTACCTACGGTTTTGTGAGTATATCCAAAAAACCGCAATAAATGTTCCCTCCAGTTCCCAAATAGACGATTTTATCGTCATTTTGACGATTTTTCCTAATAAATGATGATTTTTTTCGTTTATTATATATATATTTTTTAAGGAATAATTGTAATCGAAAAACGATTATAATCGGTTAGTTCCCCACAATTATTCGCGATTAATAATCGAACGCTTTCGATTAACCTAAAAAACGGTTAATCGGTTATTTCATTTTTTTTTTGCCATCCCTATGTTCGATGAGAATTAGTGGGGTGGGCCAAATGTGATACTTTGATTACACTGGATCACAAAATGAAATTTTTTGTCTGTACTTTGGACGTGACTATCCTATCTATATGTAAAATCGGTCGCTGATTCCGAAAATCGGGTTCATTTTTAATTCTATGGGAAGGTTTTTGAGATATCGGAAATTTACCGTTATTTGGCCAATGGGTACACTTAATCCAGTATAACTCTTTAACACAGTGAGTTATATTCCTTAGGGTGACACCAAACGAAAGAAAATTAAATTTCCTTTTCATGGCTCCTATAACATTTTTCTCTAACTCTTATAGTTTCTGAAATATTGACGATTAAATTTTAATTTTTTCGATTTTTTACGATTTTTTGAAGAAAAAATTGACTTTGTCAGACAATATCTTTAAAACCAATGTCTTCACCTTCGGTTTTAATCTTTTACGTGAAGCTCCATTCCATTAGCAAAAAAATAAGCTATCAACGAAGAAAATCCATGGTAAAATGGAAAAGTTATAGGCGATCAAGTAAATACAGCCAAGTCGCACAATGCCTCTACACGGGTATATTTTATGCATGTTATACCCGTAAATGGGCTTGTATCTACTGCGCTGCCAATGTGCTGCTACTGCAGATGTGTAGGTATTGGTACAATATGCATAGAATGTACGCGTGCAGAGGCATTGCGCGACCTGGCTGTATTTACTTGATCGCCTATAACTTTTCCATTTTAGAATGGATTTTCATCGTTGATAGCTTATTTTTTTGGTAATAGAATAGAGCTTCATGAAAAGGAGTAAAACCGAAGGTAAAAGTATTGGTTTTAAAGATATTGCCTGACAAAGTCAATTTTTTCTTCAAAAAATCGTAAAAAATCGAAAAAATTAAAATTTAATCGTCAATATTTCAGAAACTATAAGAGTTAGAGAAAAATGTTATATGAGCCGTGAAAAGGAAATTTAATTTTCTTTCGTTTGGTGTCACCCTAAGGAATATAACTCACTGTGTTAAAGAGATATACAGGATTAAGTGGACACATTGGCCAAATAACGGTAAATTGCCGATATCTCAAAAACCTTCCCATAGAATTAAAAATGAACCCGATTTTCGGAATCAGCGACCGATTTTACATATAGAAAGGATGGTTGCGTTCAGAGTATTTTTTGGCTGTAGAGCAGTGTTATCAAACGACTTGCACACCAAATCAGGCAGTGGTAGATGTGAGTATGTACAGGGTGTGGCATATGTAAGCAAAAGGACACTTACTTAATTTTGAGAATAAAAAAATAGGAACGAAGATTTGGTGCAAGAAGCCTTACAGAAATTATTTCTCTACCCTATCAACTATTGCTACTTCCCATAGTTTCAATTGCCGACCGTTGTCTTACAACTTTCTGTACTTAAAGAAGCATACGAAGTTGTTTCATATTCCTTTCAAAAGCTTAGTTTGACTTAATGCTTTTTAGATAGTTTTGATGTTATATTTCTCTGGCCCAGGAAAGAGAACGAAATTTTATTATTCGTTCTCATCGTTTGCTCTTGAGAAGATATCTTCTTTTTAGTCCATGAGGTTAGCAGGAAATGCTGCCGGCAGATTTTTATGATACATTCGGTTATATTTTGTTGATTACTGTCCATTTTTTTTTAATGAATGGAATAAATTATTAGCTCTTTAAATAAAGTGTTTGGCCCTCTCTTGAAGATCTTGTGCATAACATATGTATGTACATACATACTTATGTATTTTGAATAGCAACTTGGATACCGATATCAGTGCCTACGAGTGGAGACCATTAACAGAAGAATTGCGGCACTACAAAATAGTCTTGAAATATCTTTAAAGGTTATCTTAAGCCAAAACTGAGCAATTTCTTTCAAAATTAAATTTCTTGCTCAAATATTCAGAAATACTTTTGCCCACAAAATTATCTCATGAAACACCCTGTTCAAGCTTTGCTCATTGCTCTCATTTGCCATATGCAGTTTTTGTTCTGTTTTGTTTGTTTGTTTATCGATATCGGTGTTAGTTATAAACTCGGTAAAGTGTTGCAAAGTAAGCAGTAACTAAGACCAGCAGAAATCAGGTCAGCAGAACGATTTCTCTGGCCCCCTCCAAACATCAACATTCACCTACTCTACCCTCGCAACAACTAATACTTAACTCGCTACAGGCACTTTTGTTGCCACACATTCGTGTTACTACGAATAAGAACATTGAGGAAATCCTCTCGGTTTCACCACAACAACAATAAAAAATCGAACATATTCGTTATAGTAGAAATGCAAACAAAATTTAGTTTGCAAATGTTCGAACGCTGCTGAGCGCGATAAGAGGGAGGCTGCATTTGCTGCGTGAGCTAAGCTAAGCTGAGCTGCATTGAGCTTAAACTCGAAATAGAAGTAGTTACATATTCGTGCTATGTTGCATATGCAGAGATTTAGTGATTTGGTGTGCTGTGAATATGGTAATATGCAATTGACGATTTTCGATATGTGAGGGATTTGCGAAAGTGAAAACACGAAGAGTTGCTGGCTTTATTGGACATTGGAGTTCTTGGCTTGTGGGTTATTGCTTATTGTAATACAGGAATAAAAATGAAAACTACTGTGATAACGTCGTGCAGATGAGATTTTAGGCCAGCGTGAGCACTAATTGACAGTGGACTGGAAGGCTGCGCCTATACAGTTCCAAAGACAACTCCTGGATATATTTGCACTTCTTTAAGCGCCATAAAGTCAGACAATCATGAAGACCTTTACATGATCTGGCATGAAATGTAGAAAGAACGAAACATTCTTTCAAACTGACAAACCAATGTCCCAAGACACCACCAAGTAATGATGATAGAGGCAGATACATATCTTATAGGTATATCCTGCATCAAAAACTAGTAGTGTTCATTATCTAAAATGGATACTGATAATTTTTAGGTTTGGCTATCAAAGCTGTTAAATTTTAGGGTTAAGATGCGTAGTTCTTTTTAAGTGTTTCAGATCATATCAATCTTAAAACTGTGATCGAAGGAGTTTTATATGCCACCATAAATCTAATATAATTAAACGAGCAATTCTTGTAGATATACATACATATGTATGTATATATAATCACAATCTCGGAAACAACTACAACAATTTTTATGAAATTTGGAATAGCGGGGCTTTCGGGGGAAAAAATTTGAAAAATTTAATTGGTGGTCTCCGAAATGGATCTATAACTTCTACCAAACAAGTATTAATCTTTCATACCAATTTTTCCTTAAAAAAAAAAAAAAAAAAAAAATGGTCTTGAGAGCTCAATAATAAAGTAGTTATCAAAATAAAAACGACCAAAAACCAAAAGTAAAATTTAATCGGATGAGCCAGCCGACAAACAAACTCTACTAATTAGTGCAAAGCATTGCTTGTGCTTAAAGCCGGGTATCCACATCACAAGAAATGCTAAAACTCCATATAAAAAAAACGCTTAAGAAATGGTCAAGAAATTTTCTTGTGTCAAATTTTCTTTAGGCAGTATCCACTTCACAAGAAAATCTATTACAATTTTTGACGAAAAATGAGGTTGGCAACGCTGGTTTTGCCAAGAAATATATACGATTGTATATATTTCTTGAAGAAAAAATCAAACGTCAAAATTACTTAAGAAATAAATGCCAATTTTTTCTTGAGCAATTTCTTATGATGTGGATACCCAGCTTAAAATAGAATTTGTACAAACCAAACAAACACACAACCACACCAACATACAACAACAAGTGACATACCCAGCTTAAGCCGGGTATCCACATCATAAGAAATTGCTCAAGAAAAAATTGGCATTTATTTCTTAAGTTATTTTGACGTTTGATTTTTTCTTCAAGAAATATATACAATCGTATATATTTCTTGGCAAAACCAGCGTTGCCAACCTCATTTTTCGTCAAAAATTGTAATAGATTTTCTTGTGAAGTGGATACTGCCTAAAGAAAATTTGACACAAGAAAATTTCTTGACCATTTCTTAAGCGTTTTTTTATATGGAGTTTTAGCATTTCTTGTGTTGTGGATACCCGGCTTTAAAAAGGAAAAAATGAAAAGAAAAATTAATACAAGCAAAATGCAAGGCGGCGGTAGCCTAATGGTGATGACATTAGACTTCCAACCGGAAAATCCGAGGTTCGATCTCGGCGGACGCCAATGAATAAAAAAATGTTAAAAGAAGTCTGATGAAGAGATGTGGTGGTCTCCGAAATGGATCTATAACTTTTACCAAACAAGTATTAATCTTTCATACCAATTTTTCCTTACAAAAAAAAAAAAAAAAAAAAAAAAAAAAAAATGGTCTTGAGAGCTCAATAATAAAGTAGTTATCAAAATAAAAACGACCAAAAACCAAAAGTAAAATTTAATTATTTCACCCATTTTTCTGTCAGGTCCCGAGATATGGGTCAAAACGTGGATCCATATGACCCTCGAATATTTCTGAGCAATATTGGTATTCTCTTGACGAGGACTTCAACATAGAACTTTTTTAATTGTGATGGCTAGGCCGAGTCCCCAGATATGGGGCAAAACGTGGACCTGGATGACCTTCGAAAGTTTCTGAGCGATATTGGTATCAAATGAAAGGTTTTGATGAGGATTTCAGCATAGAGATCTTCTAATTATGATGCCTAGGTCGGGTCAATATGTGAACGTGGATGACCGCGGTAGGTTTCCGTACGAAATTGATATCGAATGATAGGTCGTTTAATTGTGATGCCTAGCCCGGGTCTCCAGATACGGATCACAACGTGGACTCGGATGACCTCGAAAAGTGGGAATCATGGCTTCAATATAAAGATCTCTTCGATGTAATGATCAACCTGGTTCCCTTGGTAAAATGGAATGATGAAAAGGAAAAAGAGGGTCGAATGGAATGGAACGGGAAAGGGAGAGGTGAAGGAAACGAATATAGAATGGGAGGGGGAAGGAGAGGGAGAGAGAGTAGGATAGGCAAAGGGGTCGAATAGGAGGGGTGAGAAAGGGAGAGCAATAGGGAAAGTCAATGGAAACGAAAAAGGAAAAGGAGAAGGAGAAAGAAAAGAAAAAAGAAAAGGAAAAGGAAAAGGAAAAGAAAAAGGTAAAGGAAATGGAAAAGAAAAAGCAAAAGGAAAAGAAAAGGAAAAAGGAAAAGGAAAAGGAAACGGAAAGTAGAGCGAAAGGAATGGAAATCTAAGGCGAAGAAGAAAGGGAGAAGGGTATGGGCAGGTAGAGGTATCGCGCCGAAACCAGACGGATTTACTTTAGTTCTGGATCTCACAAACGGCTTCAACAATTTGCATGAAATTTAGTATACAAGCGGTCTCGGCGGAAAACTTCTGAAAAGTTTCATTTACACTCGTCTTTTTTTTTACTTTTTATTTCGCTTGCGAAGACCTGCGAAAAAATGGCAGCCCAAGATAAGCTCGGTCATCCGGGTACTATTTATTGACATATCGTCGTTTCATACGAAAACTAGCATTTTCAAAATTTCTTACGAAAACTCTTCTGTACGAAAAGTAGAACTTTCGACTTTTGGCTAACGAAAAGTAGCAATAATTATACATACATATATGGTTAATACATTATAATTGTTGTTGGTAAAACAAAATTGCTAGTATTCGTCAGCCAAAAATTGAAAGTGCTAGTATTCGTCAGCCAAAAAAAGTCGGATGTTACTTTTCGTATTACTTTTCGTATGGCACGACGATATACAGTTTTCATTTTAAATTTTCAAACAAAAAATCGCGCATTTCAAACACACTTTCAAGTCATTGCACACAAATTACAAGTTTACCTTACCCCAATTACAATTAAGTATCTACCTGAAATGCGGTACTTTAACTTCTAGGAAACCATTGAAATAGAATACAATAATAAAGAAATATAAAACCCAACCATGTGCATTACAAACAAACTTTTATTCCCATCTGTCAAAACTAATCATATATCCAATTTTCAAATAATCAACACGTTAAGCCTTTTTCAATATCGTACCCAATGCCAATGCCATTGCCTCTGCTCTTCTCACATATTGACAGCCGAGCTGATTTATTCTGACATACAAGAAATCACCTTGGCGAGATTAGAAATGAAATGGAAGCAACGAAGTGAAAAACTTCAATTTGCATGTAATTTTAATCCTTTTTGAACTCTTTAACTCCTTGCACAAATGACACAAACAAAAGAATTGAGGATTTAAAGGGACTGTAGGGTAAGATTGTATGAATGTACTGATGATATATTTAACAAAGGAATGGGTATTTTATTAATCAAAACACAAAGCGCACGAAACACTTACATACATACATACACCCGCAATTGATTGAGATTTTAAAGGGATGACAAGGCAAGCATTTCTTTTCAACTTTGTTTTTTTTTTTTTTTTTTTTTTTTGACAAACTAGAGCCTATTTGTAGGCTTAAAGATGCTTGTATTTCATGTAAGCATTAGGCGGGAACGCGCTTTTAATATAAACGTTTATTCATAATTTTTTCTACTTTGTAATGTTTGCTATAAAAATAGCATATCTATTGCACTTTGTGAGCCTCTTTCAGTGAGAATATACATATAGTATACGAGTTCTTAAGATCATGCCTAGCTTTTCCAAAAACTGGCAATTTAGCACAACTTGCTTGAAAAGTGATGACTAATACAAACCTGAAAAACTCATTCTGGGACTAAATCAATATTAAATTACTTCAATTATCAACTTTTCAAATAATTTTCTCCAGATTTTGCATCAGCAGAATTATTATTGTGGACTTTATTTGACATCGCCATGGAAAACCAAAAACCCCAAAGAAAGGGTTAATTTGACCGTTTTTTATACAGTCAGGTTATATAGGTTAGGTTAGAGTGGCTGCCATGAGGGCACACTTAGGCCAGTGCAGAGGCCCATTGTGATACCACAAGAAGAAAACAGATTACTCCTCCTTTTTAAACCAGTTTGATACCCTAATGAAATTCACCAGGTCCTTTATGTCGACAACCGCGACTTTAGATAGGCTATCCAGGAAAGGTGTCCCAAGAAAGCGTCGTCTGGCGCTGTTAAGAGCCGGGCAATGGCAAATGAGGTGTTCGATTGTCTCCTCTTCCTCATCATCTTTGCAGCTTCTGCAGCATCTACGGTAGGGTGCACCCAGTCTCTCTGCGTGTTTCCCGATAAGGCAGTGTCCTGTGAGCACCCCCACAAGGTTCGAGATTTCCTCTCTCCTTAGAGTACATATTTGACGAGATCGCTTGTGGTCCCAATTCGGCCAGGTTTGTCTTGATGTTCGACATACTGGGTTCTGTTGCCATCTATCGCTTGCTTTATAGATATGCTGTTTAAGCATTAGCTTGCATGTGGCAAACGGCATACCTATGCGTTCTTTGTCAGGAAGAACCTGCTCGGTAGTGCCTTGCCTTGCAAGCTCATCTGCCCTACAATTTCCCTCGATATCCCTATGTCCCGGGACCCACACGAGGTGCAGACGGGTCTGTTTGGCCATCTCCTGCAGAGATCGGCGACAGTCCAGTGTTAGTTCAGAATTGAACGAGTTGGAGCCGAGAGACTTAATTGCTGCTTGGCTGTCGCTGAAGATGAATAGATCCCTGTGGATAGGTTCATGTCCTATACGGTTGACAGCCTCCATTATGGCTGACACTTCAGCCTGGTAAACGCTGCAGTGGTCGGGTAACCTAAAAGCTAGCTGTAGATTCAAGTCCTGTGAAAAGACTCCACCTCCAACTTTGTTGTCTAGTTTCGAGCCATCGGTATAGATGGAAACGCTACCTGGGGTTGGGTAGCACCGATTTGGCTCTTCCCACTCGTCCCTTTCTGGAATCCTTGTTTCGTAGTTGCTGTCTGCAACTATTGTAGTAGTACAGCGGTCCGTACTACCGGGTAGAAAACCTAATTTGCTTAGAATGCTAGAGTGTCCTGTGGCTTTTGTATGCCATCCGGATGACTATCTTAAACGTAGAGCTGACGTAGCCGCTACTTGAAAACCTGCTAAATCTAATGGCAAGATATCTAGGATGGCCTGCAGAGCTTCACTAGGCGTCGTTCTGAGTGCGCCACTTATGCTGATCATGCTAGATCTGTGGACTCTGCTCAGAACATTAAGGTTTGACGCCTTGCTCAAAGCAGGCCACCATACTACGACCCCATATAGCAGGATTGGTCGAATGATCGCAGTGTAAATCCACCTGCAAATGCTGGGACTAAGTCCCCACTTTTTGCCTATGGCTCTTTTGCATGTGTATAAAGCAATATATGCTTTGTTTTGGCGCTGAATGATGTTATCCTTCCAGTTCAGCTTTTTGTCCAGAACTACCCCTAGGAACTTAGCCTTGTCGGCCAGGGTCAGGCGAACGCCATTTAGTTCTGGTAGATTTAACGGTGGTATTTTATACCGCCTAGTATAGAGGACAAGTTCCACCTTATTTGAATTGACACTGAGCCCACAACGAGAGGACCACGCTGAGATCTCTCGCAGTGCTACCTGCATCAGATCACATAAGGTCTGTGGGAACTTCCCTCTGTATGCTAAAGCAAGGTCGTCCGCATATGCCACGACTCTCCCGCCGCCCCAAACTGCGTCTCTTTTTAGAAGTGAGTTGACAGTGAGGTTCCATAGCAGCGGGGAGAGGACACCACCCTGGGGTGTGCCTCTGAAGACGTAGCGTGTAGATTTGACCTCGCCCATTGATGAGAGTACAATCCTTCCCCTCAAAAGTTGATCAATCAACCCAATCAGAGATACGTCAACGCCTAAGTGACTTAAAGCGTTGCTTATCGCCTCTGGGGTGACATTGTTAAAAGCGCCTTCGATATCTAGAAAGGCCACAAGGCAGAACTCCTTATCGGTCAAGGATGATTCAATGGTAGAAACCAGACTATGTAATGCCGTTTCGGTTGATTTCCCTTTAAGATATGCATGTTGATATCCAGAGAGAAGTTTACTATCAATTGTAATAGAGAGGAAATTACTTATTATCCTCTCCAGCGTCTTGAGCAAGAAGGAGGAAAGGCTTATTGGCCTAAAATCCTTCGGCTCATAGTGCGAGGCTTTCCCAGCCTTAGGAATGAATATAACCGAGACGCGTCTCCACGTATTCGGGATATGATTGAAAGCAAGACAAGCAACGAAGATGCGTTGAAGCCAGCTTGCTGATGTCTCCAGGGTATATAGGAGTTGTGCAGGAATGATCCCGTCTGGTCCCGCAGCTTTGTAGGGTTTGAAGCTTTTGATTGCCCACCTAACCCGTTCCTCAGTCACAGGTATATTAACAGCGATACCCGTTGATGATATCGCCAGTCCGTTTCGCGAGCTACCAGGAAAGTGTGTGTCCAGCAGCAGCTCTAGAGTTTCCTTTTCCGAATTGGTCCAGGATCCATCAGGCTTCCGAAGGTAGCCCAATGACGTTTGTGTCCTTGAGAGCACGCATCTAAGTCTTGCCGTCTCATCGACGCTTTCGACTCCGGTACAGAAGTTCCTCCAAGAGGTTCTCTTCGATTGTCTCAGGGCTTTTTTATAAGCCCTTAGATTTTCTTTATATTGCAGCCACTCGGGCTCATTGTCGAGTCGTTTGGCTCTATTGAATTGCTTCCTGCAAGATTTTCGAAGTGAGTCCAGATCGCAGGACCACCAATGAGGTTTCCGCTTGCCACGCGGTCTTGGTTCCGGACAAGCTAAGTTAAAAGCGTTTGAAAGTGCATTAGTGAAGGTACCGACCAGATCCTCCAACTCCCCTGTCGATGAGGGATTACAGGGTGGAAGATCCGGTAGCCCCTTAACAAATAGTTCATTGTGAAGATCCCAGTTCGTGTTACGTGGGTTCCTTTTTTCAGGTTATATAGTATAGTCAGGAAATAGTATTAAAATGTTCTAGAAAATTATTCGGCATAAAATTTCAGTAGGAGTCTCTTCAGAAAGATTCTTTGTAAAGCGAACTCAAAAGTCCACTGTAAGCGAAAAACTTTTATTCCTTGGAATGTTAAATATGTTCTATTTGCGGTTTTACTGAGCCGATCGAAATACTTTTTTTGCAAGAGATTAATGTTTTTTACGACGTTTAACATGCCGGTAAAAAAAAGTTACATACATTAGGGTGGTATAAACTAAGTACTGGGTGGAAGTAACCCGAATGGCGCAAACAGGGTTAATACAATTATAAAGTAGTAACCCTCCTGTCAATGAGATTGGTGTACTACACTTAGGGATCGGACCATAAATACCGAAGATAAGAAAAAAAATTATTTTAGCTACATCTAGCGGCGTCCAAAAAAACAAACAAAAATTTCACAGAAATTTTTTCGAAAAAGAAATCATATGGGGGTAGGGGGCGTACGGCGAACTTTTTTTTTGCGATACGCTTTACTATACATAGGTCTTTTGAAAAAAATTTCAGCCGCCGATTCGTAAAGGGAGTCGATTTATTTCTTACGCATTTCATTTCCCAGCTCTAGCACTTGTTATCATAATAAGTAAATCTGTTTAGTTTTTCCAAGCCGACTTTATTTTCAATATTAATTTTAATTCTAGCATATTCTAGTAGATATTTGCTAGCTTTAATTCATTTTCAAAATTGTGGCTTTTGACAGTGATTTGACTGGAATGGCTCTGTATTTGGTGAATGAAAGTAGTAGCAATTGAAATGTTTCATGGAATCAGTCTCCTAAAACTATTCCGAGAAGAATTTCATTCTGAGACATGCCAGAAAATTTTTTTTGTGGATGACGATCTAACTTAATATTCACACCTACACACACTCAAGTACATATTCGCATGGAAAAGTGACCCTATAAATGTTCATATGACCATATCCGCTACATATGTTAAATCCTACAACCCCATAAAAGATTTTTTTTTTGGCTGGTAATACGACAAATTTTAATGCTATTTGACAGTTGACAATTAGTGCAATTGTCAAAGGGCACAAGCGAGATTGTAGTAGGTACAGCAACAATACAATTTGTAACCGGTACATTTAAGTAAGTACCAGCCAACGGCATTTGCCGGTAGTGGACCAAAGGTTTCATGATGGTTTTATGGTGCTTTAAAAACAAAAACAAAATGTGACCAAATAATTTTTGTTGTTGTTCTATTTCTCTATCCGCGCCTTTGTGTAAATTTCATGCACAAACTAACTGACTGCCTGACCGCTGCCGGTGCAAACGAGCAACCATGCGGCTTTTGTTGAAAGGACTGGACTGGACGCGCTAGCGATTGTCCTTTTAGCTTGTCCATTGTGGATTGTCCTTTTTCGTTTTCGTGTTTGCCTTTGATTTTTTCTGTTGCTCTTTGCATATGTGCAAATTTATTTTTTTTTGTTGCTGCTTTCTAAGCGCGTCAAGCGAAGCATGTGGAAAACGGAAAGTGTCAACCTTTTAATTGACTCAAATGGCTTTAAAACATTTCCTTTCACATGTTAGTGTGAGTGTAAGTGAATAAAAGGTGGTAAATGTGTTGATGGCCATTGTTACATTGGCTGTGTGTTGTTGTTGTTGTTGTTGCGCTGAAGCCATTAAAAGTTATATTGCACCGATTTTTTGTTGTCATTGTTGGCGTTGCTATTATTTTATGTACATATTTCTCTTTAAAATTTTAACCCATACTGTTTCGCGCATAAAAGCTAAAACTATGACAACAAAAACAATAGTTACGACAACGACAATCACTGCTGCAACAATCACTAAAGCAACACAGAAGCAACAACAACAACTCTCCCCAAGCCACTATTGAAATGAAATGACACACAAAAGTGCACTCGCTCGCACTGTGAACTGTCAGTGAATTTTTGTGAGCGCGGAATTTTAAAGTGAACACAATCAAATTTGACAAAAATTGTCAAACAATGAAATTGGCTACAACAACAATTTGTAGCACTGACAGAACAAAGCGTATGAATGCATTTGCAACAATAACAGCAACAACAACAACAACGATGGAAAAAATTTCAAGGGAGATAAACTAACTCGTTGTGCCAAAATACAACTGAGAATGGGTAAGTGACAGCGTAAGTGACTAAGTGAGCATTTTTGAAATGTCAGATATTTGTTGCCATGTCATTTTTGACATACAATGTATGTACATACATATGTGTAGGAGGAAGAGAGGCTTCCACGTTGGCAGAAACTTAATCGATTTAAGTTAAGAAAGAGTTCAGTTTTAACTCTCCCAAAACTTATATGGGGATCTGGGTGGTACTGAAAGACCCTTAATTTTGCCGAGCAGTTCTGCATGGAACCATGTACCTTTTATAGTACCCATAGTACCTACCCACCGGTCCACCGAACATTACCTTTTGAGCAAAGGATAAGGGGCACTCTCGTCTTATGTCAGAGATTGAGCTTTGCTAGTACGACTAATGCTATCTTTGTCAAATTATGGTTTTCATTTCGATATTTTCATTGGATGTATACGACCATATAGAATTATTTGGCCATGTTCTTTAAGCATCTACATAGTATGTTTAATGCAGCATATTTTCGTTGCGACGATTGTCTCATTTTTTACAGAATTTAGCTATAGAAATTGGCGTCTTACTCAACATTAACCTTAACATACTTACAAATTTAATTATAGATAAATCTGAACCAAAGAGATTAACCCTTCTTATGATTGTATGATTATCTTTTACGCTTGATTAATGACAAACGCTCTCACTCACTCACTCACTCAATGACATCCAATATCAATCAGCTGTGGTGATATTGACATTTGCGTGCGCCTAATTGAAGTGTCAAAACTACAAATGACAGTTTCTTTTTGGTTGTCAACAGCGTTTCTCAAGTGTAAAAAAGGTTTAAAAATATTCACATTCTTAACACTTTGTCAGGGACATTAAGTATTGATGGTTTTAACATGCGTACTTTATTTTAATGAAATATTTAAAAATAGTATACCAACATCAATTGTATGAGTACATATGTATGTATGTATTTATGTGACACAGCAAGAAGTAAGGCAAGGATTAGCGGCAATGACACTGAAAATAAAATGAGGCAAGATTAATGAGAAGCAGTTAAGAGATGGTGAAGCACTATGTGAGATATCCCTTCAAACTCACAAAGAATGAGCTATTATTATTAATTACAGTTAGTAAATTATTACACTGAGTTGAGAACATATACATACAACATATACAACTTTAGTTCTGAATTCGAACGATGAATCCGCCTTAAGATTATTAAGCCCCTACAAGCCTAATCAACCCCCTTCCCTCCAGAATAGTGGAATAGGATAATGAAATTTTGAAAACAGCTACAGAGAGATCATGCTAACCTTTGTAATTGCTTTGGTAATGGCATTATACATACATGACTACATTGAGTATCTTATTTAGAGAATTTCTATGTCTTATTGTATATAAAGGCGGATTCATCGATCGAGTTCAGAACTAAAGTTGAGTTTAAGTTAACTAATAAAAATAGTTCAGAACTTTTCGGAATTCCTCTCACACTCCGAAAACACAACAACAACCACATGGTTGAACGATGAATCCGCCTTAAGGGTCTGCATAGTTCTTAATCATCTCTCAAATATTTATTTATTTATTTTTTTATCTTTTCAAACCAAAGTTCACATATCTCTCTCTCACGGATGTTTTGTTGCAATTAATTTTCGTAGTTCTGTCTTTGATTAAATTCGAGAGTGGTACATAGTGTATGCTGAATGTTGGATGACAAAAAGCAAGAAGACTGTAGAGCTAGTATATAATACTCTCCGATTAGTCATATTAGCTCTAATGCTACTAAATACCAAATTGTGCTTTCAGCAGCACTTGAGCTTCTCTCCCAATTCAAGATGCTCATCCTTTTGTTTTTCCTAATAATTGGGTGGAACTACAGTTTTATGGCGGCTCCGAACGGCGAATGCATTTTTTGTGAGAAGCAGAAATACACTCGGAGGGTATGCCGTCCATTGACGAGAGGTGACCGCTGCTCTTAAAAAACCCAATAATTGGATTTTTGAAAACGATAGACAAAAATATACTTTTATATTAGTTTAAATAAATTTTGTTTTAACTTTTAATTTTTAATATTATCATATAAAAAAACTTAAGTGGTTAACAGGAAAAAAACATGCTTAGCAAAAAAATTCGGCTATTAAATAAATTATACTACTTAGGTGAATGTACTAAGTAGTACATACAGCTGTTTTTAAAAATACGATACAATGGAACTGAACTAAAACTTTTAGCTGTCTAAATAGCTAAGGAAATGGCACATACACATGATGACATATCGTCGCTCCCAACGAAGACTAGCACGGTTCAGTTAGCGTGGAAGACTAGCACGGTTCGTTGTTCGCGTGGAAGACTAGCATGCTTCAGTTCTCTGCGTGGAAGACTAACATGCTTCACTTGTTTGGGTGGAAACTAATATACTTCTGTTTGTTAGAAATAAGCTTAGGGGTTAAAAACCGGAGGAGGATGGTCCGAGGAGGGAAAGATATTTGATAAGTAAGTGCAAGAACAATAATTCATACTGCAATAAAACTTTAAACAGGAAGCTTCAGCCAAACTATATGAAAAGTATATGAGTTTCAAATATTCCTAGACTTGTACTAGGCCTACTTTTAAGTATGTGCATAGGTTGTGTAAATAAAACCTGGCTTTTGCATCAAATAAAACACCGAGTTAGTTATTACTCGGAACTCTATATTTATATATGTATATGTAGATATGACTAGTGCTGAGGTACTACACAAAAAGTGTGCACAGTGTGCATCTTTGTATTTCTAAAATGATTTTTAAAAAATAGAACCGTTGTTGTTGTTGTTGTTATAGCAGTACTAAGCCCTGCTTAGCCGGCGCGATAGGCTCATAGATCGTCGTCGGGCTCACTTAACGGGAGGCCCAGGAATGAGGCAGCGCTTTTTGGGCTAGTCCATAAGGACAGGGGGTTTAAGTGAGTAGGTTTGAGTGGACATATGAAGAGATGCTGTGTGTCATGCGGCGTCTCTCCACATACCGGACATGTATTAGGTATTTCAGGATCAATTCTGGCCCTATATGAATTCAGGCGACTGCAAAAGCCTGATCGTAGTTGCGCTAGGGTGACGCGTGTTTCTCTTGGCAGCTCCAATTCTTCTTCTGCTATGGGGGGTGGTTGGTCTCTTAAAATTCTGTATGACGGACGGACTGAAACGAATGTGGTGATGGTGTCGGTGTGAATCTCCTTTAATGCCTGCCTGTAAGCCGTTGGGTCTAATGGTTGTTTTATGTATTTTTCAACCTCAGGGGAGAGGTCGAGAAGGTGTCTCCTGATGTGCCGGGGAGGCGGTTCCGGTTCTAGCAGGTGGCTATTAGGATGGCCCCTGCGGTGGCATCCCAGCAGGAACTGCTTACTGAGCATAGTGTTGTGTTCTATGACTGGGAGAATATTGGCCTCATGGTGTAGATGGTGTTCCGGCGCCATCAGGAGATTACCCGTGGCTGTTCTGAGGGCTGAGTTTTGGCAGGCCTGGAGTTTCTGCCATTGTGTTCTTGAAGTCCCCGGTGACCATATTGGCGATGCATAGTTGAGGACCGGCCGGCCGATTGCTTTGTATGTAGATATTATTGTTTCTTTGTCTTTACCCCACGTGCTGCCGGCTAGCGATTTGAGGATTTTGTTGCGGCTATGGGCCTTGTTAATAATCGCGGTCGTATGCGCGGAGAAGGAGACAAGACTGTCGAAGGTAACACCCAAGATCTTTGGGTTGTTTACGGTAGGGATGGATATATTCCCTATTCGTATGCCTAAGTCCAGTCCTACCTCCTTCGTCCATGTCGTGAATAGGGTCGCGGAGGACTTCGTGGGCTGTAGCTCTAGTGAACGGGACGCGAAGTAACAGGAGAGATCAGAGAGATAATCGTTGATTAGAGAGCGCATGCTATCTATGTCGGTGCCAGTGGCCATGATCGAGCAGTCATCGGCATAGGAGATCAGCTCAACTCCTTCAGGTGGGGGAGGGAGGCTGGAGAGATAATAGTTAAAAAGCATGGGGGATAGTACGCCGCCTTGTGGGACTCCCTGCTTTATTCTCCTAGGTTTGGATATCTGATTCCTAAAGACTACCGATGCCTGCCGACCACTCAGATAATTTGCGGTCCACCTCATTAGTCTCTGAGAGAGGTTCGAGTTGCCTAGGTCCTCCAATAGGGTGGCATGATTGACCGTGTCGAAGGCTTTTGACAGGTCAAGTGCCACGAGGACCGTTCTCTCGCAGGGGCGTTTTTGGTTAAGACCACGAACTATCCGGGTGTTTATGACGTTTAGTGCTGTTGTTGTGCTGTGCATTTTGCGGAATCCATGTTGATGTGTCGCAAGTCGTAAACGTCCGTTGTAGTATGGGAGTAATGCGGCCTCAAGTGTCTTTACTACCGGGGAAAGGAGAGATATCGGTCGATATGAGTCTCCTTTGTTGGCAGGTTTCCCCGGTTTAAGTAAGGGGACCATCCTTGCCGTCTTCCAAATATTGGGGATGACAAGGGTGGTCAGAGACAAGTTGAGTACCTCCGTCAGGAATTTTACCCCATTCGGTCCTAAGTGTTTTAGCATCAACATGGATATGCCGTCAGGTCCGACTGATTTGGAAGCCTTAGCATTCTTTATAGCCTCCTGAATCTCCCTGGTTGAGAGAGCAAGTGGCGCGTCATTGTTTGGCTTTTTACGCAGCCGTCTGAGGATTCGACGTTTGGCCCTATCCACCGAAGGATGCGGTATAAACTGCCGGCCAAAAAGGCTCGCACATCTCTTCGGGTCCGACTCAACATTATCTCCAAAGATAATGGACACTTTGTCCTTATGTTTAGTCGGGTTGGATAGGGCTTTTACGGTATTCCAGAGCTTGCTCGCCCCGCCAGAGAGATTACAAGTGCTTAGGTGCTCTCTCCACTTTTGCCGTTTGTGCTCATCCACCAATTTCCGGATTTCCCGGTTGAGGTCCTTTATGCGGGGGTCTCCCGGGTCGGATTGGCGGATCTGGTCTCGCTCCCGGGCCAGAGCAGAGGCTTCACCCGGGAAGTTTGGTCGGATCACTGGTATCCTTCCTGCCGGGATGAAGCGTGCTGAGGCTTTGGCAATGACCTTGCGTACTTTGTGTTCTCCACGAAGCACATCGGTTGGGGTGGGGAGAGCTCCAAAGATGCTCTCTGTGTATTTTGTATAATTGTCCCAGTCCGCTTTCTTAAAGTTTATGTACGTCTGTTTGTCAGTCGTAATGAAGTCGGCTGGCGTCTCTATTGAGATGATTATGGGAAGATGGTCTGATGATAATGTCAGCGTCGGTCGCCAGTTGACGCTGTTTATCAGACTTGCGCTTACGATGGTGATGTCTGGCGAGCTGCTGCAGTTTCCCATAATCCGAGTGGGGGCGTCGTCATTCATCGCACTGAATGTCGACTCGTCTATCTGTTCTGCGAGATAATGCCCCCTCCGATCTATAGGCAGATATGAGTGCCAAAGATCGTGATGTGCATTGAAGTCACCTACTATCATGCGGTTATCCCCATTCAATAGCATGCTAATGTTGGGTAGATAGCCCGCAGGACAGCAGGCGACAGGGGGTATATAAACATTGAAGATCTCGAGAACTACATCGCCGGATCGGATGGCTATGCCCTGACATTCAAGAGTAGCGTCCCTGCGGTCGATGTCCGGTTCGATAAGACGATATTGTACCGTGTTGTGCGTGATGAATGCGAGGCCCCCACCGTTGCCTCTAGCGCGGTCCTTTCGATGGATGTTATAGCCAGCATGGCTGACTAGAGCTGAGTTTGAAGTCAGCTTAGTTTCTTGGACCGCGGCCCAAGTCTGCCCAGGTCTGTGAGGTGGTGGTGGTTGTTGTATGTTGTTGCCTCTGCTACGCAATGCATAGCTATGCTGTGTTTTTGCCGCCGGTGCCGGTTGCACATGAGGTGCTGAATGCATAGGTGGTGCAACGTGTGCTGTTGGTGCTGTGTGTATCGGTGGTATTATCGCCGATGTTGTTGGGCGGGCGCAGCACGGGGCAATGTAATTGGATGACCAATCTTTGTGACTTTTAAGACCTGAGCAGCCTCTGAGGTGGCTCCACCCATTGCAGATGTTACATCTAACTGATGTTGCATTTGGGTGAAGTCTCTTCTGACACACGCAGCATGTGTATATGGGGCCAGGGTTCTGTTCAATACCTGCTAATATTAATAATATTTTGAGCAATCCTGCTACAAGGTATTGCTCCAGAGGACTTAATCTATGAGTTTTTCGCGCCGGTCTAAACAGGGTTAGACCGAAATAACAGCCCTTGGTCGGGGAAACCCCGAGTCATTCCGGTGCGTAGAACCGGCTGTCGTGGGAATGAAAAATAGAACCGTGATAGTCTTCGCTGGGAGCGACGATATATAAATGTAGAGTTTCGAGTAACAACTAACTCGGAATTTTTTTTTATTTGCACAACCTATGCACATACTTAAAAGTAGGCCTAGTACAAGTCTAGGAATATTTGAAACTCATACACTTTTCATATAGTTTGGCTGAAGCTTCCTGTTTAAAATTTTATTGCAGTATGAATTATTGTTCTTGCATTTACTTATCAAATATCTTTCACTCCTCGGACCATCCTCCTCCGGTTTTTAACCCCTAAGCTTATTTCTAACAAACATAAGTATGTTAGTTTCCACCCAAACAAGTGAAGCATGTTAGTCTTCCACGCAGAGAACTGAAGCATGCTAGTCTTCCACGCGAACAACGAAGTATGCTAGTCTTCCACGCAGAGAACTGAAGCATGCTAGTCTTCCACGCGAACAACGAAGTGTGTTAGTCTTCCATGCGAACAACGAACCGTGCTAGTCTTCGTTGGGAGCGACGATATATGTATGTATGTATGTAGATATATATATTAAGGTGGAGTGAAAACATATGGAGATTTTTTTTTTTTTTTGAACGTACCAGCAATGAAAACTTGCCTTTATACGAGTTAATGAAACCCACAAAATTTTAGGGTGATAGGATGACGTTTTGAACTGCCCCCACCCCGCAAAGTTGAAAAAATAGCACGATCTGGTACAAATATAAAATTTTGAATATTATAAAATCAAAAAACGAAGTATGAGGATTGATAAAGATGGCTAAACTGAGTATTAAGGTGATTTTTTTTTTGGAAACAACAACAACAAAAGTTATTGAAGGTCAAAGTTTATATTATGCATTTTTTAAATTGCAATTACTTAAAAACTACTGAACCGATTTCGAATATTTTTAAACCATTCGATAGGTATTTCGATTCCTTTAATATGGTATACATTATATATGAAAAGTAACACGCACCCTGCGGGGGTCCACACCCTCTCCCCCACTCCTTTTACCCCTTTTACGAAAAGTTTCAAAATTTAAAAAATTTCCGCGTAATTACAAAGGCAGGCCATTTTGTAATATAAAATCCAATAGAGCACAAACAGAAGCTGCGAAAAATAAAAAATGTACACCAAAATCCCTTTTCTGAGGTTAGTGAGAGCTTGACGAAAAATACAAATAAATAAGGAAATTTTTGGCTTTGAAAAGTGAACATGAGAATTCCCATTTTTTTCATTAAAAATCAAGAAATATACCAATATCTGCTCTTTTACAAGATAGATTAAATACTAAGTTCCCTTGATAACAAAACAGAACTGTACAATTAAAGCAACTTTAAATTTTCGTGCTTGGTTGACTTTTCCTCGGAAATGCCCATATATGTATATTAGGACGGCTCAATTTTTTTTCCAACAAGGTAGGTTTTTTCCATCAGTACAAATTGACATTGTCCCAGTCCTCATGTACGGCGCAGAAGCATGGACTATATCAAAAGCAGATGAGATGGCGCTTGGAGTATTCGAGAGAAAAGTTCTTCGGAGGATTTATGGACCTTTGCGCGTTGGCGAGGGCGAATATCAAGGGAGATTTAATAATGAGCTGTACGAGCTGTACGCAGACAATGACATTGTTCAGCGAATAAATATCCAGCGGCTCCGCTGGGCAGGTCATGTCGCGAGAATGGATGAAGGTGCTCCGGCCAAGAAAGTATTTCTGTCGAAACCCGCTGAACGCAGAAGAAAGGGGAGACCTCCACTGCGTTGGGAAGAATGTTTTTATTAATATCTTTTGATTGAAAGAAGTTATAGGTATGGGGATTTTTTTTCTTAAATTGCCGAAAATCCCACAATTAATATCGGTCACCAAATTTAGTTAATTTGAATAATTTAATTTGTTATTGGCAATGGTTTTTTATACCTGACCCAAAAAAATATCACGCCAAGCTTGGCTTTTATTATTGTCCTTAAAAAATAAAAGTTCGGATTTTTCAGTTATCAATGGAATTTTTCGAGAAAAGCTAAAATAGTAATAATGATACTTTATTTTGATACTAGATATCCTGTTCTTCTTCTTGATTGGCGCTTAACCGTCTAGCCGATTCTAGCCGAGTCCAACAGAGCGCGCCAATTGCTTCTGTTTCGTGCAGCATGGCGCCACTTGGGAACACCTAGGGAGGCAGCATCGCTGTCCACCTGATTTTCCCAACGCAGTGGAGGTCTCCCTTTTCTTTTGCGATTAGCGGGTTTCGATAGAAATACTTTCTGGGCCGGAGCGCCTTCATCCATTCTCACGACATGACCTGCCCAACACAGCCGCTGGATCTTTATACGCTGAACAATGTCGATGTCTGTGTAAAGCTCGTACAGCTCATCGTTAAATCTCCGTCGATACTCGCCCACGCCAACGCGCAAAGGTCCATAAATCTTCCGAAAAACTTTCCTCTCGATCCTGTTATTATCAAATCCCGGTCTTTTATAACATCAAAAAAAAAATAAATAAATAAATATGTAACTTTTATTTTATATGCCTGTATTTGAGTCATTAACTAACATTCACTAAAATTTTGAGTTAGGTGTATTTAATTGCCAGACACAAATCGACACTTGAACAGAAATGTACATAATTTGGAAAATATCAGTACATATTTTATTAACTCAGGGCAATGTACTTATGAAGCTGCACAAAAAATCGCACTTTGAAAATAAAAACAACAATGCGTGTTAACACTAAGCGTAGTTTAGTATGAATAATCAAGAGTTAGGGAATGGTTTAATAAATATGTACATATGTACATATGTATGTACATAATTATGGACAGTTGACAACAAGTGCTTTGTCGTGTTTCCTACAATTCTCCCCTCAGCTCATTTGTTTTTCTTTTTCTTATATACTTTTTATAGTACTTACATACATAAATAGCTCTTTTTTTGCTTCGGATTTAGTGATTTCTATTCGGTTTTTCCAATTTCGCGTTTTTCCCACGCTAACGCCCGTCTGTGAACTCAATCCAATCACAGTAACTCGGTGTATGTTGTCTTTCGGTTCACCGATGCAGCCATCTTGTATTAATTTTGGTCTAACTCGATCTCTTTTCTGCGCTAAAATAGGTTCGCTTTTTTCGTCTAACCGTAGCCCTACACGTTGCGACCATTGACCCAACTCGGTTGCGACCATTCACCCATTCGCTTAAAAGCTTCACGCAGAGAAAAAATCTATAATTTTTTACTTAAATCAAGCCCAAATCAAGAATTATGGTAACGAAAGTACGGTAATATCGAATATTCTTATACCATGTCTCCACATAACGTGTTTCGCTCCTTTTTTCTGCACTCGCTCTCTCAATCTTGTTTCGACCTCGAAACGAGTGCCGAAACTCGCAAATTTCTGAGAGCGAGTGAAGATTGAAACACTTGTTTCGTTCTCAATCCTCTTGCCAAACGCGATGATATCGATGCCTTCTCTAATTTTGTATCGAAAATCTATCGAAATCAAGCAAATGTGTTCTTACTTCAAGAACAACATCGACGGCGGAAAGTATATAAAAATGGGTTCAATCCATTCGATTTAGAATATGAGGCTTTTTATTCTCGGTACAGATTTGACAAAGTTACTGCACAGTTCTTAATCCAAACATTAAACATCGACACCCCGAGGAATAATAGGGGTCTTCCGAGCTAAGAGTAACAAACAACACCCAAATACAATACCAACTGATTTCAGTAGTGCCAGATCGAGGGAAATTTCCCTTTTTGAGGGATATTTCATTGCAAAATTTTGTAAAAGGGAAAAAAGGGACATTTTTTAGGCATTCATATAAAAAAAGGGCTTTTTTGGTTGCAGACTGTCACTCTTAGATAATTTATTGTTCATAGTACATATTCGTATTGTACTATTTATAAGATTTACATTCAAACTGTATCTTGGTAACATAAATCTATGAAGGAACTAGGAAGGAGTATGCAGGCGATCAGCTGACTTCTTCTTCAATCTTTAACAAGTAAGGAAGCCTAAGTTCGAGTGGAATCGAACATTAGATACTCAGCTGTATGCTTTCATTGTTTGTTTGCGTTTGATGGATTTTATATAATGCGAGTAGCCACGCCCATTTTCAAAATTTTTATCAGTCATCCAACTAAGCATATGAATATTATTCTTTGTGCAAAATTTCATTCCTTTATGACTTCCAGTTACAAAGATGTCACGTTACAAATTTCCAAAGCGTGTTCCAGAAATATCTTAGCTAAAAAGTAGGCGTGGTCATAAACCGATTTCAATAAATTTTTGCGTGTCTATTAATACAAGTTATAAAAAAGTATAAACCAAGTTTCATCATAATATCTCCATTATTTGTCGAGTTATGGGCTCCGAAATCTCGTAGATTCCTTTGTCTAAAAGGAGGCGGTGCCACGCCCATTTTCGAAAAGTGTACACATTATATATAAATTATTTGTCGAGTTGTAGGCTAAGAAATCTCGTATATTCCTGCTTCTAAAAAGAGGCGGTGCCACGCCCATTTTCCAACATTTTTACGGTTTTTGTTTTATGTTCGTAGTTAGACTCTTGTCATAAAATTTTAATGATTTATCTTTATATTTGACAGAGATATCGCTTAAAATGTTTTTATTCGGCCACTTTATAATACCCACATCGCCCGTTTTATTCAATAGGGATTCAACTCAAAAAAATTTTTTTTTGGGAAAACGCAAACAAACTTTTATAATTTCAAATAGTTTCCTTCTACGACTAACTACAAAATCACTTTTATTTCCGCTATTTTTATCTTTTTGAATATTTTATAAGACTAGACTCAAAGGCACGATCCAGTTATTGAAATATATGGCAAAATCCCAGAAATCGAAAATTTCGAGTTAAATCCCTATTGCATAGAACGTGCGATATATAAAAGTGGGCGTGGTCGTCAACCGATTTTGGAAATTTTTCGTCCAAACATTTGCCTAAGTAAGTATATTACGCGTACCAAATTTCATTGATATATCTTCAATGGTTTCTGAGTTATGACTCATAAAACTTTCAATATTTGCCCCTTAATAAGTGGGCGTGGCACCGTCCATTTTCCAAAATTTTTGTGTTTTTTGTTTTATGTCCGTAGTTGGACTCCTGCCACAAAATTTCAGTGATAGATCTTTATATTTGACAGAGATATCGCTTAAAATGTTTTTATTAGGCCCCTTTATAGTTCCCATATATAAAAGTGGGCGTGGCCGTCAACCGATTTTGACAATTTTTCGTCAAAACATTTGTCTAAGTAAGCAAATCCCGCATACCAAATTTCATCGATATATCTTCAACGGTTTCTGATTTATGACATATAAAACTTTCAATGTTTGTCCCTTAATAAGTGGGCGTGGCACCGCCCATTTTCCAAAATTTCATCAAATTTCTTCTTAGGGTCCTGAACTCAATACGTGGGTAAAATTTCATCGCTACATCTATATTATTGACTGAGATACCAAATTTCCGATTTTTTCTATATAGGAAAAGTGGGCGTGGTCATGGTCCGATTTCGCCCATTTTCAATACCAACCGTCCCAGTCTCGATACCAACTTTCATTCCAAATTTCATCAAAATTTCTCAATTTTTGCGCGAGTTAGAGTGTTTACAGACGGACGGACGGACATGGCTCAGTCGATTTCTCTTTTCACCCTGATCATTTTGATATATATAAGTCTATATCTATCTCGATTATTTCATTCTGTTACAATCCACCGTTATGTGATTAAAACTATAATACTCTGTGTACTAGTACAGCTGAGTATAAAAAGACACGAACACTAGCATTTGGTTTTTGTCCACATATGCCACACACACACGCACACTAGCATTTCCGTAGGGAACTAGACCTGTCAAATTCTTTTACATTCATGTTTCCATGACATTCTGCTTGACTTGCGTTCTCCATTACTAGTTCCTTCATGCAAAAATCACTAAATCGTTGGAAGTTCCTCGTACTATATGCGGATACAAAAATTTCCTGCATCTGGAGAAGATTCATTTCTTGGTCCAGGACAAGGATAGGGAAGAGCGAATAAATAATTCTCAATATAACTGGGAATATCTTTACGCAAATCTATTTGCAGCATAGCAAATCGTCTACTGCTTTATTATGTAGTAGGCATGCAAACGTTCTTCACTTTATAGGGACAGGAAGACCGCGGGCGTGTATCATTGTTCAGCGATCAGCAGAATGCACGATGCTTAGAGAGTTTGCTTACAGGAAATGAAATGTTAATCCAGATACATATGCTTAATCCGAGATAATTCACTCATTTTTTACTAAAGATTAATGTTAATATATTTATTAATATTTATAGAAATAAAAATCAGTTAGTTAATACAAGAAATATATGTACATATCTAAATGTTCAAATTACAATATATTTTTATTAGAAAGAAACAGCACAATGGTATAGAGAATCTATGGTTCCATTTTCTCCGTATGGCCCCTAAAAGAGGTAATTTGTCAATACCTCTGTAGAATCACAATGAAATGTACATGTTAAATGTCTATAGACAATTACATTGTTTGTCGCTTTTATGGGAAGTACTCCTGGTGACAAAGTTATGGATGGCCTTGCCAAAAACGAGAATAGTAAACTTAAGATCGCCATCACCCTTTCTGTTGTAGGTAAGCTTTGCATAATTGAGACCGGGACCTTCCGGACAATCCACATCTCCGTCACCGCTTTGCCGTGTAATTTTTACGGTAGTAATCCAGAAAGCAGCACTTTCCCGCTAATTATTTAAAATTACTTAAATCCATAAATAAAAAAAAAATAAAAACAATATTAGACTGGGTCGATTTACATTAATTAAAATTAAGCGATTACGCGCGGTCGACATTACGATTTCTCTCTCCTCGTCAATTAGGCTAGATACTATGTATAACCCGAGAACGGTTCATTTGAATTACATTCTAATTATTGTAATGTAATGAAATTTTCTCTGAAATGGGGAGATTTTGAATAAAATTTTGAAATAGGGCGTTATTGAAACAAATTCTGAAATATAGCGCTATTGAAGAAAATTCTGGAATAAGGCGTTTTTGAAGCATTTTTTGAAATAAGGTGATATTCTGCTCAGGCGTCGATTTGAAGAAAAAATTATGGATTTTATTTCTTTAAATAAAAGATACAATATATGTACAAATGTACATACAGTTATGAACATACATATGTATATATGTTGGGAATAATGTATGTAATTTAATATGCCACTTGTATACATATGTATATGTATATTTTTGTATAAATATATGTATAAAAAAAAACAAGTGGGCAAAAGATGTTCTCATTGGCTTCCTCGTATTAATAGCTTGTTTTCTATTTACGGATGGCCTTGCCAAAAACGAGAATAGTAAACTTAAGATCGCCAACACCCTTTCTGTTGTAGGTAAGCTTTGCATAATTGAAACCGGGACCTTCCGGACAATCCACATCTCCGTCACCGCTTTGCCGTGTAAGTTTTACGCTAGTAATCCAGAAAGCAGCATTGGCCTGTTAATTGTTTGAAATTACCATCAATAAAGAAAAACAAAAAACAAATAAAACAATATTAGACTGAGACGATTTATATGGACGAATTTTAAATTGTGTATAATTCCCGTTCAATTTTCTGATTTAAAAAATTCTTCTATGACATGGGTCTAAAAATAGTTTTTTATGTTCTGGAATTTGACTTATATGAACTAAGTCGAATTTTGGAAAATCTGAAATAGACAAAATTTAATGCTGAATTTTAGTGTTAAATTAGACTTAAAAATCAGATGTTACAAGTTAGATAAAATCACAAGTATAAAAATCGCTATGTTACTCAGTAACGCACAGTGGGGTAATAGATGGCTATTTTGGAGATCAATTCGCTCAAAGCGCATTTTTTTTTTTACTGAGAACACATTGCCGTCTAAGAAACCAAATATTTTCGAAGTGTTGAATTTCCTTAAAAAAACAAGCGAGAAAAAACTTGTCAAATTTGGAGCATCGGCAAATTTCTCATACCCCAACCCGTGATATTTGATATCATGAGAAAAATATTACGGGAAATGCAACTATGTTATTACATTCACAATAGTCTTCTATGAGAAGCGAGTTTAAATTTATGTTTCTGGTTCGTTTTTTAAGTATTTTATTTTATTCAGATTAAAAATTAATTAATTCGAAATTGAAGCAAGCAAAGCAAAGCGACAACAGTCGTATAGAGCATGTTGCTAGTTCACAATGAAGTCAGTTCGAATTTTATTTTCTTAAAGGTGCGCTCAGAGTCCTGCTTTTAAATTTCCTCTTTAGTAAGGTGGATCAAAAACAGAGAAAAACAAAAGTCTATGCCCCATAAACATTTTTTTTTTAATTCTCAATTTGAGATGCATTTGAGAACTAACCTTATTATCAAACGTTTGTTTGTTATCAAATTCACCTAAAATTTGTCTTGCTGGCGTTCTCAAACAAAAAGGCACATTTTTCTCAATTTTTTTTAGAAAATCTTTATTAGCAAGACAATTAAGGTTTTCTCAAACGTTTGAGATTTTTCATATGTAAATAATAAATTTTCGAATTTTGTACTTGCAACAATAAAAAATGTTGTTCAATATGAAAGTGATTTTGGAATATTTCAATTGAACCAAAGTAGCTTGAACAAAAAAAGCTCGATTTCGATCAAATAAACTTTTCTGAAAACTGCATTAATTTTCGCAGATTCCTGTATATTTTGATTAAAAAGAAATTTAAGGTATCTTGGAAATACCAGGGTCCAAACTTGAAAATTCGTGACTAAAAAAAATAAAATTCCACTTTAGGCGATCTTGGTACCTTCCCTATGGCTCGCACTAAAAAACCATTCGATTAAGCCGTTAATTTTACATGAGAATATGTATCTTTTGTTTTTTTTTATTTTTAATTCTGTAGTTTTTTTCATATATGAATCTAAACCAATCATGGAATTTAAAAAAAAAATCGCTGTTTTTGGAGTAGCCCACTCAGTTTTTTGTCTAAAAAAAAAAACAAAAATCAGCTTAGTTATCCTACAACATCCTATTTTCATATTCTGTGGCCGGAGGGAAGATCTGAGAAACTTTGCCGAAAAAAAACGCATCTAATATACATATGTACATATGTATTTATTCGAAAACCATCACTTGCTCTTCAGGTGTTAGAAACTCAACTTTTTTGTATCCCGGCATTATCTGTAGAGTCTGAATACATTTTCAGTAAAGCTGGTTTAATTGTTAAGCATAAGCTGCCATATTTAAAACCAAAAACAGTCGATGTGTTATTATTAGCCGCTTTCGATTCACAATTTCTCTGCTGGCTATAAATTTCCTTCTGTCAAATTTATATGTGAATGCTAGCGAGCAGAGGGAAATTTTTATCGACCAGTTAGGCTGCGAACAGAGTGGGCGCTGAAAGCCGAGCCGAGATTGTCAATGCGATAAAGATTGTCAGTGCGATAAAACTGGTTACATACAAGTCAATACAAATAAGCTTGTGCATAACACAGTGAACGATGACAAGAGCAGAGAGCAAAGCCGATGAGTGCGAGAAAAACAGTTTCAAAGCGTTTTGCGCGCTTGTTTGCATTGTTGATGTTTACTTTTTAGCGTGAAATCGTGTTTTTTAATGGTTTTTTTAAAGAAATTTAGCTGGATATTTTCTTAAATCATTATATAAATGATGAAATTCACCAAATTGATATATTTTTAGTGTAATTGGATGTTTTCCAAATTCTTTTGTGATAATAATTGCATTAACCACACTAGGAGAAGCAAAATACTCTTCATCAGATGAATCCAGCAATTTTATAAACACAAATGAAAAATAAGACTAAATCACATAAAGGCAAAACACATGGAATAAACAGAATTTCAGCGCTGATTCTCGCATTCACTGTGTTATAGACAAATTTTCTTCTCGCATGAAAATAAGCGTCAAAAAGCTCGGCTCGGCTCCGCTCGGCATCAGCGCCCACTCTGTTCGCACCCTTAGCGAGTATGGCTACTACTCATTATGGGTCCAAACATTTTTGTTCGATCCGACCTCGCTTGTGTGATGGCGAATCGAAAACGACAATACTTACAAAAAAATTTAAGTTATTGAAAAATCAGTGTGTATTTTAAAAGCAAGGAAACGAAAAATAAATGGGTTTGAAAAAATATATAAAATGGGTCGATACTATCGATACACCATTAAGACTAGCGTAAAACATGGATTGTGTTGGCTATCGATAGTTTGACACCTCTACCCGTTAACGTTTTTTAGTCACAATTAGAAACCAATTGCAAATTAATTTTGGGTCATTTTATACAAAATAATTTTATTTGACCTTCACGATATTTTCCATTAAAGGATATTTTCATCGGAAATAAAACTGAACAATTTCTGGCAAGTTTTGAAAACTATTCTGAGCCTTTCACCCAGATGTCGATATACATATTATCGCAAAAATATATTAAAAATACAACAACATTTTTTGAGGATGTATGTACATAATTGTTTTCCATTCCCGGTAAACGAATGCTACACCATTTCCAATTGTAAATGCGAAGGTGTCAACTAAAAATAAGATTAGTCAATTCTAAATGACAAAGAGTAAATTGAAAATGCGACATTTGCAAATATAAGTGTGAAAAATCAAATCCCATAAAATCAAAATTCATTTAAGACCCAAGCCGTAGAAAAATATTTTAGCAGGAAAATGAGAGAAATCATTATTTCGATGGCGCGATATATGTAGGTTATGAACTCGACCCTGCCTAATGTATATAAATATATGTATGTACAATGTACATGCATGCACACTTACGTAGGGAATTTTTTTGCAATACAAAACTTCTTTTGGCACATTTGCAGGCACAGTTACTGTTTCCGTGAAGATTAAGCTTGCGGCGCTGTTAAATTCCCCCCAATACTTCCAGGCGCCATCAGGTTTTCCAGACGGGACCGTAAACACAGCCGTGGTAGTTGCACATATAGCCAAAAAGGTGAAAGTGGCTAATGCCACTGTTTCGTAGTTTTTAATTGCCATATTCAAATCAGAATAGTTATTGTTGGCTTGTAGGAGAAAATTTTCCTTTATGTATGTATATCCGTAATGTGCTAATCCTGAAAACGATAGACAAACATATATAATTTTTTTTCTAGGTTCTAAAAATTAAAAAAATATTAAAAATATGCTTTTATATTAATTTAAATAAAGTTGATTTTAAGTTTTAATTTTTAGTATTATCTTCGTACATATAAAAACCTAAAGTAGCCGTGCCCTTGAAAAGCTGTTATTAACTACCCGACAAAATTTCAAAAATTTTCATATCCTCGACATTTGATACATGATTCCTATGTAGAATTTTCTGCTGATTCCAAATAAGTAATCAGATGGTTCAAAGATATGGTTTTCGAGATATTTTGAAATTTCAGTTTTTGAGATAAGAAAAAAAGTAGGATTACGAATTAGTCAATATCTCCGCAATTACAGTGTCGATTTTTATGTTATTAAATTTTGTTTTGAGAGGATGAAACACCCTTTCCAACAAAGTCAAAATAATTAAAAAATAAATTCGTCATTAAATTGACGGAGTTATAGCGATCAACATATTTTTTTTATGAAAATTTTCAGTTTTTTTTCGAAATTCATCCTTGTTTGTAATTTTTCTTTAAAGAAATATTAAATATACTCCTGGCTTCACACTTTGAGTCAACAGCCTATTTCTAAGTGAACATTTTGGTACTTTTCGGATTATAATCCGTAGAAAAATTACAATGCCATAAGAGATTTAATGAGCAAACCTATGTTTATTTTTTAACACAATCTTGTATTTAACCTTAATTTTTTGTTTTTATGTACATATATTTATGTTTATTGAAAGTGTTTAAATGTTGATAGTTTTCGCCGTTTTGGCTCATCATTCAATGTCCCTGACATTCCAATGGATTTGGTAGCGCAATCCCAAGTTTTTTTTTTTATTTCTCCATGAGAACGCTCACCGTTGTAAAAGTCATTACTTATGTATATATGAAGCTTATGTTGAGAGGGTTTCGGGACAATTTTTTTTTATACCGCGAAATACCGCGGAAATATTATTTTTTTGCAACTTTTTTTTTTAAATAAAGAACTATTTGGATCTCGGTATAAAATAAATAGTTTTGAGCTCAGGGGGCCCATGACAATTTTCCCTTATACCACGATTTTTTGGTATTTTTGCTGTAAACTAGTGTTATTGTTATAGTGGTTTACATTTGCCAGATTTGGAAGTTCAATGAAAATATAAGTATAGGTTTTTTCACTTAATCTCTTATAACTTTGCCATTTTTCCACAGATTATAATCCGGAAAGTGCCAAAATGTTCTTTCTTAGTGAACAAGATTCTATTGACTCAAAATGTGAAAGCAGGAGAATATTTAATATTTTGTAAAAAATTACAAAAAAGCAGATGAATTTCGAAAAAAATCTTTTGTTCGCCACAACTCCGTCACTTTAGCAGCGATTTTAATTATTTTTGCTTTGTTGGAAAGGGTATTTCATCGTCTGAAAACAAAATTTAATAACGTAAAAATCGAGACGGTAATGGCGGAGATATTGACTAATTAGTAATACTACTTTTTTCTTATCTCAAAAACTGAAATTTCAAAATATCTCGAAAACTTTTCTACTCTTGAACCATCTGATTACATATTTGGAATCAGCAGATAATTCTACATAGGAATCATGTATCAAATGTCGAGGAAATTTTTTTTGTCGGGTAGTGTTATCGGACTTTTACTATATTTGAAATAAAAGAATTTCAATACGGACTTTTATTTTTTCCGGCCAAAATAAAAGTAATTTCTAATAAAAAAAAAAACGAACGTCTCATGCGATTTAGATAAATTTGATTCTTTTATTTTGGCAATAAAAAAAATTTCTTGAGGGACATTATCTATTCCCGGTATTTTATATAACATCCAAAAAACAAAATAACTTATTTTTTTGTAAAATTTGAGTTACTTAGTTGTATTTAATTGACAGACACAAATCGAAACTTAAACAAATATGTATGTATATACTTTGGAAAAAATCACTTCTTTATTAAATTAGGGTTATAAACCTGCACAAAAATTAATAAATTCGCACTTTGAAAATAAAGACAACAGCGCGTGTTAACACTAAGCGTGGTTAATTAAGAATATACACTAATTAGACAGCGTTTAAATAATTCAAGTGCTCTGTCGTGTTTCTTTTTTCTTATATGTACACTATTAATGTACCTATCAGTGTTGGAAAATGATTCGTGCCTGTGCACTTTTCGGCCCTTTCGCAAGTAGATTGGCACTTATGCACAATCGACCGATTTTCGACACTATTTTGCGAAACCCAGTTAAACTTTTAAATATTTTCTCCATCACAATGCCATTTTTGCTTGCCACAGAGTAAACCACAACAAATATTCCACATTATTTGGTAATCGTTTTCGGTTCGTTTTCGATTATTTTTTTTTGTTGGCTTAATTTTCCATCCGTATTTCAACCGCCTCTCCTATCACAGCAAACATTCTAGGGTCCCTCAAAATTTTGGAGTCCTCTATGAGTACGAAATATGTATGAAAGCTGAGTGCAATAGGAGACTTTTATGACTCTTATTCAGGCTCATATGATGTATGAAATTAGGTTAATATCGGGCGACAACCTTAAGAACAGCAATGGATATATTTCGGACTCCGAAATGAGTGTGAATGCTTCAGTTTATGATTCATTTCTGAATCTTATATGACTTCGAATATTTGCTGGGATCCTCGTCTATCATCCTTAGCCTTGCCATATTCAGCAAATAAAAATAATTTGAGAAAACAAAATAAATAATTTTTTTTTCGATTTTTCTTAAATAAAAACTCTAAAAAATATATATAAAATAATTTGAAGAAATCCATTTTTATTGTTAAAGGTTTTGTATGAGATCTTCATTATAAAATATGTGCTGCAAATTTATTTTTTAAAGGTGATGGAAAACTTTCAAATTGATTGCACAATGACCTTCAGAAATACACAATTTTTTGGACAAATTTAGCATAATTTGAAATTTTCATTTTCCATCCCTGGTACCTATGTATAGTTTTCAAATACATATTTAGCTCGGCTTATTGATAACTATTCGTTCTTCCGACGCTAACGTCACATTTACCGTCTGTGGACTCTAGCCAATCGGAGTTTATGCTGTCTTTCGGTTTACCGACGCTGCGATCTCTCACTAATTTTGTTCTGACTCGATCTCTTTTCCGCGTTGCCATCTGGTATTTATTTTGGTCTAAATTGGATTTCTAATTAATTAAAACTCAACTGTGGTTCCCTGATTATTTTATCTGGAAACAACTTTACTCCAAAAAATATCTTACCAAGTTTTGCCTCGATTGTCTCGAGTGCAGAGAATTTGCTTTAGGTGTCTTCTTAGACATTACGGGGGCATTCAACAACGTCTCAAAACATGCCATATTAGGCGGTCTTCAGCTTATTGGGACAAACCCTGTGCTTTTGTCCTGGATAAACTGCATGCTAAGCTATAGGGAAGTTAAGTCCCAATGGGGTCTACATGAGGCCACAATAACGGTAAACAGGGGCACGCCGCAGGGGGGTGTTTTATCGCCATTGCTGTGGACGCTAGTCATCAACAAACTGCTCAGGCAGCTTGAGGAGGGACCGGCAAAGCTGACGGCATATGCGGACGATGTCTCGGTAATAATAAGAGGCAGATGCCTGACAACAATTAGTAGTCTTATGAGCCAGACGCTCGCGAGAATAAATACCTGGGCCAATGAGGTCGGGCTGACTGTTAATGCGGGAAAAACGGACTTGGTTTTATTCACCAGGCGTTATAAGATACCAGATTGGGTTAAGCCCACGTTAGGCGGGGAGACACTGCAACCCAAAGGTAGCACAAAGTACCTAGGTGTCATACTGGACAGCAAACTGATGTGGAAGCTCAATGTGGAGGAGAGGGCCAGAAAAGCCTCTGCCGCCCTATATGCATGTAAAAGGATGCTGGGCTGCAAATGGGGTCTCTCCCCCTCCCTGACACATTGGATTTTCACGGCAGTTGTTAAGCCGATCTTATTCTACGGAATTCTTGTATGGTGGACAGCCACTCAGAAATCAACTTATGTAAAGGTGCTGGAGAGAGTGTGTAGGCTATCCATGATAGGCATAACGGGGGCCTTAAGAACCACTCCAACTGCTGCACTAGGTGCTATTTTAACCATGCCACCTGTACATCTAGCGGCAAGGAACATAGCGTTAACAACTGCAACGAGACTTATGGCCACGGGGCAGCTTGAGTGCAGGCATAGGGGACACAGTAGTATAGCGCCGTCGTCAGGCGAGCAGACTGACTACATTGTTCCGTGCCTGCGCTTCGATAAGTTTCTTGAGGCCACAATAGAGGCGGAAGGCTGGCGTAAGGGAGTATACATGAAGGAAAGCGCTATACATGTGTATACAGATGGGTCTAAGACATCAGAAGGAGTAGGGGCTGCGGTCTACTGCAGTGAACTGAATATCAGTATCAGTATTAGGCTGCCAGATCACTGTAGTGTCTTTCAGGCGGAGGTATTAGCGGTAAAGAGGGCAGCAGAAATGTTAGTCTGTAATCCCTTTCGAAGGGGACGTATCAACTTATATATAGATAGTCAGGCGGCTATTAAGTCGATACTGTCGCATAGCACCTCATCTAGGTGTGTAGAGGACTGTAAAGAGGCCTTAAGGGTAATGTGTAGGGATAATAATGTCCATCTGTACTGGATCCCAGGCCACAAGGGGATATACGGCAATGAGAAGGCTGATGAGCTAGCAAAGAAGGGAGCGGGTCTCGGAGCGGAACACTCTTTGGACGTCCCGATTCCACTCAGTGAAATTAAACATAGGAACTATAGGTATATGATGGACCAGGCTGATAAGGCGTGGAAACAATCGCATGGCTGTAGAGTGTCCAAAATTATGTGTAAGTCGCTCGATCCGAAACTAACGAAATGGTTGCTTTCCCTGAAAAGGGAAGAATGCAGACTTATAATCGGGGTCCTCACAGGACACTGTCTTTTAGCATCACATGCGTTCAAAATGGGACTGGTTGATGAAAGTGAATGCAGAGGATGCGGACTGCAGGAGGAGACAGTGGAGCACGTTCTATGCTCCTGTCCTGCGTTTTCTAGGCTAAGACTTCGGCTACTAGGGAAGGCTTTCTTCAATGATATTAAACATGTATCCACAGTAGAGGTTAAGAAACTCTTGGCATTTGCCAAAAGGACGGGAATGTTCTTCAGTTTGAGTCCGGGCTTCGAAGTATAGGTGTTCATGTTCAATGAACTTTCTGGTAACACTACGGACTTATCTAGTCTATGTGGGGCTATTAGTGGCCAGCCAGTATAACCTAACCTAACCTTGCCTCGATTGTAGTCCTTAAAAATGAAAAGTCCGTATGTTTCAGTTATCAATTGATTTTTTTTTTTTTTTTTTTTTTTTAAAGTTAGCAAAGTTTGTTACTGAAGTTACTGAAGGCCCTGGAATAAAAGAAAAAATGATAATTTTCTTCAAGGACGTTATCTAACCCCGGTCTTTTATAACATTGAAAAAAAAAAATTAAAAAAATTACTATTATTTTCGCTTCCTATTAACTAACATTCACTAAAATTTGAGTTAGGTGTATTTACATGACAGACACAAATCGACACTTGAGCAAATACGAGTATGTACCTTTGAAAAAAAAAACAATCAGTCTTTAAATTAGGGTTATTAACTCTTATGTGTACACCAGTTTCACATACCTTATCCCGTACACTATAGGTCTGGCCAGACCTATGTGCATTTTGTAAGGAAAGTAACAGAAATATGTTAAAAATAGCACTAAAACAGAAAATGTATCATATTTGTTGGCATTTTATTAATATTTATTGAATTATAAATACATAAGGCAATACGTTTTATTCACTTTGTGCATTAATGCGTTTGTGGCACTTGTGGAATTGCTCCGAGTGTTGTAAACAAACTGGATCTAAACAGGTGGTACAAACAAATCTAGTTTTCTTTGCAACTTGTCATTGCAATAGCATATTTTGCACGATCTTTTTACAGTTGATGCTCCACTTGTACTTGGTGCGAATACGTAAGATGTAATAGGACCACCGAGAAATGATTCTATGGCTGATCTTGACGTAAACTGTTTCATGACTTGGGAATTATTCATACGAATTTCTACTTGAGGGCGAACTAATCTTTTCACCAAATCTTTAAGAAAAACACGTCTTGCATCAGTCGCGTTACATTTCTCCATTTTTTTATAGCATAAGATGCCAATGCAGCCACATCCAACATATTGCAAAAAAAAACTAATGTCCAACGCTGAGTTTTCCGTTTGCATGTATGTATATTTACCTAACATTTGGTCCATAACATCTACACCACATTTCGTCTTATTATAAAAAAGAATCGCGAAATTCCAGTATAGGCATACAACTCATTCTCATCAACCATTTTCCACTGATCTGTAGATGTTACGTATTCCACAAGGCGCTCATAGTAATTCCTTCGCTGATCTTGCGGCATACTAAATAATTGTGTACGTTTGCAAGTAATGATAAATACAATGGGCCGTAGTCATAGTCGTTCACTAAAATCGGTTTTAGTTAAAATCGGTATTAAATTTAGAATCACGTTTAAAAAACTGGTGTGTCATAGACCAGTTAGAACAACGTTTTTGCTAAAATGAAACGGAACAGGGTCACCCATATAAAATAATAAGAATCGCTCTGTAATTTTAAGAAATTTCGAGTGTTTTAAAAGTTCACCCTGTATCAACTTTTAAATTGAAAAGTTCACCCCGTGTCAACTTTTAAATTGAAAAGAAAAGAGTAAGCGCATCTATCTATTCGACTTTTGATGTTTGCATATTTTAACTTAATCGTATATTTAAAATACGCTAAAAAACAACTAAAAGTGAGTTAAATTTTGAGATAAAACTACACACTTCATATAAATCAAAATGAACTTGTGATTTTAGTGAACAACAACGTCTCGTGCACCGAACTGGAGCGCAGGAGAAAAAGCTTGTCTGCGGAAAGCATTGAGTGCCACCTGCATATTTATTAAAATGTCTTCTTTATACGTTTTATTTATTTGATGTATTGTGGAACGATTTTCCGTCATCCCTTGTCAAGTTTGGTTTGGAGACAAACCGGTTTCGGCTAATATGCGCCATCTTCAGTGTCTTCTTTCGTTCTTTCAAACTTGACAAGGGATGACGGAAAATCGTTCCACAATACATCATATTCCTACCCTGTCGGAAAAACAAGCAACCAAAAAGTTATTTTATTTATTTATTTTTTATTGTATTCACGTACTCTCTTTCTATTTTTATAGTTTTCATGACGAATTCCCAGCTTAGAACAATATTTTAAGATTTTAAAATGACATTCACCTCAATTTAAAGTTAGAAAGCTGTTTTAGTGATAAAACCGATTTTAAGTCGACTATGACAGAGATAAAATGACGTTTATGCTAGCATCATTCTAAGTGTGTTAAAACACTGTTTTAAATCGACTATGACTGCAGCCCAATTAGTATAATGATAAACTGTTAGCTTACCGGTTCAACACCATTGCTGATAGGTATTCAAAATTTTCCGACATTGTTATTGTTAGTAATTTGGAAAAAGATACACACAAAAAGAAAAAACCGCGACTTTGTACCCGTGCTTGATCACACCATGAAATGAACTGACAGTATTTTTTTGAAATTATTACAAATAACTCTGACTTGACTAACGGAACTTACTTGTCTTTGTAATTAATACAAAGCTTGATAATTTTTACCGTTCTTTTCTCAGAGAACGCGAATTAAAAACAACCTTTCTCTTTATTGCGGTATTCGGAACGTCGTAGGTCTGGCTGGACCTATGGTGTACGGTTAAGGTATACATTTAGTAAATTATGAATTAAGTCTAAATTTGCATACATTTTTCAAATATTTCCTTTCAAAACGGCAGTTAAGATGCTTGTTGAGGATATCATGAAATCTTAGATTTCTGTATTAATAAATTCTATAAGAAAAGTAAAGTTAAAGTGCGAATAGGTCTGGCCAGACCTTGGTGTACACATAAGGGTTAACCTGCGAAAAAATTCGCACTTTGAAAATAAAAACAACAACTCGTGTTAACACTAAACTAATAAACATTAATTAGACAGTTCTTCAATCATGTATGTATGTATTTGGAATACCCACTAGTGATCGGCGAGTCCGAGATGTTTAGAATCGAGAGAATCGCCATCGTTGCAAGATCACAATCGAGTCAAAAGTTGACTGGCTCCTCGACTACACAATTGGGATGTTTTTGCGATTGTTCCGAGTCGGCGAGTCGGAGGTTGTTTCATGATATGTCTTAGCAGGATTTTTAATGGAAGTGAGGCAAATACATAAATAAATGAACTAAATTGAAAAAATATGCTATACATAGACGCTGCAATCGTTGGCGAGTTGTTTCGACTGACGGCCATTTACGACTTGACTCGAATACGAATGAAAACCATCGAGAGCATTCGAGATGTTTCAACAATCGAGAGAATCGAATAAAAGATCCCGGACTCGCCCATCACTAATACCCACTACCAGTGTTTTTCAGATAAAATAGAATCTGTCCGAAAGCAGTTCCCGGTTTTTGCTTTGCATGCAAAGTAGCAACAAAAAAAAAAATAAATTAGTTTACAATCTTCCATCTTACACTTCGCGTTTAAAACTCATTAATTTGCCTTCACTTGCCAGTCGTATAGATGTGCTTGGAATAGTTTCTATGGTTACATTAATCACTGGACTTATAAATAGCCCATCCCTTATAAGTGACTTATATTTTGACGTTCCATGTAGAGTATCGAGGCATTTCAAGTCCCTATTTTTGACTATTTGTGAAACCTGGCAAAACAAATTTCGAATTAAATGAACCATTTCGCCGATTGTCATGACTTCACTCCAGCACGTTTGACACTTCAGACTTGCTTTTTATTACGAAAAAAAAATAGTTCCAGCCTCACTTAATAAATGATATACAATCAGCTGATGAATTTTGTTCTGTAGCTGAATATGTAGTTTTAGAGCTCGACACCTAACAAAACACTTCCTGCATGGCTCGGCACAGAAAAAAAAAACAAAAAACATATTCGTGCGTCATGCGGATTGGCGCCCCTCGGGTCGGACGGGCGGGATATGGAGGGTATATTTGATAACAAGTGATCTGCCCTGCTTCCTACAATTCTCCCCACGCGCGGTTTTTTCTTGCGCTTTTTGTGCTACGACGTTAGTAATTTCTATTTGACTTGTATATATGTATGTATATGTCGCTTTCCAATACTCGCATCCCTGCAGCGAAAGTCCAAACTAGTCAGCCGACCTACCAGTTAACTGACTAGATAAATTATGGGAGTTGCCCAACTAGATTCATAGGGGACAAATTGAGATTAGTTATGAAACAAGAAGTTTTGCCAAAAAAAAAGGGTTTTAAATTAAAAACGAATGTATCCGGGGTTTCTGGAGGTTGCAATGAAAAGTAAAAGTAAGCAACTTCTTTATTGTTGTTGTAGTATTCGAACCCTGCGTAGTAGGCCCCTTGTAGATTTAGTTGGTTACAAATTGTTAGATCATGAAATCAGGTGAATGCCACAAATATAACATAGTTTGAGATGTTAATATAGCCCTGTATATTAGATACTACTTCAGCAATAGAAAAAAGTACATGATATGTTTGTATAAAGTCAGAAAATCATCAATATACATGTCAAGCTTAGAATGGTCAACGTGTTACTTATTCGCAATGTTAATGTTAATTTACCTAAATATTTAATATGCAAGATCACAATCTAATGTGCCTGAATTCTTTAATTTAAATATCATATTCTTATAACTAAATAAATGTATTAGAAACTTTATTTTGCAATTTTTATTTTCATTGGAGTAGCATGTAAAACTAGTCAGTCAACTGGTATAGTTCTGATATCTACACTGACTAGTCAGCAAATTGGTATGATACTGGTGTGTATACTGAATAGTCAGTCAAGTGGTATGACTCTGGTGTGGATACTGACTAGTCAGTCAAGTGGTATGATGCTGGTGTGGATACTGACAATTGCCATTTCCTAGGTCATCACCGTGTTAAAAATACCAGTTGCTAATATGGAAAAAGATAGATGGCTGACTAGTTGAGCTGTATGGCCAACTAGTTGTCAATTAGTTTACAACTAGTTGATTTCGCTTCAGGGATTCTTCCGACGCTAACACCCCAGTTACCGTCTATGTATGGCCGCTAGCCAATTACAGTAACTCGGTGTATGCTGCCTTTCGATTAACTGTACTGTTTTTGGTCTGACTCGATCTCTTCTCCGCGCTGCCATTTCGTATTAATTTTGGTCCAAATTTGTTTTTTAATTAATTAAAACTTAATCAGGTTTTGGGTTTTTGAAAATAGCGTTCGGCATAACCTCCGTGTGTATTTCTGCTATGAAAAGGCTTCCCACAAAAATGCATTCGCCGTTTTAAGCGAGCATAAAACTGTAGGTCCACTAGTGGTGGGCGAGTCCGAGATCTTTTGACAATCGAGAGAAGCGCCATTGTGGCAAAATTACATTCAAATCAAAAGTACTGAAATACACAATCGAGATGGTATTGCGATTATTCCGAGTCGGCGATTCAATAATGCCATTTCTCATCTCGATCCCTACAGCTACAACACATGAAGTCGTCCGCGACCATATTTACGACTGGGACGAAGGAGGTAGGACTGAAGTTAGGCATACTGATATGGAATATCAACATACAAAGCAATTGGCCGGCCTGTCCCCAACTATGCATCGCCAGTATGGTCGCCGGGCACATCCAAAAATCCGCAGAACAGCCACGTATAATATTCTGATGGCGCAAGACACCACTTACACCATGAGGCGCAGGTATTCCCAGTCAGGGAACACACACATAAGATGCTAAACAAGCAGTTCCTACTGGAATGCCACCGCAGAGATGGCACTCCAATAGCCACATGCTACAGCCCGAACCACCCCCCGGCACATCATCAGTAATCACCTTTTTGACCTCTTCCCAGAGGTGGAAAAATACATCAAATATACTCTAAACCCAACGGCTTACAGGCAGGTCCTAGATGAGATCCATACTGATACCCTCACCATCTGTGCTCCAGTCCGTCCGTCATACTTAATACTAAAATATCAACCACTTCATCATAGCAGAAGAGCAGCTACCGAGGGAAACCCGCGTCACCCTTGCGCCACTACGGTCAGGCCGTATTCATATAGGGCAGCCAGCTAGGCAGGGCTTAGTACTGCTATAAAAACAGCACATGTCGAATTGGGAGAGAAGCTTGGCCTTGAAAGTCGTTATCCGCGCCAGTGTATTATTATGTATGTATGTACTTATTAACAAATGTAATTTAAAGCAGCAATTAAAAGTATCTGCCGCCTTTTCTTTATTATAAAAATGGGTGGAAACCATAGGAATGATTTAAAATGCATGACCAACCGACGTGAAACCACAAAACCGCAAACACTTTTGGGGTCAACACAAGCCGGACAAAGGAATATGTGAATACTTTGAAGGCGCCTTCAAAAGAGGGAAAATACAACAGGAAAAAAGTAGAATAATAAGATTTACATACATACATACATATGTACATATGTTTGCTTTGCATGCAAAGTAGCAACAAAAAAAAAATAAATTAAACAAAAAATGAAGCACTCAAATTTCCTGCCGCCGCACCACAAAACCGACGACTCAACTGCCTGTCTGTCTGTCCGCCTGTGACAGGCGGCCTGTCTTCGGTGTATCCTTTTTAGTGCAGATTAATTTTTTGTTGTAATTTCTTAAAATTTTTTTTACTCACTTTTTTTGTGCTTTGAAATCGAGCTGCGCATAAAGTGAATCCTTAGAAAATTCTTGTCACTCTAACCACCACCACATTTCTGCTAAATTAAAAAATTTGAATTGCAAACCAAAGAAAGTGTTTCCCCTGACTCGCCTCATCTGTTGCTGTTACTTCTTCTTCTTAATTTTCTTTTACTCGACGGCACGACATGTGTCACATGTTTTGCATGCAACCATAACCGAAGTGACACCCGTTTGCTTCGCGCTGACCAAAACTGAAGCGCTAAAGCCGGCTGAAGCGAGCAAGGAGGTGGTAGAGTGACAATGGCCACTTACTTTTTAGTTGGAAATATGAGTTGTTAATGTCTGAATGTCATGCCAGAGTGAATATTCGCCATCATGAATCATGGACAGGACAAACATTGCTTTACAGCATAATCGCTCCCTTAGCGCGTGAACTACTTGCTTACATGCATATGAACCATTTTAGTCTCCATAAGAAGCTACAAAGTTATAAATATGAATCCATTCATGCCAATGGACGTGTAAGTAGTATTTATAAGTAGAACGCATATCAAGTGCGTGCCAAGTACATATTACATATTTTTTTAATCCAGTACGGGTCACTCCATATCCTGGCTGAGGCTCTATCTTCATTGTTTTGCATTCTGCTGTGATAACTGGAATGTGTTTTTGGATTATGAATGTGTTCATTTATCGGTTTGTTGACTGCAGCAGTTTTTCATAAGCAGACGATTCAGTTGCATTTTAAAGTGAAGTAGGTACACGGCGAGAAAGGAAAGTTCTAGGTTGGGAAGGTGTAATGAAGGACCTGAAAGCGATTGTAAGAGTATGCAATGTCCATTTGATGGAGTAAGCCCTACAGCATAGGTGGCCAGGCTTTACGCGTAAGTGAGCCACACGACAACAACATCAATAAAAATTGCGACAACCTTCTTCTCGGAATTATAAAAATATTATTTTGTGAAGTAAACCTTATAAGGAATGCAAAGTTTAAGAAATCTTTTGCACTAACCAGGGACTTGTAACACGTTTCGGTTTCGGTTTCTGTTACACAGCTAAGTAACGAAACTGAAACAGAAACAAAACTCCTTTGTAACAAAAGTCGTAACAAAACTCCGAAACGTTTCCAGCAGAAACAAAACCTGTAACGAAACTAAATTAATTTTGTTTCTCAGTATCAGAAACAAAATTAATTTTGTTCCTTGCAACAAAAACAAAACCAGAAACAAAATTAATTTTGTTCCTTGCAACAAAATCAAAACCAGAAACAAAATTAATTTTGTTTCTCAGTAGAAAAACTATATTTGCAGAACATTAGGATGGACTTGTTATGTTTAGGTACATATATAATATACATACATATATATGTATATCTGTGGCAACCAACTAAAGTATGGAATAAGACACTTATATTTTTTAAATATTATCGTAACGGACATTTATTCAAATACGCTCAAGGTTGACTTTTACCCAGTATCATATTAAATTTATTACACTATTGGTAACAAAAATTGGCTATAATAAATAACAAACGAAGCTCGCCCTATGCGAGTGAAAATTCTTTGGCATTTGGAAATGTTTATATAATTTGAAATTTCACAGCTTTTGCATGTCTACATCTACTTCCACACTTACCTCTACCTTATAATCTACCTCTACCACGGAACCAACTAAAAGAACTTAACTCGACCTCTGTTCAAATCCAAAAATATTTTAAGTGAAGTTAAAAAATGTGCATTTGCTTAATTAATCAAGCTTTATTACATTTCTGTCAATCTATCATTTCTCGCAGCCAATTATAGTCCGAAACAAGTTTCTAATAGGTATTAGTTAATAAAGCAAATTATAAGGGTTTTTTAATTTCGCCTTAGTAAATTTTGACATATTTTCCTAACTCCAGTTGAGTTAAAAAAAAAAAGGAAACGTGAGTAAGGAGTACTCATGAACATTGATGTGTAATCAGTTTCGAAATAGGACTTTTATTCCCTTTCCCTTATTCCTTTTTTCACTGGTTTTCTATCGATTGAAATGCGACTATCGTTTTTATAATTTTTTGTTGCCATTGTCACTGCTACATTTTGTTGTTTTTGTTTGTTTTGTTTGTTTTTGTGTTTGGTTTTTGATTTTTAATTTTTGATTTTTGATTTCTGATTTTGATTTGTTTTGTTTTGTTATGCTCAGAAACATGCAAGATCATTCGGATCCACGCTTGACCCATATCTCGGGGCCCCGTGTAGAAGTCCTGCTGAAAACCTTTCATTAGATACCAATATTACTCAGAAACACACAAGATCATCTGGGTCCTCATTTTGACCCATATGTGGAGACCCGGTCTAGAATAGAGCTCTATACGAAAGCCACGCTCAACATCTTTCATTTGATACCAATATTGTAGAAGGCCAGCTGAAAACCTTTCATTAGATACCAATATTACTCAGAAACACACAAGATCATCCGGGTCCTCGTTTTGACTCATATCTCGCGACTCGACCTAGGAATCATAAAGAATAGGGCTCCCTGTAGAAGCCCTGCCCAAAACTTTTCATACATATATATGGTATACATATATATATTATATACCTAAAAATAATAAGTCCATACTAATGTACGGCAAATAGTATTATAATAATTTTTATAGTTTTGCCACTGAGAAACAAAATTAATTTCGTTTCTGGTTTTGTTTTTGTTGCAAGGAACAAAATTAATTTTGTTTCTGATACTGAGAAACGAAATTAATTTTGTTTCTGAGAAACAAAATTTATTTAGTTTCGTTACGGATTTTGTTACAAGGAACAAAATTAATTTAATAGTTTCGTTACAGGTTTTGTTTCTGCTGGAAACGTTTCGGAGTTTTGTTACGACTTTTGTTACAAAGGAGTTTTGTTTCTGTTTCTGTTTCTGTTTCTGTTACAAGGAACAAAATTAATTTAGTTTCTTACAGGTTTTGTTACTTATTGAAACGTTACAATCTTTTGGTTTCGAATTTAGTTTCTATCCTTTAATGTTTCTTGGAACAGAAACGCCAGAAACGAGAGTTTCGTTTCGTTACGGGTTTTGTTACAAGTCCCTGGCACTAACATTTTGTTGGCCCTCTTTCTTTTTTAGTAAGTTGCTATATAAAGCCTGTAACATCCACTTTTGCACAGTGAAGAACATTCAATAAAATCTAAGAACCTTCAACTATCAGGCCTGAGGAGTTTTAATACCCACATGAAGTTTACTGCCTCAAATATTGATGATAATGATGATCTTTTTCTTCACATTCTTCCTTCCCATTTGTCTTAAGTAGGTTTTTGAAAGGAGAATAATGTATTATTCTATCTCAGCGTCATTTTATCCATTCAAACCATTTTGTTTCCTATTGGAAATAGTCCCGAAGCCGAAACTTAAATACCATTGTTCTTTTTTATACTCAGCTGTACTAGTACACAGAGTATTATAGTTTTAATCACATAACGGTGGATTGTAACAGAATGAAATAATCGAGATAGATATAGACTTATATATATCAAAATGATCAGGGTGAAAAGAGAAATCGATTGAGCCATGTCCGTCCGTCCGTCCGTCCGTCCGTCCGTCCGTCCGTCCGTCCGTCTGTCCGTCCGTCCGTCCGTCCGTCCGTCTGTAAACACTCTAACTCGCGCAAAAATTGAGATATTTTGATGAAATTTGGAACGCAAGTTGGTATCGAGACTGGGACGGTTGGTATTGAAAATGGGCGAAATCGGACCATGACCACGCCCACTTTTCCTATATAGAAAAAATCGGAAATTTGGTATCTCAGCCACTAATATAGCTAGAGTTTTAAAATTTTACCCACGTATTGAGCTCGGGCCCTTATGAAGAAATTTGATGAAGTTTTGGAAAATGGGCGGTGCCACGCCCACTTATTAAGGGTCAAACATTGAAAGTTTTATATGTCATAACTCAGAAACCGTTGAAGATATATCGATGAAATTTGGTACGCGTAATTTGCTTACATAGACAAATGTTTTGACGAAAAATTATCAAAATCGGTTTACGGCCACGCCCACTTTTATATATGTGTATTATAAAGTGACCTAATAAAACCATTTTAAGCGATATCTCTGTCAAATATAAAGATCTATCATTGAAATTTTGTCGCATGAGTCCAACTATGGACATAAAACAAAAAACACAAAAATTTTGGAATATGGGCGGTGCCACGCCCACTTATTAAGGGGCAGACATTGAAAGTTTTATGAGTCATAACTCAGAAACCGTTGAAGATATATCGATGAAATTCGGTACGCGTAATATAATTACTTAGTCAAATGTTTTGGCGAAAAATTATCAAAATCGGTTGACGGCCACGCCCACTTTTATATATAGGAAATATAAGGGGGCCTAATAAAAACATTTTAAGCGATATCTCTGTCAAATATAAAGATCAATCACTGAGATTTTGTGGCAGGAGTCCAACTATGGACATAAAACAAAAACTACAAAAATTTTGGAAAATGGGCGGTGCCACGCCCACTTATTAAGGAGCGAATATTGAAAGTTTAATAAGCCATAACTCAGAAACCGTTAAAGATATATCGATGAAATCTGGTACGCGTGATATATTTACTTAGCCAAATGTGTGGACGAAAAATTACCAAAATCGGTTGACGACCGCGCCCACTTTTATATATGTGTATTATAAAGTGACCTAATAAAACCATTTTAAGCGATATCTATGTGAAATATAAAGATAATTCATTGAAATTTTGTGACATGAGTTTTACAATAGACCGGAAACAAAAAATAAAAAAGTTTGGAAAATGGGCGTGGCACCGCCTCTTTTTAGACAAAGGGATATATGAGATTTCTTAGCCTTTAACTCGACAAATAATTGAGATATTATGACGAAACTTGGTTTATACACTTTTATAACATGTGTTAATAGACACGCAAAAATGTATTGAAATCGGTTTATGACCACGCCTACTTTTTAACAAAGATATTTCTGGAACACCCTTTTGGAATTTGTAACGTGAAGTCTTTGTAACTAAAAGTCATAGAGGGATGAAATTTTGCACTAACAATAATATTTGTATGCTTATTTGGATGATTGATATAAATTTTGAAAATGGGCGTGGCTGCGCCCTGTTTATGCAGCACTCGTTTCATATAAAATACACCCTATATCGAACAAACGCAAACAAACAATGAAAGCATACAGCTGAGTATCTAATGTTCGATTGCACTCGAACTTAGGCTTCCTTACTTGTTGTTATTGCTCTCTAGCCGCAGCATCAGGGTTGCCGGAGACAACTTTTTTTTCCTACCAAAAGTTGGTCGGCAACCCATCCAAATCCTACCAAATTTTTTTTCCACTTTTAAAATTTTTTCTTCAATTTGAAGTTTATTGAAAATATATTCATTTAGTGCAATAAAAACAAAAAAATCAGTACATATAACAATTCATTTAGTGCATGTACCTACTCATACACATCTATGTGTAATCACACATACAAGAAATTAGTTTATCACAACTTTACAGTTCAGTTCAATTTTAAATACATAAGTTAAAGGCACATAAAGTACATAAATATATATTTATATGTATATTTTAATAAACATATAAAGTCTGTAAAAGACCTACTTCTATACTAACTACTTTGCCTTGCATTCACAGGTAATATTTTTCATATTAATATTTAAAAAAAATAAAAACAAGTAAGGAAGCCTAAGTTCGAGTGGAACCGAACATTAGATAATCAGCTGTATGCTTTCATTGTTTGTTTGCGTTTGATGGAAACACGGTTTAATTTATATAAAGCGAGTGCTGCATAAAGTGGGTGCAGCCACGCCCATTTTCAAAATTTTTATCAATCATCCAACTAAGCATATGAATATTATTATTTGTGCAAAATGTCATTCCTTTATGACTTCTAGTTACAAAGATGTCACGTTACAAATTCCCAAAGGGTGTTCCAGAAATATCTTTGTTAAAAAGTAGGCGTGGTCATAAACCGATTTCAATAAATTTTTGCGTGTATATTAACACAATTTATAAAAGTGTATAAACCAAGTTTCGTCATAACATCTCAATTATTTGTCGAGTTATAGGCTAAGAAATCTCGTATATTCCTTTCTCTAAAAAGAGGCGGTGCCACACCCATTTTCCAAAATTTTTCTACTTTTTGTTTCCGGTCTATTGTGGAACTCATGCCACAAAATTTCAATGAATTACCTTTATATTTGACAAAGATATCGCTTAAAATGTGGTCGTCAACCGATTTTGGCAATTTTTAGTCCAAACATTTGCCAAAGTAAGTATATTACGTACATCAAATTTCATCGATATATCTTCAACGGTTTCTGAGTTAGGACTCATAAAACTTTCAATGTTTGCCCCTTAATAAGTGGGCGTGGCACCGCCCATTTTTCAAAATTTTTGTGTGTTCTGTTTTATGTCCACAGTTGGACTCATGCGACAAAATTTCAGTGATATATCTTTATATTTGACAGAGATATCGCTTAAAATGTTTTTATTAGGTCACTTTATAAGACCCATATATAAAAGTGGGCGTGGCCGTCAACCGATTTTAACTATTTTCCGTCCAAATGTTTGCCTAAGTAATTAAATCACGCATACCAAATTTCATCGATATATCTTCAATGGTTTCTGAGTTATGACATATAAAACTTTCCATGTTTGACCCTTAATAAGTCGGCGTGGCACCGCCCATTTTCCAAAATTTCATCAAATTTCTTCATAGGGGACTGAGCTCAACACGTGGGTAAAATTTCATCGCTCCAGCTATTTTTTCTATATAGGAAAAGTGGGCGTGGTCATGGTCCGATTTCGCCTATTTTCAATACCAACCGTCCCAGTCTCGATACCAACTTGCATTTCAAATTTCATCAAAATATCTCAATTTTTGCGCGAGTTAGAGTGTTTACAGACGGACGGACGGACGGACGGACAGACGGACGGACGGACATGGCTCAATCGATTTCTCTTTTCACCCTGATCATTTTGATATATATAAGTCTATATCTATCTCGATTATTTCATTCTGTTACAATCCACCGTTATGTGATTAAAACTATAATACTCTGTGTACTAGTACAGCTGAGTATAAAAATAGTGAAACAGAGTTGCTAGTATGTTTGAAAATACATATTTCCTCTTTTTCTCTTATTTTCGCAAAACCTACCAAAATTCGATCTAGCCTACCAGCCGACCAAATGAAAAAGGTCCTACCCGTTTTGGTCGGAACGGACCACGCCCGGCAACTCTGCGCAGCATACCAAAAACACGTTTTCCTTCGTACTCCATTCTTCAAGAGAACTTCTAATACAAGCATGTGTGTCTGTGTTACAGATACATTGTAGAAACCATAACTCGGAGAAATTATGCCGCCCACTGCCGAGGGTTAAGCGACATGTACCTACATAGTACCTATAGAGCATAATTCTTGTTCCTCGAGAGAATACTTTATTTTGCAATTACCTGCTAAATCAAGAGGAGCGATTGTAAGTGATTTTTCGTTAGACAAAATCTTCACAGACAAATCCCATTACAAAACGTATGTACGTCTTCCCAGTTTGTAAGTGAAAAGCTGAAGGATTCCAATACCTATGAAAATTGGTATAAGGAGTTACATACCCACACTGTTATAAATATTGGAATATTTTTTAAACTTTGATTTGGTTTGAAAGAAATTTAAAAGTTTTTTTGGGTTAAATTTTGAACATTCGAAAGTTTAAAAGTTGCTTATTCCTTTTTGGTTTAAAATTCAAACTTACAAAAGTTCAAATATTTCAAAGTATTTTTTGGAATAAATTTCATACTTTTTTGGTTTAAATCTTACACTTTTACTCATTTAAACTTTCATTGGTCGTAAAATTTGGTTTCAACAAAAAAAATTTTAATTTTTGATTTGAAATTCCAACTTGCTTTTTCGAAAAATGAACAATATAAAAAGTTCATTTATAGTTATTAGAAAATTTGAATGAATTAATGGAGAAACAAACTCAAAATAATTATGGGAACAGATAAAATGAATAAGGAAGAAAAGGAGAAGAAGAGGATAGGAAAAAGACACAATATGGAAATGGATTAAGGGATGTTGGGGGGGAGAACAATATGGGAGAAAAGTAGAAAAAAGGATAGGAAAGAAGATACAATTGGGAAAAGCATGAAGAGGATTTGGGAGCAGACATTTTTTTTAATTTAAACAAAAAAAAAGACAAAAGTCTTAAAATAAAAAAAGTTTAAAATTTATACCAAAATTTATTTGAGTGCAGCAAAAAGGTTTAGCTTATTGTTGCCGCATCAGCTATGAATCAGCCATACGCTGGCAACGCAGCTTGCTGTTATGCACTCATTCTCTCCAGTGGTGCCAGATTGAGGGAAATTTCCCTTTTTGAGGGATATTTCACTGCAAAATTTTTAAAGGGGGAAAAAAGGGACATTTTGTTGTCATCCATATAAAAAAAGGAATTTTTTGGTTGCAGAACTGTTTACATACCTACATACTGTAAACATACAGTGAAATACACTGCGTATACGTAACTTGTTTATATAAATACATACATACATACAGGTGAAACTAATAAAAGCGTGTTAATAATTGCTCTTAGGTAATTTATTTTTCTTTGTGCACATTCCTACAGTATTGTTAATAATCGAAAGAATTTTGGAGAATTGGGAGCCACTTAAAAGCTATTTTTGCCTGACCTCATTTGAAGATAAGCGTAAACAAGTAAGGAAGCCTAAGTTCGACTGGAATCGAACATTAGATACTCAGCTGTATGCTTTCATTGTTTGTTTGCGTTTGATGGAAACACGGTGCACTTAATATAAAGCGAGTGCTGCATAAAGTGGGCGTAGTCACGCCCATTTTCTAAATTTTTATCAGTCATCCAACTAAGCATATCAATATTATACTTTGTGCAAAATTTCATTCCTTTATGACTTCTAGTTACAAAGATGTCATGTTACAAATTCCCAAAGGGTGTTCCAGAAATATCTTTCTTAAAAAGTAGGCGTGGTCATAAACCGATTTCAATAAATTTTTGCGTGGCTATTAACACAAGTTATAAAAGTGTATAAACCAAGTTTCGTCATAATATCTCAATTATTTGTCGAGTTATAGGCTAAGAAATCTCGTATTTCCCTTTGTGTAAAAAGAGGCGGTGCCACGCCCATTTTCCAAAATTTTTCTATATGTTGTTTCCGGTCTATTGTGGAAGTCATGCCACAAAATTTCAATGACAGATCTTTATATTTGACAGAGATATCGCTTAAAATGTTTTTATTAGGCCCCTTTATAGTTCTCATATATAAAAGTGGGCGTGGTCGTCAACCGATTTCGCTAAAATTTTGAGCGTGTATTACCACAAGTAATGAAAGTGTACACACCAAGTTTCGTCATTATATATATATTATTTGTCGAGTTATGGGCTCAGAAATCTCGTATATTCCTGTTTATAAAAAGAGGCGGTGCCACGCCCATTTTCCAAAATTTTTGTGTTTTTGGTTTTATATCCGCAGTTGGACTCCTGCTATAAAATTTCAATGATATATCTTTATATTTGACAGAGATATCGCTTAAAATGTTTTTATTAGGTCACTTTATAAGACCCATATATAAAAGTGGGCGTGGCCCTCAACCGATTTCGGAAATTTTTCGTCCAAATATTTGACTAAGTAAGTATATCACGAGTACCAAATTTCATCGATATATCTTCAACGGTTTCTGATTTATGACTCATAAAACTTTCAATGTTTGCCCCTTAATAAGTGGGCGTGGCACCGCCCATTTTCCAAAATTTTTGTGTTTTTCGTTTTATGTCCGCAGTTGGACTTACGCGACAAAATTTCAATGATAGATCTTTATATTTGACAGAGATATCGCTTAAAATGTTTTTATTAGGTCACTTTGTAATATACATATATAAAAGTGGGCGTGGCCGTCAACCGATTTTAACTATTTTCCGTCCAAACGTATGCCTAAGTAAGTAAATCACGCGTACCAAATTTTGTCGATATATCTTCAATAGTTTCTGAGTTATGACATATAAAACTTTCAAGGTTTGACCCTTAATAAGTGGGCGTGGCGCCGCCCATTTTCCAAAATTTCATCAAATTTCTTCCTAGGGGCCTGAGCTCAACACGTGGGTAAAATTTCATCGCTCCAGCTATATTAGTGACTGAGATATCAAATTTCCGATTATTTCTATATAGGAAAAGTGGGCGTGGTCATGGTCCGATTTCGCCCATTTTCAATACCAACCGTCCCAGTCTCGATACCAACTTGCATTTCAAATTTCATCAAAATATCTCAATTTTTGCGCGAGTTAGAGTGTTTACAGACGGACGGACAGACGGACGGACGGACGGACGGACAGACGGACGGACGGACGGACGGACGGACATGGCTAAATCGATTTCTCTTTTCACCCTGATCATTTTGATATATATAAGTCTATATCTATCTCGATTATTTCACTCTGTTACAATCCACCGTTATGTGATTAAAACTATAATACTCTGTGTACTAGTACAGCTGAGTATAAAAAGCAGAAATTATTTACGAAGAATTGGAAGGAATTCAAAACAAGGCTTATTTTATATTTTTGAAGTACGTTCTTTTTTCAATGAATTTAACGCATTGTTTCAAAGCCGAAAAGTACTTATACACCGACTAGGGCAAGAAGCTAAGACATTTGTGTTGAAAATTGCAAGAAATTTCTTAAAGCCCGACTTTTTTTACAATTGTGTGGGAATTACAGCTAAAAGTTTTGGAACTTCCAACTCAATATTTGCTTGACGTGCATAACGTTTACGTTGGTTATGAATGCGAAGATATTTTGTCAAATTTAAATTTGGACGAAAAGATTGTATTCAAAAAAAAAAAGTGTTTGCGCTTTTATGAAGCTTCTACTTTTCAGATAATATCACGTTTTCCATTTGACGGTGTTTTCGAAGTACTCACGTTACCGCATTCAAACGCTGAATCAGAAAGAAGATTTTCAATTCTAACGGATGTTAAGTGTAAAAAACGAAACAAACTATCTAGTGATATGTTAAATAGTAGCCGCTTTCGATTCACAATTTCTCTGCTGGTTATAAATTTCCTTCTGTCAAATTTATATGTGAATGATAGCGAGCAGAGGGAAATTTTTATCGACCAGTTAGCGAGTATGGCTACTACTCATTATGGATTGAAACATTTTTGTTCGATCCGACCTCGCTTGTGTGATGGCGAATCGAAAACGACAAGTATAAGTAAAGTTAGAGTTGCCTTTCAATCCAAAAATATCAATTGCTTCAACTTTAAAATCAACAAAGATCATATCCACTTGCACAATTCAAATAATTTGTAAAACTAATACTTTTAGCCACTAAAAAATTTTATTTGCCTGTTATATATTCTTATATTACTGAAATAAATGCTTTAAATTCGGTGGGAATTTTGTGGGATTATTTTAATTTAAAACGTGGGAAATTAGGGATTTTTTTCAATTTCTGTGGGAATTTTAGTGGAGATTATCTGGCATCACTGATTCTCTCTGCTACAAACGTTTTAATGCTTAATTTTCACATATTCCAAATAGAGAGGAAGGGAATTGAGTTTTTATGAGCAAAGATCAGGGACCCATAATAATCATTATTCGTTATATTTTCAGTGAAAAAAATCAAATACTTGCAAACATCGTCGAATAGTATTGAGTTTGTGTGTGTGCATATCTGAAAGAGCACTATCCGAATCCACTATGATCGAAAAATTTTAAGCGATATCCATAAAAATCAAAAATAATCATTATTTTTTGAGTTTTATTTTTTTTGATCAAAAATAAAACTTATTCCTTGAGTGATATATTTATCGCTCAGAAATAAAAATTATTCTTTGAGTTTTATTTTTTTGCTTAGGTCGAAAAACTCAAATTTTCTCTGAAGTGCTCTGGAACATAATTACTAAAAAATTCCCATCGATATAACTTCGTCCATGAGTGATATTTTTGATCAAAAAAAAATAAAACTCACACAATAATGATTATTTCTGAAAGATTAAATATCGCTCTAGGAATAAGTGTTATTTCTGATCAAAAAAAAATAAAACTCAAAAAATAATGATTATTTTTGATGAAATATAAAAAAACTCAACATATAATGATTAAATGGCGATTTTTATTATAAAACTCGTAATGATTAGGGTCCCTGGCAAAGATAGTACAATGTCTGATGAGCGTAAAAATTGCGTATTGTCGAAGTAAAGATTGCTGTTTCAGTTTATTTTCTACTGACATGCAATCAAGTGTGTGGTTAAGTGCGCACGCTTGTCCCACTCTAACCAGCACTAAAGCTCCTACTGTCATCGTACCGAACCCCCCGGTACTACCATCAAGCTACCGTCGGGAGGTGGGTTGATCACCAGGTTCTAAGTGTCTGTAATGGTCGCGTTAGTGCCCTGCCTTAAGAGGCTTCACCAATTTATTTATTTATAAACGTACTGCGTCTTGAACTTCTGTACCTATCCATTCCACTCGAAGTACTCATTGTTAGGTGGTCTGCGGAAGCCAAATCTCCACATCACGTGTACATACAAAAATAAATGTATGAATAATAACGTTTCAACCCTAGCAGCGCAAAAAATGTGAATTGTGCAGCTAAACAAACAACACCTTTTTACTAAGGCATTGATAAGGTATAAATACACCACATGAGGCCTGATTATCAGGCTGTAATTAGGTCTTATCTAAAATTTATTTCGCATGGCGGATAAGCTTTTGAGATAAGGTGTGCTCTCAGAGATAGAAAGAGAGTATTCCTTATGGCCTGATGACATTAACACAGGAAAATCAGTCTTATTTTATAGCATGTCTCCACATAACGTGTTTCGCTCTTTTTATCTGCATTCGCTCTCTCAATCTTCGTTCGACCACGAAACCAGTGCCGAAACTCGCTGATTTCCATACAAATTTCTGAGTGCGAACGAAGAATGAAACACTTGATTCGTTCTCAATCCTCTTGCCAACCCCGAAAATATCGATGCCTTCTCTACTTTTGCATCGAAAATCTATCGAAATCTCACACAGACCAAAACAAAAACGCAAAAGTAAGCAAACATAACAACATTTAAGAAGAACAAGAATGAGAAATGTCAAACTGAATAACGACCAGCTATGTGGAGACGAGTTATTTCGCGAGATGTTTCGCTACATGTTTCGTTGGCGAATCAAGTTATGTGGAGACGGGCTTTAAAGTCTTTGCCAATACAACCTAGCTTCACTTAGAATTTCATGCCTTATTTCGTAAGCTTTTCTGTAATAATTCTTAAATAAGACGTAGGTTTTTTTCTGGGTACATACATATGTTTATCAAGTCTATATTAAATTATGTATCGATCATGCGCAAATATTAAATTTCATTCAAACAATAAACCAGTTATTCATATCCTTGTTAGGCTGCTTAATCAGTCGTTACGAATTTTTCTTGCGCTCCACTTGAACGCGTAGCCCTCCAAGCACAATTCTATTCTTAGTTAATTCGTCATTATATCATATCTTATCGCAATTCAAACATTTTTCCACTTTCCTCTAAATTTACGCACGTTCATGCTGTTACGCCGATATGTATTTATGTATAGAATTTATGTATGTTCAATGCAGTTCAATTTATGTTCAGCTCATTTCCCACATCCAACGTTCCTTCCCTACGCTCCAATTTGGTCGCTCCCTAAAGCTTAGCTTGGTTGTGCGTTGTTGTGAAAATTCCTCTGCTCGCATTGTTTGCTTTCTTCTTGGTATTCTTTTGTTGCGATAATTTTTCTAGCTCAACATCCACAGCGCGCTTGGCGGTTCGTTTCAGCTTAACCATTTCTAAGCAATAATTTATCCTTTCACCAACAGCAAACGAGTGAAAGTATTACATTCCCATTCCACCCGTCAGTAGGCAGTCCTCAATCCTTGAATGAACGTGTCAACCTCAGATGTGCACGGACTATTACATATTTATTGAGTGGGAGGGAGTGTGTTAACTGTTCGGCAGCTGATAAAGTCGGTTGGTCGGTCGGCGTCCTTAAAAGTCGCAACATTGACTCTCTTTTGTACTTGAGTAACTTAACTTCAGTCAGCCGATGTACATATGCCCTGTAGGGAAAATCTCTAGTTGAGAACTAGGTCGCTTCTACTGCATTTTTCGCCACTACTAGTGTCCTAGTCGGTGTCAATTGTCACCCTCTGCACTAAATTTTCGATGGTTCCGAACTAGTACTAAATTCTACAGTTTTCACTAGTTCGTTTATTAGCACAATTTCAATAGTTCTGAACTAACTACAAGTACCTAAAATTCTACAGTTTTACATCTGCCGCTTAGGTGCAGCATTTGACATGCTTAGAGCAAGTAGCGCGATGGCAGACTGGCTAACGCGTGTGACAATCAATCTGGCGAGCGCGGGTTCGCATCCTGTCGGTGTCGAGGCGGCTGATAATTTTTTTTTAATGTTTTTTTAACTTATAATTTTTTTTTTTTTTTATTTATGTAATAAAATTTTTCGAAAATATTAAAAAGGTAATAAAATAAAAAAAAATTAAAATAAGCCTGAGGAATCGGAAAAGTATAATTAGGGGAACATTTCATTTCATACAAGTTAAGATGCAAATAGAAAACTCTTTATATAAAATGCTTTACTAAACATCTGAGAATTGCAGAAATATACAAAGCCGACGGCAATTGAACGAACGAAAAATTTTCATAGAATTTTTGTCACTTCGAAATTGCATACAAATCAAAGGGTGTCTTATAATGGTCACTCAATTCACTCCTTCTGAACTGGTGAGGGTCTAACTACAATTGATCTAGTTCCCTTTTGACACCTTTTCGCTACTTCGGAACTAGAAATTTTGCTCACTAGTTATTGAGTTCCCTGCAGGGTGTATATGATTCGTGTGCGTGTGCGAACCTACGTACTGGCTACCTTTTCTGCCCTTCCACCCGCGCACATCGGCACACGTTTAAAGGAAGCCTATTGTCGCTTCAGTGACTGCCTGGTGTTTTTGTTAAATGAAGAACCGGAATATAAAAAAAACTGTTAAAAGGCTAACAGAAAAGGCAGTAGAAAAAAAGGGACGTGCTTAATCGTGTGCATAATTGCCGGGTGGCGCGGGCACGGGAGGAGCCAACATGAGTGCACACACACGACAGCCATTATTGAAAGGGAAGTTGGTTTAGTCGTTCTTTCCTTCAGTGCCAATTCAAGTTGACAGGCTTGGGCCAGACTTTTCTTTTAATTATGCTCATCTGTGAAGATTATCCAGCTTACAGAAACTTCGGGACGATATTAGATTTAGCTGGTGGTTATCTGTGGCGAATTTCTCTAAGGGTTCTGCATGGCCAGAAAACCAACTTCTTTGCTTTTAGATCTGGCTGAGAGTTTGTTAAAGGATTCATCTTACTGAAGAAAAAAATCACCAAATTAGCTAAGGGGTAGTGACAGGCGCGGATCCTGGATTTCGGCAAGGGGGGGGGGTTTGAAAATTTCTTTTTTTTGGAAGATGTTTTTTAAGGGCAGACGCTGCACATAGGTAGATTTTACGAATTTATGCGGCCAAAATTGAAAATTTTAAAATTGGTGCAAATACAAAATCCAAAATCGCTCTACGTTTATAATAGACCGGGCGATAATAAACCGGTCTTCTCGGCTTTTATAGACAACGGGGGTGTCCCTGCCGCTAGTCGAAACTTATTATTCTCTCATTTTTTCGATTTTTTTTTTACGTATTTTAAGTAACCCATTTTTAAACGTCAATATTTTCAGTTTTAAGACAGTTATCAAAGTAAACATCATGGATTCAGGTGCTTCAGGTAAACATCATTATTTATTGAAGAAATCGTCAACCTAGCATAATAAAGGACCCACCATTTTGAAGCTTTTAAGCATATCGGCCTTTCTTGAAAAAATATTGTTAATTTTTTAATTCAAAAGCAATTTAGTTATATTATCGCCTCCGATCGATTACCCGTCAATTTCTCTACGGAAAAATGCAAAGCCAGAAATTATCAACAATGGATTAAAAATTGGCCTATTTGGAAAATTACCTGCTTTCGTATTTTTAGTGTTTCCAATTTTTCAAAGTCAAGGAAATACTTATCATAAAAAGGGGCTAAGAATCCTAAAGCTACATTTTTTAGAAGAGTTTTGAGTATGCAATTTTGCAGCTCATTCAATTTTAATATAACAATATGCAACATTCAACTTTTTGAAAATTTTCATTGGCTTTTTGGAAATTTTAATTGGAACGGTCTCACCCTACACCCTACAGAAAAAAACTTCTAAGATTGACGGAATTTTTCACAGCATTGAGAATTTCACTTTTTACACTAAAATGGGTTGGCTACATAACAGTACTCTTAGAACTCTCCTCAAAATCTTCTATAAATTATGGCCTCGTTTTGAAATTTTTAATCCACTTTCAGAAATTTCTACGCTTTTTCAGATTTTTTCTATAAGCTCAGAAATCCTGCTTAAAACGATTTTTATTGAAAAATTTTCTATATTTTTAAACTAAAATAAGAAAGTAAAATTTTCGACAGAACTCTTTGAAATAAATTTAAAAACTTTGGCGTATGATTTTTTTTTTGAGTCACTGTATATATTTTTCAATAAAATCGACTTTTAACTCAAACTATTAAAATTTTGCATTAAACAAGCAATTTGGAATAGATGTAGACAATAAAATATTTTTGGCCGCATAAAACTTGAAAATCTACCTATGTGCGCTGGTGAAAATATGGACTAATACCACCTACTATTATTATTCTATATACTAGTAGCGTCATTTCCCGCACCTTAACCCATTAGTGGTCAAAGCACATCTACAATAAATATAAAATATATCATTGGGTGTTCCCAAATTGGCACGGCAACCACGGCAGGAGATTTCAATTGAAGTTCTAAATAACATGTATAACGTATGTGTGTATATTTTTGCATTGGTACGTGCGAATGAGTATCGAATGGTATTGGAGGCAAATTGATCATCAATTTCACTTACCCTTGCATTTAAAGCCAAAATAAATAAGAATATATGTACATATGTAGTACTTTTTGGTTATATTTATATTTTTAATAAAATTTTTCTTGTTCTTGTTTTTATATACTAACATTTTTAAAAGATTAATTTAAACAAGAATTGCGAAATGCCTCTGAAAAAGGCAATTTCTCCAACGATTCAGACATTTCAGACCAAATTAATTCTGTACAATCCCGATAAAAATAGGGATAAGAAAAAAAAGAAAATAAATTTGCGATTTGGCAATTTGCGAATAGCATTTGACAAATTTGATTTTATGCACGTGCGTCCAAAGGTACCTACATGAACTTTTTTCGCATGTAGGTACATATTTTGGATGTTATGTGGACCAACCATTGCTTTTGGAATGATAGTTTTCCTATATATGCCTATAAGGGCATTAATTTGGGATCTATGATAAACCACAACGGGGGGGGGGGGGGTTGAACCCCCAAATCCCCCCCGTGGATCCGCCACTGGGTAGTGATGAGCGACATATCGCAAACGGTGATTTTTTCACTGTGAATAAAAAATCGCAAATCGCAATTGCGATCACTTTTTTTCAAAATATCAGTTCACTACTTATTGGGAACTGCTATCGATGTACCAAGTAAGCAGTTCACCTATGTGAATCGCAATCGCAAAAGCATTATAAATTTCTTTTTGTTTATACTTTTGAGCAGACCACATACGTATATAGAAATATAAGAAAAAAAAATTATTGAATTTACTATTTATCTTTGAAAAATGTTTACAAACAGCGAAATTACTGCGGAATACGTTGTTATTGCTATCATTTTGTTAACATAAAATGAAGACAGGTTATATCGCTCAGAAAACGCAAAATTAATCTCTACCGGTAACTGATGATTTTATAGCAGTCCATGCAATCACAATAGCAGTTTAAAATCCCAGTGATTTAAAAATAACAATCACCGAAATAACAGATATCGAAAAATCGCAGTTTCTCTCATCTCTACTAAGGGGAAAGTTTTTATGTATCGAAAGTTACTTATGTGTGTATGTATATCTAAGTACCGAAACCACCAGTATTTATGTTCGGTCAAGAACTGCCACTACGGCTGAACTCATTAGAGTTTCTGAGTTATACTCGTATGTTATTGGCGTTACAATATCCAAATTAATGTTTTGTATGGTACTTAGATCAAGAAACTATATATACACAATTAACCAATCGCTCTTCTCCCAGCTCCTGCTCTGCCTTTTCTTCCAGAAAATTCGTTTTCGTTGGGTTGGAGCTATGGAACATGGCAACGAAAATCTTTAACGCTGTCTTAGTATATACTATAGTGGAGGATTATTTCACCTTTACCTACGACCTAAGAGGAACTTTCCGCATGAAGCTTGGGTGTCGTTTGTTGTAGTAGTTGCTCCCCCTAGAGAGATCGTCACTCAAGATCCCCTATTCATCCTTGCTGCTATTCCTACTTACCTTACAATCCCTCTTTTGTCGTTCTGAGGATTCATACTTTGCCTATTTCACCATCATGAACTTAGGAGTATGTTCTGCTGCATGAGTCTTTGAGTTACTGCCATCATCGTAGTAGATCTGCTTACTTTTTCTCCTCTCTTATATTCCACCTTTTGTTATAATGCTGACCGTGTTAATATCTTCTCTGTCCATTCTCTCAGTTTAGAACCACAAATCTCCACAAGTTTTGCTTCCAGCTCACTTATGCACTTACACAAGATCCTTCAGCTCACTGTAGCTCCACTACCCGTTACGGCTTTAACAATGCCAACCCTCACAAACCACATAGGCCAACACAATCAGTTAAGTATTTTTGCTTGTTTTACGTTGTTCTCATATTCTCCTCGTCTTGCTATTAAAGTGTTATCTAGTCTTTTGAATTTTTTATTTTTTTTTTTGTTTCAGCAAGTTTTTGCAGCTGCAGTTTTCACACTTTACTCTGCATGTCTATATGTACCGAAATACGTATGTGTGTTAGTAAGGATATTTTCCTATGGTCCCTTTTTCAATTTAGCAAATTGGTCACTTTTAATTTGATTAATTATTTTGACACCGTAATTTGGCTTTGTGGTATTTAGTAAATGTCCTTTAGGGAAATTGTCGGAAATTGCTTACAAATCTCTTTGGCTTAGATGTATAGATTGTGATAAGAGCTTTTGTAGAACATGAAGATGCAAACGCTCATTTACATAACACGGGCATTTTTGAGAAGTTGAATGAAAGCAATACTTTTGGTGGTCTCACAGTAAGAGAACCACTAAAGCCTACAACCAACAATCCTACTCATGGCTTAATAGACAAACAGTTCCGTGAAGTTGTCATAACTGAGTCGAGGAGATGTTTCAAGGCTGAGTTAAGACATATATGATATATCTCGTCTTTTTCCGTTTATGAAATAGGCAGGCAGGCAGGGGCGGATTTACCTCTAGAAGCGCCCTGGGCAAACAAATCAAGCCGCGCCCCAATATCGCTCAAAATCAATTGATCCAGTCCACTAGGGTCTTGTGGGGAATTCAAATCTTTATTTTTCTGAATAGGTATGTCACATGTAAGAGGATTTGATGTGACTTTTCCACTTTCGAGTAGAGGTGGGAAACTATCGATAGTGCTACCATCGATAGTTTTTGATAGTTTGAAAAAAAAAATATTGATAGTCTTCGATAGTTTTCAAAAAATAAACCATCGATACTACTATCGATAGAACTATCGCCGAAAATTTGAAAAAGTCAAGAAAACATCAAAATCTCAATTTTTTTAAATTCAGTCCAGTATATTTTAGTACACGGAAGTGAAAGTTTGAAGTCGAAACAAAAAAATCTTCAAAGCCTTTTATAATGTTTAAATTTTTTTGTACATATACGAATATAAAACCTCAACAGAATCTGAAATAGTGTGGTGCAATATGGGGATGTAAAAGTTGTAAAACTTTCGATAGTACACATTAATATCGATAGTTCTTGATAGTTTTGAAAAAGCCATCGATGGTCTTCGATAGTGTTCAAAAAAATAAAATATCGATACTATCGATAGTGCCATCTATAGTTTCCCATCTCTACTTTCGAGACTTTGACCTATAATGTATAAAACATATGTATAATTAAAACTTTTATATAGGTACCACATTTTTTTCCATTTTCTAACCTTCAAAATGATCTGATCTTAAACCCTCATTATTAGGTGGGACAGATTTCGCAATATCATTAAATTGCAGTTCATGCTTCGAATCTGAAAAACAATTTTATAGTGAAAATGTTTCGTACTGAAACTAAACTCACAATTTTTGACAGTAGGGTGCCTCCCAGGTAGCGAAATCTGGCTTTCTGGCCCAGAATCTACCTGGGCTAACCTAGCTGTCGATCAATTGACTTATGCGTTTTTACCTTTTTGGTTACGATCAACAACGGAGTCATTTTGAGTAAAAAATTCTTTAAGATTTTTTGAAAACTAAGCGCTTCAGATACAAACCAAATGTTGCATTTACTTGCGCACCATATGGCGGTTGAATCTCAAAATTGCCCTTCCTGAAAAGTTGTGTATTTTGAAAAGTGCAAATGCAGCAAATTAGCGATATGCACGTCCCACTGGGGCGAAGGTTAATAACTGTACCAATGTTCTGAAATGTACTTTGATTCATTTTTTCTCTGTAAAAAATTGAAAAAGCTCTCATTCTTGTTGTAATAATTTTTTTTGATAAATAAAAAAAAAAAAATTTCCGTCTTAGTTTTGGCGCCCCTATTGAAACGGCGCCCTGGGCAGCTGCCCATGTTGCCCCTATGTAAATCCGCTCCTGCAGGCAGGCATTTTTAACTCGGAAAGAGAGGTGTGCACTATCTCACTTCTTATTCATCTTATATTTTTATTCATATCATGAACAAGAAATGGATGGTATTATGACTTTTTACGTAACACCATTCTTGCAAGAAAGTACCAGAAGGAGACCTGTTAAAATTTATACCGATATGATAATAATAATAATAATAATAACCCACGCCCTCCAATCCCGCCCGACCGCACGAGAGGCGCACCCGCATGACGTACGGATATTTTTTATTTACATAAAATGCCGAGGTGTTGAGTGGCAGGAGTTTGTTAAGCATCGAGATCTTAAACTGCTCAGCTACAGAGAAATAAAATCATCAGCTGAGTATAGTACATTTGAAGTTAGTCTTGAGAATTATAACAGAATAATCGCTACTATGTGTTAAGATAAGACAGTATTTTTTCCCTTATAATGAAAAGTGAGTCCGAAATATCTAAAAAGCTGGAATAGGAATTAAAGCTCTTACATAAACCTCGGAAAGGTTCATTTAATTCAAAGTTTGATTTACACTGCTTTAAGTAGATAGGGTTGAAGTGTCTTGTTGAACGAGAAGGAATGTTAAAGTTTATTTCAGCTAGCAAGAAAGGAGAAAGAATTAAGCCAGTCAAGAGCTTAACGATAAATATTACCCCTAACATTTCTCGTCGACTTGCAAGAGTCGGAAGATTAAGGAGTTTTAAACGGCTAGTATACGGTGGAAGATTGTAACCAGAATCCCAAGGCAAATTTCTTAAAGCAAAAAGCAAAAACTGTTTTTGGACTGACTCTAAGCGATCAGAGTGAATCTGATAGTATGGATTCCAAACTATGGAACCATATTCCAATATAGGTCTTACTAAAGTTGTAAAGAGTGTTTTAGTTATGTATGGGTCGCTGAATTCCCTTGACCAACGTTTTACAAACGCTAAGACACCTCTTGCCTTATTTGCTGTAGCATTAATATGAATGTTAAAACTAAGTTTGCAGTCCATTATTACACCTAAATCCACAAACTCATTTACTTGTTCGAGGCCTAAGCCATTTATTGCATAAGAAGCTGGCTGTACGGTTTTCCGGGAAAAGCGCATGAATCTGCCCGTTTGTCCATCTACATATATGAACACAAGCTTTCCCCCCAGTTTTTGTCCTTTTGTGTGCTAGTGATCATTTGTCGGAACCGGAACTCGACACTTTATTTCACATTTTCATCGGTAAATTGGTTAATTCCGAGCAAACATTCGAAGCCATAAAAGAGTTAGAAAGTAATCCTAAAGCGGAGCGTTCACACTCAGTATGAGCTCATTTTGGACACCGAAATGTATTTATTTCTGTTCTTAACCCAAGAACCATAATGTACGTAAATTTTACGTATATAGAATTTTCAAATTGTGATTGCACAAGCATAACATACTGTAACGGTACCTAACTCCGGCAGTGCTTGCAGCATGTATTTTTACGTATACACGAATATAAAAGTACAACAAATGTTGTCATTTGAAGGTGTGAGAGCGATTGGCGCAAATCCCTATACGTAAAATTTACGTATAGTTAGTAATAAGCGAAAAAATCGTGTACGTAAAATTTACGTATAATTAGTAATAAGCGAAAAAATAGGATATGTTATTTAATATGAAAGTGTAATATTCTCATGTAATTTTTCTATAACGCGACAGTATATTATATTATTATTGCTCAGAAACGTTCCGGAGTCATCCGGGTCCACATTTTGACCCATATCTGGGGACCCAACCTAGGAATCATAATGACTACAGCTCCATGTAAAAGCCCTGCTCAAAGCCTTTCTTTTTATATCAATATTGCTCAAAAAAATTCCGGGGTCATCCGGGTCCACGTTTTGACCTATATCTCTGGACCTGGAACAAAAATTAGTAAAAAAATTTAAAAAAAAAAAATCGCAAGAAATTAAAAAAATTTTGACCAGCTATCGCTCAGCGAGGTTTTGTTCAACCGCTACAAGTTGTATGTCATTGGAAGCGTATTTTAATTTCCTTTCGAACGAGGTACTGCTTGTGGTTATCGCTCTTGCAATTTTAGCGAAAAATACTTTTGAATGAAGTGATACCCAGAAAAACACAAAATTACGCATTATCATATGTATAACCATAAAAAAATCAAAAAAAAAGTTTGAGATCAGGAGTTTCTTGGTATTTTATTCAAATTAACCATTTGTAAAGTAGTGTAATCAACTTTGGCTGCAAAATGGAGAACAATGAGAGTTGTATTAGGCGGATTCTAATCACTACGTAAAATTTACGTACATTAGTAATAACGTAGTATGAAATATCGTTATGGTTCTAGGGTTAAGGTGGTCGCCCGATATGAACCTAATTTCACACATAAATTGAGTCTGAATAAGAGTCATAAAATACTCGTATTGGACTCATATTTATGGCTCTTTTCTTCCTTCTTCTATGATTAGCAAAACCAAAAAAAAATTTTTTTTTGCATTTTACTTCCCCTGATCCAGTTCTCTTCAAATGCAGCTTCACTCCCGCTTGTTCTTCTCTTTTCCAGTCCTTCTTCGCCTTCACTGCTTGCTTTGTAGTGTTGTCTATTTGGTATATTGTTCTCCGGATTCGATCCTGACATCAACCTGAAATTCAATCCAATGCCATCATATAGTGGGGCATTCAACATTATAGTGAACTTTAGTGATACTTTTATACTTTTCCTTTTTTGAAACAGCATCTATGAATTGCAATTATCATTTTATAAAAAAAAAACAAAAAAAAAACATAAAAAAATTCTTAAGCTCATATTTCACAAAAAATATTTCGGATTCATATCGGAATTCAAAAGATTAAGGCTCATATTATAAACATATTCGGGCTCATATCGGACTCCAAATTATGAAGTCTCAGAGAATGTTTGCTGGGTTAAGTCTCATCTACTCTCATAAATAATTTTTTACAGTAATATGTCGACCTAAAATCATCAAAATTTTTACCATCTTCAGAGAGACATTTTCTTAATGGAAATGAAATCACATACTTAAAACAATTTCCACTGATTTTAAATACTAAACGACGCATTAAATTCAATAAAATGCTCTTTTGCAGCCAAAACCAGCAGCAATTTTTTTTTAATGCCTGCGACGCATATGTAGGTACGTAAACAGGAAATATCTAAGGATTTAGCTTTGTGTTTGTGTTTTTGGGGAAAAAAAGCGTTCTTTGAAGGTGATAATACTTTTTCATTTTCATTTCCATTGCATGATAAAGAACAACACGAAAGAGCTGCCAAAAAATACGAGGTTTCTATTTACTGACACTTTACAAAGTGTTCAGCTACTTGCCAAGAGTTTTGCTTTTTTTCTTAATTTTTTTTGGCAAATAAACCGCCCAGGAAATAGTTTGCGTTCAAACTCAGCCTTGGCACGTTTTGGTACATGATCTGTCATATATAGAGTAGATACTTGTGTATGTATGTATATATGTTTGTGGATCTTCGCGTAGACTTAAATGCCAAGCAACATTTAGCGTGTGTTTTGAAAAATGCAAGGTGACGTAAAAGTTGCCATGCTAGAGGGTATGGCTTCAAATTACACTGTCCAACAGTGATTTCTCAACACGAACAAGCGCTATTAATTATGAAAGAGGATGTTTCCCAGACCAACTTTGCCGAACAGAGTACTAGTCCAGAGGGTCTGAGTTTTTTTTTAGAGGGGGTTAAAGTTTTATGGTTTTAGCTGGAGGTGCAATTACTTTATCGAAAATATCTTATAAAAAATGACCTCAAATGAAGTTTTTGAGCTCGGACTTCTTCTACAGAATTTAATAAGGAATTTCTTTGCGGTAGACTTTAACCCTCTAACGCCCATGCAAATGGCAGTTTTTAACCCTTGTTTGGAAACACATGTAGAAAATATCAATTAACAATGCAGATAGAGGGTTAAAATGTTCTAGGAAATTATTCGCCATAAGATTTCACTAGATTCCCCTCAGACAAAATCTTTGTACAAATAACGCAAAAGACCACAGGATATAATAATCACAAATTACTCCTTGCAATATGCAACAAATTTTATATGTGTACACATTCTATGCATTTTTTGTTCTTTCGATCATCCCTCCGGCACCGGAATATGAAAATAAGGTGTCGTAGAGTAAGTTAATTAAAAAAAAATCAATTTTGCAAAAACTGAATGGGGCTACTACAAAAACCGCGCGATTTTCAAGAATTTCAAGGCAAGTTTAGATTTATGTATGAAAAAGTTATGATTTTGCACAAGGAACAAATTTGATGTCTAGCTATACGTAGAGTTAACCGCTAAAGTGAATGGCGAGCTCAAAAACTTCATTTGAGGTCATTTTTTATAAGATATTTTCGATAAAGTAATTGCACCTCCAGCTAAAACCATAAAACTTTAACCCCCTCTAAAAAAAAACTCAGACCCTCTGGACTAGTACTCTGTTCGGCAAAGTTGGTCTGGGAGACATCCTCTTTCATAATTAATAGCGTTTGTTCGTGTTGAGAAAATTTTTTGTAAATTTGTTGGACTGTGTTATTAATACTCAAATAATCACTCTTGCTGACAAGTGCAATTTGAACTAAATACGTAATTGAGAAGTAATTCTCAGATGTTGTTAACACAGGAAAGAATGACTTGCCATACGTTGGAAGGAGAAACGCCTTCCCTGCATTATTGAAATTGGCTACAGTCGTATCGAAGAAAAGTTTCAAATTAAGAATAAGATAAAAGTGCTGGACTAAATTCCTTATAAGATGTTGATTGAAGACCTTCACGAAACCCGCTTATAAATTCAAATTGTTGCTCATTGAGATTAGCTTATTGTAGTCTATAAGCAGATCTCACCATTAGCGACAATATTCGATGCATCAATGTCTGCCGCTTGATTGACATTCTGAAATGCTGTAGCTGTAAATATTGCCGTCAGATCTTCATGGAAATCCTTTAGCGTAGACCACGATTTTTAAGTTCCTTGTTTCTTCGGTTTTCAGCGACTAAAGCGCTAAGCAGAATCAGTACTTCTCCGTCATGACGGACAAGGAAGAAACTGACAGCTGAGTAGACTGTGTATGTTTTGCTCGTGCAACACTACATTGGCAACGTATCAGTCGCCGGATCCGGCATACTTTGCCAATTTTCTATTTTACCGTACGTCAGCGATATAAGATGTGTTCGGTGAGGGCATTCGAGAATTCTAGTGCAGAAAATTGCGTTCGATAACTCGTTTTTGTACTAAGCTGTGCAGAACTGTGTTTTGTAACCAACTTAAAATTAAATATTAGTATTAAATTAATACTATTAATACATATTCCATGCTATTTTGCTCTTAGCAATTCGTTAATTTTCGTTTTTTGACGCCTATAACTAAAACTTCCGTGACAAATGTCTGATATTGTTCTATCCTACACTTTTAGTGCATTCACCGAACACATATTCTATGTGCCACTCTTTCTGCTACGTACGTCCTGTCAGTCGAAAACGACGTACGTCATGACGGAGAAGTACTGATTCTGCTTAGCGCTTAAGCTCTTGCGTCAATAACTATTTTTTTGCCAACTTGTATGTGCACCCATTTTCATAGCAATTTTTGATTACACGCACTTTTGGTTGGAACTCTTCACCGGCACTCTCATTTCCACAACTCCACTTTCAAATTTGCTTGAAGAGTGTGCCTGTGGAGTGTTCCGGATCGAGTGTTGCTGTGAGTGCCGCTGAAGTAGGTACACAATTTCATAAGTACAATTATGTATGTATGTATGTACATATGTATGTGTGTATATTTGTAGATACCCTGCAAAAAATGCGATTAATCCGGGACATGTCCGGGATCAATCGCAAGGGAGCATACGACTAATACAATTTTACATCACTTTATATGGAGTGAATTGATCGCATTTGTTCGAGCATGTCCTATGAAGAGACTAATTGTTCAACTTGTATACCCGAACGGGTACCAATGTAGATCAATCGCTTTCATCCCGAACGGGTACAAATGTAGAACAATCGCTCACATCCCGCGCGGGCACAAATGTAGATCAGTCGCTTTCAGAACGAACGGGTACAAATGTAGATCAGTCGCTTTCAGAACGAACGGGTACAAATGTACATTTTTCCAAGTTGTTAGCCAAGGCAATTTTTAATAACAATCTTTAAAAAATTGGAAATGTTCATACATATTTAAATAAAGATTATATAATATATATACATACATATTTAAATAAAGATTATAAATGTCTCGAAAGAGATCAATCCGGGACAAATCTCTTTCGGGATTAATCGCAAATTTTTTTGCAGGGTATATTCATCCATCATGCGAATATCTCAACGAAAATGTCGAGCGTAAAAGTTTTCTGCTTTTTCCTTATTCCTTTCTCGTTTTTTTTTTGAAAAAAAAAAAAAAAAAGAAATTGCCAAATTTGCTTTGCTAATGTTTATGCTAATATTGCTGTTATTTTTGTGTTTGCTTGTGTTGGTCCTTACGAGTATGCTTTTTCGTACTTTGGAAAGGATTTGCCATAGTAAATGCGAACACGGTAGATGTTGACGTGGTTGGGTACGGTGGTGGACAGTGGAATGAGAACGATTGGAATGAGAACGATTGGAATTATACCACATATTTTCTCAAGGTTTTCGGCGATTGCCGCCGAGGTACATAACTACATATGTACATATGTATGTATGTTAATTACTCGAATTTCTAAAAAGTGTCAGATATGCAAGCCTTTGAAAAAATCGTCCCGCCTCGGGAAACTTTCTTCGGAATGGATAAACACATCAAGTTTATAGCAAATAATTTGCTAGAGCTAACCAAGTGGAGCTTTAAAGTGTGTTCCCCAATCATAAGAAGTTCAGAAAAGACGTTCCTATTTCTATGCACACTAATATATGTACATATATACATATCACATAATGGCTGACTCACTCGCTGCCATCCACATCACCAGCACGTGGCGTGGAGACAAGATGGAATTTTAAGGTATTTTTTCGTTGTGTTGTTCTTATTTGGATAATTTTTCTTTTTCATCTACTTATGTAAATTTAGTGCTAAAATGTTTACATTTTATGCCACTTCTTCCCCCCACAACAATAACAACAAAACTCCAAGAAAGCCACAACGAATCAAGTTCCGCAACATACCGTTCAACCAAAATGCTGACACTTGTGTTCTAGCCAAGATAGCGACAGAACGGAGGAAAATCAGATGGTGACAATGATGATGATGATGATGATGATGATGGAAAGGGCAAAAAACAAGAAGATGTTATTAGAGGAAATGTTTACTAAGCTAAATGTCGCATAATTGACGCATAATATTAGTTTATTAGGATACTTAAAGCGATGATGAGTGTTTTGACAAGATGGTCCCCAAAAATTTATGTATGTACCTACATAGCTGAATTGATGGAGAAATTTTGTAGCATTAAGAAAAATTGTAACAATAAATAATAAAAATAAAATCACAAGTCGTATCGATTTGGTGATGTTCTTCCGTGAATTCTTCGCAAACACATCAACCTGTAAATAAAAGTGCTCGCAGAGGTTTAAAAGCCTCCATGGTATTGGATTCTATAGATAAACTACTGTGTCTATAGTTATAAGTCGATAACCTTCTTGCCATATAACGTTTTCGAACAACTTCTACAGCCTAGATTTATAAAGATGGAATACAGAAAAGATGAACTTTGACCCCTGTGCGAAACCGTTAACCGTCTACGATTAGCAAAAAAGTTTATATGTATATATGTATGTGGTATCTTCGACTATATTAGCATCGACCTAGGGGGTAAGGTCTCCATATATTTTGGGACCACACTAATGTACATATTCCTATCATATCGTCCCCTCAATATAACAATAGCGTACATATGTATGTGCTCATACGCCATTATTTTTTTATTGCATATTTAGAATCTCCATCATTGATTCTATGTCTGGTAAAAATTTCGTCAAATTCTACTTCCACAAAGTGGGTCAAAATGTCATTGGAAAAAATGGTGTATAATTTCTTGTTCAAAAATTTAATAGATATCTGATTTGACAAAAACTTTAAACTCGATTTTCTCAAAACCCAAAAAAAATTATACGCTATTGTTATATTGAGGGGACGATATAATGTTTTTCATATGGTTGGGTTGGAGATAAAAAAAATTTAATTGAGAGCTTTCTAGGTTATGGACGTATAGGGAAAAGAATAAGCGAACAGTTTAACCAGCAAGGCAAGAACTTTTCATCACATTGGAGAGGGAAAATAACAATATTCGGATAGAAAAAATTTGGAAAAAATATGGTATGAGTTCAGACTAAAAGAACTTATGTACATGACACTAAGTGAGAAACACTAAATTATTGTCCTACTTTCTAAATTTTTTCAACCGCTTTGCACTCGAATTTACTCAAAAGCGGACAAAACTCACATGCATAAAAACATAAAATTAGAATAAAACACTTAAAATTAAATCAAATTTAAAAACCAAATAACAAAACTTATGGCAAAATAAAAAAATAAATCTAATCAATTGAGTGTATGATTTGGATTAGAAATATGGTATTTTAAATTTTATTGGAAAACTTTGTGCTATTTTGATGAAAAAGATTTTATTATCTACATACAATTTTTTTATTTAACAGCATGCAAATGGGCATTTATTTAAAAGCATAATACGTACCTACATATGTATGTATGTATGTGTGTAAGTAAACTAAAATAAGTCTATCCCTGTTTTATTTATTCAACTGAAAATCGTACTCGAACACGCTCAAATCCTGCAAAACCAATCAAAATACAAAATCTAATAACAGTTGATATTGTTGTTAGTTTTGTTGTTGTTTTGGTTGTTGATGAGCAAAAGCATTGATTGAAAATCACAATGTTCAAAAGGATTGAAGAAAACTTTGATTATTTATGTATCCTGGGGCTACTTTAACCAGGAAAATTCAGATAAATAAATAAAAAATAATAAAAACAAAACCAAAACGCAAAAAAAAGTAAATAAGAAAATAAGAAATCAGGCGAAGGGCGCTGGCTAACCACTGGGAGCTCTCAATATTGGAATGCGTACATATGTATGTATGTATATTGGCATACTCTTCTGCCAAGCGATACAGCAAATTATGCCAAAGGATATTTGGTTAGGTGTGATTGGAAGGATCTTCTTCACAATGCAATGTGTGCATTAATAGTTGGTATGTATGTATGTACATACATATGTATGTATGTATATTTTTGTTGTTCTTTCTTTTTAATTTTGGAAGCTGTGGTGATTGCTGGCGGCATGCCCGAAAGAAGGGTTGCTCAGAAATGCGTTGCGCAGTAAATAAATAAACAAATAATTTTGAAAAATGAATCAATGGGAAACACATGAATATTGGTATTATTTAGGTGGGAAAAAGTTGATTAATAAAATTGGATTTCAACGTGCGAAAAAAGTTTTTTTGTTGTCTTTATGGGATTGGCCGTTAACTGGGTAAGGGAGATAGTTCGGACCTTGCCCTTGCCTGAAAGCTTTATTATTACAAATTTCATATTAAACCAGAACATAGAAAAAAAATTCCCAATTCCGGAATGAACTTGAATTGTAGCGGTGAATTTAGGCCAAGAGTACCCTCGCACAGCTCATGCAATATACTAGGTATAGGTATCAGGCTCTCAATCATGGAACACCGAATATTGAAATTGATGAGTGTGAGAACAATGCGCTTTTCATAACTCAATTTTTTGATGGAAACTTAAGCTTCTTCCTCCTGTTCTGAACATCACTATCGATTGTGGCAAAATTAAAAAGGCATTGGGTAATATCACCAGCTGTTTGAGATTTCATTATGATCATCACAGAAAAGCAGCTCGAAGAAGTATTTAGATCCGCTGATCTAAACCGAATTCCCAGCATGGCGAATTTCAAATTTCCCTAGAATTTCTCTGCCTCTGATGGCCTAGTGGGCCTTTTGAAAGGAACTGTCATCGTTGCTTCTCTATCTAGCCTCAATAGACATCGCTTGTGGAACTCGAACTTACCTCTGCTTCTCACGATACCAAGTTTTGGGACGACTTTGTAAATAAGTATGTATACATACATACCCTGCAGGGAACTCAATAACTAGTGAGCAAAATTTCTAGTTCCGAACTACCGAAAAGGTGTCAAAAGGGAACTAGATCAATTGTAGTTAGACCCTCACCAGTTCAGGAGGAGTGAATTGAGTGATCATTATAAGACATACTTTGATTTGTATGCAATTTCGAAGTGACAAAAATTCTATGAAAATTTTTCGTTCGTTCAGTTTCCGTCGGCTTTGTATATTTCTGCAATTCTCAGATGTTTAGTGAAGCGTTTCATATAAAGAGTTTTCTATTTGCATCTTAACTTGTATGAAATGAAATGTTCCCCTAATTATGCTTTCCCGATCCCTCAGGCTTATTTTTAATTTTTTTTATTTTATTACTTTTTAAATATTACTGTAAATTTTATTAAATAAATAAATAAAAAATATTAGTCAAAAAAAAAAAATTTAAAAAAAAAATTATCATCCACCTTGACACCGACAGGATTCGAACCCGCGCCCCTCAGATTGAAAGGCACATGCGTTAGCCAGTCGGCCATCGCGCCACTTGCATGAAGTGTGTCAAAGTCTGCACTTAAGCGGCAGATGTAAAACTGTAGAATTTGTAGGTACTTGTAGCTAGTTCAGAACTATCGAAAATGTGCCAATAAACGAACTAGTGTAAACCGTAGAATTTAGTACTAGTTCGGAACTATCGAAAACGTAGTGCAGAGGGTGACAATTGACACCGCCTAGGACATCGCCGTGTTAAATTCGCCAGTTGATAACATGCAAAAGAGATTTAGCTCGCACTAGTAGTGTCGAAAAATGCACTAGAAGCGACCTAGTTCGGAACTAGAGATTTTCCCTACAGGGTATGTACTATATGTATATACTAATACTAATTTCTTTAGTTTAGATATCAATCTTAAATACTGTAAGTTTCTGTTTAAGAAATTGCGCCGAAACAGTCTGTTCTACAGCTAACACTTAACTGTAAGTACATACATATGTACATACATACATACATATGTATGTACATACATATATGAATACCAGTAAGGCTAAAGTTGGATAAGAAAAATACGTGCATTTAAGAAATTGATTGCCTTGTGGATGTTGAGTGGGTGCAAATTCAATTACAAAACCATTTCATGACCAACAACAACGACGACAACAACAACATCGAAGCACAATTTATTGCATTCACCATGGATATTCATTATTGACTCGGTGGGAATTAGATATCTTATTTTATTTTGTTCCTTTTTGCTTCGAGCCAGAGGAATGTCTGCTTGAGCGGAAATAAAAACTTTGCACATATGTACATAAGACTGTAGTCATACACGTCCATACATACATACGTAGTACCTACATACAGATTTGTATCTGCTTGAATTAACTTTTAACTGGAGTGAATATGAAATATAAACAATAACAAAATAACGCTTCAAGGCACAATACATTACATACTAACCTGGTAAGCTCCATTTCTGGCACATAGTTGCTGTTTGGCAGTAGAACAATGAAAATCCAATTTGAACGAAAGTAAATTGATTCCTACCAGCCACCCAATTTCAGCCACCTCTGACTCTTTCACTTTGACCTGTTCTGCCCCTTGCAGCTTGCCGTTGGCGCTCACTTCCCCACACTCCTTTCTTTTTTTTTGTGGTTCTTTATCCGTAATATTTTCCCTTGTTTACTTACCATTTAGTGATATAATACAACAATCGCTGCAACCATGACACAAAATCAACAACGAAAACAATCACAGTAAGTACCATGAACTAATATATTTCGCTTTTAACAATATCGCTGCTATCGTTAGCACAACGCTTTTGAACTCTCTCTCTCTCGGAAGTAATGTAGGCAACCCTATGAGAAAAACACAGTCAGCATAAAAATTAAGGACTTGTGTCCTCAATTCTTGCTGCCAAAGCGAAGCAAATTTGAGTAGAAACTACAAGATCTTTATATGATAAAGTACCTTTAGGTCGTAAGACATCCAATGGGAGAACTTATCTTAGGGTTTGGAAATGGCAAGCGACAAGTTAAAAATCTGGTATAATGACTATTGTTTCAGGAGAGGTATCGTTTGTTTTTCCTATTCTAGTATTTTTCCTTTCCCAAATCATTTCATTGGTTTTGTGGACCAATAAGAATCCATAACTACATAAGTAGGTTCCTTTGGTCAGATCTGAAAAGCACTGTTTAACATTGCTTCGGTTTGTTCCGAATTGTTAAGAGTAGTTCCAACCCAAACAAGCCAAACAGTCCCTTCCTCTACCATTGATTTTTTTTTATGAGCAACTCCAACCCAAACAAGTCAAGAAGCTCCTTCCTCTACAATTTCTTTATTTTGTAAAAGCGGAATTAAGGGCCAAGCTCCTGTTTCAATTAATAACCATTAGTTGTCAATAAGCTGATAGGATTTTCAGGTCATTTCCTTCAGCAAACAATCTATCAACACAAGGCATCAGACAAGTCCTTGAACTACTCCTTGTATATCAGATACTCCCTACTAGGTAACTGAGACATGTATGTATATTTACGATGTTCAGCCACATCCAGTCCAATCAGACAATATTTAGTTCAATGGCAACTGTAGTTAATGTTCGTACATTGTTGTTGCTCCCTTCTATTTCAATTGATTGAGATAAAAGGTTCGGCAGCTAAGCAATACGATTCTAGGAGCTTTAGTCACTTATACCACCCATATATGTATCGATACTTACATATGTACATACATAATGGTCTATTATTATGTTTGCTATCGCTTTTATCTAATCAAGCAATCCTGTTAATGTGGTCATAAATGTAGGTGAAATTAAATAATAGCAACGGTAAAGAATACACCCATACATACATACCATTAGGAATATGAAACGATTGAAGGGAGCTATTAAATAATTGTTTTATTTACTCTTATAGGTCATATGTACCTACATACATAAATACATAAAGGCAAGTATTAAATTTTGGCTATTGGATGTTTATATCTTATTTACATGTATATAGGTACATATGTACATACATACATACATACATATGTACGTGGATAGGATATTTACAATATGTACCTATGACCTTCAAGGTTTTATTAAAGCTTATTCCCTCAACGAGTCTTAATAATCGTATGGTGTTCTTTAATAGTAAAGAAGAAAGTTGAGCTTTGGGTAGAGATTCATTTAAATTAAATTTTTCTTTAAAAGAAAGCTAGATATGTCTGGACCTATATAGTAATAGAATTCATACAAATACATAGTACATATTTCTGATTCTAACGCATTCATATCAACAGAGGTTTAAAGGAGGATTGGGGGTTTTGTTCAGTAGTTTACACTGTGATTGTAGACAAAATAAATGAGACGAGACAATTTTTCTTAGAGCTGCATTTTTTCCTTATAGCATTGACAGACGGCAGCGATAATCCGTGTTGTGGCCGCTGTGGTGCAGTGGGTAGAGTGCTCGCCTGCTATGCCAGAGGTCTCGGGTTCAAACTCCAGTCCGGGCAAACACCAAAAAATTTTTCTAATTAGTAAAAATTCAATTATTGGATTTTTTAAGAGCAGCGGTCACCTCGGCAATGGGCGGCATACCCTCCGATTATTCTGCCATGAAAAAGCTTCTCACCAAAAATGCATTCGCCGTTCGGAGCCGGCATAAAACTGTAAGTCCACCCAATTAGTAGGAAAAACAAAAAAGGAGCACACCTCGAATTGGGAGAGAAGCTCGGCCATAAAACTCGTCAGAGTTATAATAGCGCCATTGTATATATATATAGCGATAATCCCGGAATATCTAGCTAATTCGGAGTTAACTGGAGGTGATCCGGAATATCTCTTGAGTTAATCCTCAAAATTTTAGTGGATTAGGGCATTTTGAAATGACATCTCTGGCGAAAAATCTCTATTGTGAATGAAAGTGAAGAAAAAGACGAATCCAAGACAGATCTAGGAATCTGTTTTGTTATGGTAATTGGTAGAGTGTAATTATGGCTGCCGTCTGTCAAGCCTAGTAGATCAGGTTTTCAAATGAAGGATTCCAGAATTGTTATGTAGTATAGGACTCTTTTTTTAAAACAGCTGCCCAGGCAAGAAAATGCAATAGTTCAGAAAATAGGTCAAAAAAATTGAAAACAAACTAAATTTCCAACAAAATACTGTTTCAGTTTTCAAAATATTTACCCATCCCATTAATTCTGTTTTATTTTCATTGTTTCATCTTTCATTCGCCCACTGTAAGCCAACCAAGAGAAAAATTCAGCCCCAAGGTATAAAACCAAAGGCTCTCAAGTAATATGTATGTATGTATGTTTTTAAGTATAAATATGCAAATGCATGTTTTTGTTTAAAATGTAACGCCTTGTTCATATGTATGTATGTTTATATGTATTCGTTTTTATCTTCGCCTTCTTATCTGCATAAGAATATTTCCTTTTTTGGTTTTTTTATTTCAGCCTCCCACAAGGGAGTAAATCAAATTTTAATAAACCACAGCAGCTGTGGAACAAAAGAGCTGCTGTCAACAGGTTGCCTGTCGCCTTTGGTTGGCTGATTGGAAAACAGTCATATCTTAAGAGAATGTGTTGATTTGTTGTTTTTTTCTTTGCTCATGAATAAAATTAAAATAATTTTCTGCTGTTTTTTTGAAATCTTAGGACCAGTTTTCCTTTTTCTTATTTCGTCTGGATAATCTTGCTTCAAACAATTTTTCTACGATTCCTTGTAGATTATTTTGTTACGATCTTGTATCGTAAACAAATTAGTAAAGTAGTGGATATTCTGAAGATGTAATGATCAGATACAGCAGCAAATGATAGAGTAAAAATCAGTATCAAAAATCACGATATTTCGATAGGTAAGTATTCAATATAAAATATTCACATGCTCTTTCAGCACCCCGCCAAGGAATAAATTACATATTGTATGTACATATGTACCTATTTACTCAGAAGTGTGCTACTATAGCCTATATGTAGGTGGATGCACTAAATCATAAACAAAATACAGATGCATTAAGGATACCAAGTAGTGCTGGAAAACCATCGATAGTGGTCCCATCGATAGTTTTAAAGGTAACCATCGATAGTATCGATGGTTTAATATATGTACGCAGGTGGCCCGTTAAAGGGAAATGTGGTACTCAAACATTTCATGCATATATATGTACATACATACATATGTATGCATGTCAGACCTGTAAACTACTCAGTATATACTGGTACTAAGTACCAAATAAGTACAAGTACCACAGTACTTGTACTTAGAAATTCGAAGTACGAGTACCACAGTACATGTACTTGGAAATACCAAGTACAAGTACAAGTACTTATCAATGTACATGCAAGTACTTTTTTGACAAACTATTTCAGATTGTTTCAAACAAACAAATATCACCTCAGTTGATTTTGATTTAAAATTTTGATTTCAATCAAAACATTCAAAAAACAAAACAAAAACATAGATATGTGTACGTACTTAAAAAGTACTTATCAGTAGAGTACTTGTAATTGTGAAATTCAAGTACAAGTACTGAAGTACTGAAGTACTTGTACTGGAATTTCCAAGTACTGAGGTACTGGTACTTGTACTTGTACTGGTACTTGCACTTTACAGGTCTGATGCATGTATGTACTTACGTTCCCATATTTAAAAGAAAAATATAAATTTTTATTAGAAACATATTATAAAATTAATAGAAAACCAAAGTTTATGTAAAAATTTAAATACAAAAAATAAGTCAATATATATTCAAAGTAAGAATACTACATACACACATTTGTACGTATACAGTTGTCCACAAAATAATAGAAGAGCCGAAATCAAAACCTTAATTGCTCAATTCTCAATAAAAAAAAAACCGTTTTATTTGCAACTTTTTTTCATAAAATTATTCACTAGTCTTTTATTTATGTATATACTCACAGCCCACATATTCCAATCAATAACTTAAAATTATAAATCTCAGTTTTTTTGATTAATTTTTTAACAGAGGTTGTAGTTATGTACCAAGTAAAATACTATCGATGGTTAAAAAAAACCATCGATTATCGTTATGGCATCGGCCCCATCGATAGTATAGATAGTTCAATCGATGGTTTTCCAGCACTAATACCAAGTTATGGTTTCCCAGAAATCAAAAAACATTTATGAGCATGTAAACATTTTCGAATTAAAAAAAAGAACTTCTCCACCAGGTAAAGGTACAAAATTTTCTTGTATCGTGCGTATCCCTTTACTTATACATACATGCATATACATACATACATACATACATACATACATACCCAATAAACATTTTTCTTCATTTTCCATTTGAGGTTCATTTGAGAAGTAACCCTATTTTCAAATATCAAACGTTAGTTATCAAATGCACCTCAAATTTCTCTTGATAGCGTTCTCAAACAAAAAGGCACATTTTTAGTATGGGATTTTGGGCTGATTCTCAATTTGATAAATTTCATTTTCTCAAATCAATTTCAAAGTTGGTATGAAATGGAATGCAATCAATAGATGTATGTATGTATTACATATTTGTACTCTAGAGTACAGAAAAATTGAGAGAGTGTTATGGGCGCAGAAATGGAATGGAATAAATAGATGTATGTACATACATATCGCACCCTTAATCATAAAGGGGCACAACTCAAAATTTTTCGAAATCGAGTTTTTTTCATAAACGGGTATACGGAACATATCTCTGGAGATTGCCAAAAAAACTTTTGAATAACTGTCTCTTTCGACCGAAAAATAACCATTATACCTGGCCATTTGCCATACGATTGCTTGTAATGAAAAAAAGTTTTTTGGCTCTCCTGAAAATTTTTGAATTTTGAGTTGTGCCCCTTTATGATTTAGGGTGCGATATGTATTACATATTTGTATTCTGATGTGATGTTTTTCATTTACCCGTGCGGGTGAATTTCGCCGGTGCCTTTTGTACAGTCACATTAGTATTTTAATATCTCTTTTAATATGCATACACACATATAAGAAACAAACTATGTTTTTATTAAAGTTTGTGTAACTTCACAAAAAGCAACAAACAAATAAAATAATAGGCCATTTACATATACGAGATTATCTACTTTTTTCGAGGTTGACACAAAATCTTCGATTGAAATTCGAGGTTTGCCATACAAAAATCCGCTACCAAAAATTCGCGATTTAAAATGAATCTCGAGATTATCACGATAGTTTTCTCAATGCAACCCTGTGTTCTTCGTGTTATCGATATTTTTTTGGCGAATTTGGGAGAAACGTCAAAATGAAAAGTAAACAAAATGGACGCCAGTAAGTATGGCCCAACAAGAATCGTATCGCAATAGTAAGTCGCTCTTCTTCTTTCTGTTTTATAGGTTATGAAATGATCGTCTTTTTTTTTAATTATACTTTCTTTAACGTGTTAATCGTGCAAAAGCTTGTGTGTTTGCTAGCGTTTTTCAAGTTAAATAAAAACAAAATATCTGGTTTTTACATTCGTGAAAACAGCCATCGAACGGTAGTTGCCTATTCTCTTTTGACTGCTACGACCATATTATTATTGGGTCATGCAGGTAAGGAAAATTGACAGTTGACAATCCCTCTCCCAGCAAATCTAGATTTCATGTTATATGTAAACGGGTAGATTGGCGAATCGAGATTTACTGAAAATATCGTTATATGTAAACATGGTATAAGAGTAAGAAATACAGAATCATTATTACACACAATCATTTTCACCCATCATCATTTCAACCGTTAAGAGACTGCTCAAGTAAAACAACGAACGCCGATTGAAATTTGCAAACATACAAAATTTCTTCGTTCCTTGAAACAATGACATGATGAAATTCGTGAAATGGTACAAAATGCGAAACAAGTTTTTTTTTTTTTTCAAAATCTGTTGTAAGTTATTCTAAAATTGATAAACAATGTTTGATGAACACTTGAAAATATGTTTATTTTCAAATTATATATATGCTGATTCTCAAATTTAGAAACAATATTTTCTCAAACGTTTGAGAATTTCTTTTTCAGTGTTTAATGGGTATGTACAAATGCAAGCAGTAATCGCCCTTCTTTTTCTATGACGGGCCACACAGCAGGGTTACATTGAGCAATACATTGCTTTGACTGTGAAAATTTATGTTAATGTTTCTTGTTAATTGAGGAGAAAACATGTTTTTAATTTAACTTAAAACCAAATAAAATTAACGCATATTAAGAGTTTATAAACAAGAAGGAACAAACTTCGTATGCACACAGCGCAATGCAACATTGTTGGGGGCGCCACATGCCAGCGCAGCGCAGCACAGCAAGCCTTGTCCGATGCAAGCGATAAAAGGCAAACGTGAGTGGTTTTTTAAAGTACATCATAAATGTAACTAGTGGAGTAGTGCAACATGAATATAAACACGTACTATTTTTATGTATGTATATAAACACATGCATGTATGCATATTAACGCAAGTAGGTAATTGAAGGTAAATTAGAGGAAATCAAGCAAGAAAGCAGCATTTTTTAAGTTGTCGTGCATTATATAACCAACTTTGGTGTTTCGCGGTAATATAAAGGAAATGTCAATATAAACTAAGCACAGCTGGTTATAAAAGGGTAAATTAGATGAAAAAAAAACTTTAATATTTATTTAAAATCTTCACACGCGCCTCAACAGTGCTTCTGCTCAAATTTCTGCCCGGACAATATGGTCAGGGCTAGTTAGAGTTGGCACAATGGTGAATTATGACAATTTTATTTATGTTGGTCTAAACTACAAAGGAAAAAGGTTATGCAACCGTTTACAGAGGTACTAGGTGACGCAAAGCTTGTCAGGTGATACTCTCTGCCAGTATTAGGCAGTTGTTCCTATTGAGGAGTTACGCAATAAAATACATCAGTGCTTCAAGAATTCGAATATTCCAGAAACTTGACGAAAAGTTCGGGATCCCATTTTTGTATATCCGACTGTGTTGTAAGTTGAAAGTCCATTGATCGTTATTTCCCAATATTATGCATTGTGCTCGGTTTCAGCCTTATCTATATCAGTGAAAAACCCATTACCAGGGCAGCCTTCAAGTACCTACATATCTCACCTTGTCACATGCTCTTCTAATAACTCAATAATTACGAGGCCACTAGATAATCTGCGCAAGAAACATTTTGTACCACCTTGTAGTCAAACATGAGCACATCTTCTGATTTCCATTAAATTATGAATTATTTAATTTATGAATTATCTTTGGCTATCAACAGCACCTAACCGAAAAATGAAACAAAAGAAGTCAAAATCACAAATAACAAGTTAAAGATTTGTTATGCAAGTGAGTTAGTAAGTAGTTAAAGAACCCTTTTCAATGGGTTTCCTAGAAATGCGCAATCCATTTAGAAAATATGTAAACGACAATGTTTTTTGTTCCTTTACTTTTGTTATGTTAATTTGATTTTATTTTTATGCTTAAACAATGGCATATTAAATTTTAATAATTTTTTTGTTGCACATCCTTTTGCCTGTTTTGAATTTTTATTGCCGTTAAAATACTTATAATAGACTGAACTGCTTACTCGGTTTGTGGAAAACGAACTTTAACCGTGAGCACTCGTTGTTGACAGTAAAAGTTATGCTCTTAACTTGAAGTGTGTGTAATTCTTATGCAAATTATGCTTTGTAAATTAGCGACAGTGCAGTGACAGGATGTAATAAGTAATTCATATTTCGCGGTCAAGTTTTTGATATAAAAAAGCTTATGCCTCTTTTGTTTGCCTATAGAGCTGGTTATGTGTTGGGCGTTTTCGGTAATGTAAATTAATAAACTGCTTTCTTTCTCAATCATGTTATTTTAATGGTACCCAACAAACGTTAAAGTCTCACTTGTTCCTTTCATGTTTCTAAATCTATAGTTTCCAAACGAGGGAGTCTTCCATGAAAATCGATTTTGAGTAAAGATTGGTCAACAACACAAAAAAACGAATTATTGCAAACTTCCATGTAATCTCAGGTTCTGCTAAAATTTACGCGCAATGCACAATAGTTGTCGAGAGGTACTTTCAAAACTGTGGTAACATCAACATTAACATATTCCTCTTTAGCCTGGTATTATAATACTAAATTTACCAGCGGAACACTAAGTGTAGGAATACCGGGAATACATACCTACTTTTATATTTACATGGGAGATTTCATTCATACATAGATCGGATATGCTAGAAAAATTATAAAATTCGTATTATCTGAAGTGCTTTTGAGAAACTCATCAGTAGCTTTTTATTGCCTTTAAAGAAATTTCTTAAGATGCCACATTGTCAAAAATTATTCTAAGAATTTCTAAGAATGATTTAGACTTAACTTAAGTACTCCAAAGTATAAAAATTAACTTAAGTACTTTTATCCAACTAATAAAAGAGGTAATGGTTTGTTGTTGTTGTTGTAGAGGTACTAAGCCCTGCTTAGCCGACGAGTTCTGCACACAAGTTATTATCAATTTCACTTAACGGAAGGCCCAAGAATGTTGCAGCTTCTTTTGGGTTTGTCCAGAGGGATAGGGGTGTTAAGTTAGGCTTTGTTCAGAAACTCTGTTTGAAGCGCAACCTGATTTTGTAGTAGAGGCAGAGCGTTCATAAACGTAAATTTTGCACGAAGAGTTGCTAATCATAATCATCAAAAAAATAATTGCTGCCACTGCTGCGTTTCTGAACATACCCTTAGTTGGTTTGCGGTGGCATGCAAAGATGTGCCGTGTGTCATGCGACGCCTCTCCACATGCCATACGTTAGGAATGGTTGGATCAGTTCTGGCCATGTAGAAATTGAGCTTACTACAGAAGCCCGACCTTAATTGTGGTAAGGTGTCTCGGGTTTCTCTGGGCAACTCTAGTTCTTCTGCAGCTATTGGTGGTGGTTGGTCTCTAATTATTGTGTATGTGGGGCGGGTTGAATCGAAGTTGGTGACTGTTTCATTGTGTATCTCCTTTAGTGCCTGCCTGTATGTCGTGGGGTCAAGAGGTTGTTTTATATATTTTTCAACCTCAGTGTTGAGTAGCCATGGGTAATGGCGCAATTTTTTTGGCGCTGATACAATAACTCCAGCGCCAGTCGTGGCGCCAACTCACGGTACTGGCGCAATAACACCTTTAGCGCAATTGTCATGGAATAATCGATAAATAAAATTTTTTTCGTTTGTTACTGTTTACCATCCCTGTTTTATTTCTTTTGGCGCAATTCTGCTCATGGTATAAAAATTCAGAAGGTAATTTCACTTTAAACTTTTTGACGGCTATTGAATTTTTCTGAAGTATCTTTTTTGTAAACATTATGAGTGAGCTGCCATATTGTGCAAATATAAAAATAGAGATTTTTTAAGAAAATTTTGGTAATTTTAGTTTTAGTTGAAGAAAGCTCAGAAATTATCAAAGAAAGTCATATATTATTATAAGGGATGTGAAAAGTGGGAAGTATTTGGCTCGAATATTTAATACAAAGCCTTACGCAATACAACAGACAGAGCATTTAACAAAGAAGTAAGGCTGGAGTCATCGTTATGTCCGAACAAATTTTTTCTTTACATTTTGCTCGTTCTTTTTCACTTCTATCTTACAGAAAGGGAAGAGAAGGAGTACAATACAAGCAAAAATTTGGTGGAATAGAAATGCAGATTAAAGGAAACAAGAAGGTATATTTTAAAGTTCTTTATTAAACTCATTTAAGTTGTAATTTTTTTCATTTTTTTGTTTTTGTAATCTTTTTTTTTCATCAGGATGTCTTCGAGATATTTCCAATTAAATGTTTGTTTAAAAGGCACTTACGTATCTACAGCCTCGAGATTTTTGTTCACAAAGCTTTCCACTAATTGCACTCTAAAAAATACATAATTTATTAAGATTTATGCACATTTTAATTATTGCGTCCATACTTTGTTTTCGCATTATAACTTGGCACTGCACATTTCGATAATAACGTTTTGTTGTTTGTGCTTCAAATATCGCTAGCACCGAATTACACTGAGCACATCAACGGGTTCTTTGGAAGATCAACTTCCTCTATTTGGCACGCTTCAAGCCATAGATTCCTTATAAACGGAATTGCTGGAAACCTAAAAAACTTCACCGCTGAGCCTTTGCAAAAGTGCACGGTATTTTCGCATCCTCTGAAGAGGCAGCTCATTTTTCAAATCTTTTTTCACAAATTGCGCGTACGAAAGTAAATTTATGTATTTATTTAGTTTGCACAAATCACAATTGCTTTTTTGAAAATAAATTTGTTTTTCACAAACTTCACATTTCGGCCCAAAAAACATTTGCTGCTGTTTACTCTGGTAGCATGATTTCAATGAAATGTCATAAATTCAATAAAAGTCAAATGGCCTACGTCAATAAGTGATTTTACCTTCTATTTTTCTACCATGATTCTGCTTACATATCCGAGGGCACAATTAATTTAAATTTTCATAATCATTTGGAAACATATTCCGTATATTTGTGAAAATATGCTGGAAATTAAGGTCACTTAGATCACTATCAAGCATACATAATTGTGACGGTGTCATACGTATACATATACTATGGTGCTGTTATTGGCGTTGTGGTTGCGCCATTTTACACTAGCGCTATATTGGTGCTGGTGTTATCGCACGAAATTGAGTCGGTGTTATATTGCAAAATTGAGTTGGCGCAATTTTGAGTTGGCGCTATATTGAGTTGGCGCATTTTCCAAATCGGAGTTAGCGCAATAACGCCAGGGTTGGTGTTAGCGCAATTGCGCCGCGCAGCGCAGTGTTACCCATGTCTAGTGTTGAGGTTGAAGAGATGGTTTCTGACGTTCCGGGGTTTGGGTGCCCTCTTCGTTAGCATCCTAGGAGAAACTGCTTATTAAGCATAATAATGTGTTTCTCTACTGAGAGTACCTGTGCCTCGTGGTATAGATGGTGTTCCGGCGACATTAGAAGACTTCTCGTGGCGGTTCGTATCGCTGAGTTTTGGCAGGCCTGAAGTTTCTTCCACTGGTCCCACAAGTCCCCGGCGACTATATTGGTAATGGTTTCGATACGTTTTATTGCGCAACACTTTTCGAGGAACTTATTGAAGCTGGGATTAGCCCAACAAAGAGATCACAGAAAGCATAGCTCTATTTAGTTTGAAGTTTACAAAGGAATATAGCGTTTTCTAATCTTCCGGCAAATTGTAGGCGCCAGTTAAGCCTAGGTTACAAAAAGCAATGCTAGTCCTCTCTAATGAATTTCTCTTTCAAACGTACTGAAATTTTTAAACTCACTTTGAAAAAATTACTGCAATTTTAGTGTGTAAATTAGACTTCTAGGAAAGTCATAAATCTACGTGTGCAGTCCAGCAGCAGCAACTTCTGTAAGCCAAGGCATCATATTTAGAGGGAATGTCTTAATTGTATAACAATAAAAAACGCCGACCTAAACGGCAGCTGCTCCATCAACTCCAACCACCAGGTACAAGAAAACAGCAAGGCTTGTTTTTTTGCTTTTAACCATAAATTAATGCTATAGCCTACCAACAATAAGCCAATTAGTAACCACCCGAAAAATAACAATAATTTTCATTTAGCACAAAGGTAAATAAGAAATTCGGAAAATCGACTTACATATGCACGATGATGAAGAAGCAACAACTGCGCATGTCTAGCGCTACCAAAGAAGTTGCTAATGCCACCGTTGATGAGTGGGTAAACGGTTAAGGAAAATTGAGAAAAAAAATTTGTTAAGCAAAAACGAACAAATGAAGACATCAAATGAGAGAAAAACAAAGGGAAAACTGATCTTTGCAGCTGCTCGTCTAGCTGTGATAAAAAGGAAGCTATCCAAGCAGCCGAAGGCAAAGTAGCAAAATTTGAAAATCAAGCGATTTTACAAAAAAGACAAAAAATAAATAAAAATTTAGGCGGCACGCATAAAGGCAATAAAACGGAGAACAAGTCAGCAACTGAAGGACCTCCCTGCGAGAGTGCGAATGATGTCGCCGCGATCTAACGCACAAATGGAAGAGAAAAATGCGAAGAACAAAAGTGCATAAAACTGCAAGTCAGTTCACGCAATCTGAAAGAAAAGAAAAATACCTACACAAATAAAATAGAGATTGACTAATTTGTAAGACTAGCCCACGATTAAACGTATCCAGCCAGCCAGCCGTAAGAAGCAACAGTCGCAAGTACATATGTTGGTATGTACATATGTACAGCATTATAATACAACAAGGACAACACGACAGGACATTATTATGATATCAGCAGCAGCAGCTTTGTCATGTGGCGACACACCGCAGGACATTGCAACTGCAAATGTGCGACACACATGGAATGGAGTGCAACGAAAATCGAAAATCTGTAGTCGCTGTACGTTCGTCTTGTGGCAACAGCGATATGAAAGCAACGGAATAGTTTCTGTGCAGCATGATATCACAATTTTACAGTAGATAATATGCTGCTTTGTTCCCTTTCTTTCTTTTTTGTTGTTGTTTTTTTTGCTCCAAGTGATTCGTCTGAATATGTTGAAAATCAACTGCGAAAAGGACACGCAGCGTGAATTCGCAATAAAAAAAGGAAAAAAAAACAAAGCCAAAAGAACCAAGAGCATCCACCAAAAAGGCAGGCATTTAATTGAATTGTCTCGGGGCTAACAATTGAAATGGCGTATCCACCCTTGTTAGCAATCAGAACAAAAACAAATAGATGTTGCATTTGCAAAAAAAAAGAAAAAAAAAGATGAAAAGAGAAGCAGCAAACGAAATCTAAGAATCCATGTGTTCGAAGAAGCAGATTTACGACAGGGGGAACCTTTGCAGGCAAGCGATTAAGGAACCTTTTGCATTACTGCATCGAGGAACTGCATGCAATCTTAATCCTCCATTTCAATAATCTGTTTGATTTCTTTGGCTGTTTGGGTATTGTTTTGTTTGTTGATTGTCGTTGATCGACCATGAAAAGCGCAATTTGAGACAGCCACAATGAGCTCAATATAGACATTTGCCATAATCATTGGGTATTTTGGCCGTCCACGTTTTTTTTTTTATTTTTTTGTTTGTTCGAAGCAGCACTTTTTGTTTGAAGGACTGCTGTAAAGTTCAGCTGAACGGCTCTATTTATGAAGACATATGTATGTATGTATGTATATATATAATCATCTAACCGATCATCGCACAGTGGACTATAGTTGTTAAAAAAGCCGGAGCTCTCAATGCTCGAAACACATGATTTTGGTCTTAGTACAAAGAAGGTCCACATATACATACCATGTGTCTTGAAAAACTCTAAATAATATCAAACAAGTTAGGTGGCACATGATCTGAAATCTAAAGAAACTGGAGAACTGGGTCCTTATTTGAGGAGCGATACACATAGAAATACAACCACATGGTGAGAAAAAAGTATGATAAGGCCTTTTATTCCGTTATCTGATGGAGATGACGGGAATCAGGAGGAGCCATGTTTGCGGCCCATTTAGCAAAAATATAAAATAAAATCATTTTGGTCTGTTCTTATTTAAAGTAATTTTTTATGGATTTTTGGCTTATTTCATACCCACAGTAAATTCGTGAAATTTCATATTTTTTCGCATTATTTCATGATGAAAATCCACCTTTTCTTGTTTTTTTCCATACCTTCTAAGGAAATTGTATTTGTTGCCTGTTGTCTCTCGAAAAAAATCCTTTTAACATTGCAACCATATTATTTGGCTTTGTTGATTGTTTGTCTTGTCCTTTTGGTACCATTGCAAATGCGTGTAATGTTGCGCATGCGCACAATCAATCTTTAGTTTTTAGGCAGCAAGAGAAAAGAAATTGTATTGTATTGTACTATTGTATTGTACCTAGATCCTTGTAATTGTCCTGTCTTACTTGCATTGTTTGTTTTGTTTTCTTGTTTTTGGAAATTGTTGGCTGCATTTGCCTTCGATTTACTGATTAATTTGTTGCTTGTCGTCTTATTATTATTATTGATCGTTTTATATTTTCTTAATTTTTTGTACATACATACATACATACATACATGCATACATACATATGTATGTATATTTATTTCTTAATCCAATATTTGCTTACTTAATCAGGATACAGATGTTGTGCAGTTCGTAACGAAATCATCAGGGGAACACAAATTATGAAAATAAATAAAAAATGTCATAATACAAAAAGCTAACACAGATGTACACACATATGCATGTATGTATGTATGGACATATGATGGAGTCATCCAATCTAAGTCCTTTAATCTGAATTAAGCCAATGCATCGATCGATTCACCACAGAAATTTCTCCCCGAACGACCAAAAGTTTACCTGAAAATGGGTCAACCAAAGAGAAAATTTTAAAAACGCACCTAGGCCAAACTTTTTGATACCATTATATAGGTACGTATTTCCTTTATCACGCCACAAAATTTTATGGACATTGGAGCACTGCTACTTACAAAAATTACGTCTTTCAGACTACCATATAAAATTTTTTTTAGCTAAGTGTATATGACTTCCGAAATACATCCGCGAATTCGCAACCAAAGCGCCGGTAGAAAAATGGCGTTTACGAGTACTTAGCCCAAGGTCAGACCTGGGAATATCAACATAGATACGTTTACAAAATACTTCAAATCTTGTATAAAGTGTATTCTAAAGTAGTGCATTTTTTCAAGCGTTCGGACGCAAAATATACTTTGCAGTAAAGAAACATACTTACCTTTGTGATATTTTTCAAATTTTTTTTGACAAAACAAAGTTTTGAGTGCTCTATCGGACAGCGTAAATTTTTTCCCCAAAATGAAATGGATTCCTGAGTGTAAGTATATTAAACATTGGAACGTCCGAACGTATACACTTTTTTTCTTCAGATAATTTTTTTTTGTGTTCCTTATAAAGCTATCTAGCAATGAATTACGCTCAAAGGGCTATTAGGTGGGGGTTAAACCTCTTGAAAGATGGTCAGAAATGGAAGGATTTCAAAAACAAAGAAAGAGAGAGAAGAAATATTTTTAGGAAAAATATAAAAAAAAAACCCTTTTGAAGGTAAGAATGATCCAAGCAATTTGGAAAAGATGTAGACAATAAAATATTTTTGGCCGCATAAAACTTGAAAATCTATCTGTATGCGATGGCTTAAAGTAAAACAAATACCAGCCCTTCAATCATTACACTGTTTCTCATGCGAAAATGGACATCATATTACTGCCGGACGTACAGCGACATCTAAGCAACGCGATATTTAAAATACCTTTGTTTATTTTTATTAAATTTTGCTAGTACTTACATCAGTTTTTTTTATATTCATCGCCACTATACATTATTAAGTATCGTTTTAGTGCTCAGAATGTGCAGGTAATGTAAATTTTGAATTATTGAGTTAATTGCAATAAAATATGTGCTCAACACTTGTTTTGTTATGAAAAAGTTATGTTTTCCTTCATAGAAAAATTTGGAACGTCCGAACAAAATTAAAACCGATATATCTCCAATAAAAACGTCTACAGAAATACTTTAATGTAGAGACAGTACTTGTATATTCCTCTATTCGTCGTATATACATCATTTTTTTGTAGCATCAACCAATTCGCTGAATTTTAACGAAATCAGATACGAGGTACTTTTGAGGAACGTCCGAACGGCAACTTTAAATCCTTCTACAGTGGTAATGTGTCATCTCTAGAAAAAAAGTTTGATAGCGTTGGATAGAGGAGTACAAAGGCTACATTTGACAAAAAAAAATATTCTGATCCAAAGCCTACTATAGGTTTTATACTGAAAATAATGTGGCAGCATGGAACGTCCGTAACGCTGGAAGCACCTATATGTACATTAGAGCGTATCGCCAAAAAAAGTTTAAAATGTTCCCCTCTGGTTCGAATCTTTACTCCTTGGAGATTTCAAAAATGGAAAAAAAATTTTTTTCGGCACCCTGTAAAAACAGCGAAATTCGTTTTTTGCTTATAACTTTTCTATTTGGTGTTTGATTTTAACGAGCAATATATTGTTGTAAAGGTTTTAACCCGTGTCATATTTCGTCCATATAAGCCATTAACCTGCGACACCAACTTTAGCTTTTATTAAAATTTATTTAAAACCAACACCCTGTATTAAAAAAAATTTTTTGAATAAAGTAAATTTAGCCTTGAATTTAGTTTTGACATCATTATATGAGTAAAAAAGATTATTACTTATTAATATTAGCTCTGTTTAATGAACAAAAAAGTTCGGAGCAGGTTAGAGCAGAGCAAAGTAGGGCAGCTGTCGAAATAGAGCAACATAGAGCAACTCAGAGCAGAAATGCCATGAAGAAGTACATAGTACACTCAAATGATCGATTGGAGCTCATTTAGAATTACAGAGCCACCATGCTTGCAATTTTATTCTGATACGGACTTGCAGGAACTACAAAATTCTAATGATGTTATAAAAATACCTGATTAATATTTCCAAACAGCAGTGATTGATACTAATTATACTAATTATAACCTATTAATTTACTCAGATTTTCTATGCCATTCTCTAAATACTGAGCGATTTGAACAGGTAGTAAGTGATTCTTGTACAGAAGTTGCCGACGAGGAACGCCTAGGTTTTATACTCGCTAAAGTAAGTAGCCGAGAACGTTACAGAAAATTAGAGCCAAGAAAAGATTTAGCATAAATGCATTACATTTATTTCCTCATTGTATGCAGGTAAATATTCTTTTTATACCATTCATGGGAATGAAATGGTATTATAACTTTGTACCGAAACACAAATGGTGAAAGTACCAGAACGAGGCGTTGCAGACCTACGAAAATATATACCAATATGATCAGGATCATGAGCTGAGTCGATTCTGTCGAGTCTGTCTGTCTGTCTATTTAATCGCAAACTAGTCCCTCAATTTTTGAGATATCTGCATGAAATTCGGAATGTGAGTGTATTTTTAGGAGAAGCTTATCATTTGTCGGAATCGGCCGAATCGGACCACTATATCATATAGCTGCCATACAACCGATTGTTCAGATATATATATATTTTAGGGTATAACTTCTCCATCTAAATAATGACACTTCTTTTTCTAAGGAATCTTTGTATAAATTACCCAGAGAATTGAAAGTATAAATTAAACAATATCAGACTATGCAACTTTTCATTTCCCCATTCGTGAAAGGTATGCAGTCTTTGGTACGTCCGAAGTCAGCCGCGCTCTTACTTATTTTTCTTAGTATTCAGGAAATAATTTTTTTTCAAATACAGGGTGTTGGATTTAGTAAAAATAGAATAAAAGCTGAACTTGGCATGATGGGCTAAAAGTTTCTATGGATGAAATATTGCCTTGGTGAATACCTTTCTAAAAATGTATCACTTTTGAAAATCGAACGTAAAATATAGAAATTATAAAAAAAAAACAAATTTCGCTGTTTTTACAGGGTGACAAAAAAATTAAAAAAAATTTTTTTGAAAACCTCATAAGGTAAGTGTTCAAACTGGGGGGGAACATTTTCAACTTTTTTTTCCTCCATACACCGTGATACGCTCTAATGTACATATTATGTATGTACCTAATTTTAAGGTTATCTTCAGCTCAACTCTTTGAAAATTTGTGAGTTGTGTTCTGCTAGGAGTTTGGCATTCAATCTCTGGAGTGATTCGGACGATAATTAAAAAAAGAGAACAGAATTCGAATGAAAATATAGAATGGTCTTCACTGTCTCTATGAATTTTTTTCCCTAATATCGTCGGATCTAATTACATTGTGCAACAAGATTCTATGTAATTGAGGAAACCAAAATAAGAGCAAACTTTATCACTTTCATATCAAAACCTCATACTAGATTTTTGGCCTATAGGTAGGTCTGGTTTAATTTTTATTTGTATTTAAAGTAGGGTTACCAAAAAAAAAAAACCGCACGTCATGCGGATGCGCCCCTCGTGCGGTAGGGCGGGTGGAGGGCAAACGTTGGGGTTATTATTATTATTAAATGTGTAGGGAAAAGTGTACATACAGTTAAATTACTATTTTTTAGGTCAAGGGATTCATTTTCGGTGTTTATTTTTTCGTAAAATGACGCTGTGGTACAATCGCATGCACATTTTAAGCAGCACAACAACCATGTTGCTAAGAAATCAAACGGAAAAATTATGATGCTGGCAACATGTTGCGCGGTATTTTTACTGCTCAATTTTGGAGGCGCATTTGTAGTGGAATTTTGGCTTTGATTGAGCAAACAAATAAAAAAAAAATATTACATAATAAGTGCTGTTGATTTTTGTTGTTGTTACTGTTATTGATATTGTTACCACATCAAAGATAAAGGCACAAGCACAGGCAAATAAAAATGAAACCCGACTTATAGGCTAAAAATGCATTACGGAGATTTGTTATTAGACATAACCTAACTCTAATCTGACTATAATCTAATCTAAATGTAATTACCTATTCTCCTTCACATAAGACGACCTGTATAGATCGGGCTTGGTTATTAGATATATGTACATACATACATACAGGGCCGTAGCCAGGAATTTTTTTCGTGGGGGGTTTTATCGTTGTGAATTTTTTTTTTTTTTTTGTTTTTTTTTGAGAAAAATATATAATCTATTTCGTGCACTAAATAAAAATAATAAAAAAAATTCTGGTTTCTAAAGTGCTATTTAGAAGAAAAATTTTTTTACAAAACTTTTGATTTTCAAATTAGGGTTTTTATAAGAAGTTATCAATATCAGGAAACTTTTATTCATTTAAAAATTAGACTGTTTTATTACAAACACGATGAATACTTTATTTTTGGTGATTTTATCCAAGTGAAGAAAAATACTGTTTTATGAACGAAAAACTCGGTTAGATTACCCAGCTGTTTTCAGCTGTAAAAGTCTGCCCCAAGATTTTTAGCTTATGTTGGACTCTAACTTGTTTTTTTGCAACTTTGTTATTTGACATCCGATTTTTAAAATTGATGGATATGTCATTATTTTAGTCTTTTGAGCAGAGTTTGAAATTATTTTCAACTTTTATTTTCAGTTCCATTGAATTTCATTTTCATTTGAAAATTAAAAAATAAACAGCGCAGCAGAAGTATAAAGAATAAAAAGTTCTACTGTACTGCAACTGCGCAGCCTTAAGTTTCAAAAAATTATAGTCGACTGTTGCTGTATTGTGGAAATTTGTACAGCTCAGCAAAGGGCAAACATAATTTCGAGTTTTTACAGCACTGATGTTATTGTTTTTTTTTAATTTATGGGAACACAATCGAAATTGTAATGTACAAAAAAAAAAACAATTTTAAAAAGCCGCACTTACTGTGTAACCTAAATCAAACGCACGCCGTCAATTTACTGTCAAAAATTTCTCATGCCCATACAGCTTGTATGGGAGTAACCGAAATTGAACGGCGTGCGTAAAAAGCAAATTCGACGCCCAATTTTTGTTTTGCGTGACAGTTGAAATTAAGCATTGTGGGTGATTGTTTGCAAAAAAATTGACACTTGCTTTTGATATCGTGTCTGTTAGGTACATATTCCACAAAATAACAAGATTTTCTCTGATTTTCTGTATTTTTCTATTTCTTTATCTGAACACGCACGCAAGTCAATTTCGGTTCAACGCATACGAAAAATTTGCGTGCGTGCGTTAAATTGACGACTTGCGTTTGATTTAGGTTACACAGTTAAAACTAAAATTCTGTTTATATGTGCTTTGCTGTCGACTGATTTGTTTGAAATTACACAGTAAAGCAGGGCTGCTCAACCCCTGCAGTAAAAATCCGAAATGAATCCTTTATGAATCACTGATGAAATTCACCTACGACTGAGGGGGCATCAGTGAATACTTTCATATAAAGACTGATTAATTTTTCATATAAATGGTTTGCTTTCCTCAGAAAAAAAACAAAAACAATAAAAATTATACTCAGTTATGACGACAGTGATGAATATTCAACAAAGAATCATCAATGATCATTCATCGGTGAAACAAATTTACTGCAGGGACGCTCTCGTATTGAAAGTACAAAACTCAATACATCTACAAATTTTGTATATGCACTGAAAAATTTTTTTGCTCATTTAAATTTTTTTATGAATTCCAATCAAATATTATTTTAGAATTTATTTTCAAATGGTAGTATCACATACATACAAATTTTTTAATTTTTATATGAAAATTTTTTGAATACTAATTTTTTACAGTGCTTTCATTTTTTTGAATATTTTTTCATTACACATTTGTTATTGTAAATTTCGATTTCTTACGGCAGTGCTCGAGCTCTATACAAAGTGCCTTTGCTCTGCACATTCAATATGAATCATAGGCACATACATATAAAAAATTTTTATATCTGAGTGCTTATGGGAGTGCAAAGAAAATTTTATTTTCATATTTGAAGTGAGAATATGTATCTGTGCCTATGATTTGGAACAAAACAAAAACAATTGTGCTTTGAGTGCCTAGAGGTGAGCAGCCCTGTTTTATTCATTTAAAAATTAGACTGTTTTATTACAAACACGATGAATACTTTATTTTTGGTGATTTTATCCAAGTGAAGAAAAATAATATTTTATGAACGAAAAACTCGGTTAGATTACCCAGCTGTTTTCAGCTGTAAAAGTCCGCCCCAAGATTTTTAGCTTATGTTGGACTCTAACTTGTTTTTTTGCAACTTTGTTATTTGACATCCGATTTTTAAAATTGATGGATATGTCATTATTTTAGTCTTTTGAGCAGAGTTTGAAATTATTTTCAAGTTTTATTTTCAGTTCCATTGAATTTCATTTTCATTTGAAAATTAAAAAATAAACAGCGCAGCAGAAGTATAAAGAATAAAAAGTTCTACTGTACTGCAACTGCCCAGCCTTAAGTTTCAAAAAATTATAGTCGACTGTTGCTGTATTGTGGAAATTTGTACAGCTCAGCAAAGGGCAAACATAATTTCGAGTTTTTACAGCACTGATGTTATTGTTTTTTTTTTTTTTTAATTTATGGGAACACAATCGAAATTGTAATGTACAAAAAAAAAAAACAATTTTAAAAAGCCGCACTTAAAACTAAAATTCTGTTTATCTGTGCTTTGCTGTCGACTGATTTGTTTGAAATTACACAGTAAAGCAACAGCACAAATAAACAAACAAATATATTTGACTGTTCTATGCTTCGACTACAGATATTTTCAAAGGAAATCGAAATTCAAAAGTTCTCAAAAAATTATGATAACTTTCGCAGAACAGCAACAGCTTATTTTTTGAGACTGTTGGTGTTATGCTGGCAAACACTGCTTGGGAAGCTATATATTTCCCTCTAATTTCCTTTGATCTGTGAAGTCGTTTTCATATAGTTGGGTCACCTAGCCGAGTTTTTCGACCATGAAATCTCCTTTTTGTTTCACTAGGAAAAAATCGCCAAAAATAAAGTATTCATCGAATCTTTTTAATATTAAGCTTAAAATGTGTGCAATAAAACAGAATAATTTTTAAAAAGAATAAAACTTTCCTGATTTTTACAACTTCTTATAAAAACCCCAATAAAAACTAAATTTTTTCAAATATCTTTCGAACGGAGTAGATACTAGTGATGAGCGATATATCGCAAACGGTGATTTTTTCACTGTGAATAAAAAATCGCAAATCGCAATTGCGATCACTTTTTCAAAATAGCAGTTCACTACTTATTGGGAACTGCTATCGATGTACCAAGTAAGCAGTTCACCTATGTGAATCGCAATCGCATAAGCATTATAAATTTCTTTTTGTTTATACTTTTGAGCAGACCACATACGTATATAGAAATATAAGAAAAAAAAAATTATTGAATTTACAATTTATCTTTGAAAAATGTTTACAAACAGCGAAATTACTGCGAAATACGTTGTTATTGCTATCATTTTATTAACATAAAATGAAGACAGGTTATATCGCTCAGAAAACGCAAAATTAATCTCTACCGGTAACTGATGATTTTATAGCAGTCCATGCAATCGCAATAGCAGTTTAAAATCGCAGTGATTTAAAAATAGCAATCACCGAAATCACAGATATCGAAAAATCGCAGTTTCTCTCATCTCTAGTAGATACGGTTTGCGGGTATTTGTAACTTCAGCGAAAAGAATTTTTGATGGAAGTTGTAACCAAAAAAACCCAAAATTACCGTTATCTCAAAACTCTAACTATAAAAAAATGGGTTTGACCTCAGCAGGTTCATGCCAGCCCTCCCCTATACCTGAAATTCTTGGTATTTTCTCAAATTAATTATTTTTAAACTAGAGTTTTCAACATATAGCTTTGAATATGATAGAAGTAAAATTTATCTACCAGAATTTCGTGGGGAGTTCGAACACCCAAACCCCCCGCCCCCCCTAAATACGGCCTTGCATACATATGTATATTTAATTCGGAGATATGTATCTCTCAGAACCTCTCTCTACAAAAAAAATAGTCAAGGGATTCATCTCAGACAGATACAAAAAATTCAAAAGCAGGTTGAACATAACAGAAGTGTCCTAAATGAACTTTTGGTGAACTTATTACTTGCACACAGCACAGCTTAGGATTTTCATAAAAAAGTGAGGAAGCGGCAAATATCGAATATCTTTTATTTTACAAGCCATTGGTCAAGCCAACCACCGTCGAAGGTCTTTTGTTCCTATACAAAGGAAGCAGATATTTCAAAAAAAAAAAAATAAGAGCAACAGCTGTGCTAAAAGAACAATTTTTGTATGTATGTATGCACAAGTGCAAATTACAATGGCAAAAAAGAGCATATTGAAAATTAAAGAAACTGTCAATAAAGAAACGGAAGAAAATATTAAGTAAAACAGTTGTTGAGGAGATCAGAAAAAAGGTAGACAGAGAAAAAAAGGTAACAGCAGTCTTGCAATAAGCACATAAATGCATAGTATACATATGTACATATTTACTAATAGGATATAAAGGTAGCCGAGAAAAAATATTATTTCTGCTCAAATGAACCGGATGGATATTGATATTATAAATGGATTAAATTTTTGCTCATTTTCAGCTTAACCATCTGGAGACACATTGGCTGTGTTTCGGAAATGCGCTGAAAATTAGTTCCCTTTGATTAAAAAGCGTATTAACCGCTATCTGTTAGCAGCATCAGTTGAAGTAGGGTTGCCAGACGTACTGTTTTGATCTGTACAATACTGATTAAAAGCCCGTCTCCACATAACTTGATTCACCAGAGAAACATGTAGCGAAACATCTCGCTCAATAACCCGTCTCCACGTGGCTAATCGTGATTCAGTTTGACATTTCTCTTTCTTGTTCTTCTTAAATGTTTGTATGTTTGCTTATTTTTGCGTCTTTGTTTTGGTCTGTGTGAGATTTCGATAGATTTTCGATACAAAATTAGAGAATACATCGATATCATCGAGGTTGGCAAGATGATTCAGAATGAAACAGTGTTTTAATCTTCACTCGCTCTCAGAAATTTGTATGGAAATTGACGAGTTTCGGCACTGGTTTCCGTGTCGAAACAAGATTGAGAGAGAAAATGCAGAAAAAAAGAGCGAAACACGTTATGTGGAGACATGGTATTATCGTGCCTCGTACTGATAGTTTCAAAAACCTTAAGAAATACTGATTTTTTTAATTTTGTACTGATTTGTACTGATTTTAAGCCAACACTAAAAAAATTAATTTTTATCACCCTGCTCTGTTTTTAATTTTCCAACTGATTTCATTTGACGTTTGTAATGCCGTGGTTATGCTTACGACAATACTCGACGAGCAACGTGTAATTGTGGTTGTGCACTCCGCTGAGTGAGAGAATTTTCGGACGTCACATCGATCAAATTTGCTGGGTGAAACAAGCACCCAGTACGCCGAGGTTTCGGGGTAAGAATGTGTTATGTTGTGTATGTGCGCTCTAATCATCGATTTAAGCGTAACCACCTCTCACCGATGACGAAAATGTGTCCGAATTTCATCGGTGTTTTGCTCGTAAGCATAACCATGGCCTAACCATGAAACAATTAGGAAGGAGGAAGCAACGCGAATGTTAAATGTCATAGAAACATGATTGACAGTTAACGATACGGAAACAAAAACAAAATGCCAGTAATAAAGACGATTTTCTCCGCACATATATAGTTTTTTTTTTTGTTGAAGGCATTGCAATGTACTGATTTTTTCGGGAAAGGTATCTGGCAACCCTAAGTTGAAGACAAATTTCAATACGCGACGGGCTATTCCCGGTCAGCAGATACTTAAATATGCATACATACCCTGCAAAAAAGTTTTGCTTATTGTTGACAAAACAGGTATAAAAAAGGAATACGCTGGCAGCGCTGCTTCTGTTATGCACTCACTCTGTCTGCTCATAATTTTCTAATACTTATCTAGGCCTTATTTCGCATAGCGGATAAAGGAATAAGGTGTGCTCTCAGATAGAGAGAGAGAGAGAAAGTACTCCTTATGGCCTGATAACATCAACGCTGGAAAATCAGCCTTATTTTAAGCCTTGCTACTCTTAAAATTTTCAGGCCTTATTTCGTAAGCTTTTAAATCCGCTGTTTTAAGTCTTAAACAAGGCTTAAATTTTTTGGTGGGTACATATGTACATATGTACATACATACATATATACATACATATATACATACATACATACATGAAAACCCCCCAATGGGAGTCCCAGATAGAGAAGTATTAGATAAGTTAATAGGATGTTCTCCTCGATTCGCCACACACTGGGCGATTTGAACGCGCTAGCCGAGGAAAACTAACATTTTTATGTTTAGCAAAGCGGATTTTTTTTATTTCGAATAGACTACAAATACTTTAACTAGCTTATAAACCGATTGAAGATATTTTACTTACTTATGAAATTATTTATTAAACGCCGCTGGAGCAGGCAAATCGTCCAGTGTGCGCCATTCGCTAAGTGCTTACGAATCACATGCGGCTAACATTACATTCCACACAAACAAACTAGTAGACTGTTGCATACTTTTAGGCCACCCATTAAATCTCTTTTCAAGGCACCAGGCTGAATTTCCGTTTACTTAAACTAGGGACACGAATTTCGATACGATACGATACCAAATCGATATTTTTTGCATTTGATACCGATACTTTTTACTCGATTCTTTTGCAACGATATTTTTTGGTATCGAGTACTTCAACCACGGTATCGAACAAATGAGTACATTCAGTGATGGAAAATTAAAATTGTGTCATATTTGTCTAAAAAATTGTGCAATGCAAAATAGTGCCGAAAATCGGTCGAGTGTGCAGAAGTGACAAGCTGCTTCCTAAAGGGCCGAAAAATGCAAAATGAAAAATAGGTCTGATCCACGTGCTGAAATAATTGCAGGCTTGGGCTACTTCGTAAGGTTTTTTATATGAAGGTATATGAAGTTACCCAAATCTGTTTATTGATTTTCACATTTAACGAGGCGCACTCTTGCCACCGAAACTTGCTTACAATTTGCAATTACCATGCGATAGAAATAATGATAACTGGAGATATAAGATTATATATTTTTCATTTTCATACGATAATTTGACGTTTGCAAATAAAAAATCGTCATATCAGCGAAGGAATCGTCAATATCTTTTTTATACTCAGCTGTACTAGTACACAGAGTATTATAGTTTTAATCACATAACGGTGGATTGTAACAGAATGAAATAATCGAGATAGATATAGACTTAAATATATCAAAATGATCAGGGCGAAAAGAGAAATCGATTGAGCCATGTCCGTCCGTCCGTCCGTCCGTCTGTCCGTCCGTCTGTAAACACTCTAACTCGCGCAAAAATTGAGATATTTTGATGAAATTTGAAATGCAAGTTGGTATCGAGACTGGGACGGTTGGTATTGAAAATAGGCGAAATCGGACCATGACCACGCCCACTTTTCCTATATAGAAAAAATCGGAAATTTGGTATCTCAGTCACTAATATAGCTGGAGCGATGAAATTTTACTCACGTGTTGAGCTCAGGCCCATATGAAGAAATTTGATGAAGTTTTGGAAAATGGGCGGTGCCACGCCCACTTATTAAGGGGCAAACATTGACAGTTTTATGAGTCATAACTCAGAAACCGTTGAAGATATAACGATGAAATTTGGTGTGCGTAATATACTTACTTAGGCAAATGTTTGGACTAAAAATTGCCAAAATCGGTTTACGACCACGCCCACTTTTATATATGGGTGTTATAAAGTGGCCCAATGAAAAAATTTTAAGCTATATCTCTGTCAAATATAAAGATATATCACAGAAATTTTATGGCAGGAGTCCACCTATGGACATAAAACGAAAAACACAAAAATTTTGGAAAATGGGCGTGGCACCGCCTCTTTTTAGAAGCAGGAATATACTAGATTTCTGAGCCCATAACTCGACAAATAATTGATATATAATGACGAACCTTGGTGCGTACACTTTTGTTACTTGTGGTAATATATGTACAAAATTTTAGCGAAATCGGTTGACGACCACGCCCACTTTTATAAATGGGTATTATAAAGTGGCCTAATAAAAACATTTTAAGCGATATCTTTGTCAAATATAAAGGTCATTCATTGAAATTTTATGGCAGGAGTCCAACTATGGACATAAAACGAAAAACATAAAAATTTTGGAAAATGGGCGTGGCACCGCCTCTTTTTAGACAAAGGAATATACGAGATTTCTTAGCCTATAACTCGACAAATAATTGAGATATTATGACGAAACTTGGTTTATACACTTTTATAACTTGTGTTAATAGACATGCAAAAATTTATTCAAATCGGTTTATGACCACGCCCACTTTTTATCAAAGATATTTCTGGAATACCCTTTGGGAATTTGTAACGTGACATCTTTGAACTAGAAATCATAAAGGAATGAAATTTGGGCAAAGAATAATATTCATATGCTTAGTGGGATGACTGATAAAAATGTTGAAAATAGGCGTGGTTACGCCCACTTTATGCAGCACTCGCTTTATATAAATCACACCGTATTTCCATCAAACGCTAATAAACAATGAAGGCATACAGCTGAGTTCGATTCTAATGTTCGATTCCACTCGAACTTAGGCTTCCTTACTTGTTCTTTCTCATTTTACTAAAAACACGTAAACAAAAAAGGGTCCGTTTTCCATTAATGACCCTATGACACTACGTTTTTTTCCTGGTATTCTACAAGGTTTTTTGTGTGAAAGAGGTGGTCAAATACAGTTTTGTGTTAGTGAAAGGGAGTAAGCTATGTTGGAAAAAACCAACGAAATACCATCTAGGCGGTTAAAAACCAATGAGCCAGCTTGTATTTCGATAGGTTTTTTGACATTGTTTCAATTTGACAACTATAAAATAAATTATTTTTAAAATATAAAATATATGGAAATACAAATTTTAAATTTGCCTCTTGTAAGCTTCTGCTTTGGCCGTAAGGGGAAAGAAGTCCGGAAGAAAAATCATACTGCGCAATGGCTTCTCTTTATAACATGGAATGCACTTCTGACACTCAATCTCAATGAAAATGAATTGTTAATGTTATTTAAGATGTTTATTTTTTAAAATACTAAATATTTTGCAAATATCTTTTTACAACTGTGATTGCATTAAATACACCTGTTGTTTTGTAAAAGCTGTTGGTTTGTAAAAAATGTTTTCAAGAACTTAATAAACTTGTATAATTTTTTTAATCAGCTTGAACTATTCTTATGAGTTAGAAAAGGATTTACGTCAAAATCAAAACTTTGGAACCAGCCATGGCATACTATGACATGGAATTAGCACTAATGGCGTTTTCGATTCTGGCAAAAATGTCGCACTTATTCTGCATTTTTATCGGGCTGTCAAATTTGTTTTTTCTATTCCACATAGATTCCACACATTTTTTCAGGGTTGCTTGTTCTATTGACAAAAATGTCACCCTCTTCCCGACCACAGGGCAGCATTTTCTGCCCTTAATATGACCAAGGGGTTGCATTATTTTTGTTTCATACATCACATGAAAAGTGCAACATTTTCTTAGGGCTCAGGGCGCATGTTGATAATGTTGCCTTGTAATAATGCAGCATTCTGGTTCAGAATCGAAAACGCTATAATACAGCGATATGCGTATGCCTCAGGGTGCAGTTTTATTGCGTTTTTGGTAACTTTCTAGAAGACGGTGCAACTTTAACCGTTTTAATAAATATCTTTAAAATGTAGAATATTTTATTTCCGCGTTCGAATTCATAATCTAGAGGCCAGAACGCGTCGATTGATACCTCTTTTAACTATTTTAGAGGAAATTTTAAGGTTGCACCTTCTAAAAAATTACCGCTTTCGATACCGATACTTTGAGTATCGAGTAGTTTAGTTTCGATATTATCGGGTTCGCGATTCTTTTTAACCGATATTTTAAATGAGTACCAGATCGATGCTTTTGATTCGATATCGTGTCCCTAACTTAAACATAAAACGTTGTCATTTTCTTATCACTTGGATTGGCTGGATTTGGATATGAAATGCAAACTAAACGTGGTGACGATTTGGGCGCTGGATCTGGAGGTGGCGGTGGCGGTAACGCTTTAACCACACTAAATGATTTTTCCGAAGATGTTGTGCTTGATAACTGCTGCATTGATTCCGCAACAACTCTATCGAACATGGCGTATATAGTGCGAGTATCATCGTCATCATCATCATCATCATCATCAGCTGCGCCACACAAATCCATTACACTTTGCGGCGAGTTGGCAGCATTAGTGTTGTGACGCTGAATCGCCTCCAGACCATCTGGATCCGGATCGGATGCTATGCTATGCGCTGGCGATGCTACAGATGCACCACTACATACCACAACTGGCAGAGGTGGCGATGCGGTCTTATCACGCTGCAACTCATTTAATAAATTATTTGTGCTTTTCAGCCGCTTGCTAACATGTTCCAACTCTTGCGTGGCGGTTTTATGTAGCGTCTTGTGTCGTTTAAAATTCGATGCATCGGCAAATGTGCGCGGACAGAAGGGGCAGCGGTACGGTTTCTCACCCGTATGCGTGCGTAAATGTTTTGTTAAAGCAGATTTGACTCTGAAACGTTGTAAACATTGTGCGCATTCAAATGGCCGCTGCACATCTGCTGCGGTGGCTTGAGCGCTTGCAGAGGCAGTGCTTGTACGAATAAGTTCTTGCAACTCGCTGCTGTTGACAACGCCATCCGTAATGGGTAGAGGAGCCTTAATGGGTGGTAATATTTGAACAGCTCTAACAACAGTCTGAGTGGGTCTAAGCAGTGAGGTTGTAGAGGCTGTGGTAGATTGTTGTGGTTGTGGTTGGAGTTGGGTTTCTGATTGGGGTTGTGATTGGGGTTGCGTTTGGGGTTGTGATTGGGGTTGCGGTTGGGGTTGGGATTTTAGTTGGAGTGGCGGTTTACTTTGTTTGGTTGTGTTGTTGTTGGTAGTGTGTTGTTGCTCTGTCGCTTGCTCTTCATTCAATTTCCTTTCTACTGCTTTTTGTGCATGCTTAAGATGCATTTCTTGATGTACCTTCCAATGTGAACTGCTATTGAATTTGGCATCGCATATTGCACACTTGAATGGCAGCCGGCCGGAGTGCAAACGCATGTGAGTGACCATATTGGAGCGATGTGCAAAGCCCTTGGAGCAATGCTGTAAGAAGTATAAAGACATTTTATAAGTCACTTGCTTAATTAGATTTTGAAATACTTTAAAGATAGTTAGATGTAGAGAGCGTATACTCTTTAAGTTTGATTTCCAAATCATTGATATTATTAACAATGATTCCTCCAACTCACCTCACACTTATAAGGCTTATCACCCGTGTGTGTGCGCATGTGCAATGTCATTTCGCTTTTATGCACAAACGCCTTCGAACACTTGTCGCATTTATAATTACGTATACCCGTATGTTTGGCCATGTGATAAGTCAAATTGGTGCTATGCTACATACATATACATATATTACGACAAAATTATACTTATTAATAAGAAAATATTAAGATTTATTTCATTCTCCGTATAAGTATGTACCTTAAAACTAGCGTTGCAAAGCTCACACTTGTATGAACGTATACCAATATGCACTTGCTTGTGGTGGCGCAGCACGGAATAATGGGTGGCATATATTTTATTACATTCCAAACATTTGAAGGCTGTTTTCTTTGTTGACGTTGACGACATGTCAGCAATAGTTTCTGCAATTTGTGTTGTGTCAGCAGCCGATTCTTGCTCGCCTTCGCTGGTAAAAATTTTTGCTTTGGCATCATCATTTTCAATTGCAGCAATTTGACCATCAGAGTCACCTCCATTGTCCAGCTGAATTTCTAATGTTGCATCTTTAAGCTCAGCGCTTGACTCTTTTTCTGCAACTATTGTGCTTTGCTTTAAACTATTGTGCTTACTTGGAGCTCTTATAATTCTACCTTTATGCTTTTTAAGTTTTTTATGCTTTTTCAATTCTTTTAGCGTTTTAAATTCCGCTCCACATGCACTGCACCCATATGTGGTGCCATCGTGTATACTAAAATGTTTTAAAAATAAATTTTGCTTTGTGAATACCTCCTTGCAATATTCACACACTAAACGAATCTCTGAGTCAGTGTGCGATGTTGATGGTGTTGCCGTTTGTGGTTCATCTGTGTCAACGGCAATCATTTCCGCTATGCAAGTACCATTTGCGGCAAAAAGCTCGGCAATGGGTTTTATGGTGAGCGTGTGGCTTACTTCGTCTGATTTGTCGCCTTTCGTGTCTGTAAAGGTATTTTTTATTTTATTAAATGAAATGGAGCATCGTTTCGATAAGTTTGGCTATTATTGTATGTATGTCTAGACCGGTTATAATTTATGTCTGTGCTGAAAGGTGATTGTGACTATTTTCCGTTTTCATCCATTTTGAAAACTACAGTTTGTTTACTATGCTAATCTTCCATACAGCCAACATGAAAGAAAATATCTCTTTAGAAATTATTTACAAACTTTTTTAATATCTTATAAAAGTCTAAACCTAGTACATGTATAAATGAACGCTATTATAATCGATAGGATAGCTTATGTATAACGTATCTTAAGTATAAGGTCTCTCTTAATTAATTTTATTTATTTATTTATTTATTTTAATTACCTACAATTTATTCATTTTTTTTTATTCTGTTTTCTTAATTTTTATTGTACCTATTTTATTTCTAATTATTTCCATTCCTGCACACACGCACTTTAAAATATTCCTAAGCCCATACACACTACAACTTAAAACGACAACTAGAACAACGGTAACAGCAATAATAGGAACAGCAACAACAACAACCACTCCTATTACTGCCACTACTACGATTGCTATTAACAGTCCCAATGGCACTGTCACTACTACCACCACTGCTTGCACAACTACAACCACCACCACAAGTACTATTACTGCCACCAATACCACCACTACCAGTAGTACTACTGCTATTAGTAGAGCTATTACCACCGCCACTACAATCGCTACCACCACTGCTGCTACTACCAACAAGACTACTATCACTAGTGCCACCACTACTATCGCTACCACAGCTACTATTACTAATATCACCAGCACTGCTGCTACTAATAATACGGACAATATTACTGTTGTTATTGCTAAAACAATAATAGCTGGCATAAAAGCTAATATTTGCATAAAATCTAATTGCACACCTGTCACTTTGTCTAAGAGGCTTTGATGTTGCTCCTCGGCTTCAATGTAAGGCGTGGCATCACATAGAAAGCGTCTCGTTCGTCTTCTTTTACGTTGAGAATATTTTCTTGAAGTTGAATCGGTCTCTGTTGCTTGTGTATCGACTGTTTGTTTCTTTTCCAAACGATATTCAGATGAAAGTGAAACAGTATCTAATGTTTCTATATCCGCTGGCAGTGTTTCAATGAAGACAACTTCGCTGTCCACACGATTGTGAAGCTTCACAGAGCTCTGTAATTTTTTCACTGAGGTTTCTGAGTTTCCTGTACTTCCAGTTGTCTTTTCTGACTTTTCATTTATTGCTATTGTCTCCAGTGTCCCGGCACTCTCCTCTTTCTCCACATACTGTTCAAAGTGTGTCCTCAATTTGCGTTGTACCTCCTCTACCATTCGTAGAAATTTATCTGTAATTTCGGCATCCACATGACAGGCGGCACATATCCATTTTGGCATTTGATCATCTTCATTAAACTATACTCGATAAGCATTAGTATATTATTTATAACAAAACTATTATCACCTCACCTCTAGATTCAAAAATCCTAAAATCCTTTTGATTAATGTTAGAAAATCCTCTCTACCTTCTCCACATAATTGTATTACATCATCCTGTATTTCACCGCAGAGCCGGCAAAGCTTTTGCTCTTCAATTAAATTTTCAGACAACTCCATTTCACAGCCAAAAAAAGGAAATTTCCAATTATTTGTTTATTTTAAATTTACGCATCAATTGTATATGTCAAGATCAGCTGACTTGTCCAAGGTTGCCAGGTCTGTTTGTTGGAGCTAAGACAACATTATTGTGATGCCGTATGTGATGAAATACTTGCGTTATCAAAATATACTCCTTTAACGACTTCGGTACTAACGACATCGAATGTTTACGCCGAAACTCACAAGAAAGATATATGTTAATGATGGTCTAACATTTTCTTGTCTAGCAAGCATTTTCTGGTGTGCGTGGGTACTTTCTCTCATACCAGAATCATTTGTAAAATCACGCCAAATTGACATGCCGTTTGCGCAGAAGCACTTAAAAAGAAAAAACAAATTGTTTAAAATTGGCGATGATGCTTGCGAACTATATATATGAACTTAATGTGCTTTTTATTTATTTCTTTTAACCGAAAAACTCAAGCAAAATTAACGTCGTACGAAATTTCATGTTCAATGTGGAGATGTTGCCACTGTGAATTTTTCGTTAAAATTAAAATTAGTTGTGAAATGAGAGCACAAGTCCGTTGATTTTTTTTTTTTTTTTGCTGGGCATTTTACAGCTTGCTTTTTCATTCATGTAATGTCGCCGCCGAAGAAGATTCGAGCATTGCAACCTCTCGGAAGCTTGAAAAAATTATATGATCTAGTCAAAGAAGGAGAACAAAGGCTTAAATCAGGATTTTGGATAATAGCCCAGTTAGTCGAGAACGTAAACCCGTGTACCGTGTCAGCTGATCCAACCTATTTAATGGGATTTGTATGTAACCGATTATTCAACGACGTACGACGCAGAAGCCCGTACCGCAGAAATCAAAATCATTTTGATTTTTTACGTAAAAACGTGGCAGCTGATCGCTCGCATGGTTGCAAAGTAGAAGGGTTGCCAGTTGAACATTTTTAGTTATTAAATATTTAAACAGTAATTTTCACAGCATTATACAACTAACTCAACAAGATTGTAAAATGTTATCGAATATACATATCGCACGTTTTATGGAATAGGGATTTAACTCAAAAAAAAATTTTTTTTGGGAAAACGCAAATAAACTTTTATAATTTCAAATAGTTTCCTTCTACAGCTAACTATAAAATCACTTTTATTTCCGCCATTTTTATCTTTTTGGGTATTTTATAAGACTAGACTCAAAGGCACGACCCAATTATTGAAATATAATATATTGAAAATCCCAGAAATCGAAAATTTCGAGTTAAATCCCTATTGCATAAAACGGGCGATATATGTGTTCACATGGAAAAATGTCTACTTAAACGAACAATTTATTATTACTTTAATTTTTAAAAAGAAAGGAAAGAAAACGTTTATAAATTTTTTTTAAATCCCAAACAAAATGTAAATATATATACATATATATAAATTAATAACAAGATAATAGCTTTGTTCAACAACTTTACTTGCAAGTACTTGCAAAAAGAGCGTCAATGTCAAATTAAGAGTAAAAACGAGAAAAAGAGAAAGTTATCAACCAAAGTAATTGAACACAAAATCGTAAACATTCGCAAGAAAACAGCTGATACGCTGTTTTGACAATTTGATTTTTAGGTTAGGTGGTAATTGAAATTTTTGAAATTGGAAATGAATGGAAATAACTGAATTAGTAAAACAAAATTCTACTTTGGCTATTCCACAACATCATCAAGATTCGTTTTTGCACTAACTTATTTAGTACACAATTAGAAATTTGCGTTTAAAATGTTTGTATATTTCCCATTGAAATTTTTGTGATCATATATTTTTGACACTTCTATTTTTTTAAAGCTGCTAGTAGTTGCAAGTGAAAATTTTACTTGCAGCGTTTATCAACTCTCTCGAGGTCTTACACTCTCACTTTGGCTCTATTTTGCGAATTTTTTGGGTTATTGAACATAAATTCGTAACTATTCGTAAAAATATGTAAAAATTTTGAGATATTGAACACTGCTAATAAATGAAGATATTACTGAAAATTAAAGCAAAAATTGTATTTATCCACAATGGTGGCTGTATTTTCTTAATTAATAACTCTTGGTGGTCTTCTTATGCAATTTTTCTACATTAAAAAGTTATAAATTGCCACAATAAATCTGAGTTTCTGTAACAAAATCAATTAAAGTGATGTCACACTAATACGATCCACACTTTGTCACCACCTATTTATACTAGAAAAGATATGAGTTACAGAAACTCAGTACAGATTTCTTAATTAAACACAGATTTTTGTGAGAATCTTGTTGCTTCCCAATATAATTTTTTATGGATTTTCAATTGTAAATTTAATGTTCTGACTGTGTTTTTTGTTATTTTATGTTTTAGTCCTTGATAACTATGACCAAGGTGTGATGGAAATATATTGGGCAGCAACAAAATTACAAGAAAAATGTGTTTTAATTACCAACTAAGCCGTAAAAAAGTAACTAAATTAATAAAAAAAAAGTCGTCAACGACAACTTTAAAAACGATTAAATTAGTATTTTCTTGTCATATGGCAAATAATGCACAGTTGTGTATTGAAGAGTAATCCGCATAACACTTTGAAGATTAGTAAAAATCTTGTTTGTTCAAAAATGACTAAACGGCAACCCTGCCAAAATGTAAACAAACTATATATTTGTGTAAGGGCCGGTTTCACCATCTCCGGTTAAGCACTTAACCAGAGATTTTTGCCCGGTTAAACAATTTATTTGACAGCTCGCCATACAATTTACGTCAAACTAACCAGCGATTAAATTAACCGGCGATGGTGAAACCGGCCCTAAATATGTGTGAGTAAAACAGCTGATTGCTACGGGCTCAAAAAATCCTAAAAATTGCATACGGGCGTTTGCGTCAGCGAGCGGACCACACGTTCTCGACTAACTGGGCTATAAATAAATACATGTAGGTATGTATATTATTGTAACAGCACGTGAAGGTAGGTAATCACCAACCCGCTAATGATTATCGATATTTGTTATTTTTATTGTGGTTGTTATAACAAAAAAATTAAAGCGTGAATAACGGGTATTCATGAATATTGATGTGTAAACTGTTTCGAAATCGGATATTTATTCCCTTTTCCTTATTCCTTTTTTCCCGGTTTTCTATGGATTAAAAGGCGACTAACGTTTTTACAATTTTTTGTTGTCATTGTGACTGCTACTATTTTGTTGTTTTTATTTGTTTTGGTTTTTGGTTTTTGACTTTTGATTTTTTATGTTGTTTTGTTTTGTATTGCTCAGAAACATGCAAGATCATCCGAGTCCACGTTTGACCCATATCTGGAGACCCGGCCTAGGGGTCACAATGAAAAAAGCTTCATATCGAAGTCCTGCTCAAAACCTTTCATTTGATACCAATATTGCATAGAAAATTAGATAGGTAGATGTATCCATACATTTGCATACATGTTCAAACAGGTTGGTTCTTTTTATTTTGCCTATTTGTCGCATTGTTGCAGAAAACAACAATAATAATAACTTCACTTCGCTTCGTTGCTGTTGTTGTTATTTGCATTTGCACGGTTATGCATGCAAGCATTTGTATGTACATGTCTATCTACCTACTACCACTGACAATGCCAAGCGATTCACACGGACGCAGCAGCGCACTAAAACAAAGGTCATTTACGCTTTACGCATTTACACGTTTACGCGTAAACTTTACCTGTTTTTCGAAATTACTCGTAGCTACAGCAAAGATGTTTAATATAATAAAAAATTAAAGCGTGAATAACGAGTATTCATGAATATTGATGTCTAAACAGTTTCGAAATCGGATATTTATTCCCTTTTCCTTTAATCCTTTTTTCCTGGTTTTGTGTGGATTAAAATGCGACTATCGTTTTTGTAATTTTTTGTTGTCATTGTGACTGCTACTATTTTGTTGTTTTTGTTTGTTTTGGTTTTTAATTTTTAAATTTTGATTTTTTATTTTCTTTTGTTTTGTATTACTCAGAACATGCAATATCATCAGAGTTCACGTTTGACCCATATCTGGAGACCCGGCCTAGGAATCATAAAGAGTAGAGCTCCGTGTAGAAGTCCTGCTCAACACTTTTTATTTGATACCAATATTGCTCAGAAACATTCCGGGTTAATACGGGGTCACATTTTGACCCATATTTGGGGACCCGACCTAGGACTCATAAAATGAATAGAGCTCTATGTGAAATCCCTGCTCAACACCTTTTATTTGATACCAATATTGCTCAGAAACATTCAAGGATCATCCAGTCCTCATTCTGGCCCATATCTCGGGACCCGACCTAAACATCATAAAGAATAGACATCCATGTAGTATCCCTGCTCAACATCTTTCATTTGATACCAATATTGCTCAGAAACATTCTAGGATCATCCAGGTCATCGTATTTCCCCATATCTCGGGACCCGATATAGGAATCATAAAGTGTAGAAGATCTGCCCAAAACCTTTCATTTGATACCAATATTGCTCAGAAACATTCCAATATCATCAGGATCATCGTTTCGACCCATATGTCGGGACCCGACATAGGAATCATAAAGAGTAGAGCTCCGTATAGAATCCCTGCTGCAAACCTTTCATTTGATACCAATATTGCTCAGAAACATTCAAGGATCATTCGGGTCCTCGTTTTGGCCCATATCTCGGGACCCGAACTAGGAATCATAAAGAGTAGAGCTCCCTGTAGAAGCCTTGCTCAAAACATTTAATTTGGTACAAATTTTGCTCAGAAACATTCAAGGATCATCCGGTCCTCGTTTTGATCCATATCTGGAGACCCGGCCTAGGGGTCACAATTAAAAGAGATTCATATCGAAGTCCTGCTCAAAACCTTTCATTTGATACCAATATTGCTCAGAAAATTAGATAGGTAGATGAGGTATGCATATCTATACATTTGCATACATGTTCAAACAGGTTGGTCCTTTTTATTTTGCCTATTTGTCGCATTGTTGATATTTGCATTTGCACGACTATGCATGCAAGCATTTGTAAGTACATGCCTAGCTACCTACCTACCCTACCACTGACAATGCCAAGGTCATTTACTCGTTTACGCATTTACATGTTTACTCGTTTACGCATTTACATGTTTACGCGTAAACTTTACCTGTTTTTCGAAATTACTCGTAGCTACAGCAAAGATGTTTACACATCAAAAAGCACCTCAGAATAAAGCGCTGGTTATAATAGCCGGGACGGGACGGAAGCCGTACCGATATAGAACGGTGACAAACTTAAGGCAGTTATAATAATGCGTTAACTGCTGTCTTTGACATTTGCCACAGCTGTAAATATTGTGCTTTATTTACCAATTTAAAACAGAAAACTTTCAATTTGTTGGTGATTTCATGACGACGCACGCCGTTATTAAGTCTTTCCTCGAATTCGGTCATTTTTATTTTATAAAATGTTTAAATAAATTGTTTGATAACATACTGTCTGTTTGTCACAGCAAAGTGAACTGTCAAATTGCCGTAAGAATACGGAAGAAATCTAAAATCAACAGATGCTTACGGTTCTCGCCGTTTTCTACCGTTCATTGTAATCAATCACATGCCTTTCACATACAATAGATATAAAAGTGACAGCTCCATCCGTTGCGTTACGGCTATTACAACCAGCGAGTAAGAGCGCTTTCACATTACTCGGTGCGGTATCGGATCGACATTTTTGGTTTTTACCGAAAGTATACCGAGAGCTTACTGACCACATGTATTTCAATTGGCACTTTCACGTTAGTATTGCATACATGAAATCGGAGCGGATTAATTTCGGTATACCGCAACGCGGTAAGACAGGTCAGTAAAATTTGAGGAATTACTGCAGACATTTTTGCGGCGTAATAAAAGAAGAAGAATAAAGTCAGTAAAAAACTCGTTTCGGCTATAAATGTAGCAAGTTATAATGTCTTCGTCTTCGCTAGAAGACATTATTGTTATTATTGAGTGATTTGTTGAAGTTAAAAATTTTGTTTTGCAAATTTCGATGTTTGTTTTCCTATTTTCTGCCGATTACGCACCGAAAGTATTCCCACAAGTGTGAAAAACACAGCAACGCGGAATCGTTTCGGTAAGCTGAAAATACCGAGCAAAAAATGTCGATCCGATGTCGTACCGAGTAATGTGAAAAGGCCCTAATTGAGTGCGGCCGAAGAGGTAGATAAAACCGGGTTGTTACAATCCCTGCTTGAAAGATCAAGTTCACTGCTATTCCGAGCGTTACCGGAAAATTACTTTACTGGTAATTTATGTTGCTGAAAATTGTTACCATCTTTTCAATTGGTATTCTGGCACAAATGGTAACGCTGTCAAAGCATTTCCATACGAACGGAATGGAATCGGGCTGAAATGGTAACAAATTGTTACCACGTATTGAGGTGGTAACGTAATTTTCTGCTGCCAGAATACGAAAAGAGTGTTTAAAGTACCAGATTCTTTATTTCACCGGTAAAGTAAATTAGTTACCACACCGGAATAAGGCCGTTATTGAAATATTTCACATACCATACCCTTTCATTCGGCAACGCTGTAAAAATCTGACGTTTCTACTCGCTACTTTAATTCACTGTCATCCATTTTTTCATTTGAGTTGTCAAAAATACTCGTTGGCTTTATTCCTGTTGGCAAAGAAAAGAACACAGAATTTTTTTGTTAGTGCAAACGTTTGTGAAAAAGTTTATTGAAATCGTATGCAAATTACGATAGGTTTATTGTTTTCAAACATTTGAGTGCATGTTTTAGTTGCCAAAAAATTTAGATAGCTAACGAAAATACAGAAAAAACAAAATGGTAATTGTAAAAGCAAACAAAAAATGTTAACGGTATCCAATTGGCATTTTGCTGCAGCAACGCAGCGCAGCGCAGTGGCTACGAAGAAGAGAATGGCCAATTGGAAAAGTCAATTTGGATGGATCAATTTTTTTTTTTTGTTATCTTTATGGTCGTTTGAAATACTATTGATAAGCTAATCAAAGTTGATGTTTTCTCTTTATTTTATTACATGTGTTATTGAAAATTAATTGCAAAAAATGCAGTCTTTTGCTGAGAAAATCACAAGCTTACTGGCGCGGCCGGAGCAGGCCAATCAAATGAATAATGAACCAGATGCACCTTGGTATATGAAATATGGTGGAAGATTATTGGGTATAGTGGGAGCTTTCTGTGAGTATATGTTTTAATTTTGCATAAATTAAATTTATTTAATATTTATTCTTCATTTTTATTAGCCTTAATTACTTTAAGGGGGCGTTTTTTCAATGTCTATGACAGCTGTATATGTATTTCAAATGTACATTTCCATATACATAATGCTATCAAGTGTGGAACCATAAACGTAGGTTATGCCGTTTTCTTTTCTCGAAAAAATGTTGCCCTTTTTGATTTTCTTAGCTATTTTGTAAGCTTGTATGGTAATTTTACCGAATATTGACCTCTAACTAAGCAAGAGGACACCATTATCTACAAATCTAGCCATTTTATAGAAAGTTAGGTTACGCAATTCGATAATTGGGATATAGAAGGGCAGCATTTTTTTGCAGAAAAGAAAACGCCATTACATCAATCGATTTTCCTAGTACATGTACATGCATACATATATCCATACATATGTATGAACACGGACACATATCCTATGAAGAGACTAATTGTTCAACTTGTATACCCGAACGGGTACAAATGTAGATCAATCGCTTTCATCCCCAACGGGTACAAATGTAGATGAATCGCTTTCATCCCCAACGGGTACAAATGTAGATCAATCGCTTTCATCCCGAACGGGTACAAATGTAGATCAATCGCTCACATCCCGCATGGGTACAAATGTAGATTAATCGCTTTCATCCCGAACGGGTACACATGTAGATTAATCGCTTTCATCCTCAACGGGTACAAATGTAGATCAATCGCTTTCATCCCCAACGGGTACAAATGTAGATCAATCGCTTTCATCCCCAACAGGTACAAATGTAGATCAATCGCTTTCATCCCGAACGGGTACAAATGTAGATCAATCGCTCACATCCCGCATGGGTACAAATGTAGATTAATCGCTTTCATCCCGAACGGGTACAAATGTAGATCAATCGCTTTCATCCCCAACGGGTACAAATGTAGATCAATCGCTTTCATCCCCAACGGGTACAAATGTAGATCAATCGCTTTCATCCCGAACGGGTACAAATGTAGATTAATCGCTTTCATCCCCAACGGGTACAAATGTAGTTCAATCGCTTTCAGCACGAACAGGTACAAATGTAGATTTTTCCAGTTGTTAGCCAAGGCAATTTTGAAAAACAATCTTTAAAAATTTGGAAATGTTCATACATATTTAAATAAACATTATATAATGTTTGACTTTTGTAAAAAAATCTCAATAAATAAATAAAAAAATTGTAAGTTTTGAGTATGCATTATATGAGCGTAATGTAAAGGATTTTTTCATAGGATATTTTAGGCAACATTTTGTTAAAATTATTATTAATCATTGTTATTAAAAGAAAGAGTGTTCAATTCGTTTTACCGTTTGTTCTACAATTTTTTAAATACATTGCACATATTTGTAAAATTTCTACATTTAAGGAATCTAGATTTTTACCATTTCGGAATGAAAGTGATTAATCTACATTTATACCCGTTCGGGATGAAAGCGATTAATCTACATTTATACCCATTCGGAAACAATTGGTCTACAATTAGTCTACATTTATACCCGTACGGGAACAATCGGGGACTAATTGTGGACCGATTGTTCTCGAAAGAGATCAATCCGGGTAAAATCTCTTTCGGGATTAATCGCACATTTTTTTGCAGGGTATCTATGCACAAACCTCCGTTTATATATGTACATACCTAGAAGCATTTATGAGTATACAATGTATACGCATGCACGCAAAGAATCAGTGCTTTTGCAGCCACCCACTAAAGATGGTGAAGCATTGGTACATAAATGTGTTTTGTGTGCAGTCTTTTTCTGTATATAAATATATGTATATACGTATCCAAAGCATATGTATATACGTATCCAAAGCATATAAGTACGCAAGCTACTTGCTGACACTGATAAAAAGGAGCATTAGACTATATCAGAAAAAAACCTCGCAAAAAACTACTTCAATATTTCGAGTTGCTAGTAGATCCCCGATGGCGAACTACTCAATCAATTTTTCAGGTCTTTCCTTGAGTACAAAAAGAACGCTTGTATTTGATAGAGAAATCCGTTCTATGTAATGCTTTAGATATAAACTTCTGAGTCGAACTTGTCCGTGGCTGGTACGGTCTAATAAGCATGTGCTTGCGCAGCGTAAAATAAATACATATGTATGTATGTATTTCCAGGCATGATGAGGGAAAGGATAAAATGGTCCTGTGAGGGTTTTTTTATTAGTAAACATGCTGCTGTGTAGGTGTATTTACGTGCATGAATATATATATGTACATATATCCCAACACATATCTTGACTTTGGGCTAAACTGTTACACGTTTACTGTGTCAAGTTTAAGTACGAAAAATATGTATCGTTCAATGTCTTTCTCTTAACAAAAACACGTAAGATTTCTTGTTTGGGTAGACGAGAAATCTTAACGATCCATGGGATTAACCGCGTTCTTTAGTGAAGCAAAAACGTGTTACGTACTTATGTATGAATATTTGTATATATATTTTATACATATATGCTTGTATGTTTCCATAGAAGCCTTTTACTATGCAAATTATATGTAATATAAAATAATTTCTATTACTACTATTAGATAACACTGGCTAATCTATGACATACAATTTCCAATATGTACCTACATGTTATTAAGTACATACTATATACATATGTATGTATTTATATATGTACATCCAGCCTTAGATTGACTATTATATTCCACATTTTCTTACAATCAATGCTTTGTTATTGATAGTGCAATCACATGCACATTTGCAATCATTGGCATATCGTCCGAAACAATTTCTCCATTATTATAGCTTTTATTGTTGTAATCATTATTTAGCATTGAAAAGGTTCATATGCAAGTGTTTTTGAGGTCGAGCACTAGTCGGTAATATGGCCCACCGTATGATATGGTCTACTGAATATGCATTCCTTTGATTTGTGAGAATAATTTTAGATGAAGCGCGGCCTTAAATGTACCGCTGCTACATTCACTCTATATAAAATTAAAAAAAAAGTAGTTAAGATGCATACACAACCATTCAATAAGATGTCAAGTAATTTCTATAAGAATAATCGACCCTCAAGTAGTCTTTTAGGATGGATAAATCGATTTAAGTGTTGTTGCTGTCAATCTATGTACATATGTATACATATACATAAGTGTTGTTAAGGCTTCCTGCTTTAAAGTGCAGACATTGGTGACTTATCTGTAACCTTATAAAACAGCTGATTCAACCAACCTTACGACAAGCTGTCTTACTAATCATTGGTGCCTTATCGCAATTCTGTAGCTGTATCGTTAACTTACAGACCAATTGGATTTTGGTTAGCAACCCTAAATCCGTAAACAGCTGACACTTGTGAAAGCAGATATAGGAAGGTAGGCGCATAGGCGAATTCAGAAACTTCTTTTTTATTTACAAATGTAGATTATAATATCAAAATCAGTGCGAATTCACATCATGGCCAATAGTAATGGGCATGGCCTAAGCGAATTCAGATTTTAACAATGAGAAATATTATTTTGACATTACAATCTACCAATTACAATAACAAAATACATGGGAAATTTCTGAATTCGCCTATGCGCCTACCTTCTAAGATCTGCCTCGACAAGTCTCAGCTGTTTACAGATTTACGGCACCACGAACAGCTCACATGGATAGCGATAAAGTTACAATAAGGTTAAAGATACTGAAATACTTATAAGTCACCAATGTCTGAACCTTTATTAGACTGCATAATAGTTAAATGATCATGTTTAAATAATTTTGTAAGCACATACATATGTACATAAATACGTAAATTGTGTACGCTAGTCTTAACAGATTAGAAACGTAAAATGTTTGTATTAGAAGAATTTTCTGACCTGTAGGACTGAACGGTCTAATGTATATATGTAAATTTAGCTTATCAAAAGTAATTACGTAGTGTGATAAAAAAAAATACCAAAAAAGTAATATACTTAATAAAAGAATTACAGAAGAAGCTTTACTGCTCATTTTTACGCTTTTTTCCACCTAATTGGACTTTCTGTTTGTGTAAAATGGTTTGACTTTCTAGAACTTTCAAGTTATGTTACTTATCTCATCGCCTCATTCGCTAACACATTTACCGATCTTCGTTAATTTGTATAACAAGTAAGGAAGCCTAAGTTCGAGTGGAATCGAACATTAGATACTCAGCTGTATGCTTTCATTGTTTGTTTGCGTTTGATGGAAACACGGTGTAGGTACTTTATATAAAGCAAGTGCTGCATAAAGTGGGCGTAGCCGCGCCCATTTTCAAAATTTTTATCAGTCATCCAACTAAGCATATGAATATTATTCTTTGTGCAAAATTTCATTCCTTTATGACTTCTAGTTACAAAGATGTCACGTTACAAATTCCCAAAGGGTGTTCCAGAAATATCTTTGTTAAAAAGTAGGCGTGGTCATAAACCGATTTCAATAAATTTTTGCGTGTCTATTAACACAAGTTATAAAAGTGTATAAACCAAGTTTTATCATAATATCTCAATTATTTGTCGAGTTATAGGCTAAGAAATCACGTATATCCCTTTGTGTAAAAAGAGGCGGTGCCACGCCCATTTTCCAAAATTTTTCTATTTGTTGTTTCTGGTCTATTGTAGAAATCATACCACAAAATTTCAATGAATTATCTTTACATTTGACAAAGATATCGCTTAAATGTTTTTATTAGGTCACTTTATAATACCCATATATAAAAGTGGGCGTGGTCGTCAACCGATTTCGCTAAAATTTTCAACATGTATTACCACAAGTAATAAAAGTGTACACACCAAGTTTCGGCATTATATATCAGTTATTTGTCGAGTTATGGGCTCAGAAATCTCGTATATTCCAGCTTCTAAAAAGAGGCGGTGCCACGCCCATTTTCCAAAATTTTTATGTTTTTCGTTGTATGTCCGCAGGTGGACTGGCATAAAATTTCAATGATATATCTTTATATTTGACAGAGATATCGCTTAAAATGTTTTTATTAGGTCACTTTATAATACCCATATATAAAAGTGGGCGTGGCCGTCAACCGATTTTGACAATTTTTCGTCCAAACATTTGCCTAAGTAAGTATATCACGCGTACCAAATTTCATCGATATATCTTCAACAGTTTCTGAGTTATGACTCATAAAGCTTTCAATGTTTGCTCCTTAATAAGTGGGCGTGGCACCGCCCATTTTCCAAAATTCCATCAAATTTCTTCTTAGGGGCCTGAGCTCAACACGTGGGTAAAATTTCATCACTCTAGCTATATTAGTGGCTGAGATACCAAATTTCTGATTTTTTCTATATAGGAAAAGTGGGCGTGGTCATGGTCCGATTTCGCCCATTTTCAATACAAACCGTCCCAGTGTCGATACCAACTTGCATTTCAAATTTCATCAAAATATCTCAATTTTTGCGCGAGTTAGAGTGTTTACAGACGGACGGACGGACAGACGGACGGACGGACGGACGGACATGGCTCAATCGATTTCTCTTTTCACCCTGATCATTTTGATATATATAAGTCTATATCTATCTCGATTATTTCATTCTGTTACAATCCACCGTTATGTGATTAAAACTATAATACTCTGTGTACTAGTACAGCTGAGTATAATAATCACTTTATACATAGGTGCAAGAGGGGCGCCAAGTCGAAACTTTGGTTTGTCTTAAAAACTTGATGATTGAAGCACCCTTTATGTATACATATGTACATGAATACTCTAAATGCTCCTCTTGATAGAGCTTTATCTGAATTTAATAGCCTTTCCAGGCATATTGATATCGATTTTTCAGTTTCCAAATCTAACTTTGTAAATTCTCTTAATTTGTTTTTTAAGTAGTTTTAATTGTTAATTGTTATGTGTTAGCTTTAAGTTAGTAAATCCTATAATCTTTCTACATCATTCAATTAGCCGTTAAGACTTTTGTACCTTGTTTGGCTAAATAAATAAATAAATAAATAAATGAATATATGTATGCGGCGCTATAACAACGCAACAAAGAGCGCCTTATTTGCTAAAATTTTTATAGCAATAAAATTGATGAATATAAATAAATTAACTGATTCATCGCTAGACCAATTTATGTTTTTTGCATTTATTTTTTTTTTTCTTTCTTTTTGTCATGGGCATGAGGCATTCAGATCATTGTGGTTATTTTTTTTTTTTTTTTTTTGTTATAGGTATCTACTGCTGGCTACTCAGATTAAGTAGCTAAACAACTAATATATGGCTTCGCGGAAAACAACCCACATACACACGCATACACGCGCACACACGTTTCTAATCCGCTAGAAAAATGTAAAATTTATTCATGCTTCACCGGCATGGCGTGTATTGCTGCAATGTTGGAACTCCACAAGCAACTAGCAAAGGCCAATGAGCCGAGCAGGCGTTTTGCTTTTCTTTTAATTTTCATTAAAAATGTATTATTAGTTGTGTTCGTTCTGTTGTTGGTTTTTGTGTGTAGTATCCCTGCAAAAAATGCGATTAATCCGGGACGTGTCCGCGATCAATCGCAAGGGAGCAAGCGACTAATACAATTTTACATCCCTTTATATGGAGTGAATTGATCGCATTTGTTCGAGCATGTCCTATGAAGAGACTAATTGTTCAACTTGTATACCCGAACGGGTACTAATGTAGATTAATCGCTTTTATCCCGAAAGGGTACAAATGTAGATCAATCGCTTTCATCCCGAACGGGTACGAATGTAGATCAATCGCTTTCATCCCGAACGGGTACAAATGTAGATTAATCGCTTTCATCACCAACGGGTACAAATGTAGATCAATCGCTTTCATCCCGAACGGGTACGAATGTAGATCAATCGCTTTCAGCACGAACGGGTACAAATGTAGATTTTCCAAGTTGTTAGCCAAGGAAATTTTTATAACAATCTATAAAAAATTGTAAATGTTCATGCATATTTAAATAAAGATTATATAATGTTTTACTTTTGTAAAAAAATCTCAATAAATAAATAAAAAAATTTATAAGTTTTGAGCATGCATTATATGAGCGTAATGTAAAGGATTTTTTCATAGGATATTTTAGGCAACATTTTGTTAAAATTATTATTCATCATTGTTATTAAAAGAAAGGGTGTTCAATTCGTTTTACCGGTTGTTCTAAAATCTTTTAAATACATTGCATATTTTTGTACAATTTCTACATTTAAGGAATCTAGATTTGTACCCGTTCGGAATGAAACCGATTAATCTACATTTATACCCATTCGGGAACAATTGGTATACAATTAGTCTACATTTATACTCGTACGGGAGCAATCGGGGACTAATTGTGGACCGATAGTTCTCGAAAGAGATCAATCCGGGATTAATCGCACATTTTTTTGCAGGGATATTTGCACATATGAACGTGCAATATTTGTATGTACATAAGTATGTATTTAATCTAGTTTTTGTTGTCGTAAGCAGTGTAGAAATAGTAATGATTTTGATTTCTGCGGTACGGGCTTCTGCGTCGTACGTCGTTGAATAATCGGTTACATACAAATCCCATTAAATAGGTTGGATCAGCTGACACGGTACACGGGTTTACGTTCTCGACTAACTGGGCTATAAGTGTTTTGTTTATCGGAAACCGGTTACGCAGCTCTACTCTTCTGCTCGAGGTTTTATTACTTTTTGTCATTTAAATTGAATGTTATGGCTAGCAAAATAAGCCATATACCTACATATATATGTGTACATAAATATGTTTTTATGATGCATTAGCAATTATTGTTGTTTGGCATGGACTTTTGACATAGACTATTGCCGTCGAATAAACCACACCTTAGCATATTGCTTGTTATTCCGTTGGGGAAGTGCACGCGAACTTTTTGTAATTAATAAATAAACCTTTTATCCATATTTCAGTTGATAATAGTATTTGGCTGCCACACACAAAATCTTAGGTTGTATTCCTAGTCTGGGAAAACAGCTCAATTAAGAAATTATTAATTAAAAACCCAAATTTTGAAAAACTAAACTCGTTAGAGCATGCAATATGTTTTAACTGATTCCATTACGATCCACGATCCAGATCACTTCATATACAGCAAACATACACTCCTTCATTTCTTTCGTTTCTTTTAGTTTTTTGTTTTTTTTTTCGGTTTGCCAAACTAGCTTCAAACTGGCACACCGTTACTGGGGCATGTCCATACATGTGTTGGCTTAATACGATAACAAATTCGAATGCGCATTCTTCATTATCATTTTAACGCGACGCACAATGGGTGATTGCGGCCAAAAATAAATTCAAAATTAAAGTATGAGTAAAACCATTTTTTTAAACAGAGATCGACAGATACATCAAATTGTAATAAAAAAGCTTATATAAAAATTTTTGAGTATCTTTTCGTTTAGCCGTACAGGGTGCCCAAAGTTGAGCAAAAAATAGGTCCTTTTATTTCTCAATGAACACACCTCATACAAAACGCTCTTTCTCATTTAACTGTTAACCTACATACACGAATGATACATCGTTACATAGATAATGATTTTCTCTTTCAGAAAAAATAACTTAGTTGTAAATAGCGCTCACTGTTGAATTTATATGAATTTTCAAATATTCACAAAAAATGTCGATGATAAAAAAATTTTCCTCGACTTTGAATAAAAAAATAAAAAAAAACAAAAAATATTACCTCCTCAATTTTTTTTTATGCTTTGAAATAATATATTCTTAATCAAACTGCATTTTCACTTTAAAAATCCACTTGCTCCATTTGCTTTTATAATTTTTTTCCCATCTGCCTAAAACTGTGTTTTTGTAAATGCATTAATTATGTTACTTTTGACATTATGAAAAACGTGTATATTTAGGCGACTAATCGAATATTTCTCTATCGTCTTTCAGCAAATGGTCCATACTTTAAAATTATGAGGTAATTTTTTTTATCAGCGTTAATTGTTATCTTTGGCAGCTTTTTTATTTTAGAATATAAAAAAAAAAATTGTTAAAATTGTAAAATTTTAAAATGAAATTAAAAAAAAAAAAAAAATATTACCTCCTCAATTTTTTAATATTTGATGCTCCTGAATGTCTTTTAAAAACTGGCGAAAAAATTGTAAAAATTCGTTTGCTCCATTTTGTTTTATGAACATTTTTATGGAAGGTGTTTTTTGAGTTTTGGTACATTTTTCCCATACAAAATGCCCAGAAGTATGCTTCAAAAAGTTTAAATTTTTTTGTATGGGGAATATTTGTCAAAATGGTGAAACTTAAATATCGATATTTCCAATTCTAATTAAGATATTCGAAGAAACTAAACGCTGTTTTCAAGGGTAATGATTGTGCTTTCAACTGGTTAAATCGAATTTGAGTGGAAAGTAATTATATAAAAGATATTAAGCAGGGAATAGAGCCAAAAAACGTGTTTTTTTCCTATTTGGGCATGAATATCTCAGAAACTAGAAACAATTTGGAAAATCTGACTCCAGACTCAGGTTTATCACACTGAAATCCTTTAGAAAAGTGTAATTTCATTTCCGGTATAAAATTTTTTTGAAATGCGATTTTTTTGTATGAAAGTTTTATGATAAATGCTTATAACATACTTAAAAGTGCATATATTTTTAATTTAAAAACGGTGAAGTGCTTTACCCTTTTTCCAAAATGATTACCGCATTTGATTTATATTTCAAAAATGTATACACTAATCAAAATGGAGCATTTTAGCTATAATAGTTAGGAAAATGCTGAAATTTCAAAAATACCGTTATATGGGAGGTGGGCGTATTTGTGGGTGGATTTTGTTCAAATTTTCACAGTTTACTAACTTCAACCAAAAAAGCTTAAGTTCCGAGTTTCAAGATTCTAGCTTAATTATTACTATTTTTGGCCGCGTTTGTATGGAGGTGCCCCCACTGTGCGACGGTTTAATGCTTCAGTTATTTAACGGTATTTTAAATTTCCTTAACTAAATGGCTAAATTAATCCAACAGATATACTAGCAAGTTTTTAATGAGCAGCTGTTGTTCACTTTTTGTAGAGTTTATTTGCTTCGTATTCTCGGGACTTATGATAGGTGCCGCTAGATAAGCAATCATTGCCATATAAACTACTTTTAATCTTTAGTGACCTGTTTGAAGAACAGTTAGGACTCTCAGTTTGCTCCTTCTTCTAAAGTCACTGATTGCTCTAAATCGGTTTTGATAATACGCATTCCAACAAAAGCTTTTGCCTGGCACATATGTACATATATTATTCCCAACATTCAAAAAGCTTTACCAGATAAAAATTTTTTATATTTATACTATATACCTGTATTTTTCTATATTTTCAGCTTTTACTATTCCAATTCAAAATTCAACATTTAAAATTTAAAACAATATACATATCTTTTCTATTCCATTTATTTTCAGTCTGCGTACTCTTTGGTCTATATAATGTTATAAGCATACTATTCCTCAATGTAACCTGCCTCATATCGGGTATCATACAAATGGTTGTTGGCTTTATAGTGATGTCTTTGGAAGCGCCTTGTTGTTTCTTTTGTATAGAAGGAGTCAATGGTATAGCTACGAAGGTAGAAGCAAAACCGCTATGGTATCGTGCCGCATTCTATTGTTGGTAAATGAACTGTGTATGTAAACTTAATAAATTGATATTAAATTGATTGATGCCTCTTTTACAGCATTGCACTACCTCCGATAATTTTATGCCCCGGTTTGGGTAGCATCTTTGCATGTGGTCTGGTATTTGGCACTGGTGTGATATATGGTCTCATGGGCTTGGGTAAAAAGTGAGTAATATTTATAAATAAGTTAGACGTAAAATTATGTATAATTGTGTGTGAACGTGTTAAATGTGAATGTGGAATATGTCAGATGTTGCTCTCTGTTCTGTGCCAGAGCCAAAACTTCGCGAAAGTTGTTTAACGATGCGATTCCTATTAAGTAATTGCGCTATTTTACTTATTGCTTAATATACTTATACAAAATAGAGACAGTTTTAGACCCTCGGAAATCCTTCAACCTGTAGTACACCATGTTATGACCGTCTTTCCCGCAAGAGTTTCAGCTCTGTGGCATTATGTCTCCTAGAGGTTTTTGCTGAAGCAACTGCTTATATTTAATTCTATTTAACTAGGACATAGTCCACAAGCATTACTCTTAGATAAGACACCATATTACGTAGACCGTATTGTAGTCCATTTAGTGTGCATTACATTAGTTGCGAAAGCCCGTGAAAGCACTAATTAGAAGTTAGCTAGTTCTGAAATGGTTTCCAAGATTTTTAGCACGCTTTTATTAGCTTCACCTGTATGTTTGTTTACAAACATTGCATATTTTTAGGCTGAAGCGTGTCTATGCATACATTGAATAGAAGTTTTTCAAACACAATAAAATATACTTTGTAGTGTCTTAAGAGCCAATCTGCATTTATACATGGTGAACTTTCCTACTGTTTATTCAGGCTAATATTTGTATGTTAGATGTATGGGTATCTAAGTTTTTTGACGCTAGCAGAGATAATCTTAAAAATATAATAACAAAAGTCCTTGCTCTACTCTAGACCTTGTTCGTATTTGTATTTAATTATTTTTTTTTATCAAAATGTTTAATGTTAATCAACTAATTACACATTTATATTCGTGTTCTCTTCTATATTCTCTCTTCCTGTATTTCCATTGCTTTTTTGTTGTCCTTTTTGTTTGTTTCGTCTTATGCGATCGCTTACTTGTTGAAAAATCGCCATCTTTTTATTTGGGCAATTTTTTTATGTGAATTAAAAATACAAAAAAAAAAAAAAACAATAACCAAAATAGAGCTTCCCGCGAGGATATGGCCGCTGCCGCAACATCACCCACGCAAATGGCACCCGGTGGTGGCCAAATGCCAATGGGCACCGATCAACATATCACATTGATGGAAGATCCAGATGTCTGGCGTCCTACATAAGCTAACACACACACACTGCAAAATAATTGCTAAATTATAAAAAAAATTAACAAAATTTTAGAAGAAACGCTCATTGAATAAAATGCACGCCGCGCTAGGCATACAAAAAAAAAAAAAACAAAAAAAAAATAAGTCTTCAAAGTACATACATATATCTATTTTATTTAGTTTGCGCCGCCAATGTTTGCCGTCTCTTGGATCAACTGTTGTAAAAATAAACGTATATTATGCAGAAAAAAATTATAAATATGTATATTGAAATAGTCACTTGCCCACCCACCAAATGACAGGAAAGCATACGTAAAGCAAACAAAAAGGGTAGCGTAGTGTAGTAAAAAATATTAAGCAAGAAAAAACACACATGTACAACAAAATAAAAAATAGAAATTTCGCAAGAAATAAAAGTAATCCTTCTGAAAGCTTAAAAATAGTAAAAACAAAAATGAATAGTTAATGCAAAAATAAGAAAGCCAATATTACCTTAAATACAATACAATACACTCAGTTGAGCAAAACATTCCATTTAAAAAAAAAACGAAAGAAAAGATTCATAAATAAATAATTGTTGAACAAAGGCATACACACAAAGAAACATATTTACAAAGTTTAATAGGTGAAAAGAAAGAAGCGATTTAAATAAAAATATTGTTGTTGTTATTGCCACCTTTACTACATACTTACTACGCCTATTGAATAAATGATCTCGCTCCAAAAGAAAAACTAATTAATTAAATGCTTTTTTGCAACAAAAAGCATTTTATTGTATATATGCGTGTGTTTGCTATAATAATTATAGCATACCATATATGTATGTATAAGCAACAAGAAATTATAGATAATATATGTATTTATAACGTATGTATGTATATGTATTTATTAAAATTGCTGTACTTAGCGCTGAAAATTGGCAACACTGTTTCGTTTAAATGTTTTCCCAGTATTACTTATATGGGTGTGTGTTCCATAGGTATTACTGTAAAAATTAAAAACAAAAAATATATATATACATAAATCAAAAAAGCAGAAAAAATTAAATTAAATATTAACAGCACTACGTATCTGTATAAAAATAGCTAATTAATAGAGATAATTATAAAATTAGTAGCATATTTATATGGTTATGCATTGTATAATTTCTAAAAGTCAGTTTTGCAATGCTATAAATTTATAGCAAATTTTTATTTATTCCATTTAGAGACTGAAAAAATAATAATTTATATATGTACATATATAAAATTTGTTTATTGACTTCAAAAGGGCGGCCTAGCAGACATCTTTGGGAACCTCAATATCGAGAATTACTCACTTCGACAATTACAGATATTTCCTAAGCCACATGATCTTTCGTAAATTTCGCTGAATAGTCTCACGGATTAGTAATCAGTGATTACACAGGCCGACAAAATGGGACCGATTTTTTTGACCACAAACCAGACCATACTTTCCTAAAGGTTTTTGATGCGCAGACTTATCGTAAGAGGTATGTGTTCCACTGCATCATACCTACGTTAATTCATATAAACTTTAAATTGCTCTATCTTAGCGAAAAAAAAGATATTTGAGCAAACTCAACGCCATTCGTAAGAGAAAGACTTCTTCTTTAAGATGCTATGTGTGCTTTTTTTTTTTTTTAAAAATAAGCTGTCGTTTATATATAACCTCAAAAATAGGCAAAAACGGTGTTTTTTGCACATTTAGGTTAGGATATCTCAAAATCCTGACGTGATAGAGCAATTCTGCGTCTAGATTTGAATTCAGCGCATCGAAAACCTTTAGGAAAGTATGGTCTGGTTTATGGTCAAATTTCTTGTCGGCCTGTGTTATTCAACTCATTGTCACCTCTTCAATTTATTTATTTCAATTTTTCTGAAGTCAATGAATGTACAATTCTTACAGACTACACAAATTTGATAATAGTAGTTCTAATTGATTATTTTTGGCTCTTCTTATTTATTTGCTGCATAAAGACTGTAATGTTTTCTTTTATTGCTCACTTACTTCAATTGCAGAACTGACTAAAACATTTTTTTTTTGTAGCGAAATGTTTTAAGCAATTAAAACAATTTAAAATCAATAAATAGTTTCTTTCACTTAGGTTTATCTATTAGAAAAATTATAAAAACTCAATACTTCATTATGATTATTATTTTTGTTTAATGCGTTTAATCAAACATGCAGTGAAGTTACTAACTAAAGGAATTTTTAGGCACTTATTTATGAAAGCATTCCATTGTATAACTTAATAAGTATGTATGTTCTTCCGTTTGTGTGTTATTTCTTAAATAATGTAAAGCATTTATTGGCAAGCGTTTAAATAAATATCTACATACATACACACAGAAAAATTGAGATCAATTGATTTTTTATGAATCACGCCATAAGGCAGATTACTTCGATAAAAAAGAAAAACAAACAAAGTCAGCTCGCGCGTTCGCAATTGAATTTCGAGCTGATAAATACACTAACTGATGCATTACTTCTCGTAAATTAAAATATGTATATACTGCCAATTTTTTCATCATACGAGTTACTATAAATACATATGTATGTGCAAACAATTTTAAAATGGCTTGAAATGGTTCAATATAAAATACATACTACTCGTAGCTGTCCGAATCAACGTTGAAGCCCAAGAAAGCAAAAGGCAAATATAGAATTTTCATCCTAATTTAATCATTCTTCACATTGTTTGTAGTTCGATGTGTCCTCTACCACCTTGAAGCTGATTTTTATTGTTCGATCTTTTGAAGAAATCTTTGTATAACGTATTATTTTCACTTAACTATATTAGTCCTGTGTGTTGTATTTAAATCCATAAATATTTCAGCATAATTTTATAGGTGTTATGTATTTTTTTTTTAGTTGTATTTACTGTAAAACAAAACATAATTGAAAGGAAAAACATTTAATTCATCGACGTAGTGATTAAAATGTATACGGAGAAAACTATATTGATGTCATGACATCCATATAAATTGATAATCCTGTCTGATTAATAAACTATTGATGTCTTATAGCATTGACAGACGGCAGCGATAATCCCGATTACCGCAACACTTAATTCGTTTAAAATTTTACTCTGACAGACGGCAAGTATTGCGGATTAACAAAACAGCTGAAGGAAGGTAGGCGCAGCGGCGAATTCAAAAACTTCTTGTTTTATTTCCAAAGGTAGGGTAATGCCAAAATCAAAACGAAATCACATCATGGTCAATAGGAGTGGGCGAGTCCCAAACGAATTCAGATTTCAACCAAGGCGAAATATCATTTTGACATTACACTAATTACATTCGATATTTAGAATTCACTTACGCGCCTACCTTCCTAGATCTGCCTTGGGTTCTTCTTTTTCTTCCCTTTCATTCACAATAGACATTTTTCACCAAGGATGTCATTACAAATTGCTTTAATCCGCTAAAATTTTGAGGACTAACTCAAGAGATATTCCGGATTACCTCCAGTTAATTCTAAAGTTAAGTCCGAATTAGCTATATATTCCGGATTATCGCTGCCGTCTGTCAATGCTATTATCCACATAATGGATGTCATATCAAAAAAATAAAATAAATTTTATTATATAAAAAAAAAAACATATGGATATGACATAAATATTATTTTCTCCATGTAGCAAAACAATGTAATTTCAAAATGTAGTTGTTGATTCTGAGTACATGTCCTTATAGAAATTTCTTATATCTCGTTCTACATTTGTAATTCAATAAAGCACGCAAATTGTGTTCTATAGTTTTAAAGGAACACATTCAGAGGTCAGACAGGACGTGATAACCGGCTCTGTGTAACTTAATGCAGCTGTGTGCCTAGCATTGCTGCTATTTTAGTTGTGGTCTTATATACTTTTTTCATATACGAGTATAAAAGCAAAAACTCAAACTCCGAGAGCAAAGTATGTTGTTGTTGTTGTAGCCACCAAGACACTACCCGAAGGTTTGGTGAGTGTAGAGGATGTGACAGTCCTTTGCCGGATAAATCCGGTACGCTCGGGTACTAGTCTCTTCTGACACTAGCCCGACTGTCATGCGAACGATTTTTTTGGCAATAACCAACCTTCTAGGCCGGTGGATTTTAGTCGCCTCTTACGACAGGCATTCCCTACCATGGGTATATTCTAAGCCCCCTAACCCGCTGGGGGCAGAGAGCAAAGTATGTTTTCTGTTGTTGCTTTAATGACAAAACTCTTCCCAGAAATCTTTTTTGGCCGGATATACATATGTATGTCGTTTCGAAGAAGTTCGTCTCCAAAACACATACATCATATTGCGCTTAATTCGCCAAAAAGTTCAATAAAAACGGCATGGATTATCTTTTTCGGAAACTTAAAAAGATAAGATTGCTTTTAAAAGACAGAAACCTTGTTTCAAAACAGATTCATAAAAAAATAACAAATAATATGTATATAGCTTAAGACGCAGTAGATCATTGGTTCGTTTATAACCTTGATATTCATTTCAAATATTCAATATCTCTAAGTGTAGTTAATTTTTCGGTCGGGAGCCCTTATATAAAAAAAATATACATTAGTAGTACTATGTGAAATTTCACCAGTTTTTAAATTTACTTCGCTATCCGAATATTTTGGCTTATTTTTTTTAGTTTATTATTATTATTTTTTTTTTTTGAATATTCTTGTATTTTATTAACTACATCGCACTCTAAATCATGAAGTGACACAACTCAAAATTTTTTGAAATCGAGTTTTTTTCATAAACTGATACACAGAACATATCTCTAGTGATTGCCAAAAAAAACTTTTCAATTAGTGTCTCTTTTGAACGAAAAATAACCATTATACGTGGCTTTTTTCCATACGATTGCTTGTAAAGAAAAAAAGATTTTTGTCTCCTGAAAATTTTTGGATTTTGCGTTGTGTCACTTTATGATTTAGGGTGCGATATATTTGAAGAATATTATAAACATGCTAGATGCATTACGTGCTCCTTTTATGCTCCAATTTTTGTAATTTATATTCTAACCGAATGCATGTTTAGAAAATCATTTTTTTAATGCTCTAATTTTAAACTTTTACTTTTTATAATAAACATTCATTGCTTAATTATTTTCTCACCTTTCCTCATTCTTAGGGCTTCCGCCGATGAAATGCGTCAAGCTGCCGTACAATCCGGTTTAGCGGGCACACCCACGGTCAGCGATCGCGCCAGCATTGTGAATAATGCACAACCATTCTCATTTACGGGTGCAGTGGGCACGGACAGCAATGTGTGATATCGATAAAACAAAATGAGTTCGTAAAGCAAAAGAAGAAAATCAAATGAAAACTTTTGAAAGTGTTATTTTAACTAATCAACATCAGAGCAACGATGAAAATAATGAATACAACAAAGGCAGTGGCAAATTTTTATGCTCAACAAATGTACAGCCTGTCTTCGGTAGATTGTAGTTGTGAATGAGAAAACCACATATGTATATTGGATACCGTGATTCCATATAAAACAGGGCTTAAGTGCTCTCAATCTTCGTGTGTAATTTGTTTCTTCGAGCTCTTGCCATTTGGTTTTCGTTTTTGTTTCATTTTTCTCTTCTTTTTTTTCAATACATATGTACTTGTATTGTTCACTGATAGTTTGCTAAATGTTAAAATCTTTTTTTTTTTATAAAATAAATATGGTTTATAATATGTATGTATTTCTTAAATTAAATTAGGTATGATTATTTTGCATGAAGCATGATTATTTTTTTATTTGTTTTATTTGTATTTGTATTTGTTTTCATTTGTACTACAGTATTGTGCACTTATTTAAGCAACAGGAAATGACTGTAAGGTCTTTTTTGGACTTTATATTGAATTGCAAAATTATTTATATGAAAAAAATTGCTAAATTTACGAAAGAGAAATATTTACCCCCTTATTCATAAAAAATAAAATAGATTTATAAAGCTTCTTTAAAATAGAAAAATTTTATGAAAATGGCACTTTATACAATTGTTAAAACCGATTTTATTTTTACTTAATATCGGTATTAAAATATTTCTATGTAATAAATTTGCTATGAAATTATTATTATATTATAATAAATATTAAATGATTAAATTTTTAAAAGTAGACACAATTGTTGAATTTTTTTTTTTCACAATTAAAATTTGCCAAATTTTCCATTGTTTTCAATTTGCAGTTAATTATTTTTTATAATAAAAATATATGCTTCCCAAACCCAATATTATACTATGTTGCTTTTTTATTGTACAACACTGTAATAATTAAGAATTATCCTAAAGCACTTTTTTCAAATATACCTACACACACATAAAGGCATAATTATTATGGCAAAAACTCTTCGTTCTGCAAAGGTTAAATATTTCGTATTTCAAATCAAGGAATTAATGTTACTTATTTTAATTTTGGCATTCCATTTGTGTAGGTCAAACCTAAATTCTTCTAAAACTCAAAAGATCTGTAACCACAAAAGGTTTGTGTAAAATCGTTAAGACTAAATATGTATGTATGTAATTTATGCTTTTTCTTATGTGTAGTTAAAAAAAAAAATTTGGAATCTTAGCTGATTTGCAAAAGTGACTAAGCTACATATGTGTGTATATGTGTATGATATGCGCTTTCATTTAATAAAAGACATTCAATGCATCTACATTAAGCTGTTGAAAATATTTTTGAAAAAGAAAAAATTTGTATGCACTTCGTCTTAAGGTTTGGAAAGAGTTTTATACCCACTGCTACAGGATATATTTTTATTAAAAACCTCAAGCAAACGAAATTTGCATTTTCAGAGCAATTTTGTTTTCGAAACAAAAAGAAAAAAATGTGCCAAATAATTTTACGTTTAAGTGGCCATGAAAACAGAAACTGATTTGAAAATGCAAATTCGCTAAATGACTTAGTATAGACTCTTCAAGTTTTGTTACTAAAATTTAAAATGTTGATAATTTATTCTAAAAAGGATATTTCGAAACTAAAAAAGCACATCTCACATGCAAAAACTGTCATTCAGCATTCGCCTAAAAGTATGCAATGCAAATGGGAGCTGTTTACATACAATTATACAGCTGAAACTAATAAACGCGTGTTCAAATATTAAGCTTATATAAAATTTATCTATGTAAAATGTATTCAGATTTTGTCAAATATTGCTCACAAATATTCTTATTTTCACTTAAATTTGTTAGCTTAATTGCAACTCACTCGTAATTGGCCATTGTCAATGAGTTAAAAAAAAAAAACTGAAAAAAAATTAATTCTAAATTTCTGTATGCAACGTTTTTGAGCGTAATTTAAAATCTAAATATTAGTAATATTTTTCTTTTTCAATCTTTTTTTTTTTAACAACGAAAATTTTAGAAAAATTTCGATATTTTTTTTTCAAAGAAAATATAAAAAATATTCAAGATGTTTTTTAACAAAGAAAATTGCCATTTTTTTGTTTTTTTTTTTTCAAAGTAAATATTTAAAAAAATTTCAAGATGTATTTTTAACAAAGAAACTATTAGAAAACATTTCATATAAAAAATATGTTTAAAAATTATTTCTTAAAAAAAAATAAAACAACAATAATTAAAAAAAGCAGTTAAGTAATTAAAAGTTTTAAGTATTTAAATGTTGAGCAAGTTTAAGTAATTAACTGCTATAGAATGGAAAATTTCAAGCGTTGAGCAGTCAGCGCATATGCATATACATAAATACATACTTATCTATATATATAAATCAAAAAATACATAATAAATTGTATTAACATAGCATTAGTCATAAAAATAAATACATACATATACATATATATATTTGTAGTTAAATAAATAAATGTAAAATTTTAATGAAAAAAAAAACAAAACACTTAAAATAACAAATAAAAACAAAATACAAAAACTGATTTAAATGAGATCTTCATCTGATATCCTTATAGCGATATACACACATACATAAATTAATAACACTGTCCAACAGTGATTTCTCAACACGAACAAACGCTATTAATTATGAAAGAGGATGTCTCCCAGACCAACTTTGCCGAACAGAGTACTAGTCCAGAGGGTCTGACTTTTTTTTTAGAGGGCGTTAAAGTTTTATGGTTTTAGCTGGAGGTGCAATTACTTTATCGAAAATATCTTATAAAAAATGACCTCAATTGAAGTTTTTGGGCTCGGACTTCTTCTACAGAATTTAATAAGGAATTTCTTTGCGGTAGACTTTAACCCTCTAACGCCCAGGCAAATGGCTATTATTAACCCTTGTTTGGAAGCACATGTAGAAAATATCAATTTACAATGCAGATAGAGGGTTAAAATGTTCTAGAAAATTATTCGCCATAAAATTTCACTAGGGGTCCCCTCAGACAAAATCTTTGTACAAATAACGCAAAAGATCACATGATATACTAGGCTCTGTTCAGAAACTAAGTTTGAAGCGCAATCTGCTTTTGTAGTACAAGCAGAGCGTTCATAAACGTAAATTTTGTATGAAGCGTCGCTCATCACAATCATCAAAAAAATAATTACTGCCGCTGTTGCGCTTTAGGCTGCGTTTCTGAACATAGCCCTAATCACAAATTACGCCATGAAATATGCAACAAATTTTATATGTATACACATTATATGCATTTTTTGTTCTTTGGATCCTCCCTCCGGCACCCGAATATGAAAATAAGGTGTCGTAGAGTAAGATAATTAAAAAAAATCAATTTTACAAAAACTGAGTGGGGCTACTCCAAAAACCGCGCGAATTTCAAGGCAAGTTTAGATTTATGTATGAAAAAAGTTATGATTTTGCAGAAGAAAATTTGATGTCTAGCTATACGTAGAGTTAACCGCTAAAGCGAATGGCGTACTCAGTTTTTAGTACACTCCCCAGTGAAGGTGATATTCAAGCCCTAGTTAATGCCTTTAATTTGATGCTAATATTGCCCAAAAATATTTTGCGGCCATCCGGGTCCACATTTTTCCGCTATCCACGGTCTCGATCTATCTACCTTTATTTTACATTTGTGGAGTTGTACACCATCATAAAACCGCCTTCAAGAGCAAAAATTGTTAACATTTTTTAGAAATTTTAAGCCACGTCAGCCCTCTTAGGGTATATTTTACTTCACCTAAACTTGATGAGCTCATCCAAATATTAATACATTTTTAACCAGAATGAGTTTTTGAAAACCGCATTAAATTAAGCAGCATCCTGTGTGCTTCAGATAAAAAAAAATTTCCGCTGTCAGAAAGAATATAGGGCATGAAGTTGAATGTTCGTGAGAAAAAAACAAAATGTTCTATTTAGGCCGCGATATTACCTTACCAGGGAAGTACACTAAAAATTGAATACGCTATTCAAGGCCGTAGCCAGGATTTCATTTTGGGGGGGGATTAACTAAAAAAAAAAACATTTCAAATTCAAATTACATACATATCTGCCCCGTTTGCTATGCTATGTGCATGAATAATTAGGTTTCGCTTAGCACCCATATTTAATTGTTATTGCAAAATCCAATTAATTTCACCAAATTTATCTGTCAAATAAAATTTTCGTCAGCTGATTTTCAGTGCAACCAGCTACCCTGTCAAAGCTTCAGAGGGTAAAAAGTGTGAGTTTTTTCCACCACTGAAGTGTACATTTTTAGGAAACGAAAACAGGGTAGCAGTGAAAAACTTATGTAGTTTTTTTACACTAAATTACCACTAGATCCACTAGCCTAATAAAACCACTAAAAAAAGAAAACATATTCTGTTTGACGTTTTACCTTCATTTTGCAAACGAAAACGGAAAATTTAAGAGTGTAACAAAAATGCGCATTTTTTTGATGAAACGAAATCACCATTAATTTCAATGGTAAAATTTTAAATTAAGCTCTTACCCAATTAAGTTAATTATAAGTTTATGATTTTGTTAAACAATTTCTTAGACATGCCAAAAGCAAAACCGCAGTTATCTATATCTTCTGGAAACAGGCGCCAAATTAGGTTCAGAAGAAACGAGACAGTCGCTGAACATGCAAATCGTTTAGAGAACTCACGGTTGCGTGGAATGCAGAGGAGACATGTGGCTATTCATACGAAATCAGCATTTAACTACAGACCGGATTTATACTATATGGAACATTCTTCCCTTTTCATGGGTCGTATGAGTGAAATTTGCGTTTTTTGTAAGTCCCAAGGGCAAACATTTAGCTATATTGGGGTAGACCTTCGCAACGAGGTGTTTTCTCACGGTCAAATGTTTGTCGCTCTGTTGCGAACTGGTTCACCACAAAACCAGAGTTTTCTTATACCTGGAAATGGCAACAAAACAAAGAATGTTGTGTTCACGGAAGTTTTTAATTAATGAACAAGATGTACCTTATTTTATGAACTAATTTGCCTACTAATGTACACAGAGCCAATAATCCTCATAAAAATAAGAAGATTGTCTCTTTGAACAGCTTCGTAGCCCAAAAAGAGGACAGAAGTCAGAGACGAAGATATTTCCATAGAGATTTCTTCTTATTTTTGGGAGGTAAATCTTTTTAATTTTATTTAAAAGTATACCTTCTTACAATAAATAGAAAACTTCTTACTCAATTTTTCGAAGATATTTCCATAGAGATTTTTTCTTATTTTTGGGAGGTAAATCTTTTTAATTTTATTTAAAAGTATACCTTCTTACAATAAATAAAAAACTTTCTACTCAACTTTTCTTTACGCATTATTGTTGTCGACTGTGAACCGCTAACTCAGTTTACATATGTATGTATATAAGACCAGGGCCGCCGAGAGAAAATCCGGGCCCGGGGTCAAAATAACTAAGGGCCCCCATACTAAATGAACAAATTCTCAAAATCAAAATTCAATGAATATATAGTTACGAACTTTAATTTATCTATACATGGCCGCTGTGGTGCAGTGGGTAGAGTGCTCGCCTGCTATGCCAGGCTTCTGTTTTAGCCACTCAAAAAAAAAAAAAAATGGACGTGTTTTTGTAGCGTCCGGAACGCAGTTTAAGTGGCTAAAACAGAGGCATTAAACTAAATTTCTGTCGCTAACATACTTTAATCATTAGCTGTGGCCTAAATCTTTCCTTTTATCATAAAACGATACAATATTTCGCGATATTTCTGCCTCAAAAGTTCAAAAAATCGTGCGAACATACCGTCCGAAACGCCCAGGATATACCCATATCGCTGTATAAGAATTTGCATCATACCGAATTTTTCTGTTGCAACAGAAAACGAATTCAAATTTATGCTGCAAAGTCGACGCCAAAAACCAACAATTCCTTAAGTGGGGTGCAGACACTTTAAGAGATTTATAAAATTTGTTGAAATTTAAAATGATTGCTATCTACGAAAGGTGATTAAAGGTGTTGTTCGTTTATTTTCTGTAAGCAAAAACTTGGATATCATTTTGAGATTCCCGGGCCCTCTAAAGCCCGGGCCCGGGGCAATTGACCCCCTCAGCCCCCCCCTCTCGTCGGGCCTGTATAAGACTAACTTTATAATAAATTTAATTAGATAACCTAATAAAAATAAGAAGAACGCCCTCTTTATTAATTCAAGGAGATATCCACATATATATTCGAAGATGTCTTCTTGATTTTATTAAAACGACTATCCCATTAAAAGTAAGTAGGGATTCTTCTTAAAGAAAAACTATAGAGATATCTTCTTACTTTTGTTCTATTTTATTAGGTGGTTTTCGCTCTGTGTAGGTACCAAACGTTGTTTGAATTATTATAACTTTGAGTTTTTTGTTGTTAATAAATGTATTGTTTATAACGTTGTTTAATTTTAAAGTGTTTGCATTTCATCTAAAGGAGGGTGGTATATTACATTCCTTGCAGAAAACAAGCACAAAATATGAATGTGTAACCCATTTTTACACTACTCAAAGCTAAACATCAGTATATTTAATTTTTGCGGCGCAACGAAGTAAGCCGGGTACTTGCTAGTACATACATAGATACAAATAATAACTGAGACTAACTTTTTACATGATTTCTATGCTTCTAAAAAATACAATTAAGCATATTTATATTATAAAAAAAAATTTATTCGCATTAATTTCGGGGGGGGATTGATCCCTGCCATCCCCCCCCCTAGATACGGCCTTGACGCTATTCACTTTAGCGGTTATCTCTACGTATAGGTAGGTATCAATTTTTTATTCTTGTGCAAAATCTTAACTTTTTTCATACATAAATCTAAACTTGCCTTGAAATTCCTGAAAATCGCGCGGTTTTTGGAGTAGCCCCATTCAGTTTTTGCAAAAGTAAACATTTTTTTCAATTTGCCAACTCTACAACAAACCAGTTTCATATTCCGGTGCCGGAGAGAGGATCCAAAGAACCAAAAAATGCATATAATGTGTATACATATAAAATTTGTTGCATATTTCATGGCGTAATTTGTGATTATTATATCCTGTGGTGTTTTGCGTTATTTGTACAAAGATTTTGTCTGACGGGACCCCTAGTGAAATTTTATGGCGAATAATTTTCTAGAACATTTTAACCCTCTATCTGCATTGTAAATTGATATTTTCTACATGTGCTTCCAAACAAGGGTTAATAACAGCCATTTGCGTGGGCGTTAGAGGGTTAAAGTCTACCGCAAAGAAATTCCTTATTAAATTCTGTAGAAGAAGTCCGAGCCCAAAAACGTCAATTGAGGTCATTTTTTATAAGATATTTTCGATAAAGTAATTGCACCTCCAGCTAAAACCGTAAAACTTTAACGCCCTCTAAAAAAAAAGTCAGACCCTCTGGACTAGTACTCTGTTCGGCAAAGTTGGTCTGGGAGACATCCTCTTTCATAATTAATAGCGTTTGTTCGTGTTGAGTAAAATTTTTGTAAATTTGTTGGACTGTGTAATTAATCAAAAATTAAGTAAAAATTAAATATAGAGAATAGATACATATGGAAGATACATATAAATACTATTAAAATTAAATTAAAAAGCAAATAATAATTGAAATTAAATAACTAATTAATAAAATTAAAACTAAGAAATCGCCTTTTCTCTGCTACGCGGAAGGAGAACCGGCTGTATGTCACATATCAAGTATGCCGCATGAGTACCGGAAGTAAATATATCGTTATGAAAATACACCACATAGTGGGATGAGCTCGATCCATCAGTCAGTGTGTAGAGCTAAACATACGAAGGGGGTACTGTGATGAGAACTACATTAAGTGATATCTAAGCGGCACTCAATGGACTATCCAGGTGAGGTCAACTCCCTGCTAGTCCTAGAGTGCACAAATAATCTAAACGGCCTTGGCGCTAGGAACTCAATATGTCTGGCATGGGTTATTGGACATAAACGAGCAACAGGAAATGAGATAGCGGACGGTCTCGCCAGAGCAGCAGCAGCAGCTGAGAAACCAATTGGACCTGAACGCTTTCTAAGTATAGGACCACATACAATAAGAGAGAAGCTCAGGCTGGAGGAATATCGCTTGAGAGAACAGTACTGGCATCAAACAGCCGGTATGCGACAGGCGAAACTTTTACTCGGCGGTCGTAACAAAAAGCGCTACAAGGCGATAATGGAGCTTCCGAAAAGAAAGATGAGAATAGTGGCCGATATTCTCAGAGGTCACTGCAGACTCAAAAGCCATATGCACAAACTTGACATTTACTCCAGTAGTACATGCTGGTTCTGTGACGTGGAAGTTGAAACTGCTGAGCACATACTCCTCGAACGCACTGCAATATATCGATGGAGGCAGAGAACACTCGGCTCGTATCAGCCGGAGAGCAAGCACATATCAAACCTTAAACTGAGCTCAATTCTTGAGTTCTTGAATTAGATTGCACTTGGGAAGGTGATATGATGGGGTTGACGGCACAATAGACCCTAAGATCGCAGTGCAATGCATCTTCCTATTATTATGTAAATATATACATATATGTATAAAGCTTCTGACTGGACTGCATCTCTCCAAGACCTGTATATATATGTAGGTCCCTTGAATCAGAATATCCTGCCGGTTTGAGAAAAAACCTCTTCTATTCAATGTTTAATACCCATTTAATTTAATTTCCTATTGAAACACACCCTACCTACCCCTAATCGATGCAAATAGTCAAATTTTACATCGAATAAAAAAGAAAAATAAACAAAAAAAAATTCTTTTTATTTTTAAATCCGTAAATTTCCAAATTCATTGCAAAATTTTACCACTAACTACCGATTTATTAAAAAACAAACCCAACGAAATGCCATCACGTCAATTGGTCATATTCGATTTCGATGAAACGGTTTGCGGTGCCAGCACAATGCATCAATTGCTAAAATTCGTACCCGATTACCGCAAGCCAACGCCCGATTACGATCTAGCGAAACTCGGTAACGTAAAATATGCTAACGGTATTTTCAAACAGCTTCACGCGATGGGCTATACGCCAGAGACGTTATGCGACTTCATCTGCACTATACCACCAATACCAGGTATGGTAAAATTCATCGAACATTTGGGCTGTGCCACAGCACGTGCCAAATACGATCTAATAATGATCAGTGATGGTTACCGTTATTTTGTTGTCAATTGGTTGCGCAAGAACAATCTTCTACATCACTTTACCGGCATCTATTGCAATCCAAGTGAATTCGGCGCACATGGTGAGTTGGTGGTGAGTGCTTATCATTGCGCGGAATGTCCGCACAGTCCACGAAATCTGTGCAAACGTCGTGTCATGGAGGAGTTCCTGGAATTGCAAGGTGCGCTTGGCATCTGCTATGATCGTGTGATTTATGTGGGCAATGGTCATAATGACTTTTGTCCGGTGCTGAGTATGGACGCTTGTGATTTGATGTGTGCACGTAAGGCGGATGAGTTGGCTAAAAGAATTAAGCAAGCAGAGAAAGAGTCGATATTAAAGGCGGAAATCTTTTTTTGGAGGAATGGTTATGAGTTGTTGGCTAAAGTGAAACAGATGGAAAATTAGAAGTGAAGTTTGGGGGAATGGAAAATAAAAGAAGAAAATATTGTGGATGCTCAAAAAAATCAAACATGATTTTATTCACAGCTTGATGTTCAATTAATGGCTAATGAGCTCTGTGTGAGCTTTGCGCAGATATCGACATCGTTCAGCAAATAAAAATTTAGCGGCTTCGTTGCTTAGGTCGTATTAAGAGAAGGAATGAAGAAGCTCCAGCGCAGGAATTATTACTATTGGCATACACCGGTTTCATAAGCAGAGATAGAGAGAGGCCTCCACTGCGATCGATGTCAGGCACGTCTTCACTCAAGTTACATAATTCAGACGGCCCATTTTCGATTTTATCAAAGCTTTTTCTCGTGTAACTTTTTGGACTTCATTTAAATTTCCCTCACTATCAGTGAAAGATGTTTTCCCACGTTCGCCCCGCCCATATAATGTCTTTTTGGAGAACATTTCCGGAAAACAAAAATCATCTTATTTTTAGACGCCGCTAGATGTCGCTAAAATTCTTTTTTTCATATCTTCGGTATTTATAGTCCGATCCCTCAGTTTACTACACCAATGTCTTTGGCCTTAGGGAAAGGTTTGGACCATGTATATAATCGTTTTAACCCTATGTGCGCCATTGGGGTCAGTGCTACCCAATAGATAGATAGATATTACGGAGGTTGGGTACGTTCATGAAAATTTATAACTGCAGCAGTACAGCAACCCCGTTGCTTATTTTGCACTTGCCTGCTGACACTCAGCTGATATATTGCTATAACAGCATTATTAAAAGTATTTGCAATTAATTTGTGTTACTAAAATTACATTATTGCATATTCCATTAAATACATAGCAATCATGCTTACCCTTCTCTTTCCATTTTTTTAAGCAAAAATTGCAGACACAAATTTTCTGTTGCCGATTATTCAAACAAACTGCACGGTTGGTGTGTCAAACGAACGTTTGACTTTTGCAGGTGTTGCCACAAACACGCGAAGAACGTGATACTTGCAACACTGCGGTTCCGATTGCCGTCGCGAACGTACCCGTTACTACGCACCGCGACATATGGGTCTATTGCACCCTCCAGCTCATTATAATACCTCCTCTATGCCAATCTCGCACACAAAATCGAGTATTGCGTTTGGCCTGAGGGTTGGTATTTGACTGCTCTCAAGCTGATATTGCCCAAGTGTCCTCTGTCTCCTTCTAGATATGGCCGTGCATTCGAGGAGAATGTGCTCAGCTGTCTCATTATCCGTATCACAGAATCGGCACAAGCTACTAGAATAGATGCCAAGTCTGGGCATATGGCTTTTGACTCTGCGGTGACCGGTTAGAAGTCCGGTCAGGATTCTCAATTTGCTCTTAGGAAGGTCCATAATCGCTTTGAAGCGTTTCTTATTGTACTCCCCGAGCAACAGCTTCGCCTGGCGCAATCCAGCCGATTGTTGCCAGTGCTGCTCCCTATTTGTATTTTCCTCAATCCTGAGCTCTTCCCTTATCGTGTGTGGTGCTATACCTAGGTAAGGATCAGGTCCTATCGGTTTTGTCGCCGCTGCCTCCCTGGCCAGGCCGTCAGCTATTTCGTTTCCTAGTACTCCTTTGTGTCCAGGAACCCAGGCCAGAAGTAATGAGTTCCTGGTGTCAAGTTTGTTTAGGTGTGCCACCCAATACTTAGTTTACATCAACTTAACTTTTTACGCCTGCATGTTAACCGTCGTCAAAAATCATTAATTCATTTGCAAAAGAAGTATTTCGATCGCTTCGGTAGAAAAAAAAAACACATCTATGTACATTTCGAGGTCTTTGGTAAATTCTACAAAAAAAAAATCCGAGAATACCCCTACTAAAATCTTATGACGATTAATTTTTCAAAACAATTTAACCCTCTAGCGACCTTAAAAATACCTTTTTTTCACTCTCTAAAGTAGGGGTCAAAATAGCCTGTTGGTGGTTGTGTTACAGGGTTAATATGTTCTGGAAAATTTTTGGCCATAAAATACTACATAGATTTTGCGTGTCCATATCTTACGCTAAATTTGCTTAAGTATTACGGAGCCCATTGCTTTTCAGTTGAAAAACTTTGCTATAAAACAAACGCTGTCGATGCTTGAAGCTTTTAAAAGCTCCCATACTCTTCTCAAGGCTGCTCAACGAAATGAACAAAATAATTTTGTTTCAAAAAATATCAATAAAAAATATCCAAAAATTATTTTGTTTTGCTAATTAACAGAAACAAAATTTTTTCGTTTCAAAAATTATCAATAAATCTTTAATCAGAATAATTTTGTTTCGTTGATATCAAAAAAATTAACAAAAATTGTATTTGTTTTTATTTATGTACGTATGTACATACATACAAACATATGTAAAATTTATTTTCTTCATAGAAAACGAAATTATTGAAAAGTCAATTTTTTCGTTTAAATTTGAAACTATATTTTTTTGAAATAATTGTTTTGATAATTATCAAAACAAAAAAAATTTTGTTAATTTTTTTTGATAACAGTTGAAACAAAATAGATTTTGTTATGCTTTTTACGTTTATAAAATCGAATATTTCAACAGAAACAAAATTTTTTTTTGTTTATTGTTAAAAATAACGTTATTTTGCAGCCTTGACTCTTCTACCTAATAAATAAAAACACATTTACTTTCGGTGTTTGGTTTGTTGTTTTTCGTTTTTTATCGAAAGTACAAAATAAGTTTTATTTTCTTCTGCAAAAAATTAATGTTTCGATAACAATTTAGCTTAATTAAAGTGCCAAAATAATATTTCATTGATTACATGTGTGCGAAAAAAAAATATTTTCTAAAATTGCAATTTGAGATACTTTTTAATTTTCATAAAAAATAGTAGTAATTTGTACAATTTAAAAACAATCAGCCCTATCATGAACTTCATGTGAAAAATTTCCCTCGAAAAATATAAAGCAAAACAATAACATTTTTTCACATTTTGTTTTTGTTTTGCTTTGTAATTTTTGGGAACATTTTGTTCACATGAAGTTCACGATAAGGCTGATTTTTTATTATTAATTTTTTTCATCCATAAAACTGCAACAACAAGTGGCAGGAAGGAACAAAGAAAGCAATACTTCTTGAGTCTTTTAATATGTTTTGGGTGGTTGGTTGATTTTGGCTGGCGTGTTTGTTGTTAACTAGTGTACTATTAGGCGAGAAAGTCAAGTGTTTTTTTTTTTATTTTGATTGACACTGAAATATTTAAATATTGAGTTTTACTTATAATTAAATACAAGCTTTAAAATTTTATACGTTGCACATTTACGCTTTCAGTTAAATTTATTCACATTTATCACATACTAAGTACTTTTCGTTTACATTTTGAACTTTTTTTTTTTTGAAAGTGGTGACATTTTTTATGCTAATTATTACTTTATTATAACAAGTTTTTTTTTGTTTTGGTTTGAAAAATTGGCCAATTAATTTTTTTTTCTTGTTTTTAGAATTATGCATTTTTCTAGTGCCATCTTAAACTAATTTGAATTCTATTTAGGAAGGTAACATTGCAGTTTTTGGTATTAAAGCATATTTGAATTAACAATAATAATTCAGTTATGATACAAGTGTACATACATATATAGCAAGCATTTAAAAAGAAGTAGAGCGTTGACAAAATGAATAAAAGTTGAAGTTTAAAAGAAATGAGAGCGTACTCTTTGATTTTGAAAGCTATTTTACCAAAGCGTGAGGAATTTTTGAAAAGTTGTAAATGTGATGGAAAATATAGAAGTTTTGTTAAATAATTTTATTGTTTTTTTTTAATAATCAAAAAATAAACCACATTTAGTTCATTCATAAATCTGCATATAAAAACAGTATAATAAATGGCTATTCTATTTTAGAAAAAAAAAAGTTTGTTACATTTTTAAAAATTACAAATTAATTGCTTTGACTTTTTTTATTACCCAGTTGGAATCTTATGGATACAACATCAATTTTGGAAGCATGAATTGGAGCCGTGTATGCATGCCAGTATAAATGGTCGTGTATTTCCTTTTACACGTATAGTTTCTCAGGGAACATGCATACCCTAACCCTTCATTTGTATCAATGCCGAAAGCATGCAGAAGCACTAATCAATTGTAAAAAATAAAATAATTTATAATTTCATGCATATCACATCCACATCGCATGATATTTTTTCATGTATATAGGGGTACGTGCCTGGCGGAGATGGACAATGCAGGGACACTAGATTTTCCGCGCTTCATGAAACAAACGCGCTGGTTTAGCTTCACGGGCATCTAATCTTATCATACTTTTGAATCTAATTTTTCCGGAAAGGTTTGTAAATAGGGATAAGGAAGCTAGGGCTCCCGTGTGGTATCACAATGGGCCACCTCGGCCTAAGTGTGTCCCCGCTTTCATGAATTGCGGAGACAGCCACCTCAACCTAACCTAACCTAACCTAGGGGTACGTTCGCGACGGCAATCAGAACCGCAGTGTTGCAAGTATCACGTTCTTCGCGTGTTTGTGGCAACACCTGCAAAAGTCAAACGTTCGTTTGACATATCAACCGTGCAATTTGTTTGAATAATTGACAACAGAAAATTTGTGTCTGCATTAAAAAATGGAAAGAGAAGGGTAAGCATGATTGCTATATATTTAATGGAATATGCAATTTTGTAATTTTAATTACACAAATTAATTGCAAATACTTTTAATAATGCTGTTATAGCAATATATCAGCTGAGTATCAGCAGGCAAGTGCGAAATAAGCAACGGGGTTGCTGTACTGCTGCAATTATAAATTTTCGTGAACGTACCCTAGCATTCATATTTTGGGTGAATCAAGATTTCATAAAATTTGTTTATTTTCACAAATCATGATCTGTACGCACTTTTCCATGCACACAACATGCATACTTCGTGTATCAATACATTCGATTTCAACTGGGTTACTATAAAAATCAATTACACTCGAATAATCTTTAAAAATTTTCAACACTGCTGAAAACGATATGCTTCTTGAGGCGGATTCATCAGTTTAGTTCAGAACTTTTCTTTGATGTCGTAGTTGTTATTGTTGTAGCCACCAAGACACTCCTCGAAGATTTTGGGGAGTGTAGGGGAAGTAACAGTCATTTTCTGGGTAAATCCGGTGCGCTCGGATAGTAGTCCCTTCTGACACTAGCCCGACTGTCGTGCGAAGGATTTGTTTTTGGCCATAATCCTTTGTCGTAGTTGTTGTTGTGTTGCTTAGGAGTGCGAGAAGAGTTCTGAGTGTTTTTTTTTTTGCGTTGTTAACTCAACTTGAACTTTCGCTTTTGTCATTTTAACAGCACAATTGACTGCTAATGCAACATAAAAACTATCAAAAGTCAGTGACAGCGTGAAAATGGTTCTGAACTAAATCGATGAATTTGTCATAAATAAATTCATTCATACATAAGTTTTAAAAATTAATCGCACACATAAAATAATTAAAATACATATAATTAAATTCTTGAAAAAATATCTATGAGGTACATTTAGAGCATTTGGAAAATATGTATTAAATTTATTATTTTTTTTTTAATTTAGCTTTTTATATCGTGGACTGAGTGGAAGCACGCAGTATTTAAAAAATATTTTAAACAAAAAAAATATTTTAAACAAAAAAAAATTTTAAATAAAAAAAATTTAAACAAAAAAAAAATAAAGAATATTTTAAACAAAGAACTATTTTAAACACAAAAAAATTCTTACAGCCTGTTTCACGAAAAAATTTAACTGAAAATTTAATTTTTTCCGTCAGATTTCATACAAAATTCAAGTAAAAAAAAATAAATTAAACTTAAATTCTTTCGTGAAACTGGCTGTAAAACAAAAAAAATATTTTAAACAATAAAAAAATATTTTAAACCACACAAAATAAAAATATTTTAATCAAAAAAAAAAAAATTTTTTAACAAAAAAAAAACCAAATCAAAATTTACTCTATTTAAAAAAAGAAAACATGACATTTCGTAGACTTATCAAATTTTCTCCAAAATAGTGCATTTTTTAACCCAATTTTGAATTACAAAGTTGTTTTTTAAATATTTTTTTATGACCGATTCTCCACTCAGCCGATGATACTATGTATTATATTATTATGTTACACCATTCAAAGCATGCCATTATATTTTCTTTCACTGGGTTTTATTTTATTTAATTTAAATTTCATTTTAGTTTTTCACATTAGGGGTATTCGCTATCCATAGCATAACCCTAGCACGTAGCACGGATTGCACGGATTGCAGTTTTGCAACGCACAACAACAAAATATAGGCGCACAGAAATATGCTAGACCTCAAAAATATGCTACACCAAAACCTATGTATATTTATTTGCTATGAAGTGTAGGAAACTAATTGCGACACTGTATCAGCTAACATTTACCAATTGCTAATTTCAATTTCAATTTGAGCATCCGAATTTTGCTTAAAATGTTGTGTGTGTATTTATTAAATTTACTAAAATAAAATGATTTATTTATTAAAAAGTGAGTGATGAACGCGTCCCTTTGGCTAAAAAGAAAAGCTGCTTCTTAAAATTTCCTACGACTGTGCAATGGGGTGCTCTCGATGTGTAGCATATTTTGGTCTAGCATTATTTGCAATCCGTGCTATCTTGCTAAGGATAGCGAATACCCCTATTGTATTTTATTTTATGTAATTTTTTTTTAATTCAACTGCATTTGTTTTTTAGTTTTATTCCAGCTGATTTGCACCTCATAAATATTTTTTAACAAAGAAAAGAAAAATACAAAAAACAAGATATACATACTTATTGCTTAGCGGCTTCAAAATAAATTAAAATTTTCTTTCTTATTTTGTACTTTGTCAAAAAACATTTATGTAAGCATGTATGTATGTATGTTGATATTATGATTAATTCTGCTGGTTTATTGCATATTTTAAGATAACACATTATCAGCTCATTTACTATTTCCTTTTGCTGGCAATTTTTGTGCTATTGTTGCATTAATCTGTATTATCTGTAGTTTGCGTTGAATGAAACGTAGCTTTTTGTTTTAAATTTTTATTTTTTTTTTTTTGGATTTTTTATTTCTTGTACATTGTTGCCGAAATAACCCAGTGTCAGTTATAGAATAAAAATCTGCGATATGTTGTTTGATGGCTGATTTTGTATGCATAAAAATAAATTAAAAAAAAAATCATATAAAAAAATTTATGATAAAAATGGCCGATCAAAAATAAAATATAGAGTTTGTACTGCAATTTTGGCGTCTTTTAAATTTCTTTTTATATAAATTTTTTTTTTATAAATACACATACATTAATTGATTTGCTTTTTTACTATAGTAATTTTAACAATTATAGACACAAATCTGTGCTTATCATAAAAAAAAAATCATAACATCTACTATGATTTCAGTTTAACAATTTAAAATCTTCTTAGTGTATTCTGTTGTATTGTATTAGTGTATGTATGGATGTATGTATGTTTTGTGGAACTCACTTTGGCTATGTTCAGAAACGCAGCATGAAACGCTGATTGTGATGAGCGACGCTTCATGCAAAATTTACGTTTATGAACGCTCTGCTTCTACTACAAAAGCAGGTTGCGCTTCAAACTGAGTTTCTGAACAAAGCCTTTATGTACTGTTGGTATATTAGTTATTTATTTCTCTTTAGTTTAAAGTTTAAACATTCTAATTTATTAAGAGCTTTATGGTTTGGTTTATGTACATATAATTAGCGAATTGATATGTTACGTTTTCCAGAACTGGCAATGGATATTTGGCATTTTTTCGTTTTTTTTGTTTTTTTTTTATTTTTTTTTTCATATCAAATGTGTTTGCATTTTTTTAAATGAAATTTTAACTGAATACTACACCTATTCCAGTTTAAGTTCAGAAAATTAGAATTAAAGTTCAGAATTTTCAATTGAAGTTCAGAATTTTCAATTGAAGTTCAGAATTTTCAATTGAAGTTCAGAATTTTCAATTGAAGTTCAGAAAATTACAATTGAATTTAATTTGGAAATTCTGAACTTCGATTGTAATTTTCTGAACTACAATAGCAATTTTGTAAACTTAAACTGGAAAAGGTGTATTAACGATTAGAGTTAATTTTGAAAAGCAAAAATGTAAGTATTAAAATTCGAAAATACTAAGGCTCCAGTAGAAAAAACGCGTCTTGTTTTTTAATGAACAGACATAGAGCGACTCTGTTTAAGCAAACCAGGGGGGTCAACTATAGAGCCGCTTTCTTCACTTTTATTTGGATCATTTAGCGTGCGCTGCTTCTGCTTTTTTATAGCACGTGTACAGATAAGCTCACTCTCATGTGATATGCAATGTAAAAGGCATGCTTTGTTCATCGTTTTGGACAGCCCGAGTGGACTATCAAAGCTCTCTAAGGCACGTCACCATAATCGCTTAGAGTATAATCGACATTCCTACTGGATTATTTTATTTAAGATTCATTACTTTTCTTAAAACAATTTTATTTCATTTTAAATTTACTTTCATGCGCTCAATCAATCAAACATTAAGTGCATTATAAAATTCGAAATAATTGCTACAAAAAATGCAAACACATTTGTTAGCTAATTTACCATCTCCTCCTCCCTCTTCCTCTTCCTCCTACTTCTTTTCTGCTTCTCTTACTATACCTTCCTCTTCCTATACTCCTCTTCCTGCTACTCCCGCTCTCTTATACTCCCCTTCCTGCTACTCCTCCCTCTCGTATACTCCCTTCCTAATGGTCCACCCTCTTCTTATACTCCTCTTCCTACTACTCCTCCCTCTTCTTATACTTCCCTTGCTACTACTCCTCCCTGTTCTTATACTCCTCTTCCCACTACTCCTCTCTCTTCTTATACTCCTCTTCCTGCTACTCCTCCCTCTTCTTATACTCCCCTTGCTACTACTCCTCCTTCTTCCTTTTAATTTGTGCGAACACAAGAATTGTACAACAAAAATAAAATTAAAATTAAAAATATTCGCACTGCGTTTTAACTTAAAAATAAAGAATTTCAATTGAGGAAAAAATCATAAACGTTTTTTTTTATCATACAATTCAACTTTTAAATTGTTCATTTACTTTTCGAAATAGACATGATAATAAGGCGTAATTCCCTAAAGCTTAGTTTTGACTTCATTTTACACAATGTATATTTCATAGTAAATTTTGTTGCACTTCTTTAAATTCAAATTATAGAAAAAAATATATATATTTAAAAACTAAGAAAGGAACTCATCACTTGAAATAAAAGTAAGATTATAGCGCTATTGTGGCATCTAAGTATATAGTAAGTGATGTTAGCATCAAAATTGAGGTGAAAGCTAGCACAAGTGCCACTCAATGGTTTTTTTCAGTTGAAAACTTGTTGCTTAAAGAATCCACAATAGTTGCTTAATTTATTTATTTATTTAATAGTACAATTTCACAAAAAAAAAAAAAATAATAAAAGTAAAAGTGAAAGCAAAAAAAAAAATAGAAAGAAATTTCTTACAAAAGTAGTATTTTTACAAGTTCATAGATGTTTTCGAACATTCATCCGAGTCCTTAGCGGGTTTTTTTCTGTTTTTGTTTTAATGTTTGAAAATAAAAAGTAAAAGAAAATGCAAGCTTTACTTCACGGCAAGCACACATGCATACCTACACAGATGTATGTTTATGTCATTTACTTTCATTGCGCTCAAATGCAGCATAAATAAATGTAAGCAAATATATATTTAATGTTTGTTGTATCAAAGAAATTGATATGGTACGTTATTAATTAAAATGTATAAGAATTGAAAAGCAGACGAGCGGTCAGAAAATCAAAGTTTTGGGTACGTTCGCGACGGCAATCAGAACCGCAGTGTTGCAAGTATCACGTTCTTCGCGTGTTTGTGGCAACACCTGCAAAAGTCAAACGTTCGTTTGACACATCAACCGTGCAGTTTGTTTGAATAATCAGCAACAGAAAATTTGTGTCTGCAATTTTTGCTTTAAAAAAATGGAAAGAGAAGGGTAAGCAAGATTGCTATATATTTAATGGAATATGCAATAATGTAATTTTAGTAACACAAATTAATTGCAAATACTTTTAATAATGCTGTTATAGCAATATATCAGCTGAGTATCAGCAGGCAAGTGCAAAATAAGCAACGGGGTTGCTGTACTGCTGCAATTATAAATTTTCATGAACGTACCCTTTACTTAAATATGTTTGCATGCATGTGCACGTGCCGCCACGCGTTTATTTGCTTTATGCATTTTCTTTGCTTCTACTCTCCTTTGTACATATTTAGTAATTCAGTACAACATGCGCAAACATGCATGATAAGTTAGCATCATCATCATCATCATAAAACTAAAAGTAAAATTTATTGTACTATCACAAGGCGTTCGTCGTAGAGCGTTTTGTGTGTGTGTGTGTTTTTGTCTGTATCTGTGTGTGTGTGTATGTGCATGTGTTTGATATTGATTTTGATAGAATGAAATGATGTTTTCGTCTCTAGTTGTTGTTGTTTTTGGTTTTAAATATCTGTTTGTTTGTTTGTAATTGAATCAACAATTTTATTGCTCAGTTGCGCGGTGTTCTAAGCCTATACGGCAAGTCGACAATCATCACTAGCAACATTTTCTTCAGCTGACATATGTTCATATGTACATACTATTTTCGTTGAGTGATTTAAAATTTGAATATGAATTTTTAATTTATTTCTTAAAAATTTTACAATAATTTTTGTGTACTTTTTTATAAAGTTTTTGTTTTTAAAGAAATGCCCATCAGGGCTAAATAATTGTTTAAGTTTGCAACAAAAGCAGTTTAGGCCGCGTTTGCCGTTGCGGTATGCAAATGTTTGTTAGCAGCAAAGTAAACTGCTCTTAAAACTTTTGCTATCAGCTTTTTTTTTCTTTTTAATTTAAATGTGCACATTCACTTCTATCGTATTCCAATTAAAGTTGCATACCACAACAAGCCTGCAGTTTTAATAAAGGGAGTATGTACATGCAAAAAAAAACTGAGTAACTTAACATGCATGGTCTGCATGCTTTCATTACATTTTCAAATAGTTCGCGACAGCAAACATGGTCAAATCAAGTAAACAAAAATGTACAGAAATACATAAAATATGTATGTGTGTAGTGCAGCGTAGGTACATTTTCAGAATTTTCAGAATATGACATATTTTACATTCTTCGACGTGTAAGCAAATATTTCTTGTGTTGGCGTAAAAAAGCGAAATTGCCTTTACTTAGTAATGTCATAAGCTGCTTAAAACTTTATATATTAGAATTTATTTAGTTTTAATACAAATAAGTTGTTGTTTTTTTAGTTAATTTCTTCTTCATATTTACAATTTTCTACGCCTTACATTTTTGTTTGTGGTTCTTCTATGATTTACTTACAAGTTTTCAAATTAGCAATTATTTACAAAAAAAAGAAAAACAAGTTGCCTCGTCTTTAAAGCTGAAATTCGGCAACACCTTAATACATTTACCTTACGGCAAAATCAACGTCCACTTAAAGTGCTATGTATACACTTTTTTACGCTTCTGTCTCTCTCTCTCTCTCAACAATGTCAGGACGAAATTGTTTCCATTCCAAACTTATACAATAATAATTTGGCAATAATTATTCTAAAAGTCTTTTCAATTATTTTGTTTTAGTACAACTTTGCTTTCGTCCTTTTTTACGCTCACAAGCCTCCGTTTATTTCATTTATCTTTTTTTCTCATTAAAGTTTTAAACAAAAAAGAAAAAATATTCACAAACTTTTTTCCCTGTCCGCTTTCAATTTAGTCGAGCTCAATTCAATCTTGCATCTGAAATCTACATTTTCTTAAATTTGAATTTTCACCATCACTAAGCCTTGCTTATAACAAGTTGCGTTAAGTCACTTAATTTGAGTTGTAGACTAAATCCATCAAGCCCACTTGAGTAACCGAAATCGACCGGTTCTAAAATTAACTGCATATAAGTTTTATATACATATATACATAAGCCATCTTAAGCTAAGTTAAAATTAAATGCAGACCAATTCCGCTTTTACGCCACACAAAAAATATTGCCTTCGCGCCAACTCAGGTCTTACAAACTGTTGTGGATTTCTCTTAACTAGTAATGTTTTTTTTGTTTTTTTTTTTCATTCTAATCGGTGTATTAATTGGCATACTTTGTTGTTTTTTCTTACTTCTTTTTGTTTTTCTAACAAAATACATTTGCTATAAAATTTTTTGTAAATGAGAAATTTGTCCATGAATTGAAACTGGGCTTGAATTTCAATTCTGTTTGCTGTTGCTGCTGCTGTTGTTGTTGTCGTACAGTTGTTGTTTGCTGAATTTCTTGTTGTTGGTTTTGCTGCTGTTGTTGTTGTGATGTTGCGTGTGCAAACAATGAATTTAGTTGTAAAGTTGATGCCGATTGTACCGGCTGCTGCTGCTGTTTTGGTTGTTGTTGTTGCGTTTGTAACGATGTACTGCGTTTTAGGATACGTAAATTCGTACCTGAAGCCATGCGCTGCAATTGTTGTTGTATAACTTGAGTGACAGCTTCTGCTGGCTTTGCTTCAAAATGCAATGCAACCGATGCTGGACGTTGTTGCTTCCTCTGCGCCATTGTTGTTAATAATGTTGACGTTGAGGTTGATGGCGTTGATGATGATAAAGTTGTGGCCAATGCCAGAAGTTCGCTGCCAGATGATGTTGGTAGATTTGATGATGGAATTTTAGCAGTATTGATGGCAGTGTTTCTGTTGCTGTTCAGAATAGCATTGCTGATGGCAAAAATACTTAATTTATTATTATTATCAGTATTGCTGTTGTTCTGTGCTGTATTTGTATTTGCATTGGCAATAATCATTGATTGTTGCTTTTGTACAATACGTTTCTGGTTGCCACCATTATTATTGTTGTTGTTGTTAACGCTGATGTTGGTTTTATTAGCATTTTGTTCATGTTGTTGTTGTTGTAGTTGTACGCACATTTTATCACCCTGCGATTTAGCGCGCACCCGTCCACCACAGTCTGCAATTTCCGACTGCGTTTGCAATTGCATTTGTTGTTTGTTTTGTGCTTTTGTACCTTTATCAGCTTGAGCTGCTGCCTTTAACTGCTGTTTCTTCTCTTTCCTTATCAAATCGAAGGAGCTTACAAGCTGCAATATGAAATAATCGAAAGAATTATTAAGTAGAAATAAAAGTACATACCATGTCACAAATTTCACAAACCTTTTCTCCATTTTGCATGTTATCATTTTGACTCTGACTATGGAACAATTGGCGTTTGGATGTTGCAGCAACATTGCAATGATTGCCAGCATTTTGTGGTTGTACGTTGTCGTTGCTGCCGGCAGCAACAAGTTGTTTCACTGCACTGCCATTACGTTTTTGACACCCAGCTGTTGCTTCAACTGCATTTGGAGTTTTACAAATGGATTTGTTCGTATTCGTATTCGAATTCGTATTGTTGTTACAATTATTTGAACTTAAATTATTAAATTTAATACCATCCAAATCACCCATTGATTTATGACGTTGTCTTTTTGAACGTTTACTATTGTCGCTTTTGGTATTATGATTATTAGTTGCTGAGTTCGTAGCGCACTCAATGCCATTGATGTTTGTATTTCCAATACAACCACCCTTCAAAATTTTTTTATTAATATGCTTATCATCATTCTTTGTATTTGTATGTTGCTGTTTTGTCTTCTTACTACTATTATTACCACTACCACTATTCGTATTATTTTGTTTTTGATTATTAATATTACAACTATAGTTTTTCGTACCACCTACGGCAGCAACTGCAGCTGCAGCCACCGCAGCTGTTGCCATTAAAGTTGTTGGTGTATGCGATAATTCACCATTGGCATATTTATGTTGCGTGTCTATACCAGCGCGTTTATCATGTACCCATCTTTTAAGCCGTTTAACAAATGGCATAATCATAAAAAATGAATTGGCATTTAAACCCAATTTGGCTTTTGATATGGCATCATTTTTATTGATTGGCAAAGAATCAATGGGAAACCAATCACAGCATTTAATCTCATTGCGTGTACGCGGCGAGAATTGTGTGCTAAGCGATACATCGCGTACTATGTACAAGCGTGTATATTGATAATTAATAACAGCCTCAATGTAGTCATTTGGTACAATTAAATGTGTTATATCGTAGCCAGTCTCCTCGTAAACCTTGACAGAAAATAATGATTAGATTACAAATATTTTTACATCAACAATGTTTAACTCACTTCTCTTGTAGCACAATGCACTGGATCTTCGTTCTCATTGACTTTACCCTTTGGAAAGCCCCATGAACACTTAGCAAAGTATGATTGCACTAAAAGGCAAAAGTTGAGATCTTCTGATATTAATATAGCCCCGAAGGTAGGGACAGCTAATTTGTAATTTTTCCAATCATCTAAGATTTTATCGATTGACGATAAATGCTCACGTAGAAATGGAATATGCTGTAAGCAAAAATAAATAAAAAAAAAAGCATTTCATAAAGCAATGAATTAATGATTTGGCGTCATGGCGAAGTAAACATTGCAACTCACCTGAAATAATTGCAATGCAAACTGTTTTATGCCACATGATGGCAACTTCCGCTTCTTATTTGCTTGGTCACATAACTTTTGTTGATCTGCTGCTGTTGTTGCTGCAGCTGCTGATGCACAAAAGAAATCCAAATAAAACCAATGAGCCAACTCAACTTGGAAACAAATCCTTATCATATTATTCAATTCCATGTCGGGCACATTTATAATAAACCGGCTTGCTAAATCATCAAGTATATCGGACGGAATTTGTGAACCATTCTTAATATTAGAATTTCCATGTCCCTTTCCACTTTCACATGCTCCTGCAATACTTGTCACGGGCGAATTGCTTAGGATTATTGGCGTACCACCGACATCTACCGCTACAGTTTTTGTAAATTTTGCATTTGGAGTGTTCGTTGTCGTGAATGTTGATGCAGTCGTTATAGTTGTTGAAATTGGGCTTGTAGTTTCGGTGGCAGACGTTGATGATTTTGTTGGTGTTGTTGATAACAAGGATAATGATGAGCACGTTGATGATAAGGAAGATGGTGTTGATGTTGAGGCCGATGATGATGTTGATGATGCGTTTAAAATATTGTTCGTCTTATTAATAGCTTGATGACCTGTTGTACTCTTTTGTTTTGATGTTGATGTTACTTTTAATGCCGCCAATAATTCAGATGCTTTTGAAAGCCCATTCGTATGCTGACAATGCTCCTGCGTCAAATCCCTACTGCCATTACACTGGGTCGTCAATTTCGTTTTCTCCGCAAGCTTATGAATTAAATTTTCATTGGCATTGGCATTGCCACCATTCAAGTTAAGTGCATTTTTAAGAGTTATTGATGCTAAGGCATTTACCTCCTCCTGTCCCACATTCTTTTTCGGAACACAACCTTCCACAACGGCTGGTGTGCCAAAGAAATTTAAAATGCCGCTATTTGCAAGTTTGTTGTAATTGTTATTGCAAATATTGTCATTGTGGTCCACTAATAATTTTGGAGTCGAAAACGTTGCTTCTCCTCCGCCAATTATTGAAATTGGGTGATGATTATGCGTGACCGACGACGACGCAAAGGCCGAATTGACAGCTATTTCCATTACTTTTTTACAGCAATTTGTTTACCACTTTTCTTCTTTAAAAGTTAAATGTTTGATTTTTTTCTTGATGAATTTGCACAAAATCGTTTAATTTTGCCAAATATATGTAATTTTCATTCGAATATCTCGCGTAGCTGGCACAAAAATAGAAACGCAATTTTTCTGAATGTAGCGAGTAAACTCGTGTTTCAGCGAATAATTTTTTTCTGCTTCCTTGTCAACGAGTAACGGATTATGCTGATAATTGCAAAATTTCTTGCGCTACTAGAGAATTGAAGCTACACACATTTACCCAATAAAATGTATCAATTATCGATTTAACACGCCTTTTTCCTTATTTTATTGCTTAGAATATTGGAAATGTTTATATTAATGATTTTTTTTGCTGCGTCGTGTAGAAAACCCATCCAAACACAGGGTTTCAATTTGTCTCCACAGTAAATATTTTTTGTGGAACCATGTGTGGAACAAAAATACTTCTCTCCAACCTCCAAACTCTCCACAAAGCACACTGGAGATTTGCTTTTGCGTATACTTTCTAATAAATGGCGACCAGGAAGCTCAATATTTTTTTGTTTATTACTCAACTTAGGAATTTCTTTTTTAAGAAATTATATTTAGTTTTACTTTAGCACAGTTTTAAGTAGTTTCAGATCACAAAAATCACTTTATTTGCTTTCAATTTTTAGCTGAAAAACTCCTTGGTCGCTTTCACACTGTTTTGCAAGCTGTTCTCTATTTCAGTTTAGGGTTGGGCGATATATATCGATATATCAATATATCGATATTTTTAAAATAGTACAGCCGATAATATCGACGATATTTTGAATTACCGTGCATCGGTAATCGATAATTTTTTGCCATTTCGAGCCAAATTCGATATTTTTCATAAATTTCTGATTCGCTTTGAATTTAACACCAGAATATTTTTTAAGAAGTGTTATAACCATAATGTTCGGGTGCTTGAATTTACATTACTTTCTTCTTCAAGCAATTCTTAATGATTTTTATGTTTATACTTCAGGATTCGTAGAATATCTGTAGACCCATCGAACTTTAACAACAAATATCTAGTAAACTATAAGTCTCCGGCAAGTTTGGATTTCAGTTTTGAGATCTGTGAGAGCACCTCTAACCCCGTGAAGAAGTGGTTTTTTGCGGGACGTGGTTCCTTAATGTAAAGCCGCCCCTTTCGATATATTGATATATCGATGTTTTTACACGGCATAAATCGATGTTTTTTGAAATATCGATATAATATATATCGATATATTTTTCCAATTTGCCCATCCCTATTTCAGTTGGTGTCGTAGACTAAGGGCCGTTTACTCAAGCTCCGGTTAAGCACTTAACCACAGATTTTTGTCCGGTTAAGCAATTTATTTGACAGCTCACCATACAATTTACGTCAAACTAACCAGCGATTAAATTAATCAGATGTTGAGTAATAGTCCAACCACTGACCGACGGCGTCATACCTCTCAGTTACCTCACGCAATAGTTCAAAATCGACACCATTCACGCACGCATACCCAACGCAAGAATCAGTTGTTTTCCTTTGTTTACGTTCTGCATTGTTTTTGGTTTGTTTGGAATGAGTTGAATAACAGCGTTACCATTGTACAGCAAAGTATACATGCACTTTTTGATTTCGTAGTAACTTGTGTTTGGTTTCGTAGTAATTTTTCTTGAAAATCGTATTATTCATAGAATTTATTAATAAATAAATTTTTAAATTGAAAATGTTGTATCATGATAATTTAAGACCAAATATTAATTCCAGTTTTGTTTACTTCTGACTCCATGCTTCTACATTTTCTACTACTAATTCTTAAAGGCTTTTAAGAATATGTACATTAGGCATATAACAAATTTTGACGAAAAATTTGGCATACCACCACGTGGTGGCAAATATTGTACAAGTAATGAATATCACTTTTTTAGGTGATTTCGGTTCAAAAACGTTCCGCGCAAAAATGGATTTCTAAAAAAAAGTCAGATTTTTTTTTAATTTTTTTTTTTAATATTTTTATTTTTACATTTTTGTCAATTGTTATATGAAATAAGTTTTAAGTTTAAAGTATATGATGATTTACACAATGGTAAAATGTCTTGCACAATTTTAATTGCACGCTCTGCGCAGATGTACAAAACTTTTTTGTTTTTTTCAGCAGTTCTGATAAAAAAGTAATTTCGTTTTGCGCGGAAACTTTATTGCAATTTCGCAAAAAAAAATAATGGGGTTCATACTTTTTTATGCTCTATTCGACTATAGTATGCCGTTTTTCGTATTTGCAAAAATTGTAAAAAGTTATATGCCTAATAGTCAAATGTATTAAATGCAACAGTCAAAAATATCCACAATAGTCAAATTTAGTAAAGAAAACACAGCAGGAAAAACTTAATTTTCTTCTATTTAAATTTTTATCTCCATATAAAAACAAATAAAAACGATTGATACAATATGTAGTAAAATTTAGTAAAAAAAAACGCCAAAAAACCTTCATTTTCTCTATTTACATTTTTATTTCCTTGTAAAAAAACGATTGCGGCAATAGTCAAATTTAGTAAAAAAAAAAAACGCAAGAAAAAACTTAAATTTTTTTATTACATTTTTATCTCCATATTTAAAAAAAAATACACTTATGTTAACATAATTTTATAATCGGCAACATTCGGAATAGTTATTGAGGTACTTTGGGAGCATATTGAAAGATTCGTACTAATTTACTACAAAATGATCGCTCCGGCAAGCCTGTTGCAAAGAGAGCAATCAGCTGACACGTTATTACGTGAAAAATCAAACTGAGCTAGGTTTCTACGATACGTGCGTTAAAGGGGCTTTCGTCATGCGTTGGTGAGTGGGCATTTACACTACAACTCCATAAGACAGGTTGTGTCAGCTGACACGGGCTACGTGCGTGCGTCGTTGACTGGTTGGGCTATAAACGGCCCTAAGGGCCGTTTACTCAACCTCTGATTAACGATAATCACGGTTAAAGTTCGGTTAAACATCATTATCGACTTCATCAAACAATACATTTATCATGTGGTCGATAATGCAGTCCATAAGTTAACCAGCCCTCTATCCTCCGGTTAGCATTAATCAGAGGTTGAGTAAACGGCCCTAAGGGTGCGTTTATGTCGGAGCAATAGAAGAAAGAAAGATAGCTGTGCGTGATATACGCTTATCGGAATAGCGCTATTGAGTGTTTATGTCGGAGCAGTGATAAGAGCAATAGTAGCGAAGAGGTCAATAAGCGGAGGTAATAGCGCTGTTCGACCAAAGCATATAGCGCTATTGAGTGTTTATGTCGGAGCTAAGCTAGCAAAGAGTGGAATAGCGCTGTTATCTGCGTATATTGAAGCTATGGGACTAGATTTGTCTTTAGTGTATTGTGGTGCTTAAATAAAAATTTTAGAGTAACCGAAAAGGAGAAGAGACGTTGTTATTTTACACATAATAAATATTTACATATATTTCTGCTCCACACATACTTATCTATATATTTAATTTTTTTTAATTTGAAAGGTTATATAAAAATTATGTATAAAAAGTAATAAAACTCATAAACAATGTCCCTCTTATTCATAAAAAATAAAATAGATTTATAAAATTTTCGAAATCGAAAAATTTTATGAAAATGTCACTTAAAAATTTTTAAAACCTATTTTATTTTTTATGCATGAAGTCGTATATATTTACTTACGTGTGGACTTCATTTCACATGCTACGGCCGTCCACAGTTTATCCAAGACAAGCCTATTGGGATGATTTGGATTTCTTTGATCCGACAAAGGTTGCCTTTTAAAAATTGCACTGATGAAAGTTTCTGTGTCCATAATGAATAGCGCTAATCGACTAAAGAAAATCAATGAACTAATTTTCTTCGCTCTTATACTTTGATACGCGCTTATAGCGAGGCTCCGACATAAACAGAAGTACAGAACTCCCATTTACAATTTTCGTTGCTAGTATCCACTCTTTCTTCTATTGCTCCGACATAAACACTACACGCGTTTCCCATAAGGTATTTTCTCTGCTATGATAATAGCGCTAATGTGGTGAATTTCTTTAGTCACCCACTGCTCCGACATAAACAGAAGTACAGAACTCCCATTTACAATTTTCGTTGCTAGTATCACTCTTTCTTCTATTGCTCCGACATAAACACTATACGTGATTTCCGTAAGGTATTTTCTTTGCTATTATCTGTGGTGAGCTTAGCGCTTATCGCAGCTCCGACATAAACAGAAGTACAGAATTCCCGTTTACAATTTTCTTCGCTATCTTTCTTTCTTTCTTATATTGCTCCGACATAAACGCACCCTAAAGATGGGAAAGCAAGGTTGCATTATTGGTAAAATATCGATTTTAGGTAGAAATTAATTATCGATTATTTCTCACATGAAACGGGTAATGGTGAAAAAAAATTTACTAAAGGCCGTCGGCCGTCTGGATTGAGAGGAGTGTTGAAGCCCGTCTCCACATAACTTGATTCACCAGAGAAACATGTAGCAAAACATCTCGCTCAATAACCCGTCTCCACGTGGCTAATCGTGATTCAGTTTGACATTTCTCCTTCTTGTTCTTCTTAAATGTTTGTATGTTTGCTTATTTTTGCGTCTTTGTTTTGGTCTGTGTGAGATTTCGATAGATTTTCGATACAAAATTAGAGAAGACATCGATATCATCGAGGTTGGCAAGATGATTCAGAATGAAACAGTGGGTGAGTTTCTAAGACTGAGCTGTTGTGCAACTGTTGAGTGTTTGTCTTAGAAACGCACTGTTGAGTAATTCCGCTCAGCTCAACAGTTGGCAACTTTTCGCCATTTTTTGCATCACAAATTTTCTTCGCTACTTGAGCTCAACATGTTGTGTAAAGCCAAACAGCTGATAAATTCATCAAACCGTTTCTAAGACGTAGCTGTTTAACTCAACTGCTACACAACTGTTGGCAACTGTTCAGCTCAACAGTTGCGGAGCAGCTTTTTCTTAGAAACTCACCCAGTGTTTCAATCTTCACTCGCTCTCAGAAATTTGTATGGAAATTGGCGAGTTTCGGCACTGGTTTCCGTGTCGAAACAAGATTGAGAGAGAAAATGCAGAAAAAAAAGAGCGAAATACGTTATGTGGAGACATGGTATAAGGTGATTGACGCAAATATTAAAAATTTTTGATTTTCGTCGCAGCGAGCAGACAACAAGTACGTGGGGTTGGCTTTCCAATAATGTCACACGCCCCGAGAAAAACGACTTTTACTGGGTTGTAGGGGAGGTGGAGTAGGTACTGAATCAGTTAAATTTAGGCGCCGGACGTACCTAGTTTTCCCGGAATTTGTTAAAGTTTTTAAATTTTTACCAATAACAACCCCATTTCCTCATTTACAAAACAAATTTCACTCTTTATTTTAGTCACAACACGTATATTACTAATAAAAAAAAATAAAAATGACTTTTATTAAAAATGTTGCTAATAGCTACTTCAAGGGGTGTACTACGCAGAAGGACATCACCGTGGCGGTAGCCACGGTTAGGGCACACGTCCGGACGGATGGCGTAGCCCAGGGTTATTTTTTATAAGCGCGGCCGAAGGGCGCCAACGTAGAAAAGTGTTCTGCGCAAAAGTTTTTTCTTTATCTATCGAATTTATATGGAGTTACTAAATTTTAACCATAAATTCCTCGAAAACGAGGTACGTCCGGCGCCTAAAATTTACGGATTCAGAACACCCATCCCTTCCCCTACCACCCGGTAGAAGTCGTTTTTTTTGGGGCGTGTGACATTATTGGAAAGTTTCCCCAGTACGTGTAGCACGACGGCTGCCGATTGCACTAACACACACACAAAAAAACTCACATATGACTAACTCACTCAAGAAAACACTCAAACCTACAATCCAGATTGTAAGTTGCCAAAGGCCTTAAATATACATCAAGGCAAATTCATTATATGGTAATGGTAGGGCGAATTCGGCATTATTCGTCTCGATTCGCTTTAAGTTTTTGTCCATCGGAATGTCAAATTCAAAGTCAAATATTTCTTTGTATGACATTCTTCTGTACACGGCGAGTTAAAAACGAGAAGAAGAAGAAGAAATCACCTGTTCACTTACCATTACCATTATTGAGTTTCTGTAACAAAATAGGGAAAATTGTCGATCAAAATGACGTCACATTAATACGTTCCACACTTTGTCACCACCTAAAAAGCAGGTGAGAATCTATTGATTGACGTCATTATGACGTCACTCAGTCGAAAAAATTGATAGAGTTCAGTTACAGAAACTCAGTGCATATGAATGAATTTGCCTTGATTCACATAAAAACGGCTCTATGTTGATAAATTCATCTCAGCTTTAAACAAGTAAGGAAGCCTAAGTTCGAGTGGAATCGAACATTAGATACTCAGCTGTATGCTTTCATTGTTTGTTTGCGTTTGTTCGATATAGGGTGTATTTTATATGAAACGAGTGCTGCATAAACAGGGCGCAGCCACGCCCATTTTCAAAATTTGTATCAATCATCCAAATAAGCATATAAATATTATTGTTAGTGCAAAATTGCATCCCTCTATGACTTTTAGTTACAAAGGCTTCACGTTACAAATTCCAAAAGGGTGTTCCAGAAATATCTTTGTTAAAAAGTAGGCGTGGTCATAAACCGATTTCAATACATTTTTGCGTGTCTATTAACACATGTTATAAAAGTGCATAAACCAAGTTTCGTCATAATATCTCAGTTATTTGTCGAGTAATAGGCTCGCAGATTTCTTTGTATAAAAAGAGGCGGTGCCACGCCCATTTTATAAAATTTTTTTATTTTTTGTTTCCGGTCTATTGTAGAACTCATGTCACAAAATTTCAATGAATTATCTTTATATTTCACAGATATCGCTAAAAATGATTTTATTAGGTCACTTTATAATACCCATATATAAAAGTGGGCGTGGTCGTCAACCGATTTTGGTAATTTTTCGTCCACACATTTGGCTAAGTAAGCAAATTACGCATACCAAATTTCATCGATATATCTGCAACCGTTTCTGAGTTATGACATATAAAACTTTCAATATTTGCCCCTTAATAAGTGGGCGTGGCACCGCCCATTTTCAAAAATTTTTGTATTTTTTGTTTTATGTCCGTAGTTGGACTCCTGCCACAAAATTTCAGTGATAGATCTTTATATTTGACAGAGATATCGCTTAAAATGTTTTTATTAGGCCCCTTTTATAGTTCCCATATATAAAAGTGGGCGTGGCCGTCAAGCGATTTTTATAATTTTTCGCCAAAACATTTGTCTAAGTAAGCAAATTACGCATACCAAATTTCATCGATATATCTTCAACGGTTTCTGAGTTGTGACATATAAAACTTTCAATGTTTGACCCTTAATAAGTGGGCGTGGCACCGCCCATTTTTCAAAACTTCATCAAATTTCTTCATAAGGGCCTGAGCTCAATACGTGGGTAAAATTTTATCACTCTAGCTATATTAGTGGCTGAGATACCAAATTTCCGATTTTTTCTATATAGGAAAAGTGGGCGTGGTCATGGTCCGATTTCGCCCATTTTCAATACCAACCGTCCCAGTCTCGATACCAACTTGCATTTCAAATTTCATCAAAATATCTCAATTTTTACGCGAGTTATCCTGCGTACGGACGGACGGACGGACGGACGGACGGACATGGCTCAATCGATTTCTCTTTTCACCCTGATCATTTTGATATATATAAGTCCATATCTATCTCGATTATTTCACTATGTTACAATCCACCGTTATGAAATCAAAATTATAATACTCTGTGTACTAGTACAGCTGAGTATAAAAAGGAAATAATCAAACATTTGGAAAACAAAAAACATTTTCAATATTGTTTGGGAAACGCGGTCCTGTTAGAGCGCTTTCACATTACTCGGTGCGGTATCGGGTCGACATTTTTTGTTTTTACCGAAAGTATACCGAAACCTTACCGACCACATGTATTTCAATTGGCACTTTCACATTAGTGTGCATACATGAAATCGGAGCGGATTAATTTCGGTATACCGCAACGCGGTGAGACCGGTCAGTAAAATTTGAGGAATTACTGCATACATTTTTGCGGCGTAATAAAAGAAGAAGAACAAAGTAAGTAAAAAACTCGTTTCGGCTATAAATGTAGCAAGTTATAATGTCTTCGTCTTCACTAAAAGACATTATTATTATTATTGAGTGATTTGTTGAATTTTAAAATTTTATATTGTAAATTTCGATGTTTGTTTTCTTATATTCTGAGGATTACGCACCGAAAGTATTCCCACAAGTGTGAAACACACGGCAACGCGGAATCGTTTCGGTAAGCTAAAAATACCGAGGAAAAAATGTCGATCCGAAGTCGTACCGAGTAATGTGAAAAGGCCCTTATGCGTTTATCGGACGATTCTCTTTTGTTGTCGATGTACTGTCTCCGTTTTATTTTTTGTTTTTCATTATGTTCTGTTCTGGCATTTTATGAGCGCTGTGATTAGTCGCTGGCAATAAGAATGATCGAACAAAGCGTGTTGTCTGACTACCGAAGATATGGTGCTCCTCCTTTCCTCGTCGCCTTCTCGCAAACAAACGATTAAAAACCGAGAATTTCGCAACTTTTTATCTCCTTGTTTGGACGTCGAAAATTTATCGTAAAAAAATCTGCTGTTAGTCAACACTGTGGCAAATCAACCACTGCCCTGAAAAGCTGCCACACTATTTGTAGTTAAAAGGACCATAAAATTTAGTGACTTTACCCAATTTATATTATTGGCACATGGTACACTGTCAATATATATTGATGAAATCCGTGGATCGCGATTCATATTGACAGTGTAGCATCGAGTATTGATGGATCGCGATCCTGGATCGCAATTTTTAGAAATTTTGCGATCCGCGATCCGGATCGCAATATTGACAATATGGATTGACTGTGTAGCATGAAAATTTTGCGATCCATCAAAATGCATGTATTTTTAGAAATTTTGAAATCCGTGATCTGGATTGCAATATTGGCAATAAACGAATTGAAAGTGAAAGTGGGAAAAGGACGGAAGTAAAATATTTTGAATCTCAGAGCGAAAAAAATATCGCAATATACATATTGAACGTGTAGCACCAGTTTACGATTCATCAAACCATCAATATCAATCGCGATTCAAATATCGCGATTCATATCGATAGTGTAGCATTTGCCATTGATAAATGTTAGATTTACAATCGTATGCAAATTTAATTAAAAATACTTTTCGACGGAAATCTTCGAAGATATATTTGAATATGCATGATGTTTCTTGCAAAATCACTACTGTGTCTTTGAATATATTATTATTTACACCAACGAATAACTGAAGCTAGAACCGACCACAAGTATATAAATGTAGCGGATTTTCAAATACGGCAACGTCAATCGTTTGTTGTTAGTGCAATACTGCACTATGTATTGTTTTCTGCGAATACGGGTGATAATTTAATTTTAGTACGCGAATGAAGTCGGTTGTTCATTTTTTGTGAGAAAAATAAACCTAATTGCAGCCAATAATAAAATTGGATAAAGTATTATTTACAAGTGGTAGTGCGAAATTACACATGGGATATTGTGCCATCATTTTTATTTTTACATAAGTAATTGAGTGCAAAGTTTTCTACAACAGAATTAATGACGGCAATAGGGTGAAAATTGCAATAAAACTTTGGGCATATGTTGTAAGAAAACCCGAACAAATAAAAAACAAACAAAAAAATTAAAAATACTTACAAGTTCCTACTAAAAATATTGGTTTAAAAAAAATTTTGGTGCAAAATCACAAATTTAATTGGAAGTGTTTCGTGCATAATCGTGCAAATAAAGGTGGAGCGATAAAAGACGGTGGCGTTAGTTTTTATGGTAGTTTCAATGCTGTCGGTAAGTAGGTATTCATAATTACCCTGCAAAAAAATGTGCGATTAATACCGAACGATATTTGTCCCGGATTGATCTCTTTCGAGAACAATCGGTCCACAATTAGTCCCCGATTGTTCCGAATGCATACTCAAAACTTACAATTTTTTATTTATTTATTGAGATTTTTTTTTCAAAAGTAAAACATTATATAATCTTTATTTATATATGCATTAACATTTATAATTTTTTAAAGATTGTTATTAAAAATTGCCTTGGCGAACAACTTGGAAAAATCTACATTTGTACCCGTTCGTGCTGGAAGCGATTGATCTACATTTGTACCCTTTGGGGATAAAAGCGATTGATCTACATTTGTACCCGTTCGGGATGTAAGCGATTGATCTACATTTGTACCCGTTCGGGATGAAAGCGATTAATCTACATTTGTACCCGTTCGGTATGTTAGTGATTAATCTACATTGGTACCCGTTCGGGTATACAAGTTGAACAATTAGTCTCTTCATAGGACATGCTCGAACAAATGCGATCAATTCACTCAATATAAAGGGATGTAAAATTGTATTAATCGCATGCTCCCTTGCGATTGATCCCGGACACGTCCCGGATTAATCGCATTTTTTGCAGGGCCCTGCAAAAAAATGTGCGATTAATCCCGAAAGATATTTGTCCCGGATTGATCTCTTTCGAGAACAATCGGTCCACAATTAGTCCCCGATTGTTCCCGTACGGGTATAAATGTAGACTAATTGTAGACCAATTGTTCTCTAACGGGTATAAATGTAGATTAATCGCTTTCATCCCGAACGGGTATAAATGTAGATTAATCGCTTTCATCCCGAACGGGTATAAATGTAGATTAATCGCTTTCATCCCGAACGGGTATAAATGTATATTAATCGCTTTCATTCCGAACGGGTACAAATCTAGATTCCTTAAATGTAGAAATTTTACAAATATACGCAATGTATTTAAAAAATTGTAGAGCAACCGGTAAAACGAATTGAACACCCTTTCTTTTAATAACAATGATGAATAATAATTTTAACAAAATTTTGCCTAAAATATTCTATGAAAAAATCCTTTACATTACGCTCATATAATGCATACTCAAAACTTACAATTTTTTATTTATTTATTGAGATTTTTTTTCAAAAGTAAAACATTATATAATCTTTATTTATATATGCATTAACATTTATAATTTTTTAAAGATTGTTATTAAAAATTGCCTTGGCGAACAACTTGGAAAAATCTACATTTGTACCCGTTCGTGCTGGAAGCGATTGATCTACATTTGTACCCTTTGGGGATAAAAGCGATTGATCTACATTTGTACCCGTTCGGGATGTAAGCGATTGATCTACATTTGTACCCGTTCGGGATGAAAGCGATTAATCTACATTTGTACCCGTTCGGTATGTTAGTGATTAATCTACATTGGTACCCGTTCGGGTATACAAGTTGAACAATTAGTCTCTTCATAGGACATGCTCGAACAAATGCGATCAATTCACTCCATATAAAGGGATGTAAAATTGTATTAATCGCATGCTCCCTTGCGATTGATCCCGGACACGTCCCGGATTAATCGCATTTTTTGCAGGGCCCTGCAAAAAAATGTGCGATTAATCCCGAAAGATATTTGTCCCGGATTGATCTCTTTCGAGAACAATCGGTCCACAATTAGTCCCCGATTGTTCCCGTACGGGTATAAATGTAGACTAATTGTAGACCAATTGTTCCCTAACGGGTATAAATGTAGATTAATCGCTTTCATCCCGAACGGGTATAAATGTAGATTAATCGCTTTCATCCCGAACGGGTATAAATGTAGATTAACCGCTTTCATCCCGAACGGGTATAAATGTAGATTAATCGCTTTCATTCCGAACGGGTCCAAATGTAGAAATTTTACAAAAATATGGAATGTATTTAAAAAATTGTAGAACAGGCTGTAAAACGAATTGAACACCCTTTCTTTTAATAACAATGATGAATAATAATTTTAACAAAATGTTGCCTAAAATATCCTATGAAAAAATCCTTTACATTACGCTCATATAATGCATACTCAAAACTTACAATTTTTTTTATTTATTTATTGATATTTTTTTACAAAAGTAAAACATTATATAATCTTTATTTAAATATGCATGAACATTTACAATTTTTTAAAGATTGTTATTAAAAATTGCTTTGGCTAACAACTTGGAAAAATCTACATTTGTGCCCGTTCGTGCTGAAAGCGATTGGTCTGCATTTGTACCCGTTGGGGATGAAAGCGATTGATCTACCTTTGTACCCGTTCGGGATGAAAGCGATTAATCTACATTGGTACCCGTTCGGGTATACAAGTTGAACAATTAGTCTCTTCATAGGACATGCTCGAACAAATGCGATCAATTCACTCCATATAAAGAGATGTAAAATTGTATTAGTCGCATACTCCCTTGCGATTGATCCCGGACACGTCCCGGATTAATCGCATTTTTGGCAGGGTAGTTGTCCATACGTATGTACATAGATAGTACGTAACTAGCATTTGTTTTTGTCTCAATGGAGTCATACATAAATATGTCTATATAAACCACTTCCCATAAATCGGTGTGGTTACGGAACACTCATTTGATTTTATACATTTTTGCCTTCTCCCTGTCTGCCCTTTCCTTATTGATTTCAAAAGAAATCTTGGCTGACTCCTCTCATTCCGGACCTAAGTTCAATCGGCAAACATGTGTATTCGCCACATACTAAGTAAATGCAACTTCGTCTGCTAACTCATCCTCTAGAAACCAATTAAATGGTTACATATGTAGATTTAATTAATTTCAATTACTACCAATCAAAACCAATAATGATTTCCTTCTTTATTTTCAGTCATATCTACACTATTTCATGTGAGATGGCGATGGACGGCAACTAAGAACCGCAAAGAACTAAGGCGGCTGTATTTTCAATGCTAAAATACTAGATTTATCCAAAGAGGCAAAGGGATGATAAGCCAACGGGATCAAAAATAAGAATTAAATAAAAAGAAAGTCAATGAAGAAAGCCAGGGCCAGAGCTGCCAGGCAACGAAATCTCAAACACAAAAAAACTTAAAATAATAAAAAATAAAAAATAAAAATAAAATAAAAATATAAAATTAAATAAAAAACAACAAAAAGATAAAAACACAAAAAAATATTTAAAGATCAAATAAAAAGAGAACAACTTTAAAGCCCAATAACGCTGAAATAAAACCATAAGCGCTGAGGTGCTGATGCATTGTTTTTTTACACACATCTTCAACACAAAGAACTCGGAACAAATTTTTATAAATGGAAAAATCTAAAAACTTACTAAAATGCGCGCTAAGATTTGAATCCTAAAGTTTATATCTGCATTTTATTTAAAATATTAAACTTGAACAATAGACCAGAAGAAGGGATTTGAAGAAGCTGTGATTTTCCTACTTACAAACACTTAATATACACACATCTATAAATACCTGCCTTCTCCTCATTCACCGTCATTCCATGCTTAATGGTCAACTCTACGCTTGGACGTACTAATTTCAATCTCATACCCCACATCCTGCCGCGCCTGCGTCGAAGAGGCATAAAAACCACAACAATGTTTAAAATACGTGAAAGAAATTGTATATTAGCAATCACTGCGCTAGTGTTAACACCCTGTATTATCATCATATTGATAATGGGTCCAGAATTATCCACCGAACAATCGTTATCACAACAGTTAGCCGAATGTCGTTTTCGCCTACAATATCTCGAGTCAATGTATCGCTCACGACAGGAGGATGTGGCTATACTATCACAATATCTACACCTGAGCAATGTCACAACAACGGCAACACTATCAAATATGGTAACCGTATTACCACCACCACCACCATCGCACATACAGCATACCGGCGGGGCTAATGAAATGATGAACTCATCAGCAACAAGCTCAACATCCGCCATGACGGCAGCAGCAGCGGCGTCGTCGTCTGATGGGCACAGCGTTGGATGGCCCACCCTACTAAAATCGTTGAGTCCCGAAGCGCGACAATTAATTAAGAATGCAACACATTCACATACCACTCAACGTTTTAGTTCATCAACCGTAATACGCTTGCCGACCGCCTATAATTTCCTACCACATTTACTCGACGATTCGGCATCGCTGCGTCCAGCCTATATACGTACGAAGGGACGCACAGATGTGAGCATTGTGCTGGGCATACCGACGGTGAAGCGTGAAAAGCAATCGTATTTGGTGAGCACATTACAAAATCTGATTGAGAATATGAATGAAGAGGAACAAAACGAAACGTTGATTATTGTCTATATCGGCGAGGCGGATGAGGAGCTGGTGCGCTCCATTGCCAAACAGGTAGAATTGAATTTCGAGACACATGTTGATGGTGGTTTGATTGATATTATAGCGCCATCACCATCGTATTATCCGAATTTCGAAACATTGCGCATCACTTTGGGTGATTCGTTGGAGCGTGTAAAATGGCGCAGTAAGCAGAATTTGGATTTTGCCTATTTGATGTCGTATGCGCAATCGAAAGGTAAGGTTATTGTTGGGGGTATGAAGTAAGAAATAGGTAAACAAAAAGATCTTATCTCACTCCCAACTGGGCCGAAAAGCATTCGCATGAGATAATTATTCACTATCACTGATATCTCAAGTTAATGTGCAGTCGACGCATGATTATCGACAATGTTTTACTTAAATGAATACTAAGATAAAATAAGAAGAGATTTTTATTTACGCTTACCTAATAATATCAACACTATCCCCCTCCCTTACCCTACTTATTGCTGTTGTTTTACCTACTCAAAAAACGCTTTTGTTATGAGCTGTAACTATTCTAGCAATTAAATGATTAGCAGATTTTGTTAATTAGTTATCTAGATGGGGAAAGTAGAAATACACGATAATTAAGTGCAAAAAGCTTAGAAAATTATAACATGCCTAAATAAGAATGGGATTTGTACTAATTAGAAGTTAAAGTGTTCTCATCAAAATGTTGATTACATGTACATTAGACCGTATCGCAAAAAATAAAGTTCGCCGTACGCCCCCGCATATGATGTCTTTTTGGAAAACATTTCCAGAAAATTGTTTTATTTTTTTTTTTGGACGCCGCTAGATGTCGCTAAATTTTATTTTTCTCATATCTTCGGTATTTATAGTCCGATCTCTAATGCATCAATGTCTTTGGCTTGAAAGGGCGGCTTATACTATGGAATATTATTAACCCTATGTGCACCATTGGGGTCACTACCACCCAATACTAAGTTTATACCACCCTAATGTACCTTTTTTATGTCTGCAAGTTAAACGTAGTCAAAAATCATTAATCTTTTGCAAAATAAGTATTTCGATCTCTTGAGCAGAACCCGAAATAAAACACGTTAAACATTCCGAGGAACATGGGTTTTTCGTTTCCCTTGGTCTTTTAGGTTAATTTTACAGAAAAATTTTCTGAGGAGATCCCGAGTAAAATTGTATGCCAAAAAATTTTCTAGAACATTTTAACCCTCTAGCGATCTTAAAAATACTATTTTTCCTGATTTTCTTAAAAAAACGGGGTCAAAATAACCCTTTAATGGCGGTCCTAGAGGGATAAAATATTCTAGAAAATTATTCGCCATAAAATTTCAGTAGGGGTCTCCTCAGAAGAAATCCTTGTAAAATGAAACTAAAGGACCAATGGAAGCGGAAAACATATATTCCACGGAATATTGAACGTGTTTTATTTCGGGTTCTACTGAAGCGATCGAAATACTTCTTTTGCAAAAGATCAATGATTTTAGACTACGTTTAACATGCAGGCATAAAAAATTCCATTAGGGTGGTATAAACTAAGTACTGGGTGGTAGTGACCACAATGACGCACATAGGGTTAATAATATTCCATAGTATAAGGTGTCCTTTCAAGCCAAAGATATTGGTATATTAAACTTAGAGATCGGACTATAAATACCGAAGATATGAGAAAAATAAATGAATATTTTAAAAATATAAATACACGCGCGCCATCTGTTGGAATATAGCGGTGGTTATAACCTAATCTCATTAGTAAATATGTTGCATATATTTAGACAGCAGCTAGAAATTACATACATACATAATAAAAGCGTATTAATAAATTTTAGCAACATCTAGCGGCGTCCAAAAAAAAATAAAAAAATTTTCTGGAAATGTTTTCCAAAAAGGCATGTTGTTGTTGTTGTTGTAGCGGTACTAAGCCCTGCTTAGCCAACGAGTTCTGCTCACAAATTGTCATCAATTTCACTTAACGGGAGGCCCAAGAATGTTGCAGCTTCTTTTGGGCTTGTCCAGAGGGACAAGGGTGTTAAGTTGGTTGGTTTAAGGTGGCATGCAAAGAGGTGCTGTGTGTCATGCGGCGTCTCTCCACATGCCGGACATACATTAGGTATGTTTGGATCAATTCTGGCCCTGTAGGAATTAAGCCTACTACAGAAGCCCGACCTTAATTGTGATAGGGTAACTCGGGTTTCTCTGGGCAACTCCAGTTCTTCTGCAGCTATTGGTGGTGGTTGGTCTCTAATTACACAGGCCGACAAGAAAATTGACCATAAACCATACCATACTTTCCTAAAGGTTTTCGATGCGCTGAATTCAAATCTGGACGCAGAATTGCTCTATCACGTCAGGATTTTGAGATATCCTAACCTAAATGTGCAAAAAACACCGTTTTTGCCTATTTTTGAGGTTATATATAAACGACAGATTATTTGTAAGAAAAAAAGCACAAATAGCATCTTAAAGAAGAAGTATTTCTCTAACGAATGGCGTTGAGTTTGCTCAAATATCTTTTTTTTTCGCTAAGATAGAGCAATTTAAAGTTTATATGAATTAACGTAGGTATGATGCAGTAGAACACATACCTCTTACGATAAGTCTGCAAATTTCCATTGCTCCATCTTAGCGAAAAAAAAGATATTTGAGCAAACTCAACGACATTCGTAAGAGAAAGACTTCTTCTTTAAGATGCTATGTGTGCTTTTTTTTTTTAAAAATAATTTGTCGTTTATATATAACCTCAAAAATAGGCAAAAACGGCGTTTTTTGCACATTTAGGTTAGGATATCTCAAAATCCTGACGTGATAGAGCAATTCTGCGTCCAGATTTGAATTCAGCGCATCGAAAACCTTTAGGAAAGTATGGTCTGGTTTGTGGTCAAAAAAATCGGTCTCATTTTGTCGGCCTGTGTTATTATGTATGCGGGGCGAGTTGAAACGAAGGTGGAGACTGTTTCGTTGTGTATCTCCTTCAGTGCCTGCTTGTATGTAATGGGGTCTAGCGGTTGATTTACGTATTTTTCAATCTCTGGGTTGAGATTGAAGAGATGTTTTTTGATGTGCCGGGGGGGAGGTTCGGGCTCCAGTAGATGGTTGTTTGGATGCCCTCTGCGGTAGCATCCCAGGAGAAACTGTTTGCTAAGCATGATGTTATGGTCCTCAACTGGGAGCATCTGTGCCTCGTGATGTAGGTGATGTTCCGGTGACATGAGTAGACTTCCCGTGGCGGTACGTAATGCCGAATTTTGGCAGGCTTGGAGTTTTTTCCATTGTGTCCTGCAAGTCCCCGGCGACCATATTGGCGATGCATAGTTCAAGACCGGCCGGCCGATTGCTTTGTATGTTGCGATAAGGGTTTCTTTGTCTTTTCCCCAGGTGCTGCCGGCGAGCGATTTGAGGATTTTGTTGTGACTTTGAACCTTATTCGCGATCGCGGTCGTATGCGCGGAGAAGGAAGCTAGGCTGTCGAAGGTAACACCCAATATTTTTGGGTTGTTTACGGTAGGGATGGGTATATTCCCTATTCGTATGCCAAGTTCTAGCCTAACCTCCTTCGTCCATGTCGTGAACAGGGTCGCGGAGGACTTAGAGGGTTGCAGTTGAAGGGTGCGCGATGTGAAGAAGTGGGAAAGGTCGGAGAGATAACCGTTTATTCTTGAGCATAAGTCATTTATGTCGGTGCCTGACGCCATAATCGAGCAGTCATCGGCGTAGGATATGATACGAACTCCTTCAGGTGGAGGTGGGAGTGTGGAGATGTATAGGTTGAATAGCAACGGGGACAGGACACCACCCTGTGGAACTCCCTGTTTTATTCTCCTTGGTTTTGAGGTACCATTCCTGAAGTCAACCGATGCCTGTCGACCACTCAGATAGTTCGCCATCCACCTTTTCAGCCTCGGCGGGAGGCTCGAGTTGTCTAGATCCTCCATTAGGGTGGCATGATTGACTGTGTCGAAGGCTTTCGACAAGTCAAGTGCCACGAGGACCGTTCTCTCGCAGGGGCGTCGTTGGTTAAGGCCGCGAACTATCTGTGTGTTTATGGCGTTTAGAGCTGTTGTTGTGCTGTGCGTTTTCCGGAATCCATGTTGATGTGTGGCCAGTTGTAGGTGTCCGTTAATATATGGTAGTAAGTCGGCCTCAAGCGTCTTTACAACCGGGGAGAGGAGAGATATCGGTCGATATGATTCTCCTGCATTGGCTGGCTTCCCCGGTTTAAGTAAAGGGACCATCCTTGCCATTTTCCAAATATTGGGAATGACAAGGCTGGTCAGAGACAGATTGAGGACCTCCGTTAGGAATCTTACTCCATTCTGTCCGAGATGTTTTAGCATCAACATGGATATGCCGTCTGGTCCGACTGGTTTGGAGGCCTTGGCCTTCTTTATGACTTCCTGAATCTCCGTAGGTGAGAGAGCAAGGGATGCGTCGTTGTTTGGTAGTTTGCGCATCCGTCTGAAGATTCGACGTTTGGCCTTGTCCCCCGGAGGATGCAGTAAAAATTGTCGACTAAAGTAGTTCGCGCATTTCTTCGGGTCCGACTCTACATTGCCTCCAAAGGCTATGGATACTTTGTCCTTATGTTTTGTCGGGTTTGACAAGGCTTTCACGGTGCTCCAGAGCTTGCTCACCCCACTAGAGAGGTTGCAGGTTCTTAGGTGCTCTGTCCACTTCTGCCGTTTGTGCTTATCCACCAGTGACCGAATTTCCCTGTTGAGGTCCTTAATGCGGGGGTCTCCCGGGTCGGTTTGGCGGATGTGGTCTCGCTCCCGGGCTAAGGCAGAGGCTTCACCCGGAAAGTGTGGTCGGATCTTAGGGATCCTTCCAGCCGGAATGAAGCGTGCAGAAGCCTTGGCAATGACCTTGCGGAACTTTTTCTCTCCGCTGAGCACATCCGTAGGTGCGGGCAGCGCGCCGAAGATGCTCTCTGTGTGTCTTGTGTAATTGTCCCAGTCCGCTTTGTTAAAGTTGATGTATGTCTGTTTGTCTGTTGTAATAAAGTCAGTCGGTGTCTCTATTGAGATGATTATGGGAAGGTGGTCTGATGCTAGGGTTAGTGTCGGTCGCCAGTTGACACTGTTTATCAGACATGCGCTAGCTATTGTGATGTCAGGCGAGCTGCTGCAATTTCCCATAATCCTGGTGGGGGCCTCATCGTTCACCGCGCAGAATGTCGAATCGTCTATCTGTTCTGCGAGATATTGCCCCCTCCGATCTAGTGGCAGATACGAGTGCCAAAGATCGTGGTGTGCATTAAAGTCACCAAGTACCATGCGGTTATCCCCATTCAATAGCATGCTAATGTCAGGTAGATATCCCGCAGGGCAGCAGGTGACAGGGGGTATATATACATTGAAGATCTCAAGCACGACATCGCCAGATTGGATAGCTATTCCCTGACATTCTTAGGAAGTATTCCTTTGGTCGATATCTGGGTCGATAAGACGATATTGCACGGTATTGTGTGTTATGAACTCTAGGCCGCCACCGTTTCCTCGAGCGCGGTCCTTCCGGTGTATGTTGTAGCCAGCGTGGCTGACTAGTGTTGAGCTACGTGGAAGCTTTGTTTCTTGGACCGCTGCTATAGGGACACCGTGTCTGTCCATAAAATCGGTTATCTCTGCGATCTTTCCTGCGAGGCCGTTGCAGTTTAGCTGCAGAAGTTTGAAGTTGCGAGGGGGGGTAATATTAACCCTAGGGGTTAGGGACTGCAGCATGTTACCGGCTGGCGTAAATGTTTGTTGCGCCATTGGGGGTTGTGCCCCAGGTGTTGTTGTCTGCCTTGTGGTGCAGCATGGTGCCGTATATGCTACAGTCCAAGCGCTCGTTGTGCGTAGTCCAGAGCACCTTCGAAAGTGACACCAGCCAAGGCATGAATTGCATTTGACTGATGTCACATTTCTTGGTATTCTGGACCCGCACACCGAGCAGAGGGTAAGGGGTGCTGCTGGCTGGGTGATGTTATCAGCCCTAAGTCGCTCAGGTCTGGACGGTGGTATGATGTTGTTGTTATTGTTTCCAGCTTGCCTACTGCGGAGTTCGTAGTTGTGAGTTGTTGTTGCTGTTGTTGTTGTTGTTGTTCGTAGTGATGTTGTTGTTGTTGTTGTTTTTAGTGATGTTGTCGTTGTGGTTGTTGTCGTTGCTGTTTGTAGCGTTGTAGTCGTTTGTGGTGTGGTGCGTAGGCAGCATGGGGCAACATAGTTGTTTGACCACTGTCTATGCGTGTTCAGACCTGAGCAGACTTTTAAGTGACTCCACTCATTGCATTGATTGCATCTTACCGATGTTGCATTTGGGTGGAGTTTTTTGTGACACACGCAGCAGTAATATGTGGTAGGGCCTGGGTTGGGTTCGATACCCGATTTTAATAAGAGTTTTTGGAGCAACCCTGCTGCAAGGCATTGCTCCAGGGGATGTAATTTGTGAGCATTGCAGGTTGGTCTAAACAGGGTTAGACCGAAATGACAGCCCTTGGTCGGGGAAACCCCGAGTCGTTCCGGTACGTAGAACCAGCTGTCGTGGGAACGTCCAAAAAGGCATCATATGCGGGGGCGTACGGCGAACTTTATTTTTGCGTCCCTATAAGGCGAGACGGCCTAATGTACATATGTACTAATTAAGTATGAAGAATGGCGGAAACGTATGTAAATGATTTCAGTACTAGGACTGATTTGAATCCAAAATATTTTAATGTATGTAAGTACCAGCAGACTGCATTGTGCTATTAAGGCACAAGCCGAAAACTTATTATTTTATATAGTCAGAGTTTGATCCCTAATGTTCGTAGTAGATGCACTGGAACGAACTACACGCGAGGCGTTGTGAGGGGCTGCGCCGTCTTAGTTGTATTTGAACTTATTACTGACCACAGGATCGCTTCTTCTTCTTGATTGGCGCTTAACCGTCTAGACGATTCTGGCCGAGTCCAACAGAGCGCGCCAATTGCTTCTGTTTCGTGCAGCATGGCGCCACTTGGGAACACCTAGGGAGGCAGCATCGCTGTCCACCTGATTTTCCCAACGCAGTGGAGGTCTCCCTTTTCTTTTGCGTTCAGCGGGTTTCGATAGAAATGCTTTCTTAGCCGGAGCGCCTTCGTCCATTCTCACGACATGACCTGCCCAACGCAGCCGCTGGATCTTTATTCGCTGAACAATGTCGATGTCTGTGTAAAGCTCGTACAGCTCATCGTTAAATCTCCGTCGATACTCGCCCACGCCAACGCGCAAAGGTCCATAAATCTTACGAAGAACTTTTCTCTCGAATACTCCAAGTGCCATCTCATCTGATTTTGAAATTGTCCATGCTTCTGCGCCGTACATGAGGACTGGAACGATGAGCGTCCTGTAGAGTGTGATTTTTGTTTGTCGAGAGAGGACTTTACTTTTCAGTTGCCTACTTAGTCCGAAGTAGCATTTATTGGCAAGCGTGATTCTTCGTTGGATCTCCGTGCTGACATCATTCTTGGTGTTAATGCTGGTTCCCAGATAGACGAAGTCCTTAACAGTTTCGAATTTGTAGCTATCAACATTGACGTGGCTGCCAAGGCGTGCTGTTTCTTTGTGTGATGACAGGAGGTACTTCGTCTTGTCCTCGTTGACCGCCAAACCCATTTTCTTAGCCTCTTTATCCAGCTTGGAGAAGGCAGAACATACGGCGCGCGTGTTAGTGCCAATGATGTCGATGTCATCGGCGTACGCCAGCAGTTGCACACTCTTGTGATATAAGATGCTTCCTGTATGGTTAAGTTCTGCAGCTCGTATTATCTTTTCCAGCATCAAATTGAAGAAGTCGCACGAAAGAGAGTCACCTTGTCTGAAACCTCGTTTGGTCTCGAACGGCTCGGAGAGGTCCTTCCCAATTCTGACGGAGCTGGTGGTGTTAGTCAATGTCATTTGGCATAGCCGTATAAGTTTAGCAGGGAAACCAAATTCAGACATTGCGGCATACAGGCAATTCCTATTCGTGCTATCAAAAGCGGCTTTAAAATCGACAAAGAGATGGTGTGTGTCGGATCCTTTTTCATGGGTTTTTTCCAATATTTGTCGTATTGTGAAGATCTGGTCGATGGTAGATTTACCAGGTCTGAAGCCACACTGATAAGGTCCAATCAGATTGTTGACGATAGGCTTCAGTCTTTCGCACAATACACTTGCTAAGACCTTATATGCGATATTCAGGAGGCTTATCCCACGATAATTGGCGCGTACTGTGGAGTCTCCTTTTTTGTGGATTGGGCAGAGCACACTTAAGTTCCAATCGTCGGGCATGCGCTCGTCCGACCATATTCTGCATAGGAGTTGATGCATGCTCCTTATCAACTCTTCGCCACCATGTTTGAATAGCTCGGCTGGCAAGCCGTCAGCGCCCGGGGCCTTGTTATTCTTAAGCCTAGATACTGCTATTCGCACTTCGTCATGATCAGGTGGTGGAACATGCCTACCATCATCTGCTATTGGGGATTCGGGTCGTACATCTTCTCCTTCCGCACTTTCACTGTTGCCATTATCTAGCAAGGAGGAGAAGTGATCCCTCCACAACTTAAGTATGCTCTGGACATCAGTTACCAGATCGCTTGCTGTTCTATAAAGACCTCTGTAGGAGCCATAGAGATGAGCAGGAGCCAAAAAACTATATAAATTCCCGTGTAAGAAACTAAATCTTTGTGGTTCCCTTATTTCGACCATCCCCGATCCCAATGATTTACATACAGAAATTCTAAAATTCGCTGAATCGACCAGTTGGTTTGCATAAGAGTTTATGTCCTCTTTGGCGCTTAAGGATACACGAACCAAACGCAAATAAAGAATACCGAAATCCTCACGAAAAATTCCAACTCTCTCCCAACGAAAACTTGTAAAATATTTACATACATAAGTACTTTACATCAGGGACTGTAACGGTTATGAGTTATATCCAAAAAGTTGATTTTTAATCATTATTTGCTGAGTTTTATTTTCTGCTCACAAAATAAAAGTTATTTCTTGAGTTTTATTTTTCCATCAGAAAATAAAAGTTATTTCTTGAGTTTTATTTTTCGATCAGAAAATAAAAGTTATTTTCTGAGTTTTATTTTTTTGCTCAGAGAATAAAAGTTGTTCAGTTTAATTTTGGCTGCAATTGTAGATTTTGCCATATAAATAGGTAAAGTAGATAAATTAATTTTTAATTTTTTTTATTTATAAACTTTATCTACGTGTTAATGTGGCAAAATCGACAGCTGCAGCTAAAATTAAACTGAAGAAACTTTTATTCTCTGAGCAAAAAGATAAAACTCACTCAACTTTTATTTTCTGATGGAAAAATAAAACTCAAAAAATAACTTTTATTTTCTGAGGGAAAAATAAAACTCATAAAATAACTTTTATTTTCTGATCGAAAAATAAAACTCAAAAAATAACTTTTATTTTGTGATGGAAGAATAAAACTCAAGAAATAACTTTTATTTTCTGATGGAAGAATAAAACTCAAGAAATAACTTTTATTTTCTGATCGAAAAATAAAACTCAAAAAATAACTTATTTTCTGATCGAAAAATAAAACTCAAAAAAAAACTTTTATTTTCTGGTGGAAAAATAAAACTCAAGAAATAACTTTTATTTTCTGAGGGAAAAATAAAACTCAAGAAATAACTTTTAGTTTCTGAGCAGAAAATAAAACTCAGAAAATAATGACGAAAAACCAATTCTTTTATAAAAATCGAAAAAATAAAAGTTAATGCACCTAGAGATAGTCTGCGTTACGGTGATTACATCTGTGTACTTCTTTTGCGTTTAGTATTTCTCCTTCAGTATGATTTTTTTTAGTCAAAATTTAAAAAATAACGATTATTTGCAATCCCTGCTTTACATTTCTAATTGTAGGCACATTCTACGTTCAACTCGAAGATGACATCCTAGCCAAAAGCCATTTCATAACGGCCATGAAAAAATTCGCCATCACCAAGAGTGCACTCGCCAAATCCGATCAGCCCTCATGGTTTGTGCTCGATTTCTGTCAGCTTGGCTTCATCGGTAAAATGTTCAAATCAGCTGAGCTACCCTATTTAATCACCTACTTCCAAATGTTCTACAATGACAAACCCGTCGATTGGCTTTTACTCTATTTCATCGAATCGAAAGTCTGTCGCTCCGACAAAGATCAGAAACATTGCAATTTGGAACGTGCAAAATATTGGCTACACTATCGTCCATCGCTATTCCAACACATCGGCACAAGTTCCTCACTCAAGGGAAAAGTACAAAAGCTAAAGGATAAGCAATTTGGTTCGAAGGTGCCCACATTCTATCCGCATACGCATAATCCAGCGGCGCGTGTGCGCACAAATATTGTTCCCTACAAGAATTATCTACTCAAACGCGCCTATCGCGGCGAAACGTACTTTTGGGGTTTGCTACCACAACCCGGCGATTTGGTGCAGTTCATATTCGAAAAACCCACCGTATTGCGGCATTATCTCTTTCGCAGCGGCAATAGTGAGCATCCATCGGATCGCTTTTACAATACCACAGTAGAAGTGCTGCCAGCCGATACGTTGAGCGAAAACTCATCGGTTTGGAGCGCATATAATTCCACAACAGATGATTATCTCATTGTGGGCGCATTCGATGGTTTGGGTGTTGCCGAGGGTAGGATAGATGAGAAGATTGGTGCGATTAAAGAGATACGCTTGCATGTACACAGCGATAGTGAAAATTGGGCACTGCTCAGCGAAATCGATTTGGAATCGAAAAATGGTGCAGGTAAAAGTGGCCAAAGCTGATCCGTGGAGCGTGCGAACTATACGATCGCTGGTAATATTTAAAAAAAAAAACACGAATACGAGCTAAGATTTCAGTTGGAGATGCATACCGCGGACGGGCGTATGTACTAGGTATGATATTATGAGTGATCAAATTTTCGTAGATTAAGCGAACTTCCACCAAATGACCAATTATTGTAAAAAAAGAAACAAAAAAAAAATAAGCGAAAAGATTTTTTTTTTGTTGTTTTGAGTGCTGAAGCCATGATAACCGATCCAATAGGACTTTTTCCTCAAAGCTAATAGTTTAATTTGGTTTATCTCTAGGCGTAATTAAGTACATACATACATTGTTTTGGGCAACTGTTGTTTCAGCGTTTTCAGCAAGCTTATTATTGTCAGTTTTCCGTCCTAATCTCCTGCTAGTCATCAAATGAATCAGCTCCAGTATGCCATTCGTAGTTTAAATAATTGCTATCCTTGCATCGCTAAGAGCTAGAAAAAGTAGTTGCCACGAGATTTTATTTCGATAGTTCATTTTCAAATTATTATAAGGATAAGAATAAAAATCAGCCAAAAAAAAAACAATAATTACATATGTAAAAGATAAAAGTTGTTCGAATCATCACCTTTTCTAAGTATTAAAAAAAAGTATAATTTATGATCGATTCGGGTCGGTTTAGGGATCAATTGGTTCAATCCATTGCTAGTTTAGGTACAGTCCCAAAAGTTATTATGTCTTGCATAAAGTTCTATGACGATCTAATTTTTTTTTGTTATTTTGGTCCTTAATTTGGCCCACTACACTATACAAAATAGTTTGTTTTAAATTCAATCTAATCTTTTCCGTCAATAGCGGATTCTATGACACGCTTTGCTGTCGTGATAAATACGTTGATTATTTTTTAATAACATTATTCTAACATAACAATTAGTTCTAAAGTGTTTTCTGTCGTTTTTGTTATTAATATTTTTTAAAGCATTATATTATATACATATAAACATAAGTACATATCGTCCCCTCAATATAACAATAGCGTATAATTTTTTTTTTGGTTTTGAGAAAATCGAGTTTAAAGTGTTTGTCAAATCAGATGTCTATTAAAACCTCAATATCGCGGTAAATGAATACATTATACCGTTTCTTGTCTTTAAATTTACCAAGTTTTTTTTATTCTACGCATCCTTTAAGACCATAATTATGTTATTCAAAGCGTCAGTCCTCCATATAGGCCATTTTATTTTTTAAGGAATTCGTATGATGTATCTGATACACTATTTTATTTTGTATGGTATACGCTGTTTTATTCAATAATTTTACGGTATTTTTATTAAAATATTTGATCTCAAAAACTAGTGGTTTCGTGTCACAAGCTGTTGATATTTACCTTACTTACTTCACTTACATTATATAATAGATGATACTCACTCAGATGTTTAAAATCCATATTTTTAATGAACAAACTTTCTCTGCGAAATGAATTTGCAAGCTGAAATTTCAAATGACTACAATATTTCCTTGGCATTCATGTAGTCAAAACAACGTAAAAATCGCATAGGCTACGACTCTTGTAAATTTGTGATAAAACTGTCGAATTTGTATTGAAAATAAAACAGCTTATGTGGGGTATAGAAATGGTCGGAATAAAACTATTTCTCAAACAATAGTGTATATTATTATAAGCTATTTTATGAGTTAAAGTTTTGATAAATTGTATTTATTTCTACAGGCTAAAATGGAGTATAATGCGCATACACTATTATTCTTTTAACAACTTTGCAGTGGCAATTTCAAGTAAAATAGCGCATATGAGCTTATACACTTATTGAAGGAAATTTTTGAACAAGAAATTATACACCATTTTTTCCAATGACATTTTGACCCACTTTGTGGAAGTAGAATTTGACGAAATTTTGACCAGACATAGAATCAATGATGGAGATTCTAAATATGCAATAAAAAAATAATGGCGTATGAGCACATACGCTATTGTTATATTGAGGGGACGATATATTGTATATAATGCTGTAACTAGAACAAAACTAATAATTCAAACAAATAATAATTATGTATTTATGCAACAAATTTTCTATAACGCATGTGTTATCATCAGAGGCTCAACGAACAAATATTGATTGTTAAGCTTAAATTAGTTATGCAGTAACAGTATCATTATAAAACAGCTGATCAACCAACCTTATGGGAAAGAATGTATTTGATTAGTGTGATTCGATAACCGTATCGTTAGTCGTAACGCTATCGGTAACAACCAAATGAATTTGGTTTTGAGCCGTAACGCTAATCAACTGATCGATTGTTTGTTTCAGTTGTTCACTGTCATGACCTAAATAATAATATGGTCGTAGCAATCAAAAGAGAACACGCAATTAGCATTAATACAAAATATGATAATTTCGCAACCTATAAAACCGAAAGAGAAAGAGCGACTCTATTGCTATGGCCACCTTTATTGGGCTATGATCACTGTTCAGCTGTTTACTGCATACCGATACTGTTACTATTATGGAAGTAAAGTTAACGTATAATTAATTTAAGCTTTAGGAAGCCGTATTCCCTAACTTAGGTACGAACACTTAAGATCTTTATCTTGGCATCAGCTCGCTTCCTAGAGTGTGGATAGAGTAGAAGCTATCATCGTTAAGGTTGTATGTGGTTAGGCTACAAAGTTCCCAAGCTTCAAATTTCTGCATAGGAAGTTCAAAAACTTGATGGCACAGTTCGACTCTATTATGTAGCAGGTGATTTATTTAAATTTAGACGTATATGTAGATATGTGTACACTAGTATAAGGTAACGGCAACGAAAATTCTGATGTTTAAGAGCAAAGCTAAAACTAAACCATAAACTATTGTAACTAAGTATAATAAATGTCCACAAACATACATACATACATATATATGTATATATGAATTGTTTTTAATTTGTACATTTATTGTAATTTACATTTTGTAAAAACCAGTTTTTTTGCTGCGATTTTTGTAAAAATTCAAATCGAACAAAAAAGGAATATAAAAAATTAATATAACAATGTTTGAAAATTTAACCTTTAAATAGGATGTTAATATGTACGTATGCATTGAAATTTCAAGACGTGCTCTATAATATGAAATTATGTGTGTACTTTTCTAGGCTGACGAAAATGCGTTAGAAGAAAAATGATAATTTAATGGCAGTTGTTATTAACGCGCTACTGCTGTTTGTTTACCATTTATAATTCAATTAGAGGGCTTGCGATTCGCGAGGCATAAAATACAATGAATAATGAGTAAATTTTTTAAGTCTGTAATACATTTATATTAACCTCCAAATGCATAAGAAATAAAATAGAATGCAAATATTAAAGCTTTGCTAATTGAGACTAATAATAGAATAATAAATGTTATACAGGTTGCTGGCCGTTGTGGTGTAGTGGATAGAGCGCTCGCCAGCCATAATAGGGGTGGCGGATTCAAATCTCCTGCCCAGAACAAAAAAAAAAAAAACTACTAATGAACTAATTTTATAATTAACTAAAGCCCAATTATTTATTTTTTTTTTAAATAACGGTCACCCCCTGGCAGTGCATTTCTGCTAATAAAAAATGGATTCGCCGTTCAAAACCGACACAAAACTATAGCTCCACAAAAAAAATTAATAAAATTATTAAAATCAAAATTAATAGGGGTATTCGCTATCCATAGCATAACCCTAGCACGTAGCACGGATTGGAAAGTTTTACAACGCACAACAACAAAATATAGGCGCACAGAAATATGCTAGACCTCAAAAATATGCTACACCAAAACCTATGTATATTTATTTGCTATGAAGTGTAGGAAATTAATTGCGACCCTGTGTCAGCTGACATTTACCAATTGCTAATTTCAATTTCAATTTGAGCATCCGAATTTTGCTTAAAATGTTGTGTTTTGTATTTATTAAATTTACTAAAATAAAATGATTTATTTATTAAAAAGTGAGTGATGAACGCGTCCCTTTGGCTAAAAAGAAAAGCTGCTTCTTAAAATTTCCTACGACTGTGCAATGGGGTGCTCTCGATGTGTAGCATATTTTGGTCTAGCATATTTGCAATCCGTGCTATCTTGCTAGGGATAGCGAATACCCCTAATGTAATGTGTACAAAATTGCCCAAAGAATACCCTTAAAAATATAGTTATTTTTTATGAATTCAGAGGTTGTACTCAAACCGAAAAAATATTAAACGGCTTTCGATGTGTAATTAAATACTTTGCGGTATTGCAAACAGCATAATAGAAACAAAAATGAATGTAAAAAATTAAAAGAAAAATTAATATTTTAAAATAAAAATGCTGATTGTTGGTAAATTCGCTAATGAGTTTCTTTGGGAGAATTAAATATATTGCAAAACATATACCACATTTATAGAAATAAAACAGTAAATTTACCATAGCTATAATTTGTTATTTAATGTATAAGTTTTATTTAATTTCTTTCATTTGTCGAATATATAATAATTATGCATAAGTATAATCGTATAGTGGTAAAATGCTTCTTTTTTTTCAATTTATAATTGTTATACTGTATTTGTTTTATTAATATAATATTTTTTATATCGTTTTCATGATTTCCTAATAAAAATACTTCTTTCATAAATAGGGATTTTCTTTCAAGCTGTTCCTGCCAAGCTCCGTGTTCCAGTTTTAAATTTACTTCATATTCCACAGCGGATCGAGCTCATTTAATGGATCCTTAATTTCTTCCTTCTCCTTTGAAGCGATTTGTGGCGCGATCTTCATTTGATAGGATGTCATGATGCCACCTGATAATAAATTATTTTTTATAAAAGAAAGTATTTTAATAGATTTCGCTTTTACTCACGCTTATTTAGTACATCATGCGCATGATTTAATACAATTTGCATTGATTGTTCTAAAGTTTCCATATCACGTAGAGCATTTTGACGTTGCTGACAAATGCGATACCAAATATCTACCACATCTATAGAGAAAAAATGGCATTAAACAACTAGATTCTTACTTTTATTGAGCTTATCTTACTTATGAGCACGGGACGCGCCGTTTGTAAAGCTAAAATAGCGCAAATTCCGACAGCAATCAGTTCGGAACGTTCAGAGCCGGTCAAGCAATTCATTATTAATGGCGATGTTGGCGTACTGAACTCCAGACAACGTTTCTGATGCGCCTCCAAAGCATTGCGTGCAATGCCGATGGTTTGCGACGGTAAGCTGAAATGAAAAAGTGGAGAAGAATATTTAACAGCAAGCAAACCACAAGTTTATGTTAAGCAGACTAATAATTTTGTAAAGCTGGCTCCTGTACATTTTCGCATTTAAATTATTCCGCTTCTGATTTTTTAATCTTACTTTGTGTTATTTTAGAATAATTTTATTAATATTCCACTTCTGATTTGTCAATCTCCCTTTGTGTTGTGTTAGAATGAGGTATTTATTAATATTCCACTTCTGATTAGTTAATTTTTCTTTGTGTTGTTTTAGAATGTTTCCCACTTTTGATTTATTAATCTTCCTTTGTGTTGTTTTAGTATGATTTCTTTATTAATATTCCACTTCTGATTAGTTAATCTTTCTTTGTGTTGTTTTAGAATGATTTCTTTATTAATATTCCACTTCTGATTAGTTAATCTTCCTTTGTGTTGTTTTAGTATGATTTCTTTATTTATATTCCATTTCTGATTTATTATTCTTCCTTTGTGTTGTTTTAGAATGATTCCATTTTTATTATTCCACTTCTGATTTATTAATCTTCCTTTGTGTTGTTTTAGTATGATTTCTTTATTAATATTCCACTTCTGATTAGTTAATCTTTCTTTGTGTTGTTTTAGAATGATTCCTTTATTTTTATTCCACTTCTGATTTATTAATATTCCTTTGTGTTATGCAAATGTTTTTGAATGATTTTTTTTTACCTTTTTGTCCAAGCCTTAATTTGCAGTACCGACAAATCGATTATGGCATCAGCGCCATGCATCGATAATTTCAAATTATACTCCATGCAATGTGACAGCGTTGCTACTTTAGCACACTTTACAGTAAAGTCATCATAATGGCACTCCGCGTTGAAATCCTGTGGCCAATAGGGATCCAGCATCTAGAAAAAGATTTCAGAGTGGTTAAGTTGAGCAGAAGTAGAAGTATGTATCTTAATTAAGTCACCTCATTTGGCGTATGCAAGCAAACAACTGTACGCGCCTTTTCCGACCAAATCATCGACCAAAAATCATTTATAGTATTCTGTTGTGGTGTTTGGGCAATTATTAGATTGGGACAACCGGCGCCGAGATTCTGTAGGAAAATACAAATTTTTATATTATTCGAAAATGATTGATTGATAATCAGTCCCACCTTTATATACGCCGCATTTATGTAATCATCAGTGTCCTTATCCAACTTAACACGCGCATGATCGTATGGAATACAATCGAGTGAACGATTTTTCTCCGGAAACAATTTTGCAATTGATGTGGTACGCTTACTTGCTTCCTTGGCAAGTAACTCATGCAACTCTTTCCATTTAGCCGACAGCTGTGTATTACCATTCAACATTTTTACATTCAGACTTTCAATTACCTTTTCAAAACGTTCAACTTCCTTGTGGAAATATTTCAAAGTTTTATCGTCGTTAAAAGGATCGTAAGGCTTAAGTTGAAAAGTGTTAGCATTTGTTGATAAATTGGAATGTTTATCCGCGTGCTGTTGTTCGTTGCGCACCGAAACTGAGTCCCAATCGAAATTGGTATCTAACGAACTCAAGTCGGAACATATCGAGAGATTATCGTAACTAGGTTTACGAGTAGCTGGTGAATTTATAGGCGATGCGGCACTGCCTTTAATACTGGCGACTGAGATTGAGGCGGCGGTGGTAGTTGCAGAGGTGATGATTTGGGATGTTGAGAGCGGTTGTGCATTCTGTGATATTGATGGAGTAAGAGCAGCAGCAGCAGCGGTAGTAGGAACGTTTGCGGGCCCACTGGTTGGTGTATTAGATTTTAGTGATGTAACCTGGAATAGGGAGTAAGATTTTATTTCATATAATATGACCTTGGAAACCAATCGGCTTACCTCCTTCATATCAACGTCAGCAGCTACTTGACTATTGGCCGGACTGGCTACAATTTCCGGCTTCAAAACAGGTTGTGGCAAGATGGGCGGTGGCACGCCAAGGCCCGCGCTAGAGAAATCAATATCAGTTAGCAAATCAATATTTGTGGATTTTTTAATTTGCTTTGCGCTTGGCGAGCTCATGGCATCCTGCGACTTGGTGGTATCCGGCTTAGTTGCTTCTGGCGCTGATCTGTCGGGTTTTAGTGTTCCCGTCGGTGTGGCACCAAATGTGAATTCCGTGCCACTTTTTGTTGTTTGCGTTGGAGCTATGGAAGCGGCGCCACTTTGTATGTAAGTCGATTGTTGGTGTTGGTAATTGGTTTGATGCGGCATTTGCTGTTGTTGTGCTGCTGCCATGATCGTGGATTGCTGTTGTAAGTGCTGCTGAGGTGGTTGTTGCATTTGTTGAGCATATGAAGAGGCAAACGCTTGTGACTGATAACCATATGGGGTAGAATAATAACTGAAATTGATTGCTGTGCCCTCGGCAGCAGGTGGTGCTGTGGAGGTGGAGGCGGCGGCTGGTGGTGGCGCTTTCGTGTGCGAGACAACGGGAGACTAGAGAAAAAATAGGAATTTATTATATCAGATGATAACTTTAAATCTGCTTCACTCACATCAAAGCCCGTAGCCACATTCGTTCTATGCGCATTCTCCGAGTCCGTAGTGCCAACAACAACCGATTGCTGTGTGCTCGATGATGTATACTGACCATGAAATCGATTGCTTACTTGCTGATAACCGCTACCATATTCATATTGACCAGTTTTTGGATTAAAACTGTAGCCTGGGTGTTTGGTAATAGGCGAATAAGGATAAAGGTTGGCGGTTGACGCTGTTGCTGATGTAATGGGAGCAGCTGGTTGACCTGGGATTGGATTAGGAAGGACTGCACTTGAGTTGGCCGGTGTATTTAGGGTTGATGATGGTGGATAGGTTGATTGTTGTGGGAGTTGTTGTGGTTGAGGTTGTATTTGGGATTGTTGTTGAGGTTTAGGTTGGGGCTGTTGGGGTTGCATTTGGGATTGTTGTTGTGGTTGAGGTTGGGGCTGCTGTGGTTGCATTTGGGATAGTTGCTCTTGATTTGGAGGTTGCTGCCATGCGTTCACCACAAATGGCGCCTGAAGGGAAGGTAGTACAGCGGATGAGCTAACTTGCGTATTATCAGCACTCGAAGTGGCCACGTAGAGAGGTCTCGTTGTTGGGGTACCATAGCTGGATGCAGACACTGGTGCATATGCCTGCCGATATTGAGAACGAAAGATGTGAAATACAATAGTTAATAATATGTGAATTGTTGAGATTGCAGCAACACTCACCTTGCCATCTGTAGCTGATGCTGTCATAGCTTGCCCATTATATGAATAGGAAGCGACGCTAGAGAAAGTTGGAGTGCCAGCTAAGCTCATAGTCGGTTGATGTTGCACGAAATTGCCCGAATTGGCGGCAGGAGAGCCAGTAGGCATTGCCTGTTGGTGTGGTTGTTGTTGTTGCTGCTGCTGCCCATACAATGCTCTATTAGCAACAGCTTGTTGCTGCAATATTAGTTGCTGCTGTTGCATATTAAATTGCTGTTGTTGTTGTTGTAACTGCTGCTGTTGTTGTTGCAGATTCGGTTGTTGTTGCTGTGGTATTTGTGACTGCGGTGGCTGTTGTTGCCCAATGCCACCGCTTTGTCCCACCGCACCGATATTACTAGAATAATTGACCGTTACATTCGATGCCGAATTTATGAATTGCGAATTTGGCGAGGCTTGCAATTTATAAGCGGGTGGTGCAATATTTTGTTGTTGCTGCTGATAGAGTGGATTTGCATAGCCCGCAGTGTTGGGATCATAATACTGTTGCTGTTGTAAACTATAAGGTGGCGGTGGTTCGTTGGGCGCGACCGAAGGTATTAGACCTACACCACTATTACCACCAACGCCGCCACTGCCAGAGCCATAAAATGTGCCCGAAGAGCAGACAGCTTGTGCAGGATTTTCGGAGCCTAAAGGACTGGGGCGCACCAAAGGAATGTATGGATTCTTTTGGGGTTGTACAGGAGTCGCCGAGTGGGATATACCCGCTGCTGCAATGCTACTTGCGGTGGTATTTTTAGATTTCAAATAATCACGCAATTTTGGTGCGCTCGTTGTGGCTACGGTAGTGGGCGTTGCTGCTGATGAGGGTCCTTTGGTTATATTTGCCATGGAATTTGCACTTGCTTGATTTTTCAAGCGTTGTTGTCGCTCCTCAGACTGCACATCGCGTGCTGCCTTGAAGCGTGTGAGTAATTTTTGGACGTTGCCTGCAACAAAAGAGCGCATTTAAAAATGGTCGACAAATGTCACTCAGATATTCACTAAACTGCCTTACCTGACAACTTTTTATAGAATTCCAAACCCTTAGCCGATTTCGCTAACAAATCCTCGTAAACATCGTAGGAGACCGCCAAGGATGAGAAAAATGCTTCACGTTTATGTTTAACATCAGCCAGCGTTTTCAAAACCGGTGCGGCCTTGGCATAAGACTCCGTCAAAGCTTGTAAAATATTCTTTTGGGCCAACATATTTTGATCCAACAGCTGCGTGAGACGCTCATGTTTGGAAAGCTCACGCTCGAACAGCAACTGCAGGCCCTCATCACTGCCATGAGCTATAACCTTGGCGGTCACATCATCTTCATTTACCGCTATACGTAGATCGGCATGAAATTGTGCACGTTGTGCTTTCATTTCATTCGCCTTATTCAAAATGAGTTTAACATCTTTGAAAAGTTCTGTGGTATTTAGCTCTGCACTCAATTTCGGCACAGATTGTTGTATCTCTTGTAGAGGACGTGATAAAATTTTCAAATTATTTACGTGCAATTCCATTGCTTTGCGCAAAGTGTCATTTGATTCGCCAGCGCGCGCATGCGCTTCGGTATATTTCTGAAATTCACGTGACAGTTCGGTCATGTGTGGATTTGGCGTACGTTGGACACCTGTCAGCTTTTGAAACTCATTCTCTTGGCGTTCTTCTTCGGCGAGTATGGAAGCGATTTCTTTGAGATTCGTCTCCACATCAGCGCATATCTCAGCCAATTGTGACATGGCGGCAATCAAATCGGGTATGGCTGATTTATTTGCATTCAACTCAGCGCAACGATCCACAATACCTTGTGGTATCTTATTGGCCTTCTCTTCGTTGATATTTAAGTTGTCCAATGTTAGTGAGCTCATGAAGCCTGCGAGTTCAGCATCCTTCTCCTCAATGAGTGAACCATATTTACGCAAGAGCTTCGCCTTCTCTTCGCTATACAATGAGCTGGCTTCATGTGCTTTCATAGGCACTAGACGCGCAAATATGTCATCGCCGGCTACCTCGGGGTCGGTGACACTAAAACTGGTGCCATTCACCAAGTTTGCACCTTGCACAGCAGTGATTGCGGACAGCTCCGGCACAGATTCATGGTAGATAAATTCATTTTCATTTTTTGCATTTTTACGCTTACCCTCGACAACGTCAGCGGTGAAAATGAGAGATTCATTGATTTCTTTCTGATCTGGTAAACCTTTGGATTCTTTGCGTGCTTCCTCTAGCTTTTCCCAAGCGGCCTGTGGATTTGAATAGATGGAGAGAAAGCATGTTTATATTGATTGCATTTAATTTTGTACTAAAATTTCATATTTACCTGATACAACGTTACCCGTTCACCCATTTTCTGTTGCTCCTCAGCATGTTGTCCTTGATACAAATATAAAATACAATTCAAGTAGGAAATTTTAAAACGCACATATTTCTTCCACAGCTTATACACCGAACTATCCACCACTTGCGCGACCGGTCCATCATCACCGCCCGTCAACAGCGCTGCCAACGCCGCGCCATAGTACACAACAATTTGCGCAGTCACCTTGGCGACAATATTCGGTTTGCGATTATCAATTAACGATTTCTCCAAAATGCATTCCTGCGCTTGGGCGAATGACACCTGTTGCATGAAGACCAGCAGCTCGGTTGTCATGAAATCTCCACTACCACTTAGATTGGCATAACGTTGTCGCAATTCACCAAAAGCCCAGGCGGCACATTGAAAATGTGTACAAGCCAATTTCATGCCCTCCACATCGCCTCGTGTCACCGATGCACCTGTTTGTGTGTGAGAGGCAGCTATGTTGAAGAGTACGGCGGCCATTTCATATCGCAAGTCGTTATATTCGTTAACTTGATTCTGATAGAGATCCTTCCAGGTAAATGTGAACATGCCACGTTCGGCCAGTTGTGGAAAACGATTTTGTAGGGAATGTAATTGACAATAGTAACGCTTGAGTACGGCATATTTATCTTTGCCGGGATGTAGAGCTTGATTGCGCAGAGTTTCCAAGGCGAAAACTTCTTTGGAATATGCATCGGGGTCTTCCTGATAGAATTCAGCGATATACTGTGGGAAGAAAAGATGCTGTGAAATGTTAATAATAATAATAATACAATGGCGCTATTATAACTCTGACGAGTTTTATGGCCGAGCTTCTCTCCCAATTCGAGATGTGCTCCTTTTTGTTTTACCTACTAATTGGGTGGACCTACAGTTTTATGCCGGCTCCGAACGGCGAATGCATTTTTTGTGAGAAGCTTTTTCATGGCAGAAATACACTCGGGAGGGTATGCCGCACACTGCCGAGAGGTGACCGCTGCTCTTAAAAAACCCAATAATTGGATTTTTACTAATTAGAAAAACTTTTTGGTGTTTTGCTCGGACTGATGTTTGAACCCGAGACCTCTGGCATAGCAGGCGAGCGCTCTACCCACTGCACCACAGCGGTTATGAAATGTTAGAGTCGTATAATTGATGTAAGTATCTGATGTTGTGAAGGCAAAAGGCTCAGAAGTTCCCACGAGAGTGGGGAACATCTCTCCTGTTGCGATCACAACAAATGCGGAACAAGTGCAGAATACCGACCGTTTAGCTAGAAAAAACAAAAAAGTGGGCGTGGTCCGCCCTTTTTTCCTGATTTCAATGGTGTAATTTTTTTTTGGGGCTCGGTGATATGAGGGGAGTTAGGAGGGGGTTGAAGGTAAAATTTTCGAAATTTTGAAATGCGAATATCTCGAAAAGTTCTTTACCGATTTTAAAATGCAAATGCAATGCACTGTTGGAAAGGTAATTAAAAACACTTTTTTATGATATGCATATGTATATGCTTATAGTAAATAGTTTGTTAGAAAATTGAGAAAATAAAAAAAAAATAAAGTTTTTTTGTAAAAAACATATTTTATTTAAAAAAAAAAAAATATTATAAACATATATTTTTGTTACTGAAATCAAAAAGAGAATTCTATTACCTTTAATTTGATATATAAAATGTTATATAAATGTGTATAATTAATAAGAAAATTTGTGTGAATTGGAAACCACGTATATGCTCATACGAACGGCATATGGAAAAAATGGTATATTTCACGGTAAAATTTTAGACGACGATACCCCGGCTAGAAAAAAAGTTTTTTTTTAGGGGGGTAGGGGGGCAGAGGGGATCACAAAACTGAAGACCCCACCCTCCGGAGGCCTATGGTTCCCGAGATATACGTCGTTAAAGTTCCGATATTTCCAATACAAATTTCACCGAACACTCGCCAGGATTGCCGTTGGGTGTTGGGTTGGGTGTTGCCGTTTGGGGAAAAAAATGGTGTAACACCAAATTTAAATAAAAATTGTCACACTTTTCTGCGACGAAGAAATTATAAAAAAATTGGTTGATTGGAAGTTAGTACCTAAAGAAGGTGATTTATGTGTCCAAATGGCCATCCGTTACAATCAGTTGAAGACATGGAGACAATTGATGGTTATATTTGGCGGTAACTATTAATTTAAAAAAACGTACATTCGTGTAAAATATGTTTATACCATACAAAAAAATATTTTAGATGCCGTAAAAAATTGCATCAAAAAAAGGAGGGGTCTGTAACGTAAAATTATCTTTTCGAGCCAAAACTTTTTTCGACAAGTCTAAACTAAGCATAATGCCTGAATCGCAATTTGGCGTTAGGTCGGTCGCGCGTTGATCGTACCTCAAAGCCGCTTCACACTGACATTCGATATTAGATGCTGGATTGGAAACATTTTCACTGCCACTAATATATTTTCTTGAATTTTTTCATAAATTTCACAATTGTTCATCGAAAGAAACAATTGAATTTTTTTTAATGTCAAACGCCCGACTTAGTAGAGAAATGTTCAACTCAGGCGTTATACAGGGTTGCAATGAAGATACGATATTACAAAAATTTTACGATCAAACGCTTGAGGTCACAATGCGATTTGCGCCATATATTTTCATACATTTCTACTCACTTGTCAGAAGCGCGACCGACCGAACGCCAAATTGCGATTCCGGCATAATGCAAGTTCTGGTCTTTGTCTATATGTGGACACAAAACATGAGCCAAGACCACATAATTGAGGAGGCAGAACTGGGAAGTCGTCATACAGCAGTCGACTGGTCCAACTTCTGCCGTGAAGTTGTGTATGACCAATTCTATATAAAAAAGGTTAAAATAGGCGGAGTTGGATCTACGGTGGAAATCGACGAGAGCAAGTTTGGTCGTCGAAAGTACAATAAAGGGCATGCTGTTGAGGGTCAGTGGGTATTTGGTGGTGTGGAACGGGGCACTAATAAGTGCTTCCTAGTACCTGTCGAAACACGAGACAAAACCACCTTACTCCAAATAATTAAAGAATGGATTCTTCCAGGAACAACGATAGTTTCTGATTTCTGGAAGGTATAATAAAATGTTTTTAGACAAAATACGTTTGCTAAATATCGTCAATAGTTACTTTCCAGGCGTATGATTGCCTTGAAGACGAAGGCTACATACATTTTAAAGTAAACCATTCGATAAATTTTAAAGACCCGGAAACACAACAACATACCAACACCATAGAAGGATTGTGGCGACATGCCAAGGTTTCCTTGCCGCAATACCATAGGAGTAAGAAGATGTTTGCGGGGTACTTGGCGAAATTTGTACTCCTGCGTCATTGCAGATCGAAGTTACCTTTCCAACAACGTGCTAATTTTAAAAATCGCTGCAATACTTTTCGAGATATTCGCATTTCAAAATTTCGAAAATTTTACCTTCAACCCCCTCTAACTCCCATCATATCACCGAGCCCCAAAAAAAATTATACCATTGATATCAGGAAAAAAAGGCGGACCACACCCACTTTTTTGTTTTTTTCTAGCTAAACGGTCGGTATTCTGCACTTAAGCCACATATAGTTCTAGCAGGGACAGCTTATATGACACAGCATTTTCACCTTAACATCAGTAGATACATTCGGAAGGGTCGGAAGTTGGAGGAAAATGCAGAAATTACAACAAAGATAAATACAAATAATTGATTTTTATGACTCAGAGGCTTGATCGAAAAACCATCCAACATATAATTTTACTACCCCCACACCCTTCGACACACCTGTGAACAAGCAATAAGAAAATTTTCTTTACAAATGTATGCAAAATTCTGTCCTTTATATCTCATCTCTACATGTTTAATAACATAAGGACCGTTCGCCGGCAGCAAATTGCTGCAAATTGCAGAAAAAACTGCAAATTCGCGTTTTTTGAGGCAAAAACTCAGTCAAAATTTGCAGAAGAGAGCGCAATTTTGACAGTTCATTGACGGAGAAAGCTGCAAAGTTTTACTGACGAAATTTGTCGTTGCAAAGTTCAGTAGACTGAAAAAACATATGATTTGCGATCATATGGTTGCAATTAAAAAAAAAGTCGAAAGTGATTTCAAGTCAAAAAAACTAAGAAAATCGGAAATATATGTGATTCAATAGAAAATGAAGTGAGAAAATTATATTATTTTAATTTATAAAGTTTATTTAAATGTTTTAATTTGTTAATAAGGTACCAGCTAAAAGGAAACCTGTTAATGACACCGCAGTGGGATCATCGTCTGCACTCTCGGGATTCTGCGTTGTTGAATCGCAAATAGGAGATACATATACTACTTAAATGGAAAAATTGTCCATTAATGATGCACGCCCCGAAAAAAATGACTTTCACAGATGTCAGAACAGAAATAAAAACTTGCCGGAGACTTATAGTTTATGAGATATTTGTTGGTAAAGCTGTAAAATCCATCAAACAAAACACCAAAACTGCGCACTATTACCGAGGAAAAACCTTTTTGCGTTGGCGGCATTCGGCCGTGCTTTAAAAATATAAACCTCAGCCGGCAGAAATCCCTTTCTGGAGTTATATATGTATATGTATACAGTGATCCACAGTGCTTTTGTGTAGAACATCTTTTTGCGTGGCGGCCTTGGGTCGCGCTTTAAAAAAATAACAATCAGCCGGCAGAGTTATCTTTCTGGGGTAATATCTATGAACCCATCCAACTTTAACTACAAATATCTCGTAAACTATAAGCCTCCGGCAACTTTTGATTTTGAGATCTGTAGGAGTCCCTCTACCCCTCTGAGGAAGTGATTTTTCTCGGGGTGTGGTTTCTTAATGGAAAGCCGGTCCACTTAAATAAATAGTTTTGAGTAATAAAAGACAATTTATACTTCTACGAGATTGAAAATGAAACTTTGGTTAGACTTAGATATAAAAACAAGGAACTCCTGGAATTTGCTTTGGTTTTATGTGAAAATAATTCAAGAAATTCCATAAAGCAATACGTCGAGCAAACAGTTCCGGCTTATACGGAAAGAGAGTTCCGAACTTATTTTCGTATTTCAAAAAGACTTTTCAAAGAATTAAGTGACAAAATCATCCGAAGCGAGCCCTATTGTAATCTCGACCCTTTCAAAAGACTACCCGAAAAAACTTATTTATTATTATTTTTATGGTTCGCTGGTCACGAAGCATGCAGCTTCTGGGATATGTCCGACCGTTTTAACTTGTCATATGTTGTTGTACATATGTAAAATTATATACACATATGTATGTATATGCATACCACCATTGCTTACTGTTTTGAAATTTTTGGGAATGTCCCCGGAGAACAATGCACATCTAGTTTCCCCTTCGATTGCATTTCGTCAAATTTTTATTTTGTTATGCACTTGTGAGTGAAGACAAACAGCTGATTTTCTGCAAATTTTGACAAATTTCTGTTCGTTGAAATGCCAGTAAATTTGCATAAGTTTCTCTCTTCGGGAGAGAAAAACATATTTTTCCCTGCTTGCAAATTGCTGCAATTTGCAGCCGCCGAACGGACCTATAATTAGTATTTTCCAACCTCTACATACCCAAATTTTGTACCACCCTAGCACATATCCGATTGTCTTGCGAAACCTTTCGACTCACCTTTTTCAAATTGGCAAAGGATGTGCCCGTCGGACTGGTTTTTAGCACAAACCACAGCATATGCAGTCGCGGCACAGCCTCCATTTTGTTCACTTATTATTATTGTATATATTTCTTATTACTTTTGATCAATATTTTCGCAGATAATTGGATAAAATTCAATTTTTTCAATAAGCCGTCAAAGGGAAAAAATAATTACTGGAGTGAAATGCAATTTACGCTAACGAGTGTGGTGTGTTCTGTGAAGCAAGGTTGTATGCAAGAGTATTGTTTAAACGTCAAAATATAGAAGTACAGTGGGCCTATTCTGTACCAATTTGCGACAATTTTCGGATCGGTATCGTAAATTTGCGATTATGCTATTCTGTACGATTTTCGGTCGAATTCTATAGTATATTTTGACATGTTTCCGATGATCATCGCAGAGGTATCGATGGAAATTTTTGTCTTGGTAAATTTTGCGATTATCGGTCGCAAAATAAGTTACAGAATTCCAGCACAGGAGTATTGCCTCAGCCCAAATAAAACATTTATCAAAATTATAAAAAAAACCAAAATTATAATTTTTTTGAAAGGAGCACATACACTTTAATTTGCAATTTTATGTACATACGTATAAGTGTATACAAGCAATAAAAACAACAATTCAGACTATAAGTTTATATTTGAGTACACAAATATCGCATATTGAGTGTTTATCAAACTCTTTAGCTAACTATAATAAAACTAATAATTACACTTTTCTGAAAAGCTGCGGTTAAGAACATATAGACACAACTTTTTCGGGAGTTACATTTGTAAAAGTTTAAAATCTTCTCTTTTAAAATCAACCCGTTTTTTTATGTGACCTTATATTTCTGCATAATATTGAATGATAGTTTTTCATCTGTAGGATGTCTTAAATGAAAAATAGTAGTAGGCAAGAAATTTTGACGTTTAGTCAAAATGCCAAGTGAAACGAAGAAGAGCATCAAAAACGTAAACAAAAGAAACCTTTTTGTAAACATAAGCAATTCTTAAAAATATTAAATAAAGGCTTAAATAAATAGTTTTAATAGTTGTATTTTGTTGTTATTTTAGAAAATCATGGATAGCGACGAGGATGACCTTATGTTACTGCTAAACTGCCGTATATTGATGGCCGGAATGTAAGAAGATATAAGAAATCGACGCCAACTTCCGCTTTGCATGATTAGAAAAACTGTGTATTTTATTTTTTCAATTATTTTTTTTTTTCATTTTCGCCAATGATTTCCCCGATTTTAACAACACGCAACAAACGTGAAAATTTCTTTAAGAAATAAATGCGCCATGATATATTTCTTGACAAAACTAGTGTTGCTGTGCTCGCATTACCTTGAAAAATAGTATTAAAAGTGTACTAAATTTCTTGAGAGGTCGATAATATATTGAACTTTTGCGTTTCTTGAGAGTTCAATACTAAGCTTTACCAAAATTGTTTAAGATGACAAAAAATTACCAATTTTAGTTAAAAATAACCAAAGTGAAACGATGATTACCAGACAACGTTCGGTACTATGTTAATTCTTTATTTTTATATATGAAATTATTCTATTTCTAATGATTTCTTCTAAAAGAAAGGAAATGTATTAAATATTTTGCTTCTTATATAAACATATATGTTTGTACTAAAGGCTGGTATCGACCTCTCAAGAAACAGCTCAAGAAATTTTTAGCTTTATTTCTTGAGTGAAAAATAGTAGTAGGCAAGAAATTTTTAAATTTAGCCATAATGCCAAGTGAAACGAAGAAGAGCATCAAAAACGTAAACAAAAGAAACCATTTTGTAAACATGAGAAATTGATAAGTTCTTAAAAAAACATTAAATAAAGCTTTAAATATTTGTTTTCAATAGTTTTATTTTGTTGTTATTTTAGGAAATCATCGAAAGCGACGAGGATGACCTTATATTACTGCTAAACTGTGGTATATTGATGGCCGGAATGGAAGTAGATGTTAGAAATTGATGTCAACTTCCGCTTTGCATCATTACAAAAATTGTGCACTATATTTTTTCCGATTAATTTTTCCATTTTCACCACCATTTTTATCAACATGTAACAAAAGCCAACAGACGTCAAAATTTCTTTAAGAAATAAACCCTGCAAGAACTGTGCAGGTCATTTGACCGGTCATATGACCGGCAGGCATGACCAAAAGTTTTGGGATATTTCCTATCACATTCTTAAGGGCATCGGTAACTTTTGTGACCGTTTCATTCATCACGTTCCCGTATGTGTATTTTCAAATTCCATTCTATCCTTATCTATCTCATTGGTTTTGAACTTGGCTAGAAACACATACGAGTGCAAATGTGTTGGTAATATTATATTTATACTCAGCTGTACTAGTACACAGAGTATTATAGTTTTGATTTCCTAACGGTGGATTGTAACAGAATGAAATAATCGAGATAGATATAGACTTATATATATCAAAATGATCAGGGTGAAAAGAGAAATCGATTGAGCCATGTCCGTCCGTCTGTCCGTCTGTCCGTCTGTCCGTCTGTCCGTCTGTCCGTCTGTCCGTCTGTGAGCACGATAACTCGCGCAAAAATTGAGATATTTTGATGAAATTTGAAATGTAAGTTGGTATCAAGGCAGGAACGGATGGTATTGAAAATGGGCGAAATCGGACCATGACCACGCCCACCTCCCCTATATAGTAAAAATCGGAAATTTTGTATCTCAGTCACTAATAGAGCTGGAGTGATAAAATTTTACCCACGTATTGAGCTCAGGCCCTTATGAAGAAATATGGTGAAATTTTGGAAAATGGGCGGTGCCACGCCCACTTATTAAGGGGCAAACATTTCAAGTTTTATGAGTCATAACTCAGAAACCGTTGAAGATATATCGATGAAATTTGGTACGCGTGATATAATTACTTAGGCAAATGTTTGGATTAAAAATTGCCAAGATCGGTTGACGACCACGCCCACTTTTATATATGGGTATTATAAAGTGGCATAATAAAAACATTTTAAGCCATATCTCTGTCAAATATAAAGATATATCATTGAAATTTTATGGCAGGAGTCCAACTGCGGACATAAAACGAAAAATACAAAAATTTTGGAAAATGGGCGTGGCACCGCCTACTTTTAGAAGCAGGAATATACGAGATTTCTGAGCCCATAACTCGACAAATAATTGAGATATAACGACGAAACTTGGTGTGTACACTTTTATTACCTGTGGTAATATATGTTAAAAATTTTATCGAAATCGGTTGCCGACCACGCCCACTTTTATATATGGGTATTATAAAGTGGCCTAATAAAAACATTGTAAGCGATATCTTTGTCAAATATAAAGATAATTCATTGAAATTTTGTGGCATGAGTTCCACAATAGACCGGAAACAAAAAATATAAAAATTTTGGAAAATGGGCGTGGCACCGCCTCTTTTTAGACAAAGGAATATACGAGATTTCGGAGCCCATAACTCGGCAAATAATTGAGATATTATGACGAAACTTGGTTTATACACTTTTATAACTTGTATTAATAGACACGCAAAAATTTATTAAAATCGGTTTATGACCACGCCTACTTTTTCACAAAGATATTTCTGGAACACCATCTGGGAATTTGTAACGTCACATCTTAGTAACTAGAAGTCATAAAGGAATGAAATTTCGCACAAAGAATAATAATCATATGCTTAGTTGGATGACTGATAAAAATGTTGAAAATGGGCGTGGCTACGCCCACTTTATGCAGCACTCCCTTTATATAAAATACACCGTGATTCCATCAAACGCAAACAAACAATGAAAGCATACAGCTGAGTATCTAATGTTCGATTCCACTCGAACTTAAGCTTCCTTACTTGTTTTGTAATAGTGTTAGTACTTTCGGTCACACAATTCTAGCAGGGAAATGCTCGATATATCCCTGCTAGAATTGTGTGACCGAAAGTACTAACACTATTACAAAAATATAATATTACCAACACATTTGCACTCGTATGTGTTCTAGCCAAGTTCAAAACCAATGAGATAGATAAGGATAGAATGGAATTTGAAAATACACATACGGGAACGTGATGAATGAAACGGTCACAAAAGTTACCGATGCCCTTAAGAATGTGATAGGAAATATCCCAAAACTTTTGGTCATGCCTGCCGGTCTTATGACCGGTCAAATGACCTGCACAGTTCTTGCAGGGATATTTCTTGGCAAAACCTGTGTTGCTGTGTTCGCATTATGTTGAAAAATAGTGGTAACCCTGCTAGAATTGTGTGACCGAAACTACTAACACTATTACAAAAATATAATATTACCAACCATTTGCACTCGTATGTGTTCTAGCCAAGTTCAAAACCAATGAGATAGATAAGGATAGAATGGAATTTGAAAATACACATACGCGAACGTGATGAATGAAACGGTCACAAAAGTTACCGACGCCCTTAAGAATGTGATAGCAAATATCCCAAAACTTTTGGTCATGCCTGCCGGTCATATGACCGGTCAAATGACCGGCAGGCATGACCAAAAGTTTTGGGATATTTGCTATCACATTCTTAAGGGCGTCGGTAACTTTTGTGACCGTTTCATTCATCACGTTCGCGTATGTGTATTTTCAAATTCCATTCTATCCTTATCTATCTCATTGGTTTTGAACTTGGCTAGAACACATACGAGTGCAAATGGTTGGTAATATTATATTTTTGTAATAGTGTTAGTAGTTTCGGTCACACAATTCTAGCAGGGAGTGTATTAAATTTCTTGAGAGGTCGATCAAAGAACGTAAATTATATAAGAAGGGAATGTTCGTTATTTTGGACGAGTTCGATAAAATCGGCTCTGAAATTTCAATCCAGTATGCGCGAGTTGCCTCACACTATTTTTCGCGTCCCGAATTCACTTGACTTTTTTATTTTGGTTTTTCGACGCGAATAAGTAATAAGAACGAATAAGAATAGAAAATAGAAATCTCTGACTTATGCATGCATACATTTGGCATACATATGTACATATGTATGTATGGACAGGGATGTGATAAGTGGGCTTTTCCTACCAAAACTGGTCGGTTTTTTTCCTGTTGGTCGGATGGTCGGATGATTTGAATTTTGGTAGGTTTTTACCTTCCTTCAAGTAACATCACTGATTTGCCAGATTTTGCCACAACACTGTTGAAAGAACGTTTGAAAGTTCATGTATTCATGTCTCTTTCTCACAGCAACAGTTTGCTTGAATACTTTTTGTGTTTCTCTTCGGCAGAGTTTTGTGTAAAGTGGATAAAAGAAGGTGAACGCATACGCATGAAAACCCTTTCTTCATTTTTTAGTTTGATGAAAAAGCACTATGCACTAAAAAATATCTTAGATTCAATTTCGATATTTAATTAAAGTTCTGATCTCATTTGTATACCTACTTGGAGACCTGTTAAACCATAGTCGTAACTATTTTAAAATGTTAACATAAATTACATACACAAATTAATGTACATACATATGTACAAACGCATTCGTACCTTATTATTTTAAGCTAAAACATGTGAAAATACTTGAAGAGTGATATGTATGTATAAGTTCCTATATATGTACCAGTTAATAATATAATATATAATACAATGGCGCTTTTATAACTCTGACGAGTTTTATGGCCGAGCTTCTCTCCCAATTTGAGATGTGCTCCTTTTGTTTTTCCTACTAATTGGGTGGACCTACAGTTTTATGCCGGCTCCGAACGGCGAATGCATTTTTTGTGAGAAGCATTTTCATGGCAGAAATACTCTCGGAGGGTATGCCGCCCACTGCCGAGAGGTGACCGCTGCTCTTAAAAAACCCAATAATTGGATTTTTACTAATTAGAAAAATTGTTTTGGTGTTTTGCTCGGACCGTGGTTTGAACCCGAGACTTCTGGCATAGCAGGCGAGCACTCTACCCACTGCACCACAGCGGCCACTGTACCAGTTAAATGAATAAATAAAAATACATAAATTTTCAAAAACCAGCTTAAATGACGAATTTTGTGAAAAAAAAATTTTGGTCGGCTGAAAGCTATTTTGGTAGGTTTTTGAGACGAATTTGGTCGGAAAAAAAATTTCAAAGTGGGAACCCTGTGTATGGACATGCAAATATGTGTACATATGTACATATATACGTATGCAAGAATTAATTCGGCGCTTCTTTTTATTTTTGATGTGCGCCTGGTGCATCATAATTATGAATCTCTGTTCTCTGGCTGCAGTCTGAAAAACTTCACACTAGATGTCACATTTCGCGCGAGATGGGACCCGCGAGGTGTGACATCTAGTGTGAAATTTCACAAAGAGCGTATATGGATGAAGGTACAGTCAAAGAACGTAAATTTTATAAGAAGGGAGAATCCGCTCACGAAAAATGTAGCGAGTAAATTACGAAATTGGCTGAAATTTCAATCCAGGTTGAATTTCTGTTTTGATTCTTTCATCCGTAATTTCGTGGCGAAATAAAGTTAACGCCATTTTTGTTTCAATTTTGTCTTTGTCATTTGCTTTCCTACCCAATGCGAAATTTGAAGAGCCATAACATATGTTCAAAATCAAAATATTTAGCTTATTATTTATATTAAGTATTATTTAAATAATAACTAAATATATGTTTTAAGTGGTTCTACAATATATATATATAAATAATAATAAGATGTTTATCTCTATACATTAGGTGTTGTTATATATGTATATATTGTTTATGACAATATGCAAATTTATTGATCATATACATTTTTTGAACATTCCAACAATGGATGTTATCGAAATCATGCTTGGTCTGGCAGTCACTGCTCATATTAGACGCATCAGCTGATTCCGAAAACCGTCGCTGCCCGCTGCCACATCGCTGATGTAATTTGGGCTTTAGTGTGTGCTTTTGCATATATTCTCCACAAACGTGCTGAATTTTTTGTTGTAGGCAGTTCGCAATGAACATTGTTGTTGGTATTTTATTTTTTTATGTATATACCAAACAACGTTAACAATTTTACTTGAAAGTGTTGTTAATGCTTAGCACGAAATTTTTATTTTAATTCGCGGGTCCCATCTCGCGCGAAATGTGACATCTAGTGTGAAGTTTTTCAGACTGCAGCCTCTTAGAGCCCGTGCACAATTGGCTTTGTCTGCTCCAACTTTGATAGAAAAAACCTTAAAGCAAAGCGAAATTCCAGATGCTTGCTACAATTAACACTTTGACAATTTCCACTTCACTTCTTTGCTTTAATTTATAAACCTGATTTTTGGTAATATATTTGGGGAATTTGCTTTTTTCTGCTTATTCGAATGTTATTTTTTACTTTTCTCTGCTCACTTCTCACGAAATTGCGCGAAATCGCTAAAATAAGTGTAGATATACAAACATACACACACACACACAAGGGGAGATGTTTGTCAAAGTGGAAAAAAGTTGAAAGATGGCTAACTTTATACTTTGCTTTACTCGCTTCACCTCAATTGTGAACATGTCCCTTTAAAAAGCACATGCTGAACAGAACTGTCAAAGCAAAACTCTGAAGCAAAGCGAGGTAGAAGTCAATTGTGCACGGCTTATTATCCATATACGCTCCAAGGCAGATCTAGGAAGGTAGGCCCGGTGGCGAATTAAAAAAAATCCCATGTATTTTGTTATTGTAATTGGTAGAGTGTAATGTCAAAATGATATTTCGCCGTGGTTAAAATCTGAATTCGATTGGGGCTTGTCCATTCCTATTGGCCATGATGTGAATTCTGGATTTTGACATTACACCCTACCTTTGCATATAAAAAAAGTAGTTTCCGAATTCGCCACCGGGCCTACCTTCCTAGATCTGCCTTGATACGCTCTTTGTCCATATACGCTCTTTGCTCTGGCATTCAGTGTAGTTGGCGGGCATTCAGCTGCATTTGAAAGTGTTTTTGAAACGGTTGGCCGGTGGTAAATGAAGAACATTTTTTGGTGAAATTAAATTTATTTAAATAGTGTTTTTTTATGGAATTCTCGTGTGTTTGATGTGATACTTTTTTATACTCAGCTGTACTAGTACACAGAGTATTATAGTTTTAATCACATAACGGTGGATTGTAACAGAATGAAATAATCGAGACAGATATAGACTTATATATATCAAAATGATCAGGGTGAAAAGAGAAATCGATTGAGCCATGTCCGTCCGTCCGTCTGTCCGTCCGTCTGTCCGTCCGTCTGTCCGTCTGTAAATACTCTAACTCGCGCAAAAATTGAGATATTTTGATGAAATTTGAAATGCAAGTTGGTATCGAGACTGGGACGGTTGGTATTGAAAATGGGCGAAATCGGACCATGACCACGCCCACTTTTCCTATATAGAAAAAATCGGAAATTTGGTATCTCAGTCACTAATATAGCTGGTGCGATGAAATTTTACCCACGTGTTGAACTCACGCCCCTAGGAAGAAATTTGATGAAATTTTGGAAAATGGGCGGTGCCACGCCCACTTATTAAGGGTCAAACATTGAAAGTTTTATATGTCATAACTCAGAAACCGTTGAAGATATAGCGATGAAATTTGGTATGCCTGATGTATTTATTTAGACAAATGTTTTGACGGAAAATTGTGAAAATCGGTTGACGGCCACGCCCACTTTTATATATGGGAACTATAAAGGGGCCTAATAAAAACATTTTAAGCGATATTTCTGTCAAATATAAAGATATATCATTAAAATTTTATGGCAGGAGTCTAACTACGGACATAAAACAAAAATCACAAAAATTTTGGAAAATGGGCGTGGCACCGCCTCTTTTTAGAAGCTGGAATATACGAGATTTCTGAGCCCATAACTCGACAAATAATTGATATATAATGATGAAACTTGGTGTGTACACTTTTATTACTTGTGGTAATACATGTTGAAAATTTTAGCCAAATCGGTTGACGACCACGCCCACTTTTATATATGGGTATTATAAAGTGGCCTAATAAAAACATTTTAAGCGATATCTTTGTCAAATATAAAGATAATTCATTGAAATTTTGTGGCATGAGTTCTACAATAGATCGGAAACAAAAAATAGAAAAATTTCGGAAAATGGGCGTGGCACCGCCTCTTTTCAGACAAAGGAATCAACGAGATTTCGGAGCCCATAACTCGACAAATAATTGAGATATTATGACGAAACTTGGTTTATGCACTTTTATAACTTGTGTTAATAGACACGCAAAAATTTATTGAAATCGGTTTATGACCACGCCTACTTTTTAACAAAGATATTTCTGGAACACCCTTTGGGAATTTGTAACGTGGCATCTTTGTAACTAGAAGTCATAAAGGAATGAAATTTTGTACAAAGAATAATATTCATATGCTTAGTTGGATGGCTGATAGAAATTTTGAAAATGGGCGTGGCTGCGCCCACTTTATGCGGCACTCGATTCATATAAAATACACCGTGTTTCCATCAAACGCAAACAAACAATGAAAGCATACAGCTGAGTATCTAATGTTCGATTCCACTCGAACTTAGGCTTCCTTACTTGTTTTTTTTATTATAGTACAAAAGCTTGTGCTATCATTTTAAGAAGATTTTAGAAAATTATCATTATGTTAAAAAAAGATGTTGAAATGTGTAGTTTTTGGAGCTACTCGGCGGATAAGTAACTTAAAATAAATTTGTTTTCTAGTGTTGCTCGTATAAAAAAGGCGATATGTAATTTGATGAAATCAAATACGTACATACATACGTACATATGTATGTAGGTAAGTATACCTACATAATCATTATAAATTAGATACTTATATGTACATTAAGGTGTCCCGTTCATGTATGAAAAAAAGTTTTTTCGAGCTACGCTATCGCAAGAGGTATCAAAAGTTGTGTAATTGAATACAGATCACAATAAAAGTAAAAAACCCGGAATTGAATTCGATCTTGAGGTCTCTACCGAGATCTAAAATTTTTTTAATTTCATATATTTAGCAACCTAAACTTAGAAAACTTATTGAAATTAACCATATAAGTACAGAGAAACAAATTTATTGCATTTAATTAATTTAAAAAACTTAGAATTCAAATATATTTTTCTGTCCAAATTTTGGTATTTCTGCTTGAGATTGCGACTATAGTATTTTTTGAGATTTGTTGTTATTGCTGCCACTACTATTTTGTTGTTGCTATTATATACTAATTATTCTAGGTACATACTTTTTTCATATATTCCCTCTATATTTCCTCTTTCCTACTTATTTTTTATAATGTATGTATTCCTTGTCCTTTTTGTTTTTGGTATCGTGATTCTGCTTCTTTGTTTATGTTTCTACTACTTTGAAACTACACACCACTTGCAGCCAAACATGTTCAGAATTGCATGGTTTGGAGAAAGGGCGCTATTCTTGGCCTTTTTGGTTTTAAATCTTTTAATACTAACATTTTTCGAACTGTGCGAGATCTCATGTTTAAATAAAACTAATTTTTTTTGTCATGGAAATTAAACTTTTAACAATTAAGGACCACTCTGGACCAGGTCGTATAAGCAGATTTGAGTTCTTTCAAGTCTTCTCTTAAGAAGCCTTGTTTATACATTTTTCCCTTTTTCTTAAAATATCACATTTAATGTAACTAGTCTATAAAAAATATTGTTGCCCAAGATGCTCCTTTTACGTATTTTTGTACATACATATGCACATCGACTGTTTTCGATAAAACTTTATTTTCGATAAAATCTGAGTAATTGAGTTTTGTCCATGATTCAACAATAAAAGTTTTCGCATGACGACATACCTTCATACATAGTGGGGCCATAAGTGTCATGCAAAGAGGAATGTAGAAGAATTTGACAGATTCGGCCCCTATGGAAATGCTACGGTGCGTGTGTGTGTGGCATATGTCAACAAAAAAAAATGCTTGTGTTCGTGTGTTTATGAAGATTGAAGAAGAAGTCAGCTGATCTTGTGCATTCTCCTTTATGGCAGATGCTACATTATCAATATATATTGACGAAATCCGTGGATCGCGATTCATATTGACAGTGTAGCATCGAGTATTGATGGATCGCGATCCTGGATCGCGAATTTTTAGAAATTTTGCGATCCGCGATCCGGATCGCAATATTGACAATATGGATTGACTGTGTAGCATGAAAATTTTGCGATCCATCAAAATGCGTGTATATTTAGAAATTTAGAAATCCGCTATCCGGATCGCAATATTGACAATACGGATTGACTGTATAGCATGAAAATTTTGCGATCCATCAAAATGCAGGTATTTTTAGAAATTTTGAAATCCGTGATCTGGATCGCAATATTGGCAATAAACGAATTGAAAGTGAAAGTGGGAAAAGGACGGAAGTAAAATATTTTGAATCTCAGAGCGAGAAAAATATCGCAATATTCATATTGAACGTGTAGCACCAGTTTGCGATTCATCAATCCATCAATATGAATCGCGATTCAAATATCGCGATTCATATTGATAATGTAGCCTATGCCTATTGTTGCTCCATGGTTTTGTCCCACTCTCCATAAAATTTTTGTTTGATCCCGCGAAATATCGCGGAAATATTTTTTTTAACTGCAACTTTGTCATTTGACGTCGGATTTTTAAAATTGGAATGTCATTAGTTTAGTCTTTGGAAGCTCTATATTTTCTTCTAATGTCCCTTTGACCTACATATGAAGTCGTTTTCACATACATAGTTGAGTCACCTAACCAAGTTTTTCGTCCAAAATATCCTTTTTGTTTCACAAGAAAAACGATATTCTTGAAAGAAGATACAAATGTGAAAAAAAATCGTGGTTAAGAATGAAACTTATCTAACTTTAAGAATACTAAAGCCGCGCGTTTCCATAAAACATGTAATATTCAATAGTGATTGCTTTTTGTGTGAAAAAGATTTTTTTAATAGGATTGCTAATGGAGTTTCGCATGCGATTGTTTACTTGAAAAAAAAAGAACAGGTAAGAGTCATCACATTGATGAGAATATAAATACCTACCGTATGTTTTAATATTGCCTTCAATAGTTCGGAATAGGTGAAGAATGACATTAAATGTGGAGTAATGCTATAAAAAGGAAAATGCGTACATATGTACAGGGTTTGAAAAACTGCCAGCAAAACAGCAACAGTCTCAAAAAATAAGCTGCTCCTCTTCTGCGAAAGTTGTCAATATTTGTTTAGAACTTTGGAATTTTAATTTGCTTTGAAAATATCTACATTCGAATATTTTTTTTTTTTGTTTCTCTGTGCTGTTGCTTTGCTGTGTAATTTCAAACAGTTCAGTTAACAGCAAAGCACAGATAAACAAAAATTTAAATTTTCAGTACGGCCAGAGAACGTTACAGTACAGTAGAATTTTTTTTATTTTTTTTTACTTTTCTTGCGCTGTTCACTTTTTAATTTTGAAATGAAAATGAAATTTAAAGTAAATGAAAAAATAAGTTGAAAGTAATTTCAAACCCTGCATATGTACATTAGGCCGTCTCGCCTTAAATGGGCCAAAAAAAGTCCACCGTAGGCCCCCATTATGATGTTTTCTTGGAAAACATTTGCAGACAATTTTTTTAATTTTTTTTTTAGACGCAGCTAGATGTCGCTAATTTTTGTACATATCTTCGGTATTTATGGTCTGATCTCTAGGTTTGATACACCAATGTTTTTGACTTGAGAGGGAGATTTCTGCTGTATAATCGCATTAACACTATGTGCGCCACTGAGGTCAGTTCCACCCAGTACATAGTTTATACAACCTTAATGTAACTTTCTTTTGCCTGCATGTTAAACGTCGTAAAAAATCATTAGTCTCTTGTAAAAGAAGTATTACGCACACTTCAGTAGAACAATAAATAAAACACATTTAACATTCCGCGGAATATATGTATGCATGTATGTTTTTCGCTTCCTGTGGTCTTTCAGCTTAATTTTACAAAGATTATTTCTGAGGAACAATTTGCTAGAACATTTTAACCCCCTAACACCCCCACGAAAGGCTTTTTTGACCGCTTGTTTAGAGATTCAGGAAAAGTAGTATTTTTAAGATCGCTAGAGCCCCAAAAACGGAGTGGAAGATATGCCACGCATGAGTACCTACTAATCATCTCATAGCATCAGTGCCCCATTGCCTTGCAGAGGTTATAAAAAATTGGCGCTCAAACACGAAATTCCAATTTATTGCTTTTGTTTTGCACAGTTTACACTTGACCGCCGGGAAACTCTTCTTTAATTTATTTCGGTGATAATCCCTATAATCTAATAAATGGTATACTTCATACATATATTATAGTAAATGTATACATATACATATAAGCTTTTAATATTAAAAGACAAAGAAACGCACTTCTTATACTCATCTGTACTACTACACAGATTATTATAGTTTTAATCACATAACGGTGGATTGTAACAGAATGAAATAATCGAAATAGATATAGACTTATATATATCAAAATGATCAGGGTGAAAAGAGAAATCGATATCCTTATTTATGTAGATAATTCTTGGCCCTTGGCAACTTACAATCTGGCATGTCAAGCAGTGTTTATGTGTGTGTGTTAGTGCAATCGGCAGTCGTCGTGCTACACATACTTGTTGTCGGGCTCGCGGCGACGAAAATCAAAACTTTTTGATATTTGTGACAATAACCAGCCACTCACAAATATACAAGGCTTAACAATCTAGATTGTAAGTGGCCAAGGGCCTTTAGATATTATGTCTTGGATATAAAGGTACAAGTTTATATACAGAAGCACCTTTTTTAGCAATTGGTCCAGGGCAAACTTTCCTGATAAAAACAAGGTAATGAGTTGTTTGCAATTTTCCATGGAATCGAGCACAAAACAAAGATCGAATTGTGAAAAGTAGGCAATGCTTGTTTAGATAGCTACTATAGTCGATAAGTATTGCCACTGTGGCAGAATTATAAGACGTAAACAATAACGATGTCCCATACAAAATTGAAAGTAGCAATTTCTGCGTATACACAGTTGATTAAAAATTTCTGAATTATTTCACAAAATGAGAAAGTGGAGTGATTTACTAGAAAGAGGGAGTGGCGGAGTGAATCTTCCAATTGGAGTGATGGCAGCATCGTTGTTTTTTGCCATAAAATAATTTACGTTGATTCGCCCTGTAAAAATCTGTCACGTACGTAGTTCTGAACTGGGCTAAGAAAATTATTAAGGTTGTTCTCTCTCTGTGATTTTGGCCTGGCAAATTTGCCGAGATAACATAAGTGTGATAAATTTGCCGAGCACAACAACAAAATACACGTCTTGTCAAATTTGGAGCTTCGGCAAATTTCTCATACCCCAACCCGTGATATGTGATATCATGAGAAAAATATCACGGGAAATGCAACCATGTTATTACATTCACAATGGTCTTCTATGAGAAGTGAGTTTCAATTTATGTTTCTAGTTCTTTTTTTTAAGTATTTGATTTTATTCAGATAAAAAATTAATTAATTCGAAATTGAAGCAAGCAAAGCAAAGCGACAACAGTTGTATAAAGAGTGGAAAGAATATGACTAACATGCTAGTTCACAATGAAGTCAGTTAGAATTTTATTTTCTTAAAGGTGCGCTCTCTGTGTGGCAAATTTCTCAAGATATCATGATATCTCGGCAAACATATTAGACACAGAGAACAACCTTGTTGCTTGTGATTTGCGCCATCTGGCGATTGCAAAATTAAGCAAAAGGAAGTTAGTAGCCGACAGATGTCCAAGACCAGTCAACAAATTTTTTAAAGCAGCATAGACATTTGTCGCAGGTGAATCACGCCATCTGGCGACAATTAAAGAAGTCAGTTACGATCCGATAGATGCCCAATGAAATAAAGTAAAGGGGACTACAATTTAATTTTCCTCATCCATAATTTTCAATTATTAACGAAATTTTTGTAAAATTTTTTATACTGTTAAAAAAAAAATCGAAAAAATTTAGCAAATTTAACTGTAAAATCAATGTAAATCGTTATAGGATGGGTCAAGAAGAGTGTTAAAGTATGCACTTAATTTGCTTTAATTTTTTTCCAAATGTTAACTGTATTTCGGTCGATTAAATATAAAGTAGCCCAGTATTTAACTTCAATTAATTTATACAAAGGAAAATTATATCTTATTTGGCTGGAATTCACGGTAAAGATCAAGTGAAAAAGTAAATTTTTTTCGGATGATGCCGCATCGCAGTACAAAAATAAATTTAATTTCATTTCCTTTGCCAAAGGACGATGGTATAAATGAATATTGGAATTTTTTCGCGACGTTGCATGATAGAGCATGTGACAGAATAGGAGGAACGGTTAAAAGAAATGCTTACCGGGCAAGTTTACAGCGACCGCTGAATTCACATACATACATACATATGTATAACAACGGCAAGGAGCTTGTTTGACCAAAGAGAATAATTAGGTGATTCACAAAGTGTCATAACGTCATATATCATATTAAAATATTGTACGGAAATAGTTATAAAAGACTTTTCCGAAGCCCTGTGAAGAAGTAAACAAAAACAGCCGATCAAATACGACGACTCAAAAACATAACGTGCAGAGTTGTATTTATTTAGAACACATACAGCCTAGAATGCAACAACAAAATATTATGACTTACTACGATATGACGCAATATGACAGGTTGTGAATCCCCTAAATATATTATATGAATAAGAGGGAGCAACTTTTGGTGCGAGATGGGACAAATGAAATACATACATATGTATGTAGGATACATCTATCTCAGTCAGGGATATACCTGATATACCTACACAACGGACGTCACAATACAACGGACGTCGCAAGACGTTAGCAGAGGTTTTGAGTTGAGTTCGCTTTAACGACTCGAACAGACAGTTACGCATATCTAAGCTTAATTGTAATAATTAATATATATAAATACTTAAATTAATTTCAATACATATCTAAATGTAAATACACACGTTATTTATTATAAATACATAAATAAACAAATGAATTAAATAACCACAAATTGGGGGCTCGTCCGGGATTGATATGAAAAAACCGGATAGTGAAGTGCGGTGAAAGTTAATATTAATATTAAAACAAAAATAAAAAACTGGGTTAAGGAGGATTTGAGATTAACTGAAATATTGCATGAAGAAACAGTCCGTAAGTTCAATGAAGAGAGAGAAATTTTACGCGAGTCAGCTAAACAGAGTATACAGAAAGTGCAAGAAGAAAATATAAAAACATACAATAAGAATAGAAAACCAGGAACGGAGTATAAAGAAAATGAATTAGTAGCAATTAAACGTACGCAGTTTGGCGTAGGTATGAAACTACGACCAAAGTTTCTGGGGCCATATAAAATAGTTAAGAAACTAAATCACGATCGTTATGAAGTGGAAAGAGTGGGGAATTGCGAAGGGCCTCGGGTGACGACAACTTCAGCCGATAATATGAAAAAATGGCAATAACGTTCGAGGGCGAACGCGTTGTCAGGTATGGCCGAGTTGTAGGATACATCTATCTCAGTCAGGGATATACCTGATATACCTACACAACGGACGTCACAATACAACGGACGTCGCAAGACGTTAGCAGAGGTTTTGAGTTGAGTTCGCTTTAACGACTCGAACAGACAGTTACGCATATCTAAGCTTAATTGTAATAATTAATATATATAAATACTTAAATTAATTTCAATACATATCTAAATGTAAATACACACGTTATTTATTATAAATACATAAATAAACAAATGAATTAAATAACCACATGTATGTATATTATTTGTAAAATAATTTCCAGTTCAGAAACAGTGCAAGATCGGAAACTAAAAATACATGTGATACCACGTATGTATATATCTATAAAACTAAAATAAACAAGTTCCAGTGTTTTTGAATGTAGGTATACAACACCTATTTTGCTTATCTATGCCTCGCCTAGTGCTGTATCAAAAATATTGCAAGAATTAGGTACATGAATTGAAAGCCTTAGTTAGTATGGGAGCTACCACTCCCACTTTTCTGATGATGGCTATTTTATGTCTTATGGCTTCACGGTATCATAGTAAATAAGCATGCTTAATTTCGCTCGATTCCGTACTACTTTTTTCCATATTGCGATCCATTTTTTTTACTTCTGAACAGGGTGCCCAGATTATTAAAAAAAAGCGCCCAAAAGAGACAAAAAGCGCTCAAAATTCACAAATCCTATAAAACACATAAAGTCGACATAACAAATCTTTTATTTTAGGAATGATAATAACAAAAATAAGGTGCAAAAATTGCCTCCGGCGCTATAAATATTCTACAAACCTAGAATAAAGTAAGATCCTCTAAAATTTCTTTGAAACCTATTTTATCTGAATCGCTTGTTTTTACAACATATTTTTGGATATCGGAAACGTTTCGCAGCAGAAACTATTAGCCTTCATAAAGCATTTTATTCGAACTATTGAATTTAGGCTTTCCAATGCCATCCTGTGTCGAATTTTTTTTTTTTTTTGTTGAATTCATTACGGAAAAAATGCGCTCAACAAAAGCATTTGAATGAGGCAATAATAATATAAAGGCTAACTTACTTATATTTCCAAACATTTTATTGCCAATGGCGGCAATTCTCTCCGTAATCTTTTATAATTTAAACAAATATCTCAATCCGCGCTTAGCAGTCCCTATAAAATTTAAGCTCAGATGTATATGCGCTAAAATAAAAACACAGCTAATGTCGAAGTCCAAACAAGGAGAAAAAAGTTGAGCAACTCGCTGCTTTTGGTCGTCTGTTTCCATCGATATACAAGTTTCGCTTCATTAAAATCGATAACAACACAAAGTGGTTGCCATATCACACTAAAAAATATACAAGTGTTTATCTAAGCTGAAAACGCATTTGGTTAATTATTTACAAGTATTTGTGTTTTCTGAGAAAGGTAAAGTATCTGATTTCTCAGCTCTTGAAGAAGGTAATAACTCCGGAGATTTGTGTGCTAGTGTTTCATTAACCTGCATAAGGAAACAAGTTTAATAAATTAATATAATGCAAAATCGAAAACTCTTACTAACCTGACTTCCTTGCTCCCAAACAGTAAATATCTGCTTTATAAGTTGCTTTAGATGGCATCTTGCACCCAACAAACTAATTGCGTTCTGATTTAAAGATCTTCGTACTCGCGGGTCCAAATATATTGCGGAACTTATGACCTCATTTTCCATTAGCGCTTCTCCTTGTTTTTGGTTTTGTAAGCAGTTTGCCAAAATATCGCTGTGGGTAGTTTTCATTGCTTTAACAGTTATGTTTAGCTCCAGACATAATTTATAAAAAACCAGCAATGTACCTAAAGCTGCTCATCTTGAAGCTTTCTTGTTGCAATAAAAACTGGCTTTAAAATGTCATCAAGTATTGTAATTATGACCCATTCCGGCGGAGTCCGATTTATGGAATCTTAAAAATTTTCTATACAGAAACTTTGAAATTCTTAAAGTTTTTTTAACATCGTATAACTTGAATTCCATCTTGTTGCAATATCTATGTAACTCTGGCAGAGGTAAACCTTGAGCGGAGATTGTGAACCTAATTTTGTTTTTAAAGCAGAAGGTAAGTGAATAAAACTTGCTGGGGTGACAAAAGAATATATAAATAAAAACAATTTAAATGTGTATTTTTTAGAGGTATTGGCCAGTTTTAATTAAGAAAATTGAAAATTATTATTTGTTCATACATACTTACATACCTACATATACCTAAGGGCTCTAAGTGGTACGTCTAAAAAAATATATATGTACATACAGGCGCGGATCCAGGATTTCGGCAAGGGGAGGGTTTTGAAAATTTCTTTTTTTGGAAGATGTTTTTTAAGGGCATACGCTGGTGAAAATATGGACTAATACCACCTACTATTATTATTCTATATACTAGTTGCGCCATTTCCCGCACCTTAAAAACACCAAACTCAAAACCCTCCAAATTAACAATATGTATGTCATCACTAGGGAAGCTAAAAATATGCACGAAAAATTTCAAAATATGCATGCTAGTATGCCTGAAAAATAACTGAAATATGCTCGTAAATATGCACGAAAAAATCTCATTATATGCATATATACCTAAAAAATACCGGAAATATGCTCAAAAAAATTATGTATTTCATTTCAAGCTTACATTTTTATTTAAAGAATTTTGCAAAATAATCTTCTATATATATATATAAAAATCAAGCCCATTTCTTTGTCGCCGGCTTTCGCCCAAACGCGTGTAGGGCTTTTGACCAAATTTACACACAAACTTAGTACCTTGCCCTAGATGGTTTATATACATATTTTTTTCAAATCCGGAAGTCGGTTCCCGAGATATAGGTCAAAAGGTCAAAACGTGGATCCGGCTTTCCCCTGAGTATTTTTGGACGATATTGGTATCAAATGAAAGGTATTGAGCAGAGAATTTACATAGAATAGTACTCATTGGGATTCCTAGGTCGGGTCTCCAGATATGGGTCAAAACGTGGACCCGGATGACCCTCGAATGTTTCTGAGCGATATTGGTACCAAATGAAAGGTATTAAGCAGAGAATTTACATAGAATAGTACTCAGTGTGATTCCTAGGTCGGATCTCCAGATATGGGTCAAAACGTGGACCCGGATGACCCTCGAATGGTTCTGAGCGATATTGGTATCAAATGAAAGGTATTGAGCAGAGAATTTACATAGAATAGTACTCATTTTGATTCCTAGGTCGGGTCTCCAGATATGGGTCAAAACGTGAACTCGGATGACCCTCGAATGTTCCTGAGCGATATTGGTATCAAATGAAAGGTATTGAGCAGAGAATTTACATAGAATAGTACTCATTGTGATTCCTTGGTCGGGTCTCCAGATATGGGTCAAAACGTGGACCCGGATGACCCTCAAATGTTTCTGAGCGATATTAGTACCAAATGAAAGGTTTTGAGAAGAGAATTTACATATAATAGTAATCATTGTGATTCCTAGATCGGGTCTCCAGATATGGGTCAAACGTGGACCCGGATGTCCCTCGATTTCTGAGCGATATTGGTATCAAATGAAAGGTATTGAGCAGAGAATTTGCATCGAATAGTACTCATTGTGATTCCTAGATCGGGTCTCCAGATATGGGTCAAAACGTGGGCGCGGATGACCCCGGAAAATTTCTCAGCGATATTGGTATCAAATGAAGGGTGTTGAGCAGGTATTTTAGATAGAAATGAACTCATTACGATCCCTAGGTCGGGTCCCAAGGTGTGGGTCAACACGCGAACCCGGACAACACCGGGATATTTCTCAGGGATATTGGTACCAAATGAAAAATGCTGAGCGATTCCTAGGTGGGATCCCAAGATATGGGTCAATATGTGGACCCGGATAACCCAGATACCAAATGAAAGGTGTTGAGCGGACTCTCATGTAGAGCCGTACCCATTACGATTTCTTGATCAAGTCTACAGATACCGTACCCATTATAGTTCTTAGGTCAAGTTCCCAGATGTGGGTCAATAAGTGGACCCGGATGAGCCCAGGATGCTTCTGAACAATACTGATAAAAAATGAAAGGTGTTGACCGGGTCTGCTATATAGATATTTTCATAGTGATTCTTAGTCCCGATACCAAATTATGGGTAAAATAGACGATTCGGACGCCACGGAATGTTTTTAAGAAATGACCGTATGAAATGAGAAGTGGAATGCAAGGCATCTTATGCTAAAACCAGTTTCCTAGGGAAAGGAGAAGAGTAATGAGACTGGGAAAGGCAAAGGGACGGAAAAGGAGAGGGAGAATATAATAAGAATGGAATGAAGAGGATGTGGAGAGAGACAGTAAGACAGGGAATTAGATAAGGAAAAAGAGGGGGAATAAAAAGGAGAAAGACAGAAAAGGAGAGGTAAGAGAGAGCGATAGAGACAGAGAAGCGGATATGTGACGGGAAAGGAAAAAGGAAATGAAAGGAAAGATAAATGGAAAGGGAAAGAGAAAGAGAAAAGTAGAGGGAAAGGGAGTTGGAGACTAATACGAAGAAAAATGGGATAAGAACATGAAGAGGGCAAACTTTTGAAAATATCAATTTTTTTCTTCATTTTTTTAAACTTATCTGAATTGAGCTGAGCTCTGCAGGCCGAGGTAATTTCAGTTTCTAGATACTTCCAACATATTTTAAAGTGTGCCGTTTTTCGCTTCAAGTACCTATAATAGAAAGTGGGCCAAAGCAAAGCTTGGCTGGGTACAGCTAGTAATATAATAATAATCAGTTCTTAAACGTACAATTCACATTTTCCCCATTTAAAAAATTTGTTTTTAAATACTATAAAATACTTTAAAATAATTTTAGATTTGTATACATGAGATCTTTTTACAAAGCAAACGAAACTATTCTCTTAATATTGCGCAGGGTTGCATTGAACTATCGTATGTTTTACTATATTTTCCAGTGTGATTTTTTGGCGGTTTTCCGAGAAAAATCTCTTGTATGGGAAAACGATTAATATTGACCGTGTAGCATCGAGTATTGATGGATCGCGATTCTGGATCGCAAAATATTTAGAAATTTTGAAATCCGCGATCCGGAACGAAATATTGGCAATAAACGAATTGAAAGTGAAATTGTGAAAAGGACGGAAGTAAAATATTTTAAACCTCAGATCGAGAAAAATATCGCAATATTCATATTGAACGTGTAGCACTAGTCTGCGATTGATCAGACCATCGCGATTCATATTGACAGTGTAGCGTATGCCTATGTATGTCGATACATATTGCATATTATTGTTCCCTTTAAATTTTCACACTACAGCTGTTTTCTATCAATAACAGGGCATCGGAGAGAAGTTTTTTTTTTACTCTGGGTTTGCTTCGAGGCTCTGATCAGCATACAAGAACTTAGGGCCGTTTTCACCATCTCCGGTTAATTTAACCGGTGGTTATTTTGACGTAAATTGTATGGCGAGCTGTCAAATAAACCGGGAGAAATTCTCCGGTTAAGCACTTAACCAGAGATTTTTGCCCGGTTCAGCAATTTATTTGACAGCTCGCCATACAATATACGTCAAACTAACCAGCGGTTAAATTAACCGGAGATGGTGAAACCGGCCCTAAGTGTTTATCGTGGTGAATTTTTATAAGGAAAAATGTTCCGTTCCGGGGCCCAGATCAATAGTTAAATAGCCTTGTTTGTATGCATATGCAACTATCTAAATTAACCACAGATAAGATGTTGCCAGCTTAATATTTTTCGATATTGCTCGATTAAGTGCCAAAATATGCCAAAATAAGCACGAAATGCATTTTGACCGTAAATATGCATTTTAGGTCTAAATATGCATTTGCATATTTTTAGCTTCCCTAGTCATCACATAAGGTGCAGGAGATTTCGTTACGCCTTCAGATTGCTCTGAAGCTACTTTATTATAAACTTGACTACTGCGCGACACCTAGTGAAGGGTTTTTTTTTTTTTTTTTTTACGAGGAGGAAGCATCGAAAGCCTTTACCCCGTCAGTGTGGGACTCTAACCCGAACTAAACCTCCTACTGTCATCGTACCGAACCCCCCGGTACTACCGTCAAGCTACCGTCGGGAGGTGGGTTGAGCACTAGGCTCACAGTCCGTAATGGTCGCGTTATTGCCCTCAGTCTGCCTTAAAAGGCTTCACCCATATATTTTTATAAAAGTGGTCAGTGTTAGGTGGTCTGCGGAGGCCAAAACTCCGTACCACGCACATTGACGGATGCAGGAGGCCTAGCTCCTGTACGTATCCATAACGGATGCAAGAGGCCGAGCTCCTGTACGTATCCGTTTCATTCAAAGTTCACAATGTTAGGTGGTCTGCGAGGGCCAAAGCTCCGCACCACGCTCGGTGACGGATGCAGGAGGACTAGCTCCTGTACGTATCCGTAACGGATGCAGGAGGCCGAGCTCCTGTACGTATCCGTTCCACTCGAAGTGGTTAATGTTAGGTGGTCTGCGGAGGCCAAAGCTCCGCACCACAAGATATTACGGATGCAAGAGGCTGAACTCCTGTACGTATCCGTTCCACGCAAAGTATATATGATTAGTAGAATAACTTCGCACGCCGCTGGTATATTTAGTCGTCGCTGGTTCGTCGTCGTAGTCTCTCAAGGCTCCTCAGTGTTCTCATCGTGTCTGCTATTATATCACTCGCTGCAGTCCATTTTGCATTGCTTTCTAGCATATGCTTTACAAACGACTCGGGTGTATAGTCTCCTTCAAATATTCTACAGAGCTTGCTTCTGGTTTCATAAAATCTTGCGCACTCAAAGAAGACGTGATATACATCCTCTATTGCTTGCCCTCCACAGTAATCGCACGTTGGGTTTGACTCGTGCTTAAAACGAAAAAGATAGGCTTTGAAACAACCGTGACCAGTTAGGAACTGGGTAAGGTAAAAGTCGACTTCGCCGTATGCTCGTTCCAACCAGCATCTCAAATCTGGTATGCATCTATGTGTCCAGCGTCCCTTCGTGGAGTTACTCCATCTAAGCTGCCAGCTATGCATGCTGACCTCTCTCGCCTCGGAACGATCGACATCGTTCTGTGCAATAATTGCAGCTTCTTTTGCTAGGATTTCTATAGGGTATAGACTGGCAATTACTAGAGCGGCCTCATCCGATACGGTTTTAAACGCACAGCACACTCTCAGTGCGCACAGACGGTAAGTCGAATTGATGCAACTTCAATTGTAATTTTCTGAAATTCAATTGTAACTTTCTGAACTTCAATTGGAAATTCTGAACTTCAATTGTAACTTTCTGAACTTAAACTGGAAAAGGTGTAGTACGCGCTTATTGTATTAGATTTAATTCCTCTAAATTTCGGGCATTTTCTATTTAACTATAAGTTGTAATTGTATGTTATTATTGCCTACAAGGACAACTATTTTAATGAACTGATTCAGTTGTACCTGTTTCACCTTGTGGATATGTGCATATAAAATATAATCTGAAAATAAATGAAAATAAATGTCGAGTTTTGCCTTTAGACAGCTAAACCCATCCAACCATTGCTTTTGGAATGATAGATTTTTCCTTGATCAGTTTGGGAAATTTGGGCGCAGAATCTATAAAGGCATTAATTTGGGATCTATGATAAACCACAAGGGGGGGGGGTTTGAACCCCCAAAATCCCCTCCCGTGGATCCGCCACTGTGTACATATATACTTTTTATCGTTTCAAATGTTGTTTGAGCGCTGCCGACATCAATCGCTTTGAATCCAATAGCTCTTGCTCTGAGGAATATTGCGAGCTATGAGCACTAACCATTTTTTGTGTGATATTTCTGCCCTCATCAATTAATAACGAAAAATTCTTCGTTTTTAGATCCTCTACAATTGTTGCTTGTTGTGCGAAAGTGGCTACACTGCCAAGAAGTCTTTAACTGCAAGCTGCATCCCCGATTTTGTTTATTAGAAGTATCCATTTTTAGGATAATGCTTGTTTTTTAATAAGCATCGTCGAATGTCTTTTTCATACCTTCATACTTTTCCATTACCACAGACATCACATTCCTGGATGTGATGGGGTTCATATCAAGACCTTCAAAAATCTGTTTTGTTAAACTTTTAAAGCGCTCTGAGTCCAGTAATGAAAAGGGCACTCTCTCAGTAGTAGTTATGTAACTAAAGGCCCTTGGCAACTTACAATTTGGATTGTCAGTTTGAGTGAGCTAGTCAAATTTGAGTGTTTTTTTGTGTGTGTTAGTGCAATCGGCAGCCGTCGTGCTACACGTACTTGTTGTCGACTCGCTGTCGGCTCGCGGCGACGAAAATCAATTTTTTTTCAGTATTTGTGTCAATCACCCGACACTCATACATATAAACTTCCTCTCAATCCAGATTGTAATTTGCCAAGGGCCTTAACTTCATACAATCATCCTTTACTTCCTCTTCATCCATATATGTACCTACATATGTATGTACTAGAAAACTTTGTCTTTTTTTTTATTAGGATTTCACCCTTTTCTTGCTGTTGTGTACCTACTACTTATTAAGAACATCTTTATGGGTTTTCTTTAAATGTATGTTCAAATTTGATATTTAACTACCTTGAAATTTCTTTCCACATAATTTGCACTCCGATGAGTCATTATCCAAAAGGTGAAAAAAGCTTCTTAGCAAATTATCACTGTTGCGTCCCATTTTTATTTTTTATGCTTATGTATCGTATAAGCTTTTCTGCATCTGACAGGAAAAAAGCTTGTAAAAATAAGGCTCACGAACTCTATTTCACTGCACCAATTTATAAAACACTTAAGGTCCTCGGCAACATACAATCTAGATTGAGAGGAATTGCATATGTGTGAGTGTCGGGTGATTGACGCAAATATCAAAAATTTTTGATTTTCGTCGCCGCGAGCGATAGCGAGCCGACAACAAGTACGTGTAGCACGACGGCTGCCGATTGCATTAACACACACAAAAAAAACTCAAATTTGACTAACTCACTCAAAAAAAACACTCAAACTGACAATCCAGATTGTAAGTTGCCAACGGCCTTTAGGTCATTTACTCAACCTCCGGTTAGCACTTAACCATAGATTTTTCTCCGGTTAAGCAATTTATTTGACAGCTCACCATACAATTTACGTCAAACTAACCAGTGATTAAATTAATCAGATGTTCAGTAAACGACCCTTAATTTCACTTTTTACTAATAAACTTAATTAATTGAAAATTTTCACCTTGTGTTATGCACCGAATATTTAAAACTAAAGGTCTTACGTAAAATGAACAGTCTTATATACCCTCTCATAGGATCATACTGCAAGTACAATGTGTACCCAATGAGACCGTTACAGGACAGCATTTTTTACCCATTTACATAATATATGTATATATTATGTATGTACATCATGATTCTTAAGATATTGCAGACCATTGTCGGTACCGTTGGGTGATCAAATCGGTTGGTCGCGTTGATTTGAAAAACTCAAGGACATTTTTGAGTGCGCTACCCTAGGCAGCATCAGCAGTAGAAATCACGAGGTTATATTGCTTATGCTATGAATTTTAGTGGAAGTTTCTGTATGACTTCTAGGTAAACATCCTTGGGCAATTAAGTGCCAATTAAGATAAATGATATGAAGAACTCCTTCTCATATTTATGTACCTACATATCAATCCAAATTAACGACTCCAATTGAATCTCATACCTACTCTGTTAAGACTTAGTGACATTAAAAGGCAATTCGCAAATTGGTCACGATCCAACAATGTAGAGCTCATTGCTTTGAGAAAGCGTTCTGAGTGTGCGAAAGGCAATTACATATACATATGTATGTATGAACGTGCTAATCTTTAAGGACTTCACATACGTACTTACAAAGTGTATTCACAATAAGCCAGCACACAAACGGGCAGGCGTGAGTGGAGAGCTTAGTTATTTCACGACAAAGTAAATACAATTGAAGAACAAAAACGATAACATTCCAAAAACAGGACGAAACAAGTTGGAAAAAATACTCCGATTTGAATTTCATTTACTTGTATGTAACATTAAATCCATACAAAAAGGAGTGCGCAAAAAAGTAAAATAAGAAGGAGTGAACTGAACCATGTGTGAAATGGATAAATGAATGGTTGGACTGTAATAAAATCGTCACGTGACTTTGGTGGCAAGCAGCAGCAAATGCAGAACTTTATATGTTTTTATGTAGGTATGTACATAAGAAACACTTCAATTACGCCATTGAAATAATGATGGTCAATGTTGTTGCTATGGTCGCGGTTTTTGTTGTTGTTTTCCGTAGTTGTTTTCTTTTTGTTGTTGTGGGCTTTCACCAATTTTCGTCTGCTACTGCTACTACTACACCATACTACATACATTTCTAATTTTTCTACTCTCTTTAAACTAAACTTTTATATGCTTGCGTGTGTTTCAGATTTTTTTATACCCAGTTGTGTTTAATTTATCAATCCGTTTCTTAACAGTATATGTAGATATTTCCAAAAATTGAGTTTCAGTTAAATTGAAATCTCTAACCATCCTTTTCCTGCCAATCAGATGGGAGCTTATCATACTTTGTTTCGCGACAATAGTCTACATACATATGTACATATTTCCCAATCACCACTAAGCATTTTTTATCTTTCCCAGTTTAGGAAAGACAGAAGGTCACTCACTGCTATACGTATTTACGTTTTAGGTATTCATTCGATATTCGGATGGGGGCTGATTACCAATACATAGTTTGATCGCGATGTTAGTACATATTCTTTTTCTCACCACAACTCATTCACCAATCCTATTCATGGCTCAGATAATGCATTAGACGTCAAAAGATATCTTAATACATATATTGATTTGACACATTTAAGATTTTCGACACAACTTCCAAATGGGAAAGGCTGGATAAAGTGAATACCCTTTCACTTGATGATGCCGAAGGCACCACCGCTCAGATGTAACGGCAAAAATATGCCTCATAAGTTCTAAGGACTGCATAGAGCAGGAGTGGCCAAAATAAGTAGAACGTGAGCATCGCAATGTGATACAAACAGCTTGGTATAGGTACATAATATGTAATCCATAAAACACAAACTTACTTATTTTTTGTTACTTTTCGCATGTACATACATATATACGTATTTACCAAACAACGTTCACTTTGTAACATTCTTCTGTCAATTAGCGAATTGACATTGAGGCGACACTTCAAAGGCAACAACAGTAGAGCAGTTAAGAATAAAGGCAAGCGACGAATGGGTGGGGTGGGGTGGGGTGGGCGTGCGTGTATGAAGGCAGCAAAGCAAGCCACATTGGCACTGACGTCAGGAGAAATGAAGAAAAGTGCGGAGCGGGAGTTGAGTACCTAGAGCTATTGAGCACACGAACAGCTTTTAAGTGGAGCCAACAAAAAGAGGAAGAAAAGCCAAAACGGAAGCAAAGAAAAATCGAAAAAATTACTTTAAAAATGGCATTAAAAGTAAAAAAAAGTGTGGCCATTAAAAAGGGTGTCGGGTAGTTAATATAGCGTGCACTTAAAAATGAAGTACATATGTATGTATGTATATCTGTGAAGGATTTCGACTGTATTTATGTACATATGTATGTACAGACACAAAGTTTGAAGTGAAAAGCCAGTATTTAATCCACCGAAAATTGTTTCTCGTTACTCGTTTATACGCCCTCAATCGCTGCGCGGAAGAAAAAAAATGAATAATGCCATTTGTTAAAGAGAATAAGTGCATACCTACAAATACTACAAAGGTAAGGTTTGCAAAGCAGTAGTAGGAGCAGGTATAAGTGCTCGGGAAATAATGAATGAGGGGCAAATAAAAGAAAAAAAAAAAAAAAAAAACAGAAACGTACGAAATAAAAACGTAATTTGATGTGTCCATTAAAAATTGCCGTTAAGTCAAATTAACGAGTATGGGAATTCACTCATACTTGAAAAAATTTGTTTCTTTACTTTGTCATTACAGTTTAAGTGATTTTCACTACCTTTTTGCGGTTGGAGTGCAATTTCGTTAATTAAAAAGCAAAGCTTTGAATACATGCATGCATGGCTGAGTGAGTACTTAGTACATATAAATATGTATGTATATTTGTAAGTAAAATAAAAACGAAACCGATAAGGAATATTTTTTATTTGTGTTTTCATCAAATTTATGAGTTCGACAGCACGATATCGAATGTTTAGTAGGGAGCCGGCAAAGAAAGAGTCGCGAGTCACCGCGTCGGTGAATTCAAAGCTCAAGGTCCCATGACCACTTTCTAAATGATTAAAATAGAGAGCAGCGTGCTCCAAAGTGCAATTTAAAAGTAAAGTTCTCTCTCGACTCTCGAATAAAAATCACGCTCTACAGGACGCTCATAGTTCCAGTCCTCATGTACGGCGCAGAGGCCTGTAAAAATCATATGAGATTGCACTGGAGAGAAAAGTTCTTCAAAAGATTTATGGACCTTTACGCGTCAGCGAGGGCGAGTATCGACGGAGATTTAATGATGATCTGTACGAGCTTTACGCGACATCGACATTTTTCAGTGAATGAAGATCCAGCGGCTGCGTTGGGCAGGTCATGTAGTGACAATGCATGTAGGTGCTCCAGCCCAGAAAGTACCTACATCATTGTTTGATTTCCCTATGCACGCGTGCGGGAGCTTTTTATAGCTTTCGCACCGACAGCCTCACACCGACGAGTCAAAGCACTTCGTTCACGCACAGAAATTTTGCAAATTTCTATTCAGTCAGCATTGAGCTGTTGATTGTGTGTGGGGTGGTTTTTTTATTTGGATTTTTTTACGTAATATTTTTATTAGGAATCGTGATTTTGCATTTCGTCTCATATTTTTTTTATTTTTTTTTTGTTTGCGGTTTTTTACGAAGTTAATAATAAAAATACTATGCATTTACAATTTAAAAATTTTGGTTTTCGACAATGATTGAGTTTCTTTTGGGTGTAGCCAAGAGCTTTTGTGCTTTTAACCAGGGACCGATTTTAATCGTTATTTTCATTTCTTCGGATGAAAAAATCATTATGAAAACTTCGTTAACAATAAAATGCAAGTATGCCGATACAATGATTTTAGCACATTCTATCCAAATATGAGCTCATCTTTATTCTAAAGATTTTTATTTTTTAAATTTTTAAATAACCATTATTTACGATTTTTATTTTTTCGATCAAAAATAATTTTTATTATTGAATTTAAATTTTTCCGATGAAACTTGATCGATATTTTATGATTTTTATTTTTTCGATCAAAAATAATTGTTATAATTGGATTTAAAATTTTCCGATCAACTTTAATCAATATCTTTTTATTTTTTCTTCGATCATAGTAAACTTTTTCAAACGTTAGTGAATCCTATATTTGATGGCTTGAAGTTGACGATTGTGCCAACATCGGCGCAGTTCTATTTGAGAACAAAATTTGCAAAAAAAAACAAGTTTTTAGAGTTTATTATAATCGGTAAAATTTAAATCCAATAATAAAAATTATTTTTGATCGAAAAACTAAAAATCATAAAATATCGATCAAGTTTCATTGGAAAAATTTAAATCCAGTAGTAACAATTATTTTTGATCGAAAAAATAAAAATCATAAAATATCGATCAAATTTCATCGAAAAAATAAAAATCAAATTATAACGATTAAAAATGATTTTTTTTATAAAAATGATAATCGTTACGGTCCCTGCTTTTAACACATGCACAATGTTTGAAAGTATTAGTGTGATAATCCCTGACCTACATCTATTGAAACCCGCTAAAGAGAGAAGAAAAGGGAGGCATCCACTGCGTTGGGAAGATCAGGTGAAGACTGACTCGTCCTGACTTGGTATTTCCAGTTGGTGCCGCACAGAAACAGAAACGACTGGCGGCGCACTTTATTGGGCCCGGCCAGAATCATCTAGATGGTTAAGCGCCAATTAAGATGAAGAATACTTTCAAAATAATAGTTATGTCAAAGGCGAACGGATTACATCGGTGTGTTCGATAAGTACCGCCTTTGTAAATATATCACAGTAAAAAGCAAGCACTGAGTTCTACTGAGTTCAGAAAAAATCTAAAAAGTATTTTCCACGATAGAGGAAAAGGGAGAAAGAGAAAGATCTCAAATTATAAAAATTAATGATAAATTCTTTGGAGTATTTTAGATTGAGTGGTGGAGCTAACTTTCGTACCAATGACCATGAGATAAGGCTAGTACAGTCCTGCTTTGCCAAATTGAATACATGAGGACTTGAAATTACGGTTTAAAACAGGGACCGTAATCATTATGAGTTTTATAATAAAAATCGCCATTTAATCATTATATGTTGAGTTTTTTTATATTTCATCAAAAATAATCATTATTTTTTTAGTTTTATTTTTTTTTTTATCAGAAATAACACTTATTCCTTGAGCGATATTTAATCTTTCAGAAATAATCATTATTGTTTGAGTTTTATTTTTTTGATCAGAAATAACACATTCCTTGAGTGATATATTATTCGTTCAGAAATAATCATTATTGTGCGAGTTTTATTTTTTTCGATCAAAAATATCACTCATTCACGAAGTTATGGGTATATTCATGAAAATTTATAACTGCAGCAGTACAGCAACCCCGTTGCTTATTTTGCACTTGCCTGCTTATACACAGCTGATATATTGCTATAACAGCATTATTAAAAGTATTTGCAATTAATTTGTGTTATTAAAATTACAAAATTGCATATTCCATTAAATATATAGCAATCATGCTTACCCTTCTCTTTCCATTTTTTAATGCAAAAATTGCAGACACAAATTTTCTGTTGCCAATTATTCAAACAATCTGCACGATTGATGTGTCAAATGAACGTTTGACTTTTGCAGGTGTTGCCACAAACACGCGAAGAACGTGATACTTGCAACACTGCGGTTCTGATTGCCGTCACGAACGTACCCTATATCTATGGGAATTTTTTAGTAATTATGTTCCAGAGTATTTCAGAGAAAATTTGTTTTTCGACCTAAGCAAAAAAATAAAACTCAAAGAATCATTTTTATTTCCGAGCGATAAATATATCACTCAAGGAATAAGTGTTATTTTCGATCAAAAAAATAAAACTTAAAAAATAATGATTATTTCTGAGCGATAAATATGTATATCACTGAAGGAATAAGTTTTATTTTTGATAAAAAAAATAAAACTCAAAAAATAATAATTATTTTTGATTTTTATGGATATCGCTTAAAATTTTTCGATCATAGTGGATTCGGATAGTGCTCTTTCAGACATGCACACACACAAACTCAATACTCTTCTACGATGTTTGCAAGTATTTGATTTTTTTCACTTAAAATATAACGAATAATGATTATTATGGGTCCCTGGTTTAAAATGATCTCTAAACACTTTCTTAATGATTATATTATCCAAAATTTATCTCCTTTATAGTCGTCTTGATGTATTTTTAAATAAAAAGAACTCGACAGACAAAAATGTGTGTCTGAGTTGATTTAATCTAAAGCTCCTGCCAGACGATGCAATGAAAGTGCTTTCAGAAAGTGAAAAAGTAAAATTTTCTCGTGTAGCCACCAAAAAAGTACTTTCTGAAAGTGTTTTCCGAAATTTAAGCAATTACTTTCTTACGAAAAACTTTCATCGTCTAGCTGCGAGAAAAATACTTTTCAGAAATACTTTTCACTTTCAATTGTTACATCTGAAAGTGTTTTACTTTCTGAAAGTTGCTAGCTGATACGAGTGTTGTCTAAGTGATCGAACCGGCATGTAAATGTTTTCTTTATAAAAATACATATGTATAAACAAAACACAATTATTAAAATAATTAATTATCACGTTATATTTTTCATATGAACACAAAAAACACAAAAGTCTCCACCATCACCATTCCACGCACAGCTTTTTGCTCTTACCGTAGCCATACACGGTGCGACCGTTGACCCAACTCGGTTGCAATCGAGTTGGGCTGTTTGCCTACATACGGTGCAATTTATTGTACAACCATGTTGTACAATCTCATTTTGTAAAAAATTACTTTGAGTGAACATGGAATAGGATAATATTGCGCTTGTAGGAAGAAGAAGAACGTACAGCAAAAGTACGATAATTAAAAGAAAAAAATATTACAAAAAAGTAGTTCCTGGAAGATTTCCATTTTGCGTTATTGGTTCTACAAATATGTATGTTTTTCGTGTTGATTTCGCTTATTTTTACTTATTTTAATTTGATGTGTTCACTTCAAGAATTCTCATAAAATGAAATGTTGAACAACATGCCCCCAAACGATGCAACCAAGTTGTACAACTTGCCAAAAAATCAAAACTTTTTGATTTTTCCTACAACCGATACACAATTTCATACAACAGCCCCAAAATCGTTGCGATTTCCAGCGCAACTTGCTCAAGTTGTATAAAAAATTGCAAGGTGTGTGGCTAGCATCACACTGTGTGAGTCACACAACAAGCTGTTTGCTCTCCTACATCTGTCTTGCTCTCACAACTGTTTGAATTTAATTTGACATCTGCCAGAAAGTACTTTCAAAAACTCATTTCGCTTTCACCGTGTGGACAAACGAAAAGTAATTCCTGAAAGTTTTCGGAAAGTGGAGGTAAAAAGTGCTTTCTGAAAGCACTTTCATTGCGTCGTGTGGATACTCATGAAAGTTCTTTCAATGATTTGACACTTTCGGAAAGCACTTTCATTGCATCGTTTGGCAGCACCTTAAGAATATAAGACAGGCTAATAAGTCTTTATGGCACCATATTTAGATCAGCCAGCTTATTGACTCGATGACTCCACTTTCTATACTGTTCCACCCGAACCTCTCGCCTAATCTCTTAAATATATCGCCCGTTTTATGCAATAGGGATTTAACTCGAAATTTTCGATTTCTGGGATTTTGCCATACATTTCAATAACTGGTTAGTGCCTTTGAGTCTAGTCTTATAAAATACTCAAAAAGATAAAAATGGCGGAAATAGAAGTGATTTTGTAGTTAGCTGTAGAAGGAAACTATTTGAAATTATAAAACTTTATTTGCGTTTTCCCAAAAAAAATTTTTTTTGAGTTAAATCCCTATTGCATAAAACGTGCGATATCGTCCTTCCAGTAAAACCACTTCAACTTGACCTAACTTTCACAGAACTTTTCAAGAAAAATAATTTCTTCACGCTCAAGTAATGCTTATTTTGTTCCTCAAGCGAATTAAAATTGTAGTTAGTTATTAAAGCCGATGACAAGCTATTTAAGTTTTAAAACTTTTAAGCGTTGTTGCAGGACAAAACAAAGAGTAAAGAGGGAAAGTAAAATTAATGCAATGGAGAAGCAAAAAAAAAAACGCCAGAAAAATTAAACAATAAGTATTATGTGGTGGAGAAGTTGGTCGGTCGTCTTTGATGGCGAACAAAATCTAAAAATTTAAAATAAAACTTTATGTAGGGGTCCGTTCAGGGTTGCAGAGTTGCTGAATTGCAGTGGGTGTGGCTAGTTAATTATTCCCTACAAGTGCGGCATTGCATAAGTTGGCGCCGATGAAAGTTTTTTAATAGGATTTATCGAAAACGATACAAAAGCATAGTGGAAGACATAAAGAGAGAGAGAGAGAGAGCGAGGTGGAATAGAAGAGTTAATGACTACAGAAGATAAAGTTAGATATTGATAGGAAGCGAGATTTCGCAGGGATGGAAAGGGAATATTTGTTGTTGATTATTATGCTATCGAATTTCTTAAGCAGCACGCCGAACAAAGTATTTATTTATGGGTATCTTAGCAGGACGAAAGTTTTTGTAAAAAAAATGGTAAAATTTCCAATAAAAAAACTGAAATCTAATAAATGTTGAAGTATATAATGGCTCACGAGCTTAAGCGCTAATCTACAAATTTGGCAATGCTTTTGATATATGAGCGTTTTTTGTTCGAGTGCTTGCCTGTTGACTCTCATAAAATTTTGTATTGTTATAGGGTGTTATGGGAAGGGCGAATCGAGATTTGCATCAAACAGTGTTCAAACTGTAGTTTTACTCTTACAAAAGTGAGGGTTTGACAAGATGGAAGATGACTTTACTTACTTACTTAATTGGCACGTAACCGTCTAGACGATTCTGGCCGAGTTCAATAAAGCGCGCCAGCTATTTCTGTTTCGCGCAGCATTGCGCCACTTGGGAGTCAGCATCACTGTCCACCTGATCTTCCCAACGCAGTGGAGGCCTCCCTTTTCTTCTGCGTTCAGCGGGTTTCGATAAAAATACTTTCTTGGCTGGAGCACCTTCGTCCATTCTCACGACATGAACTGCCCAGCGCGGCCGCTGGATCTTTATTCGCTGAACAATGTCGATGTCTGCGTACAGCTCGTCGTTAAATCTCCGTCGATACTCGCCCTCGCTAATGCGCAAAGGTCCATAAATCCTCCGAAGAACTTTCCTCTCGAATACTCCAAGCGCCGCACACTGGGGATTTCGCGGAAAAAAGTCAAATTGTCAACATACTCTTCATGCAATATGCAGTGATATTTTGGAATTTTAGACTTAATGGTACAACGAAATCAAAAAGAATTACTCCGATCTGACTGCTAGTTTTTTTTTATAGCCGTCTCAAACTCAGTACTTGTATGTTTTACCGAACCAACTTAATTTAAACCTAAGAATTTCAAAACGAATAATCTTTTATTATGTGAGCTAACGTTTTCCTTTTTATTTTTTATTTAAAGTAGGATATTTCAGTCTACTAAAATTGAAAAAATGAACTCTTCAGAGACTTAAGTTTTTTTTTGTTTGTTTATTTTTATGAACATATAACAAAAATCCCTTTTTTCTCCAAACATTTGGACCTGCAATTTTAGCTCCACTTGCCTCCAGTTGGAAATCACTACTAATCAAGGCTGCTCAACAAAATAAACAAAAAAAATTTGTTTCAATAAACATATAAAAAAAATATCAAAAATTTATATTGCTTTGCTGCTTATCAAAACCAAAATATTTCCGATTCCAAAATTATCAATAAAATTGTATCACAATTAATTTTGCTAATTTGATATCAAAACAAAATAACAAAAAGGATTTCGTTTTGTTTATGTTTGTTTGTTTGTTGCTAAGATATACATACGTATGTATGTACATATGTATGTATGAATACATATTTATATGATAGGTTTTCAGTTTTTTTTTTATAGGCACAGGAAACAAAATTATTTTGGTAATCAATTTTTTGTTTGCAGCTGAAACAATATTTTTAAAAAAATTTTGTTTCGGCAATTATCGAAACGAAAAAAATTTTGATAATTTTTTTGATTTTTGTTGAAGCAATTTGAATTTAGTTAAATTTTTTATGCTTTTAAAATGAAAAGTTTCAACATAAACAAAATTATTTTTTGTTTATCGTTAAAAATATCAATAAATTTCAGCCCTGCTACTAATACATTGTCTCATATCTGTTTTTACATTTTTAATCAATTTCAAGTGCCCCCAGGTGCCCCCTCTCAATTTATTGTATTATACAGTACAACAGTTTTCAGCTAATTGATTCGCGACTCAATTCTGATAAGGCTCTTTTGTTTCACATAACTCAAGAACCACTAGTCGGATTTTATTTAAATAAATTTATAAAAATCAAGAATTACAAGTACTTTCATCTGTTTATATAATGTTTCGCAATATAGGCAACAGTTTCGAAGTTATAAATAAATGTATGGAGAAAAACAAATATTTTTTGCCTAAAAATAAATTTTTTTTTAATTCATAAAAAATCGAAAACGGTAAAAAAGTTCAAAGTCATATTATTTTCGCGTAAAGTCGCATAACCTATGAACAAAATGATACATAAATCATGAAAATCGATGAACGCGTTTCACTTTTATTGACAATTAAGTACAGGTATGAATTTAAAATTGTTTTTATTTTTTACTATAGGTCCAAGGGAGGTACCCCTAGGGAGTGGCCGATTTCAATTATTTTTTGTACCGTCAATGCCCTTTATGAGGGTAACTGATATGCAAAGTTTCGTAAAGATATCTTACTTTTTTGAGCTGAAATTAAAATTTGTATTTCAATTTTTTTTTTTTTAATTTTTTACTATAGGTCCAAGGGAGGTACCCCTAGCAGTTGACGGATTTCAACCATTTTTGGAGATTTTCTTAACTAGCTCATATACAACCTGTGTGCAAAATTTCAAAGCCCTACGACAACTACTTCTATTTTTTTCCGCTGAATGTATGGAAGCTGCCCCACTGTGCGCCGTCTCATCTGCTTTTGATATAGTCCACGCTTCTGCGCCATACATGAGGACTGGAACGATGAGTGTCTTGTAGAGTGTGATTTTGGTTCGTCGAGAGAGGACTTTACTTTTCAATTGCCTTCTTAGTCCAAAGTAGCAGATGACTTTAGTTACAGGAAGAGCTTAAGTGCATTAAGGTGGATTTTAAACTAGGTGATATTTGGTTCATTCGCACTATCGAAGTTGTAACGAAAAATTTAAGGAGAATAAACTAGGTGCTGCTAGAATCTAAAGTACACTGTCCGAGAAAAATTTTAAAGCTCCAGTGCACTGTAGTGATTCTAACTACTTATTCAAAAAAAATTTCTAGCCTTCCTTATGCAGAAGAGCTTTACCGACATGATTACCGTTCTAGGGTGATACAGATTTGCGAATTGTAAGTTTGTAGGCCCCATATACTCATAACAAGTAAAGCGTCATCACAAAAACTATCCACTCAATGATCTGCCTTTGGTAGTATCTTGCTCAGAGCATGAAGCAGTGCAGTTTTTCCTCTGGTTTGTTTTAGGGAAAGTATCGTTATATTTACATACATTATCTCCTCGTCTGCAGGAGTTCTCAAAATATCGACTAGGATATGGGCGTTGATGATTATCCGTTAGATTTTCGACTGAGGCTATTTCAATGAAAATCCTAGACTAGATAAAAGCTATTTCAATCCACTGGCTTTCTCAATTCGCGCCGAATTGCGTGCCCCTTAACAGCGTGCTTGTTGGTGCATTTTTGCGCCATGGATTAAAATTAATTAAAACCCATTCTAAGGATACATTAGTTACACGTGTTTTTCGCGTTGGCAAAATATTAGAATTATGAACGCAATGAGTACGTAAGCTCCATTTGCTCCAGTGAGAGTAAGTCGGGGTAAAATAATAATAAATAAAATTTAACAATTTTCCACTTATTAAAATTAACGAAAATACGTATGTTTGTGTGTATGTATGCATGTAAACTGGGTTGCCGTGTAGCTACCAAAAATGCATGTACGTACATACAGCCCTCCATGGGTTCCACACTCTAAAAACTGCGTGTAAATATGCTACCAAAATATATGTAATTTTTAGTTGAAAATTACATTTTTTTTCGTAGATTTACACTACAAGTGTGTAATTTACAGTTCTAAACGAAATTTACGCACTTTTCAGCAAAAGTGAGCATATCATGCGATTTTACACGCATTTTGGATTAAAGGAAATTGTAATTTCAAATCTCGTGCGCGAAATTACAATTGAGTGGGGTAAAATTACATAGTGAATTGGTAATTTTGTTTAACTTATATGCGAAATTACAATTTATTACTCGATTAGTGTTTAGATTTAAAGTTTGTTTGTGTAGGATTTACACTTTTATTGTTTAAATTTAAACAGCTTATCTGTTGAATTTTTCAGTGTGCGATTTTGCGCATAACAAGGTAGGAAAAAAGTAACCTACCTTTTTGTATGCAAAATTACACGAAAATTTCTAAGAGTGCACGAAGCCAACTGCATTGCTGGCGCACCAACACTGTCTGTAATTGTGGTCAGCAAAGTGCGCAATAAACTTGAAGCTGTGCACACCAGCGATGGCATGGGATGGACGGAATTGGTATGAGAATGAGACACCAAATGCGTTGCACGCAATTTACAAATGATAAAAAGGAAAACTGCAAAAATATCCGTAACATAAATTGCATAACAACAAAAGCAATGCAGTGGCGTAATAAAAGCAATACGAAAGTGGGTAATAAAAATTGTATTTTTTTGTTTTTTTCTTTTTTGGGGGGATTGTTTGGAGCGCTCATATGGCAATATGGACGAAAATTGCTCATAAATACATATGTAGGTGTTTTTGGCAGATATGCATGTAGGTATAAGTATATGCGCACTAAGGTATTTTCGCTAAACGGAAGAAATAACGCAATAAATGCGGTTTAAATGAATTTGCATGTAAGGACAACATAAATATGTACATATGTAATTTCATACGGTTGCTAGTAAGTGCGCACAAAACAATGAGATCTAAAATTTATATCCTATGTGGTTTTGGGGGATTTTGCAATGTTGGGCTTTATTTTTTGATGGACATCTCGCTTTTTATATGTGCAAGGCTGGATGGTTTTGAATTAAAACGGTTGTGGTCATGGTGCACACGACGAATGGTTGCGGGCAAGCATTCCACAAGTATATGATCTCCTTCCGGAAAGTTTTTGAGGACGATAATTAACTAAGGATTCTATAGAAATTTGCTTATTATTAATTGAGTTGACTGCTTTTGAAGAAGTGGAAGAAGCACTAGCTCTACAAGCTCGTGTCAGATGGTAAAGTTACAATCTGTTTATGGAAACTATCTTCAAGATGAAGAAAGAAGGTCAAGTAAACATTCAGAGGTTTTTAATATTGCCCCACTTCTTCTCTGCGTAGTTGACGCGTAACCATCTAGACGGTTCTGGCCGAGTGCCATTAAGCGCCTCAGCTGTTTCTGTTTCGTGCAGCAGGGTGCCACTTGGGAATACCAAGGGCGACAGCGTCGCTGCCCATCTGATCTTCTCAACGCAGTGGATCTCTCCCGTTTCTTCTGCCTTTAACGGGTTTGGATAGAAGAACTTTTCTCTCGAATACTCCAAGTGTCATCTCATCTGATTTTGACATTGTCCATGCTTCTGCGCCGTACATGAGACTGGAATGATGAGCATCCTGTAGAGCGTGATTTCACTGGATCGTAAATTCAAAAATTTTTTCTGTACTCTGGACGCCACTATCCCATATACATATATGTAAAATCGGTCGCTGATTCCGAAAATCAAGCTCATTTTTAATTCTATGGCAAGGTTTTCAAGATATCGGCAATCTACCGTTATGTTAGGGGTACTGTCTCATCGGTAAGGTGTCTGTACCTATTTTCCGGAGTCCCTTAATATCCTTTTAGTCTTCTGTTCTATGTAGAGTTAGGAGTTTTTATTGGAATACTGTTTCGTTTAAGATTTCAAGAATCACGAATCATGAACGACGGTTCCTTCATTCGTTGTAGGTAATTGGTAAATATTATTTCCTTTCTACCAGCCTTAAATCAGGAATGATGCGTCCGATATTTTCATTTGTTTGTCCTTTCAAATTCTATGCTCCAAATGACGTTGATGAAGTCTGCGCCTGAATATCTCGTCCTCTTTCTGTTTCTGAAAAAGTAATGGTTACAATTATACATAATATATGTATATATATACACACATACTTACTTAATTGGCGCTTAACCGTCTAGACGATTTTGGCAGAATCCAACATAGCGCGCCAATTGCTTCTGTTTCGTGCAGCGTGGCGCCATTTGGGAATACCTAGGGAGCCAGCATAACTGTCCACCTGATCTTCCCAACGCAGTGGAGGTCTCCCCTTTCTTCTGCGTTCAGCGGGTTTCGACAAAAATACTTTCTTGGACGGAGTACCTTCGTCCATTCTCACGACATAGCCTGCCCAGCGGAGCCGCTGGATCTTTATTCGCTGAACAATGTCGATGTCTGCGTACAGCTCGTACAGCTTATTGTTAAATCTCCGTCGATACTCGCCCTCGCCAACGCGCAAAGGTTCATAAATCCTCCGAAGAACTTTCCTCTCGAATACTCCAAGCGCCATCTCATCTTCCATGCTTCTGCGCCGTACATGAGAACTGGAACGATGAGTGTCCTGTAGAGTGCGATTTTGGTTCGCCGAGAGAGGACTTTACTTTTCAATTGCCCACTTAGTCCAAAGTAGCATTTATTGGCAAGAGTTATTCTTCTTTGGATTTCAGTGCAGACATTATTTTTGGTGTTAATGCTGGTTCCCAAATAGACATATATACATACATATAAAAAATTATATTTGACTAAAAATTATATTCTCCTGAGGACAACCGCAGTCGCTTTCGTTTGTGAACGCGGCTATAAGAATTGGGTGGCCTCAAATCTGTGGAAGTGATTCCCAAAAGGTAAAACTTTTTTTTAATGAAAAGTTATATACATACATATGTCTATATATATCTATCTATCTATATATATAAGAATGAAAGTTTGTTTGTTTGTTTGTTTGTTTGTTCCCCTATGGACGCCGAAACTACCGGGCCGATCACATTAAAATTTTGACACAACGATCACCTGGTATTAGATTGAAATTATGACCACATTTAATTCTGGTATCTCAACCCCTTCCCGAGATATAGGCCAAAATATGGACCCAGATTCCTCCGAAGTATTTTTCTGCATTATTGGTATCAAATTAAAGATATCAATCAGAGCTGCATTAGAGAGTTCATTCCATTTCAATTTTGCAGTCGGTTCTCCAGATAGAGACCAAAACGTGGACCCGGATGATCGCAAATATTAGCGCAAAAAGGAATATTTTTCGCAATATTGGTATCAAATTAAAGGTATCAATCAGGAGCTTCAATAGAGAGTTCATTCCTTTCCAATTTTCCAGTCTGCTCTCCAGATAGAGACCAAAATGTGGACCCGGATGACCGCAAATATTAGCGCAAAAAAGAATATTTTTTTCGCAGTATTGGTATCAAATTAAAGGTGCTGATAAGGGTATCTATATATATTTTACACTATACGGATATCTCAATCGGTTCCCGGGGATTGAGGCCGAAACATGGACCTAAATAGCCCCCGAAATATTTTTGCGCATTATTGGTATCAAATTAAAGGTATCCATCAGAGCTCCAATATAGAGTTCATTCCATTCCAATTTTCCAGTTGGTGCTCCATATATAGACCAAAACGTGGACCCGGATGGCCCCAAATATTTTTTTGCAATATTGGTATCAAATTAAAGGTATCAATCAGAGCTTCAATAGAGAGTTAATTCCATTCCAATTTTCCAGTCGGTTAACCAAAATATATTAGTAGTCACGATGTACACCGATATGTGGACCGGATGGCCATGGAAAGTTGTTGATAAGGAACGTGAGACGGGGAGAGAGAGAGAGTAGTATAAGAGGAGGAAGAGATAGAGGGAACGGGAAGTGCTTAGTGTTAAGGAGACCGATATGGAAGGGAGTGGCATAGTGTGATTTGTCGCAGCGAAGTGGGACGGGTATTTGCTAGTATATACATATTTATCAGTAAACACATAACTCAACGTCTTTATTGTTATGTTTCGTTTTTCATAAAAGGCTTTATTTTTTATACATACGAATATATTTATGTACATATGTATGTACGTGTAAGCATTTATACTGTCCATAATAATTCCAATAATTCGCTCATTGTTTGCTGACGTTTTGTTTTATGGGCACTTCGCTTCTCTGTTTAAGGATAACATATTGCCATTTAATTTTTTTACATACTCATATGTAAGGATACATGTAAGTAAGTACCCTGCAAAAAATGTGCGATTAATCCCGAAAGAGATTTGTCCGCGATTGTTCCCGCAGGGGTATAAACGTAGACTAATTGTAGACCAATTGTTCCCGAACGGGTACAAATCTAGATTAATCGCTTTCATCCCGAACGGGTACAAATCTAGATTGATTCAATGTAGAAATTTTACAAACATATTCAATGTATGTATTAACAAAATGTTATAATAATAGGTAAAACTGAACACTCTTTCTTTTAATAATAATGAATAATAATTGTAACAAAATGTTGGCAAAAATATCCATTGAAAAATCTATTACTAAAATACACTCAATACTGACTATTTAAAAAATTTTAATTTGTTGAATAGATTTTTAAAAAAAGTAAAACTGATTGTATAATCTTTATTTAAATAGGCATGAAAACTTATAATTTTTAAAGATTGTTTTAGAAAATATCCTTGCCTAACAACTTTGAAAAATTCCTGAAATGTCTTTTACACTCGCATAATGCACTCTCAAAACTTAAATATTTGGAAGAAATACTTAATTTTTTAAAAAGATTTAACTACAAGATGAAAGCTAATCGAATAAACTCTCTTCGAACATACATAACAATTTACATATAATTTTTAGACATTTTCATAAAAAATAGCCTTGGCTTACAACTTTGGATGAAAGTGATTAATCTACATTTGTATCCGTTCGAGTATTAAAATTGAACAATTAGTCTCTTCATAGGACATGCTCGAACAAATGCGATCAATTCACTCCATATAAGGGAATGTAAAATTATATTAGTCGCATGCTCGCTTGCGATTGATCCGGGCACGTACCGGATTAATCGCATTTTTTGCAGGGTATGATCCGCCATTGTCCGAATATTAATGCCTAAACGTAAAATTCGTTCATTTGTTTACTTTACTCTTAAATTTATGTATGTATGCATATTTTGTCCTCTTTCTCTTTGTTATTGCTGTTTTCTTTGTTGCTTATTTTTATACCATTCATGAAAATGAAATGGTATTATAACATTGTGCCGAAACTAAAGTCTTGAAAGTACCAGAAGGAGGCGTGACAGACCCATTAAAATATATATCGATATGGTCAGGATCATGAGCTGAGTCGTTTAAGACATGCCCGTCCGTCTGTTTGAAAGCACACTAGTGCCTCAGTTTTTGAGATATTTGGTCAATAAAATATACGGGTGAGTTCATTGGTCGGAATCAGACCACTGTTCAGATAAAGACATTTTGGGGTATAACTTCTCCATTTGAACAGCTAAGATCATGTCATTATTTTTTCTAACAAGCCTTTGCACAAATAACCCACTAAACTGAAATTATAAATTAAAGAAAATGAGAATATGTACCTACACTCAAAAAAAATACTCAGATTATGGAAAAAATGGGAACGATTCGGCGCTAAAGACATAGTTTTATTGTTTTGAATACAATTTTCTTTAAAACAATGTTTTTCTTCCTTGATTTAAAGAAAATTGTACTTCAAAACAATGAAAGCATGTTTTTAGCGCCGAATCATTCCCACTTTTCCATAATATGAGTAAGTTGATTTTTCAGTGTATGTAACGCTTCATTTCCTTCTTCATGAAAGGTATGAAGTCTTCGTTTAGGCCGAAGACAGCTGCGCTCTTACTTGTTATCATTTGCTTATTTGTGTTATTCATTCGCGTTGAACGATTTTTATGACAGGCCGTATATGTGATCGGCAAAATTATTGTACGAGTGTACATATGTATACCTACATACATATTTATATGTAATTTTTATTACCACACGTCCCTTGGCCAAAACAATTAAAGTGGGTGGCAAGCAACAGGCCGGCGTGAGACGTGAACTGCAAGTAAATTGGATGAATTTGAAAGATAAGATTTTGCTTTATTTGATTTACAAAACGCAATCACTCTACGTTTTCCATGGAATAACCCACCAGCCCAATTTTATGTTAAACCGAAAATGAAATGCAAAAACTTGTTTACAAATCGTTATGAAAGACTTCCTGGCAGAAATTGGAGATGAAAACATACATATCCATATGCCAATACAAACACGCATATCCACACATGTGTCGTATTCCCATAAATTCATCCCTGCAAGCTTAAATACCATTTGATTGTAGTGCCCAGAAGGTCAGAAGTTTGAGTGGTGCGCATAACCAAATAAGTAATGCAAGCTCCAGCTCGCAAGATTCAGCTCTGACTCGTTGATGTTGCAAATTTTATGGCAGCATTAACAATATAAACAAATTTCATAATAAAATTGTTGAACCGCCACAGTTGTGCTGTGTGAAGCATAGAAAGTGGAGTTTGTCAAAGCTAAATACGTTCGCTGGAGCTAATTGGATTGGGGAGAGGGAGAAGGAAAAAGGAAGAAGCAGACAAGTAAGGAAGGATGGTAGGACTCGGAAGGCAGTTGAACAGCTTAAAAGCCCAAACACACCCACTTGCAGTGCCACTCCAAGTTCCACACACACACCAACTCCGCATCTCTCTCTCTTCCGAGCATGAAGTGTGTACATAAAAATGGCTATTTGTCAGCAAAAATGTTCACTTAACCATCAACAACAACAAACAAAAGGACAATTGAAGGTTATGAGGGTTTTCATTTACATGCGCTTGTAAATATCACAATGCATATGTTTGTGTGTAGGTATGTAAGTACTTCTTTGTATATTGGGATTATGAATGGATGATAAATGAGGTAGGATGAGATAATAAAAATATGATATCGAGTTGTTGTTGTTGTTGTATTAAACAATAGCGGATTATATTGGTAGAGTTAATGCAGTTAAAGTGGACACAATGAGCATAAATGAATGAATTTGAGCTTAAGTATAAATATGAGGAAAACAACACATACATATACATATGTGGTACATATCCTGCAAAAAAATGCGATTAATCCGGGATCAATCGCAAGGGAGCATGCGACTAATACAATTTTACATCCTTTTTATATAGAGTTAATTGATCGCATTTGTTCGAGCATGTCCTATGAAGAGACTAATTGTTCAATTTGTATGTATACCCGAACAGGTACAAATGTAGATTAGTCGCTTTTATCTCGAACGGGTACAAATGTAGACTAATCGCTTTCATCCCGGACGGGTACAAATGTAGATCAATCGCTTTTATCTCGAACGGGTACAAATGTAGACTAATCGTTCGGGAACAATTGGTCTACAATTTTTGTATCAATTAATTAATTTTAGTACCTACTCAATGAATTAATCCCATGCAGATACTAGTACTATACACGTGTGCATGGAGGACGCGGTTTTTTTTGCAGGGATGCATAAGGGTTGAATAAGTTTAATTGCCACACTCACTTGTGAGGTATTAAGTATAATGCATAGTATATATATTTTTTTTTGGCATTAAATGAAAATAACCGCTTAGTTACTTAAGTCGGCATAGTCTCTATAGTTGCTAAGTGGATTTACTAGTGTGTTCTAATGGTTCCATTGATTAATTTTATTTTTATACCATTTTGGGATATTCATTGCTTTCCCTGTCTCTTCTATTCCTCCGCTTCAATAAGCTTTTGATAAACTGACTAGTACTTCCCAGAATTGCTGTAGTTTTTGTCCCAAAATTAAGTACGTATGTGTGTATCGTTTCGATATGTGAATTCGGCATTCGAGGTAAAAGTGGATTCTGCTGCTTCATTAATAGCGCAGGTTTCGAAGTTATAGACTTTTATAGTGCTTAGTTGAAGCTACTGCTAATATCATCACCTTCTTCTTAATTAGCGCGTAACCGTCTAGACTCTAGTGCAATAGAGCGCGCCAGTTGTTTCTGTTTCGTGCAGCATGGCGCCACTTGCGAACACCTAGGGAGTCAGCATCGCTGTCCATCTGATTTTCCCAACGCAGTGGAGGTTTCCCTTTTCTTTTGCGTTCAGCGAGTTTCAATAGAAATAATTTCTTGGCTGAGGCGCCTTCATCCATTCTCACGACATGACCTGCCCAACGCAGCCGCTGTATCTTTATTCGCTGAACAATGTCGATGTCTGCGTACAGCCCGTACAGCTCATCGTTAAATCTCCGTCGATAGTGGCCTTCGTCAAAGCGCAAAGTTCCATAAATCTTCCGAAGAACTTTCCTCTCGAATACACCAAGTGCCATCTCATCCGATTTTGACATTGTCCATGCTTCTGCGCCGTACATAGGCACTGCAACAACGAGCGTCCTACACTGCTTATATACGATCTTAAAGCTAAGAAGTTGTTGTAATGCACGTCTTGTGTTACCGCCAAAATTTTGTGGATTCAATTATATTGAGATAATATTGTTGAAAAGTCATTAGTCAAGAAGTACTGCCTTTTTGTTAAAGTACTTACCGCAGCGATCTGAATTTGTGCAGCAGTTGCTCTTTTTCAATACATTTAAATAGCATGTGTCAGGGTCCACTTATACCGGCCGGCCCAAGATACATACACACATACACGCCATGACCTGAATGTCAAACTCTCGTTACCGAAATGTCAAAACCGCAAGAACGAAATAATTTGACATTCAGCTCACGAGCGAATGATGCAGAAACTGAGAGAACGAAGAATTTGATCAATAGTACACTCAGAGAAAAATTGCGGGCTAAAATCAAGCTGTGTCGTACTTGATTTAAGAATTCCTGAAATTAAGGAAAAATATATAAAATTTAAGTTTCTCCAATTGTGAAACAGGAATGGCATTCTTGAAGCAAGATAAAAATCTGAAAAAAATCTTGTTTTAAGAATGAAATTCTTAATTTGAGAATACTAAGGCCTAATGTTCCTTGAAACGATACATACATACTTATATACATACATAACACTGTGCTACACCAAAAAAATGCAGGGGCTCACACATGGTTTTTTGGTTTCATCATGGCCCATAAATCACTACCTCATTTGCGGTTTTTCCCCATCACTTCGTTTTTAAATTTTTTGAGTACCAATATAACACAACTCTGAAATTATTGAAATTACAACTTCGAGATGCTATAACTTTCTTGTTTCTTGATCGAATTCAATTTTTTTTCTTTTATTTGAAAGATGCTACTTTTACCATTCAAACAAGCGAAATAGTTTGCAAATCGACCTAAAAATTACCAATTTTTGGTCTTTTATTCAAAAAAAAAAAAATAAAAGTTTTCTAAAAATATTGGTTTTCGGCACGTTTTTATTGGATTTTGAAGTTACAAACAATGGGTTTTAAATCTTTATAACAAAATACATAAAATCAGCTTCCAAAAAGCGAAAGTAAATTAAAATTGATTCAAAATTACGGTAGTAGTGTTTCATAAAGTGAGTAAGCCTTTGTTTTTGTGTTTTAAAAATGTTCTTTTTTTTTTTTTATAGATTAATATTTGCATACAAAGTAGGTATGAACTTTCACAAAACTGAGTATAGAGCGATCTGAGTGTGCTCTTTGTTACTTGTCAGAATTGGTCAGTTTACCTACTTTAAATTTTTTCCCAAGAGATTGGCGTCTATTCATCGACGGTTCAACAAAAAGTACACTTGAAATGTTTATTATGTAATTACATATTCTAGTTTCATTTAATTTTTAAGGTTTGAAGGCTGTGCTTTTACACAACACTGGCATATATCCATCAGTCCCACTGGCCTACGCTACCGATATTAAAGAATCATATGACAGTATGGCTAATTGTAGCTGACTTCAAGGTACTCAATATTTTAAATGGTATTCAGGGTGGAAATACGAAGTATCCATGCTATTTCTGCGAATGGGACAGCCGAGCAATTAGCCTACACTACAAACAAAAGGATTGGGCTCCACGTAAATCGTTTGTAGTTGGTGAAAAAAATACTATAAATATTCCCTTAGTTAATCCAAACAAGTAAAAGCGCGGCTGCCTTCGGCCGTACCGAACACTTCATACCTTTCATGAGTGGGGAAATGAAAAGTCACCTATGCATGTATGTTAATAGCCTGATTTAGTACGTATAATTTATAATTTCAATTGTGTGGGTTATTTATGGAAGGATTTATTAGAAAAAATGGTGTCTGAGCTATTTAAATGGAGGAGTTATACGACAAAATGTGTACATCTGAACAATCGGTTGTATGGGAGCTATATGTTACAATGGTCCGATCTTGACAATTTTCGGTAACTCTATTTGGGCCGATATCGGTAAAAATACTTCAAAGTTTCATGTCATTATCTGTTAAAATTGAGAAGTTATACCCCAAAATGTCCATATCTGAACAATCGGTTGTAGGGGAACTATATGTTATAGTGGTCCGATCTTTACAATTTTCGGTAACCTTGTTTAGGCCAATATGGGTACAAATACTTCAAAGTTTCACGCCGTTAGCTGTTAAAATGGGGAAGCTATGCAGAACTTACACCCCAAAATTTTCATATATGTATATCTGAATAATCGGTTGTTTTCTATATGTTATAGTGGTCCGATTCGGCCGATTCCGACAAATAATCAGCTGCATATAACAACCTACCTGTATTCCAAATTTCCTTCAGATATCTCAAAAACTGAGGGACTAGTTTGCGTTCACACAGACGGACGGACGGGCAGACGGACATGGCTTAATCGACTCAGCTCGTGATTCTGATCATATCGGTATATATTTTGGCGGGTCCCCCACGCTTCCTTCTGGTACTTTCGACAAAAATTTTTTGGCACAAAGTTATAATACCATTTCATTCTCATGAAAGGTATAAAAACAAAAAAAAAACAAAAAAAAACAAGGCCTACTCACTTTATGAAACACTACTACCGTAATTTTGAATCAATTTTAATTTACTTTTGCTTTTTGAAAAGCTGATTTTATGTATTTTGTTATAAATGTTTAAAACTCATTGTTTGTAACTTCAAAACAAGGATGGGCATTTTTGCATTACCATTCAAAGTGCATTACCATTCAATAGTGAATGGTAGTGCAAAATTGGTTTGCATTACCATTCAGTAGGGAATGGGAATGCAAATTTGGTTTGCATTACCATTCAGTAGTGAATGGGAATGAAAATGTGGTTTGCATTACCATTCAGTAGTGAATGGGAATGCAAATGTGGTTCGCATTACCATTCAGTAGTGAATGGGAATGCAAATGTGGTGATTTGCACTACCATTCAATAGTGAATGCGAATGCAAAGGTGAATGCATTCCCATTCATTGCATTCCCACTGCAAATGTGATTTGCACTGGACTAGTACTCTATTCGGAAAAGTTGGTCTGAGAGGCATCCTCTTTCATAATAACTAGCGTTTGTTCGTGTTGAGTAAAATTTTTGTAAATTTGTTGAACTGTGTAATTATAACCTCAGAAGTTGAAAGAAATACTTTTACTTACAGGTATAACATAGAACATATGCACATATTACCATGCCGTGTTGGTTTGCTAAGCCTAATTCCATATTTATAATATCCCATAAACTTCCTTTCCGTTAATAAATAGATTAGCCACTTAATACCTTAACTATGGTCACAGGTTTTAACTGCTATTAAATGATGAATGGTTGTCCAAATCACTCGCACTCATTTTTAATTAATAGTTCAAATCACATTTGCAGTGGGAATGCAATGAATGGGAATGCATTCACCTTTGCATTCGCATTCACTATTGAATGGTAGTGCAAGTCACATTTGCATTCCCATTCACTACTGAATGGTAGTGCAAACCACATTTTCATTCCCATTCACTACTGAATGGTAATGCAAACCAAATTTGCATTCCCATTCGCTACTGAAAGGTAATGCAAATCAATTTTGCACTACCACTCATCATTGATTGGTGGCTGCAAGGCTGAATGCAATCAAAATTGAATGCAGCTTGCCCAACCCTGCTTCAAAATCCAATAAAAACGTGCCGAAAACCAATATTTTTAGAAAAATTTTATTTTTTTTTTGGAATAAAAGACCAAAAATTGGTCATTCTTAGGTCGATTTGCAAACTATAAAAATTGAATTCGATCAAGAAACAAGAAAGTTATAGCATCTCGAAGTTGTAATTTCAATAATTTCAGAGTTGTGTTATATTTGTATTCAAAAAATTTAAAAACGAAGTGATGGGGAAAAACCGCAAATGAGGTAGTGTTTTATGGGCCATGACGAAACCAAAGAACCATGTGAGAGCCCCTGCATATTTTTTTTCTGATTTTGTAGCACTGTGTAATTATCAATAGACGTTGCTCTTTTAGTTCAAGCGAAACATTTTTTTAACAAAATAAAAAAATAAAAATTTACATACGTACATACATATGTATGTACGTACAATACTCGCAAAAGCAAGTTGGAAGAAATTGAAATATGGAGCATCCGTCCATTGGACGAGTCCCAGGCATACATGTACGTCTATAGACAAGTCAGGTTGGATGGAGCTCATCGAAGAAGTTGTATGTGCAGACGCTGCGCCTGCGGGTTCGGATGAGAATATAAAAAGCAGAAGATGACGAAAGCCTAAGGAAACTTCTGCTGGATTTTAATTTGGAAGCCGTTTTCCCATATTTAAAGCGTGAGTTATCCGTTCGCTATATGTACACATAAATATGTACATTAGGGTTGTCCCCAAATGTATGGGAAAATTTTTATATCATATTTCTTCAACCCCATCCCCTAGGTCGAGGCTAATATAGTCGAAAATACCACATATAACTTTGTCACGATCGGAGACGGTTAAGGGGTGTCGCACAGGTATCAAAGTTCAAATTACAAACATTTTCAATCATATGCAATTGTTTCTAGAGTAAGTGCAGAAACAGAAAATGTACATATTAGAAATATTTGTTACTTCACCAGCCCATATTTACATGTACATATCTGTGTTCATATGGAACAGTAGCTTAAGTACGTGTAAAGTGTACTTAAGCAAAAAAATGAGCCAGTTTATAAAAAGTTGAATAATGCTCAGAGAGTACGTTCTGCGGTTTAACTCTTTATCAGGCTCTAAACCTGTCAGTCTCAATGATTTTACTTAATAGTCTTGCGCGGGGAATTGCTAGAAAATTACGCAAACTTACGAATATCTTGAAAGTTTGCATTTCGACATAAGCTACTGTTCGATATGAATACAAATATGTATGTTATATAAATAATGGAAAATTTGTATCAGAATTAAATATTTTTAATAATTATAGTTATAAGTAGTTTTAGTTATTGTTATAACACTAGCTTAAGACCTGTTTTACATAAATAAATATTTATAGTTTTATAATATATGATGTGTTACGGAATACATATATGTATATGGATGTAAAAATTTAATTGTGTATTATACATATATATTACTATATTATATATATTATATATATTACTATATATATATGTAAATACATACATATGTATGTACATGCCTGAATATAACACAAAATAAAACACAATGCATTGAAATAACAACTTTAATTTTTTTATTTTGTTAGGTGGGTTAAATGATTTCGAATTTTGAATTTCGAAAACGTGGAAAATCAAGAATAAATATTCCTAAAACAAAGTTGGAAATTCTTCAAATAAAATTTTACATTCTCAAATCAATCATGGGCAATGCTGAAAATAAGTTTATATAAGCTTATTTCAAAATGGGAAAATTCTTAATATAAGTCTTTTATTCTCAAAAATATCGTCCTAAGAATAAGAATATATTCTTGATTTTAGCATTTTCGAGCTCAACAGACTTTCATAACGTTTTCGGCTTGATTCAAGCCGGCTATACTGAAATTTAGCTTGCTTTTTCTCTGAGTGTAAACACGAATCCATGTCTAGATATGCAGACATAAAGAAATTGAATAGCTCTTCAAGAAGAAGAAGACAGCTGATCTGAAGAGCCGACCTGTTTAAGTGGATCCTGGCATGTGTTTGCAGGATTTCAGCGTAATCCCTCTAGATAAAGGAATTCATCATAATCGTCGAAATGTAACTTATGAAGATCCACTTTTGCATGAGTTTCTAAAGCAAAATATCGAACTTTTATCAATCTCCCTACACTCCCTATAGTGTTCAGCATTGAACAATGGCATATGTTTACATGTGTTATACAAGCTGACAACAAGCTGAAAAGCTAAAACTAAAATTATTTTAGCCATTTTGGTACATAAATATGTATGTATGTATTTTCTATTTATTTGGAGGATGTTTAACAATTTTAAGCCCAATTAAAACAAAAATATGAAAAAAAAAAGAAAACAAGTAAAAGCGCGGCTGTCTTCGGCCGTACCGAAGACTTCATACCTTTCATGAGTGGGGAAATGAATGTATGTACATAGCCGGATTAAGTTTAATTTATAATTTTAATTCTGTGGGTTATTTATGGAAAGATTTATTAGAAAAAATGGTGTCTTGGCTATTTAAATGTCCATATCTGAACAATCGGTTGTATGGGAGCTATATGTTATAATGGTCCGATCTTGACAATTTTCGGTAACCCCGTTTGGGCCCATATGGGTACAAATACTTAAAAATTTTACGCCGTTAGCTGTTAAAATGGAGGAGTTATACACCAAAATGTCCATATCTGAACAATCGGTTGTAGGGGAGCTATATGTTATATTGGTCCGATCTTGACAATTTTCGGTAATCCCGTGTGGGCCCATATGGGTACAAATACTTCAAAATTTCACGCCGTTAGCTGTTAAAATGGAGGAGTTATACACCAAAATGTACATATCTGAACAATCGGTTGTAGGGGAGCTATATGTTATATTGGTCCGATCTTGACAATTTTCGGTAACCCTGTTTGGGCCCATATGGGTACAAATACTTAAAAATTTCACGCCGTTAGCTGTTAAAATGGAGGAGTTATACACCAAAATGTCCATATCTGAACAATCGGTTGTAGGGGAGCTATAGGTTATAGTGGTCCGATCTTAACAATTTTCGGCAATCCCGTTTGGGTCCATATGGGTACAAATACTTAAAAATATCAGGCCGTTAGCTGTTAAAATGGAGGAGTTATACACCAAAATGTGTATATCTGAATAATCGGATGTTGTGGAACTATATGTTATAGTGGTCCGATCTTGACAATTTTCGGTAACCTTGTTTGGGCCAAAATGGGCACGTCTACTTCAAAGTTTCATGTCCTTAGCTGTATAAATGGGGAAGTTATGCACAAATTACATCCAAAAATTTCATGTATATCTGAATAATCGGTTGTTTTCTATATGTTATAGTGGTCCGATTCGGCCGGTTCCGACAAATGATCAGCTGCATATAACAATATACCTGTATTCCGAATTTCATTCAGATATCTCAAAAACTGAGGGACTAGTTTGCGTTCACACAGACGGACGGACAGACGGACAGACGGACATGGCTTAATCGACTCAGCTCGTGATTCTGATCATATCGGTATATATTTTGGTGGGTCCCCCACGCTTCCTTCTGGTACTTTCGACAAAAATTTTTTGGCACTAAGTTATAATACCATTTCATTCTCATGAAAGGTATAAAAACAACATAGAACAAAGTTAAAGCCGTAACAAACGATAACAATTTTCAAAATTACACACCAAAAACGTCACGAACGCCCACAGGCCGTCGAGCTATGCTGGCACGTTGTTTTCGGCACAGGCCGGCAGGAACGGCTGACTTGGGATAGGCATAACGCCAGTCGGTATGTTCATTGTTTTGGACCGTTTCGATTTTAACAAAAAACTCTACAAATTGACTTTACTTTTGGCCTTGCTACACCCAATGGCCACAAACTCCATGGCTGGTGACCTTGTATGTGTATGTGCACATGAGTGTTTTTGTGTGGTTATCGGATTTAGGGCTTGATGTCGGGTATTTGTCTGGCTCTTTGTCAACAGCATGGCATTGATTTCGAGTGCAACGTTTGATGCGAAGTGTACGAGTGCGAGTTTTGAAATAAATATCTTGTTATTAATTAGCAACTGAAATGAACTTTCGAGCGCTCCCTGTGGCCCGCCTAACCTGCGTCGCACAATCGCCCTTTACAATTTGTAAAATTCAATTGAATTTCTTTTTGTTTTGGCGGCTGGTTGTTGGTTAATTTCTATGGGTTTCTGCATTCGTTGCACTTAAATGCGTCGCCAATAGTTACGTCGATTCAGAATATTCAATTGTTCCATGAAAACATTTGTGGTTTGCTGTCGATTTTGCGGCAGCAGTGAGGAGGAGGAGGCGTGGAGCGTTCCACCCATTGCTGACTTTTCGCAAATACCCCTCTCTTGATTTTATTTTGTCTGATTATTTAGTCTGGATATTTTTTTTATCCAGTGGCCGTATGCCTGCAGTCTCATTTAGAGTAAATGCAAAGGATTTTAATGACTACGCTTTGGCTGTCTGAAAACTCAACAAAGAGGTAATGTTTTTAATGAATAAACTTTTCGGCTTACTTTAATATCATGCTCTTACTAAGCCCGCTGTACGCCCCGAGTGTTCTAAGGCCGGTAAGAGGATTCCGATGCCGGTGGGCAGCCAACGAAATCTTTGCAACGCCGCCAAGATCGTACAGAGGACTGGCAATATTCACTACGAACAATTAACGGCGAAGCAGAAAAGTTCGTTTGCTTGGGCGCGGCAGACTCTCGCTGCCAAACAGGCTAACGCGACATCCGGTGCGACAACCACCCGCCAGTCTGTTCCCTCAACAGCTAACCAGAAGGCACTGACCTGAAAGAGACCCCGATCTCTAGAGAACGCCTCGAAGGTTACAAAGAGGCACAGGCCTTAGAACACACCTCCTGCCCTGACCAAAAATTTCAGCGAGGCGACGAAAGCCACTTTAACGGTGGCAGTTATGCGGCCACCCGGACGGTAAGCTGACCCCGGATAAGTGGAAGATGATCCTAATAGGTCTTCTTAGGAACTATGAGGAACTTCTGGACCGTTTTCCGGGCCTCTTCCCCGTTACGTGCGTGGATGAGCGCTCGTGCGAGCTATACAAACTGGCGATGTCCGAGGTGGGTGAGCTGTGGCCCGGTTCTGACTTGATTGCGGTCAGTAAGGAAGAATTTCCGAACAGAGCCTGGGCTGAGCCATCTGATCCGGACAAAATTATGAGGATCATTTCTCATTCTAACGCAGAAATGCCCACAAGCAATTGGAGGGTAGTAAGTGTTGATGGCAATTCGCTACGGCCTCTTTACCCTCATTCCGAAAATCAGTAGGAATGATTACCACAAGGAGAAGGAAATGGCTGCCGACGAGGACATCCCTGTTCCCCCGAGCCTTGTGGCTGAGGGTAGCGCCTTGAGCGTACCCGAACCGAAGGGCTCTGGGGGTGGAGGGTGTTCTACGAAAGCACTATACAACTGTCCTGCACTGTCGCTAGCCAGGTATCGCTTCTTCCATAAACACTTTTTCGAGTGTCTGGTGGAGATGGAAAATGCAAAGGTTCTAGATTTTCTGCGCGTCATTAAAGAAACGCCCTGGTTTAGCTTCATATAATCTTAATATATTTTAAATCTGCTTTCCAGAAAGGCTTTTGAACAGGAATCAGGAACTTAGTGCTCCCGTGTGGTATCACAATGGGCCAGCTCGGCCTAATTGTGCCCCGCTTTCATCAATTGCGGAAGCAGCCACCTCAACCTAACCTAACCTTAATACTAACATCTATGCTCAAACCTTTTTTAGAGCGGGTAACGAGAGGAAGAGGTAGAACAAAGCTTGGTTATTTCGCAGCTTGCCCAATTGGTGTGGATATATGGATAATCTAGCAAATCTAACAACCGGGATAATCATCCTATCATCATTTTCCATTTTGCTATAATGTCCTTAAATAGGCCCCAAAATACTCGGACTAGGTACATGCCGCGGCTAAGATGTAGCCAAAAGAATTATTAAGTTAGGAACCTCAGTTGCGGCCTACAATATTGAGGGACCCATGGCTCCAGCCAAAATTTTCTAATCATATCCAAGTCAATACCATTCCGATGCTACTCAGTGATGAGGACCAGGCTAATAAGGCGTGTAAACAATCGCAGGCTTGTAGAGTGTTCTCTGAAAGGGAAGAATGCAAACTTATAATCGGTGTTCTCACAGGACACTGTCTTTTAGCATCATATGCGTTCAAAATGGGACTAGTTGATGGTAGTGAATATAGGAGATGCGAATTGCAGCAGGAGACTGTGGAGCATGTTCTCTGATCCTGTCCTGCGTTTTCCAGGTTAAGATTTTGGTTACTAGGACAATTTGTATTCAGTGATCTCAAATCTGTAATCGAAAACAGTGGTAAGGAAACTCTTGGTATTTGCCGAAGCGACAGGGTTGTTCTTCAGTTTGAGTCCAGGCTTTTAATGTATAACTATTCATGTTCAATGAACTTTCTGGTAACACTATGGACTCATTAAGGCTATGTGAGGCCATTGATGGCCAGCCAGTCTATGCTAATCTAGGTCTATACCCTCAGGAAGACCCTTGAATTCAAGTTAGGTATAATTATGGTTATTTACTAGAAAAGCCCTTCGAGAAGCTTAAAGGAAGTCGGTAAATTGTACCTAAATAAAGGGGGTTATCTGAACGCCGCTGTGATGCAGTGGGTAGAGTGCTCGCCTGCTATGCAAGAGGTCTCGGGTTCAAACCACGGTCCGAGCAAAACACCAAAAAAATTTTTCTAATTAGTAAAAATCCAATTATTGGATTTTTTAAGAGCAGCGGTCACCTCTCGGCAGTGGGCGGCATACCCTCCGAGTGTATTTCTGCCATGAAAAAGCTTCTCGCAAAAAATGCATTCGCCGTTCGTAGCCGGCATAAAATTGTAGGTCCACCCAATTAGTAGGAAAAACAAAAAGGAGCACACTTCGAATTGGGAGAGAAGCTCGGCCATAAAACTCGTCAGAGTTATAATAGCGCCATTGTATTATATTATTATTATATCTGAAGGCATCTGACATATATGTATGTACATACATATGTCGCCGAAGAACCGGAAGAAGCTTGCGTCGTTTTAACTGAACTAGTCTTGCATAAAGCACGATCCCGTTATAGTTAAGTTCATACTTGTTCCCTAATGTCTAAAAAATTTAAAATGTTTTTTATTTTTTTGGTGCAGTTACTAGTCCTCTAAATACATATATGTACATACTATAGATATTCCATGTTAGCGTTCGATGATGAACGCATTGTTATTCCTCTCATCCATATTTTGCTTACGCTATGGATTTCCTGTCTATTGCAACCTTAGCACTTGTTCTAACCCCATATAAAGTATATTTTTGCATATTTGTATAGAAGTAAATTTATACTGGGTCCGCTAGAAGTATCAGTGCGAATGTGGTTTAATTAAAGATGGACATACATACATATGTATTATCCAAGTTGATCCTGAACTAATTCACAGATTTTGATCTCCTGGAGGCCACTTGAAGCCGTCAATGGGGGTTGCCTATTAGAATGGGGCGATTTACTAACCTATATCGCGCGATCGAAATTTGGATTCCTCTCATTTTTCTGAGTAGAAAACACTTCCACGACATTTGTCTAAAATTAATTTTGATGTTCCGGAATTTGGTTTTTATGAACCAAGACGAATTTTTGAAAAAAAAAATTTGGCAAAAATCGACAAAAAAAATATCCAGGCCAATATGCACATCGATTTGAAGCAGAATTTTATGCTGAATCCAGATATGAAATCGAAACTAAAATCGGATGATCCGTTTTCGAGATATAGCGTGATTTCCGGTTATGGAGGCTGAATGCCCAAAATCGCATATTTTCGCGATTATCTCTTGTTGTGTACAATACATCGTAATTTTTTTTTTGCAAATTTCTTAAAGATAGGTCAATACAATATATGAGCAATATTTTAAAATATTAATTTATCTTCCTGTATAGGAAAACTAGAATTCACTCTTTTTTCCTTGGCCCAAGAGCGCGGTATGGGTTCTCTATGTTATAGTCATCCGATACCGATGATTTTCGCCGACAGCGCTTTGTGTACAACAAATGCTCTAAATACAAGATTTCAGAATTTTAGCTGCAAAAATTGAAGAGTTATTCCCTAAAAATCCATATCTGGATTCAGCATAAAATTCTGCTTCAACTCGATGTGCATATTGACCTGGATATTTTTTTGTCGATTTTTGCCCAATTTTTATTTTCAAAAATTCGTCTTGGTTAATAAAAACCAAATTCCGGAACATCAAAATTAGTTTTAGAAAAATGTCGTAGAGGCGTTTTCTACTAAGAAAGATGAGAGAAATCCGAATTTCGATTGCGCGGTATCGATTAATTTCCCTCCATACAAATCGCCCCACCCTAATTGCCTATACATGTAGGCCCCAATCTTACCCAAGAGCGGATATGGATAAGAGGGTGCAGTCTGCTGAAACTCCACACTAGATATCACATTTCGCGCGAGATGTGACCCTCGAAAAATTTTACTCGTTTAAAAACAAATGAGTGAAATTTTTCGTGGCTCCCATCTCGCGCGAAATGAGACATCTAGTGTGGAGTTTCACCAGACTGCACCCTCTTATCCATATACGCTCTTTGTCTTACCTGCTGAGAATCCTTGTATGTTGCGCTGCTTTTGTTAGACTCTTTAAATACATATAAATGTACATACATATATGTATAACGATCTATGCCACAAGCTCTTCCATATGATTAGCATATGCACTTTCAAAGCATAACAACCATTCTATGCATAAATCCAACAAACAACCAAAAAAAAGGAGCAGCGAAATGCATATGGAAATTTCAAGTCGCATACTCTGCGGCTCTGCCTTTTATGTATATACTCGTAGCTTATTTCATAACGCTCACTTCGTTGTGTAGACTCTTCAAATTCCAGCAGTGATTGGCTTTTATCTATAGATGTTGTGATATTTGTCAAAATTATTTTGCATTTTTCTATTGTTAGATTTATTATTATATTTTCTTTTCGTATTTTTACTCCTTTTTTTGGCCAGTATATGTACATATGTTTATAGGTATTTGTGTATGCTTGAGATTACATATGGCGTGCGCGCACCGGAATTTCCTTTTATCTTCAACAAAACAGACGCATATTTTTATGTTGACGTAGCTGCATCTTATTCGCAGCGGATATTGATTGGATTGGTTGTTGAGCAGATATACATATGTATGTATACATATGTATGTACATACCCAATAAACACAGAAGCGAGGATGATATCGCGGCGAATTCGAGGCGAGTTCGCGAAAGCAGATTTTCGCGAATGTAATTTCTCGGACTCGCCTCGAGTTCGCGGCAAGTTCGAGTAAATCAATTTTCGCGATATCATATTTTTCTATTTTTTAAGTTGTTTGTGGCCGCTGTGGTGCGGTGGGTAGAGTGCTCGCCTGCTATGCCAGAGGTCTCGGGTTCAAACCACGGTCCGAGCCAAACAAATTTTTCTAATTAGTAAAAATCCAATTATTGGGTTTTTTAAGAGCAGCGGTCACCTCTCGGCAGTGGGCGGCATACCCTCCGAGAGTATTTCTGCCATGAAAAAGCTTCTCACAAAAAATGCATTCGCCGTTCGGAGTCGGCATAAAACTGTAGGTCCACCCAATTAGTAGGAAAAACAAAAAGGAGCGCACCTCGAATTGGGAGAGAAGCTCGGCCATAAAACTCGTCAGAGTTATAATAGCGCCATTGTATTATATTATTATTATTAAGTTGTTTTGCACTCAAAAATCATTATAGTTCTTATAAAAATATTTTAGATGCTTTGTCTTATTTTATACGGATTTAACCCTTTGCCAGTAAACCAAATTCTGAACTTTTAATTTTTCGAAACGCCATTTATAAAAAAAACTCGAATCGCTAATGAACAAATTTCCGAATCGCCAACGATCAGAGAAATTAAAAATTCTCGAATCGCTAATGATAAAAAGTTCGAATAGCCAGCGATCCGAGAAAATGATGAAAATGACAAAAGACTATACTTTATTAGCGCAACTCGCTCTTATATACAATAAAATTGCTAACGGAATTATGGCGTGATTATTTGTTCTGTTATTGGAATAAAATAAAATAGGGATGGGAGGTAGATAGGAATAATTGGGATTGCCAGATAGGTAAGTATCGAATGAACAAATTCTCGAATCGCTAGTGATAGGTGACATGCCTACGAATTCGGATTCGCCGATCTATCGCCGCGAACTATTGCCGCGATAATATAATCAGAGAAAGCGAATCCGACGCGAATTCGAGGCGAATCCGTTGTGTTTATTGGGTAGGTACATATTTTTGTGGCATGATGATGATAATATTGTGGTAATAAAAGGAAGGAATTTAATTTCTTTTTGGCATACCATTTTTCTTTGTCGGAGGAAGAAAATTCCAGCAGCAGCTTTTTTGATAATTTGCTTAGGAAGCGTAGTAAAATGAGGAGGTATGTACGTTAGAAAAAGTTGGTCGTACGCCATTTTAACCATTTATCACCCCCAAGAAAGGGTTATTTTGACACCTTTTTATAAAGTCAGGAAATAATATTAGAAAATTATTCGTCATAAAATTTCGCTAGGGGTCTCCTCAGAAAAAATCTTTTTTAAATAAGCCGAAAACACCACAGGAAGCGGGAAACTTACATTCCCCGGAATGTTAAATGTGTTTTATTTCCAGTTCTACTGAGGCCATCGAAATGCTTCTTTTACAAAGGATAAATGATTTTTCACGACGTTTAACATGCCGGCAAAAAAAAAGTTACATTAAGGTGGTATAAACTAAGTACTGGGTGGAAGTGATCCCAAATGTCGCACATAGGGTTAATACAATTATAAAGTAGGAACCCTTCTATCAAGCCAAATAGATTGGTGTATAAAACTTAGGGATCGGACCATAAATACCGAAGATATGAGAAAATTGTTTTAGCGACATCTAGCGGCGGCAAAAAAAAATAAAAAAATTTTCCAGAAATGTTTTCAAAAAAGAAATCATATGGTGAGCGTGCATACGGTGGACTTTTTTTTGGTCCATATAAGGCGAGACGGCCTAATGTACATACATATACACATCTATTCCGGTTTACGATCCACTTTCATCGGAGGTGAATCGGATCAAATGGCATTCTGCAATTCGACTGACGTCCGATGAACGTCAGATTTTTTCGAAGTTCGGAAATCGGCATTCTGGTTCACGATGGATCGGATTTTTGACAGTTTATCGGAGCGATTCTTTCCGTCAGCTTTTGTATGTCGGAGGCAATAGAAATTTTGATTATTTTTGGAAATATTACCAATTTAATGTAATTAAACTATGAGTTTTAAATTTATGCAACATTATTATACAAAACGAGCTTGGTTTAGCTATGCTACTGGCCTTTTCTTTGCAAAATAAGTGAACAAAAGGAATCTGCTTTAGTACAATAGACTGAATAGAGGGAAATAAGTACAAGGAGTTTCAATGTATTGAACTTTTATTTAATAATAAAATTTATTTTCCTTTTATTATTATTTTTTAATAAAAGCTTCTGAAAATAATTTTAATTGTGTATTATTACTACGATTATGTAATATGAGTGGGTATCGCAACTCGGGCATAATTTCTGTGCCAGGATGTACTCCTTTAAGCATTTTTGCTTGATTGTGTCTTTTTAAAGATTTAAAATACCGCCATGCGACATGATTTACCAACATTTGCACGAGAAACTAACAAATCGAAGAAACGTGCTCACTTTCTATGTCCGTTCATGCTCGACGCGACCTGGCGAGTCACAAAATTCCTGCTACACGATATGTACATATTCATAATTTGATTGATCGCAACCTGGATCCCAAATTTGCTTTTATGTTTTGCGATCCATAAAAACTTGTTGATATGCGACCAGTGTGGAGCGTCATCCATGGATTGCATCAGTATAACATATTACTATAAATAGTGTAAAACAGCCCAACTGCTAGAGGTTTTCGCATGAAACTTTGTGGGAATAAGCCGTAAATGTTATTTTCACTAAAGTTGGCATTTTCATTGCCATTGAGTTCATGGAGTCCAGTTTTTTTCATAATTTAAAATTACTAATAGTTAAGGTGGGAATCGCAATAATGTACCACTGGTGTTAAGGGAAAATTTGTATATAATGAACCACGATCCTATCACAGATCATAAAAAAAGTCGCTCCCGCCGGACGATTATAGTACAAGAGATATTCCTTGTTAAAGCAATGTGTGTGTAGAAGACTTTTTGTGTCACCGGCCTTCGGCCGCGCTTTAAAAAAACATCAGCCGGCAGAATTCTCATTTTAGAGAACTTTAATATTATAATTTAATAATAGTTGAAAGCGTTAAAGGTAGATGAATTATCATCCAAAGAATATTTCCTGAAAGTTTCACAGAAAAATTCCCAGTAGTTTGTAAATAAATAAAATTGGTTCATTCTATCCAAGCTTAGCCGGTGTTAATTTCCGAATTATAAGGTATTCTCGCATGAAACTTGGTGACAGTATTCTATAAATGCCGTTTTCATATATGTTGGCACTTTTTTTTTATAATAGTAGAAAGCAATATTTAAAAAAAAATGAATTAAAATTAATGTCCAAATTTCTTTGTTCTTCCATTTATTTTTCATATAAAAAAGCTGCTGCAGTAATGGAATCCATTTATTAACCATTTAATATATTCTTTTTGAAAATTTAATCTAAAACTTACTGAAAATATAAATTTGCTGTCAAAAATACAAATGTGCTGTCAAAAAATACATATAATTTCGCATAAACGCTACCTAACACTGATTCGAACATAGTTTAACACTTAACAACACTTATGTTCCAAACGTCGTAAACCAGAATACCAATTTTCGTTTTGTCGTAGCAGTCGGCGTCGCCGCGATCGAAGTTGCGAGGGATTGCAGAATAGCTGTGATATGTATAATAAACATTCTTAGAATAATCTTGGCTTTATGAACTGCGGTTTGCATAACGACATTTTTGGGCATTGATAACTCAATTTTGATTGGCGTATTTTTTGCAAATCTAAGAAACCAACCGTTGACCAAAGTGAACCAAACGGTTTGATATTCATAAAAGAAGGTCTTACGGTCCTGCTGCTTTTCTTCATAAGAAGCTAAATTTCTTACGGTCTATATTTTCTGATTTCAGCATAACGAAAAGCTGTCTCCAATATATTCTACTATCCTCAAGCTCTCCACAAAAGTACATTGAAACTTCTTTTGTGCAGAAATTTTAGATTCTAATTAAAAAAAATTTAAGTTTAACGACTTCGAATTTTGCCGGATCTAAAATACTGCTATACTTTCCACCTACCCAACTCCTTAATATCCTACAACGGCTAACATCAAACTCCACATATGTACCTACATAAGTGTGTATATTATTCTCTATGTAAATTGTATGGCGTTATGTTGCCACACTCAAAAAACCCAAAAGTGCACTTCAATAGTTCCGTTTGTTTAGCAGAAGTATGTAGTACATGCATACGCGCAAACAATAGTCGTAAAGCAAAACCAAATGACGATAAAAGTAGTAGGTAGCAGTCGTAGTCGTAGTCGTAGTCATAGTTGTACATGGTCTAAAATCACAATGCCATCATCATCATCGCCACCATCGCCATAGCTCTCGCCATCACCATCATCAACATCAAGTGGCAGGTGTCACGCGGTTTAACAATGCTATTGTGTATGTAGATAAGATGTCGGCGGAGGCTATGCAGGAAAAATTGGGAGACGAGAATGATATTAACAGATTTTCAGAAGAATGAAACATTGCTCACTAGAAAATATGTAAATAATCGAGCTGAAATGAGGGCGATATAGAGTGATCAATCGTTAAAAGGTTTTTAAACTTTTAAGAAGGGGACTACATATAGGGTTGCCAGCAGGGGCGGATTTACCTCTAGAAGCGCCCTGGGCAAACAAATCAAGCCGCGCCCCAATATTTCCAAAAAAAAACCGTACTTGCCTTCGTGTGGTGAAATTTCATTACTGATATATTTTACGGATTGAAAAAATTTGATTCGATTCTTATATAGGTGCCACATTTTTTTCCATTTTCTAACCTTCAAAATGATCTGACCTTAAACCCTCATTATTAGGTGGCACAGATTTCGCAATATCATTAAATTGCAGTTCATCATACGAAGCTGAAAAACAATTTTATAGTGAAAATGTTTCGTCCTGAAACTAAACTCACAATTTTTGACAGTAGGGTGCCTCTCAGGTAGCGAAATCTAGCTTTCTGGCCCAGGATCTACCTAGGGCTAACCTAGCTGTCGATCAATTAACTTATGCATTTTTACCTTTTTGGTTATGATCAACAATGGAGTCATTTTGTTTTCGAGGAGTTTGAAAAAAAAAAAATAATCAAGTTTAGGGGTTTTCGACAGTAAATCTTTGTCTTTCTGCACTTTCTCGGCTGCACGTTTTTTGTTTGCTGGGCCGCTTAACTTTTTCATATTTGCACTCATTCTTCTATTTTTATACTCAGCTGGACTAGTACACAGAGTATTATAGTTTTAATCACATAACGGTGGATTGTAACAGAATGAAATAATCGAGACAGATATAGACTTATATATATCAAAATGATCAGGGTGAAAAGAGAAATCGATTGAGCCATGTCCGTCCGTCCGTCCGTCTGTAAACACTCTAACTCGCGCAAAAATTGAGATATTTTGATGAAATTTGGAATGCAAGTTGGTATCGAGACTGGGACGGTTGGTATTGAAAATGGGCGAAATCGGACCATGACCACGCCCACTTTTCCTATATAGAAAAAATCGGAAATTTGGTATCTCAGCCACTAATATAGCTAGAGAGATGAAATTTTACCCACGTGTTGAGCTCAGACCCCTATGAAGAAATTTGGTGAAATTTTAGAAAATGGGCGGTGCCACGCCCACTTATTAAGGGTCAAACATTGAAAGTTTTATATGTCATAACTCAGAAACCTTTGAAGATATATCGATGAAATTTGGTATGCGTGATTTACTTACTTAGACAAATGTTTTGACGGAAAATTGTCAAAATCGGTTGACGGCCACGCCCACTTTTATATATGGGAACTATAAAGGGGCCTAATAAAAACATTTTAAGCGATATCTCTGTCAAATATAAAGATATATCATTGAAATTTTATGGCACGAGTTCAACTACGGACATAAAACAAAAAGCACAAAAATTTTGGAAAATGGGCGGTGCCACGCCCACTTATTAAGGGTCAAACATTGAGGGTTTTATAAGCCATAACTCAGAAACCATTGAAGATATATCAATGAAATATAGTACGCGTGATATACTTACTTAGGCAAATGTTTGGACAAAAATTTGCAAAATCGGTTGACGACCACGCCCAATTTTATATATGGGTCTTATAAAGTGACCTAATAAAAACATTTTAAGCGATATCTCTGTCAAATATAAAGATATATCATTAAAATTTTATGGCAGGAGTCTAACTACGAACATAAGACAAAAACCGTAAAAATTTTGGAAAATGGGCGTGGCACCGCCTCCTGTTAGACAAAGGAATTTACGAGGTTTCGGAGCCCATAACTCGACAAATAATTGAGATATTATGATGAAACTTGGTGTGTACACTTTTATTACTTGTGGTAATACATGTTCAAAATTTTAGAGAAAGCGGTTGACGGCCACGCCCACTTTTATATATGGGTATTATAAAGTAACCTAATAAAAACATTTTAAGCGATATCTTTGTCAAATGTAAAGATATATCATTGAAATTTTGTGGTATGATTTCTACAATAGACTGGAAACAAAAAATAGAAAAATTTTGGTAAATGGGCGTGGCACCGCCTCCTTTTAGACAAAGGAATCTACGAGATTTCGGAGCCCATAACTCGACAAATAATTGAGACTAGTATCGCCGGTGGTCGAAATTCGACCATGCAATTTATTTTTTCAACTTTGTATTGGTACAAAAATTATTCCTTTTCGCGGAGATAAACAACACTTTCCAAATTCCAGTTGTACCGCAACACTGATTTGCCCTTTTGATTACGGTCCGACGCGAAATCATGGTCAAAATCAAGGCAGATCTAGGAAGGTAGGCCCGGTGGTGAGCGCTTTTAAATTAAAGCGACTCTTCAACTGTGTTTACGATATTTGTAAACACGTTTACGATATCTATTTATCTTAACCAAAAATTTTATTTATTAATTATAAAGAAATTACACTCAAAAAAAAAAATTACTCAGATTATGGAAAAATGGGAATGATTCGGCGCTAAAGACATATTTCCATATTTTGATGTACAATTTTCTTTAAAACGTGGTTTTTATACTCAGCTGTACTAGTACACAGAGTATTATAGTTTTGATTTCATAACGGTGGATTGTAACAGAATGAAATAATCGAGATAGATATGGACTTATATATATCAAAATGATCAGGGTGAAAAGAGAAATCGATTGAGCCATGTCCGTCCGTCCGTCCGTCTAACTCGCGCAAAAATTGAGATATTTTGATGAAATTTGGAATGCACGTTGGTATCGAGACTGGGACGGTTGGTATTGAAAATGGGCGAAATCGGACCATGACCACGCCCACTTTTCCTATATAGAAAAAATCGGAAATTTGGTATCTCAGTCACTAATATAGCTGGAGCGATAAAATTTTACCCACGTGTTGAGCTCAGGCCCCTATGAAGAAATCTGATGAAATTTTGGAAAATGGGCGGAGCCACGCCCACTTATTAAGGGCCAAACATGGAAAGTTTTATATGTCATAACTCAGAAACCATTGAAGATATATCGATGAAATTTGGTATGCGTGATTTACTTACTTGGGCAAACATTTGGATGGAAAATTGTTAAAATCGGTTGACGGCCACGCCCACTTTTATATATGTGTATTATAAAGTGACCTATTAAAAATATTTTAAGCTATATCTCTGTCAACTATAAAGATATATCACTGAAATTTTGTCGAATAAGTTCAACTATGGACGTAAAACAGAAAACACAAAAATTTTGGAAAATGGGCGGTGCCACGCCCACTTATTAAGGGGCAAACATTGAAAGTTTTATGAGTCATAACTCAGAAACCGTTGAAGATATATCGATGAAATTTGGTATGCGTGATATACTTACTTAGGCAAATGTTTGGACTAAAAATTGCCAAAATCGGTTGACGACCACGCCCACTTTTATATATGTGTATTATAAAGTGACCTATTAAAAACATTTTAAGCTATATCTCTGTCAAATATAAAGATATATCATTGAAATTTTATGGCAGGAGTCCAACTATGGACGTAAAACAAAAAACACAAAAATTTTGGAAAATGGGCGTGGCTCCGCCTCCTTTTAGAATCAGGAATATACGAGATTTCTAAGCCTATAACTCGGCAAATAATTGATATATTATGACGAAACTTGGTGTATACACTCTTATTACTTGTGGTAATACATGATCAAAATTTTTTCGAAATCGGTTGACGACCACGCCCACTTTTATATATGGGTATTATAAAGTGGCCTAATAAAAACATTTTAAGTGATATCTTTGTCAAATGTAAAGATAATTCATTGAAATTTTGTGGCATGAGTTCCACAATAGACCGGAAACAAAAAATAGAAAAATTTTGGAAAATGGGCGTGGCACCGCCTCTTTTTAGACAAAGGAACATACGAGATTTCTTAGCCTATAACTCGGCAAATAATTGAGATATTGTGACGAAACTTGGTTTATATACTTTTATAACTTGTGTTAATAGACACGCAAAAATTTATTGAAATCGGTTTATAACCACGCCTACTTTTTAGCAAAGATATTTCTTTAACACACTTCGGAAATTTGTAACGTGACATCTTTGTAACTGGAAGTCATAAAGGAATGAAATTTTGCACAAAGAATAATATTCATATGCTTAGTTGGATGACTGATAAAAATTTTGAAAATAGGCGTGGCTACGCCCACTTTATGCAGCACTCGCTTTATATAAAATCCATCAAACGCAAACAAACAATGAAAACATACAGCTGAGTATCTAATGTTCGATTCCACTCGAACTTAGGCTTCCTTACTTGTTATTCCTTGATTTGAAGAAAATCGTACATCAAAATATGGAAATATGTCTTTAGCGCCGAATCATTCCCACTTTTCCATAATCTGAGTAAGTTGTTTTTTCAGTGTAAATAATTTATAGAAAAAATTATATGCCTATGCACTGCTCCTGACTCATACGAACACATCCATATCAATTTTATGTGGATATGAGTATGTTAAATGTGCTAAATAGCCTGGCAATTGTTTGTATGGAAAAAATGTTAGCCTATTAATATATAGATATTAGCTTTGTTCAATAACTCAAAATTTTTAATTGCTTTTACAAATAGTTGCGAATTTTATGTTCAATAACCCAAAAAATTTGCAAAAGAGATCCAAATTGGGAGAGTAAGACTTCGAGAGAGTTGAAAATAGTTGCAAGTAAAATTTTCACTTGCAACTACTTGCAGCTTTAAAAAAAATAGAAGCGTCAAAAACATATGATCACAAAAATTTCAATTGGAAATATGCAAACATTTTAATCGCAAATTTCTAATTGCTTACTAAATAAATTAGCGCAAAAAGGAATCTTGACGATGTTGGGGAATATCCAAAGTAGATTTTCGTTTTCCTAATTCAGTTATTTACATTTATTTGCAATTTCAAAGATTTCAATTACAACCTAACCTAAAAATCAAATTGTGAAAACGGCGCATCAGCTGTTTACTTGCAAATGTTTACGATTTTGTGTTCAATAACTTTGGTTGATAATTTTCTCTTTTACTCGTTTTTACTCTTAATTTGTCACTGACGCTCTTCTTGCAAGTAAAGTTGTTGAACAAAGCTATTATGATGATTGGTTGGTTTATACACTTTTATAACTTGTATTAATAGACACGCAAAAATTTATTGAAATCGGGTTATGACCACGCCTACTTTTTAGCAAAGATATTTCTTTAACACGCTTCGGAAATTTGTAACGTGACATCTTTGTAACTGGAAGTCATAAAGGAATGAAATTTTGCACAAAGAATAATATTCATATGCTTAGTTGGATGACTGATAAAAATTTTGAAAATAGGCGTGGCTACGCCCACTTTATGCAGCACTCGCTTTATATAAAATCCATCAAACGCAAACAAACAATGAAAACATACAGCTGAGTATCTAATGTTCGATTCCACTCGAACTTAGGCTTCCTTACTTGTTCACAAAAACATTCATTCACTGACACTTTTTTGATGTTTTTAACTCGGAACGACTTTTAAGATTACATAAAATGTACGCAGCGCATTGTATAGATGCGCGAACTATTCAAATTAACCAGAAACAGAAAATATTCAGATCTTAGTTTCCTTTGAAAATGTGAGCTCGCGCCTTTCCCCGAAAAAATACTTCAATGCCTACTTAATTTTTAAATTTGAAATTTCAATTAAATTTGAATCTTTCACGTCATTTACTGCACATAAGCTACTAAAACTTAGTGCTTACATATCGCTCATTTGCTGCAAGACCGGCATAAATCAAAAAACGTGATTATTGAGTTAATGCTGCAGAATAGTTAGTTACATCATACTTCATGTTGAGTAAAAAATTCTTTATGATTTTTTGAAAACTAAGCGCTTCAGTGCCGCTGTGGTGCAGTGGGTAGAGTGCTCGCCTGCTATGCCAGAGGTCTCGGGTTCAAACCACGGTCCGAGCCAAACAAATTTTTCTAATTAGTAAAAATCCAATTATTGGGTTTTTTAAGAGCAGCGGTCACCTCTCGGCAGTGGGCGGCATACCCTCCGAGAGTATTTCTGCCATGAAAAAGCTTCTCACAAAAAATGCATTCGCCGTTCGGAGCCGGCATAAAACTGTAGGTCCACCCAATTAGTAGGAAAAACAAAAAGGAGCACACCTCGAATTGGGAGAGAAGCTCGGCCATAAAACTCGTCAGAGTTATAATAGCGCCATTGTATTATATTATTATTATAAGCGCTTCAGATACAAACCAAATGTTGCATTTACTTGCGCACCATATGGCGGTTGAATCTCAAAATTTCCCTTCCTGAAAAGTTGTATATTTTGAAAAGTGCAAATGCAGCATATGAGCGATATTTAAGTCCCACTGGGGCGAAGGTTAAGAACTGTACCTATGTTTTGAAATATACTTTGATTAATTTTTTCTCTGTAAAAAATTGAAAAAATCTTTCATTCTTGTTGTACTCGTAATATTAAAAAAAAATTTTTTTTTCTAAATAAAAAAATAAAAATTTTTCTTTGTCTTAGTTTTGGCGCCCCTATTGAAACGGCGCCCTGGGCAGCTGCCCATGTTGCCCCTATGTAAATCCGCTCCTGGTTGCCAGACGTACTGATTTGATCAGTACAAAACTGATTTTTCGTGCCCCGTACTGATGGTTTTAAAAACCTTAAGAAATACTGATTTTTTGGATTTTGTACTGATTTGTACTGATTTTTAGCCGACACCATGATACAACTATACAGGCCGCCATATTGAAATCCGCTGCCTCTCAAACGTCAAAAGACCCGGAAGCAAGGCAGATCTAGGAAGGTAGGTGCATAGGGGAATTCAGATATTTCTCATGTACATATTTTGCTATTGTGATTGGTAGAGTGTAATGTAAAAATAATATTTCGCCTTAGTTAAAATTCGCTTGGGACTCGCCCATTCCTATTGGCCTTGATGTGAATTCGCTTTGATTTTGACATTACACTCTACCGTTTTGAATAAAAAAAGAAGTTTCTGAATTCGGCTATGCAATTACCTCCTTAGATCTGCCTTGCCAGGAAGTAAACAAAACGAAAGTTTGACAATCGGGAGAAAACAAAAATGAAAAAAGGAAAATCAGCTGCTGTTATGCTACTACCTGTATAGTTGTATCATGGCCGATACTAAAAAAATCATTTTTATCACCCTGCACTGTTTTTAATTTTCCAACTGTTGTTACCATAAAATAATTAGGAAGGAGGCAGCAACGGGAACGTTAAATGTCATAGAAACATGATTGACAGTTAACGATACGGAAACAAAAAGAAAATACCAGTAATAAAGACGATTTTCTCAGCATATATTGTTTTTTTTTTTTTTTTTTTTTGAAGGCAATGTACTGATTTTTTCGGGAAAGGTATCTGGCAACCCTAACTACATAAGGGGTTCTTCAACTAAACTTTGGACTGCGGACCGATCTAAAAATTTATGTAAAATTTAGGAGTAGGAGATTTAAAGCAGTGATCCCTTCATCAGGCTAAATGCGAAGTTAAGCTGGAAGCCTCGCGAAAGTTGTGTTCGGAGTAATCTGGGATAAAACCTTACCATCTAAGCCGTCGTAGGTTCTCTACTTCAGTGATGGTACCCACTACACAGTGGTGGACCTAGCATAAATTGGCTGGGCAAGCCTATGTATGAAGCAGAGCTGGAAAAAACCAAGTACCAGTACAATTACCATTACCAGTACTAAGTAATTGAAAAGCCCAATTACCAAGTATAAGTATACATATTATACTGGTACTTGATACTCAGTACGTACATTTTTCAATTCTTTTGCAATTCTTTTCCAATTACTTTCAATTCTTTTTCAGTTGTTTTTCAATTCTTTAATTTTTTTATTTCATTGTAAATATAAGATAACAGTTTAATAACAAGAAAATATTAAAACGAGTGCATACAATTTTTCGCTCAACTGAAGCTGATGAAGCTAGTGGTGTGTTTGTTCGTATTTCCACGTCCAAGATTATGGGATATTTTTTTAAACTTGGTAATTACATCTCAGGATCTCGTATATGTATATTCTCTCCCAATTCGATGTGTGCTCCTTAACATTTTTCCTACAAATTGCGTGGACCTACAGTTTTTATACCGGCTCCAAACGGCGAATGCATTTTTTCATAGCAGAAATACACTCGGAGGGTATGCCGCCTACTGCCGAGAGGTGACCGCTATTTACAAAAACCCAATAATTGGGAATTTAATTAATTAGAAACATTTTTTTGTGTTTCTCCGGACTGGGGTTACAACCCCAACGTAGTAACGTAGGCGAGCACTCTACCCACTGCACCACAGCGGCCCATAACATGTACATACAACATAACATGTACAAACATACATATGTACGATGGGAGAAAATTTGAAAATTTAAAAAAAGTACCATATTAAAAAAACCCACCTTAATGTACGTATGTATGTATGTATATTTAATAAAGAGTTCTTATAAGGGAATTTTCCTGCTTTAGTACCAAGTATATTCAGTACTTCACAGCTCTGGTACACAGAGCCAAAAAGTTCACCTATAATCAAAGAGACTGCCATCTAAAAAAGCTATTTGGCCAAGGAGAGCGAGAGGAGACAAAATTGAATAAATTTTTGCTAGAAAATCTTCTAGATTTTAGCTTGAATTTCTTCTTAAATTTATTGAAAAGGATACCGTCTGAAAACGAGGAGATAACTTCTTATTTATTAATTTTTTATGTCATTTTGTCAAAAAAATTAAATTGTTCAAGAAATCTGCTTGTTTTTAAGAGAAAATTTTTATAAAGCAAATTAATAAGGACATCCTCTAATTTTTACTAGAACCTTTTTGAATTTATTAAAAAGGAAAACTTTTTATTTTTAAAAGAGCCCTTATTAATTAAAATTTTGCTATAAACGTCTTAACGTACGTACATGTATGGATATACTCGTACATACTAGAAATATGCATAACAGTTATTGCATCAGCCACTTTTTATGTATGTGTGCAATAACATGTTCAAGAAATTAAAAGGGAGAACTTTTTATTTTTAAAAGAGCTCTTATGTGTTTCCTCCGTTCGTCAATTTCACTACGGCTTTGCACATTTCTACAATTCTCAAACGATTAGTGAAGCACTTGGTATAAAGAGTTTATTATGTCCATCTGCACTTATATGAAATGAAATGTTGCCCTTTGTCTGAATAAGTCCTAGGAAAATACTAGTTGACTAATTATGTTTTCGGATGAAAATCAAGATTCTCTTCTTAATAATATTAAACAGGGTTTCTTCTTAATTTTACAGGTTATCTGCTAAATTTATGTGAAAAGGTTTCCATATTTATCCTAGGAGTCATCTTCTTAATTTTATATAAGAGGTTTTCATCTTAGTTTTATAGGTTATCCATTAAATTTTACTGAAAAAGATTTCATCTAAAATCCACGGGATATCTTCTTAATAATATTGAAAAGGTTTTCATATTAGTTTTACAGTATATCTACTTAGTTTTATTAAAATGAGATATCCAGTCATAATAAGACGGGCATCTTATTGGAGAGAAAGCGTAGAGAAATCTGCTAAACTTTGTTCTGATTTACAGGGCATTTTAGGTGGTCCTTTGGCTCTGTGTATGAAGCATATCCATTAGCCATTTCTGTAATATTCTTTGCTGTACCATTGACATTGATTGAATGCGGTTTGCATATTTGGTATGTTGTTTATATTCATGCCGCATGAATGTATTGGAATAAATCGAGAAAATCAAGATGATGACGAAGAATTAAATTTTGATATACTATAGATAATGTGAAGGTACGAGTATGTATATGACTTTTGTTGTTTTAGCGTTACCTACTTTTACACGAGACCAATAAACCGTCATCAATTGGGACCAAAATTTATATTTATTGCCCTTGGGTATAGAACGAAAATATTTAGGCAAGCCGGGCTTTTCGGCTTGTATGAAGCGCCCGCCACTGCCATTACAATACAAATTTTTAAATGTTTTGTGCACTTTCGAGATGTTTAAAAAAGGTCACAAAATAAGTTTTGCCTGCTTAGTTAGGCTGATTATCCTCTCTAAAAACTTTGAACCAAAATCTACGAGATATTGAGCACAGATTTTGTTGCAAGCAACTGAATTATCATTCCAATGGGTCTAGGCCCGGCTGCGACTCAAAATTTGCGGTTTAGGAGAGCCATTTCTATGAACACATATTAGAAGAGGGGGTTTAATTCCAAAAGGATTGACGATATCATTTTCAAATGCGGTAGAGTGAATGAATAGTTGGAATCAAGCCATAGCCATACGAACTCCTTGGCTCAAATATTTTCCATTCCTGATTCATATTTTCTTCAATTGTACTATTTTCTTGTGCCTTCTTCTTCTGCTTTGTTGGCGCTTAACCAAAGAATATCAACGCAAGCAATTTCCTACAGGGCAACAACACCGCTACGCCAAGGTAAAATGTTGCATACCCAATACACATCAAACGAAAAAATCTCAAACGCTTGACAAAATCTGCGATGGGTTTGAAAAAATAAAATTCTCAAAATGATCAAAATCCCATACTATTTAAAAGTGAGCCTTTTAGTTTGAGAATGCTATCAACGGTTAGTTCTCAAATGCATTTCAAGTTGAGAATTAGGAAAAATATTTATTGGGTAAGTACCTATGTACGTCCTTCAGCAAATCACAGCGCCATCATCGAAGGGGCGTCAAAGTGTATCTGCATAAGTACTGGTTGGTTGGTTGGTTGGTGGGCGAAAATCGACCATTGTGCGCCATTCAGCAAATTGAACATTCAAAGGCCGAGACTTATGGCGTTTTCTTTTCTGCAAAAAAATGCTGCCCTTCTATATCCCAATTATCGAATTGCGTAACCTAACTTTCTACAAAATGAATAAATTTGTAGATAATGGTGCCCTCTTGCTTGGTTAGAGGTCAATATTCAGTAAAATTAACAGACAAGCTTACAAAATAGCTACGAAAATCAAAAAGGGCAACATTTTTTCGAGAAAAGAAAACGGCATTAATTTTCGTGCAGCCACAAGGTATGTGACAGTTGTTGGTGGGTTGCTGTTGGTTGTTGGTTTGCTACTTTGTTTGCGTACTTGATTTGCACAAATGTCAATGAAGTGGTAACATATCTACATACATACATATAAACAGAGAGACATGAAAAATTTTGAGCTTGTTGGAACATACAAATCTATGCATATCAGTGGATGTATGTGGGTATGCACTAGGGATTCCAATTTTTCCGATTTTTACGATCCCGGGATTTTCGGGATTTATTTTTAAAATCCCGTGATCCCGGGATTTATCCCGGGATTTGGACTTTAATTACACAGGCCGACAATATTTCCAAAAAATTTTCTAACTCAAATAAAATTCTACTTTTCTAAAGGATTTCGGTGCGCTGATTCTGAATTTGAAGTCGGATTTTCGGTAATGCGTGTAGGTTTTGAGATATTCGTGTCCAAAGAGATGAAAAATGCGATTTTTTGCTATATTCACTGCTCAATCTGTTAAATTATTTACTTTCATTAAAAGATGATTGCAGCTATTGAAAGAACGATCATTTCTCTTGAAAACAGCGCTTTCCTTTTTCGGGTATCTTATTCGGATATCTACGTTGTCTTCAAAAGAAATGATCGTGCTTTCAATAGATGTAATGAGTTTTTAATGAAAGTGAGTAGTTTTAAAAATATTGAGGAGTGAATATGGCCACAAACTGCGTTTTTCGCCTTTTTGGACATGAATGTCTCAAAAACTACACCGAAATCCTTTTGAAACGTAGAATTTTATTTCTATTACAAAAATTTTTCGACCAGTATTATTTTCCCACATTTGGGGTTGAAAAAAGGAAATATATATTTCGAGGAACGCTACAACTTTAAAGTGCAAAGAAAAATTATTGATATTTCCAAGCTTGCCGAAAAATTCAGAAAATTAATGCAACTTCTGAATAGATAAACATCGGAGGCAAAATTTTGATATGAATTCCGAGTATGCAGCTGCGTATTTAATTTTAGTACAGTGTTGTAAGACTAACAAGTCTAATTAAAATTTTGTTTCCATTTTCTTCCATTATTTACTTTCCATGTGGGAAAATTCCAAAAAACATTTGAGAAATAAATGACTAGGGCATGGAATTTTATGTACTAAAAATAAAAAATATGCGCATAAAAAATGCAACAAAAACTGAGAAATATGCATGAAAAATAAAAAAAAAAATGCATTAATTCATGTTTATTGAAGTTACAATTGGCGCTTTCGATTCGCCATCAGACAAGCGAGGTCGGATCGAACAAAAATGTTTGAACTCATAATGAGTAGTAGCCATACTCGCTAACTGGTCGATAAAAATTTCCCTCTGCTCGCTATCATTCACATATAAATTTGGCAGAGGGAAATTTATAGCCAGCAGAGAAATTGTGAATCGAAAGCGGCTAATAGTTAAATAATTTAGGTACAAATATTTTTTAATTCAATTTTGCTCTTACGTTGTACGTTTATACATATGTATGTATGTTTTTATAGATATGTACATAAATTCAGTCTTGAACATTTCATAATTTGTAAAGGTTAATCCTTATTTAACGATTCATTAGCGTACACAATGAAATATTTTTTTCATATTCTCAAAAAGAAAAATTTGCCGATTCGGTCGAAAAAAGCTCTTAAACATAGAAAACGAACGTTCTAAATCCACAGAGGTAATAGGAGCATGTTTGAAAACGGCTCTTTGTCGACAGGTATGCACCGTATCGAATATACTAATAATAGCCGTGTTCACACGAAACTCTATTCGTCGTCAGATGACTGTTATGCATGAATTTCGTTTGTATAAAACTGTCAACTAGCAAATTACAAAAATAGGCAATATAATGCGAAATATGTAATAAAAAAATGCAAACAACGCAAAATATGTAAAAATATGCATATATGACCAAAATATGCAAAATATGCAAAAACATTTGAATGCCATTTTTAAGACAATTTCACGATTCGCAAAGATTATTTATTTATTTTGCTCTACCTAAATCTAAGAAAAACATGTATTTGCATAAATTTCCATGCCCTATAAATGACCAAAAATCAGGAAATAGAAATTATCGAATGAATTTTGCCACAAGCTAAAAGCTTTAAAAATACCTAACGTACGTTTCCTTACAACGCGTACTTCAATACAAAAAAATTTAATTATTAAAAAAAATCAAAAATTTTAATCCTTACTTTAACTAATGCACTTTTTTATTCTAGCAAAAATGTCGCACTTTCTTCCGGCTGTCACATTTTTTTCTTCTCTTCTACACAGACACAACACTTTTTTGGGGATGTTTGTTCTATTGACAAAATATAAAACTGGCCCGACTACGGGCAACATTTTCTGCTCTTAGCACAAGTAAAAGGTTGCATTATTTTTGTTTCATTAATCACATGAAAAATGCACCACTTGAATAGGGCACAGGACACATGTTGATAATGCTGCAATGTAATTATGCAACATTTTCATTCAGAATAGGAAATGCTATTAGTATACAGATCTGAGACCAATAAAAATTATATAAAATATAACTTTTCTTTGCTATAATAGCGGAATATTCTCTCTTTATCTTATCCCGAAAATCCCGGGATAAAATTCCAGCGATCCCGGGATTTTCGGGGTGTCAAAAAGGGCGGGATCCCGGGATCCCGGGATTGGAATCCCTAGTATGCACCCAGTATGCAAGTCTGGAAAGGTATTCCCTTGATTAATAGACAAGACGGAAGGAAGGAAGGAAGGAAGGAAAAATTGACTTTAACTTCGTTGTCTAATTGAATGGCTTTTGTGTGTGGCGAAATCCAACCGCTGCCCTTCCGGTCCATCCAGCCACGTTTTTTGGTTGTCCTTTTTTGTCTTCTTTTTTGGGCCGCGCGCATATTTCGTGCCGTTTTGTGGCAACATTAGCTATACAATACGGAAAACCGTTGGGTAGGCTTTATCGGTAGGTACTTTTGCCAAATAATAAACAACAAGCAATGAAACGAACTGGCAAGGTAAGCGTAGGAGTGCGCTGAGCTCACACAATGGCGGCCGCGATGGTGCGGCATTTGGTGGCAACAACAAAGCCAGAGCAAGAGCAAGCAAAAGCTGTGAAATAACTGCAAATGTGTTAATGAATTTTTTTTTGTGTCTATTGTCTGCATGCATATGCGTGCACCGACATGTTTGTGCATGGTTTGATTTTCTTTTATTTTTTTTTTTTTTTTTTTGCAAAACTACGTCATAACCGTAGTAATTCCCATTTAAATACAACGTAAATCCATTGCCACCACAAAAGCGCGCAAATTCACAAAGAAGGTTGTTTGAGTTTTATGGCAACATCTTCTACTCTCCTAGCAGCCACATTGCGCCTCTTTTCTCGGCATCTATGACTTCTATCTTACTGCATTACCGGCAAAAAGCAAAATGACTTATTTGTTCTAACTAATTGGATTAATGTGCAGTTGTGTGGTTGGTTGTGATGGCATCGTCAACTTTTCACTTTTGCAAATTGAGTTCGAAATTCTACAGTGTGCATACCTACAATACGCTTCTAATGCGTGCCTATTGAGGAAACTTTCAATTAAATTTGCGTTTAACTGAAAGAAAACTTCCTGGCTGTGTAAAGTCGTCAGGTGCTGTGCTTTCTGTGGAGTTTACAGTCTGTGCATGTTGAATTATGACTGTTCAAAATGAGCTGATTCTCAAATGAAATTATTTGTTGTAAAGAAGGATATAAAATTTGAGATTTGAGACTTGTTCCATAGCAGAAGCTCTGAAGTGTTCCTACTAAAAACATTTGTTAGACCTAACCAACCTTGAAAACTAATTTAGCTTATCTTGGCATGTTTGAGTTATGATGTTTTAAATAAAGCATCTTAGTATCAAACTTATTTTCAGTTTCACAAATCAGTCCTAATTACTCGTCCGGTGACTGTAGGTACACCCACTCACTTACATTTGTCTGATTGCTATTGCACATGGCATTTGCGGTTTGGTTTTAGCGATTTCCTATGGTTTTGCGGTTTATTAGTTTACTGGATATGTGCGGCAAGTATAAAAGCAGTGCTTACCATTATGAGTTCTTCTTAGCTGATTTGTGCGTAAATATGAGCGAGATAAGCAGCAATAACACCTGATGAAAGCCGTTTGCTTGCCAACTAAAAGTTGCTTTTATGCTTCAGAAAATTAAAAGAAAAAGATTAGCAGTAAAAGTGCGGCCAGAGCAGAAGCAGGCATTTCAAAATTGCTTCCGGTTTATCACGAGCATTAGTGGCAGTTTTGAAAGGGAAGGAGTTGGTAGGGTGATGCAGTTATAGAGAACTTAATTGAAATGTTTTCAATATATGTCTACCAGATAAAGAGCAGACATCGCACACTGGTCAGCGCCCATACACAAAAGTCAAAAACGTTGGTGCTTGGAAAAGAAATTTCTGTCATGCATTTCCGTGGGAAATATATTGAATTTTATGGAAAACCTCCTTCTATATACAATAGCCACCATTAAATGTTAATTTGGCTCATTTAAAGTCAGCACATTTGAAAAAATTTTTTTCTGGAAAAAGTTTGTGTAAATAAGTGTATTATGATTTTTGCGATATTTCAAGTTTGAGTGCTAAAAAAATGCGGATAACTATGGAATCGCAAGAAAAACGTATGTTTCATGATTTAGCGAAAGAAAACATTGAAAACAATTTATTTTTAGCAAAATACAAGATGAAGAAATCTTGGCTTTCCTATGAGCGTAATTTTCAAGCATTAGCATTTTCATTTAAACTTTTAACAATTAAGGACCACTCTGGATCAGGTCTTATAAGCAGATTTGAGTTCTTTCAAGTCTTCTCTTAAGAAGCCTGTTTATACATTTTTCCCTTTTTTTCCGTTTTTCTTAAAATATCATATTAAATGTAACTAGTCTATACAAAATATTGTTGCCCTTTTACTGTTTTCGATAAAACTTTATTTTCGATAAAATCTGAGTAATTGAGTTTTGTCCCACTCTCCATAAAATTTTTTTTTTGATTCCGCGAAATATCGCGGTATAATTTTTATACTCAGCTGTACTAGTACACAGAGTATTATAGTTTTAATCACATAACGGTGGATTGTAACAGAACGAAATAATCGAGATAGATATAGACTTATATATATCAAAATGATCAGGGTGAAAAGAGAAATCGATTGAGCCATGTCCGTCCGTCCGTCTGTCCGTCCGTCTGTCTGTCCGTCTGTCCGTCTGTAAACACTCTAACTCGCGCAAAAATTGAGATATTTTGATGAAATTTGGAATGCAAGTTTGTATCGAGACTGGGACGGTTGGTATTGAAAATGGGCGAAATCGGACCATGACCACGCCCACTTTTCCTATATAGAAAAAATCGGAAATTTGGTATCTCAGCCACTAATATAGCTAGAGCGATGAAATTTTACCCACGTGTTGAGCTCAGGCCCCTATGAAGAAATTTGGTGAAATTTTAGAAAATGGGCGGTGCCACGCCCACTTATTAAGGGTCAAACATTGAAAGTTTTATGTCATAACTCAGAAACCGTTGAAGATATATCGATGAAATTTGGTATGCGTGATTTGCTTACATAGCAAATGTTTTGACGGAAAATTGTCAAAATCGGTTGACGGCCACGCCCACTTTTATATAAGGGAACTATAAAGGGGCCTAATAAAAACATTTTAAGCTATATCTCTGTCAAATATAAAGATATATCATTGAAATTTTATGGTAGGAGTCCAACTATGGACATAAAACGAAAAACACAAAAATTTTGGAAAATGGGCGTGGCACCGCCTCCTTTTAGAAGCAGGAATATACTAGATTTCTGAGCCCATAACTCGACAAATAATTGATATATAATGACGAAACTTGGTGCGTACACTTTTATTACTTGTGGTAATACATGTTCAAAATTTTAGAGAAACCGGTTGACGGCCACGCCCACTTTTATATATGGGTATTATAAAGTGGCCTAATAAAAACATTTTAAGCGATATCTTTGTCAAATGTAAAGATAATTCATTGAAATTTTGTGATATGATTTCTACAATAGACCGGAAACAAAAAATATAAAAATTTTGGAAAATGGGCGTGGCACCGCCTCCTTTTAGAAACAGGAATATACGAAATTTCTTAGCTTATAACTCGACAAATAATTGAGATATTATGACGAAACTTGGTTTATACACTTTTATAACTTGTATTAATAGACACGCAAAAATTTATTGAAATCGGTTTATGACCACGCCTACTTTTTAGCAAAGATATTTCTGGAACACGCTTTGGAAATTTGTAACGTGACATCTTTGTAAGTGGAAGTCATAAAGGAATGAAATTTTGCACAAAAAATAATATTCATATGCTTAGTGGGATGACTGACTTTATGCAGCACTCGCTTTCTATAAAATCCATCAAACGCAAACAAACAATGAAAACATACAGCTGAGTATCTAATGTTCGATTCCACTCGAACTTAGGCTTCCTTACTTGTTTTTATTGTAACTTTGTTATTTGACATCGGATTTTTAAAATCGAAATGTCATTAGTTTTGTCTTTAGAAGCTCTATATTTTCTTCTAATGTCCTTTTGACCTATGAAGTCGTTTTCACATAGTTAAGTCACCTAACCAAGTGTTTCGTCCAAAATATCCTTTTTTTTTCACAAGAAAAAAATCGCCAAAAATAAAATATTTATCGGAACTCTCTGATATTACGCTTAAAGTCTTTGCAATTAAACGGGCAAATTTTCAAAGTAATAAAACTTTCCTGATTTTTACAACTTTTTATAAAAACTTAATTTAAAAATCAAAATTTTTTCAAAAATCGCAAAAAATCCACAAAATTTTGACTTTGACCAGCTTTTGCTCAGCGAGTTTTTATTTTTATTAGACCACTACAAGTTATATGTCATCTGAAGCGTATTTTAATTGCCTTTCGAACGAGATACTGCTTGCGTTTATCGCATTTGTAACTCCAGAGAAAATAGTTTTTGAAAAAGTGATAACAAAAAAACACAAAATTACCGTTATCTCAAAAACCTAACTACAAAAATAAAAAAAAAAAAATATTTCCAAGCTCAGCAGGTCAATTCCTATTCTCCCCCATTCCTGGTTTTCTTGTTTTTTTGTGTGTGCATCGTGCTTAGAAAAATTTTCACATTCGTGTTTCTGGCAGGAGACCGACGATATACATACATATATACTAAATACCTACTCCTACGTTTTTTGTTGATCAATTCTGTGTGTGCTTTCATCTTCGATATACCAGTTGTATAAATAGATCGCTAGCAAATGTTTTGAGGCTATATTTAGCAACCAAATTCTTGGTATCAAATTTGTCAGATATAGTATTAGGGTTGTAAATCATTCACGATTTTCATTTAGTAAATTCAAAGAAAATAAGATAAATTAATATTTTAGTTTATCCGAAGGCCAAATAATTACATTATTTATGGAACACAATTTCCTTCATGTGGCTGCTCCGACAAACTTGGCAGTTTTTCAGGATTTTGAAGACCATGCTGAATTTTATTTATAGCACATTATCGTTTATTTATCGTTTCGCAAGTGTATAGTATGGCCACTGTTTGTCGTAGGTATGCGATCGATTTATTACTTATCGATTTATATTAACGATTACTGAATTCCTTTAGAGATGCATAAATAGGCAGCTGCGTGATCGCTAAAGAACCAACCATTGTGAATACCTACATATATATGTATAACTTTGAATATTGTGAATGGTACAGATATCTGACAGCAAAGCCAGTAAGGTTGACGTCAAAAATATGTAAATGCCTTTTTGGTATTACCAAGTTTGAAGAATACTTTTATAGTAAATTATATATTTATTTACATATTTTTATTATTTATTTATTTACACATTATGTAAATAATATCTCCTTTGTTATTGTAGAACGGTGGTAATATTCAACAAAATTTTTTTTACGTTAATTAAAAGGCTCTTAGTCGGCTTGCAGATAAAAGCGAATGCATAATTAACACGAAAATTGGAGCACAATTTATTTGTGCTTTTCTTATCGAGCGCTTCATACGGGCTATGGGAATATCTTATATACAATTTATTCTTCTTTTTTTCACAATAAGTCATTATTTTAAAATTTACGCACTTTATTATTATGCGTTTTATCTTTGATTTGCCATTAAATATGCTACGAGCTGAAAAAAGACAAGAAGAATAAACGCGAAAAAGGCTCAACAGAAGACACAAAAAGCTTTGATGGCAAAGTGGTAGTGAAAATGCATTGCGTATGTAAATATCTATGTATGTAAGCACTTGTTTTTATGTATAGAACATTTTTAATGAGAAATGAGAAATGAAAAAATTATGCAAATTGATTTATAGACTTAAGTAAATAATAAACAATAAGCAAAAAGAAGAAAGAAGAAAAAACGCCATAAATTGAGCAGAAGCTTAAAAGCTGTTGAGCCTGCTGCGACCTGCAGCGCCGCTTTAAAAGGTTTCAGCTGATGAAGCTGTGCAGTTTTTATTTAAGCGTTTCATTACACAAGAAGCTTTTTTTAAATTTTAATGCTTTTCTTTGTATTTATTACACAGCTCTTTGTGAAACTGTTTATAAATATATTGCCCTTTTTTGCAATTGTTTATATTTTGCTGACCGCATAAATGACGTTTAATTTATGAAAGTATGTGTATATATACATAGCATACTTTTTGGCGCTGGAGTTGTTCTTTTTAATATTTTCTTTTTTTTTACTAAATGTGCTGTTTCTGTGCTATTTTTTTTTTATTAATTTTTTGTTTATAATTTTTAAAATTTTTTGTTCATAATTTTTTTTATGGTTTCAAGGGATTTCCTGTTAATTTAATCAATAGCTCATAAAATAGAATAATGTATACATAGAAGGTACGTGTAACCTCTACAAAAAAAAAAAAATAAATAAAGCATACAAAGCGATTATTTAAACATTTGCGTGTCTCAACCTGCATACATATGTACATACATTCGTATCGCTCTGCATTTAAATTTATTTTTTCATTTCCATTAAGTGGTGCGAAATTTGTTGCAAATTATTATTTATGGCCGCATGCAGATGCGCTTTCATTTCACTATATACAAAACCAAAAAGAAAGAAAATGTGATACAGCAAACTTAACCGCAAAAGCGATTGGTTCAGCGCTGTTGGTTGGCTGGTTGTTTGCTTGCTCGCTTGTTGCTCATAATTTCAGCAAGAGTTTTAAAATAATAGTCAGGCATTAGGGTGAATTGAAAATGTTTGAGAACAAAATTGTATGCTATTTTGAATGATGTGAAGATTACTTATTACCTTGGCATAAAGGATTTCATAGAGATTATCGGCGTTATTACAAATTGAGCAAAACAAGAAAAATGAGTTAATTTTTCACCTTTCATGCACAGAGGTTATGGTTTAACCAACTAAGAGGTTATAGCAGGTACAATTTCATGCTTTGTTGCTATTGTTGTTTTCTTGAAAAATGTCAATGTGAAAGAGAAGAAAGCTTAAAATCACATTGAATTACAACAAAACATTTTTCCAATACGTTTTGTTTGACATTCGCACAATTTTAGTACCTATATGTACATACATATCGTCGACCTCCAGACAGAACCACGAATGTGCTAAAATGAAAATGTTGGGAAATCGAGCTTTAAAGTTTATTCTTCTCGCAAAATTTGAAAAATTTGTTTCTAATATAAAAGTATATCTGCAAATGAGAACCATGTTTAGCTCGATGTCCTGATATAGTTTTAATGCTTCTATTCCTTCTAATCTTCGAGATTTGGCACATTCGTGTTTTTGGCGCAACAAAAATCAAAAAAATTCCTTGAAAATAAATTTCCTCCGTTGTTAGCCTTCAAATTTTTGTAAAAATTGTGGTATGCCTTTGGAATCACCAAGGTTTCGCAAATTTTATTTAAACCTTTTGCTTTCGCGTCAGCGATAGGCTATGTCTCCGAATAAACGGGCGTGGGTTTTATCTCGGGGGGCCACCAATATTCAATGGCAAATAAGCTACTAAAAATTTTGTTTCAGAATAATTTTTTTTTGTAAAAAATGTTGTAGAGTTAATCTTTTATATACCGTCGTACCATACGAAAACTAGCACATGATTTTTTGTGGCTGACGAAATTTAAAAATTTTGTTTAAACAACAACAATTTTAATGTATAAACAGTATATAATTAGTCAAATGTGCTACTTTTCGTACAGAATTGTTTAATTGTGTTTTCGTATAGTACGACGATATGCACCTCGACCAGCAAATATTTCGAAAGGGCAGTTGAAATAAATGAAGTTTAATAAATCGTCGTGTAGTTGCGTATGAACTTGAAATGGTTTTGGAGAGTTACATACCCCTCTGATGATTTGCGTTGTACATCACCATTTTCTATGGTATACATATACATACCGACAGTTTTCGAAGATAAAAATTTGCTCACAAGGTCCTTATGGCGTATTTAGCACTGATTGCTACTAAAATAATTAGTTTACAGAATAGCTTTGTCTTCATCGCGCAATCGGCGAGCTAATATTTTCCGTTCAAGGTGCATTTCATGATTGCCTCTTTGCCACTATTTTTATAACAATTTGAAGACTAGCAGCGAGGTTCGGAAGAGCATAATCCTGAGCCTAACTTTTCAGAAGACTGCGATATTGAAGATTAGAAATAGTTCCACAAATAAATATGAATTTGAATTGAGTGTGTTTGTATTACTAACTTTAGGAAATTTATTTTCAAGGAATTATTTTAATTTTTGTTGCGCCAGAAACACGAATGTGCCCCATATATTTTTTGGAAATTTACTTTCAACGATTTTTTTACATTTTTTGTTGGGCCAGAAACACGAATGTGCCCCATATATTTTTGGAAATTTATTTTCAAGGAATTTTTTACATTTTTTGTTGCGCCAGAAACACGAATGTGCCCCATATATTTTTTGAAATTTATTTTCAAGGAATTTTTTACATTTTTTGTTGGGCCAGAAACACGAATGTGCCCCATATATTTTTTAAAAATTTATTTTCAAGGAATTTTTTACATTTTTTGTTAGGCCAGAAACACGAATGTGCCACATTCGTTTTTCTGGCACAACTTTTTATAACTGATCTACACATTCGTGTAACTGGCATTGAAAATTTTGGTGGCTTCCAGTGCACAAAAGAACTGGGGGTTTTACTAAAATGTAGAGCATACACAGATTAATCAGGAAAACCACTTAACTCGAAATTGGAAAAATTGCACATTCGTGGTTCTGGCAGGGGGCCGACGATATGTACACAATTCGAACCAGCTGCTCTACTAATAGAACCTTAGTTAGATAAACCTTGACAGATGTGCTATTAAAACTTTCATCTCAGAAACGATGTAAAGCAATAAAGGTAGTCTTTTTTTTGGATATTAGACGCCTCATAGCCTGTCATTCCTCCAACAAAATATGTACCAATTACGAAGCTTTTTATCTAGGTTTCGATACAAATACTCGATTAGAATGGCTGCAAAAGAACGATTTTCGCAGAAAACATATTGGAATAACCTAATTTGGAAGCAAAAAAAAAAAAAAAAAAGATCGGAAAAAATTTAAGCCACGTATATAACTTACGCACACGCAAGTGTGTTAAAAGTAAATATACTTAAAAATATTAAAAATGTCCAAGCCAAATTGGCGGTCGGAACGGATATAGTGTCGTCAGTCGGTCAACATCTGTTTTAAAGCGCGAGTAGGTAAATATTTCAGGTGCATTTACATAAATTATATACGGAGTGAGAAACACAATGCTCGCAAGCAAATTTTGCGGCTTTGTGGTAAAATATTAATCTCAAATTAATAAAAGCATTTAATTATTTTCGCTGCGTTGTGGAAAGCGCAAAATTTGACTAGAGAGTAAATGCGGTTTTAAGGCAATAAATGTTAAAATTAAAGAAATTTCTGAGGCTTTGAATGATGGATAAGCCCACAAACTATGAAGATTTTACGTGCTTGAGGTTGAAGCAATTGAAGGTTTCGGAATATTTTCGACAAACGCTGCGTTTTTCCCCCCATAAAAAGAACGAATCCCCGTTATTGGTGTAGTCAAGCATCTTCTTTCCAGCGATTTGAATCCAAGACACAAATCACCTAAAAATTCAATGCAAAGAACTCGCCAGTAAATCCGACAATATAATTTCAATTTTATTATTATGATAATTATCATTTATCATCCAACTTAGGCGTGAATATATTTTTATACTGTTGCTAAAAAAAAAAAAAAAAACAAAAAACAAAGAGCATAGAACTCTTAACCCGCGAAGTGATAATCATAACTTTTCCACTTTTTTATTGCACATTAGATGAGAAGAATTCAGTGCAATGGTTGGAGGTAAATGAGAGAAAAATCATAAACTTTTCTTTCAATATTTGTTTCTTTTCTTTTTTCAATAAAATATAAAGTGAACTTCATTCGCTGAATGAGTGAATTTGAAGTCGTAAAAACTAAGCCGGGAATGTGTAAAAAACTTAATGGCACGCGTAAAGATAATGCACATAAATATAGCCGAGTAGGTATGTAAAAAGTGGGAAGCGACTTAAGCGCATATGATAGCTGAGCAGGTATCAGAGGTCGAGTAGGAAATTCAGTAGATTTAAAGCAGGTCCCTACGGGCAAATGAGAAGCATCACGCACATTTTAACCAATGTAACACAAATCGGTCTGCGCTCACCAACACAAACTCTCTCGCAATTTTTTCCGTACTCCTCTGGTTTAAAGTGTAGTTATGGATATGTGTATTGGAGGACACACTCGATGGATTTAGCAGTTTTAAAAGAAGAGGAGCTATTTGATTGATTGATTGAGGTTAGGTTTTCCAGGATACATCCCAGCAGTATTTGAGGTAAGGAGGTGCATATTCAGTAGAATATTCAGTATGAAAAATACCCTGAAGCTGAGTTCAAAAATCATGCCTGAAAAAATAACTGAACACGCAGTGAAGACATCAGGTGTATTGAAATATATGCTATGGAAGTTCTCCCTGCGTGGTCAGCCCTTTTTTCATATGGAAACTCTCCCTTCTCGTTCGGCAGTTTTTAGGTAGTTGATTTTCGACGCCACCTCTATATAAAAACGAAAGCGAAAGTTCAGATTTTGGAACTACATCTCTACTGAATATTCAGTAGGAAATATGTGCTGTTTTCCAGCTGATAAATACTGCTGGGATACATTGGATCACTCACATAGACCACATACATATGTTCCTTAGTGTTGCCAACATCGTATTGGAGGCGTTATAATAAATTTGGAATGTAATAGCATTGACAGACGGCAGCCATAATCCCGATTACCGCTACACTTAATCCGATCCAAATTTTACACTGACAGACGGCAAATATTGCGGATTAACAAACCAGCTGATGGAAGGTAGGCGCAGCGGCAAATCCAAAAACTTTTTTTTTATTTCCAAAGGTGGAGTGTAATGTCAAAATTAAAGCGAATTCACATCATGGTCAATAGGAATGGGCGAGTCCCAAACGAATTCAGATTTCAACCAAGGCGAAATATCATTTTGACATTACACTCTACCAATTACAATAACAAATTACATTAAAAATTTCTGAATTCACTTATGCGCCCACCTTCCTAAAACTTCTTTGGATTCTTCTTTTTCTTCACTTTAATTCACAATAGAGACTTTTCGCCAGAGATATCATTAGAAAATGCGCTAATCCGCTAAAATTTTGAGGACTAACTCAAGAGATATTCCGGATTACCTCCACTTAATTCTCAAGTTAATTCCGAATTAGCTGGATATTCCAGATTATCGCTGCCGTCTGTCAATGCTATAAGACTTCTCAAGTTTTAGTGTTTTGTGTATTTTCTGAAGAGTATTTTGTTGACCACTATATTGCCCAACTGGGGTGAGAGTACTCCCCCTTGTGGCGTGCCGCTATGTGCCCTCCTTGCTATCGTCGAAAAACCCCACCCGCCTGTCACCGTACAACAACTCAAAAGCGCCCTCGATCCAGCGCTGAATGATTGGGGGTAATCCGATTCATTTAGTGCTAAACACATCTATCGGACTCCCTGCAGTGGTGGTCGTCACAGCAAACACATACTTCTAAGAAGTTCTCAAAAGTGATGCCCGTATACAAACTCAGGTAATTAGATGCCATTGGTGTCTATGAGCATTTACCAAGCCTTGATGCCAGTACTAGAGTAAAAAGATCCGAAGCAAAGATGTTAAGTCGCTAAATGTAGCAGAAACGTTGGAAAGCCTCACCAAAAGCCGGTGGACTTATAGGCTTCTTCCGAACATTAACAGTTGGAGAACTAACTGAACCAACTGACACAATTGCTAAGCGGACATGGTTGTTTTAGGGCCTATTTATTTAGATTTAATTGTGATGACAAAAGGAACGTCCGATGTGTCTCAACGTGTTAGAAGACAAACGTACTATTTAATTGTGCTCGTTTCGAAGCTTTGAGATAGCGGCTTAATTCAATAGCGGGAACTGTAGTTTCGGTGGAAAATTTGACTGCACTTATATAGGTATCCTCTTTAATTTGAAAAGCAGCGACGCATCTGCCTCATTAATAGTCCTACTGAGCTGTTCAAAGGAAGGTAGGCATTAGTCCTTCTGTCTGTGTGAAGATGTAAGGCGTTAGCCGCCCTTCTCGAAGTAATACCTGTCCGATAGTTATGCAGGGGTGGCTTCGGGGGTTCCGCTTTCAATGCTTCCCCCTCCTAAAACAAAACAAAAAAAAGATGCTACTGGCGTGGGAACGACTTAATAACGTTCATCATGGAATGCGAAATATCTCAGCATCTATGAGTTGAGGTAGAAGAGTATGTATTGAGAAGATACATATATAGTGTGGACGAGCTCATCTAATCTTCTTTGAAATATTGCATAGGCACTCCAGAGTTTAAGTAATACAGAGTTTAAGTAGTACAGAGTTTTAAGGAGGGAAGAGCGAAGTGTGTCCGGCTCAATTCAAATTAAAAATTCATTGCAATTTTCCTACAGGGTATGCTCTTCTATATATGTATACACATCCATATGTACATATATATGAACATTCGTTAGCGAAACACATTATTTTGCCATTTTTTATGCAACGCGAGTTTAGACGGAAGGTTAAGCTATGCTAAGACGTCTGAGCAACAACATATTGCTTCGCAGATATCTACTTTAGCAATAAATTCAATTTCTCTTTTTTTATGCACTTTTTCGATTTTTTACAGTTTTTATTTCACTTTTTTCCAGATTCTTTACGACTTTTATTCCATTTCTCATTTATTATGCACACTTAAATGAGCTTCATTGCCACTGGCCGTTGCATTTAGAAATACTTACATATGTACATACATAGCAAGAGACGGTGGGGGGAGGGGGGAAGAGGGTGTACATTTGAACGGAAGATAGACGGGTGAGTACTCGGAAGTCACAACAACAGAGGCGTCACAAACAGCGCACCGGATATGGGATATACATATGAAAAATAGTGCTTGTATACAGTGTGTGCCAAAAGTAACGGCGCCAGAGGCATTATCTATGTATGTATGTATAAGTCTATTTTGGGAATAAAAAAAGAGGTCAAATTTTTTGAATAGCTTGACTCGTTTTTCAACCTTTAACTAAAGTAAGCTTCGCAAGTGTAGCTGCGGCATAGAGTGTTATGGTCTAAACGCAGTCGGATCGCGTGGATACCAATAGCCCAACATCCTGTGAACACTGCAGTTAAGCGGGCAATGCCCCTCCTGTCCATCTTTAGAATGGCTGAGGATCGCATATCGTTATGAGGGCCACAGACTTATGCAGACTTCTGCAGACTCTGCAACCGTTTCCACCTTGTTTTAGGCTCCAAAAACCAGTTCCGAAAGAGTTGGCCCTTGATGAAACAAGAACAAGCAAGAACCTCCCCCGCCTCTACGACATCAAGGGCCGAGCCTTGCTGGGCTACCTCATCAGCCATTTCTTTTCGCTACATATCGCGGTGCCCGGCACCCAAATCAGAGATACGCTATGTCGATTTGCTATGCCCATGACGCACTCTCTTTACTGCCTGCCTGACCAGGCTTGATGATACCGTTACAAATCACAGGGCCTTCAGACCCGCCTGACCATCCGAGAAAATTCCTATCCTGTTTTTGGCTACTGGCACTTTCCACTGCAAGTAAAGCCTTGTGGGCCTCCTGTATGGCGAAAACTTCAGATTGAAAAACGCTCGCCGTGTCCGGGAGCCTGATTGATATGGAAGTATTCGGCTGAGTTGCGAAGATACCAGCTAGCACTCCGCCCGCCATCTTGGACCTGTCCGTTGAAACTGAAACATGGAATATCCATGTGAATTTACCTTCTTCCCAATCCCTCTAAGATGGAAAGATAATCTCATTGTTTGTATCGAAGGCTGTTGTAGGACAGCTGTAATTCGTTTTCGTGTTTATGTCGGAGTTGGTAATGTGGAGCAGAACACATCCAGATTACCAACTCCCGTAACCTTAAGGAACTCTGAAATGGCTTTTACTTAACAAAAAGATCAATGTTCGGAATATTTCAGATCACATTCAGAGCCTACGTGGGATATGATCTAATCCCAGGCACTCTTCTGGATTTTCTTACGTTTCGAATTTAACTGGTTTTGCTCTTTTTGGTTAAAAGGATAAATCATTGAAATTGACGAGCTGCACGGAGCTTGGGGCAAATTGATATTTTCTTATGATCATTTGGGACTTCTAACGATGATCTCTAGTAGTTTTCCTACTGCTAAATAACAGTTGAACTTCGAATTTATCCAAACCATTATACAGCTATCCAGATAGGTAGATACTTTTGGCCGCCCCTATATAAGAGCATTGTCGGGTTTTTTTTTCCTTTTCTCTATAATGAACTCTAACTTTAAAAAGACACAAAAGTGCAACGGAGAGATTAGTGAAGCATAGTTGATGGCAGCCAAGTTAATGTTCTTGCGCAAATATGTATACATGTATCGAAATGCCACCCTGCAGCGAAAGTAACCAGTTGCAAACTAGAATTATACCAGTTTGCAGGGTACAGTCAACTACTTGCCCGACTGTGAATTTCCCATGTAAACATCTGGTATTTTTCGTGTGTTCATGTCCTACGAAATGGCAATTGTCTTCCTCTGCATCAGCTCATACCAGTTAAATACCAGTCGAACGCATACCAAAAAAAAGTTAGTTCACATATACAGTTGAAGTGCAGCTTTTGACATGCCCAACACAAGTGGTGCGATGGCGCGTTGGTAGGGCGTCTGGCTTCGAATCGAGCAGGTCGCGAGTTGGAATCTCGTCGGAGTCACGTGACTAAAGTTTTTTTCTTTAATCAAATTTTTTTTTTATAAAAATGTAAAAAAATATTTAACAAGTAAAATAAATAAATAAAAATGAAAAAACCCGAGGGATCGGAAAACATAAGTAGTCAACTAGTATTTTCCTAGGACTTATTCAGACAAAGGGCGACATTTCATTTCATATACATACGTGAAGATGAACATAATAAACTCTTTATACCAAGTGCTTCACTAATCGTTTGAGAATTGTAGAAATATGTAAAGCCGTAGTGAAATCGACGAACGGAGGAAACACATCGAATTCGTCTTTTGCATACCATCTGAACAACTAACAGAAAGCAAAGTGGTATGTTTTTTTCAGTCTCCTACCAGTTGATCAACTAGTTTACTTGCATACCAGTTCACGTTTTCGCTGAGGGCAGCTATAGCAGGAAATTTGTGTATGTATGTATATGTGCAAAGTAGTAAAAATTACATTATGAGATTAATAATAGTGTTGTACAATGCATAAACAAGCTATAAAGTGTATGTACACTAAGTGGGCGTGGCATGTTGAGCAAAAAGGCAAACATGGAAAAAATTTAGTTGAGGGTGTGTCAAACGGGCGCCAACTAACAAAGCGCTGACGGGCAGGGCGACGCGTCGACAACAGGAAGAATATAAAAAAATAAGAAAGAAAAAGTAAGAGAAAAAGACTTGGAAAGCTAAGAATGTTAAATTACTTAGATGAAAATATGTTTGTAGGTGGGTAAGTACCGCTTAAAAAGGACTTAGCGTACTAATGCCTTCAAAGAAAGATACGTACGTAGGTATGTGCATATTTTTTTATATATGAGTGAATCGTATTTGGAAATTCTAAGAACATGACAGCAACGTTTTGCTCAACTGTCAAAGTGAATTGTGTGCATTTGGTTGGCCAGGCGGGAATTAGGGGCAATGGGTATGTTTTTGGTTGGTTGTGTTGGCAATGTTGGTTGGTGCGTTGGGTGGTCGTGTGGCATGTGGAATGTGGAATGTGGTAGGGGTGCTGGTGTATATTGCATGCGCATAAGTTAATGCAGCTCATAAAAGTCAACATTGTTGCACAATTGTTACATTTTCACAACAATTTTGTTGTGTGTGTTGTTGTTGTTGTTGCTGCGTTGTGCACGCTTAAATGCCATTTTTGCAATAACAAATGTTTATATGCATACATACTCGTATGAGTACATATATGCATTAATTTAATATGTGACATAAATGATGAAGATGTTACGGAGACAAATTGCTGCAAGTGATTTTTAAAATGTAATTAAAATTATATAACATGCATATATATGTATTCACGCTTGACGATCTGTGATGATACGGAAGGTAGGAATTTGTTGTCAAGAATAACGCTTACGCTCTCAGCTAACAGTAGCTGCACCCAGAAAAAAAATAGTGTGAAATCAACCAAAAATCAACAAATTTTGTGGTTAATTTTTTTCAACACGATGCTTAATGTATGCCATCATGTAATCGTGTAAATTTAAGACTACTATCAAGTGTTAGTTTAACAGGATGACAACTGTAGAATTAACACTAAAAAGTATTGAGTCTTCCTGTTGATTTTACAATTTTAACTAGTTAATGTTACAATAAAAGCTGGTTAATTTAACACGAAATGGTCCTGTTGAATTAACAATAACATCTTTTTGATTTTACATTAAATTTATTGTTAAATTAACTAGAAAGTCTTGTTGATTGTACAATTTATTTTTTTAAATAAAAAAACATATAAAACATAAAATATATATTCATCACTTCAATTAAGCACATTCGTACATCACCCGCACAACTGACCAAATTGAAGGCGTCCTTCTCATACGAACACAAATGTACCGGCAATAGTTTATACATGGGTGATAGTACTATCACTTGCACCGAGTAATGTTTGGCCGCTAATGCAACAATCTCATGCTGCACGCAAACCCCCATTCGCTAAAAAACCTCCTCGTGATATTGCAACCTATGAAGAGGAAAAATAAAATATTGAACATTAAATACTTTTAGAAACAAAAATGTAATCCTCTTTTAACTCACCTGCAAACTGAAAATATAAATCGAAAACCCACTATCGCGAACTGACAATGATGCTAAGCTCGCATCACTGCCACGACACAAAATTTTCCTTGTTTTTTTTTTTTAAATTATAATTTGCGTTTTGCACGAAAATCAGACTTCAAATGATCAAAAAAATTATGTATGTTTCAAAATAGTTTTGACGTTCTTTTTTAACACTTTTTTTTAGATTACATTGGGTACATTCAGAAGGCGCAACGGTGGAGCACAACTGTTGTGTAGATATCAGTAATCGGAAAGTGATACAATTTTCGCCTTCTGAACGAGCTGATACATTAAATAAACAAATTAGTATTTTAATTATCCCCAACGTAATTGCCAATAATTTCGCGGCTTTGAAACATTTTTATTACATTCCAAAATTCATAAACACTATTTATATTTTTGTACGTATGTCAAAATCGTAAGCTCAACATGTTGTGTAAAGTGAGCGTAAAAAATTTATGATGGAAAAAAGTCTCCAAAATCACAACATGTTGTGTTGATCAGAAATACTCAACGATGCGTTCAGAAGATAAAACACAACAGTTGTGCAACTGTTGCGCCACGGTTGCGCCTTCTGAACGTAGCCATTGACACTATGATCGTGTTGAATATGTTATGAAATGCATAGGACGAGTCGTGTAGGATTGCTCTTGAGGTGGTTGTCTACTACAGCGGCGTGTGCACTGGCTCATACCCGGAGCTTCAGTTTCGTGGGATCTTATAACGTTGCAGCAGACCCAAGAAGCAACCTCAAGGTCCTATGATTACAACAGAAAAATTATGTATCTTGCACACTAGGGAAACTACAAAATACCACAAGCCATATGCGAACATCTATCGACAAAGGTACAGAAACAACCTCGTCTCAGCAGCGCAGAAGTGATGTTGTTGGCTGCTGCTCTAATACCCACCCAACCGTGGCTTTTTCGATATTTATAAAGCCCCATTATTCCACCTACACTCCCCCAGAAATCAGACCAGAATGTAAAATTAACAATTAATTTTTTTAATACAACTTTAGTACCTCAATACAATGTAATATAATTATATAGAAATTATGTTCATACTTGGTATAAAAAAAAATATACGCATATAAAATATGAATATATGTACATAAGTGTATTCTAATCTTATGACAATCTTCGATTACTATTTTCAATCTTTCATTTAGAGGTGCCCTAATGTCTATTCCTGACCTACCTCAATTTTCTTCAACGACCTTGGCCGTGAAATTTTTGTACATATCAACATATGTACATATGTGTAAATAATAAGTCTAGGTATGTAAATAAGAACTAGGAATCAAAACAAAAAGATGAATGGGTTTTACTCCAATTGATATATATAGATATATATATGCACGTCTGTATGTAAGCGGCTCTCAACAGAGCGAAGAAACAAAAAAAAACACCAAAGCTGATCTTTGGTTAGACCGTCATACATACATACGTATATAGGCACATGTAGGTACGTATATACATATATTTAGGTAGGTAATTAAAAGAAAAAAAAACAAACGTGCTCATATATATTTATGCGCGTAATTATGTAAGCAAATCAAAACAATACAGTTGTGGAAAACAAATTGGTATCAAGAATTTCACTTACCCAAACTATAGGTATTGCAGTCCCACGTAGCGTCGAAGGCATAGGTGTATCTGCATTGATCGTTGATCTAAATTTCGTTATAGAATTTGTTTTAACACAACTGCATATTCGCTTCTTAATTTCTTCCAATTTATCGCAACAACAAAAAAAAATAATATTGCATTAGGCTACGAGTCTAATGTTTAGGTCCATCACTGTAACTGGGGAAATGCTATCAATTGAGCCAGAGAGACTACTCTGAAGGAAGAGTGGTTGAGATTTCTCTCGAAGACAATTATATACACATGTTCACGTGAGGAAATAAATGCAGTAGAGAGAAAAAAAATAAAAATAAATTGAAATAAAAAAAAATTTAGCAAAAAAAATGATAGTTCAACATGTGTTATGATAAGACAGCTGGAATGTGTCTTTTTGCATAAAATTTTGAGGTTAACCACGAGGTTTTAGGTTTTATGTATAAGCACATACATATATGTACGTATATATATTTATGAATATATATCAACCATATAAGTATGTAAATTCCACATTTTTATACCTCAATTTAAATTAAAAATTATACACTTTCTTTCCCTAACTTTCACTTATTTCCTGCCCTTCTCATTTAATTTTCTTTCTCAACCTTCACTTCTTTAATTATCAAAAAAAAATAAATTTCTCTGTCCAAAATTGAATTCGTTCATGTTGGGGTTCCTTTATCCGATGTACTGCATCTTGATTGTTTCGCCGTTGGTTTATGATCGGGACTTGGGAGATTTTCTTGGATTGATTTTGGTTGAGGATGGATTTTTTTGCGTCGTATGTATGTATAAAGCTCGTTGGTTTAAACGCTTTGCTGGCGTGCAAGCTCCATGACTAGGTGGATTTCATCCTATTGAATGCGAATATTCATGACGACGAAAAATAAAATTATTTGATCGGTAGATTTGTAGGCATTGATAAAAATGGGATGGATTTATGTCCTTTAAATCATATTTAGTTGACGGCAAATATTTTCACAGGTCGATGACAAGAATTAGTGATCAATAGAAATCTTATAGGTGTTGAATTTCTGTCGTTCCTATCATCCTATGGAAAGCAGATATATTCACATATTTCGACGATGAAAATTAGCGATCCGTTGAAAATTTATGATTGTGGATAAAAATGGGATGGCGTGGAGGAAATCCACGCCACCAATATAATCCGAAATGAAGATATGTTTCCAATATTGGTATCGACATACACAGTTGTATGCGAAGAAATTCTATTATAGAAATGAAATAATAAAAAAAAATCACTAAAATCACCTTCGCAAAAGGAAATAAGCACCAAAAAAAATTATTTGTTTCTTACCTATTTAAAATTAGAGATGAAGCCGAAGTCAAAAATGCGATTCCCAATCTAAGATTAGATTAAACTTTTTCTGCCGATCTGATCACTTCGAAGGTTTTTCCATAAAAAGGAAGAAGTTTTTTTTTTTTCGGCGGAAGTTTAAGCAACTCCAGCATGCCAAGTAGACTTAACGATAATCGTGTGGTACGTATGTTCGCAGAACATATGGTATGTCGAAGCTTTGTTTCATTAACATAAGCTCGTAATTTGGTAGTTAAAATATTGTGTCAATAAAAATTGCGCAATAATGAAATATTTGTATCTCGGTACAAATAATGAAAGTAGGTAAATATATAGGAATGCATAGTTATAAATATGCACATAGCCATATAAGCTCAGATGAATATACAAAAAGAAAGAAAATTAAATATATGCATGTATGTATGTTTGTATATACAAAGAAAGAAGATTATTGTATCAGAAAAAAAAATGGAAAATGAGTTGGGCATGTACACCGGTACAAATAAACCAAAATTACAAATGACGTTTATGTTTGAACATTTTTTCGTGTTATACCAACCAAATTTTATTGTTAATTGTGGTTCTTGTTGTTTTCACATTTGTTTCCATGTTGTATTAACACTAAAATTGGGACGTCATTTTTCTAACATTTTTTTTAAGTTTATATTGACATTATCATCATGTTAAATAAACCAAATTCCAAATGACATTTAGGAATAAAATTTTATATTTGAATCATCTTGTATATTTTAAAATTTCTTCATGTTGTATCAACAATAAAATTTGGTTGAATTTACCAAATTTTCAGATGACAGTTACAAAGCCAAAATCATGTTTCAAACATCGTGTAATTTGAAAAAAATTGTTGCTGTTCTATGTGTAAGGATCGATCGTGTTAATTTTACATGAATCGTGTTGATGATTTTTTTTCTGAGTGTGAGTTTGAATTAATCGTTGGCCGCTTTCCATAACGCCGAGGTTCGATAAAAAGCGAAAATTCATAGCGCCGGCAAGATTACTGAGACAGATTAGACACGGTGGAGGCACTTGGAACTATCTTAAGAACAAAGTGAATGCATTTTTCGCCTTTTCACTATGTTAGGTTAGGTTAGGTTGGCCAGTATGCAGTGATCGCTCACATAGACCACATATGGTTATTAATGTGGCCAACATCGCATTGGAGGCGTTATACTAAATGTGGAATGCAAGACTTCGCAAGTTTTAGTATTTTGTATATTTCTGAAGAGTATTTTGTCTATTTTCTGAAGAGTATTTTGTGTATTTTCTGAAGAGTATTTTGTGTATTTTCGGAAGAGTATTTTGTTGACCACTAGATTCCCCAACAGGGGTGAGAGTGGAATCCCCCTTGCGGGATGCCCCTATGTGCCCTCCTTGACATAGTCCAAAGGTCCCACCCATCCGTCACCGTCCGACAACAAAAAAGTTATTCGATCCAGCGCTGAATTGTTGGGGGTATTCTGATCCATTCAAGTCCCTCCAGCAGCGCCTTAGCAGAGACGTTGCTAAAAGCACCCGAAATATCAAGAAATACCTACACATATCGCAGTCCCTGTAGTGAAGAGCCTTTTCGATATGATTATTTATCATCCTGTTATACTCCATCACGGCAAGGCAAAGGCGTTTTATGCCTTTCGCCAGGCACCTCGAACCATCACTGAGACCGTCTCGTTCCTCCCCCACCTGGTTCGCGCCCTAAGGTGACCTACTCGGCAGGACAACAGCCTTTGCTAGCCCTCCACGGTCTCCCTGCCGCAGTCTGCCTTGGCGCAAGCACCAGTAACAGTCATCGGGGAGGAGATACCTCCGTCTCTGGTTCATTGCCCATGCAGCAACCTCTTGAAGGTTTCAGCCGAGGATTTTTGCCGCCCATCTTCTTACTAACTTGGTATGGCGAGATATGTTTTCCTTATCTCGTCAGAAAAGCTCGTTGAGTAGTACAATCGCAGCTAAAGACGTTGGCCGTCTATGAGCCCGATCAAGAGATAGAACAGAGTTATTTCGTGGTACAGAATATCAGAACCTAATCAGCTTTTAGAGTTGTAGACGACGTAATTTAGAACATTTTTCGAACCGGAGAAATTTAGTTGGGATCTCAAAGAAACCGCGCGCCAACTTAGCTCGCCTCTAGCGGGGGTCTAAGTTGTTGCTTATAAAATGTAAAGAGGTCACAGATCAGAAGATCTCTATTAATGTCGCTTCTTGTTTTTTTCTCTCTAATTTTGAGTGGCTTTGTTCTTCAAATAGCGAAAACGAGGGGTTTGACAAACAGGAGTTTGCCCCAGCGGGTTAGGAGGATTAGAATATACCCATGGTAAGGAATGCCTGTCGTAAGAGGCGACTAAAATCCAACGGCCTAGAAGGTTGATAATGGCCAAAAAAATCGTTCGCACGATAATCGGGCTAGTGTCAGAAGAGACTAGTACCCGAGCGTACCGGATTTATCCGGCAAAGGACTGTCACTTCCCCTACACTCCCCAAAACCTTCGGGGAGTATCTTGGTGGCTACAACAACAACAACAACACAAACAGGAGTTTCATAAATTGATTTCTTCTTTGTTGTTTGCGGAGAACGAAACAAGATACTGAAGATGGCACATACTAGCCGAAACCGGTTTATAACCAAATCAAACTTGATAAGGGATGACGGAAATTCGTTGCACAAAACATCTAGTTTCATAATTTCTTGTTCTCTTACAATTGAGAGCTGCTGGAATTACAGCATGAACAGTTTAGTTACCAATGTGTGATTTTAGAATAACATTTGTTTGCTTGTGTGTTTATTTTGTTTATTTTTCCTGCATTCGTCTCCATTTTTACTGCTACATACTCTTAAGTCGCCCAAAAAAAGAACTAAGTTAAATCCAGCAATTTTCGGAAAAGCTTCAGAATCTCAAAAAAAAAAAAAAAAAAAAAAAAAAAAAAATTAAAAAATTGTTCTTACTTTCTGCCGCAGTTAATAGAGCAGGGCTGCTCACCTCATAGGCACTCAAAGCACAATTGTTTTTGTTTTGTTCCGAATCATAGGCACAGATACATATTTGCACTTGAAATATGAAAATAAAATTTTCTGTGCACTCCCATAAGCACTCAGATATCAAAAAAAAATGTATATGTATGTGCCTATGATTCATATTGAATGTGCAGAGCAAAAGCACTTTGTATAGGAGCTCGAGCACTGCCATAAGAAATCGAAATTTACAATAACAAATGTGTAATGAAAAAAAAATTCAAAAAATGAAAGCACTGTAAAAAATTTGTATTCAAAAAATTTTCATATAAGAAATTAAAAAAATGTGTATATATGTGATACTATCATTTGAAACTAAATTCTAAAATAATATTTTATTGGAATTGATAAAAAAATTTAAATGAGCAAAAAAATTTTTCAGTGCATATACAAAATTTGTAGATGTATTGAGTTTTGTACTTTCAATACGAGAGCGTTGAGCAGCCCTGTAATAGAGTAATAGGGGCGTCAGAATGAATACTTTTCCGTCAATCCAGCAATCCGTTTAACTGACAGCAGAGTGGAACTATATGTAATTGAATGACGATCGACACATTCAGTACTTCAACTTTGCCGTAAAAAATATATGAAATTGAAGTATGTGTCAGTTAAACGGAGCTGGATTGCCGGAAAAGTATTCATTCTGACGCCCCTATAAGTCGTCCTAAAAGAACGAAATTATACCCAGTAAGTTTCGGAAAAGCTTCAGAATCTCAAAAAAAAAAAATAAATAAATAAAAAAAAATAAAAAAAAAAATGTTCTTACTTTCTGCTGCAGCTAATAGAGTAAGTATTTTTTTTAGCTTCTGAGCACAACCGGAACATTATTGCCGCTACTTTCCCAGATCAAATCTTCAACTTAGCAAAATGTGGGTTTAGTTGCCAATGAACGTGAAAGTGTTAAGTTTAAGTAAATTGCCTTAATCCACTTCATAGCAACCAAAAGAGTTTGATATACTTACAAATGCTGTCATTAAATTTATCTAGCTTTGAAGGATGCATATGCGAATCCTCAATATATATGCAAACTAATAAATATGCAAGAAAAAGGGCTAAAGCTCTAGGCAAATGTTCACACTTTCAATAACGCATCAACACGTCAACATATTTTAATTCAAACACATATGAATTTAGTGTATAAATAATGAAATTAATAATAAACGTAATTTTAAATTTTGACACTGCAAACAAATGCAGACAGATTTTGGGCCAAATTTCCTTATTTATTTTTTTTTCTTCGGCTGATGTTCGAATTTTTGCATTTGGTGTATTGATGAGCAGTCCTTGTAGTTATACGAAGAGGAATAGGCTGATTTCGTTTATGCTGAAACATGAAAATGAGGCTCGATTGAAAAAGTTTCTTCAAAAACTTGGAGTTAAGCCAAAAACCAACAGACTAGTTTCCCTAACTGCTGCATTTTGTAAATTTTTTTACCAAAGGGCTCTATAAATAACTCTATCATCCATAAAATCAATAAAATCTCTTGTTTAAAATTGCATTCACATTTATACTCACAAATTCACATACAAAAACAAAAACAAAGCGATGCAATTGAAATGATACTCATACTTAAACATTGAATTATCAAATATAGATAATAAGTGACACAATAATGTTAACCGCAAAATACATAATATGTACATATATGCGACTTATTTATAAGAAACAAATTGTATGGAAATATAAACGATAAAATAATTTTACTAATGAAGTTTTCAAATTTAACACCTTCACTGTGGTTTCTAAGAAAATCAATGAACCATGCCATGTGTACATACGAGTATGTGTGTAAGACTAGTTTAGCTAGCAAAAAGTGGACAATACGCAAGTGATTAGGCAGAAGAGTATTTATAATGCAGCATATTGCATATTTGTTTGTACGAATATCTACTTAATATGTATGTATGCATGTATGCATTTATCCAGTAATACTTCTAGCAATTGCAATAATCCAGTTGTTTTGTGGATATTTGAAATCTCACTTTGAGTTGACACCAGAAACCTTTGTAGTTGTAATAGATACCGCAACACTTGTGGCGTATCATAGAACATTTGAATTAATGTTTGAAATTCAATACATACATAGTTATTTAAATATGTAAAACTTTCTAAAGTAAAACCTAAAAGGACATATTAATGCCATTGGTTGGGACATCATTATTTTGGTTGGCATTATTAAAGAGATTTTAAGTCTTTTAGTACGTTTCTCTTCGCCTTTTCAATTAAAAGTTGGATATTGAAATTTTACAAATTAATAAAACTACCCTTGACCGAATGAAAGAGAACGTTTAGGCGATGTGCCATCTTCAGTTTTTTTCTTCGTGTAGCGGAACGGCTTATAACCAAATCAAATTTGATGAAAATTCATCGCACAATATATCGTATGCTGTGCCCTGGCGTGGAAAAGAGAAAAGAAAATAAAAGAAAGAAAATGAACTGAAAATGGAACGGGAAAGGGAGGGAGAGAAAGTAGGCGAGGGAACTGGAAACGGTGAAGGAGAAAGAGGTGAGAGAAAAGAGAGGAAGAGAAAAAGGGTGGTAAGGGAGACCAATATAGAGAGAAAGGGAAAGGAAAGGAAAAGGAAAAGAGAAGGGGAAAAGGGTGACAGGTAACAAGGTCAATGGAAATAAGGTCAATTGACCTAAACTGCTTTTTATTAGAAAAGAAATGTCCACAGAGACACTTACGGTGTAATCTTTATTATAGCATTCATATCTTATGTACGCCGTAAGAACATTTTTTTTCCTGAATAAGAATTTGTTATCAATTAATAATAATTGTGAATTCTAAGCCCCTCCACATATGAATAATGTCAAGACATTTCGCAATTGTTTTCTTTTTCGACGACCACACTTCACTAAATTCACTTATCAACTAATTTGTAGTAACATAAGAGCGAGTAAAATTGTATTTTCATTCATTAACAAACGGTACTCATAACGGGTTTGCAGAAGAACTCAGCAAATATTTTCATGAATGAACAAGTTTTAAGCATAGTTGACATTATTTCCATTTGGATTGGGAAGTAAGGTCAATTATTTTATTTCCAAATTTTCGTTGACCTTATTTCCCAACCGGGTGGGAAATAAGGTCAATTGACATTATTTCCGTTGACCTTGTTGCCTGTCACCGGGTAAAACTAACGAGAAAGGCAGAGGTAAAAGGAGTGGAAGACTAACTAAGATGAAAAAGAAAATGAGAAAGACATGAAGAGGGCGAACGTTTGAAAAGTTCCATCTTTTCACATATTTTTTTTTAATTTTATTTGACTTTTGTGGAGGCCTGTGAAAAAAATTGCAGCTGGAGGAAAGCCTGGCCATCGAGGTACTAAAAACGAAATTGGAGAATATTTACACTCAGAGAAAAAATCAAGAATTTCGGTTACGAAAGTACGGTAATACCGAATATTCCTATAATAATAATATAATGCAATGGCGCTATTTTAACTCTGGACGTGTTTTATGGCCGAGGTTCTATCCCAATTCGAGGTGTGATCCTTTTTTTGTTTTTCCTACTAATTGGGTGGACCTACAATTTTATGCCGGCTCCGAACGGCGAATGCATTTTTTGTGAGAAGCTTTTTCATGGCAGAAATACTCTCGGAGGGTATGCCGCCCACTGCCGAGAGGTGATCGCTGCTCTTAAAAAACCCAATAATTGGATTTTTACTAATTAGAAAAATTTTTTTGAAGTTTGCTCGGACTGGGGTTTGAACCCGAGCCTCTGGCATAGCAGGCGAGCACTCTACCCACTGCACCACAACGGCTATTCCTATGCTGAGTAGAAAACTCTTATTTCAAGAATTTTTCTTTAAGATGGAAAATTCTACTTTTAAAACTGATTTCGTTCGTATTTAAGAACGCTTCAAAGGTTTTCAAGAATAATTATTCTTAGATTAATATTTAAATTTCTCAGAACAAGAATATTTATTCCTAATTTAGAATCAATCATTTCGGTTTATTTCTCACTTCAATTGCTCTCTCTCTCTCTCTCTCTCTCTCTCTCTCTCTCTCTCATATTTTATGCCTTCTAATATGAGCTAAAAATAACTTTTTTCCAACTACAAAGATGCATCTTCACCTCCGCTTGTTCTCCTCTTCTTCTCCCATTGTGGCAACTTCCTCACCTTCACTGGTTGCTATTGTTGTCCATTTTATATTCTACTCCGGATTCGAATCATGGGAACAAGCTGAAATGCAATCCAACATCATCATTTAGTGGGACATTCAACATTATATTGGACTTAAGTGATGCTTTTAAACCTACGCTTTTTCGAAACAGAATCTGTGAATTGTTGTCAACATTGTAAAAAGCAAAATTACAGAAAAAGTGATTCCTATTGGTTTTTTAGTAGCTAGATTCAATGTTATAGCTGAGAGTGCATACCACAAAAAAAACTCGTGAGCGTCGTTGAATTGAATTTTGAGAATTTTTATTCTCGTTTAAAGAATTTTCAAACTAGCAATAAGAATATCTGGAATATTCTTGATTTGAGCACAAATTGGGTTTGTTTTAAGAACAGTTTTCTTAACTTAAGTAGGTACATACATTATTCTAGTTTAGATATTTTGCATCTTAATTTTTAAAAACAAGAACGGAAAATTATTGTTCTTAGAGTACCTATTTAAGAACGAGTTTATTACCAGTTGGACTTAATTTTAGAACTCCATTTTTCTCTGAGTGTATGATGTAAGTACCTATAACTTTTATATGGTCTTTACAATTGAAATTTGAAGAAATTGAGTCAGTTGAAATGCTTACGTTTCATTGCTTGGTTTTACATTTATCCAGCGTTGAAGCCAAAATCTTAAAGGTGACTTTTAAAACCACATACATGCTTTGTTTGTACTGAATCCACACTCACTTGTTAATAACTTGATTGGAGCATAAAGCGTTTATTGTACGTTGTATAATGTTGAACAAACACAAATTTATGAATGTTTGCATAAATCATCAATTATCGAAACAATCCACATAACAACAACAACAGCTACAGAGATTTACATGCACCATTTGTTGAAGAAAGAAAGACATGCAAGCCAAAAACAAAACGACACAGCACTTTTATACTCATACTAACTATACCGAATTTATGGTGAGATATAAACACTTATTTACGTAGTTATGGAATCGATATTAGGGTGATCTTGTCACCTGTTTAAAAATCAGTTCAGAGTGCAGTTTGAGTACAGTTGTGGAACAAATTACGTGTGTTTTTTTTTTTGCGATGGTTGCCACATTTTCAATAATAAAGGCGACTTCAAAATTGGTAGCTGCGATTCCAAATGAGTAGATCCAGAATACAGGCAATGAAAGAGCTTTAGTTCAAGAATTATATTACTCTTAACTTATTATTTCGAAAATATTTTTAAAGAGAGTTGCCATATCTCCAAAATTGGTAACTGAAAATTCGACCAAAATCTTTACCTACAGGTGAAGTAAATTTTTTTTTCTTCTAAATGAACAAGAGTGATTTCTTTCATCCAAGGCAAATTCATTCATATGGTAATGGTAAGTGAACAGCTGACTTCTTCTTCTTCTCGTTTTTAACTCGCCGTGTACAGAAGAATGTCATACAAAGAAATATTTGACTTTGAGTTTGACATTCTGATGGACAAAAACTTAAAGCGAATCGAGGCGAATATTGCGGAATTCGCCCTGCCATTACCATATAATGAATTTGCCTTGCTTTTACCTAAATGTCGCAACTGGTAAACTGTCAAAACGCTGTTTAAATTACCGACCACCCTAATATACATTGTTTTATTTATAAATTATTGCATAAATATTTATGAAAGCCACTTACGAATAGCATGCGAAAATTACAGCAACCAAATAAACCAGTAACCAAAGGGAAAATGAAGAAATAAAAGACCAACAAAATGGCTTCATCTACATACATGCATTAAGCATTGTAAAAGTGTATGTGTATGTGTGTCAGTACGATAGAACAACGATAGAATGTTAAATCGATAGTTAGTTGGCTCGTTTTGGCTTCGTTGCAGCGAATAAAATTCCTTAAAATATTTAAATTCTTTAACTGCCCTTGCGCTGCACACGCCGTATCGATTGTGCTGGACAAACGTGCGAGACTTGGTGCGGCCAGCCGACCAGCTGCCCAGTTGCCCAGCTGTGCAGCCGTCCAGCCTGTCGTCCTTTACATGCCATTTTCGATTATGCTCATAAACTTGAAACCAAGTGTGGCAGTTTGTTTTTCCGATTTTATCGATATAAAGCATGCAAACATATGTACATAGATATATATGTACATATATGGAGGGCAATATTTCTGGTGGTTGGGGGCTTAATAGAATCTGAGTGTGCAACGGCAGCCACACCAGCAAAAGTGGTAAGGCGAATGGCGACGTGAATGATGGCATTGGTTAACGGAAACGAAGCAACAAAAAGGGAAATTGCTCTCTGGACATACATATGTTCATATGTATGTATGCGTTTTGTATATATGTATATGTGTGTAAAGACAAAAATGCAATTCCAAAGTGCTAATTTAGGATTTATGCGTTCATATAAAAGGTGGCTCAAAAAATTTCTAGGGTTCTAATTTAAGTTCATCTTACGGTTCATACAGATTCCTGACGCCCAAATCTACGACTTCAGAGCTGAAAACGACATGAGGAGGAAATATATAGATTTTCTATCTTCCCAAAGACCATATTTATGGTATCGTTAAGCTTTGCAAATCTTATTTTTGTTACAAGCAGTTATGAAAGTTTCACTTAGGCGGTTATGAAATTTGAACCAACATAATAGGTTTAGGAACATGTAGCTTTCACCTAGCTTTTAGCAACGTTTTGTGGTCAGCCCGATGACTAAGAAATTACCCTTAATAATCCTTGTTTTAAATATGTTTGTATAATATGTTTGTATAAATATATATGTATATGTAAAAATCCGAAATAAACGTCCCGCTTCGCAGCGATGAAAAAGGTGTTTATGTTATAATGAGACTTTCCTGCTACCTTTTCCTTTCGCTTTCCCTTTCCCTTTCACTTTCCCTTTCACTTTCACTTTCACTTTCCCTTTCCCTTTCCCTCCCCCTCCCCTTCCCTTCCCATTCCACTTTAGTTGAGTTCCCTTCTTCCTTTTTTTGGTTTCCATATCCCTTTCCCTTTCTCTATCACACTCTCTAACCTCTCCTAGTCTTTCTCTCTGTTTTACCCCCTTCCAAACCTTTTTCGAACCCTTTTTCTACTCCGTTTTATGTCCCATTTCCGTTCCTTTTCCTTTTCCTTTTCATTTTCCTTTTCCTTTTGCTTTTCCTTTTCCTTTTCCTTTTCCCTTTCCTTTTCCATTTCACTTTTTTCCCTTTCCCTTTCTACTTTCTTTTTCCTTTTCTCCTTTGCCTTTCTTTTCTGTATTTCTGCATTTGACTTGATACCAATATCGCCCAGAAACATTCTAGAGTTATCCAGGTCCCGCGTTTTTACCGATATCTGGGAACCGGCCTCGATCTACTTAATACCTTTATTTGAAACTAGTTAATATCGCCTAAAAACTTTCCGGGCTTATCCCGGTCCCCGTTTTGATCCATATCTGGGAACCCGGTCTAGGCATCACAATGTATCTATGTTGAAGCCCTGTTCAACATATTTCATTTGATACCAATATTGCTCAGAGACTTGCCCGGTCTCTCTGGGTCCACATATTGGCCTATATTCCGGGCAGCTTCCACTTTTCGAATTTATATACCCCATTATATGTGTTAATATCACATGAATCTACTGTGAAAATTTCATAAAGATCGGTTGATTACTTTGGTAGTCCATAAAGGACACACAGCAGCACGGACAGACAGACACACACACATAAATTTTTATCTATTAGATAGGGTAGTCATAATACCAGAAATCACTCACCAAATTTTCCAAACAACATATCCATATTCTGCACTTGTTTCGTAATATTTTCGCAAAGAAGAAAACTTCTCAAGCACCTTCTGGACACAGCTTTTGCGTCACCCTTTTCTGCATACATACATATGTACATATGTTATTATGTACATATGTATGTATAGATGCATTTATTTGTACATATATGGGCAAACGCACGTCGATGTGGCCAAACAACATGCATGTGGTCGTTGCTGCATGTTGCTTGGCCTTTTTCTCTGAGCTGTTGTTGTTGTTGCTACTGTAAGTTGCAAGTTCATAATTCACTTGGATTTTTGGGGTGTAAAGTACTGCTGAATATTGTTGCTGCGCCTGGCTCTGCATGCCAATGAATTATGACAATCGATGCAATTTATTTTGGCACCATGTGAGAGTGTGTGTGTGCTTGCGTGTTGCTGCATGCGTGTTTATTAAGCATTTGACGCATGTTCTTGCTGGTGTTTTTATTTGTTTTCATTTGTTTTATAGATGTATTCTTGTGCAGGTGACATCACTGATTGGCTATGATTCTAAATATTTGAAGTTATAAGAAGATGCAAATGTGTATGTGTGCTTTCTAGCATTTACTCCTCACAAACTAATGCTCCCTCTTTAATTGTTCCTTGGCGATTTAAGCTTGTTTTGACCTTGTCTTCATTTTTATGGCATTTTTTGGGTTTTAATATATTCAAATATAGATTAACACAAATACCTACACTCGTATAGCATGTTTGTTGTTGTAAAAACATTGTAATTGCTTGTTTTCCTAGTATGTACCAATGCAAGAATTTATTGCTTCCGTGTGCCCATATGTACCTACGATACATGCATACGGACAGAAAGGGATATTGGATTTCTTTTGATTTACACGAAATTCACAATGAAAACATTTAAATGGCACAAGTACCATTATAAATTTGTTTTTGACAATTGTTATTGCTTGTTCAAACAAAAACAAAAAAGAAATAATCGTTTTTATATTGAATTTCATAAGAGTGTACTGGTGGCTGAATATTGGGCATTGCACAGTTTTAGCATAGACGTTTGAAGCTTGGAATAACACTGAATTAAATTTTTAATGGGGCTTGCAAGATTAGAGAGTAAAATTTCTGTAGAAATTAAAATATAATAACACCACAATCAACAATATTGAAGCTCCTAATAAAAATATAACACTGTGACACAAATTGAGGGTTGTTATCTGGGGGCAGAAAAATGCCCGCGCGGAACGAAAGACCACTATTCATATAATAAAACCACCAAACCGTTTGGCTCCCTGAGGTAAAAATTTTTTTACTGACATTTTAAATTTTCGAAATTTCGTGATTTTTAAGTAAAGGAAAAAAGGGTTAAAATACATCTTGTATAGAAATATGTTGTAGTAAAATTGCACGAGCTTCAATTTCGTAGAATACTTTAACCCGCTAACACCTCCACGAAGAGTTCGTTTTGACCGCTCTTTCATAAACTCCGAAAAAATAGTATTTTGAAGGTCGATAGAGGGTTAAAATGTTCTAGAAAATTATTCGCCATAAAATTTCTCTAGGGGTCACCCCAGACAAAATATTTGTACAATGAACCTAAAAGATCACAGGAAATAATAATCACAAATCATGCCATGAAATATGGCACAACTTTTATATGATTTTACATTAGAGTGCGTTTAAAATTCAAATTAAAGAAATTTTACAGTCCCGCTCCCCTCAATCGGTAGTAATATGGTCCAGGATATCCCACATAAATATCGGTCTCGATTGGTGGCGGTTAAGGTGTGGCGCATTGAGGTTAAAGTTAAGAAAACTCTATCAAGGGTCGAAAACTCGGAATAATAATAATTTCTGAAACATGTTAACCGTATATCTTCCTTCAAAATACTGTTTTTTCGGACTTTTTAAAGAAGAGATTAAAACAACCTCTTCATGGAGGTGTTAGCGGTTTAAAGTATCCCAGTTGGAAAAGGTAATGTATGATCATCTATAAATGGATATAAAGGCCATAGGATCTATACATTCCAGAATGCATGATTTTTATACCTTTCATGAGAATGAAATGGTATTATAACTTAGTGCCAAAAAATTTTTGTCGAAAGTACCAGAAGGAAGCGTGGGGGACCCACCAAAATATATACCGATATGGTCAGAATCACGAGCTGAGTCGATTAAACCATGTCCGTCTGTCCGTGTGTCTGTCTGTCCGTCCGTCCGTCTGTGTGAACGCAAACTAGTCCCTCAGTTTTTGAGATATCTGAATGAAATTCGGAATACAGGTATGTTGTTATATGCAGCTGATCATTTGTCGGAGCCGGCCGAATCGGACCACTATAACATATAGAAAACAACCGATTATTCAGATATACATGAAATTTTTGGATGTAATTTGTGCATAACTTCCCAATTTAAACAGATAAGGACGTGAAACTTTGAAGTAAATGTACCCATTTTGGCCCAAACAAGATTACCGAAAATTGTCAAGATCGGACCACTATAACATATAGTTCCACAACATCCGATTATTCAGATATACACATTTTGGTGTATAACTCCTCCATTTGAACAGCTAACGGCGTGAAATTTTGAAGTATTTGTACCCATATGGGTCCAAACGGGATTACAGAAAATTGTTAAGATCGGACCACTATAACATACAGCTCCCCTACAACCGATTGTTCAGATATACACATTTTGGTGTATAACTCCTCCATTTGAACAGCTAACGGCGTGAAATTTTGAACTATTTGTACCCATATGGGCCCAAACGGCATTACCGAAAATTGTCAAGATCGGACCACTATAGCATATAGCTCCCATACAACCGATTGTTCAGATATGGACATTTTGGTGTATAACTCCCCTATTTCAACAGCTAACGGCGTGAAATTTTAAAGTATTTGTACCCATATGGGCCCAAACGGGATTACAGAAAATTGTTAATATCGGACCACTATAACATATAGCTCCCCTACAACCGATTGTTCAGATATGCACATTTTGGTGTATAACTCTTCCATTTTAACAGCTAACGGCGTGAAATTTTGAACTATTTGTACCCATATGGGCCCAAACGGGGTTACCGAAAATTGTCAAGATCGGGTCACTATAACATATATCTCCCATACAACCGATTTTTCAGTTATGGACATTTTGGTGTGTAGCTCCTCCATTTAAATAGCCAAGACACCATTTTTTCTAATAAATCTTTCCATAAATAACCCACAGAATTAAATTATAAATTAAACTTAATCAGGCTATGTACATACATAGGTAACTTTTCATTTCCCCACTCATGAAAGGTATGAAGTCTTCGGTACGGCCGAAGACAGCCGCGCTTTTACTTGTTTTCATTGTGTTGTCCTAGGAAAGTCATGCATCCACTTTTCCCTGCCAATGTAAGGCAAAAAGGAATGTTTGGATGAGAGTCGCTCTTGTCGTGATCTCAGTCTCGGTTTATTCTCTCACCTAAAAATAAAAAATACTTTTTTTTTTGCATTTTTCTCTTCATTCTCTCTCCATCCGATTTCCAACTAGAAATATGTAACTTCACTCCAGCTTTTTCTCCTCTGCTTCTCTCATTGTCGCACCATCTTCCCCTTCACTGCCTTCATATAGTGGGACATTCAACATTATATTGATCTTTAGTGCCGCTTTTATGCGTCTGTTTGTTCGAAATAGACTCTGTGAATTTATGTCGCCATTATAAAAAGCAAAACTAGAGAAAACCCCATTCTCCTAATTGTTTTTTTTTTGATAGATCCTATGTTATAGCTGAGAGCCGATAACTGACCTCTTCGCTTACTTTTGGTTGCATTCTAGAGTGTATCCGATTTCCTATAAGTTGGCAGCCATACAACATAGAGTTTAGATGAAATCATAGTTTTTTTTTGGAATACATACTGTAATGCAAATTTTTCGTACATCTTTTCATGCGTCCGCAAGGTCATGCATGACCACCTTTCCAACTGGGATTCTACGAAATTAAAGCTAGTGCATTGGTATAAGCGAAAGATCCAAGTAACTCAAACAGCGATGGTAGAAGTGATAGCTATTTCGAAGAAAACCACTTTCATCAACATCAGCATGCATTTTGGGAGCACCACACAGGCTTCGAACTTAGGCTCCAACCAAAAAGTGCAATTTTACTAAAAGTTTCCTAACAACATACATATTTCTAAAAGACATTTATTTTAAGCCCTTTTTTCTTTATTTGAAAATCACTCAGTCCAAAATTCGCAAATTTAAAATGGCAATAAAACGGTGTTTGAGAATTATTCCGCCCCCAAAATTGCTGTCGCACAGTGTAAAAATTAATTTGTTTTAATCAAGTAATCCGTCAAGAAAAGCCGTTATTGAGATTGTGTATGCTGATATCGACATCAATGTAGTAAGTAAGTCGTTCTACCGTTATCTTACTTTGCTTTTCACTCAAAATTTCTAAGCCATAGATGGCCTAAGTATTTTATATAAGAAACTCAGAAAAGCAAGGGATTTTAGTTAGTCCGTCTTAATAGTGATTTTGATTCACAAATTTTCAGTTTTTTCCAGCCTTTCATACGAAGAAAATATCTAGATATGTATGTATAAGCTTGACAAGCACAGTAGCTTTTATTTAAACTCCATAATCCTACTTTTTTGCCACCAATGCAATGCTCCCCAAATTGTCATTTATTGCTTGGCATGTAAAATGTGCAGACTTCGAGATACTAATGGCGTTTTCGATTCTGGCAAAAATGTCGCACTTATTCTTCATTTTTTTCGGGCTGTCAAATTTGTTTGTTCTATTCCACATAGATTCCACACATTTTTTCAGGGTTGATTGTTCTATTGACAAAAATGTCGCCCTCTGCCCGACCACAGGGCAGCATTTTCTGCCTTAATATAACCAAGGGGTTGCATTATTTTTGTTTCATACATCACATGAAAAGTGCAACATTTTCTTAGGGCACAGGGCGCATGTTGATAATGTTGCCTTGTAATAATGCAGCATTTTGGTTCAGAATCGAAAACGCTTTAAGTAAGTATATTGAAGGTACTATTCAATTCTATGTATTCTTAACATTAAGCTGACTGCTTTGATGTGCATGCATATGCACGTTATTTCAGTAACAAACAATAATAAATCGAGAATTTTGGATTTTAATCTTATTTACAGTACATCATAGCACATAATCGTAAACAAATTGAAAATGTAAAGCTTAGCAAATTAATTGGAAATTGAATTATTTATTAATGCAAATACGATACATACATACATACATACATACGTACATACATACATACATATATTTGCATGCATTTGCCTTTTCTAAAACTAAATATAACTTTATCACTTTGCTGAAGAATGCAAGTAGCTAAATTAATATTTGGTAATGTGGGTGCTTAGTTACATAAATGTAAATGTGTTTATATCTACATATATGCATAAGTTTTGCTTATTATAACTTGCATAAAATTATTATTGCATATATACATTTATTATTACATATGCATATGTACATGCATATGTATGTGTATACATTGTATATTACATTGTATAAAAGCAATAAAAGCTTGGCATTTTGTTTTGTAAAATTTCTCAAACATCACACTTAAGAATTAATTAAATAGAAAAGAATTACATTGATTAACACAATGTTTAGAATTTCATTTATGAATGGTATGTACCTATGTATATTAGGGTGGGGCGATTTGTATGGAGGGAAATTAATCGATACCGCGCCATCGAAATTCGGATTCCTCTCAATTTTCTGAGTAGAAAACACCTCCACGACATTTGTCTAAAATTATTTTTGATGTTCCGGAATTTGGTTTTTATGGACTAAGACGGATTTTTGAAAATAAAAATTGGGCAAAAATCGACAGAAAATTAACCAGACCAATGTGCATATTGAATTGAAGCAGAACTTTATGCTGAATCCAGATATGAAATCAGAATTAAAATCGGATGATCCGTTTTCGAGATATAGCCTGATATCCGGTTATGCAGGCTGAATGCCCAAAATCGCATATTTTCGCGATTATTTCTTGCTGTGTACAATATATCTTAAATTTTTTTGCACATTTTTTGCATTTCTTAAAGATAAGTCAATACAATATATGAGAAATATTTGAAAATATTAATTTATCTTCCGGTATAGGAAAACTAGAATGCATTATTTTTTCCTTTGCCCAAAATCGCGGTATGGGATCTCCATGTTATAGTCATCCGATATCGATGACTTTCACTGACAGCGCTTTGTGTACAATCAATGCTCCAAATCCAAAACTTCAGAAATTTAGCTGCAAAAATTGAAGAGTTATACCCCAAAACGTAAATGTAAGTAGTTATGTATATGTATGCTGTTTGGGACTTGTTATACTCAGCTGTACTAGTACACAGAGTATTATAATTTTGATTTCATAACGGTGGATTGTAACATAATGAAATAATCGAGATAGATATGGACTTATATATATCAAAATGATCAGGGTGAAAAGAGAAATCGATTGAGCCATGTCCGTCCGTCCGTCGGTCCGACTCGCGTAAAAATTGAGATATTTTGATGAAATTTGAAATGCAAGTTGGTATCGAGACTGGGACGGTTGGTATTGAAAATGGGCGAAATCGGACCATGACCACGCCCACTTTTCCTATATAGAAAAATCGGAAATTTGGTATCTCACCCACTAATATAGCTAGAGTGATAAGATTTTACCCACGTATTGAGCTCAGGCCCTTATGAAGAAATTTGATGAAGTTTTGGAAAATGGGCGGTGCCACGCCCACTTATTAAGGGTCAAACATTGAAAGTTTTATATGTCATAACTCAGAAACCGTTGAAGATATATCGATGAAATTTGGTATGCGTAATTTGCTTACTTAGACAAATGTTTTGGCGAAAAATTATCAAAATCGGTTGACGGCCACGCCCACTTTTATATGTGGGAACTATAAAGGGGCCTAATAAAAACATTTTAAGCGATATCTCTGTCAAATATAAAGATCTATCACTGAAATTTTGTGGCAGGAGTCCAACTACGGACATAAAACAAAAAATACAAAAATTTTTGAAAATGGGCGTTACCACGCCCACTTATTAAGGGGCAAATATTGAAAGTTTTATAAGCCATAACTCAGAAACCGTTAAAGATATATCGATGAAATTTGGTACGCGTGATATATTTACTTAGCCAAATGTGTGGACGAAAAATTACCAAAATCGGTTGACGACCACGCCCACTTTTATATATGGGTATTATAAAGTGACCTAATAAAATCATTTTTAGCGATATCTCTGTGAAGTATAAAGATAATTCATTGAAATTTTGTGACATGAGTTCTACAATAGGCCGGAAACAAAAAATAAAAAAATTTTATAAAATGGGCGTGGCACCGCCTCTTTTTATACAAAGAAATCTACGAGCCTATTACTCGACAAATAACTGAGATATTATGACGAAACTTGGTTTATGCACTTTTATAACATGTGTTAATAGACACGCAAAAATGTATTGAAATCGGTTTATGACCACGCCTACTTTTTAACAAAGATATTTCTGGAACACCCTTTTGGAATTTGTAACGTGAAGTCTTTGTAACTAAAAGTCATAGAGGGATGCAATTTTGCACTAACAATAATATTTATATGCTTATTTGGATGATTGATACAAATTTTGAAAATGGGCGTGGCTGCGCCATGTTTATGCAGCACTCGTTTCATATAAAATACACCCTATATCGAACAAACGCAAACAAACAATGAAAGCATACAGCTGAGTATCTAATGTTCGATTCCACTCGAACTTAGTCTTCCTTACTTGTTTTTTTTTCTTTATTCAACTAAAAAAAAATTCAAGGTTACTCATACGCCATATCGTACTATTTTTGCAGCTAAAATTCTGAAATTTTGGATTTGGAGTACTTATTGTACACAAAGGGCTGTCGGCGCATATCATCGGTATCGGATGACTATAACATGGATATCCCATACCGCGATTTTAGGATAAGGAAAAAAGAATGCATTCTAGTTCTCCTATACCGGAAGATAAATCTATATATATAAAAATGATTTGGTATTTAATTGTAACGCTAAAACTTGAAAACGGCTGAACCAAATCAAATACTTCCTTAGGGGGGTTTGTTTGTTGTTACCCCGCGAAGGTTTAGACGAAGAAAAAATTAAAAAATGTTAGGGGGGCGTGGCACCTCCCATACAACCTTAATATTTAAAGCTGATTATCTCTAAAACAGTTCAAGGTAGGGAGCTGAAAATTGGTATAGAGGTAAGTGATATTAAAACCCTTCTCACTCAGAAAAGTGAGGGTTATCAGAAAAGGGGGCGTGGCACCTCCCATACAACCTTAATTTTTAAAGCTGATTATCTCTAAAACTGTTGAAGGTAGGGAGCTGAAAATTGGTATAGAGCTAAATGATATCAAAACAATTCCCACGCATATAAGTGGGGGTTATCGGAAAAAGGGGCGTTGCACCTCCCATACAAACTTAATTTTTCATGCTGAATATCTCTAAAATTGTTTACGCTAGGGACTTGGAAATTGGTGTGGAGATAAACGATAACAATTCCATATTAACGCAAAATAAGAGGAGTTATACGAAAAGGGGGCGTGGCTCCTCCCAACAACGCTTAATTTTTTTAGCTGAATACCTTTAAAAGGATTTAAGTCAGGGACCTAGAAATTGGTACAGAGCTATATGATATCAAAACAATTTTTGCACATAAAAGTGTAGGTTATCGGAAAAGGGGGCGTGGCACCTCCCATACAAACTTGATTTTTCAAGCTGAATATCTATAAAAGCGTTTAAGGTTGGGACCTGAAAATTGATCAGGAGATTAACGATATCAATAGCATGCTTATGAAAAAAAACAGTAGTTTTGGGAAAAGGGGGCGTGGCACCACCCATGCGTTCTTAATGTTTAAGGCTAAATATCCCTAAAAGCGTTCATGGCATGTACATAGGAATCACTATGCAGATATACGATATCAATACCATGTTCACCCAAAAAAAGAAAAGATTTATCGAAAAATGGGGCATTGCACCTCCCATACGTACTAAACTTTTGAGGCTGAATATATCTAAAAGGGTTGGAGGAAGGGCCTGAAAACCATTATGCAGTTATACTATACGTATCAATACTCTTACTTACTTGGTTCAAATAGCCAATACTCAGTGAAAATAAATATCCGGAACAGAAAACTAAAAATGTTGCGTATCGTGCAGCCTTAAACTGAACACTAAAATTATATATTTTTGAAGTTGTATACACAATGAAGTAGTGAAAAATCGTTAATTTTCTATTAAAAACAATACCGGTGTAATAACAATTTTTGAAATGAAATTAATAAAAAAAATCTATTTTGGGCGGAACGAAGTTTGCCGGGTCAGCTAGTTAATATTTAAAAATATTGTTCCTATATTGTATTGACTTATCTTTAAGAAATTCGCAAAAAAATGTGAGATATATTGTACACAGCAAGAGATAACCGCAAAAATATGCGATTTTGGGCATTCAGCCTCCATAACCGGAAATCAGGCTATATCTCGAAAACGGATCATCCGATTTTCATTCTGATTTTACATCTGGATTCAGTATAAAATTCTACTTAAATTCAATTTGCACATTGGCCTGGTTATTTTTTTTGTCGATTTTTGCCCAATTTTTATTTTCGAAAACCAAATTCCGGAACATCAAAATTAATTTTAGACAAATGTCGTGGAGGAGTTTTGTATTCAGAAAAATGAGAGGAATCCGAATTTCAATGGCGCGATATAGGTTAGTAAATCGCCCCACCCTAATGTATATATGTATGTATGTTCAAATCTCAAATACGTTTTCTATTCATTAAGAATATTTTACCGTTAATAATTTATACCCGTGTTTATGCTTTAGCCATTTTACTCTTATGAAGTGTAAAACTTAAGCTTAATTAGTTTTCGTTTACGTATGTGAACCTCTTTTGTAAACTGCAGTCAATGTCAATTGAAATTGGTATAAAAGATTTACTGCCTTGTAAGATTGTAAAATTAATTGCGTTTTCATTTTGAATAGAATCTAAGTACTGCGGCTAAGATAAACAGCTTGAATACTGCTCAATAACGGGACATTTCCAGATCGTTGAGATTAAGTTACTTTTAATGAGGTTAGATATTGTATTGTAATACATTTCCAGGAACGTAACGGCTGAATTATCACGCTCAATTAGTTTATTGGTTCCAGAAACATTGAGGGCAATGAGTAAGTAGGGAAACGAACTGCGTTGATGTGTATCAACGGCAGCTATACACAAAATAATGAAAGGTGACATCGACTACAAATACAGGAAACTAATTATATTGCGAAGGAAATCGTCATTTGCACGTTAATTCAATCGACAAGGCCAATTGTATAATGGCCAAACTTAGCAAGTCTATTGATAGAAGCAAAGGAACTGCAACAATATGTTTGCTCTCTTACTGTTTCCGGGAATAAAGTTCTGAATAGTAGATGCTAGCAAACAATCAGACAACCACTCAGCAACCCTCACTCACAAAAATGTCTTCCCTTCTTAGGGTATGCATATCTCTTTTGATTCCTTTTCGGCTGTAGGGTGCATGATTATTACTGTATCAATTTATAACTTTGTTATATATAGCATTTTAATATAGAGAGAAGTTGTTTTTGAAAATTGGAGTTTTCAAAATGAAAATTTTGGACATTTATAATTATTCAGATTTTATATCAGACTTTGTTCACTTTTCTTCGAAACAAATAAAAAATTTTATTTTAAAAAAAATATTTGAATAAACGTTTAATTGGCTACAATTGGCGATCCTGCTAAACGAATAAAGCATTTGAAATACAACTATACCGACATATCAAATCTCTGCGCCAACAGTTCAGTTGCCGATTCAACATAATCAACAATCAACATAAGATTTTCATTGCAGTTTGCATTTACTGACATACTTATCGCAAACTTAAATCATTAATTTACAAATCATCATTATCTTTGCTTGTGGCATCCTTTACGTTATCTTTGTACTATCTATTTCATCATTGCATGCTGCAAGATCATCGCAATCAATATCACAAAAACTTACTACAATCGAAACGCTATTTCCATTACAACTATTATCGCACATTATACATATTTATTATAAAACGCCGGAATTGATATATTAAAGGTAACTTGATTTGACCTTCATGCAGTTGCAGTGACAACTTAAGATTAAAGCAATCACAAAATCGAAGTCAACTATATAAATCAAGCAACGTTTTGTGAGCTGTATCATTTTCAATTTTATACATATGTATATGTATTAATATACATATGTATGTATTTATATATATGTATGTATATTTACATATAATTATTAAATCTTAAAATTACTTCAATATTTTAGAATATATACATATATATAAGAATTTAAATTTATTAATATATATGTATATATATTGTAAACCCCCTTTTCCCGAAGATTTTGCAAATTCATTATTATTATTCAATATGTTTAATTCACCTCCACATAATATACCAATACATATCACTCCATCACATAACACATTTTCAAATAACATACATGCATCTACACGAACACAGAATTTAAACGAGTCATTAATAAATTTAGAAGAAGAGTTGATAAATTCTCCTTCTAGTCAAAATAATTTTGAAATTCATGCAACTTCATTAAAGTTTCCACAGTTTTGGACAAATTGTCCAGAAGCTTGGTTCTTTCATGTGGAAATGCAATTCAGCACAAAAAATATAACTAATGAAACAATCAAATATGAACATGTTATTACTGCACTTCCGCAAGAAGTTATAATTACGGTTTTAGACTTCATTAAAAATCCTCCTCATGTAAACAAATTTACAGAATTGAAGAATATTTTGATTCAGAGACATTCTTTGAGTGATAATCAAAAATTAGATAAAATTTTGTCAGATTCAGAAATGGGTGATCGTAAGCCTTCTGAATTTTATCGGTCTCTCATACTTTTAGCAGGTTCTAATTTCAGTCCAGATATTTTAAAGAAACTGTGGCTAAGAAAATTGCCAAAAAATCTTAACGTGATTTTATCTGGTTCCAATGTTAGTGATATAAATGAGTTAGTGAAAATAGCTGATAATATTTGGGAAACTATTAGTAGATCCGAAATATCAGCTGTGAACAATTTTCAAAATTCTAAATTACATAACAATATAATTGAGAATTTAGTTAAGACAAATAATACTTTGTGCGAAAATTTTCAAAAACTTTCACTTGAATTAGATTTAGTTAAACAAAAAATTGATCAAAATTTTCAGTCGAAATCGCAAGTATTTCATAGAAATAACTTTAGAAGTACATTTGGAAATAGGTCAAGATCTCTCGATAGACAAAATTGGTTGTGTAGGTACCATTATAAATTTGGAGACAAGGCTCAGAATTGTGAACAACCCTGTAATTTTTATAAAACTAAAAATTCGGAAAACTAAAATCATCTGTTGTTGCGGCGACAAACAACGGGAACATAAATTTTTCAACTCGTCGTCTATTTATATTTGACAAAGTTAACAAGCTAAATTTCTTAATTGATAGTGGAGCAGAAATTTCAGTACTCCCAGTAACAAAATTTGCATATACGAAACGTTCTACTGAATTATTTCTTACTGCTGCTAATGGTTCAACAATTTCAACATATGGTAAAAAAGTTTTGAATATTAATTTAGGATTAAGACGTGAATTTCCTTTTATGTTTATAATAACTGATATAGCTAAACCAATTATTGGTGCAGATTTTCTATGCAGATACGGTCTTTTAATTGATATGAAACGCAAATGTTTAGTCGATCCAACAACAAATCTTTCAGTTAACACTATTTCTTATATTTGTGATATTTCACTTCCTAAAATTTTTGCTGTGGAAAATAAATACACAAAATTATTAAAAGAGTTTCCTTCTTTAATTTCTGAGCCAGATTATTCGAAACCAGTGAAACATACAACAGTTCACAGACTTATTACTGAAGGTAACCTTCCATTTTCTAAGCCAAGGCGCTTAGATCCTCTTAAATTTAAAGTAGCCAAAACTGAATTTGATTTTTTAGTTAAGACAGGTATTTGTAGACCTTCAAATTCTTGTGTAGCATCTCCACTTCATTTAGTACCAAAAAAAGAATTAAATGACTGGCGTCCTTGTGGTGACTTTCGAAGATTAAATGTTGTTACTGTACCGGATCGTTATCCTTTGCCACATATTCAAGATTTTAATATGCATCTCAGGAATAAAACAATATTTTCGAAATTAGATCTGGTAAGAGCTTACCACCAAATTCCAATGGCAGAAGAAGATATATATAAAACTGCAATCACGACTCCTTTTGGTATGTTTGAATTTATGCGAATGCCTTTTGGACTTAGAAATTCAGCGCAAACTTTTCAAAGATTTATAAATGAAGTTGTTAATGGTTTAGATTTTGTTTTTACTTATATTGATGATCTTTTAGTTGCTAGTGAAAATGAGGAACAACATTTTAAAGATCTACGTGTACTTTTTCAACGTCTTACAGAATATGGTTTGAATATTAAACCCACTAAATGTATATTTGGAGTAACAAATATTGACTTTTTAGGACATAATATTTCAGGAGCAGGAATTAGACCTTCTGAAGAAAAAGTTGCAGTTATTCGAAATTTTGAAAGACCGAAATCCATCAAACAAGCGCAGAAATTCATTGGTATGGTAAATTATTACCATAGATATATACCAAAATTAGCTGAGTTCACGGCTATTATTTATAATTTAATTAATCGAACTAATAAGAACCGTGATAAGACTTTGATTTGGGATGACATATCAAATAAAGCCTTTGAATGCATCAAAGATAGGTTTTCATCTACGATTTTGTTAAATCATTTTAACAAGGATGCTAAACTTTCTTTAAATGTGGATGCGTCTAATACGGAAATTGGTGGTGTCATACATCAAACGTTTAACAATAAAATAGAACCGCTTGCATTCTTTTCTAAAAAGCTTTCTCCATCAGAGATTAAATACAGTGCATTTGATAGGGAATTATTAGCTATTTATTTGAATATTAAACATTTCCGTTATATCTTAGAAGGACGAGAGTTTACAGTTTTTACTGACCACAAGCCTTTGATATTTGCTCTAAATTCAAAAACGGAACGTAGTCCAAGACAAACGAGACATATGGAATACATTGCACAATTTACTAATGACATTCGTTATATTAAAGGACAAGAAAACGTTGTAGCTGATACTTTATCGCGAGCTTTTGAAATAGATGCAATCAAAAATTCGGAACTTAATTTCAAAATTTTACATAATGAACAAGAAAAAGATAATGAACTTAAAAATTTAACTAGTGAATCCAATCATAATCTTAAACTAATTCAAATTAAACTTTTAAATTTTAGTATTTGGTGTGAAATGAGATGTGAAAATCCTAGACCATTTGTACCACTTACTTTACGTAAAACTGTATTTGATATTTTACATGGGATTTCACATCCTGGAACAAGAGCTACACTCGTCTTATAACAAACAAGTAAGGAAGCCTAAGTTCGAGTGGAATCGAACATTAGATACTCAGCTGTATGCTTTCATTGTTTGTTTGCGTTTGTTCGATATAGGGTGTATTTTATATGACACGAGTGCTGCATAAACAGGGCGCAGCCACGCCCATTTTCAAAATTTGTATCAATCATCTAAATAAGCATATAAATATTATTGTTAGTGCAAAATTGCATCCCTCTATGACTTTTAGTTACAAAGACTTCACGTTACAAATTCCAAAAGGGTGTTCCAGAAATATCTTTGTTAAAAAGTAGGCGTGGTCATAAACCGATTTCAATACATTTTTGCGTGTCTATTAACACATGTTATAAAAGTGTATAAACCAAGTTTCGTCATAATATCTCAGTTATTTGTCGAGTAATAGGCTCGTAGATTCCTTTGTATAAAAAGAGGCGGTGCCACGCCCATTTTCCAAACTTTTTTATTTTTTGTTTCCGGTCTATTGTAGAACTCATGTCACAAAATTTCAGTGATAGATCTTTATATTTGACAGAGATATCGCTTAAAATGTTTTTATTAGGTCACTTTATAATACCCATATATAAAAGTGGGCGTGGTCGTCAACCGATTTTGGTAATCTTTCGTCCACACATTTGGCTAAGTAAATATATCACGCGTACCAAATTTCATCGATATATCTTTAACGGTTCTGAGTTATGGCTTATAAAACTTTCAATATTTGCCCCTTAATAAGTGGGCGTGGCACCGCCCATTTTCCCAAAATTTTTATAGTTTTTGTTTTATGTCCCTAGTTGGACTCCTGCCACAAAATTTCAGTGATAGATCTTTATATTTGACAGAGATATCGCTTAAAATGTTTTTATTAGGCCCCTTTATAGTTCCCATATATAAAAGTGGGCGTGGCCGTCAACCGATTTTGATAATTTTTCGCCAAAACATTTGTCTAAGTAAGAAAATTACGCATATCAAATTTCATCGATATATCTTCAACGGTTTCTGAGTTATGACATATAAAACTTTCAATGTTTGCCCCTTAATAAGTGGGCGTGGCACCGCCCATTTTCCAAAATTTTTGTACTTTTTGTTTTATGTCCGTCGTTGGACTCCTGCCACAAAATTTCAGTGATAGATCTTTATATTTGACAGAGATATCGCTTAAAATAATTTTATTAGGTCACTTTATAATACCCATATATAAAAGTGGGCGTGGCCGTCCACCGATTTTGATAATTTTTCGTCAAAACATTTGTCTAAGTAAGCAAATTACGGACACCAAATTTCATCGATATATCTTCAACGGTTTCTGAGTTATGACATATAAAACTTTCAATGTTTGCCCCTTAATAAGTGGGCGTGGCACCGCCCATTTTCCAAAATTTTTGTACTTTTTGTTTTATGTCCGTAGTTGGACTCCTGCCACAAAATTTCAGTGATAGATCTTTATAGTTGACAGAGATATCGCTTAAAATGTTTTTATTAGGCCCCTTTATAGTTCCCATATATAAAAGTGGGCGTGGCCGTCAACCGATTTTGATAATTTTTCGCCAAAACATTTGTCTAGGTAAGCAAATTACGCATACCAAATTTCATCGATATATCTTCAACGGTTTCTGAGTTATGACATATAAAACTTTCAATGTTTGACCCTTAATAAGTGGGCGTGGCACCGCCCATTTTCCAAAACTTCATCAAATTTCTTCATAAGGGCCTGAGCTCAATACGTGGGTAAAATTTTATCACTCTAGCTATATTAGTGGCTGAAATACCAAATTTCCGATTTTTTCTATATAGGAAAAGTGGGCGTGGTCATGGTCCGATTTCGCCCATTTTCAATACCAACCGTCCCAGTCCCGATACCAACTTGCATTTCAAATTTCATCAAAATATCTCAATTTTTACGCGAGTTATCCTGCGTACGGACGGACGGACGGACGGACGGACGGACGGACGGACATGGCTCAATCGATTTCTCTTTTCACCCTGATCATTTTGATATATATAAGTCTATATCTATCTCGATTATTTCATTATGTTACAATCCACCGTTATGAAATCAAAATTATAATACTCTGTGTACTAGTACAGCTGAGTATAAAAAGTATTATTGGCCAAAAATGAATAAAGAAATAAATATTTGGGCAAAAGAATGTACAAGTTGTCAAAAATCAAAGGTTAATCGACATATTAAATCACCTGTTATTAAAATTGCAATTCCTAAAAGTAGATTTGAACACATACATATGGATATTGTTGGACCTCTGCCGGTTTCGAAAGGATATCGATATATTCTAACAATTATTGATAGATTTACACGTTGGCCAGAAGCGTATGCATTAAGAGATATTTCGGCTTCTATAGTTGCAAATAAATTTTTAAGTGAGTATGTTTCTCGTTTTGGGGTACCATTGCAAATTACAACAGATCAAGGTGTACAATTCACGCCTAAATTATTTTCGGAACTTACTAAATTTTTAGGTAGTCACCATATTACAACTTCTGCATACCATCCTCAAGGAAATGGTATGGTAGAACGATTTCATAGACAGTTAAAAGCGTCTATAATGGCTAGAAATGGAACCAGTAATTGGTATGATGAGTTACCGATAATTCTTCTAGGTTTACGGTCAGTTTATAAAGAAAGTATTTCGGCAACACCATCAGAAATGGTTTTTGGACAAAATTTACGTTTACCTGGTGAACTGATTGTTCCATCAGAAGAAAATCTTTCTCATGGTGAAGTTTTAGGAATTTTGCGAAAACATTTTAAAAATGTTAATTCAAATCTTAAACATAATCAAAATTCCGAAACAGGTGTATACATTCCGAAAGATTTAGAGACTTGTAAATTTGTTTTTATGCGTGTTATTAATAAAAAATCGTTGCAACAACCATATGAAGGACCTTATAAAGTTGTTGAGAAAGACAAAAAATATTTCAAAATTGAAATAGATAATGAGATTAAAACAATTCCAATTGATAGACTTAAACCGGCAATTATAGAAAACACAATTATTCCTAACACAAACACTAACATAGTCACAACAACAGAAAAGAAACGCGTTACTTTTAATTTATATAATATTGATTCTCGTGAAGGGGGAGTATTGTAGGGTGCATGATTATTACTGTATCAATTTATAACTTTGTTATATATAGCATTTTAATATAGAGAGAAGTTGTTTTTGAAAATTGGAGTTTTCAAAATGAAAATTTTGGACATTTATAATTATTCAGATTTTATATCAGACTTTGTTCACTTTTCTTCGAAACAAATAAAAAATTTTATTTTAAAAAAAATATTTGAATAAACGTTTAATTGGCTACATCGGCCATTTCAATTTGTCATACGCTTCTATTCATTAAATTGTTTCAATTCTACTAAAGCAATGCTTGCATTTTGGAGGAGTTTCAATTCCTTGGTTCCAGCTTACTAAATTTCAATTATAACTAACTGTAGAATATTTTTTTACCACTTCAACTAGTTGAAAGTGAATTAAATTTATGACTCCGAAAAGTATCTCACCGCTTATTAATTTTGAAAAGAAAAGGATTTGCAACACAGCCACACACACTCAGTAGCACAAGAAATAAGGATTATTTAAAAGCATATTTATTAAATGTCATTCATCATCTTTGCTTGTGATCCGCATGATCGTCGTAATGACATTGACAGAAGGAAATAAAAAGTGGAGAAATGAAAGTAAAGAAAGTAGAGAAAGGATTATATGGTTGCATGTGAAAGAAGTTGCTGAAAAGCATGAGCGAGTGCGATTTGAACTGCAAATGACAACCTTTTTTCTTTACATCTCTGTATGGGAGTGTGTGTGTAAATGCGATATTGGCGACTGTATAAGTTTCGCGTATAAATCAAGTGAATTAAGCCAAGGTAACTGCAGCAATAATACGAGTACCAAAAGAAAAAAAACCAGACGCCGAACTGCAAAATACGTTGACTGAAGCTACGCGGAGCAAAGGAAAGTAATGGCGGGTAAAGAAAAGAATGGGGAAAGGTTTGATAAAACAAAAAACACAAAAATGTTTGGTGGAACAACGGAGAATCAAATACCGCTATGCGGATTTATGAACGGGAATTAATAATGACTAGTATCGCCGGTGCTCGAAATTCGACTATGCAATTTATTTTTTCAACTTTGTATTGGTACACAAATTATTCCTTTTCGCGGAGATAAGCAACACTTTCCAAATTCCAGTTGTACCGCAACACTGATTTGCCCTTTTGATCACGGTCCGACGCAAAATCAGGTACCCCGAAATAAGTCCCAAATGAAATAAGTCCCAATGAAATAACTCCCAATGAAATAAGTCCCAATAAAAATGAAATAACTCCCAACTTTTAGAAATGAAATAACTCCCAAAGAAGGAAATGAAATAAGTCCCAATATTTGGGGCTTATTTCATAATGAGGCCCCATATCCCAAAAAATATGAAATAACTCCCAAATGAAATAAGTCCCAGAAATATGAAATAACTCCCAAATGAAATAAATTCCAAGAAATATGAAATATCTCCCAAAAAGTACTACGCAGAAGGACATCTATCGCGCAATTTTTATTTCCAATTTTTGGTTTTTTTAAATATGGTGTTTGTTTTATTGGAAAAGGCGCCGCAGGCGAAAAATTGAAATAAAAAATCGCGCGATTTTTAATTCCAATTTTTGGTTTTTTTAAATATGGTGTTTGTTTTATTGGAAAAGGCGCCGCAGGCGAAAAATTGAAATAAAAAATCGCGCGATTTTTAATTCCAATTTTTCGTTTTTTTTTTTAATATGGGGTTTGGCCCGCGGGCGGTATTTCACTGCACCGAACACTTTTCTGCGTTTGCGGCCTTCGGCCGCGCTTATAAAAAATAACCCTGGGCTACGCCATCCGTCCGGACGTGTACCCTAACCGTGGCTACCGCCACGGTGATGTCCTTATGCGTGGTACACCCTTCAGCGGCGGCGATAAAAATGTAAGTCTACAAATTTCGGCCTTTTTCGGTCATTTTCCTCATTTCGACAGTTTTTAATTCGGTCAAAAATGTATAATAAGGCTTTTTTCAATTCGGTCTTTTAAGATTCGACATTTTTTTCGATTTATCGTACGGATCCCGGCTTTCGGTTACTTTATAACGTTACAAAAACGTCGAAGCTTGTTAAATTGCAATTTTAAGAGAAATGAAATAACTCCCAAGAAATATGAAATAACTCCCAATGCATTTTTAAGAGAAACGAAATAAGTCCCAACAAATATGAAATAACTCCCAAAGCTGGAAAATAATGAAATAACTCCCAACGGAATTTCGTTGGGAGTTATTTCATTTGGGAGTTATTTCATTATGAAATAAGTCCCAACAAAATATTATGAAATAAGTCCCAATGCATTGGGAGTTATTTCATTATGAAATAAGTCCCAATTTGTATGAAAAATATTTGGGAGTTATTTCATTTTTTTTTTGGGACTTATTTCATTTGGGACTTATTTCGGGGTACCGCAAAATCATGGTCAAAATCAAGGCAGATCTAGGAAGGTAGACCCGGTGGCTAATTCAGAAATTTCCCATGTATTTTGTTATTGTAATTGGTAGAGTGTAATGTCAAAATGATATTTCGCCGTGGTTAAAATCTGAATTCGCTTGGGACTCGTCCATTCCTATTGGCCACGATGTGAATTCGCTTTGATTTTGACATTACACCACACATATGTAAATAAAAAAAAAGAAGTTTTTCAATTCGCTGCCGAGCCTACCTGTTAGATATGCCTTGGTCAAAATTAAAATTACTCAGTGCTCTCCCGTCCTCTCTCTCATTTTTCGCTTTAATGGAAAAGCAATAGCAGATATTTGGCCGCCTCGATTTTGATCTCAGCGTAAACTGGGCCAGTGCATATAAAATAGAGTGAGCGCTTTTAAATTAAAGCGACTCTTCAACTGTGTTTACGATATTTGTAAACACGTTTACGATATCTATTTCTCTTAACTAAAAATTTTATTTATTAATTATAAAGAAATTAAATAATTTATAGAAAAAATTATATGCCCATGCACTGCTCCTCACTCATACGAACACATCCATATCAATTTTATGTGGATATGAGTATGTTAAATGTGCTAAACAGCCTGGCAATTGTTTGTATGGAAAAAATGTTAGCCTATTAATATATAGATTATGAGTATGATTATGATTATGATTATGATTATGATTATGATTATGATTATGATTATGGTTATGATTACGATTATGATTATGATTATGATTATGATTATGATTATGATTATGATTATGATTATGATTATGATTATAATTATGATTATGATTATGATTATGATTATGATTATGATTATGATTATGATTATGATTATGATTATGATTATGATTATGATTATGATTATGATTATGATTATGATGGAGATTATGATTATGATTACGATTATGATTATGATTATGATTATGATTATGATTATGATTATGATTATGATTATGATTATGATTATGATTATGATTATGATTATGATTATGATTATGATTATGATTATGATTATGATTATGATTATGATTATGATTATGATTATGATTATGATTATGATTATGATTATGATTATGATTATGATTATGATTATGATTATGATTATGATTATGATTATGATTATGATTATGATTATGATTATGATTATGATTATGATTATGATTATGATTATGATTATGATTATGATTATGATTATGATTATGATTATGATTATGATTATGATTATGATTATGATTATGATTATGATTATGATTATGATTATGATTATGATTATGATTATGATTATGATTATGATTATGATTATGATTATGATTATGATTATGATTATGATTATGATTATGATTATGG